>CM077307.1:99098696-100348696 GCA_039655065.1 Glossophaga mutica | reverse complement strand
TCCAAAATATGTAAAGAACTCATACCACTTCACTCCTCGAACACAAACAACCTAATTAAAAAATGGGCAAAGGACCTGAACAGACACTTTTCCAAGGAGGACAGACAGAGGACCCAGAGACATATTGAAAGGATGCTCAGCATCACTAGCCATCAGAGAGATGCAAATTAAAACCACAATGAGATACTACTTCATACTGGTCAGAATGGCCACCATTAATAAATCAACAAATGACAACTGCTCAGGTGGTTGTGGAGAGAACGGTACACGAGTGCACTGTTGGTAGGGATGCAGACTGATGTAGACACTGGGGAAAACAGAATAGAATTTCTTCAAAAAACTGGTAAAGTAACTGTTTTTTGATCTGACAATTCCACTGCTAGGAGTATATCCTAAGAATTCTAAAACACCAATTCAAAAGAACCTACACACCCCAGTGTTCATAGCAGCATTATTTACAATAGCCAAGTTCTGGAAACAGCTTTAGTGCCCATAGTAAATGAGTGGATCAAAAACCAGTGGTACATTTACACAATGGAATACTATGCAGCAGAAAAAATAAACTCCTACCTTGCACAACAGCATGGATGGAACTGGAGGATATTATGCCAAAGGAAATAAGCCAGGCAGTGTAAGACAAATACCATATGATCTCACCTTTAAGTGGAATCTAATCTACAAAACAAACAAGTGAGCAAATTAGAACCAGAGACATGGAAATAAAGAACAAATAGACAGTGACCAGAGGGGAGGGAGAGGGGCATATCCAGGGGAAGAAAGGGAAGTGTCAAGTCAAGGAACATGTATAAAGGACTAATGAACAATGACCATGGCAGGGAGGTAGATTGAATGTGAGATTTTGGGTTTGGGTAGGGCAGTGGAGAGTAATGGGGGAAAATTGGGATAACTGTAATTGAACAATTAAAAAACAATTTAAAAAATAAAACAAATATAGACAGAAGTGTTCAGAGAACATTACAGATATTCATGTACCACTACTCATATATAATAAAAGTTAATATTTTGCTCTAAAAAGTAAAGATAAAAATAAAATATATAGTCCCAAAAAGAATTAAATATTTCCAAACATTTAAAATAATATTTTTTCAAAATCTATAAAAATACTTTACTGATAGAGAAAGTCCCCTGTTCATTGTATGATCTTTATTTACCAAGTCCATTAACTTCCCAGATTAAATAAGTAGAATGTAATATTTTATGTTTGTTCAAAGTAATTTATGAAAATATTTTATATATTTATATTTTTATAAGTATGTCATTGTATGAATGTTACTTGAGAGTATAAATAGCACTTATAAGAATTTGAAAAGATTTAATAATTTTCAATAAAACTGTGTACTGTTTTTTCACTTTCTTGATGATGTCCTTTGATGCTCAAAAGCTTTAAATCTGATTAGGTCAACTATATGTTATCATTGTTGTCTTCTTATTCAATGTCATAACCTGTTGTGGACCATTCAGCCTGGTTTCAGGAGCTGTAACCCTCACCCCATGGTGGGCTGTGTAAGAGCCCAGGGGACCCACTTCATCTGGGTCTGTTCTGTCACAAGGATGTGACCTACTAAGGAGACAAAGCTTATCTCCCTCGTAGGAGCACTGCTTCTGCCTCACCCATCTCTGGCCCCAATGCTTAGTTGGCAGTCAATGATGGGTAAGACTCCTCATGTGAGGGGCAACCTAAGCCAGATGCAACAACTTGGGAGGCCTCATGGAAGGACTCGGGGGGCTGCAGCAAAGAGGGGTGATGGACCCTCCCCCCCCCCCAGCTATTCTGACATAGCCTGAGTCCTCATTTCCATCTGGGAGATGTCTCCTGCTTCCTAATCGGCTTAAAGCCTGAAATCATGAGGGCAAATGGTACAGCCCTGTGCCAGCCAGGATGGTTCCCTGGGTGATCAGGCATAAGAAAGAATTCCCAAAGTCCTGTGAAACCTGCTTTGCTAAGGGTGCTCTCATTTAAATAATAAGGGTCCCAGGAGGAAATGGGTATGTCTCCCAAAGTTTTGCATCCCCCTTTCCGGACAGACACTGACTCAGATTAAGCCCTCAGATTTCTTTGAAATGTTAAACCTGTATTCCGGTATATTGGAACCCAATAAAAGCCTAGTGAGGAAGTGGCTCTGGGTCATTCTCCTCTGAGAGTTTGACCACCTTTCCACCTCAAGCAGAAAATGTCTTGGTCATTTTTATTTTCATCCGTGACGGAGGGATGGGGCTCTGCGGGTGGAGCCCCCCCACATCTGGCACCCAGGACAGGGGCCCCCACAATAACCAAACATCCATTGCCATATCAAATGTGGGGGGCCCAGACCACAGATTCTCCCATCCATCACGGATGAAAATAAGACTACCAAGACATGATCTGCTTGGGGAGGAGAGGTGATCAAACTCTCAAAGGAGAATGACCCACAGCCCCTTCCTTACTAGGCTTTTATTGGGCTCAAATACACAGGAATACAGGTAAATCAGCAGGCAAGGATCAAACAATGGTTAACATTTCAAAGAAATCTGAGGGCTTAATCTGAGTCAGTGTCTGTCAGGAAAGGGGGTTGCAAAACTTTGGGAGACATACCCATTTCCTCCTCAGACCTTTATCATTTAAATGAGAGAACTCTTAGCAAACAAAGCAGGTTTCACAGGACTTTAGAAATTCTTTCTTATGCCCAATCACCCGTGGAACTGTTCTGGCCAGCACAGAGCAGCACCACTGGCCCTTGTAGTTTCAGGCTTTAAGCTGATTAGGCCCAGCAACCAAGAGATAAGGAAGACATCTCCCAGTCGGAAATGGGGACTTGGGCTATGTAAGAATAGCCAGGGGGTAAGGGTCCATCATCCCTCTTTGCTGCAGCCCCCCGAGTCCTTCCATGAGGGCCTCGGAAGTGGTCATGTCTGACTTAGGTTGCCCCTCCCATGAGGAATCTTACCCGTCATTGACTAACCGACTAAGCATTGGGGCTAGAGATGGATGAGGCAGAAGCAGCACACCTGCCAGGGAGATAAGCTTTGTCTCCTTAGTAGCTCATGTCCTCTTGACAGAACAGACCCAGATGAAGTGGGTCCCTTGGCTCTTACTCAGCCCACCATGGGGTGAGGGTTATAATTCCTGAGACCAGGCTGAATGGTCCGAAACAATCAAGTCATGAACATGTACTTTTTGTGTTTTCTTCTAAAAGTTTAATGGTTTTAGCTCTTATGTTTATGTTTTTTACTCATTTTGAGTTCATTATTTTTGCATATAATACATGGTGAGTGTCCAATTTCATTCATTTGCAGTGGGAATCCAGTTTCCCCAGCACCATTCATGAAAAAGATTATCTTTTCCCTCATTGAATGGACTTGGAACCTCTGCCAAAAGCCTGTTGAACATAGACTGAACTGTCAATTTTATTCCATTGGTATGTGTATCTATCCTAATGCCAGTCCCACACTATTTATAGAAGTTTTGCATTGACTTTTGAAATCAAGTATGATTCCTCTGACCTTGTTTTTCTTTTTTAAGATTGTTTTGACTACTTGGGTTCCCTTGCACTTTCATGTGAATTTGAGGATATGCTTTTTCATTTCTTCAAAAAAGCTACTTGGGAGGCTTCTGGCAAAATGCTTCATTTTCTTGCACAACCAAAAGAAGAGTAATAACCAATTTAAAAACAAAAACAAAAACAGAACTTCTAGAAAATCATTTGTTGGCAGTCCAACAACCAAGGAGTTAAATAAACAATCATCCAGACTGCTAGGTAGGCTCAGAGATAGGCAGCTGGGGTGGTGAAGACACATGGCAAGGTAAGGAAGCAGACAGCACCAGGCGATCCCATATTGACAGGCAGATAAGCCAGCTGGGTGTAGGCGGGGATCAAGGACAACAGGAGAGCAAGACAAACTTCAAAACACAGGGTTTCAGCAAAGGAAATTAAGACTCAAAGCCCCTGGCTGTTTAAAAACAAACAAACAAACAAAAAACCCCAACAACCTCTGGAGACTGTGTTTACCAAGTCTCCCTATCAGGAATTCACCGACTATCTTGTAAAGACCCACACCAGAATTTCTGTGCAGAGGACCCAGGCTCCACCTGTGGCCACCATATAATTTTTGTACCAGGAAAATAAAGTGAAATAAGCCTGTTAAAAATAAAAAAGAAAAGAAAAATAAAAATATGTGGGGGTTGCTGCAGTGGGAGAAACTACTAGCCTCACAGGATAATTCGTTGGAGAGGCCCACAGGGTCCAAAAATCCCACCCACTTGCAAATCAGCACCTGAAAGGACACAATCCACTTGTGGGAAGTGACAGAAAGTGGGAGGAAAGCAGAGCAAGTGTCATTGTTCCCTCTCTGACCCCTCTCCCAGAGACAGTGACACAACACAGCAAAGAGTGTTGTCCCACCCTGGCAAATACCTAAGGCTCTGCCCCTTACAACATAGCAGGTACACTGAGACAGAGAAATATGGCCCAAGGGAAAGAACAGATCAAAACTCCAGAAAAAGAACTAAGCAACAAGGAGATAGACAACTTAATTGATGCTGAATTCAAAATACTGGTAATCAGGATGCTCACAGAACTGATTGAGCTTGGTCACAAAACGAAGGAAGAAATGAAGGCTACACAAAATGAAATAAAGGACAATATACAGACAACCAACAGTGAAGTGAAAGAAACTTGAACTCAAATCAATAATTTGGAACAAAAGGAATAAACAAGCATCTAACTGGAACAGAATGAAGAAATAAGAATGCAAAAAAAAAAAATGAGGAGAGGCTGAGGAACCTCAGGGACAACTTTAAGCATTCCAACATCTGGATTATGGGGGTGCCAGAAGGAGAAGAACAACAGTAAGAAATTGAAAACTTATTTGAACAAATAATGAAGGAAAACTTCCTCAATCTGGTGAAGGAAATAGACTTCCAGGAAGTCCAGGATGCTCAGAGAATCCCAAGGAAATTGGACCCAAGGAGGAACACACCAAGACACATCATAATTAAGTTACTCAAGATTAAAGATAAGGAGAGAATCTTAAAAGCAGCCAGGAGGAAAGGAGAGAGTTACCTACAAAGGAGTACCCATAAGGCTATCAGCTGATTTCTCAAAAGAAACCTTAGAGGCAAGAAGGGGCTGGAAACAAGTATTCAAAGTCATGAAAGGCAAAGATCTACATGCAAGATTACTCTATCCCACAAAGCTATCATTTAAAATGGAAGGGCAGATAAAGTGCTTCCCAGATAAGGTCAAATTAAAGGAGTTCATCATCACCAAGCTTTTATTATATGAAATATTAAAGGGACTTATCTAAGAAATAGAAGTAGATCAAAACTACGAACAGTAAAATGACAACAAACTCATAGCTATCAACAACTGAACCTAAAAAACAAAAACTAAGTAAACAACTAAAATAGGAACAGAATCACAGAAATGGAGGTCACATGGAGGATTATCAGTGGGATGGGGAGGGGGAGAATCAGGGGGAAGGTACAGGGAATAAGAAGCATAATATATAGGCACAAAATAAGGGGAGATTAAGAATAGTATAAGAAGTGGAGAAGCCAAAGAACTTATATGTGCAACTCATGGGCATGAACTAAGAGGATAGAATGCTGGAGGGAGGAGGATGCAGGGAGGAGGAGGGATAAAGGGGAGAAAAAAACTGGGACAACTCTTAATAACATAATCAATAAAATATACTTTAAAAAAGGTAGTTGGGGACTTCTGGCCAAGATGGAGGCATAGGAGGACACACTGTGCCTCCTCTCACAACAAAAATTAAGGACAACAAAGATTTAGAAACAAGAAAACATCCAGAACTGATAGAAAATTGAAAGGTACGGAAGTCCAACAACCATTTATCCAGATCGTTAAGAGGGGCAGAGCTGCAGCAAGAAAGTTGGAGGTTGGTGGACCCGGGCACTCAGGAAGCAGTGGCTGGCAGATTCCAGGCATGCAGGTGGTGGCCAGGAGACCCCAGGCACACAGGCCACGGCTAGCAGACCCTGGTCACGGGGTGGCAACGGGCAGACCCAATGAGGCCTCCCGAGGCAGCTGGCTGACCAGGCAGTCCCACATTCCCGCGCAGATAATCCAGGTAAAAGGGAAGCAGCAGAGGGGACTAGAATCCAGGAGAGAGCGGAGCAAACACCATTGTTCCCTCTTGGAACCTGCCCCCACATACAGCATCACTGCCCAGCACCTGGGCTGTCACACCCTGGGGAACACTTAAGGCTCTGCCCCTCACTACATAATAGCCATGACCACACCAAAAAAGGAAAAATGGCTCAAATGGGAAAACAGATTATAGCCCCAGACTCAGTTCATCTAAGAGACCAAGAGATAGCCAACCTATCACATGCACAGTTCAAAGCACTGGTGATCAGGATGCTCACAGAATTGGTTGATTTTGCTCACAAATTCTATGAACAAATGAAGGCTACAATAAGTGAAATGAAGGAAGACGCACAGGGAACCAATAGAGATGGGAGGAAAATTGGGACTCAGATCAATGGAGTGGACCAGAAGGAAGAAACTAACAACCAAACAGAAAACAAGGAAGAAACAAGAATTCAAAAAAATGAGGAGAGGCTTAGGAACCTCCGGGACATCTTTAAACCTTCCAACATCCGAATTATAGGGGTCCCAGAAGGGGAAGAAGAAGAGCAACAAGTGGAAAACTTATTTGAACAAATAATAAAGGAGAACTTCCCCAATCTGACAAAGGAAATAGACTTCCAGGAAGTCCAGGAAGCTCAGAGAGTCCCAAAGAAGTTGGACCCAAGGAAGAACACACCAAGGCACATTGTAATTACAGTACCCAAGATTAAAATGAAGGAGAGAATTCTAGAAGCAGCAAGGGATAAAGGGACAGTCACCTACAAAGGAGTTCCCATCAGACTATCAGCTGATTTCTCAAAAGAGACCTTCCAGGCAAGAAGGGGCTGGAAATAAGTATTCCAAGTCATGAAAGGCAGGGACCTACATCCAAGATTGCTATATCCAACAAAGCTGTCATTTAGAATGGAAGGGAAGATAAAGTGCTTCTCAGATAAGGTCAAGTTCAAGGAGTTCATCATCACCAAGCCCTTATTATATGAAATGTTAAAGGGACTTATCTAAGAAAAAGAGGATAAAAAATATGACAGTGAAAAGCAAACTCACAATTATTAACAACCACACCTAAAACAAAAGTAAACTAAGCAAACAGCTAGAACAGGAACAGAACCACAGAAAAGGAGATCATATGGAGGGTTAGCAACATAGGAGTGGGAAGAGGAGAAAGGGGGAAAGTTACAGAGAATAAGTAGCATAGACAGAGGTAGAAAACAGATGAGGGGGAGGGTAAGAATAGTGTGGGAAATGTAGAAGCTAAAGAACTTATGACACATGGACATTAACTGAAGTGGGGAAATATGGGTGGAGGGGGTGTGCAGGGTGGAGGGGAATGATGGAGGAAAAATGGAGCAACTGTAATAGCATAATCGATAAAATATATTTTTTAAAAAAGGTAGTTGGAATTTCGATAGAATTCATGTTGCATCTGTAGATAGCTTTAGGTAGTACTGATTTCTCTCTTATGAGGACCTCTTTAAAACTGGAAGCAGGACAAAAATGCTACCAAAAGGCCAATTTACTGGAAATTATTTTTCCAAGCCAATTGTTCAAAAAATCAATTTTCCAAAGACAGAAATGCTGGATGATCAATTTTCCAACTTTCCTAATTTAAGGAATATTTGCTTCTTTGATTATAATAAAGTTTGCAACTATTGGATGATATTGTTTTAATGGTTTCTAAAGACTTTTGTCAAGTTTTACTTGGCTGGCTATTGTTTTGTTTCATGGCAGTCCCTAAGGAGGATTCAGCTACTCAGATGCTAAGCACAGGGAGTAGTCAGGCTTTCTGTGAGCACATTCCAGCCCCAGTTCTGGCCTAGGTGGCCACCCTCCTAGTCAGCGCAGCATCGGGTCAGTGGATGGACTTATACTTTGTGATTTCTTGTTCGTTATTTGTCTTTGGAAATGCTCCTTACTTTCTCAAAATCTCATCCATGCATTTAAATGTTGGTTGTTATATTTTGCTCAGTTTTTCTAAGTTGTGTATGTGTGTGGGGGTGCGGGTGGGAGAGGCGATGTGCATGAGAGGATTTTCAGGGTCTCCAGGATACAGCACTGTTGAAATGGAGCCTTCGTGTGTGTGTGTGTGTGTGTGTGTGTGTGGTGTTGTTTTGTTTTGTTTTGTTTTGTTTTGTTTTGTTTTGTTTTGTTTTGTAGAAAAGTTATCAGGGGCCTGCAACAGGAAACCCACCCATGAATGTCAAACAGTGCCTGGGCTGGAGCAGGTTCTGCCTCCTTCTGCCACCTGAACTGATGCAAAAGGATCTTCCTTTAAATATTTGAGTCTTCTCTGTGGTTCACACAGTGGCTTTAAAGAGGGGGAGATGTGATCCCCTGAGGCCCCAGAAATCTCTAGATGTCTGACTATTCATTGCCAGACCCTGAGCACTTCCTACATTCACTTCCAGTATATTCTCATAGCAGCTATAACCCCACAATACTGGTTAATGCCATTTGTTGATACGGTAACTGAGGTCCAAATTAACAAAAGGGCTCCCACCTTCCTCTAGCTGCATCAGCAGAGCTGGAACACTCACTCATTCTCCTGACTTTTAGTCTAGTAGTCCCCACAGTGGTGCATGATTTTACATCTCACACTTTGACACAAGCTGGCCTATGAGGCATAAAGCAGGGGTTCCTAAGCCTGAAGAGCAACAGCTTAGGCTCTGCTCACAGCTTGCAGGGCCATTTCCTCACTGAGGGCAGATGCAGTGGAGGTGCCTCCTACAAGCCAGGGAAAGTGGGTGCTGGGAACCTCTGTAGGAAATTTGAAGCCAGGTCACATGGATGTCTAGTAAAGTGGCACAACGCTGGGCTCTCTCTAGACCTCAGTCTCCTGGCATATAAAACAGATCATATTGCCTGTCCTGTGCCTTCTCTTAAGTTTATACTTTTCTGGGCCTGGTTTCTCAAGGTGCTGAGGTGTCAGTGCAGAAACTGTGAATGTCAAGAGGGGGAAGCAGGGAACAGATGTCAGGACCGGTAATAGAAACCTCCCAGAATTATGGGAGTGGATCAGAACTGGAAGGGGCCGTAGTGTCAGGAGTGGCCAATAGTTTTGACCTTGTTTGTACACTCAGGTAGCTTGGTTTTGCCTGCCTGGAGTGATGTATTAAGAAACATCTCAAGACTCATCTGGCATTAGTGGGAGGGGGACTCCATAGGGAGACAGGTCTAACTTTGGTGTCAGTGCTGGCTTTGCTGCCCACATAATCTCCACAGAGTCATTCCATGGAGGTACAGCTAGAAGGACAAGGGCCTGTGGGATTTACCATTGGACCCAGACTCTTGCCCTCAAACTTGCATACTGTGGAACTACTCAAGCCCATTCCTGTTCATCTTATTCTAAGTATAGCAGATTCTGCCATGCAGGGTCCATTCTAGGAGTACAGGTTAATATGCTGTTACATACTGCATGAGGCAACTTGCTGATGAAGCATTATGATTCTGGCTTGCAGGCAACACTGCCTCTGAACTTATTGCCCAGATGGTCCCATTAGCTTGACTAGACAGATTGATCACCACTTTGGAAAGCCTGGCTGGGTTGAAGCTATGTGCCAGGAGGAGTTCATGGACATGGCTTTCTCTGAGGCTACCTTAGCCATGTGCTCTGGGACAAAGAGCAGAGCCATGTCCAGCTGGCAGCCCAGGGCCAGGGGAATGTGGAACTTGGTCAGAGCCCCTGCTCCCCAGGAGTGGTAGCTCCAGCCTGCTATGACCTGCTCTGATCTGCCTTGCCTCATGCGGGGGCCCCTGTCCTGGGCGCCAGATGTGGGGGGGCTCCGCCTGCAGAGCCCCATCCCTCTGTCACGGATGAAAATAAAAACTACCAAGACATGATCTGCTTGGGGAGGAAAGGTGGTCAAACTCTCAGAGGAGGATGACCCAGAGCCCCATCCTCACTAGGCTTTTATTGGGCTCAAATACACGGGAATACAGGTATGTCAGGTGGCAAGGATCAAACAATGGTTAACATTTCAAAGAAATCTGAAGGCTTAATCTGAGTCAGTGTCTGTCAGGAAAGGGGGTTGCAAAACTTTGGGAGACATACTCATTTCCTCCTGGGACACTTATCACCTAAGGGAGAGCACTCTTAGCAAAGCAGGTTTCACAGGGATTTAGGAATTCTTTCTTATGCCCGATCACCCAGGGAGCCATCCTGGCCAGCACAGGGCTGCACTACTTGCCCCCACAGTTTCAGGCTTTAAGCCGATTAGGAAGCAGGAGACATCTCCCAGGTGGAAATGAGGACTCGGGCTATGTCAGAATAGCCGGGGGACGAGGGTCCATCACATCCTCTTTGCTGCAGCCCCCCGAGTCCTTCCATGAGGCCTCCCAAGTGGTCATGTCTGGCTTAGGTTGACCCTCCCATGAGGAGTCTTACCCGTCATTGACTGCCAACCAAGCATTGGGGCCAGAGATGAATGAGGCAGAAGCAGTGCTCCTGCCAGGGAGATAAGCTTTGTCTCCTTAGTTGGTCACATCCTTGTGACAGAACAGACCCAGATGAAGTGGGTCCCTTGGCTCTTACACAGCCCACCATGGGGTGAGGGTTACAACTCCTGAAACCAGGCTGAACGGTATACAACAGCCTCACCCATCCCTATCTAGGACTATAGTCTTTTTATGCCACTTCTCCAGCCTCTGACTTAGTTGCTTCAATCATTCATTGTTTTAGCCACTGAACTTCATCTTCGCCTTGAGCAAGTTCAGATGACATGCACCACAGACTGTCTTTGTGAGTGGCCAACATTCCAGGCCATCTCACCTGGCATGAGAGGAGAGCTCTCACAAATGTATTGGCCTGCAGGTTTAATCTTGTCTAGAACTATTGATGGTGGGTCTCTGTGGCTTGCAGAGCAATACAGGCTTTATTAAGTGTTGCGGACTGTTCAGCCTAGTCTCAGGAGTTGTAACCCTCACCCCATGGTGGGCTATGTAAGAGCCAAGGGACCTACTTCATCTGGGTCTGTTCTGTCAAGAGGATGTGAGCTACTAAGGAGACAAAGCTTATCTCCCTGGCAGGAGTGCTGCTTCTGCCTCATCCATCTCTGGCCCCAGTGCTTAGTCAGTAGTCAATGATGGGTAAGACTCCTCATGGGAGGGGCAACCTAAGCCAGACATGACCACTTGGGAGGCCCTCATGGAAGGACTCGGGGTGGGGGGGGCTGAAGCAAAGAGGATGTGATGGACCCTCGACCCCCAGCTATTCTGACATAGCCCGAGTCCTCATTTCCGTCTGGGAGATGTCTCCTGCTTCCTAATCGGCTTAAAGCCTGAAACTATGAGGGCAAGCGGTGCAACCCCATGCCAGCCAGGATAGTTCCCTGGGTGATCGGGTATAAGAAAGAATTCCTAAAGTCCTGTAAAACCTGCTTTGCTAAGAGTGCACTCATTTAAATGATAAGGGTCTGAGGAGGAAATGAGTATGTCTCCCAAAGTTTTGCAACCCCCTTTCCTGACAGACACTGACTCAGATTAAGCCCTCAGATTTCTTTGAAATGTTAACCATTGTTTGATCCTTGCCATCTGACATACCTGTATTCCTGTGTATTGGAATCCAATAAAAGCCTAGTGAGGAAGTGGCTCTGGGTCATTCTCCTCTGAGAGTTTGATCAGCTCTCCTCCCCAAAAAGATCATGTCTTGGTAGTTTTTATTTTCATCAGTGACGGAGGGATGGGGCTCTGCGGGCGGAGCCCCCCCACATCTTGTGCCCAGGACAGGGGCCCCCACAATTAAGCTTCCTGGTTAACCACATTTTCCACAGTTGAAACTGCCTCTTTCTTGAACCTGTTTGGGTAAAATGAGAAAGTGGTGGCTTGCTTGCTGGTGGTGATACAGGCAATTCTGGGGGTCCCTGACCACCTCCTTGTCCCTCAGGACTGCCTTATGGTGATCACTCCAGAGCATCCCCCAGGATGGGTAGTGGGCACAAATGTTTCTAGGTGCACACTGCTAGGCTGAAGAGCCAGGTCTGGGCTAGTTAGCTGTGGGGGATGTTGGGCTTGGACCTGACAAAAAGTGTGGCCATTGAATGAGGGTCCCTTCTTCCTCGTGGACTTGTGTTTACCCACCCATGTCAAGCCCTGCTGGACCTGCCCTTGCCTAGAGGTGATTAGGAGTCCCCACAACATTCAAGGGGTCCACCCTGGGGTGTTCATGTCCTGTTGAACTGACAGTTTGGGGGTTAAGCTCTCAAGCTGTTATGTCTGAGTGATATTTCCAAGGAAGTGACATTAACCCCTGCATCATATGGGACTTACCCTGTGGCCTGGAGCAGGCATTGGTGCAAGTTAGGAACACAGAAAGGACATCTGCAGCTCTAGGACCAGTATTGTGACTGAGATGTAGGCTTGCTTCTCCTCCAAGGAGCTGACTGACACCCAGTTTCCACTGCACTGCAGAATCCTGAGTACCAGCAGCCTCACTGCCTTGCATAGACCCTTTGGCTCCTAGAGCATTTAGCTTGGGCTGGCCTTTGGTGCCATGGTATAGCCCACCCACCTCTTCGCTTGAGCCTCCAGAAGAGCCCAGACTTTCTGGAATCCAGAGTCCCAGAAACTGCCTTGTCCCACCTCCACTCCCAGAAAATGACAGAAAGCATATTGGGGTGACCACACAGGCTTTTATTAATACCCTGTCCTTGGAGGGGTCCCTAGGGGTTTGTGAAAACAGGATGCCAAGCTCTGGGCCAGCAACATGGAAGAAGGTGCAGCTGGTCATCACTCTACTAGTCTCCAGATAGGTACATTGTCAATAAAATTGTTATCGTATTTTATTAAACTGAATCACAAAGGGATCTGGCTAGAGGAAACAAAGTGCTAAGGGAAGACACACATGAACCTCCTCGCTTGGTGAGGCTCTTTGGCCCTGACTACAGATTCAGCCTTGCTAGAGGGAATCAGGGACAAAAGCCCTGGGCTCCCCTTAGCTGGCAGAGAGTCCATAGGACCAAGGTGTGCCATGACCTTCACATCCTGGCAAAGATATGATAGCCAAGGAGGGGCCCACTCAAGTCTGCACAGCCAGCTGGGCTGGGTGAGGCTAGGGATACTTGAGTCACAAGCTGGCAGCCTCCTGCTGCCCAGCCTGGGCTCTGCTCCCTGGTCAGACACAACATCCATGTGCTTGTGTGTCTCTTGGGGCTTTGAGCTCCCTTGGGCAGGCACGGTGGTTGTCCAGCTTCACAGGACTGGAGCCAACTGGGTGTTGGCCATGGCTGGTGCTGCCCTGCACTGTCCACTAGACCAGGTTCTATTGTGGACACTATCAACAGGTATCTTAGTGGGTATAATGACTGGATCCTACTAGTGGCCCAGTTAGGAGAGTCAAGTGATGGCTAAGAGGCAGTGATACCCACCCAGAGGGTAGGCTGAGCTCTGTGATACTCCCTCTTCTAGATTTCTGGGTACTCTTGCCCCAGAAAATCACTGTGGACCCTTTTCCCATTGACATAGAGGACTGGAGGCCACTCAGATTGCCTTTTCTGCTGCCACTCTGCCACTTGATGTCAGAACCTTGGTGCCCATCCCCAGGAGTGCAAGGCAACTTGCAGCATAAAATGGCAGCATGTCAGGACTGGTGGGGGCTCAACCCCTCCCCAGTGTTCCCTGTAAATGAGGACTTGTTCATTTCCAGTGACAGGGAACTCTTTCCCTTCCCTGATAACTCACTACCACTTTTGTGCACTGCCTGTTCCACTCTCCTAGTCCCTACCAGGAATCCCTGCAGCTGCCAAGCAGCAACACTGCACTCACAGGTTTGCATGGTCTGAGCTGAGGAAAAGACAGTAGCTATCAGGTCTATCAAGCACTAAGATTCCTTGCCAGAACCCGCCATCAAAAGACTCTTTCCTTGCATGTGGTGTGCAAAGCCAGTCCAGGGAGGAGAAAAACCTGGCAGGGAGGAGAAAAACCTGGCAGGGAGGAGGCTTAGAAGCCTGAAGGCCCTGCCCATGCCCCAAGCTCATCCCTGAAGTTAATTTCCTTTCCTAGGCCCACCTGGCCCCCAGGTCCACCCACCTGAGGACAGCCCCATTCCTTCCTGAGGCCCTGCCCCATCCTCTCAGAGTGATCCCACATGCATGTGCATTAGGACTACACCCAGTCTGTTGCATAATCTGCTCTTTGGCTCCCCTGTTCCTCTGAGCCTAAGTACCAATGTCCTGAGTGGCCTCCTGGGCTAGCTTGGTTTGTATGGTAGACTACTTGTTCAGAACCATGAACAAATCAGAAGGAGCAGATTTTTGCAATTACATATTTGCAAGAATTCATTAAGGTTGAGATGGAAGGTTTGTATATTTGCTGTGGGCTTTTCCCCAAAGTCATTTTTCATTCCCACCTTTCTCTGCATCTGATCTGTGCCCTTCCCATGTAAATCCTACTGGTGGGTTTTTTTTTTTTTTCCCTTCGATTTGCATGCTCAAGACAACTCTCCACACCCTGAATCCTCATGTGTACAGATTGGTCTGGCCATCATTTTCACATTGGGGCCTCCAATTCTGCAAGTAGCTCTATGTCTTGGGGCTGTGTCCTGGCTGGGGTGGGGGGAATCAATGCTGTTGGCATTGATCTCTGAGTTACTTACTTCTCAGCACTGCCATTTCTATTCCCTGGGTAACTAATTCCTTAAATTACATTTTCTCCATCTTAACTACCTATCATAGTTTCTACTTCCTGGATTAGCCTTTACAATATATTTTTGTGTATAAAAATAAAAAAGTACTTGAGTCCAGAGAGGGCCAGCAATCTGTCTGGCTCTCCAGTGGACCAGAGGGTGAGGTTGAACTGGCAGCCCTACCTGTTGCTCTGGCATCTGTGGGCTTCCTCATTAGGGACACCACCTTTGTGAAGAGGTTCTGTCACTCTGTAGGCCTGGATGGTCCTGGACAGTGGTGTGGGCATTATGGCCTCTTCCATCCCTATTCATGGGCTTGACAGGGGTTAAGTGGACTTGGCCATCATGATGTCTCAAATAGCCTATCAACTGTCATGTAACAAGCCTGACCTTGTAGCCCTGGGCATCCATCAGGGGAGTGAGCCAGATGCTCTCTTATAAGGTATCTCTTGGAGGGGTGTGGGTCTCATTGTCCCACAGAACACAGTCCTGAGTGGCCATCCCTCACCTAAAAGACTACAGAAGGACACCTCTTCTTATATAGTGCCCTTCCAGGCTTTGCTGAAGACCTCTTTACCACCCAGCCTCCCTCCTGTCCTTAATCTTATGGGGTTCTGGGTCTGAGGCTTTCTGAGCACAACAAAAATACGGATTCTGCCCTGGCTGGTGTGGCTTAGTGGACTGAGTGCTGGCCTGTGAACCAAAGGGTTGCCAGTTTGATTCCCAGTTGGGGCACATGCCTAGGTTGTGGGTCAGGTCCCCAGAAGGGGGCATACCAGAGGCAACCACACATTGGTGTGTGTCTCCCTCTATTTCTCCCTTCCTGTTTTCTCTGGAAATAAATAAATTAAATATTAGAAGAAAAGCAACAAAAATAGGGATCTCTACTTCTCCCATGTCTGTGTCACAGACACTTGCAACCTTCCTGGAAGCTGTCCCTGAGTTCTCTGCCTACAAGACAACCCAAATCAAGCTCTGCCAAGGACACAGGCATCATGTGGCTCCCCAGAAAGCCCAGCACATCTCCAGGGCAGGGCTTTGACCTTAATCTGTGATGTGACACCACCTAAACATGGAGCTCACAGAAGGACAAGAGCAAAAACAGCCATGAGGCCAACACTTGCTGAATTTAGGGTCTCAGCTAATCCTCCTTAACCTAATCACTTGCCTCATCCTTGCTGCACCTATGCAGAAATGAGTTAGGAAAGGTGGGGCTGTAAACTTCAGTTCACAGGGAGGAAGAACTCAGGCCCAAGTTTGGGTTCTTAACCATGGACATGCTCCTTACATATTCATAGCTACCTATCTGAGGTTTTAGAAAGGAGAAGCGGGATGTATCTGGAGCTCAGATGTTACTCCCCTAATCTTGTCATTTCACATGTCCTCCACATAGTAGGGCTCTGAGAACTTAAGGGGCCAGAGTGGGCCTGCCTATGGCCCATGTTTTGTACGGGTCCAGGGATGGGCAGATGCACCCAGTCCCGTGGCACCAGCACTCCTAAATTCTGAGTTAGATCTGGGGTGGGATTGAGCCCTACCTCTGGGAGGCCTAGATGTGAGGCTTCAACCTCCCTCCTGGCTACCACTACTCCCAACTCCTGCACTAATAGAGCTTCCATTAAGGCCAATGACAGGAACTGTCATTCAGGAGACACTCTTTGATCTCTGGGTATCAGAAAGCAGAAGGGTCAGGATAGGGGAATGCTGTTCTGACAGTTGTGTTGACTGGCTCTCTCTGAGTGTCCTGGATCTGGTGGTCTAGGGCTATGGGAGGCAGGCCTCTGACCTGGATAGGACTGTTTACAGAGCAAAAGCATGACCCCAGGGTGGTCATGGCACCCAAGAGGGAGTTCAGTAAGCACCAGTATGCTTTGAGCAATGCCTGGTACCTAATGCCATTAGCTCTGGGAGAGTGGAACCATTCATTTTCCAGAATGCCTCTTAGAATTATCCCTGTCTTACAACACTGACAGCCTTTAGGAGAGAGCCTGAAGTGACCAAGCTGCAATGAAGCTCCTCAAAGTGATTCCCATGCTGCACCTCTAAGACCATTGACCTCTGGGATGCCCCATCTCAACTTCCTTCTCAAGAAATCTGTGGACTTCCAGCCAAGATGGAGGCATAGGTGGACAAACTGTGCTTCCTCACACAACCAAAATTAAGGACAACAAGGATTTAGAAACAAGAAAACAATCAGAACTGATAGAAAATTGAACTGTACGGAGGTCCCATAATCACTCATCCAGACCAGTAGGAGGGATGGAGTCATGGCAGGAGGAAGCGGAGGTTGGCAGACCTGGGAGCACAGGCAGTGGCTGGTGGACCCCAGGCATTCAGGCAGTGGCAAGCAGGCCCCAGGCACACAGGCGGCGGCTGGTGAAACCCTGGCACAAGGTGGCAACGGGCAGACCCAGCGAGGCCGAGAAAGGCTGCTGGCTGACCAGGTGGTCCCACATTCTCACGCAGATAATACAGGTGTAAACAGGGAGCAGCAAGACAGACTGCACAACGCAGGACCCCAGTGCTGGGAAACAAAACCTAAAAACACCTATTGAAAACATTTGTGGGAGTTGAGGTGCCAGGAGAGACTGCCAGCCTCACAGGAGAGTTCGTTGGAGAGATCCACAAGGCACAAGCCCACCTACATGAAAATCAGCACCAGAAGGGCCCAATTTGCTTATGGGAAATGGCAGAGAGGACTGAAGTACGAGAGAGAGCAGAGCAAGTGTCATTGTTCCCTCTAGGACCCCACCCCCACATACAACATCACTACCTAGCAACTGGGCTGTCACACCCTGGGGAATACCAAAGACTTTGCCCCTCACTACATAATAGCCACAACCAGACCCCCCAAAAATGGCTCAAATTGGAGAACAGATCAAAGCCCCAGAGCCAATTCATCTAAGTGACCAAGAGATAGCCAACCTATCACATGCACAGTTCAAAGCACTGGTGATCAGGATGCTCACAGAATTGGTTGATTTTGCTCACAAATTCTATGAACAAATGAAGGCTACAATAAGTGAAATGAAGGAAGACACACAGGGAACCAATAGAGATGGGAGGAAAACTGGGACTCAAATCAATGGAGTGGACCAGAAGGAAGAAACTAACAACCAAACAGAAAACAAGGAAGAAACAAGAATTCAAAAAAATGAGGAGAGGCTTAGGAACCTCCAGGACATCTTTAAACCTTCCAACATCCGAATTATAGGGGTCCCAGAAGGGGAAGAAGAAGAGCAACAAGTGGAAAACTTATTTGAACAAATAATAAAGGAGAACTTCCCCAATCTGGCAAAAGAAATAGACTTCCAGGAAGTCCAGGAAGCTCAGAGAGTCCCAAAGAAGTTGGGTCCAAGGAGGAACACACCAAGGCACATCGTAATTACACTGGCCAAGATTAAAATGAAGGAGAGAATTCTAGAAGCAGCAAGGGATAAAGGGACAGTCACCTACAAAGGAGTTCCCATCAGACTATCAGCTGATTTCTCAAAAGAGACCTTCCAGGCAAGAAGGGGCTGGAAACAAGTATTCCAAGTCATGAAAGGCAGGGACCTACATCCAAGATTGCTATATCCAGCAAAGCTGTCATTTAGAATGGAAGGGAAGATAAAGTGCTTCTCAGATAAGGTCAAGTTCAAGGAGTTCATCATCACCAAGCCCTTATTATATGAAATGTTAAAGGGACTTATCTAAGAAAAAGAAGATAAAAAATAGGACAGTGAAAAGACAGCAAACCCACAGCTATTAACAACCACACCTAAAACAAAAGCAAACAACTAGAACAGGAACAGAACCACAGAAATGGAGATCACATGGAAGGTTAGCAATAGGGGAGTGGGAGGAGGAGAGAGGGGAAAAGGTAGAGAATAAGTAGCATAGACGGTGGGTAGAAAATAGACAGGGGGAGGGCAAGAATAGTATGGGAAATGTAGAAGCTAAAGAACTTATGACACATGAACATGAACTAAAGAGGGGGAATGTGGGTGGTAGGGGGTGTGCTGGGTGGAGGGCAACGATGGGGGAGAAATGGGACAACTGTAATAGCATAATCAATAAAATATATTAAAAAAAAGAAATCTGAGCATCTGCTCCTTTATTACCCTGTGTCCTGGGCTGATGCCCTCCCAGTGCAGCCTGCATGTGAGAAAGCACCTAGCAGAGGCTGATGAAGCATGGGGACCCAGACTCTGAGCTGGCAGGGCATTCTGCAGCATGGCACCCTCTTCCCCAGCTGCAGACCCTGACTAGAACTTGGCATCAGGCTGCTCCTGCTTGGCTCATCTTTTGTTCTCATAGGTTCAGCTCACTAAGGCTTCAGATCCTAATCCTTGACCCTGTGATGATCCCCCTTTTCAGCAGGGTACAGTATGCACATGCAAATGACCCACAGATATTCTCTCACTAAGGAACATGCCTTTGGGAATTTGTTGTCTAAGGTTGAGGACAGCACCTCATCCAGCTGGCCCTTGGATGGTCCATAGAGAGTCAGGGCCCGGGTCACCCCTGGAATCTGAGCTTACCTCTCTCTGGCAGCAGAGGTCAGGAGTGGAAGGAGTTGGAGAAAACATGTTGTGAAACGTGGCACACACATGCTTCTCTGGTTTCCTTAGAATCACTGGGAGCAGAATCTTCCTCTAGCCATGACTGTAGGCTTGCTAGGTGCAGTGATTGGATATGGGGCCAGTGGGGACTGCGGGAACAAGAAAGATGCCATGTGAGCTTACCTGAGGATCCATACCCAGTGCAGCTCCTAGAGGCTGTGATAGGGCATTTTAGGATCCCCTCAGCAGGTCCCTGGCCCTCCAGTAGGAGAGAGGCCTAGTCTCAATAGCACTCTCAGGAGAAGCCTCTCTGAGCCACTGGATTAGAGGCATCCCCCTCCCCCCCGCCCCCACACAAGCTGGTCCATTGCCTAACCCAGTTCTCAAGTATCTCAGTGCCACAGGCTGTTCCCCAGACCTGGTAGTTCATATTCAAATCTGAATGGTCCAGGGAACATTGGAAATGGGTAGTCAAGGGCATGGGTCACATAGGCAAACAGAATGTCAGAAGAAGAAGCATAGAAAAACCAGAAAGAGATTCATAAAAAAGAAAAAAAGACCAGCAGATAAGCAAACAGAAACCAAGAAATAGAAAGATACACAAGAAGGCAAACACAGAAGAGAGACAGAGAGGAGAGTGTGAAGGAGACCAGGGGAGAAGGAAGAGAGAACCCAGAGGTCAAAGCCAAAACACAGAGACAAGGAGTGAGCTGGTATCTCATAGAGAGGCCTGGATGGACAGTGGGTGGATGACACCACAGCCAGTCCCAGGGCATCAAGGTTCCCAGCACCTTTAGGCAGTGAGCATTTCTGATTGACTGGGTAAGTGACTTGAGGTCTATGGCTTGGAGCTTTTGGAGTCTCTGCTCTCCTGCTTTGCCTTGTGCCAGAGTTGGAAGGCTCTTGGAGACCAAGGTCTGAGCCAATTTCACAAGGGTATCCTCTGTGGCCAGAAGAGAGGGATTTGGGGGACCCTGGGAGTTAGTCCTGAGCCAGGCCAGACCCAGAGACCCTGACTCCTCACCCAGATTCTTGCTATTGTACCATCTACTTCAAGTGCTGGCACCGTACCCACCCCTAACACAAAGCCCAAGCTGGAAGAGTAGACATGAAGAGGCCATGGGGCACAGGCCACCCTGCTCCCCTGAGCAGCTAGTGGTGAGCTCAGAGCACTGCTTGGAAGACAAGATTTACCCTGCCCACAGGCGGCCCCTGCCACTCCCCAGTTAAACATGATGGGGCCTCTATATTCTGTAATAGTCACATGGGTAGACTGACAGGCTGGGTCAGATATGGACAGAAAGGTGTCAAGGGTTTGAGTCATCTTAAGTGAGCCAGTTCCAGTGGGTGCTTTGACCAAGATCTACTGGATTCCTTGGCCTCCATGAGTGCGTGGACAAAGCCTCTTTAGGGACACATCCAGCCCTGAGTCCACAGTTCATGAACAGTTGGCCCAATTTGTTCTACTGTGAGCAATGCCAACAATGACTCACATGCTGGGAACATTGGCTTGAATTCCAGTGTCTGGTCCTCACTTTCTCTGTAATTCTGTGAGGGTCATTATACCTTGAGCCTTGGTTTTCTCCTCTGTAAGGTAGAGATGGGAATGCCTATTTTATAGAGTTATTGGGAGGGTGTAAGAGAAGATGCAATTTAAGGGTTCCAGCTACATTCCAGGGAGGTCTCCTGGGTAGGCCTGAGCCTTAGTGTGCCAGCCTAGCACAAGCCTGAGGAGCTCCTGAATTGGTAACCAGGCTCCAGGAAAAGAAAAGTCAGCAGGAAAGCAGCTCAGCCCTTGCTGAGAGTCAGTGAAACTATCAAAATTGGTGTGGGGATGGGGGGAATCATGTAAGCACCAGGCCATAAATATAAAAGGAGGGTCAGGACAGACAAAGTGATGGCCCTTCAGCGGGCGAGACAGATAGCTGGGACTTACAGGCAGGCTCCAGATCAATACCTGCGTGCTGATTTGCTGAAGCGGCTTTTATGAAGTTTAAGCAGAGTTCATTGTTAAATACTCTTATGTACAAAGGATGTGGGTGGCTGTATTAATTTATTTTCTCTTAAAGATCAATAATTACAATCCTGATTTGCTTAAAAGGCTAAGGTTGAGGCAGGGGTGAGGGAAGCAGGCTTCACTGCTTTAGAGAATGTGACTGACTGTTCAGGAAGACCACACTATTGTCAATGAAAATCACCAGGGTCCAGGAAAGGCTGGGTAACAAAGGGACATGTGGCAGTCAGTCAGCTGGCCTCCCAGGCAACCAGTTTAGGGTGTGGACCCTGAGAAAGAAGATGCCTACTAAGAAGGGCTCCTGGTCGCTTAACTGGGCTAAAAACAAGAAAGAAACAAATGAAAGAAAACCAGAGTCTACCAACCATTTCTACACAGGGGCATCTCACACAAACCACACTTAATGAAGAAGCCTGCACTGAACTACTTGCCTCTATACTGAACTACCTGCCTACACTGTGTTTCTGCCATCTGAGCCAGCCCTGAAAAAGTTTTCTATTTCAACCATTAAGTCTGAGGCTTTCTCCATCCAACTGGAGCTGTGCAGCTATATTCCCATCAACATCTTCACTTACCAATCAGAATAGCTCCAGTCTGACAAGTCAGGACAGTGCCTTTTGGACCAATCAAACTGAGGATTTGTAGTACTCAATTTGCATGAGGATGAACCAATCAAGTCAGAGTCAGGGACTTCTGTCTCTGTAAGACAGCTCCCCTCTGGGCTGGGGAGTGCACTTTCTCTTTCCACCAAAGGCTGAGGACTGCATTTGCCCAGCTCAGGCTAAAACACTGTAGATATCTTGCCAGAGCAGAGTGGAGGAGATCAATGAAGGGCAGGATGAGGTGGCCATGTGCTTTTCTCAGCTGGCACCATCAGCCTTGATGTTCACTCTCTGATGTCACAAAGCCAGTGAGGGGTGGCTGGTGCCTCAGTGTGTATCTTCTAACAATCACCTTATTTGTTGCTGACTACCAATAATCCTGGCCTTGTCTAGCAGGGTGTTTATATGTTAGGAGCTTGGGTGGTCCACCCCGTGGGATGGGAGGTAGGCATGCTTAGGTCTGCTCTCTCCTGGCTGTAGAAAAGGGCCCTGGCTGTGCCCACTTGAACAGCCTAGAGGAGGTTCAGCTTGAGGATCCCAGTTGCCTACTGGTATCCATGCTCAGAAGCCACAGTGTATACATACACACACAACAACAACAACAACAAACAGAAAGGGACAAAAGGCAGTGGGTGGTAAGAGCTATCAATTAATTTCTCTTGTCTGGATAGTCAGGAGGTATTCTTGTCCGAGCTGGGACTTATATTATCTATTGATGGCTTTGTGCAGAAGTCATGTTTGAACTCAGTGAGAAGTGTCTATAATTGATTAATAATGTCTTCCATGGACATGGTATGGGCAGCAGTGGCACATATGTCATACATTTTCAGCTTCATGTGAACCACAGAATCTGTTCAGTATCAAAAGTACCATATAGGCTGACGTCTGGTTTCCACAAGTTTGAGGTCTGGTTTGCACAATCTCTTTAAAAAGTTACTGGCTGACAAACCTCCTAGGGTCTCCTGCCTGACTGTGCACAGGTGCATAGATACTGTTGGGAGGCTATTATGAATTCTATTTCATCTAATAGCCTAGTCAGGAAATGGAAAGTTATATTACAGATCATTAAGTGGGTAAAGGAATTTGACAACCTTTGATCTGAGTCAGGAAAATAGATGGCATGAATTAATTTGCCGGTTTGTGGAAAGAAGAAAAGTCATTCCTCAATAGTGACAGGTAGGGAGTTCACTCCTCTGGGGCCTAATTCCAAGGACTGCATAGAGCAGCTCTCCTGGGAGTGGAGGGCTTGGATGTGTGGCAGCTGCAGGTATCTGGGGGTCATGGATTCCAGGCTGTCTTCCCTCTGCTACAGTCCAAGGCACAGATATGTTTCTCACTTTACCATAGCCTGGGTGCTGCCTCCCACAGGATGTCTCCTTAGGCAGGAACAGCCTTTGGGGACAACACGTGTACTAGGCACCCCTGTGTGACTGATATGTGCATGGTGCCCAGGTCTCAGCACAGTCATCTCAGATCCCTAAGACTGAACTTGATGGGGGAGGATGGGGTGAGGAATTGGCAAATGCTGGTGCTGAGGTGATCCTGTGAAGAGGCCAGGGATAGGGGCTCAGAGAAAAAATATCACAGCAGGTTCATAGATCCAATGTTCAGGTACACATATTTCCACCCTATATCCAGTAAGTATACAAAAGTTATCTGTTCTGATCTCCCTTCCCAACAAGCACCCCTTTGTCCCCTACCCCACTGACAGCATATCTGTCCTTCCAGTTTCTTAAGCTACAAGCCTTGGTGACTCCTCTCATCTCCCACATCCCATCTTCCATCAGACTCCATGCCCTTTACCTTCCAAATAAACCCATAACTTTATTAAAATAAACTTCCTCTGCTTACCTCCCTGTCCACCCTGCCTGTCCCCTGTTGTCCCTTACTTGATTCATGTACCAGCCTATGCCTATTCCTCTGTGCTTCCTTGCCCTATGTCTATAATCTACCAGAAGCCACACTGGTTTTTCTGAGGTAGAAGTCAGAACCCCTGCCAGAGGCTGCTCCTCCTCTGCACAGCAGCTTCTTTGACCACACCCTACTCTCCCTCAGGCTCCCTCTACTCCACTAGCCCTTTCCATATCACCCTCAGCCAGGGCCTTGGCTCTGGTGTTTCCACTGCCTCAATGATGCCTGTCCTCAGTGAACATTTCATCCTGTTTGGCAGAATTTATGTTTTGTTACTACTGTGTCCCAGTGCCCAGTACAGGCCCTGACATATAATGAGCCTTTAATCAACATCTGTGGGATGAGTTAGCTGGGCAGGCACAGCGGTAGCCTTGAGCTCAGAGGATGTGGGGGTGTGGTATGCTCTTAGTCCCTGCACCCAACTCTCTCCTGCCCTGGAGAAGCCTCCATTGCAGATGAGAACCAGCCACCGGAGCAGGAGCTTCTGTGGAAATAGGCTTGGGAAAGAAATGCTTGTGGCATCCTTCCCAAGGGTGAAGAGATGTTTCCTGGGCAGGACATAAAGAAGGCCTTTTACCTTGACAGAGAAGCAGGTACCAAGACTAGGAAGAACCAAGTGCTCAGGCCTGAATAGTTGCCTGCACGGGGTGCAGTGTGGCAGTGCCCAAGGCAGTGTGCCAGGAGAGGGCTGGCAAAGGTGCACCTGAGACAGGCAGGTGGGGACTAGTTACAATGGTGTGAAAACAACATCATGGAGTCCCAATATCTCTTGAAATTCAGTGAAGAATTTTAATGAGGAGTAATGAATGACAATATAATTTTTGCCTTTGGAGAGTTAAGCTTATGGTACACAGGAGGGGTGATGAAATGTAGGGAGCACAACAAAGAGGCAGTGCCATAGGCCCGGCAGGAAGTGTGAAGCTAAGTCAGGAAAAGGAGAGTGGGAGTGGGGAAGCATCTGATTAATTTTTAGGAGAGTTTCCAGCTCCCCTACTTACTAACTCTGTAGACTTGTGCATGTTCCTTTATCTTTCATCCTCAGTGTTCTCACATGTAACATGAACTAACAATGGCAGTATCATAAGGGCAAGTGCAGCTTAGATGAGGTAAGTATGCAGAGCACCTGCCCAGAGCCACACTCCCTGCAAGCTGACCCTTTGCCCCAGTCAGCCACATCCTTAAGAAGAAGCAAGTAAACACAGCATCTCTGAGCCTTCACTTCCCCCTTGACACTCAGGTTCTCATCCTGCCTGCTGGGAGCTCGGTGAGGGCAGAACTTGATGTGTAATGAAGCTTTTTCCAAAGAACACCCTACGCTCTGCTGAAACATGTCCTTACTATGAAAGGATGTTGGATCCATTAACTTTGAGTGCATCATCATATTGCTGGAGCAATTGTCCCTTAAATGGAATTACTTCCTACAATTATCCTCTAAAGAGACAGGACCTAGGATATGGGTGAAAGGGGCCGGGAGGTCAAAGCCAAATCAAATCAGGGCCTGGCTCTTTGTAAACAGGTCTATCCCTGGGTTCCATGTGGCACATATATGAGTGGGGACCATCAGGACCCTCAACCATGCCACATTAATGACATGAATAGTAATCACACCAAATTCTGTCTGAAAGATTAAAGATGAAAAAACTGAGGCACAGAGGGCCATTCAGTGGGCACATCTAGGGCACTGAACACCTTTGAGGTTCTGCTTTGGTGTTAGAGGTCTCATGATGAATGAGATGGTTAGTCAAACTGCTGACGTGTCAGGGCGGAAGAGGAGAAAGGCTGTCATTGTGTAGACAAATACATGAACTGATTCTGCTTAGGCAGTGGAGGACCTCTAGCTGGGCAAGAAAAGATGCCCCTGAGGGGATGTCTGAATGGATAGAAGGAGGCAGCTTACAAGGATACAGGATAAAGAGTTCCACACAGACTGCACAGCTAAACAAAAACCCAGAGACTTGACAAACGTGGGGGTGACAAAATCAATAGTGATTAGAGTGTCTGATGTGGGTGCTAAAGCAAGAGAGATAAAACTGGAGGGTGAACAGGTCCTGTAGATGACTTTGCAGAGGAGTGAGGAGGGTGAGTTTGGCCTGGATGCAATGGCAGCTACTGCTGAATTAAGCTGGGAAGTAATGGGACCATATCCCCTCTTCAAAAGATTCTTTTGCTGCTGGACAGAGGTGGAGCAGGGTCTGGTTGAACAAGGGTGGCAGCTGAGGTGAAAGAGTGAATGAGTCCAGGTGAGGGAGGGACCCAGGTGAGAGAGAAATCTAGGTAAGGAAAGGGTCCAGGTGAAGGTGTGCATATTCTGGAGGTGGGCAACAGGACGACCTTGGATTGGATGTGGGAAGTGAGGGAACATGGTGGTGATGGGGGAGGACTCAAAGGGATTTTGACCTGAGTAGCAGAGATGGGTCAATTCAGAGAGAGAGAAAATATGGGGTGAATCCTGGTCCAGTCTGATCACTAGATAATAGATACTGCAGATGTCAAAGGGATCCAGAATGGGTGGTTGACTCAAGCGTCTAGAGTTGAGGAGAGGTGGGGGTAGAGAGGTGGGGTCCAGGGAGACTGCAGCCCAGAGACAAGTGGGTTGGTAAGGCAGCAGGGCTCAAGGACTTGGGTCTGAGTGGCCAGAAGGAGGTGGCAATAGATAGGGCAGCTAAATGAAACCCCAGAAGTGAACATAAAAGATTCAGGTAAAGTAGTCTGGGTTGCAGGCCTTTGGTTCTCATTGCTTGGAATATTTCTTGCCATTCTCTTCTGGCTTAGAGTGTTTCCATTGAGAAGTCAGCTGCTAACCTTATCGGGGTTCCCTTGTATGTTACTTCCTTTTTTTCCCCTTGCTGCCTTTAAGATTCTCTCTTTGTCTTGGAAGTTTGCCATTTTAATGATGATGTGTCTTGAAGTGGGCCTGTTTGGGTTTCTTTTGATTGGGACTCTCTGTGTTTCCTGGATATACCTTTTGACCCAGCAATTTCACTGCTAGGACTATATCCTAAGAATCCTGAAACACCAATCCAAAAGAACCTATGCACCCCTATGTTTATAGCAGCACAATTTACAATAGCCAAGTGTTGGAAGCAACCTAGGTGCCCATCAGTAAATGAATGGATCAAAAAACTGTGGTACATTTACACAATGGAATTCTATGCAGCAGAAAGAAAGAAGGAGCTCATACCCTTTGCAACAGCATGGATGGAACTTGAGAGCATCATGCTAAGTGAAATAAGCCAGGCAGTGAAAGACAAATACCATATGATCTCACCTTTAACAGGAAGCTAATCAACAAAACAAACAAACAAGCATAATATAACCAAAGACATGGAAAATGAGAACAGGCTGAAAGTCACCAGAAGGGAGAGGGGAGGGAATTTCAGGGGAAAAGGGGAAGGATTTACAAGAACAAGTATAAAGGACACATGGACAAAAACTATGGGGGGGGGGTGGAATTGGGAGGGAGGTGGGGAGGGCTGGAGTGGTGGGTTGGGGTGAGAATAAAAGACAGAAAACTGTACAAGATCAACAATTAAAATAAAAATTAAAAAAAAAAAAGGATTCAGGGTCTCCTACTTCTGCTGTGAGGGAGACAAGGGTGAAGTCTGCAGATGAGTGGGAGGAGGAGCTATCTCTTGGCAGAGGACTCGTCTGCAGCAAGTTAGGAGTCACTTACTCCTCCGGGGTGTGGCCAAGGCTGGTACTTCCTCCACACTGCTACACATAGCTCTCTTCATCTCACATTCCCTTCCCTCCCTTTTTCTTCATTTTTCCTGCCTTGCGTCTGGACCTCTAAGGGGGCCCAGGGCATATATAGGTCACCCTGCCCCCTTTTGCCATGGGGCCATGAACTCATCTGTCAGACTTGAAAATGCTAGATGTATCTCATTCATCTCTGTACCCTAGAGCACTTAACAAATATCAGATTCTCTGAATGCTTATTCCATTAAATTGAATAAATCAAGGTATTTTCTTATCATATTTCTGCCTCCACTTGCTTCTGGACCCATCATTTATAGTGCTTTATGCCATGGGGTCCAGAGGCTCAATCGTGCCAGATTAAGATTGAGGTTAGTATATGTTTTATTGTCTTTCCACACCAGAGTAGTGCAGTGTGTCTGACTGCCTTCCTGGCTAATAACAAAGGGCATTCTCTGATGGAACAGGCAAGCCCTCCTCAGGTGCTAGACCCTGGCCAGCTCTTCCCCCTACTCCAGAAATCTGCTCTCCATTAGACCATCCCCATCCCTCACTCCGTGATGATTCTCAGAAATGGTTTGGGAGTGAACCTATGGTAGCAACATGGGATAGGGACACAGTAGTCCCTAGGATCTGACCTTGAGGCTGGACCAGAAATGAGGTGGCCCAGGTCATAATGAAGGTTGCAGGGATTCCAGTTTTCCATTGGCAATCCCTCCTTGACTTCTTGAGCTGAGAGTAGATGGCACCAAGTGCCACTTGTTCTCACATCATTCATTACTATTGGGCCTGAAGTTACCATCTAAAAATGACCCAGCCTCTACCCACAAATCACCCCACCTCAGGTACAGGGTCACTTCCTCCCATTCTCAGGGCCACCTCTTTAAGAGTGACCCTTGGCCTGCACCCATCGGAATAGAGCCCCCTGCCCTGGCAGTGTGGGGCAAGGTTTGGTAGAACTCAGAGTGGCCAGAAGCATGAAGTCTCTGCTTCCCTCCCTGAGGCATCAGTCTCCATTTCACATTGAGCTGTAGCTCAAAGCACCAAGGACCAGGCCTTGGATTTGAAGACACAGGAAGCACAGATACAGTCCACAAGCAGTGTTGTGTGAGAATTCAGAGCTGTACCCTGTTTTCTGGTGTCTATTTCACCTGTGTTTTAGCTTGCCCTGTCCTCTGTTGGTGCTCAAGCCCAGATTCCCAGCAGTTTGTGTCCTGATCTTTCAGAACCCCCACTCTGTCATGGGCATTGGTGCAGATGGGGTTGAGCTGAGGATGGGGATCTTAGAATCTGCCTGGAAGAGGGGCTTTTGTCTTCTCCTACCCCAAACCTGAACGAGCAGAACTATAGAACACCTTGGATTGGGCATAGGGTCTCCATCAATCCATAGAGTGACTTTGAGAGAAAGATACTTTTATTCCCATCCCCCTGAGGAATAAAGACTTGGAATCCCCTGGTCTTTTTCATGAGGCCTGCCCTCCTTCACTACCACAAGGAGTTTACTTCTTCCAGATGGATCTGCCTCCATGGTGAGGCACTGAGTAAACATCAGCCTTGTAAGCATCTGAAAGGGATCTGCAATGTGTTGGGTCCCTTAGTCTGATCTTTCCAGGCCTGGCCCCTAAGCCCCCAGGTATCCTGGCCAATATTCAGCACACTGAGGACAGGTACCAGTACAGGTGTCCCTTTACCTGGCCAGGGCCATCCCTGCATGGGGAAGGAGTATAGAAGGGTGCAGCACACAGTGCCTTCATCGGAAGCCTCCATTGCTCCTCTGAGTGTCTGCATAGCTTGGCAGCAAGGGGGTTCCCTGGCTTTCTCCAAGGTGCACTGCTACTCATTTCATCCTCTGCTCCAGGAAGGACTGTCTAGCCCAGATGGCTTGGCCAGTGGCAGAACTACCCAGAGACTCTGGTGGATTTATTCAGCCAGGGATATGGACTTTCCAAGCCAAATGGGATAGCAGCAAAGATGCAAGATGGAATTTCTGAGTGGAAAGACCCGCTTGGAGCTCATAGAGAGACCTGGCCTTTTCACCTTTTAGCTCTGTACCCCAGCAGAAGCCCCCTTCCCTCCCCCCTGTTCCCACTACACTTGCAGCTTCTCACACTGGAATAATCATGTCTATTAGTTGTCGTAACTACCAAGACATTTTCTAGAGGTGAGCTTTCACCCCTACAACTTGCATAATTTCTATAATGCAAATTATGGCATTATACAAACTTATTGGCAATAATTTTAATTATAGCATTTTGCTATTAACTCTGCTGATGGCAGAGATCAGTAAACAGGGGAGACTGAATTACTAATATCAAAGCTTCCACATCTGTTTAAAGGCTTAATTACTGGTAGGAGTTCAGTGAGGCTAGAGTTCCTGCTAAAAAGCAGGTTGGCCTAAACCGCGAAGGCCAGTCCCTGTGAAGGTAACTAAGCGAAGCCCACAGAACTGAAAAAATATGCATGTGGAGAATTTTTCATAACCCTGGAAGGACATAAAAGCTTCTAGAGTTATGGCTACAATTCAGCTTCCAGGAACTATGATGTCATATTTGTAGTTGCTCAATTATGTTTAATTAAATTGCTTTGTCTGACACCTAGAGGCAGAACCATGTGTCCATGTGTCCATGGTATGTGGCTGACTGATAAGGGGACCATAGACCCCACTAAACACTCTATCCAAAGGCCCCTCCACCCCTCCTACCCAGCTAACATTCTTCTAACAAAAGCCACCATATGATCTCACCTTTAACAGGAAGCTAATCAACAAAACAAACAAACAAGCATAATATAAACAAAGACACTGAATTTGAGAACAGTCTGACAGTGACCAGAGGGGAGAGGGGAGGGAATTTCAGGGGAAAAGGGGAAGGATTTACAGGAACAAGTATAAAGGACACATGGACAAAAACTATGGGGGGGGTGGAAATGGGAGGGAGGTGGGGAGGGCTTGGGTGGTGGGTTGGGGTGAGAATAAAAGACAGAAAACTGTACAAGATCAACAATTAAAATAAAAATTAAAAAAAAAAAACTGTAAAAAAAAAAAAAAAAAAAGCCCCCAGGGAGCACTTCTCCTAGCCAGCCCTTCAGGGTAGGGAGAAGCAGTTTAGCAGGAAATTATCTCAGATGAGCCTCATTTAGTGAAGGGAAAACAAAGGTCTCTGAAAGAAGAGTTTCACCCAGCCAGCAAAGTCACACAAAGGGATTAAAATCCACTCACCACTGCTCCTTGTCTGTGTGTGATGCACTATGTTAATTACAGGCATCTTCTTCATTTCCTCCAGAGCCTAAAATACCCATGTAGAAACCCGGAGTTATATTAAACTGAAATTTCCTATCAATCAAAACTGCTTTGAGGGTGTATTCGTGTGGTTGTGTGTGTGCATGTGGATAAGTCCTTATCTAATATCATTGACAGATTCTGTGATTTTAAGTAAAAAGAAGTACAACAAACCAGTTTTACCATAGTCTAATTATAAACAAGAGTTCAGTTCCTGAACAAAATGACAGTATTCAAGGTTCTGTTGTGTATGTGTGAATGCATGAGTGTATCTGTGTATGTGAGAATGTATGTGAAATGTGGATGTGCATGAGTGTGCATGTAGCACAAACACAAGCAGATACTTCTAGGGCCTTTGTTCCTGAGGGTTGAGGACCAGTTAGGGTTCCTGTAACAGAGTGGAACTTGGTTCCCCATGAATTAAGTGTACCTAACATTAGATCATAGAGAAAGGTAGAAGGGTAAAAGATATACCTGGAAAATCCTAGACCAAAAAGTCAAAAAAGCTGACTAGTAAGAGCAGACACAACAGACTGCAAGGATGAACACAATTATAATAAGGAAAGATACTGCAGTTATGTACATCAATAAGATTCACTGATCATGAACTGTGTGGATTTAATAACAAAATCTTGAAAATTCTAAAGAATTTACATAGAACTGACAAATTTGCCACCTCGGTGGAAGTTTTAAAACATTTTAAAAATCAGAACTGGATAGCTTAAGGAGACAAACAAATAGTAAAAGGAAAGGAAGTCTCATGAAAGTTCAGAGAATGATATCATATAGCCCACATTCTGACCACAGCGCAAAAAATTGGAACTCAACAATCAAGAAGTACTTACATGAAAGTATGCTTGAAAATTTATAAATGTACTCCTCAATGGCTGAAATCAAGATGGAAATTTCAAATTATTCTGCATTGTAGGGCAAGAAATTGATAGGGGAACTCAAGAGTTAAGGATTTTAGTTTCAGTCATTGTTGATAGGCTTAAGTGATCAATGCATGTTATTCTAGGAACTGGAGTGCATGACCTACTGATTCCAGGAGGTTGACAAGCAATTCAATACTTTTGCCTCAGGGGTTCTGCGAGGGGTCCCTGTTCGGGCACCAGATACGGGGGGCTCCGCCCATAGAACCCCCCCGTTCATCATGGATAAAAATAAAAACCACCAAAACAAGATCTGCTTGGGGAGGAAAGGGGTCAAACTCTCAGAGGAGAATGACCCAGAGCCCCTTCCTCACTAGGCTTTTATTGGGCTCCAATACACTGGAATACAAGTTTAACATGTCAAAGAAATCTGAGGGCTTAATCCGAGCCAGTGTTTGTCAGGAAAGGGGGTTGACAAACTTTGGGAGACATACCCATTTCCTCCTGGGACACTTATCACCTCAGGAAGAGCACTCTTAGCAAAGCAGGTTTCACAGGACTTTAGGAATTCTTTCTTATGCCTGATCACCCAGGGAGCCGTCCTGGCCAGCACAGGGTTGCACCACTCGCCCCCACAGTTTCAGGCTTTAAGCCTATTAGGAAGCAGGAGACATCTCCCAGATGGAAATGAGGACTCGGGCTATGTCAGAATAGCCGGGGGGCAAGGGTCCATCACATCCTCTTTGCTGCAGCCCCCCCCCCCCGCCCCTAGAGTCCTTCCATTAGGGCCTCCCAAGTGGTTGTGTCTGGCTTAGGTTGCCCCTCCCATGAGGAGTCTTACCCGTCATTGACTGCCAACCAAGCATTGGGGCCAGAGATGAATGAGGCAGAAGCAGTGCTCCTGCCAGGGAGATAAGCTTTGTCTCCTTAATAGGTCACATCCTTGTGACAGAACAGACCCAGATGAAGTGGGTCCCTTGGGCTCTTACACAGCCCACCATGGGGTGAGGGTTACAACTCCTGAAACCAGGCTGAACGGTCCACAACAGGGTTCTGCAAGGATGGAGACTGTATTTAAGTCATTGGGTTCCAGAGAGAGAATGCAGGTAAAGAATTGTTGATGAACAAATAAAGAAGTACTAGGAAAATTGCTACTCCATTGCAACTCTTATCCAATTAACCTTTTTCCAAACCCCTTATCTATCCTTTCTCCTCCTTCTAAAAAGTGTTGACTTGAGGTGGGACATTAAGACGGTTTTTGAGGGCACGTAACCCACCATCTTCTCGGATTGCTGCCGTCTGAATAAAGCACCCATAAAGATTCAATCCTTGTCTCTATTTATTGGTTCTGGTAGTGACAGGCAGCACAAATGCCAACTTTTCTGGTTTCAAAATTACTATATATGGAAAATTACATATGGAATGTAGCTAAAACAGTATTTAGAAGAAAATGTATAGCATTGAATACATTAAATAAACAGAAATGAATATTTTAAAGTATTTAAATTAGACATAAGAAAAAGTAAGTGGAGATAAAAAGAGAAATTAATAAAAATTTTAAAAAGAAACAAGAGCATAAGTAAGGCTGAAAGTTATCTCTATTTTTTTTAAATACTGATAAAATCAACAAGGAAGAAAGAAAGAAACCCTGTTCTAAGAACCCAGGCACTTCCCCTCCCTTGCCCCCATTTTACTCCCCTCCAGACTTGGTGTCTGACCTGGGAGGCTTTACCCCCTCTAGTTTTCAGGGCATCCGAATTCTCTCTAATGCCTTACAGTTCAGACAGCTTGTGCTCTTTACAACTAGTGACAATAATTCCATTTGTTTCTGTCCTGCATTCTTCCCAGGGATACAGGACAAGCAAAGGAGAGTTGAGGGTATCCAAGCACCTGATGAATCACAAGCTCTATGTGGCATGCAAGATTTAATATGAAGTGGCATGTAGTATGTAAGAAGTTTAATAAAATGAACACTTTCCCAGCTTTTTATTCACTCAACTTGTTGATTAAGTACCTACCATGTGCTATGCCAGGCTTGTGAAGAAGAAAATAAAACCTTGATTTTGCACTTGTGACCCCCAACACTGGAAAGAGGAGGTTTTCCAGTGCTGTCCCAGAAGATAAAAGGCTCAGAGGACAGGACTGTGTCTAGTTGTGGCCTCCAGCCCTGATCAAAGTCCTTCCAGGTGCTCTAAGTCCAGGTGTCTGTGCAAAGTAGACATTCCTTCCTAAAGATCTGATTGAAGAAGGGCTGCCCACTGGCTCAGATGCCTGCTTTCTTGAGGTCTTCTCAGGAGTAAAGACAAACACCCCTGGCCTTTCCTCAGGCTCCTTAAAAGTAAGAGCTTCCACAAAATGTCATCCTGCCTCAAGCTCCTCACCAAATACTTTCCCAGTTAAGTGTATTTACTCTTTTTCTATCTCATGAGATACTATATTATCATCATCCTCACTTCCTGGATGAGGTAACTACAGTTTAGAGAGGATAGATAACTTGTCCAAGAACATAGTGCAATAAGCTGGAGTGGGTGTTTGAGCTGGGCGACCTGGCTCCTAGCCTCCACCCTCACACACAGGCCTCAACCTGCCCTGGCTCTTCCCTAAGAGGAAAGGTAGCATCTGCCCCTGGGCCGAGACTTTACCCTAGGCAGGAATAGGCAGTCACTCCTTTACCCTCTTCTGAGATGCCCCAAATGGCTTTGCTTCTCAGAGACACAGCCTTGTTTTATCAATCTTGTCAGTCAGCAGAAAGGAGAGCTGGCAGCTGAATTACAGAAGATGGTTCTTTCCCAGTGGAGTTGGAGACAAAGAGGGCTGCATTAACCCTGATTCTGGCTGGAATTCTCTTTGTGCTTTAGAGCAGCTCAGGAAGCAGTGCGGTAATATTCACAGCCTCCATCAATCGCCCTTAGCAGTGGCTGTCAATAGGGAGGCTGCAGGGAGGCAGGTGGTTGGTAGAGGAAGCCATCTCTTTCCTCTTGATATACAGGGGAACAATGATCTCGGCCATCAAGCTGTCAGGAATTTCTCATCTGCCCATAATGTGTCCCCAAAGTGAATGTTAATCAATAGTACAATCTTTGACCCCATCTGGACATATAGCCTGTTAAAAATGGCCTCATTATGCTCACAGGAGGTGTATTCCCTGTCCTGGAAGATGAGATCTTTGGGCTGTGGACTGCTTTGAAATGATGAGGAATCTTGTACCTCTGGCCAGGAAACATGCATCCCTCACACCTGAGCTCCCTGTCAGGCAGTTACCAGCCCCCACCTGGTCAGCATCTCCAAACTGCTCACACTGTCACTGAGGGTAGGCTCTATGCATGTCCCCAGGGATGGATAAGCCATGCAAACCAGCACTGGGTGAGAGGTGAGGAAATCCTGGCTTCCTCAGCAAGGCCCCAATCTGTTTCTGTGTCTGTAAAATGAGGTGGAGTTCCCACCCCTGCCCTGATTCTGTCTTGATGGTCTCTTCTCTGGACTTCAGAAGGACCCAGGACTGCCGGTCTGTCACTTGTTAGCCCTGGCAGTTGCAGTCCCATACTGGGGTTACTGGCATGGGGAAGTAAATCATTTGATGTCTCCATAGGCTCAGGTCAACCTGGAAGACTCCTTTGACTCCTACTGCAGGTACTTCCCGACTTTTGCCTGCTTCTGTCCTCTGCTTCCAGGGCAGTCCCTATCTCTTTGTACCCCATGCCTCTGTCCCCCGCAAAGTGGTTCTGAGCTGGTGTTGGTACTGGTGTCAGAACTCTCAAAAATGCAAGACTTGGGGTTTAGGAAAGTAACATGGGGTTCCCGGGGCTCTGAAGAGATGGGGGCTTCCTGAAGGGAGGCAATGGGGGCTTTCAAAACTCCCATGACTGATGGCCTATTTGATGACTCTGGACTGCACTCAGCTCTGGGCATGTGCTGTCAGGAAGTACCAAGGGCCCTTTCAAATTGCTCAGGGTTAGCCCAGGGCAGCGTTGAGGGAGGTGCCACCCCTGCCTGGAGAATGTGGCCCTCCTCTTCCCACACAGCCCTCAGATCTGGCCTTAACATGGGGGAAGTTCCAGTGGCTATTGCAGGCTTCCCAGCTGGTATGTGCCTGGGCCTGTCCTCTTCCTCCCAAGACATCTGCCTTGTCCCCCAGCACTCAGAACCCAGTGAAGATGGAGAGACTGGGCACTCTGTGTTCAGCATTCTCTCTCTTCACTTGTTCAGGGAGAGGGGTTGAGCTCTGGCTCCTGACCTTGGGTAGGATTTTTGGAAAGAGCTGAGGGAGACCAATGAGAAGGCCATGGGTTTTGGAAATTAAAGAGGGCAGAGTGTGAAGGCAGAAACACAGTGAGGTTACCTCCATTGAATGTTGGGTTTTTCTGTGAAGTAGGACTAGAGCAGTCCCTGAGGGGGAATTTTAAACAGCAAGAATGTCTCAGAGCCTGTCTTGAGATCCTAACACTCTTGACAGTGTGCTCTTAGCTTCTCCAAAGGGCTCTATGCCATTCCTTGGGCCCCAGTATGTCCAGCCCCAAGCTGCAGGGCCTCACTGGCTTTCTGTTGCCTACATCACCCTCTGCCTTAGCCACTGCTTGCTGTGGGGGTTCTCTGTAAGTTCCTTGAATGTCCAAGTGGGGTAGGGAGAAGAACCTCACTGGTGGGCTCTAACATAGTTCTGCTAGAGCCATTCTTTCCAAATCCCTCTGAATAGTCCACGAGATGCTGCCTCTAGAACCCTTTCTACAGGGGACCAATGGAGACCTTCCCTGCCTCCCTCACTCTTTTGCCACCTAGCTCTGCCTCTCAGCCAAGAGCCCTCCTATCTTCCAAGAGATGAAAGCTTCATGAACATAAATGTATGAAGCATGAATGTGTATGTGTGCTGGGGGCAGAGATAGAGTGCCTTGGTGACCAACACTCCTCTTGCAGGAGTGGGTGAGGGTGTTAGGATGGGAATAAGAAAGAGAAGATACCAAACGAACTTCAGACTCTACCTGCCTCTTTCTTTTTCTAGGTGCCCAGATGTAGAGAGCTGTTTCCTTGATTTTTCCTGCTGCACCCCACCAACCTACCCTCTGCTCACCCACCCAAGTCTGTGTCCATCCACACAAAAGCCTCCAAGCAATTGGGAGTGATGTGGAACAGTAACAACTACTTACTCCTTGCTGCCTGCCACTGCTCCATCACAGAGGAAGGTGATCATCTCTCAGGCATAGAATCAAGGTAGTAGTAACTCTACTGGATGATATAATAGGCCTGGCAGGTGGGGAGCAGGGAACTTAAGACACCAGTCCCCTGACCTCAAGGAATAAGTAGGGATGTCAAAGCCAGTGGTATGGCAAACAATTGATAAGACATTTCATTGTGATTGGGCCCTACCAGAATCAAGCCAGCCTCAAGCCAGGTGCCAGCTGGGAGTGACAGAGCTGGATGCCAGTCTCTACTTGTCCCTGGATGGATGTCCTTGGGCAGTTGTTTATAGAGGCACCAATTCTCTGACTCTGTCAGGCATGTTGACATTCTAATTTGGAAGCTCCCACTGGGCTCCAGCTGTCAATCCAAGGGAGGGGACAAAAGTTTCCCTTCAAGGAAACTGAATCCTTACAGTGGGGAGACCTGGTAGTCAGCACCTCACCATGCAGTTGGACTGGCAGTGGAAGACCTCACTAAGAACCTCCTAGTCAAAACCAAGGAAATGCTTGCCAATGGGATAGTCTCAAATGGCCTAAGAAGTAGCTAATCAGATCACCAGTCCTAACTTCTAGTTTATAGAGGACAGAGCAGAAAGTTCAATAACACCACAAGGAAACAATCAGGAAGGTCTTGTCCATGAGACAATGGGCCTGGAGTCTTCAAAAAGTCAACATACTGGGAAAGGATGTTCCCATAAGAGAAGATCACAGAGGCATAACCAAATGGCATCATGGTCCCAGATTGATCTGAACTTTTTAAAAAGCCATAAAATAGATTCTTGGGTTGACTTGGGAAGTCTGAATGTAGTGTGAAGATTGCACGATTATTTTGGAATCATTCTTAATTTTCTTAGGTATTTCTTAGATATGGTATTGTGATTATTTAAGGAAATGTTCTCACTTCTGTGTAATACAAGCTGAAATACTTAGGGGCGAAATGTCATGATATTTGCACATTATTTTCAAATTATTTAGTAAAAATGCCTGTGCATCTGTGTATATGTGTGTACACAGAGAGAGAGAGACAGGAAGAGAGAAGAGAAAAGCATGGCAGACATTAACAATTTTAAAAGTTGTTCAGTCTGGGTGTGCTTGAACTACTCTTTCAATTCTTCCAACTTCCGTGTTTGATACTTTTCACAATAAAAACTAGGATACAAAAGTGTCAGTGAGGGCTAGCTTCACTGGACACAAAGGATACATGCCCCTGCTTACCTCTCCCAGGTAGCCTTCTTTAAGCTGGAGCCAGGTGGCCCTGCTTTCCTGCTCTCTCCTGACTTTCTTGCCTGCCACACAGGGCCCATTAGTCTTGCTGTGTTCAGCAGGTGCCTTTAGCCTCAGAGACCTATTCCTGTTGTTTCTTCCTTACTAACCCCCATTCCACACTTCACCCTTGTAAGCATCACTTCACCAAGGAGCCTTTTCAGGCTGCTGGGCTGGGTTGGCATGGTCCCACTGCAAGGTCCTGTCCTTTCTCATTTGACGTCCCCTGTATTTTTCACTAGGCTAAAAGGGACTGTGTTTGTGTCCAGCCATGCTTGCTGAGGGGTGACTGGGTTGTTGTTTGCCACACCAGAACCTGAAGACTGGTGATCATTTATGGTAATTGCCAGGATATCTGGAAATTAGGGATGCTATGAGGGCAGCTAGCACAAGCCATGGGGAGATCTTTCTTGATGCTCTGTCTTTGCTCTAAGCCATGTGATTGCACTGGCTTGGCTCATGTTTGACCTGCACGCCCCCAGCATCCCTGGGCATCACTCATTTCCCACCCTGGGTCATATTCTTCCTAATGCTGCTCTTAAGACCAAGCCTCTGCCTCCTTGGGTCACATCGGGTTAAAGTTTCCTAGGTATGTCCTGGAGACAACAAAGCCTAGTTCCTTTGGGCTCTGAACATGTCCACTGAGCTCAGCTCCTCCTCCTTCTCTCCAGGGCAGGGCTCTGCAGCTGCTGTTCCTTTCCCTATAAAGCACCTGGTGGGGCCCAAGTGCAGCTCCACATGCCACAGCACCCTATTCAAGGGTGTTTTTCATTTGGTGAAAATTAAATGTGTTCTGAAAAGAAATCAATAGAATTGAATTTGATAATTTTCAGTTTTTCTACTGGGGAGCATGGCAGTTTTTTGATGAGAGTTCCAGACTCCACAGCCTAACCAGCCCCCCAGCCTGTGCTCTTCTGTGGGAAGTATACCCCCGGCCCCCCTTCTCCAGACTCACCCAACCTGAGGGTGCCCGGGGAGCACAGATATCCAGAGTCAGCATTTACCCTCCTCTCAGGAATTCTGCAGTTCCGTGACTTCCTTAGGCTTCCCTTTGGCCAAGAGTAAAGTCTGGCTCACACCTACAGAAGATCAGAGTGGCTGTGCTATGACTGCAGGAGGGGACCATCAGGGATTCAGAATACCCAGCACAAGCTTCTTGGCTTCCTGGTGAACCAGAAAGGTAGCCTTGTCCCTTTCTTACTCAGGATCAGGGAGGGAGGGACAAGAAGGAGTTCACTTCAATGGTTTACTGTGCAATGATGAGTTCAGTCATGAGAGGTCCCTGACATTCAAAATTATTCAGATTGAGTTATGCTGAAACAGGAGAACCCACATTTTACCTGAACAGGATGCAAGCAGAAATGGATACTCACGTACAGGTCATAAACCTGGTTCTGGGGATCTCTGCTCACCCTGAGAGGTCTCCATGAGCCTCTGTCTCTTATTTACAAATTTAGATAAGTAGAATAATTATGAACCACGCACAGCACCAAGCACACAGTGCCCCAGGTAAGTGAGTGTTCTGCTGGGTTAATGCCCAACCACAGCAATTAGCACCACAGAAGTCAGGGTCCCAAAGGCCCACCCAGATCTGTAGGTACTACAGGAAAAAAAAAGTATGGGCTAAGCTTCTGGGGACACTGGGAGCCCTAGTCTTGCCTTCCAGATCTCAGCCAAGTGGATCTTGGTAGGAAGCCTGTGGTCCACAGCTCCACAACCACCCACTCAATTGCCTCTGAAGAAGAACCGAGGCCCAAGCCACATGGGGCTGCCTCCTCCCTTTGGATGCATCCAGGCCAACTCCTAGCCTTGGGCCTACAGGGACACAGCAAAATTGCCTTATGAATGGCTCTGACCTCCAAGTCCAGAGCTCTCCTCACATAGGTCACTTTGGTACAAGTGAGACCCAGCAGTGAAGGCAGGTCAAGGAAAGACTGATGCTTGAATTCAGGCCCCTGACAGATGGAAAATGCCCACACCAATTTTCCTCTCCATAGCAGCACTTTCCTTCTGCTGAAAGCTGGGTGGCACCAGGTTTGGCTGTACTAGGGCCTCTCCATCCTTAGTGCATCCTAGAGAGGTGCGCAGGCATGCAGTTTAGGAGCTGTCATTGCACACACTTCCACTCACTCACCCTTGTGACAGCTTTGGGGCAAAGACACTCTCCACTTCACAAGTGAAGAAATTGAGGCTCAGAAAATTAAAGGACTCAGGTCTAAGATGTGAGGCATCATCTTGGACGCTATGCAAAGATGGACTCCAACACTCCTTCTGCTTGGCCTGGAATGTTTTTGTGAGGAACTATGAGGCTGGGGTGTCCAGAGGGTGCAGTAAATGGATGAGTGTATGATTTGGACTTTTCCTTCACCTCTGGACCCAGCTTCCCCCAGGGGAGAGAGCACTGCATAGTCCCTGCCCACTGTGTGTCCACATGGACTCTGCTTGTCCGTAGCAACCTGAGCACTTGGGACAGATACACCCCAGGAATGTCCTGGAAACTGCTGGTGACAATTCATCCAGGACTCTCCTTAAGCTTCCTTTGGCAGCCCAGCCTTCCCATGGTTTATGTTGATGATAGGGTCCAGGTTGCAGACAAAGGAGAGCTGGGCTCACTGGGCCATCCAAAAAGCTGGTGGAGAGGGTAAGCCTAAAGGAAATGTGGTAGGAAAGCAGGACTCCACACTCAGGAAGAATACCTGATGAAAATCCACTGAGCCACCAAAGAGGCTGATTACCACTGCTCCAAAGAGGTTGCACTCCAAGTGCCCCTAGAGTCCAGCCCCAGGAGTACATGTCCTGGTCTGGGTGCCTGTAATTGGTGGAATGACCTTGGTGAAGCCAAGATTTGTAGGAACTAGAGCTGGAGCCAATAGAACCCTTAGCTAGTTTACCCCCAGCCCACTTCACAGTACAGGAGACAAGGCCAGAGAATTATTTTCTTGACTCTGTCATCAGTGCCAATTTACTCAAGAGAGCTCCTTACCAGGCCATAGCTTTGCTCTTGTCCAGAGAAATAGGTCTTTTCTTCCTGAGGGTTCTTCTGGCAGGGGCATATAAGATTTATGAGAAATGGAAAAAGCATTATGAGGACTCCATGTACCTTCTGTGTGGGGTAGGAAAGGATGTCTTCTGCATCCTCCTATGGGATGTCATTTCCAGTAGGCATTGGACTGTGTTGGCCAAAATCTGAAAGGGGACTTGACTCTTTCTGCTGTTGTGATTAACAGTAAAGGGCTGATGAACTACCACCTGTTGTCCTGGTCTGGGGACTGTCAGTTTTTGTAACTGAAGTCTCATTATAATTTATTTATAATTCAGCCTCAGCCATTCATTTGTCTGTTGTCTGTAGTGCTTTCACTTGTGTGGCTGCAGAGACCTGTATGGTGTGCAAAGCTGAAAATATTTACTGCATGTTTCTCCAAGGAAAGGTTTGCCAGCCCCTATATTGTTAGGCCTGAAAATGCTGGTCTTATGGATCCAAATTCCAGTTAGGAGAAAATACACAGAACAGAGAAACATGTCATACACCACAATGGAGGTGCCACTAGTCAAAATCAAATGGGGGAAACCCCACAAGCAAGTATTTCCTCAACAAATATTACAAGAGCAAAAAGATGGGGGAGATGCGGCAATGATACATCAAAAGAGCAGGCCTTACTTGAATCCAGTTCAAATAAACTGTAAAAGAAAAAGACTTTTCTGGGGTGGACAATTAGATAGTTGATGAAAATAAGGAATTATGTTTAATTCCTTATGGTGGCTATGTTTTAAAAATGTTGATATTTTTTAGATCTGTGCTGAAATGTTTATGAATGAAATAACATCATATGTTGCATTTGCTTCAAAATAATAAAAAGGGGAAAGAGTGAAGGTGTGGAGAGGGTAGGAAGGGCTGTTGGTTGATGGTTAGGGGGTTACATGATGGTACATAAGAATTCATTATACAATACTATCTACTTCTATGTATGATTGGCATTCTCTATAATAAAAAGTTCATAAAATAAAACCAAAATAAATGGTGGGTGTTCATCCACATCTCCAGTAGCAGTTTCTCCAGCCCATTTCCCTATCCAAGGACAGTTCTTTCATCCCTGATCCCAGAACCTACCATGGCCCACGACACAACTCCTCAGCCTGGACTGTGCTGGGGTGCATTTTGACCAGCTCAGGCTGGAGAAGAGCACATGCCCAGCAGATATCCTGGAGTCAGAAGCCAGTCAGGCCAGCCACTGTTGTTTTCTACAAAAAAGAAGAAGAGAAAGTGGGTGGCAATGGTAAGAGACAGAAAAAGTAGTAATGAATGAGAGGAAATCACCACAGAGGCAAAAGAAATTTAAAAGAGCCTGCTCCTCTCTCCTGGGCACCTCCAAACCCAGCACAAATAACAGGTGGCTTTGTAGCTCATGGTAGGTGCCCCAGAGCCAGAACATAGTGACAAGCTTCAGATCATGCTAGAGAACCACCTAACCACCTCCATGAGTGAAACACTCAAGGGGCAGACTCAGTGGGCATCATAGCCCACTCTGTGGGATAGACCCCATTCCTTATCTGTGAGGTAGACCCCATTCCTGATCTGTGGGGTAGACCCCAGTACTGCAGCTCCTTTGCTGTAGTTGTGGCCACTCCTCACAGATCAGCCTGGTGGGTCAATCCCTCCCATTGATGTGTCAGTAGCAAACTAAGCTCAACCACAACTGAAGGATGCACACAGCCCACCTGGGGGGCACACCTGGAGGTCCTAGTATAGGTGACTGGGGAGGCTGTGCCACTGAGTCCCACCAGACACCTACTACATAAGGCCACACTACCAATACTGGGAGGAGTAGCAGATCTACCAAAGACACAGAAACAAACACAGAGGTAGCTAAAATAGGGAGACAAAGAAACATACCTCAAATGAAAGAACAGGAGAAATCTCTAGAAAAAGACCTAAATGAAATGGAGGCAAGAAAATTACCAGATATATAGTTCAAAACAATGATTTTATTGATGTTCAAGAAACTTAGTGAGAACTTCAAAAGCATAAAAAAAGGACATAAAAAGAACCAGTCAGAAATGAAGAAATCAATAACTGAAAGGAAGAATACCCTACAAGGAATCAACAGCAGGTTACATGAAGCAGAGGATTGAATCAGAAATTTGGAAGATAAGGTAGCAGAAAACACCCAATCGGAGCAGAAAAAAAAAATTTTAGTGAGAATAGTTTAAAGAACCTCTGGGACAATATCAAGTGTAAACCAACATTTGCATCATAGGGGTACCAGAAAGAGAAGAGACACAGTGAGGAACTGAGAACCTATTTGAAGAAATAATGACAAAAAAAAAAAAAAAAAAACTTTCCTAACCCAGTGAAGGAAGTAGACTACAAGCCAGGAAGTGAAGAGAGTCCCAAATAAAATAAATCCAAAAAGACCCACTATAAGAGACATCATAATTAAAATGGCAAAGATAAAAGACAAAGAGAAAATCTTAAAAACAGCAAGACAAAAGAAGTTAGTTACATACAAGGGAGCTCCCATAAAACTGTTAGCTGATTTTTCAACAGAACATTTTCAGGACAGAAGGAACTGGCAAAAAATATTGACAGTGATGAAAAGCAAGGACCTACAAGCAAGATGGCCCAGCAAAGCTATCATTTAGAATTGAATGACAGATAAAGAGCTTCCCATACAAGAAAAAGCTAAGGAAGGTCATCACTACCAAACCAGTATTACAAGAAATGTTCAAAGAAACTTAAGAGAAAAAAAATTAAATGAGTTATAAAATGGCAATAAATACATATCTATCAACAACTACTTTAAATGCAAATGGATTAAATGCTCCAATAAAAAGACAACAGTGGCTGAAAAGACAACAATGGATAAGAAAACCAGACCTGGTTCCAAGATGATGAAGGAATAAGTGGAAGCTAAACTAACCTCCTCGAAGGACAAATCTGGAATTACAACTAAATTGTAGAGAAATCATCTTTAATAACCAACTGAACACTAGCTGGAGAGAAGCCTTAAAACCATAGACAGACAGAAGAAAACACTTCAGCACAATGTGACTGGTAGGGAGTGCAGAGGAGACGTGGGAGGGCTGGCTGGGTTGCCATGGGTGGCATCTGAAGTGCTGGAAGGATATTTCAGCATCAGGGGGTGGTATTCACTGAGAACTGGGGGGTCTAAACCCCAAGCTTGGCTCCCCAGCCTACAACTCCAGACCTGGAAAGGAACCCAGATAACATCCAGCTGTAAAAACAAGCAGGGGTTCTGTCAACCAGGGAGAGACAGCTGGAGACACAGAGACTTTTAAAGGGCCAACGCACAAAATTTCATTCACAGCCTCTTACTCTGTGTGCTGGCAAAGGGGGGTCAGATTGAATTAAAGGCACTTGAGGAGAATCTGGGGTTGGTGGCTCTGGGGAGAGAACTGAGGGAATAGCCACCAGAATCCTATGCTGAGTCATCCTGCATACTGCAGGAGCCATCTCTCTCAGGCAGAGCACTCCTTACTGAATGGCGTAAGCCTGAGGGGAAGCAATAGCCCCACCCACAGGAATTACTCTGCCCCACCCTGTGGAGTTTAAGCTTGATGGCTGGTTGCAGACTGATGAAATTAACAACTGGTAAGATTAACAGCTAACTAGTTTAACATCTAAGGCAGAAAACACAAGAAACAGCCAAACTAGGAAGACAAGGAAATAGACCCCAAATGAAAGGACAAGAGAATTTTCCAGAAGAGGTAGATGAAATGGAAGTAAGAAATTTATCAGATAGAGAGTTTAGAATAATGATTATAAGGATACTCAACATCATTAAAAAACATAGGAACCATAACAAAGGATAAGTCAGAAATAAAGAATGCAATATCTGAGATACTACAATGGGAGAAATAAACAGTAGGCTATATGAAGTAGAGAATCAAATCAGTGTTTTGGAAGACAAGGTAGAAAAAAACAATCAGGCAGAGCAGCAAAAATAAAAAAAAAATATTTGAAAAAATGAGGATAGCTTAAGAAACATCTTGGATAACATGAAGTGTAACAACATCTACATTGTGGGCAGAGAGAAGCAGGAGAAGAGAGTGAGCAAGAGATTGAGAACCTAGTTGAAGAAATAAGGACCAAAAATTTCCCTAAGCTAGTGAAGATAACATTCACACAAGTCCAGGAAACTCAGAGTCCCAGACAAGTTGGACTCAAAGAGGCCTACACCGAGACACATCATAATTAAAATGAAAAGGCTTAAAGATAAGGACAGAATCCTAACAGCCACAGGCAAAAAGTAGATAATTACCTACAAGGAAGCATCAATTAGAGTGTCACTGATTATTCATTAGAAACATTTCAGGCCAGGAGGGAGTGGTGTAAAATATTCAAGGTGATGAAAAACAAGGAGCTACAACTAAGGCCACTTTGCTCAGCAAGACTATTATTTAAATGGAAGGAGAAACAAGAAGCTTCCCAGACAAGAAAAAGCTGAAGGAGTTTGTTAACACTAAACCAGTACTACAATAAATGATAAAGAGCTTGCTTTAAGATGAAGAAGAAAAAAAGAGAGAAAGAAAAAGAGGAAAATAGTCTGTCAGCAAAGTGGAACTAAATATGAATCTATCAATAATAACGTTAAATGTAAGTAGCTTAAATGCTCCAACCAAAAGACAGAGGATAACTGAATGGATAATAAAATAAGACTCATATATATGCTGCCTCCAAGAGACCCATCTCAGCTCGAAATATACACATAGATTAAAAGTAAAGGGTTGGAAAAAAATATTTCACGCAAATGGAAAAGAAGAAAAAGCTGGGGAAGCGGTACTTATAGATGACAAAATAGACTTTAAAAACGAGGGTATAGTAAGAGATGAAGAAGGATACATAATGATAATGATAAATGATCCAACAAGAGGGTATAACCTTGTTAAACATTTACACACCCAACATAGGAGCACCTAAGTATGCAAAACAAATCTTGATGGACATAAAATGAGAGAGACAGAAATAAAGCCATAGTATTTTAACACTCTATTGACTTCAATGGAGAGATCTTCCAGGCAGAAAATCAACAAGGAGACAGTAATGTTTAATAACACACTAGATCAAATGGATTTAATTGAGAGTTTCAGAGTATTTCACCCCAAAGCAACAGAATATCCATACTTTTCAAGTGCACATGGAATGTCTTCTAGGACAGATCACATGTTAGGACACAAAACAAGTCTCAGTAAATTTAAGAAGATTGAAATCATATCCAGCATCCTCTGACTACCATGCTATGAAACTACAAACTGACTACAAGAACACTGAAAAACACACAAAGACATGGAAGCTAAATAACATGTTATCAAACAATGAATGGGTCAATGACTAGATCAAGGAAGAAATCAAAAGATAACTTGAAACAAATTAAAATGAGGACACAAAATTCCCACATCTGTAGGACACTGGGAAAGCAATCCTAAGGTGGAAATTCATAGCACTACACACCTATCACAAAAAGAAAAAAAGTAAAAGCTCAAATAAACAGTCTAATGCCATACTCATAAGTACTTGAAAGGGCAAAAATAAAGCCCAATGTGAGTAGAAGAAAGGAAATAATTAAGATCAGAGCAGAAATGAATGCAATAAGAGTCTTTAAAAAACTATACAAAAGACCGATGAATCCAAGAGCTGGTTCTTTGAGAAGATAAGCAATATTGACAAACCTTTAACCAGACTCATTGGAGAGATAGATAGAGATGAGATGATAGATTAGAGATAGAGATAGAGGTAGAGGTAGAGATAGGTAGAGATAGAGATGGAGATAGAGATAGATGATAGATAGATAGATAGATAGATAGATAGATAGATAATGGATCTAAATTAAAAAATCAGAATTGAAAGAGGAGAAATAACAAGTGACACCAAAGAAATACAAAGGATTGTAAGAAATTATGAACAATTATATGCCAACAAACTGGACAACCTGGATGAAATGGATAAATTCTTAGAAACATACAATCTTCCAAGACAAGATCAGGAAGAATCAAAGAATCTGAATAGACAGATTACACCTAATGAAATTGAAGCAGTAATCAAAGGAACTCCCAAGAAACCAAAGCCCTAGACCAAATGGCTTCACAGGTGAATTTTACCAAACATCTGGAAAACTAACTCCTCTCCTTCTCAAACTATTTCATAAAATTCAAGAGGAGGGAAGGCTCCCAAACTCATTTTATGAGGCCAGCATTATCCTAATTCTAAAACCAGATAAAGACAATACAAAGAAAGAAAATTATAAGCCAATATCACTAATAAACATAGATGCTAAAATCCTCAACAAAATATTAGCAAACAGAATACAGCAATGCATCAAAAAGATCATACACATGATCAAGTGAGATTTATTCTGGGAATGCAAGTTTGGTTCGACATTCACAAATCAAAAAATGTGATTCACCACACAAACAATATGGGAGATAAAAACCACATGATTATATCAATAGATGCAGAGTAAGCTTTTGATAGAATCTAGCACCAATTTATGATGAAAACTCTCAGGAAAGTGGGAATAGAAGGAACATACCTAAACATAATAAAGGCCATATATGACAAACAAACTGCCAGCATCATACTCAGCAGGCAATAAATACAAACATTCACCTTAAGATTGGGAACAAGACAGGGATGTCTGCTTTCACGTCTCTTATTCAACATAGTACTGGAAGTCCTAGCCCTGGCAATCAGACAAGAAGTAAAAGTCATCAAAATTGGAAGGGAAAAATTAAAACTGTCTTTATTTCCAGATGATATAATACTGTACAGAGAGAACCCCAAAGGTTACACCAAGAAACTACTAGAACTGATAAATGAATTCAGCAAAGTAGCAGGATGTAAAATTAATACCCAGAAATAAGTTGCACTTTTATATGCCAATAATGAACAAGTAGAAATAGAAATTAAGAAAACAATCCATTACAATTATTTACAAAATAATAAAATACCTAGGAATAACCTAACTAAGGATACAGAAGGCCTGTACTCAGAAAATTGTAAGACACTGAAGAAAGATATTGAAGAAGATACAAATAAGTGGAAACACATACCATGTTCATGGATAAGATGAATTAACATAATTAAAATGTCCATACTACTCACAGCAATCTGTAAATTCAACACAATTCCTATCAATATTCCAATGACATATTTAACAGAACTAGAATAAATATTTCAAAAATGTAGATGGAACCACTAAAGGCCCTGCATAGCAACAACAATCATGAGAAAGAAGAACAAAGTTTGAGGAATCATGCTACTTTGTATCAAATGGTACTATAAGTCCCTAGTAATTAAAACAGCATGATACTGGCATAAAAACAGACACATAGATCAATGGAACAGAATAGAGAGCCCAGAAATAAACCCATAGCTTTATAGTTAATTAATATTCAACAGAGGAAGTGAGCACATACAATGGGCTAAAGATAGTTTATTCAATAAGTGGTGTTGGGAAAATTGGACATATACATGCAGAAAAATGAAACTAAACCACCTTCTTACACCACACACAAGAATAAATTCAAAAGGGATCAAAGACTTAAATATTATACCCGAAACCATAAAAATCCTAGAAGAAAACATAGGCAGCAAAACCTTGGACATTGTTCATATAAATTTTTATCAGATATATCTTCCCAGCTAAGGGAAACAATAGAAAAAATAAACAAATGGGACTGCATCAAATTAAAAAGTTTTTTCACAGCAAAGGAAATCATCAACAAAATTAAAAGACAACCCTCGGAATGGGAGAATATATTTTCCAATACATCTGATAAGGGGTTTATTATCCAAAATTTATAAAGAACTTACAAAACTAAACAAAAAAAAAACCAATTAGAAAAGGGGCAAAGGACCTGAATACACACTTCTCTAAACAAGATAAAAAGATGGCCAAGAGACATATGAAAATATGCCCAACATAACTAATCATCAGAGAAATGCAAATTAAAACCACAATGAGATGCCATCTCACACCTGTCAGAATGGCTATCATTAATAAATCAGAAAACAACAAGTGCTGGAGAGGATGTAGAGAAAGGGGAACCCTTTTGCACTGTTGGTGAGAATGCCGACTGGTGCAGCCACTGTGAAAAGCTACTGAGCTTTTCTTTTTTTCTCAATCCCTGCACTCCCTAACCTCCCACTGACTGACCCAGTGATTCCACTTCTGGGAATATATCCGAAGGACCCCAAAACACTAATTCAAAAGAACATAAGCACCCCTATGTTTTGTGCAGCATTATTTACAATAATCAAGATATGGAAGCCACCCAAGTGTCCATCAGTAGATGAGTGGATAAAACAACTATGGGACATTTACACAATGGAATTCTACTCAGCCATAAAAAAGAAGAAGATTTTACTCTTTGCAACAGTATGGATGGACCTGGAGAATATTATGCTAAGTGAAATAAGCCAGTCAGAGAAATACAAATACCATATGATTTCACTCATATGTGGAATCTGATGAACAAAGTGATTTAACCAGCAAAACAGAGACAGCCTCATAGGTGGAAAACAGATGACTTTCAGTGGGGTAGGAGGAGGTCAGAAAATAGGGGGATTGAGAAAAAAAGAAAAAGGACTCCTGGGCATGGACAACTGGGAAGTGATTGCTGCAGGGCAGGGGGTGTAAGGGGACTAAAAGGTCATGGAAAAATATAATAAAGATTATGTATATAAAAAAAGAAAGCAAGACCCTTACATATGCTGCCTATAAAAGACTCACTTCAGACTGAAAGATACACCAAGACTGAAAGTAAAGGGATAGAAAAGGATATTTCATGTAAATGAAAATGGAAAATAAAAAAGCTGAGATAGCAATATTTATATCAGTTACAATAAACTTTAAACAAAGTCCATAACAAGAAACAAAGAAGGACCCAGAAATCCCACTTCTAGATATTTATCCAAAAAAATTACTAAAACACTAAATCAGAAAGATGTTTATATTCATGTGTATTGCAGCATTATTTATAATAGTCAAGATATGACAGCAACCTAAGTGTTTATCAATACATTGAAAGCTAAAGAAGAAATGGTGTGTGTGTGTGTGTGTGTGTGTGTGTGTGTGATGGAATATGACTCAGCCATAAAAAAGAATGAAATCTTTCATCTGCAATGACATGGATGGACCTAGAGAGTACTTTGCTGAGTGAAATAAGTCAGACAGAAAAAGGCAAATATTTTATGATTTCATTTATAAGTGGAATCTAAAAAACAAAGTAAACAAGCAAGCAGAATGGAAACAGACTCATAAATATAGAGAATAAACTGATGGTTGCCAGATGGGAGCAAGGTTTGAAGCTGGGTGAAAAAAGATGAAGAGATTAAGAAGTACAAATTGGTAGTTGCAAAATAGTCATGGGAATGCAAAGGAGAACATAGGGAATAGAGTCAATAATATTGTAATAACTATGTATGGTGTCATATGGGTACTAGATTTATTAGGATGATCACTTTATAAATTATATGTATGTCTAATTGGTGGGTTGTACATGTGAAAATAATATAATATTGTGCATTAACTGTAATTTAAAACAAAAATATTTAAAAACATAAAAAATGCCTGCTATGCAAATAAAGATGAATACATAAATAAAAAGAATGTTTTTTCTAGGAATATATGAATGACCAAAATTACACCCTGATGACTAGAAAACATATACTTTAATAAATAGTGCAAAGGCATTTGACACAAGCCAAGAACCAAAATCCTTAGTAAAGCAGGGAATTGCTATGGATACGTGCAAACATGGACCAAACAAAAGGCTACAGAATTACAGACATATGATCACTAAAGCAAAGGGTGAGACCAGGACACCCCACTGCCATCTGCTACTATCCTGGGATAGCACATTACAAGGGAGAAAAGGACATCGGAGAAGGGAGAGGGAGAATGATCATTAATTTAGATATATGACTGGTTGCCAAATAAACCCAAAAGAACCAGCTAGAAGTAGAATTCTGTATAGTTGTAACTAACAAAAGCAATGCACACATATGAGGGACTATCCAATACATAAATGGCAACCAAATAAAGATATAATGGAATAAAATATTCCCTACACAAGATCAATTCATAAAGAAAAGTATCTAGAAAAAATCTTAACCATAAATATATAGAACCTACATGAAGAAAACTTTGAACTATGCCCTGGCTGGTGTGTCTCAGTGGATTGAGTGCCAGCCTGCAAACCAAAGGGTCGCCGGTTTGATTCCCAGTTAGGGTACATGCCTGAGTTGCGGGCCAGATCCCCAGCTGGGGCCCTCAAGAGGCAACCACACATTGATATTTCTCTACTTCTCTTTATCCCTCCCTTCCCCTCTCTCTAAAATTAATAAATAAAATTTTCTAAAAAAAAAGAAGAAAGCTTTGAACTTCTACTGAAAGACACAAAAAAAACTTGTACTAAAATAGTAAAATCCATTAGAGTACTGCAGAAGAAATTTACAGAGCAGAGTTCAGAATTACATCAAAATGTATGAAAATTTAGTAGAAAATAGGGTCACATTACAGCAATGGGACAACAATGGCCATTCAATAATACCAGTAAATAATTATGTGACAATAGATTAGCCATTTAGAAAAATAAAGCTATATTTTGGAAGAATAAATTTATCATACTTTAACTCAATTCCAGGTATAAAAAATCTGAGTATTAAACCATAAATTACTAAAATTAAATGTAATTTAAAAATAATAACAAAGGCCTTTCTAAGCAACACCAAACAAAAGTGACTTAAAAATGATTGGTGCATTTATTTAAATAAAAAATTTAAAACTATAGTATGGTAAACTAAACAAACAAATGGGGGAAATATTTACGACATATGACATTTAATGGGGTCTAATTTCCTAAGTTGACCAAGAGCTCTTACATGCCAATAAGAAAAAGATAACCTAGTAGCAAAATTGACAAAAATATTTAAAAGCACTAAACTTAAATTTTAACTAAAATAGAATAAAATAGGGTTTTTTTCATTTAAAAGTATTGATAATATATTATGTTGAAAGAGGTGCAAATTGGTGCAGTTTTTTTCAAAAGCAGTTTGGTAAGATTCCTTTAAAAATTTATTTCCATATGTGCTTTGGTCCAGGGGGCTGTTTTGAGTTGTACTATAAGGAATTTATTCTAAGAACAGACTTGCAAAATATGCCAAGTAAGATCTGTCTGAGTAAAATGTCCTGGAGCATTGTCTGCAGGAACCAAAGGCTGGAAACAACCTCAGTGACCACTAGTGGGAAACTGGTTCAACATAGCATGTGGATTCACATATGAGGATCAGTCCAATATGAAACCTTAAAAAGAGAGCTATGTTTGTAGCATGATTCAGAGTATATATTGTGATGCTAATTTAGTATATGTTGAATGTGTATACTAAACAATTAACAGCAGTTACCCTAGGAGAGAGGAACTATTGGGGGTGGACTTTTAATTTTATGTATTTCACCAATTCAGTATTGTTTGAAACTTATCATGTGCAAGTATTACTTTTAATAAAATGCAAATCAAAGCAACAACAAAAATATACAGATAAAGCAAAACTAAACAGTAAAAACCCATTATTTCAACAGAAGGTACCAGAGGTATGGACCTAATTATGCTAAAATGTCTATGAATAATAAATCACTTCAAGAGCTCTTGGACAGTCATGCTGGTCCAGAGATGGAACAAGTACACTCGGAGCACTGGGTCTAGTCCCAGCTGTGTTAGAGACACCTGGGATGTGGAATCTTGACCTGACTATGTGAGGGATAATGGCTCATTCTTGCACCAGTTTGCCCCCTTGACGTTATGCCACACCTTTTTCTCCAGAAAGTGCCTCTACAACTCAGTGGGATTGAATGACTCACTGGGAAACACTCTAATCCAAATGATTTATAAAACACACACTAAGAAGTTAAAAAACATTCCAATGCCTCATTCTCAATAAGCCATAAACATCTGATGTCTCCAGGTCTCCTGACTCTCAATTAGACTTGTATTCCTGGTACCCCTTGGTGAGACCTTGTTTTTTACCACATTCCAGCATACAATGAGTAGGAATTAGACTCAATGGTCTCTATAATCCCTTAATTACTGAGATGCCAGGCCTCTCCCAGTTTAAGATTTGAGTTCAGTATATCTAGGCTGGGTGTTAAGGGACATGAGATGTTTGGGACACAACCTTGGGCTTTAGTCTGGTGAGGGAAGCCACATGTCCTTTCTCCCATACCTTCTCTCTGCAGGACTGACTGGAGCCTCAATCCAGGGGTGTACAGAGCCCCTCCTACACCCCTACCCAGCAAATTCCCCCATGGTTATTTCCAGTTGCCCCTCGGAATGGCCCAGAGCAACACTAACTGTTCAGAGCACAGCTCTCTAATCAGAAAAGAACACTATAACACAAAGCCATCAGCGGTGAACAGACTGGGGGAGGGGGCTGTGTTGCTTCCTGGGCCCTGGTGATAGCTTTGCAAGTCTGCTTTCCTCCCTAGGCACACAGCTCTGAACCTTTGCCTGATGTAAGCGTGCTCGTGGGGTGGAGGCTAGATGCTGGCAGCACGGCACTGGTGCCTCTTGAGATAGAGGGTGGCCCCAAACTGACTCCTTTGGAGAGTCTGGGGCTGATCGGAAGTTGACATATTAATGCTGGTGTGCTGCGCTGCAGAAGCAAGGCCTTCATTCGATTTGGGAGTGCCTCTCCCAGCCTGGGCCTCTGGTTTGGCTCCTATTGAATTAGTCAGCTAAACAGAGCAGGAAGGAACTGTTTACCTAATTGCATTTGATGAATCACTTTATCTTGTTCAAATGCCAGATACAAGATAGCTGCCCGCTCTTTGCATCTGGGCCTTAAGCTGGTGTTTTGTGGTCAACAAGTGGCTGCTACACAGAGGGTTTGGCAGCCTGGCCCCCAAAATGTTCCCTGATTTCAGCTGAGGGACTGGGCCCCCATGAAGCACACTCTGGGTAGGAGGTGCTGAGGGCCGGAGAACAGACTCAGTCATTGATGCTACTGGGAAAGTAACAGGCAGAGCTGCGGTGAAGAGCTCCTTGTTTGGTAATTGTCTCCCCTTTAATTACAGTGACTGAAAGTGCCTCCTAATTTACTTTAGGACCCTCAGATGACATCTTAAGAAGAATTGCATCCGCTCCCCAGCATGGGCCTCAGATTAGGTGCTGGCCTTGGCAAACATTAAAAGACCACTGCTCTGTTCTTCACTTCTGTTCCCACATCTGTTCCTAGATCATCCACTCACCCCAACCCACCTGGCACACAGTTCTGGTGGAGACTCAAGTGGGATGCAGACAACAGGAGAGGATCTGCCCTAGGAGACCCTGGGCCCTGACACAGACAGAAGCTGAGAGGCTTGAGCTCTGGTTGCTGTGATGCGGAAACCTAATGGCTTCTGTTATGCCGTAGGTGACAAGTTTTCCTTGGAAAAAATTCTGTTGAGTTCTAATAATGCCCATCAGACCTGGGAGAAAGAAGGAAACCATTTCAGAGGGCCCTACCTAGCCTTTGGAAAAAGGAATCAGGCATGTGGCTCCTGATATCAGGAAAAAGATGAGCCTCTCCTCTTCCATTTCACAGGGAGGAAGGAATGAAGGGCCTCTTCAAAGCTTAGTGCCTCTGTAGGTGCTGGGCCTGAGCTACCACAGGGTGATGTCACCATAGGGTGCTGGGGTAAAGCCCCTCAATGATCCTGGCTTCAGCACCATCCCCTTTTTTCCTCTCAGGAAACCTGGGGCTTTATGCTCAACCTGTCAAATGCCAACAGAAGATTCTTTTATAGTTGGCACTGGTGCATCCAATACCTAGTGAGAGAATGGGAGTGCTCCACCCCATAATACCCTACAATGCTTTCAAGAGCAATTGAAGTTTTCAAATCAACAAAGAAAACACAAAAAGCTAAGTGAGGGTGGGGAAAGCCTTTCCAATCATAAAAACACAGGAAGAATCATTGAAAAGGTGAAGGATTCAACTCATTCAAAATTAAAAAGTAAAACAAAATGAACACACAAAGCTCCAAGGCAAAGTTCAAGGGTAAATAACATTTTCCTGGGGAACAACGTTGTCACACATATAATAACTGGAGAGTTATTGTCCTTAATGTATAAAAAGCTCTTGTAATTCAATAAGGGGATGAATGTAAGCTCAGAACAGAAGCACTCACATTACAGAGGAGGCAGGCAGGCCTGGAGATATTGGTTTGTGCAGCAAGATGATTTTTGAGTTGCTAATTCGTGTGTTTTCTGTTTGCCCTCTCAGGAATTGGGAAAACCCACAGGCAGCCATTTTCCTAACAGGTGCCCTGAAGAGGTGATACTGGTCCTGAGCACTCTAGAGTCCTGTTCTTTGGTGAAGTGGGCCTTGTGGCTGGGGTGAAATGGCTTTATGGACAAGGTGGGGCAGAACAGTAAGGACTGTAAACCTTAAGGTTCCTGTATGCTAGGACCTTGGGGAGATGTCTGTGGGAACCAGTGCAGGTGAGTCACTGAGGCTGGAAGGCTACATAAGAGACCCCAGAATATTCAGCCTGTACAATAGGAAAGCTCCAAACCTGACATTAAATCAAGTTGATTTTAAAAAAGAATGATGCTAAGCCATCATTACTGCTTATATTTTTGTAGCTTGTTGATTAGGTGCTAAATTTCTGCTAGATATTAATAAACCTAAAATTTTTTCCCATTAAAGTTCAAGGTGTTGCCAGAGGAAATGGAGCCCCAAAAAAGCATTTCCTAGAACCTATACATCCGAAGTTGAGGTATTGTAATAAGGTTTATTGGAATAGAAATTGAAGGCTGCCCTCAGGTTCCCAGTGTCTCATCTCTGTCTATGCCAGTGTAGAAAAAGTCCAGCCTTCTGGACTTTTTCTTCTCCAGGCCCAGAAATAGGACCAGTGTCCAGAGATTCTGGTTTAGTCCATTTTAAAGCTTAGTCCAGTTCAGACTTTGTTCTCATCCACTAGTTTAGCCTCTGTTCCTGGCTGCATTCTGGCTGGCACTGCATTGCCATACCCTGTCTTGCGCTTAGAGCCAGCACTGGGAGTCCACAAGGCTGACAGGTCACAGGAGGGTACTAGGACCACATAGCTGATGTGGAGAAAGAATGCACAAACAGGACAAACATGTTACTGAGATTGGATTTATTATCTCAGGCTTGGAAAAGACCAGGCACTTTTTCAAACTTACCAATCAATTTCTCATTCTTTATGGGCTTCTGATAGGTCCTCCTCTGATTAATCCATTTCATAGATCTTCCAGGGATCTGTGTTCCTTATCCAATCCTTTTCCCGAGCTATACTGACAAGGCTCTATGGTTGCCATCTTAGTTCCTACTGCAAACACCTCATAGTAGAAAGCAACTCCCCCTGAACTAGGATTTAGCCTTTATTATTTTATTCTTTTGTCCATACTATGGGTAAATGAACCAGGTGTACCTGGGGAGTATGTGAAGCAGTATCTTCCTGATGAAGCACACCTATTGTCTGATTCAGCTCCCTAGTTGATTATGCTTAATAATGTCTGACTCCATTTGCTCCCTTCCTTTATTAATATCTAGTTACCCACACTAACAATGGGACTCCTTAATTCCACAGCTTTAGCAAGAGGGAAGCACATCATGTCACAGTGGGAGCCAGGGAGGGGTGGACTAAAGAAGTCCTTCCTGAGGACATGTGGAAGCAGGTATTCTCCCAAGTATTAGCCTCTACAGTCCACAACAGTGAAGGTCTTGGCTCCTGGTCTCAGATCTGAGCACCACCACTTATTCACATGAGTTGCTCAGCATCTCTATTTTCTCACCCCTAAAATGAAAATGACTGCCAGGGTCTTATCACCACACTATGGTTGTAGGTGTCAAAGGAGCTAACACAGAGACAAGCCCATAGCACATAGTCATTATCAGCGCTCTTACATTTAGTACAAGAAACCATCTCAACTGATCTTCTTGACAACCCTATCAAAGAGGGCTGTGCCCCCATTTTGCAGATAGAGAAACTAGGGAACAAAGATATCCTGTTACAGGAAGAGGGTGGAAACCACTTTGGCTCATGGCCCCAACTCTTTCAACTCTAGCACATGGCTTGGCATCCTTAGGGTGAAAGCTCACAAAAAGGATGCCCACTAAGAGCCTTGCTTGGACTTCTGAGTCAGCATAGCCCTGCAGCAGCCTCCTGTGATCCCCACAACATGCTTGGGGCATCTTCTTCCTCATTAATCCACGGTTAACACATACCAAAACCTGCTAATCCTATTTAAAGCTGTCCTGAGTATCTCTGTCCTGGTTAGAGGACTGCCTCAGTTTGTGAAGCACTGCTCCAGGCCAGGCTGGTTGACCCCTTTTGACCCCTAGGTTCCTGACACATCTCCTACTTCAGTCAGTTCTCATTCAAACTTATTTGCTCTTCAGTGTGCAGATCTTCAGGTGGACAGCTGAGTTGGTGTCTACTCCATGCCTAAGGCCAGTGAGGGCCAAAGCATCCTCCAGGTGGGCAGCCCAGCATATTATATATGTCCCTGCATCTTCCCTCCTTTTTCTCTTTCTCCCTTCCCAAAGGCTACCCCAGCTTGATGCCAGGAGAAGCTCTTGGGAAGTGGCCACTGTAGGTGCTGGACCTCAGAGCCCCCTGGGATGCTCCTACAGGCTCTCTGTGGGTGATGATGGGCCCTGGCCTTGGTGTCTAAGGATATCTACATGTCAGTCTTGGAGGCTGGAGGCAACAGCCACATTACTTGGCCTTATAGGCCACAGTGAGTCTGAAGTGAAAGCCACAGAGGGACGGAAGAGGGCTACAAATTGGTTTTTGTTTTGGAGAATCCTCTGGCTATGTGGTGTGGGAGTTATGAGAACAACAACACCCATGACCTGTGTGAGATGAGTCCTGGCAGGCAGTGAGCACTTAGGAATGTTTGCTGTGGTATTCACTATTGGTTTGTATGGAGTGGCTGAGGCAGGTCACTAGGGCCTCAGGCTTCAGGATGACCAGGAAGGTGTCCAGAGGGAACAGAGCTCTTTCCTCCCAGTGAGTCTGGACCAAGAGAGGGAGGTAATGGAGGAATATGTGGCCACAGCAGACATGCTCAGCATATGGGTCTCTGGACAGGAGCTGAGAGCCCTGTGATGTCATTACTCCCTTGGTCTCTGAGCCCTTGAGCCAACACATACCACTACCTGGCTCTGCTGCTGTCCCTGGGAAACCTCAGCTCAAGGATGATGCATTTACCTAGCATACCCTGGGAACTCTCCCCTACCTGTTGACCTCCTCAGGTTCCCATCCTAATGTAGCATCTGAAGCTGAGCTGGGACTGTAGGAGGCACTAGCTCCGGTCCTGAGAACATACACTTGAGCTGATCAATAAATCAAGCCAACATACACTGAGCTCAGACATAGAGAAATGACCTGAACTGGTCTCCTTCTCCCCCAGCTTCCACCAGCTGGGTTGGTATCCTGTGGCCAGTCAGGCCAAAGTAAGGTAGGATCTAGGAAAAGGGTGTGAATAGTGGTCTAGTACAATGGGTGCCTAAGGAAATGAGGGAACAGGAGAACTCTCTTTTCATCCTTTCATTCCCCAGGAGCAGCAGCACTGGTCCACTGGAAGAGGAAGCCTCTGCAGAGGAGCTGTGGTGACCAGGCAGCATGTGGGCATGGACATGGTATGGACCTGTCAAGAGTCAGGAAGCACTGGTCTGCAGGAGGCTTCAGACCAGCTCTTTCGGGGCATCCTAGAAACAATGATGATTATATTATGCTTGTTTGTTTGTTTTGTTGATTAGCTTCCTGTTAAAGGTGAGATCATATGGTATTTGTCTTTCACTGCCTGGCTTATTTCGCTTAGCATGATACTCTCCAATTCCTTCCATGCTGTCGCAAAGGGTAGGAGCTCCTTCTTTCTTTCTGCTGCATAGAATTCCATTCTGTAAATGTACCACAGTTTTTTGATCCATTCATTAACTGATGGGCACCTAGGTTGCTTTCAGCACTTGGCTATTGTAAATTGTGCTGCTATGAATATAGGGGTGCATAGGTTCTTTTGCATTGGTGTTTCAGGGTTCTTAGGATATAATCCAAGCAGTGGAATTGCTGGGTCAAAAGGTAGATCCATTTTTAGTTTTCTTAGAAAATTCCATACTGTTTTCCATAGTGGTTGTACCAATCTGCAATCCCACCAACAGTGCACTGGAGTCCCCTTTTCTCCACAACCTCTCCAACACTTGCTGTTTGTTGCTTTGTTTATGAAGGCCATTCTGACTGGTGTCAAGTGGTATCTCATTGTGGTTTTAATTTGCATCTCTCTAATAGCTAGAGATATCGAGCATCTTTTCATCTGTCTCTGGATCTTCTGTATGTCCTCCTTGGAGAAGTGTCTGTTCAAATCCTTTGCCCATTTTTTAATTGGGTTGCTTGTCTTCTTAGAGTAGAGTCTTGTAAGTTCTTTATATATTTTGGAGATTAATTCCTTGTCTGAGGTATCATTGGCAAATATGTTTTTCCATACAGTTCGTTCTCTTTTTATTTTGATACTGTTTTCTTTAGCTGTGCAGAAGCTTTTTATTTTGATGAGATCCCATTTGTTTATTCTTTCCTTTATGTCCCTTGCTCTAGGGGACGTACCAGTAAAAATATTGCTGCGTGAAATATCTGAGATTTTCCTGCCTATGTTATCCTCTAGAATTTTAATGGTGTCATGGCTTATATTTAAATCTTTTATCCACCTTGAATTTATTTTTGTGTATGGTGTAAGTTGGTGCTTGAGTTTCATTTTTTTGCATGTAGCTGTCCATTTCTCCCAGCACCACTTGTTGAAGAGGCTATTTTTGCTCCATTTTATGTTGCTGCCCCCTTTGTCGAATATTAATTGACTGTAGAGACTTGGGTTTATTTCTGGGCTCTCTGTTCTATTCCACTGGTCCACGTGTCTGTTCTTGTGCCAGTATCAGGCTGTTTTGATTACAGTGGCTTTGTAATACAGTTTGGTATCAGGTATTGTGATCCCTCCTACTTTGCTCTTCTTTCTCAAAATTGCTGCCGCTATCCGGGGTCGTTTATGATTCCATATAATTTTTGAAGTCTTTGTTCTATGTCTGTGAAATATGCCATTGGTACTTTAATAGGTATTGCATTGAATCTCTACATTGCTTTGGGAAGTATGGACATTTTGATGATGTTGATTCTTCCTATCCATGAACACAGTATACGTTTCCATTTCTTTATGTCTTCCTTGAATTCCTTCTTCAGTGTTGTGTAGTTTTCTTCACACAGGTCTTTTACCTCCTGGGTTAGGTTTATTCCTAGGTATTTTATTTTTCTTTTTGCTATATCAAATGGGATATTTTTTCTTGATTTCTGCTTCTGCTTTTTCATTGTTGGTGTACAAACAACCTTCGATTTCTGAATATTGACTTTCTATCTGGCTGTTTTGCCAAATTCATTTCTTAGGTTGAGCAGTTTTTTGGTGGAGTCTATAGGATTTTCTATGTACACTATCATGTCATCTGCAAACAATGATAGTTTTGTTTCCTCCTTTCCAATTTGGATGCCTTTTATTTCCTTTTCTTGTCTAATCACTGTGGCTAAGTCATCCAATACTATATTGAATAGAAGTGGTGAAAGTGGACAATCTTGTCTTGTTCCTGATCTTAGTGGAAAAGATTTTAGTTTTTGCCTGTTGAGTGTGATGTTGGCTCTAGGTCTCTCATATATGGCCTTTATTATGTTGAGGAATGCTCCCTCTATTCCCACTTTGTTGAGTGTTTTTATCATAAATGGGCATTGTACTTTATCAGATGCTTTTTCCACATCTATTTCTATGATCATGTGGATTTTGTCTTTCCTTTTGTTTATGTGATGAATTACATTTACTGATTTGTAAATGTTGAACCATCCTTTTATCTGTGGGGTAAATCCCACTTGGGCATGGTGTATGATCTTTTTAATGTATTATTGGATGTGGTTTGCTAATATTTTGTTGAGGATTTTAGCATCTATGTTCATCAGCGATATTGGCCTGAAGTTTTCTTTCTTTGTTGCATCTTTATCTGGTTTTGGGATTAGGATGACACTGGCTTCATAAAAAGAGTTTGGGAGTCTTCCATCATTTTGGAGTTTTTTGAATAGTCTGTGAAGGATAGGGATTAGCTCTTCCTTAAATGTTTTGTAGAATTCTCCTGTGAAACCATCTGGTCCAGGGCTTTTGTGTGTTGGGAGATTTTTGATTAGTGCTTCAATTTCATCAGCTGTTATTGGTTTGCTCAGGCTTTTTGCTTCTTCTTCACTGAGTTATGGAAGATTATATTTTTCTAGAAACTTGTCCATTTCACCTAGATTTTCAAATTTCATGGTATACAGTTCTTCATAGCAATTTCTTACAATCCTTTGTATTTCTGTGGTGTCCATTGTAATCTCTCCTCTTTAATTTCTGATTCTGTTTGTTTGGTTCCTCTCGCTTTTTTTCTTGATGAGCCTGCTTAAAGGCTTGTTGATTTTGTTTATCTTTTCAAAGAATGAGCTCCTGGATTCATTGATCCTTAGAATTGTGCTTCTAGTCTCTATGTCATTTAATTCTGCTCTGATCTTGCTTATTTCCTTCCTTCTCTCTTTGGGCTGTGTTTGTTGTTGATCCTCGAGTTCTTGTAGGCATAGGGTTAGGTTGTTTGTTTAAAATGTTTCTGTCTTTTTTATTTTATTTTATTTTATTTTTTATCAGTATTTTTTAATTGTTGATATTGTACAGTTTTCTGTCTTTTCCCCACTCCCAGCCCACCACCCCAGCTCTCCACACCTTCCTCCTATTTCCACCCCCCATAGTTTTTGTCCATGAGTCCTTTATACTTGTTGCTCTAAACCGTTCCCCTTTTCCCCTGAAATTCCCTCCCCTCCCCCTCTGGTCACTGTCAGACTGTTCTCAATTTCAGTGTCTTTGTTTATATTATGCTTGTTTGTTTCTGTCTTTTTTAGATAGGCCTGTATCACTATGAACTTCCCTCTGTGAACTGCCTTTGCTTTGTCCGATAAGTTTCAGGTCATTGCGCATTCGTTGTCATTTGTTTCCAGAAACTTTTTGATTTCTTCCCTAATTTCGTTCTTGATCCGTTCATTGTTTAATAGCATGCTTTTGAGGGTTTGGGTTTTTTCCCTTGGGGTTGGTTTCTGGTTTCAGTCCCTTGTGGTCGGATAAAATGCTTGGTATGATTTCAATTTTCTGGAATTTGTTGAGGCTTGTTTTGTGTCCTATCATGTGATCTATCTTTGAAAATGTTCCATGTGCATTTGAAAAGAATTTGTATTTAGTTTCTTTGGGATGAAGGGCTCTATATACATCAGTTAAGTCCATTTCATCTAGAGTGTTGTTCAATGCCCCAATATCTTTGTTGATATTTTGTTTGGAAGATCTGTCCATTTTTGACAGTGGGGTGTTAAAATCACCTACTATAATTGTGTTGCTGTCTATATCTTTCTTGAAGTCCTCTAAGATTTCCTTGATGTATTTGGGTGCTCCTCCATTGGGTGCATATATATTTACAATATTTATGTCTTCTTGGTGGATTTTTCCCTTGAGTATTATGAAGTGACCTTCTGGGTCTCTCTTTATGGCTCTTCTTTTGAAGTCTATTTTGTCTGATATGAGTATTGCTACCCCAGCTTTTTTTCCTGTCCATTTGCTTGGAAAATTTTTTTCTAGCCCTTTACTTTGAGTCTGTGTAGGTCTTTTGTCCTGAGGTGGGTCCCTTGTAGGCAGCATATGTGTGGGTCATGCTTTCTTATCCATTCAGCTATTCTATGTCTTTTGATTGGAGAATTTAATCCATTTACATTTAAGGTTCTTATTGATAGATATTTATTCATTGCCATTTTTGTACTGGTGTTCCCCTCCCTCCCTCTCTCTCTCTCTCTCTCTCTCTCTCTCTCTCCCCCTCTCTCCCTCTCTCTCTCTCTCTCTCTCTCTCTCTCTTCCTTTCCTTAAAGCAGTCCCTTTAGCATTTCTTGCACAACTGGTTTGGTAGAGGTGTATTCTTTTAGACCTCTTTTGTCTGAGAAGCTCCTTATTTGGCCTTCTATCTTGATTGAAAGCCTTGCTGGATAAAGGAGTCTTGGTTGCAGGCCTTTGGTTCTCATTACTTGGAATATTTCTTGCCATTCTCTTCTGGCTTGGAGAGTTTCCATTGAGAAGTCAGCTGCTAACCTTATCGGGGCCCCCTGGTATGTTACTTCCTCTTTCTCCCTTGCTGCCTTTAAAAATCTCTCTTTGAATTGGAATTTTGCCATTTTAATTATGATGTGTCTTGAAGTGGGCCTCCTTGGGTTCCTCTTGATTGGGACTCTCTGTTTCTCCTGGATTTGTGTGACTTTTTCTCTCGTAACATTAGGGAAGTTTTCCATCATGACTTTTTCAAATATGTTTTCTATCCGTTGTTCTTCTTCTTCTCCTTCTGGTATCCCTATTATACGGATATTATTACGTTTCATATTGTCTTGCATTTCTCTTAATCCCTCTTCATTTTTTCTGAGCCTCTTTTCCTTTTCTTGCTCTTTCTGTATGTTATTTTTCTAGTTTGTCCTCCACCTCGCTGATCCTATCTTCTGCTTCATTGATTTTGCTTTTCATTCCTTCCACTGCGTTATTCAGTTCAGAAATTGTATCCTTCGTTGTCTCTTGGCCCTTGTTGATAGTTTCTATTTCCTTTTTCATGTTGATATAGTTTGCAGTGAGTTCATCACAGCTTCCCTGTAGTTTCTGGTAGCTCTTTGAGAGCTCATGGAGCTTCCTGACAACCATTGCTTTGAACTCAATATCTGATAGTTGAGATGCCTCAGTTTCATTTAGCATTCTTTCTGGGCCTTCCTCCTTTCCTTCATTTGGGGATTGTTTCTTTGTCTTCCCATTGTTTGTGAGACTCTTCTTGTTAGCCTCAGGTTCTTAAATTGATCTGTTCTGGGTTTATGGTGTGAACTTCTGTGGTAGAATACCTGTGAGATTCAGTGGTGAAATCTCCTTCAGGTATCCTGTTGTTCACAGCTTCCACTGTCTCAGCTGCTGCCATGCCCTCTTTTTGGGACCAACTCTAGTTTTTTTCACAGTTCCAGGTTTGTTTGTTTTTTTGTCTCACTCGTGGGTATTAAGAAAAGAGGGGGAAATGAAAAAAGAAGAAATAAAAAAAGAAGAAGGCATCAGAGATAAAATTGGAAAGAAAGGAAGATGGAATAAAACAAGAAAGAAGTAAAGAGTGGCAAAAAGAGTTGAGGGGTAAAAAAGAAGATAAAAATAATAAGGAAATAGTAATTAAAAACAATTATATAAACAGACAAACACAGAAACAAAGAAAAGAAAAATAAACAAAGAAAAAGCAAAACAAAACAAAACAAAAAACAAAAAACACCAAACAAAAAATTCTTGCTGTTTTCAAACTTGCTGAGCCAGTTTTTCTGGTCTTGCTGGCTGCAGTGGCTGAGGGATGACAGTATCACTTTTCTCTGTGTTCAGCACTCAGTCTTCTTTGGGCTACTTTCCTCAGAGCTAGTCCGATGCCTCTCCGCACAAGCCTCAGGCATGTGTTCTGAGCCTCCTGGAGTGTGCACACTTTCCCGAGTTTATGGGTGTGACCTCGGGTCTCTGGTCACAGGCAGCTTTCTGCGGTGGCACTGGCATGTGCGCCTATGTTCCTGCAGCCATCTGCAGTCACACACAGGTAACTATGGACCCACAGCTGTCTCCAGTGGTGGTGCGCACCTATGATCCCTCGTCCGCCTATGATCTCACAGCCATCTGTGGTCACACATGGGTGCCTATTTTCATGCAGTCATCTCCATTCACGGGTGCAGAGTCTGCAGTCTCAGGTGACCACAATTGCTCAGCCCGTTTCAGTGGTTGACCCAGCTCCTTCCCTAGAGCCCTGGGGCAGGCCTGGCAAGCACAGGGCCGGGGCCTCAGCCACTCTGGTCCCTGCGCTGATCCCTGGGCTCCTATTGTTCTGAAGTACTCTCCTTACTGACTGGTTCTTCAATGTCCGCTACAATTTTCCATCTCCTATTCCCAAATATGCTGTGTTACTGTTCCTGTCTACTCTATTCTTCCATAGATCGACCAGATTTTTCTCCCGTGTGTAGGGAGAAATGGAATCTGCTCCCTTCTACCATGCCACCATCTTCCTTCTGAGGTTTTACTATATAGATGCTGACTCCGGCCAGTGGTGTCCATGGTGTTGTGGATGTGACAGACAAAATAACATAGACTGCAGAAGTCTTGTGGAGAAAAGAGACATCTAACACTCTGAGTTAGAGAGCACCCCAACCCTTGCCTGGTCAGGGTTTTATTACTTTCTGGGAGCATTACATCAAGGAAGGTCCTCATTCATCATTGTCAGGCAGTAATAATCAAACAATAGGTAATATTCAAAGGACTATGAGGGCTTATTCTCAGTCAGGGTCAGTTAGCTAAAGGGCCATAAAACTTTTGGAGACAAACTCATTTCATGCTTGGACCCCTATCAGAAAACTGAGGGCATTCTTAGCAAAGCATATTTCACAGGATTTTATGCATTCTTTCCTAGGCCTGATCACTCCAAGGGACCACCTGTCCCTGGCCAGGGCTGCACTGCCCTCTGGCATTGTTTCAAGCTTAAGTCAGGTGTGGGAAGTCAGGCAGCCAAGAGATTAGGATACTTCTCACAGACAGAATGAGGACTCAGGCTATGTCAAAGCCAAGGGGTGAGGGTCCCTCACCCCCTTTTTCTACAGTCCCCCAAGTCCTTCCCTGAGGCCCTCTTCATGACTGTACCTGTCTTAGGTCATCTTTGCCTTGAGGAATCTTACCTGTAATTGGCTAACCAGTCATCCACCCAGGGCTGAGCAGAGTAAAGTAAAAGGGGGCAGAGGTGGTGCTCCTGCCAGGTTACAGCTTCTGAGACCAGGCAGGGTGGTTTCCAACACTATATCATCAGCATGATCTTTGTAAACAATTGCAAAGCTAATAATGCATAAACAGAAAGGCATTTTTAAAAAGATGCTTGGGAGGCCCTGGGCTGTGTATCCAAGCCTTGCCTCTGTGGGCCTTGTACCTCTTGTGTGTGGGGCTGCCAAAACCCAAGGACAGCTGAGTGTGTTTTGGAGACAGCCAACAATAGCTACTAGCCCTGTGAAAATTCTAACAGATGCTTGGAGTATATTCTGCAGGAAGGGCCAGTGGGCAGGTGGCCAAAGGTAACTGTTTTCCCAGTAAGTGAGGTATATAGGGGGTAGGGGTGCAGGAACTGTGAAGCTCCATTGGACATTCCTAGGCTGGTTCTTCAAGGCCATCCCCTACTGGACTGATCTGCTTCTCTGAGTCCCATGAGCACTCATGCCACCACAGCATATGTGTCTGATTTTGCTCCCAGTTCTTTGTTTTGGAGCTGCAGAGATAGAACTCCCTCATGTGATCTCATCAAGGTTGAGAGGGCTGCCGAGAGCAGGAAAGAGGCTCCCACTCTGATAGCTAGACAGAGGCTTGGTGCCAGGTGTAGCTGCCTGCACAGGTGAGAGAAGTCCTGGCCTGAGAAACTTTCTCTGGACAAATGCTTTTATGAGTTGGGAAAGGACTCAAGTACTGACCTGACCATCTTGCCACCAACAAGAACAATGCTCTGGATGACTCAAAGATGCAGATATCTTCTGGAGATATGGTTCTTTGGCCAGATTCTTTAGTAAGCTCAGAGGCATCCAGGAGGAGCTGGGGCAAAGGTGAAGCCACCTTTAACTCTGCATGAGCAGTTCATAATCATGGCTTTGGCACGTGACTCAGACACAGCTAGTTCACAGTAGAATACCCACAGCTGAGTCTTTGTTGCCCACTGTCCTGCCAGTAGTAATCCCAAAGATGTGCTACAGAGAGGTGGGGGTCTAAGTACTGGAATCAGGGACTCCCACTACACAGGATCCACAAGCTTCCTGAAGTTGTATCCAATAGAAACTATTTGCTGTGCCATGTTCTATATGTCCTTGTCTACCTTTCATTGATTCTTAAAGGGGCCCAGGCCCTGGACAGCATATCTATGGGTGGAGTTGGGAGTGTGTGGGGGTGGGGATAAGAAAAAAAGGTCATTTTTCTCTGTGAATGAGACACATTTCTCAAAGCATCCAAAATCTTAGAGATAGGACTTCTAGTCAAGAAGGTTGAGTAGGCAAAGGCTGTGCTCACCTCCTTTCATGACTATGTCGAAATTACAACTAAATTATAAAACAATCACCTGAAGACTAACTGAAAAGAATTCCTATAACTAGGAATATAAAGAAGAAGTCACATTGAGACTGGTAGTAGGGGCAGAGACACAAAAATGGGTGGGTGTTGGGTAAGAATAAGGAGGGATATCTCAGCAGAAGAGGTCCCCCATAAGGAGAGAGGAGCCCTAGCCCCAGACCCAGATCCTTAGCTCAGAGCACCAGTACTAGGAAGAGGAGTCCTCACAACATCTGGCTGTGAAAAATCAGTGAGGATTCCATTTGTGTGAGACTGAGGACTGCTGAAGACCCACATGTCTTCTTAAAGAGCCTGCCATATTTCACAGACATAGAACAAACACTTCAAACATTTATATGGAATCATAAACGACCCCGGATAGCGGCAGCAATTTTGAGAAAGAAGAGCAAAGTAGGAGGGATCACAATACCTGATACCAAACTGTATTACAAAGCCACTGTAATCAAAACAGCCTGGTACTGGCACAAGAACAGACACATGAACCAGTGGAATAGAACAGAGAGCCCAGAAATAAACCCAAGTCTCTACAGTCAATTAATATTCGACAAAGGGGGCAGCAACATAAAATGGAGCAAAAATAGCCTCTTCAACAAGTGGTGCTGGGAGAAATGGACAGCTACATGCAAAAAAATGAAACTCGAGCACCAACTTACACCATACACAAAAATAAATTTAAGGTGGATAAAAGATTTAAATATAAGCCATGACACCATTAAAATCCTAGAGGATAACATAGGCAGGAAAATCTCAGATATTTCACGCAGCAATATTTTTACTGATATGTCCCCTAGAGCAAGGGACATAAAGGAAAGAATAAACAAATGGGATCTCATCAAAATAAAAAGCTTCTGCACAGCTAAAGAAAACAGTATTAAAATAAAAAGAGAACGAACTGTATGGAAAAACATATTTGCCAATGATACCTCAGACAAGGGATTAATCTCCAAAATATATAAAGAACTTACAAGACTCTACTCTAAGAAGACAAGCAACCCAATTAAAAAATGGGCAAAGGATTTGAACAGACCCTTCTCCAGGGAGGACATACAGAGGATCCACAGACACATGAAAAGATGCTCGATATCTCTAGCTATCAGAGAGATGCAAATTAAAACAAGAATGAGATACCACTTGACACTAGTCAGAATGGCCTTCATAAACAAAGCAACAAACAGCAAGTGTTGGAGAGGTTGTGGAGAAAAGGGGACTCCAGTGCACTGTTGGTGGGATTGCAGATTGGTACAACCACTATGGAAAACAGTATGGAATTTTCTAAGAAAACTAAAAATGGACCTACCTTTTGACCCAGCAATTCCACTGCTTGGATTATATCCTAAGAACCCTGAAACACCAATGCAAAAGAACCTATGCACCCCTATATTCATAGCAGCACAATTTACAATAGCCAAGTGCTGGAAGCAACCTAGGTGCCCATCAGTTAATGAATGGATCAAAAAACTGTGGTACATTTACACAATGGAATTCTATGCAGCAGAAAGAAAGAAGGAGCTCCTACCCTTTGCGACAGCATGGAAGGAATTGGAGAGCATTATGCTAAGTGAAATAAGCCAGGCAGTGAAAGACAAATACCATATGATCTCACCTTTAACAGGAAGCTAATCAACAAAACAAACAAGCAAGCATAATATAAACAAATTCACTGAATTTGAGAACAGTCTGTGACCAGAGGGGGAGGGGAGGGAATTTCAGGGGAAAAGGGGAACGGTTTAGAGCAACAAGTATAAAGGACTCATGTACAAAAACTATGGGGAGTGGTAATGGGAGGAAGGTGGGGAGGGCTGGGATGGTGGGCTGGGGGCGGGGTAAAAGACAGAAAACTGTACAATATCAACAATTAAAAAACACTGATTAAAAAAAAAAAGAGCCTGCACATTGGACTTACTTGCTGATGGACTCACTTGCTCTGAGCTCCAGTGCTAGGAGGGTAGCTTTAAAAACATCAATACCATACAGAAAGTATCTGAATTGTCTGGCTTCATGGAGAGGGCTAAAAAAGCAATTACTTCTGGGACAAAAGTGCTGGCATACACAATTGCTCCTTTGCTGAGCCATCCCCCCACACAGTTGGCAGTTGCAGGAGGGCACCATATCTGAGTCTCCATCAACTTAATTAATACCACTTGCTGCAGCTTGGTGATTCCCCGAGACCCTACCCCACCCTACCAGAGGCTGTTCTTCACAAGTGTCTGACCTTGGCCCATGCTTTGTACTTCCCTAAAATCTCTGAAATGTACACAAACACCAAACAAGCAACAGATGGCCTCAAGCTCTGTGTTCCAGCATTAGTGACCCCTCTCTTCAGTTCACAGCAGGCACCTTGAAGCCCAGCACAGGAAGCTACTAACTGGATATCACTTTGTAGTTCCTACCAGGTAGCTCTGGGCTGAGCAAGGCAGTGGCTGACCTGGGTCTGCACTGAAATACAGTTGTACCTTGGTATGCATCATTAATTTGTTCCGTAACTTGTGACAAGTACATACACTGATGAATACCAAACAGTGAAGCATTTTCTCTTCTGGGATGGTATTGTGACTCATACAATTTCTAGCAAGTGTGACAAGTCCTGAGCAAGCACTGAGTGCTCAAACATTTTGTTTCTCCTCAAAATGTGATGAGTAGAGGGTTTGATGAGTTCTGAAGCTGATGAGTATCAAGGTATGATTTTACCTTCCAAGAGGCTCAACCAATACATGTGGTGGCTGGCTTCTGACCACATCAGAGAACAAGCCAATTAAGTTCACTAAAAAAAAAAAAAAAACACCCACTGCGGGTATTTGGATGACAGCAGACCCCACTAAAGTGAATCCCATTTCATGGGATCAGCCCATGCATAAAAACTTGCCTGCCACAGTCAAAGCCAGTCCACAAGGTCAGTCAGCCTGAGCATCAATCGTACTAACTGACATTGCCTCAATTTCAACAAGAAGGAACACACAACCCACACAAAGAAGTGCCTAGGAGCACCCAGCTCAGGTGATGAGGGAGTCTGCAGCATAGGGCCACACAGGACACCAGCTACATAGCAGATTTACCTAATATATACTAAAACAACAACGACAACAACAAAAAACCTAAGGAATCAGCCAAAGTGAAGGAAAAAAAACACATGTCCCAAATGAAAGAACAGCACAAAGCTACACAAAAATAACTAAACAAAATGGAGGCAAGCAATCTACTGGATATAAAGTTCAAAACAGTGGTTAGAAGAATGCTCAATGAACTTCAGAGGAAAATAGATGAACTCAGTGAGAACTTAAACAAAGATATACAAACCGTAATAAAGAACCAGTCAGAAATGAAGAATACAATAACTGAAATGAAGAATATATTAGATGGAATCAAGAGTTGATTAGGTGAAGCAGAATATTGAATCAGCAGTTTGGAAGAAAGGGGAGGGGAAAACACTCAATAGGGAGGACATATAGAAAAAAGAATTTAAAAACTGAGGAAAGTTTAAGAGATCTCTGAAACAACATCAAACATAAGAACCTGTATCAAGAGGATACCAGAAGGAGAAGAAAGAGAGCAAGGAATGAAAAAAATCATTTGAAGAAATAAAACTTCCCTGAGGAAAACAGACATACAAGTTGAGAAATCACAGCAGCTCCCAAACAAGACAAACCAAAGATAAACTCAAACACACATCAAGACACATCATAATTAAAATGTCAAAGACTAAAGGCAAAGGGAGAATCTTAAAGCATCAACATGTGATTAGTTACCTTTAAAAGAATTTCCATAAAATGATCAATTTATTTGTCAACAGAAACTTTGCAGACCAGACAGAATTGGCACAAAATGTTTAAAGTAATGAAAAGCAAGGACCTATGATAAAGACTACTCTATCCAGCAAGGCTATCATTTAAATTTTAGGGACAGAGAAAGAGCTCCCCAGATAAGAAAAGGTAAGAGTTCATCTCCACCAAACCAGTATTACAAAAATATGTTCAAGAGACTTAAAATTTTTCTTTATTTATTTCATTTTATTCTTCATGCTATTATGGTTAAGCCCTCTTTTTCTCCCTTTGCCCACATGTAACCAGTTCCACCCCCTCTGTACACTCAGTCAATCCCTGTATTCTTGTCTGTGTCCATGGGTCATATATAAATATTATTTGGCTATAACCAGTCCACCCACCCCTCCAAAAGCTATCAGTCTGTTCCATGTTTCTACAATTTTGTTTCAATTTTTTCATTACTTTCCTTTGTTCATTAGATTCCACATATAAGTGAGATCACATGGTATTTGTTTTTCACTGACTGGCTTATTCCATTTAGCATAACATTCTCCAGGTGCATCCACATTGTCACAAAATCCATGCTGTCCTTTATGTTCCTTGCTCTAGGAGAAATATTGCTGTGTGAAACATCTGAGATTTCCCTGTCTATGTTCTCTTCTAGGACTTTTATGGTGTCTCAGCTTATATTTAAGTCCTTTATCCACCTTGAGTTTATTTTTATATATGGTGTAAGTTGGTGATGAGTTCCATGTTTTTGCACATAGCTGTCTAGATCTCCCAGCTCCATTTGTTGAAGAGGCTATTTTTCTCCATTTTACTCTTCTGCCCACTTTGTTGAATATTATTTGACCATGGAGACTTGGGTTTATTTATGGGCTCCCTATTCTCTTCCATTGAACTATGTGTCTGTTCTTATGCCAGTACCAGGCTATTTTGATTATAGTGACCTTGTAATAAAGTGTGATATCAGTATTGTGATCTTTCCTTCTTTGTTCTTCTTCAGAAAATTGCTGTGGCTATTTAGGGTTGTTTATGGTTTCATATAAATTTTTGAAATATTTTTTCTATGTCTGTGAAATATGCCATTGGTAATTTAATAAAGATTGCATTGAATCTATAAACTGCTTAGGGTAGTATGGACACTTCAATGATGTTAATTCTTCTGATCCATAAACATGGTACATGTTTCCATTTGTTTGGGTCTTCCTTAATTTCTTTCTCCAGTGTTGTATAGTTTTCTGTGTGCATGCCCTTTACCTCTTTGGTTAGGTTTATTCCAAGGTACTTTATTTTTCTTGTTGATATATCAAATGGAAATTTTTTCCTGATTTCTGTTTTTGATATTTAATTGTTGCTGTACAAAAAAGCCTGTGATTTCTGAATATTGACTTTGTATCCCACTGTTTTGCCAAATTCACTTTTTAGGTTGAATCATTTTTTGATGGAGTCTATAAGATTTTCTATATATACTATCATGTCATTTGCAAACAAAGACAGTTTTGCTTCCTCCTTTAATTTGGATGCCTGTTATTTCTTTTTCTTGTCTGATTGCTGTGGCTAGGCCTTCCAGTACTATGTTGAATAGGAGTGTGGTGAGAACAGACATCCTTGTCTTGTTCCTGATCTTAGTGGGAAGGCTTTTAATTTTCACCGTTTGAGTATGATGTGCACTGTATGTCTCTTCTACATAGCCTTCATTATGTTGAGGAATGCTCCCCCTCTTCCCACTTTACTAAGTGTTTTTATCATAAATGGGGGCTGTACCTCATAAAATGCTCTTTCCACATCTGATGATATGATCATGTGATTTTTGTTTTTCCTTTTGTTTATGTGATATTTTACATTTATTGATTTGTGAATATTGTGCCATCCTTGCATCCTTGGAATTAATCCCACTTGGTCGTGGAGTATGATCTTTTTAATGTATTGCTGGGTGTGGTTTGCCAATATTTTGTTGAGGATTTTAGCGTCTATGTTCATCAGAGATATTGGCCTGAAATTTTCTTTCTTTGTTGTGTCTTTATCTGGCTTTGGTATTAGGATGATGCTGGCTTTATAAAAAAATTTCAGAGTCTTCCATCTTCCTGAAATTTTTTGAATACTCTGTTAAGAATAGCGGTTAGTTCTTCCTTAAATGCTTTGTAAAATTCTCCTGTGAAACCATACAGTCAAGGGCTTTTGTGTGCTGGGAGTTTTCTGATTCCTGCTTCAATTTCACCAGCTGTTATTGGTCTTTTCAGGCTTTCTGTTTTTTCTTCATTCAGTTTTAGAGGAAATATTCCTAGAAATATGTCTATTTCACTGAGGTTTTCAAATTTCTTGGCATATAGTTCTTCATAGTAATTTCTTACAATCCTTTGTATTTCTGTAGTATTTGATGTAATCTCTCCCCTTTCATTTCTGATTGTTTTTATTTGGGTCCTCTCTTTTTTTCTTGATGAGTCTGCTTAAAGACTTGTCGATTTTGTTTATCTTCTCAAAGAATTAGCTTCTGAATTTATTGATCCTTAGAATTATTCTTTTAGTGTTCATGTCACTTCATTCTGCTCTGATCTTGGTTATTTCCTTCCTCTACTTGCTCTGGGCTTTGTTTGTTGTTGTTCCTCCAGTACTTGGATATGGAGGGTTAGGGTTTTGGGGGAGGTTGAAATTTTTCTCTTTTTTATGTAGGTCTGTATCACTGTGAACTTCCCTCTCAGGACTGGCTTTGCTGTGTGGCATAAATTTTGGACTGTTATGTGTTCATATTCATTTGTTTCAAGAAACTGTGATTACTTCCTTGGTGTCATTATTAACCAATTTCTTGTTTAGTACTATGTTATTCAATCTCCATGAATTTGAGTGTTTTCGAGTTTTTTCCATGATGTTGGTTTCTAGTTTCAGTGTCATGTGGTATGAGAAAATGCTTGATATAATTTCAATTTTTGTGAATGTATTGAGTCTCATTTTATGTCCTATCATGTGGTCTATCTTTGAAAATGTTCCATGTGCAATTGAAAAGAATGTATATTTTGCCTCTATGGGATGTAAGTTTATATATATATATAAAATCAGTTAAATCCATTTGATCTAGGACATTGTTCAATACTGCAATATCTTTGTTGATATTTTGTTTGGAAGATCTATCCATTTTGACAGTGGGGTGTTAAAATCCCCTACTATAATTTTGTTGCGCTCAATATCTTTCTTGAAGTCCTCCAAGGTTATCCTTATATATTTGGGTGCTCCTATATTGGGTGCATATATGTTTATAATGTTTATGTCTTCTTGATGGATTCCTCCTTGACTATTATGAAGTGACCTTCTGGGTCTGTTTTTATGGCCCTTGTTTTGAAGTCTAGATTGTCTGATATGAGTAACACCTCCTGCCTTTTTTTCCTGTCCATTTGCTTGGAATATATATTTTTTAATCCTTCACTTTCAGTCAGAGTACATCTTTTGTTCTAAGGTGGATCTCTTGTAGGCAGCATATATGTGGGTCAGGATTTCATATCCATTCACCTACCCTCTGTCTTTTGATTGGAGCATTTAATCCATTTATATTTAAGGTTATTATCGATAGGTACTTATTAATTGTTATTTTACTGTCTTCATGCCTGTGTTCCTCTCACTCTCACTCTTTTTCCTCCTTTTCTCATTGCTGTCCCTTTAGCATATTTGTAATGCTGATTTGGTGGAGGTGTATTCTTTGAGCCTTATTTTGTCTGGGAAACTCCTTATTTCACCTAACATTGTTAGAGTCTTTCTGGATAGAGTAGTCTTGGTTGCAGTCCTTTGGTTTTCATTACTTGGAATATTTCTTGCCAATCCCTTCTGGCCTGGAGTGTTTTCATTAAGAAGTCAGCTGCTAACCTTATTCAGGCTCCCTTACATGTTACTTTCTGTGTCTCCCTTGCTGCCTTTAAGGTGCTCTCCTTGCTTGGTATTTTTCCACTTTAATGATGATGTGTCTTGGAGTGAGCCTCTTTGTGTTCCTCTTGATTGGGACCATCTGTGCTACCTGCATTTGTGTGAGTTTTCCTCTTATCAAATTAGGGAAGTTTTCCAAAATCCCATTTGATATAGCAAAAAGAAAAATAAAATACCTAGGAATAAACCTAACCAAGGAGGTAAAAGCCCTGTATGCAGAAAACTACATGACACTGAAGAAAGAAATCAAGGAAGACACAAACAAATGGAAACACGTACTGTGTTCATGGATCGGAAGAATTGATATGATCAACATGTCCATACTACCCAAAGCAATTTACAGATTCAGTGCAATATCTATTAAAGTACCAATGGCATATTTCACAGACATAGAACAAAGACTTCAACAATTTATATGGAACCATAAATGACCCTGAATAGCTGCAGCAATTTTGAGAAAGAAGAGCAAAGTAGGAGGGATCACAATACCTGATACCAAACTGTATTGCAAAGCCCCTGTAATCAAAACAGCCTGGTACTGACATAAAAACAGGCACATGCACCAGTGGAACAGGACAGAGAGCCCATAAATAAACCCAAGTCTCTACAGTCAATTAATATTCAATAAAGGGTGCAGCAACATAAAATGGAGCAAAAATAGCCTCTTCAACAAGTGGTACTGGGAGAACTGGACAGCTACATGCAAAAAAATGAAACTCGAGCACCAACTTACACCATACACAAAAATAAATTCAAGATGGTTAAAAGAGTTAAATATAAGCCATGACACCATTAAAATCCTAGAGGAGAACATAAGCAGGAAAATCTCAGATATTTCACCCAGCAACATTTTTACTGATATGTCCCCTAAAGCAAGGGACATAAAGGAAAGAATAAACAAATGGGATCTCATCAAAATAAAAAGCGTCTGCACGCTAAAGAAAACAGTATTAAAATAAAAAGAGAACCAACTGTATGGAAAAACATATTTACCAATGATACCTCAGACAAGGGTTTAATCTCCAAAATATATAAAGAACTTACACTACTCCACTCTAAGAAGACAAGCAACCCAATTAAAAAATGGGCAAAGGACTTGGGCAGACAATTCTCCAAGGAGGGCATACAGAAGATCCACAGACACATGAAAAGATGCTCGATATCTCTAGCTATCAGAGAAATACAAATTAAAACTACAATGAGATACCACTTGACACTAGTCACAATGGCCTTCATAAAACAAGCAACAAACAAGTGTTGGAGAGTTTGTGGAGAAAAGGGGACCCTGTTGCACTGTTGGTGGGATTGCAGACTGGTACAACCACTAAGGAAAACAGTATGAAATTTTCTAAGAAAACTAAAAATGGACCTACCTTTTGACCCAGCAATTCCACTGCTAGGATTACATCCTAAGAACCCTGAAACACCAATCCAAAAGAACCTATGCACCCCTATGTTCATAGCAGAAGAATTTACAATAGCCAAGTGTTGGAAGCAACCTAGGTGCCCATCAGTTAATGAATGGATCAAAAAACTGTGGTATATTTACAGAATGGAATTCTATGCAGCAGAAAGAAAGAAGGAGCTCCTACCCTTTGGGACAGCATGGATGGAACTGGAGAGCATCATGCTAAGTGAAATAAGCTAGGCAGTGAAAGACAAATACCATATGATCTCACCTTTAACAGGAACATAATCAACAAAATAAATAAACAAGCATAATATAACCAAAGACCGTGAAATTGAGAACAGGGTGACAGTCACCAGAGGCAAGAGGGGAGGGAATTTCAGGGGAAAAGGGGAACGGTTTAGAGCAACAAGTATAAAGGACACATGGACAAAAACTATGGGGGGCGGAAATGGGAGAAAGGTGGGGAGGGCTGGGGTGGTTGGCTGGGTGGGGAGTAAAAGACAGAAAACTGTACAAGATCAACAATTAAAAAATACTGATTAAAAAAATTAGAGAAGTTTTCCATCCTTACTTTCTCAAATAGGTTTTCTATCCCTTGCTCTTCTTCTTCTCATTCTTGTACCCCTATTGTACAAATATTCATTTTCATATTGTTCTGTATTCCCCTTAACTTCGCTTTATTCTTTTTGAGTCTTTTTTCCTTTTCTTGCTATTTCTGGGTATTTTTTTCTACCTTGTCCTCCAGCTCACTGATTTGATCCTCTGGTTCACTTAGCCTGCTTTTGATTCCTTCTCCTTTGTTCTTCAATTCAGAAATTGTATTTTTCATTTCCTCTTGGCTCTTGTTGATAGTTTCTATTTTCTTTTTCATGTTGTTATGGTTTGTTATAAGTTCATCATAGTTTCCCTGTAGTTTTTGGTAGTTCTCAGTGAGCTTCATTTAGCTTTCTGATAACCATTGCTTTGAACTCAATATCTGATAGTTGATTTGCCTCTGTTTCATTTAGTTTTCTTTCTGAGACTTCCTCCTTTCCTTTCATTTGGGTTTTGTTTCTTTGTCTTCCTATTGTTTGTGAGACACTTCTTGTTAGCCTCAGCTTCTTAAATTGATCTGTTCTGACTCCCTCAATTTGTGGTGTGAACTTCTGTGGATGGAGACCTATGATTCAGTGGTGCAGTTTCCTTGATCCCTTGAACTTGCTGCTCTTGGGATGCTGATTCTGTTGGCTCTGTGTATGTCTTTGGGTTTTATTATTGTTGGGTCTTTCTTTGAGGGGTCCTTCCCTCCAGCTGGTTGACTAAGGGTGACTCCACCCACCACATCTTGTATGCTGTTGTGCTGATGCTGCCAGAAGAAAACCACAAATCCCACGGAACTAACCCACATCCACAAAAATTTCTCGCCCCCTGCAATCTCAGTTTCGACAGCAAATGAACCAGTATTAATAAGAGTGTAAAAAGATTAAGACTATTATAAGAAAGTAGAGAAATAAACTATAGCATAAATTCTAGTGACTTAATATACACACACTTTCTGGACCTGAAATGAATGTTAAACAGCTATGCAAGAAAGAAAATATCACTAAGAGTGGAGAAGATCACATTGGATTTTCTCTCAGTAGCCTCTAGCATTTTCCATTGTTTTTTATTTTTGGATCTGCCTCTGGTGATATCAGACGTTGACCCCATCTGCTCTTAGGCAGTCTGTTCTGAGATTTAACCCTTGATTTAACCCTTCCTCTTCTTTCCCCCATTATCTACTGGCCCCACCCCTCTGGTCACTGTCAGGTTGTTCTTTATTTCTATGTCTCTTGTTCTATTTTGCTCATTTGCTTGTATTGTTCACTAAGTTCCATTTATAGCTGAGATCATATGGTATTTGTCTTTCACTACCTCATTTATTTCACTTAGCAAATATTCTCCAGCTCCATCAATGCTATCTTCAAGGGCTGTCTATTTCTGCTGAGTAGTATTCCATTGAGTAAATGTACCACAGTTTTTTGATTCATTTACTGATGGGTAGTTAGCCTGTTTCCAGTACTAGGCTATTGTAAATAAAGCTGCCATGAACATTAGGGTGCATAGGTTCTTTTGAATTGGTGTTTCAGCATTCTTAGGGTAGACACCCAGCAGTAGAATAGCTGGGTCAAAAGGCAGTTCAATTTTTAGTTTTCTGAGGAAATTCCATAATTTTTTCTACAGTGGCTGCACAAGTCTATATTCCCACCAACAATGCACTAGCATTCCATTTTCTCCACAGCCTCTCCAACAGTTGTTTTTTTTTTTTTCCACTGAATTTGAGAACAGTCTGACAGTGACCAGAGGGGGAGGGGAGGGAATTTCAGGAGAAAACAGTTATTTCTTGTTGATTTGTTAATGATGGCCACTCTGTCCAATGTGAAGTGGAATCTCATTGTGGTTTTAATTTGAATTTCTCAGATGGCTAGTGATGTTAAGGATCCATTCATACATGTATGGACCCTCTTTATATCTTCCTTAGAGAATTGTCTGTTCAAGTTCTTTGCCCATTTTTTATTTGGATTGTTTGTCTTCCAGGTGTTGAGTCATGTGAGTACATTATGTGTTTTTTCTAACATTTTTATGGTTGCTGAAGTACAGTTTTCTGCCTTTTCCTCCTGCCCCTCTCCACCACCCCAGCCCTCCAACCTCCTGCCCCTGTTTCCACACCTCTCTTGTTACTGTCCATGAGTCCTTTATAATTGTTCCTAAAAACCCTTCACACTTTTCCCACATTAACTCTTCCCCTCTCCCCTCTGGTCACTGTCAGCATGTTCTCAATTTCAATGTCTTTAGCTATACTTTCCTTGCTTGTTCATTTTGTTGATTAAGTTCCTCTTAATGGTGAGATCATTGGGATTTGTCTTTCACTGCCTGGCTTATTTCACTTAGCATAATGCTCTCCAGTTCCATCCATGCTGTGGCAAAATGTAGGAGCTCCTTCTTTCTTTCTGCTATGTAGAATTTCATTGTGTAAATGTACCATAGTTTTCTGATCCATTCATTTCCTAATGTGCACTTAGGTTTTACAGCATTTGGCTATTGTAAATTGTCCCGCTGTGAACACTGGGGTGCACAGGTTCTTTTAGATAGGTGTTTCAGGATTCTTAGGATATAATCCTAGCAGTGGAATTGTCAGGTCAAAGGCAGTTCCATTTTAGTTTTTGGAGGAAATTCCATACTGTTTTCCATAGTGGTTGCACCAGTATGCAATCCCACCAACAGTGCACTAGGGTTCCCTTTTCTCCACAATCTCTCCAACACTTGTTGTTTATGATGTGCATTTTCACCAGTGTGACATGGTATCTCATTGTGGCTGTAATTTGCATCTCTATCATGGCTAGCAATACAGAGCATCTTTTCATATGTCTCTGGACAATCTGTATGTTCTCCTTGGAGAAGTGTCTGTTCAAGTCCTTTGCCCATTTTTTTTAATTGGCTTCTTGACTTCTTAGAGTGGACTCATGTGAGTTCTTTATATATTTTGGAGATCAAACCCTTGTCTGAGGTATCATTGGCAAATAAGTTTTCCCATACAATTGGTTCTCTTTTCATTTTAATGCTGTTTTCTTTAGCCATGCAGAAGCTTTTTATTTTGATGAGATCCCCTTTGTTTGTTCTTTCCTTCATGTCATTTGCTTTAGGGGCATATCAGTGAAGATGTTGCTGCATGAAATATCTGAGATTTTCCTGCCTGTTTTCCTCTAGGATTTTTATACTGCCACAACTTATATTTAAGTCTTTTTTTCCACCTTGAGTTTATTTTTGTGTATGGTGTAAGTTGGTGATCAAGTTTCATTCTTTTGCATGTAGCTGTCCAGGTCTCCAAACAGCATTTGTTGAAGTGACTATTTTTGCTCCATTTTACGCAGCTGCCTCCTTTGTTGAATATTAATTACCCATAAAGACTTGGGTTTATTTCTGGGCCGTCTATTCTGCTCCATTGTTCCATGCATCTGTTCTTATGCCAGTACCAGTCTGCTTTTACAGTGGCCTTGTAATACAGTTTGATACCATGTATTGTGAACCTTTCTACTTTACTCTTCTTTCTCAAAATTGCTGCAGCTATTCAGGGTCATGTATGGCTCCAATAAATTTTTCAATTGTTTGTTCTATATTTGTGAAATATGCCTTTGGTACTTTAATAGGTATTGCATTGAATCTATAAATTGCTTTGCTTAGTGGGGACATTTTCATGATGTTAATACTTCTGTTCCATGAACTTGGTATATATTTCCATTTGTTTGTGTCTTCCTTAATTTATTTCTCCAGTGTTGTGTAGTTTTCTGAGTACAGGTCTTTTACCTCCCTGCTTAGGTTTATTCCTAGGTATTTTATTTTTTTTTTGTTGCTATATCAAATGGGATTTTTTCTATGATTTCTGTTTTTGTTGATTCATTGTTGGTATGCAAAAATGCCTTTGATTACTGGATAGTGACTTTGTATCCTGTAGTTTCGAGAAATTCATTTCTTAAGTTGAGCAGTTTTCTGGCCGAGGATATAGGATTTTCTATATATACTATCATGTCATCTGCAAACAATAACAGTTTGTTTCCTCTTTTCCAATTTGGATGCCTTTTATTTCCTTTTCTTGTGTAATTACTGTGGCTAGAACTTCCAATACTATTTAAAGAACTGGTGAAAGCAGACACTGTCTTCTTGTTCCTGATCTTGGTAGGAATGCTTTTAGTTTTTGCCCATTGAATATAATGTTGGCTGTAGGTCTCTAATATATGGCCTTTATTATGTTGAGGAATACTACCTCTATTTCCACTTTGCTGAGTGTTTTATCATAAGTGGGTGTTAGATGTTATCAAATGCTTTTACCACATCTATTGATATGATTGTGTGATTTTTGTTTTCTTTTGTTTATGTGATATATTATGTTTGTTGATTTGTGAATATTGTACCATCCTTGCATCCCTGGGATGAATCCCACTTGATCACGGTGTATGATCTTTTTAATGTATTGCTTGATGTGGTTTGCTAATATTTTGCTGAGAATTTTAGCGTCTATATTCATCAGTGATATTGGCCTGAAGTGTACTTTCTTTGTTGTGTCTTTATCTGGTTTGGGGATTAGGATGATGCTGGGTTCATAAAAAGAGTTTGGGAGTATTCAATCTTCTTGGATTTTTTTTTTTTTTTTTTTTTTTGGAATAGTCTGTTGAGAATATGGGTTAGCTCTTCCTTAAATGCTTTGTAGAATTCTGTGAAACTGTACAGTGCAGGGTTTTTGTGTGCTGGGAGTTTTTTATTCTGCTTCAGTTTCATCTGCTGTTATTGATCTGTTCAAGCTTTCTGCTTCTTTATTGAGTTTTGGAAGATTATACTTTTCTAGGAATTTTTCCATTTCTCCTAGGTTTTCAAATTTCTTGGAATATAGTTCTTCATAGTAATTTCTTATAATCCTTTTTACTTCTGTGGTATCAGTTGTAATCTTTCCTCTTTCATTTCTGATTGTTTTTATTTGAGTCGTCTCTTTTTTTCTTGATGAGTCTTCTTAAAGGCTTGTCAATTTTGTTTATATTTTCAAAGAACCAGCTGCTGGATTTATTGATCCTTATAATTTTGCTTTTAGTCTCTATGTCATTTAATTCTGCTCTCATCTTGGTTATTTCCTTCCTTCTACTTCCTCTGGGCTATCTTTATTATTGTTCCTCGAGTTCATGTAGGTGTAGGGTTAGGTTGTTTGTTTGAAATGTTTCTATTTTTTTTTTTTAGGTAGGCCTGTATCACTATGAATTTTCCTCTCAAGACTGCCTTCACTGTGTCCCATAAGATTTGGGTTGTTGTGAGTTCATTTGCATTTGTTTCCAGAAGCTTTTTGATTTCTTCCTTTATCTCATCCTTGACCCATTAATTGTTTAATAACATGCTATTCAATCTCCAAGAGTTTGAGTGTTTTGAGTTTTCTCCTTGAGGTTGATTTCTAGTGTCAGTCCCTTGAGGTCAGAGAAAATGCTTGATATGATTTCAATTTTCTTGAATTTGTTGAGGCTTTGTTTTTTTTCCTATCATGTGGTCTATCTTTGAAAATATTCCATGTGCATTTGAAATTAATGTGTATTTTTCCACTTTGATATGAAAGATTCTCTCTCTGTTTATGTGTGTATGTGTATATATATATATGTATATGTACATATATACATACATACATGTGTATATTTTTCACACACACACGTGATCTAGGACATTCATTTGATCTAGGACATGGTTCAATGCCACAATATCTTTGTTGGTATTTTGTTTGGAAGATCTATCCATTTTGACAGTGGGGTGTTGAAATCCCCTACTATAATTCTGTTGCTGTCAATATCTTTCTTGAAGTCCTCCAAGATTTTCTTTATGTATTTGGGTGCTCCTATGTTGAGTGCATATATATTCACATTGTTTATGTATTTTTGATGGGTTCTTCTGTTGAATATGAAGTGACCTTCTGGATCTCTTCTTATGGGCCTTCTTTTTTGAAGTCTATTTTGTCTCATGTGAGTATTGCTACCCTGGCTTTTTTTCCCTGTCTGTTTGCTTGGAATATTTGTTTCCAGCCCTTCACTTTGAGTCTGTGTAAGTCTTTTGTTCTAGGTGGGTCCTTTGTAGGCAATATATGTGTGGGTCATGCTTTCTTATCCATTCAGCTATTCTATGTCTTTTGACTGGTGCATTTAATCTATTTATATTTAAGATTATTATTGGTAGGTACTTATTCATTGCCATTTTTCATACCTGTGTTCCTCTCTCTCTCACTCTTTTTCTTCCTTTTTTCAAAGCACTCCCTAAAGAATGTCTTGCAGAGCTGGTTTGGTGGAGGTGTATTCTTTTACACTTCTTTTGCCTGGGAAGCTCATTATTTGGCCTTCCATTTCAACTGAGAGCCTTGCTGGGTAGAGTAATCTTGGTTGCAGGCCTCTGGTTTTCATTACTTGGAATATTTCTTGCCATTGTCTTCTGGCTTGGAGGGTTCCCATTGAGAAGTCAGCTGCTAACTTTATTGGGACTCCTTTGTGTGTTACTTGCTGTTTCTCCCTTGCTGCCTTTAAGATTTTCTCTTTGTCTTGGAATTTTGGCATTTTAATTGTGATGTGTCTGGAACTGGGACTTTTTCATTTCCTCTTGATTGGTACTCCCTGTGTTTCCTGGATTTTTTTTCAGGCTTGCACATCAGCCTTTCAGTACCTTTTTATTAAAGTATTTTTTATTGATTATGCTATTACAGTTTTTCCAATTTTTTCCCCTTTATCCTCCCTCCAACCTTGCCTCCCCAGCCCTCCTCCACCCTCCTCTTAGTTCAGGATCATGGGTTGTTCATATAAGTTCTTTGAATTCTCTGCTTCCTATACCATTTTTATCTCTCCCTGTCTGTTTTATGCCTATCAATTTTGCTTCCTCTTCCCTGGATCGTTTCCTCTCCACTGATATCCCTCCATGTGATGTCCATTTCTCTTATTCTGTTCCTGTTCTAGTTGTTTGCTTATTTTTTGTTTTCATTGTTTTTCTTTTAGGTTCATTTGTTGATAGTTATGAGTTTTTAATCATTTTAGTGTTCATATTTTTATCTTCTTTTTATAAGATAAGTCCCTTTAACATTTCATATAATAATGGGTTGGTGGTAATGAACTCCTTTAACTTGACCTTATCTGGGAAGGACTTTACCTACCCTTCCATTCTAAATGAAAACTTTGCTGGATAGAGTAATCTTGGAGGTAGGTCCTTTCCTTTCACGACTCCAAAAACTTTTTTCCAGCCCCTTCTTGTCTGTAAGGTTTCTTTTGAGAAATCAGCTGACAGTCTAATGGGCACCCCTTTGTAGGTAACTCTCTCCTTTCCCCTTTCTTCTTTTAGAATTTTCTCTTTATCTTTAATCTTGGGTTACTTAATGATGATGTGCCTTGCTGTGTCCCTCTTTGAGTCCACTCTTTGGGACTCTCTGTTCCTCCTGGACTTCCTGGAAGTGTATTTCCTTCACTGGTTTGGGGAAGTTTTCTTTCATTATTTGTTCAAATAAGTTTTCAATTTCTTGATCTTCCTCTTCTCCCTCTGGCTCCCCTATAATTTGGATATTGGAATGTTTAAAGTTGTCCCAGAGGTTCCTAAGTCTCTCTTCATTTTTTTTTTGAATTCTTGTTTCTTCCTTTTCTTCTAGATGGATGTTTATTTCCTTTGTTGTTGTTGTTGTTGTTGTTCCAAATCATTGCTTTGAGTCCTGATTTCCTTCCTGTCACTTTTGGTTCCCTGAATATTTTGCTTTATTTCACTTTGGGTATCTTTCATTTGTTTTTTCATTTTTCAACCACGCTTAATCAGATCTGTGAGCATTTTGATTACCGGGGCTTTAAATTCTCCATCGGACAGTTTGGTAATCTCCTGCTCACTTAGTTTCTTTCCTAGGCTTTGCTCTGTTCTTTTATTTGGGCCATATTTCTTTGTCTTGGTGCAGCTGATATGGTGCAATGGGGTGGGGCCTTAGGTATTCACCCAGGCAAGGCAACCCTCCTTACTGTGCTGTGGCACTGTCTGTTGGAGAGTGGCCAGAGAGGGAACAGTGCCACTTGCCTGCTTGACTCTGGCCCGCTTTTCAATGAACTCTTGTGTGAGACTGGGAGTTTCTCCGACCACAGCAACCCCAGTTGTAGCCCACAGCAAGCTCCAAGTCTCAGTTTTCTGCTTAAGTCATCTCCTCCTTCACAGCCTGCTGAGATCAGCAGCCAGCCCCACTCTGATGGTCTGCTGCATGGCCTCGGTTTTTCTGAGTCAGCCCACATGGTCTTCTGCCTTACCAGTCTGGTTGTTCTGGTTTTTTTCTTAAATTCCTTTGTTGTCAGAGTTCCATGCAGTTTGATTTTCTGGCACTTTGGATTATTGATTTTAGATTGTTTGTCATTCTCTTTTTGGTTGTGTGAGGAAGTGAAGGGTTTCTACCTACACCTCCATGTTGACCAGAACTCAGAACTTTCATGGCCTGCAGCATTCCTGTGAACCTCTAGCTACTGCACCTCCTTCTGGGGATCATTCCTCTTGAGTCCAGGTGGCAGTTCTCCTTCTGTCCAAAGACCCTGACAGCAGCCTCTTGAGTACATTATATGTTTTGAGGAATCATTGGAAAATATGTTTTCACATACTGTTGCTTCACTTTCTATTTTGCTGATTTTTTTTCAGCCATGCAGAAGCCTTTTAATTTGACATAGTCTCATTTATTTATTGTTTCCTTGATATCCCTTGCCTTAGGGGACATAAGGCTGAAAACATTGTTGTGTGGGATGTATGAAACATTTCTGCCTATGTTCTCCTCTAGGAATTTTATGGTGTCATGAATTATATTTGAGTCTTTTATCCATCTTGAATTTATTTTTGTGTATGCTGTAAGTTGGTGATCGAGTTTCATTTTTTGGCATGTACCTGTCCAGATCTCCTAGCACCATTTATTGAAGAAACTATTTTTACTCCATTTTATGCTCTTTTCCCCTTTATCAAATATTAATTTACCGTAGAGACTTAGGTTTATTTCTGGGTTCTCTGTTCTGCTCATTGGTGTATGTATCTGTTCTTACATCAGTACCAGACAGTTTTGATTATACTGTCCTTGTAATACGGTTTGATATCAGGTATTGTGAACCCACCTATTCTGTTCCTCTTTCTCAAAATGCTAAGGCTATTTGGGGTCTTTTATGGTTCCATATAAAGTTTTGAAATATTTGTGGTATATCTCTGAAATATGTCTTTGGTATTTTAATAGGGATTGCATTGAATCTATAGATTGCTTTGAGTGGTATAGACATTTTGATGATATTAATTCTTCCAATCCATGAAGACAGTTTATGCTTCCATTTATTTGTATCTTTAACTTCTTTCTTCAGTGCTGTGTAAGTTTCTGAGTACAGGTATTTTACCTCCTTCATTAAGTTTAATCCTAGGTACTTACTTTTCTTGTTGCTATAGAAAATAGGATAGTTTTCCTAATTTCTGTTTCTGATATTTCATTGTTGTACAAAAATGCCTTTGGTTTGTAACCTGCTGTTTTGCCTAATTAATTTATTAGGTTGAGTAGTCTTTTGGTGAAGTTTATGGGGTCTTCTGTGTACACTATCATGTCATCTACAAAAAAAATGACAGTTTACTTCATCCTTTCCAATTTGGATACCTTTTGTGTGTGTGTGTGTGTGTCTGATCGTTGTGACTAGAACTTTCAATGCTATGTCAAATACAAATCGTGGAAGCAGACACGTGTGTCTTGTGCCTGATCTTAGTGGGAAAGCTTTTAATTTTTGCCAGTTGAGTATGTTAGCTGTAGGTTTCATGTATATGGCCTTTATTATGTTGAGGTATACTCCTTCTGCTCCTCCAATGCTGAGTGTTTTTTCATAAATGGGTGCTGTATTTTACCAAATGCTTTTCAGCATCTATTGATATGGTTATGTAATTTTTCTTTTTCATTTCTTTTTTGTGATATGTTACATTTATTGATATGTGAATATTGTACATCCCTGTATCACTGGGATGAATTTCACTTGATCATGGTGTATGATCTTTTTAATGTATTGCTGGATGCAGTTTGCCAATATTTTATTGAAGATTTTAGTGTCTATGTTCATTAGCAAAACTGATCTGTAGTTTTCTCTCTTTGTTGTGTCTTTACCTGTTTTGGAGGTTAGGATGATGCTGGACACATAAACAGAATTTGGGAGCCTTCCCTCTTCTTGGATTTTTTTTAATAGTTTGAGCAGGATAGCAGTATAGAGGTTAGCTCTTCCTTAAGTGTTTAGTAAAATTCACCTATGAAGCAGTCCAGTCAAGGGCTTTTATGTACTAGGAATTTTTTGATTAATACTTCAATTTCACTAGCTGTTATTGGTCTATTCAGACTTTCTGCCTCCTCTCAATTCAGTTTTGGAAGATCATGTGCCTAGAAATTAGCCCATTTCACCCAGGTTATCAAATTTCTTGCCATATAGTTATTGTTTCTGCGGTATCAATAGAAATTTCTCCTCTTTCATTTCTGATTTTATTTTTTTATGATCTCTCTTTTTCTTCCCCCCAGATTCTGAATAAAGGGTTGTTGATGTTTATCTTTGCAAAGAACCACCTCACGGATTTGTTGATCCTTTGAATTGTTTTTTTACTCTCTACGTCATTTAATTCTGCTCTGATCTTGATTATTTCTTTCCTGTACTCTTTGTACGCTTTGTTTGTTGTTGTTACTCCAGTTTTTGTAATTGTAGAGTTAGGTTGTTTATTTGAAATCTCTCTCTCTTTTTCAGTTAGACCTATGTTGCTACAAACCTTTGTCTCAGGACTGCCTTCACAACGTTCCATAGGTTTGGGGCTGTTGTGCATTCATTTTTATAAACTCTGATTTTTCTTTGATCTCATTGTTTACCCATTCATTGTTTAATAATATGTTATCCAGTCTCCATGTTTTTTAATGTTTTGGGGTTTTTCCCTTGAGGTCGGTTTTAAGTTTCAAGCCATTGTGATCTGAGGAAATGCTTGATATGATTTCAATTTTCTTGAATTGTTGAGGATGCTTTGTGTACTATCATGTGGTCTTTCTTTGAGAGTGTTCCATGTGCATTTGAAAAGAATGTGTATTTTGCTTCTTTGGAGTGAAAAGTTCTGTATCTATCAGTTACATCTATTCAATCTAGGGTGTCATTCATTGCCACCATATCCTTGTTTATTCTTTGTTTGGAAGATCTGTCCATCTGTGACAGTGGGATGTTAAAAATCCCCTACTATGAGTGCGTTGTTGTGTGCATCTTTCTTCAAGTCTTCCAAGATTTTCCTCATATATTTGAGTGTTCCTCTGTTGGGTGCGTAAATGTTTACAATGTTTATGTGTTCGTGATGGATATTATGAAGTGTCCTTCTCTGTCTCTTTTTATGGCCTTTGTTTTGAAATCTATTTTGTCTGATATAAGTATTACTACCCTGGCTTTTCTTCCTGTGCCTTTGCTTTGAATATTTTTATGAACCCTTCATTTTTAGTCTGTGTAGGTCTTTGGCTCTGAAGTGGGTCCCTTGTAGACAGCATATAGGCAGATCACATTTTCTTATCCTTTCAGCTATCTTATGTCTTTTGATTGGAGCATAATCCATTTACATTTAAGGTTATTATCGATACATACTTATTTATTGCCATTTTTCCCCTTCCTACCTGTGTTCCTCTCTCTCTCGCACTCATTTAAAGTTGAAATGAAGTTAAGACAGGGAGAGACTATTCTATGCAATTTAAAGTACAAATAAATAGTGAACAGATAGGAGTTCCATTGGAGAAGTACAACAATAACCATGATATTTTGCCCAACTAGGCACTGTAAAGATGGAAAGGAAATAAGACTCTTATAAGAGACAAAAATGAATGTCAGCTGACTTAAGAAAGAAGAGTGCTTATGTGAGTTTAGGTGGAGGAGAAATAGTGAGAGTAAGGGATAGGAACATGGTGTAGTGTGAGAGAAAATAAAATTTACAACAATAATAAAGCTCAGTAAGATGGCAAAATGGATTAAGACAAGGGAAGGGTGCTGCGTGGGGTTTGGAATAATAATACATGATAAAAAATATGTGATCTGAAATAAAAAAGAATAAAGAGGTAAAAGACCAAGAGTAGTGAGTATTTGGAATATGAATGAAGTGAAAGAAGAAAACTCAAAATGCAATATAAAGGGGGAAACAGAAAAACAAAAAAGTTAAAAAACCTAAATAAAGAAAAGAAGAAAGAGAAATAAAAAAAAATCTTGTCAGTTCTGATGAATAGGAAGGTGAAATTTATCTCAAATATTAGTGTTCACCTTCTGATTTCTTTCTGGATCTGTCTCTGGTTTTCTCTCAGCTCCATGTCTACTGTCTTACTCCTTAAATTTAAAAAGAAAAAAAAAAAAGCCCCCTGCTAGGTTAAGCCAGCCAGGTTGATTTTGCAGATTTTCCAGGCTCCTGCAGGTGGTGGGGAGTTGGGCTCAGTTTTCCTTTTTTGTCTTTTCTGCCAAGAAAGGGGACTCAGTCTGGGCTACAATAATCACAGTTGCCTGGTTTCCAGCCCACTGCCCTCCCAGCACCATGCGGCCAGCACCCTCCACTCTTCAAAGTTGTGCCTGGCTGGTGCCAATAATCCACCTCACTTTGTATCCCTTTGATCAATCTGTGAGGTACACATTGGGGGCAAATCATGCCTACAATCCTCCCTCATTGGTGGCTGGGCAGCTGCACATTCAAGGCCCTTACCCAGAACACCTCACTTCCTCTTTTAAAAAAAGTCTCTGTGGGCATCGCTGCTGTGCCCAGCCACTACCCACCTTTCCACACACTCCAACTCTCTGGCAAGTCAAGATTCTGTCTCAGTCATGACTCATCATGGCCCACATCTTCTCCTAGCTCCAGGTGCTGCCAGATCACCCTCACTCTCTCCACTCTCTCAGCTGGCCACCTGTGTACATGTGTGCAACCTCTTTAAACTCCCCCTCCCCTGCATGGCTACTTTTTGCCTTCAAGTCTTTCCTGGAGCAGGTATGTGATTTCCCCACCCTGGGAGGGCATGGAGCTCCTAGGCTGCTACCTTGCTCTCCTCTGATGTTATACCCCCAGCTCCATGGTTTCTGGTGCCATGCCTGGGCACTTTCCCTGCCTGTCTATAAAACCTTATTGCCTGTTTTGAAGTGTCCTCTGCACACTTTGGCTTCTAAACTTCATATCAGCTAAGATTCTGTTGGCTGTCTACTTTGTCCTTCGGAAGATCAGCTAATTGACCCAGTTGGGTGCATGAACAAATGCATTCAGCTCCCACCTACTTTATCACCATCTTTTCACCCCACCCCTTACCTACATTTCTTTTACCTACACCTTTGCCCCCTTATAAAAAAGGCTGGCTTGAAAGGAAATATAAGACTATCTGTTAGGGTACAAACCCACCATCTTCTGAAATCCCTGGCCATCTGAATAAAGTGCCCATAACAATTCAATACCTGTCTCTGCTTATTGGGTCCTGTAGGTGACAGGCAGCACAAATGCCATCTTTTCCACTTTCATTCCCACAGCTGCCAAGTATGAGGTCTGCAGGGATTTGCACTTGTACAAGGCAAGAGGCCTAAGGAGAGAGAACAATCCACTGGTTCCCTGCTGAAAAACTTCTTTTGGTTTCCTGGAGAAAAGTCTCACCTCCTCACGCTGGCAGCCAGGGCCCCTCAGACTGACTCTTCTGAAAGCATCAGCCAGATCACTTCTTATTCCAAACTCTATCCTGCACTTAGAATGGAATCCAAGCCCCAAACCTTGTGGGTCCAGCCACCAGCTTTGTTGGCCTTTATACTTTCCTGGTTTACTTGGCTCCCTGGTGCCTGCCTGCTTCTTCTCTTCTGGAACACTCTAAACCCGTTCCTGCCTCAGGGTATTTTCTTTGCTGTTTGCTCACCCTAGATCAGGGGTGTCAAACTCATTTTCACTAGGGACCACATCAGCCTAGCAGTTGCCTTCAAAGGGCCAAAATAATTTTAGGACTGTATAAATGTAACTACTCCTTAACTGTTAAGGAGTTGAAATTGCATTCAGCCCTTTGAAGGCAACTGCGAGGCTGATGCGGCCCCTGGTGAAAATTAGTTTGACAACCCAGCCTTAGATCATTGTTTGCTTGACTGGCTTTTCCTTGTTGGCTGCCTCGACAGAGTGGCCTCCTCATCAACTAACTACAATTGCATGATGCTCCCTGTCTACTTTGCCTTCCCTGTTACTCTTGTTCCCCTTCCCTGTTTTATTCACAGCGCACACCCTTCTCTGAAATTGTCTTATATGTTTATTTGTTGCTTTATGGGGCAGGGTCATCATTATCCAGACCAAACTCAATAAGCAAAACAAATAAGTAGATATGTGCTCACTCCGAGCTGGCTGGGTACTATCTGCTGGCTGGTCTGGAGCAGGCCTAGGCTGACCTGAGCCTCTGCTCTGGGGGCATGTCCAAACTTACGAAGAGGCCAGGTTTCTCAGGCCGACTGGTGCAGAGGAACAAAGGACTCTGCCTTGAGTACATTTGCCCCTCCCTGATGCAGCTTTGACCAGAGACCAGGGTCCTTGACTTTCCTGGGGAGAACAAGCTGCAACACGCCATGTATGGATTAGTTCCATCTCCAAATCCTGACTCTGTCTAGAACAGGTGGACACAGCCCTGGAAGCATAGGGTGGGACCACGATCTGGCATTTGGTCCAGCTTCTACACAGCCCAGCCATGTGTGTTTCCCTCACTGGCCTCAATTAGTTGCCCCTTAAAGTGAAACATAAAGTCCTGATATTCCCACAGCACATGCCTCACCTGCTAGCACAGCTTGGCTGCCCAGAGCTTGTGGCAGCCAGGAAGCCAACAACTATTCATTAAAATGAAGCAGTGTGGTTTGATGAAAACATCCTGGGGGAGAAGTTGGAGATCTGGGTTCTTCTACTAGTGTTTTCTGAACACAAACAAGGCCCACACCCCTTCTGTGCCCTCAGGTTTCTGTCTATACCATGGGTGGAAATGGAACAAAATGAGGTCTGTTCCCTCTGAGCCACTGGGTATCCCACAGAGTCAAGTATAGGTTAGGAAACCACTTCATTTGTGTGTGTATCACTTCATTTGTGTGTGTACCACTCCCAATGTTGTAGACATTTGCCTTCTCTTGATGATCTCCCCTAGGAGATAGAAGCTCCAAGTGACAGGGGATCTGTCTGCATCTTCAGTAATTAACAATGCCTGATACTTAGATGGGCTTGTTGACACATATGTTATGGATAGATGGAGGAACTGATAGGTGAAGATAATATAGTGAAGGGCTTATGCTTATCATTTAAATATTTACTGATTATTATTTAAAAGTTTATTATTGTTATTTGAACATTTACATCTGCGACTATCTTGCAATCAAGCACAGGCTTAGATTATGGAAGAAAGAATATAAAAGAGTAACATGGTACCAAAGGTACTTCCACACAAAACCTCCTGCATTTTGGAGGGAACAAAAAGATGGTAATGCTGACTGCCTCTGGGTGTGAGTGAGTGAGAGATAGAGAGACAGAGACAGAGAGAAAAAGAGACTGAGAGAGAGACTGAGAGAGAAAGAGAAAGCAAGCTCATGGACATACTATACCCTCCTAGGTTCCTGCTCCTGGATGCACACAGCCTAGTGCTACCCACACCCAACACTTCCAACTCTGAGCTTCCTCAGCCAAGGAAAAATTAGTGGTAGGGGAGTGTCACTTTTCATTTCCCTTGACCAGTTTAACAAGAAACAGAGCTCTGTTTTCTGAGAGACTCATAATTAAGTAGATTAAAATGTTTTCCTTCCCTGTGACTTTGCCAACTCCCTTCTACCTATCCTTGGCCCCATTCCCAAGGAGTGGACAGAGACTGGGAGGAGACAGAATGCCTTGTTGTATGCTTCTAGAGCAATTAGCTTGTGCATCATCATTTTGGGAGGAGATTTATGGCTGGCTTTTGGAGCATGGCAGCCAAGACCTCTGTGGCCCGGATTTGTCTGCTGGAGAAGTTCCTGGAAGTGAAGCCTCAAAATTAATTTCAATTACAGTCAGATGGAAATCCATTCATAAGGTCTGCCTTTGACAGGCTCCTCTCCTGCAGCTCTTAACTGACCTTGAGCCACCATTGCTGCTGCCAGCCTCAGAGAGGGAAAAAAGCACACAGGGCTTAGTCCCGGTTCCTAGGCAGCTGAGAAAGCAGGCCATAGTGTGGTGGACTGTGAGGCGAAAGCTGAGGAAGAATGTGGAGACTGTGATATCTCAGAATCTTTAGTTGGAGACCATCCTCAGTATCCTTCCCAGATGCTTTTGGGAGGGTGGCATGCAAGGAACACCACCCATGGTTTGAGATTTCCCAGGCACTGGGACCATTTTTAACCTTGTTTAGTCCCAGAGTAGGGCCTCACATCCTTGATGAACCCAGGAAGCATTGCAGCCACAGCATCCAGAAGGTCCCAGGTGGGTGCTGGGGGCAGAACCTACAGTATGACCATTACTGTTCACAGGGCTGAGCTGAGCCCCTGAGGTGTCTGTCTTGCATGAGCTGGGCTGTCAGTGGTCGTTACACACTCATGGCACCAAGACCCCAATGACTAAATACAAACACAAGGAAACAAATACCTCGATATTGATTATGAATTAGGCTAACAAGATTATTAATTACACCTCAAGATGTGTATTTACTGCACCAGCCTGTTGATGGCTTTTGTGAGGTATCAAGGCTACTAATCAGGAAAACAGTAGGTTTCTCACCAGCTGTAATTATAGCATTCCTGGAGAATAAATATAGTCAAGGTGTTCAGGAAGTAAGAGTGTCCAGTTACAGGAGAAGGCTCAGATAGCCTGTCATACTCGAATTTGAACAGCCACTCAAAATATGTGGTGATACTATGATTCGTTTTGACTTTTTGAGTAAAGCGGTTTTCCACCAGAAAGCAACTCTCTTTTTTGGGACTATGTGAATGGTGGAATCAGTCATTGGAGACTGCTTCTTATTGACTTACAAAATCAAATATCTTGAAAAGTTTCTCTTCTTAGAGAAAACCACAAATTCTGCCAGCATCAACAGAACTTATGGGTTTTATGATGAATGTACAAGAAGATATAACATTAAACTCTGGAAAACTTTCACAGTCTGCTTTAACTGTTTACCGACAGTAGCCATCATGGATAAGAAAATATTTTGTTGTCATGGGGGGTTATCACCAGATCGTCAATCAATGGAGCAGATTTGTGAATTATATAACCCACTGATGTACAATATCAAGGTCTTCTCTGTGATCTTTTGTGGCTTGACCCTAATAAAGACATCTTAGGCTGGGGTGAAAATGACAGAGGGGTGTCCTTGACATAGTGCACAAGTGGTTGCAAAATTTCTGTTTAAGCATGATATCAATCTTATATGTAGAGCTCATCAGGAAATTGAAGATGGATATTAAGTGTTATGCAAAGAAGCAGTTAGTCATTACGTTTTCTGCACCCAATTATTGTGGAGAGTTTGACAGTGCAGGTGCCATGATTAGTGTGGACAAAATATTAATGTGTTCTTTTCCTATTTAAAAGCTGCAGAGAAAAAGAAGCCATGTGCCACAAAGCCCAAAACATCTCCAAGGGGTATGATCAAAGCAAGCAAAGAATTAGATGCCATTTTGATGCTGCCTTGTTGGGACTTGTAACAGATAATACATAACTTTCAGTTTTAAAACTGCAATGTGTATTAGTCAGTTTGCTCAAATAGTGTGTTTGTGGATCCCTCTTTTCCATTCACTTAATGAATGGCATTTGCTGGTTATAACTCCCACCCCTCAAATGCTTTGTTTTTTAATTCTCTATTCTTTTGCAAATAACTTTAATGTTGGTGTTAAAGCTGTGCACCCCACAATAGTTTACCCTAAGAGGTAAAGATACAATTGACCTTTCTTAAAATTTAATACAACCCATGAATAATGTAAATGCTTGTTTTCTTTAGGATATAAAGAGAGCCATAGGGTGCTCAATCGATACATGTTATTGTCATAAGACACATATTGTTGATATAAACCACTCTGAACTTTTTTAAAACTTAATAACGTGTTTTAAAAGAGATTGCTTATTTCTTTCATTGTCTTGCCATGTACAAACTGGTTGTTATAGCTATCAACATTGGGAGTAATTTCAACCTTACCAGAATTAGTGGCATAATGTATATTTAATTAAAGCATACTTTCAACTACCATATACTTAAAATGACAATTAAAGCCACTCAGAACCACAGCACACTATAAAGAGGCATCTGATAGTAGAGAGTCTACTCAACAGGTCAGGAAGAGGCTAGAGACCAAAAAAAAAAAAAAAAAAAAAACCAAAACAAACAAACAAACAAACAAAAAAACAGATCTCTGACCCCTTGGAGTGTGAAGGAATAGGGCATTGCCCTGGAGATTGACAAAAGCTGGGCATTTGGTTGAGGGTGCTGCCACCTATGCCCACCTGGTGGTGGAGGAATCAGGAAATGAAAGGTTACCAGGTCACTTTCCTTTCTGTTGGTGCCTCTCAATGTCTGAATCTAGAGTGTGCCAGAGGCCAGGGGGCCTTTGAGGGGATAGAAGTACCATGAACATTTGGCAGGTTCATCTTCTAGGACCGATCTAAGGTGTGCGAGGAAGAGGTTGGGCTTTGTCCTTGACCTCCCAACAGCAGGAGCAAGCTGTTCCTGAGGTTTGCTCAAAGCTTCCACCTACAGCCTAAACTGGATGACTTCACAATTTCAGAATTTCAATTTCCTATCAGCACCTTAGGGATAGCCCCACTGTACTCCAGCAGCACTGGGGGATGAAGTGCTTACCTGAGCACGAAGCCAGGTGCAGTAGGGTAGAGAAACTGAAGTATGCTCTTGTTCTCTACAGTTGGTGACATCAACCAGTGACATCACTGGGGTGGCCCTGCAGGTAGAGGGGTGGGGGCGTGTGTGAGGGATGTCTTCAACAGTAGGGGCTGTGCCAGGAATGCTCCTGCTTGTTGTGGGGGCCTCAGCAGGAGGCCGAAGCCTTGTGTGGCTGTCTGAGGTGGCAACCCCAGCTGTGTGCCCAGGAAGGGTCTGTGCACAGCTGGGCTCACTCAAAGTATATGTGTGTGTGGTGGGGAGAGGCATGCCTGGGTCCCAGCACATGGGACTGCACAGAAACTACAGGTTAAGGACATTTAAGTCTTTACAGGTTCATCTTTCCAACAGAAAGTCTATGGGGCACTTGCCTTTTTCAGAGAGGGAGGACCCCACAATAGCCCTCTGTCATATTTGGGGTAGAAGTCAGTCCCCACCTGCTTTCTGTAGCCCAGGCACCTCCTTTCTACCTACAGGCCATTCTCCACTTTTCCTGCTCCAGTTTCTCCCCTCTGTGCCATATTCTACACAGGAATCTTCACAACAAAAGTTCAGAGCTCACTCAGAGCTGTTCTTGCTCCCCCTGCCTCAGAATAAAGCCCAGAGCTGGTGGGGAAAGGGAAGGAGACAGCTGGCACTCCTAGTGAATTCTAAGAATACCTGCACTTTTTCTTGTCTCCTCCAGACTGAGCTGCGGAGGCTGAGGCCAGGGATCGAGAGGGCATGGCCTCTAAGCAGCACACCCATGTTCCTGCCTGGCAGCACCACACACCTGGCCTTTGCTGTCTGTTCTCTCCCTGCCATCTGCCAGCTGCCCATATGTCGTTGTCCTTTAAGCTCAGACACACAGTCCCATCTCCCCCATACAGTCAAGGATCTCTAGACTTTCCCAAGAGCCCTCCTGAAATGTCACCTTGGCCCTCACTTCCCATTGCCTCAGGGGCCTGATTGATCACCTCCAAGCCTCCTGCAGAAAGTCCCAGTGCCCTGGGTGGCACTGCCTCCTGAAGAGAATTACTATGGTCAAGTGTTGTGGACCATTCAGCCTGGTTTCAGGAGCTGTAACCCTCACCCCATGGTGGGCTGAGTAAGAGCCAAGGGACCCACTTTATCTGGGTCTGTTCTGTCAAGAGGACATGAGCCACTAAGGAGACAAAGCTTATCTCCCTGGCAGGTGTGCTGCTTCTGCCTCATCCATCTCTGACCCCAATGCTTAGTCGGTTAGTCAATGACGGGTTAGACTCCTCATGGGAGGGGCAACCTAAGCCAGACACAATCACTTAGGAGGCCCTCATGGAAGGACTCAGGGGGCTGCAGCAAAGGGGGTGATGGACCCTCGCCCCCCAGCTATTCTGACATAGCCCGAGTCCCCATTTCTGCCTGGGAGATGTCTTCCTTATCTCTTGCTTCCTGGGCCTAATCAGCTTAAAGCCTGAAACTATGAGGGCCAGCAGTGCAGCCCTGTGCTGGCCAGAACGGTTCTTGGGTGATTGGGCATAAGAAAGAATTTGTAAAGTACTATGAAACCTGCTTTGTTTGCTAAGAGTGCTCTCATTTAAATGATAAGGGTCCGAGGAGAAAATGGGTATGTCTCCCAAAGTTTTGCAACCCCCTTTTTGGACAGACACTGACTCAGATTAAGCCCTCAGATTTCTTTGAAATGTTAACCATTATTTGATCCTTGCCATCTGACTTACCTGTATTCCTGTATATTTGAACCCAATAAAAGCTTAGTGAGGAAGGGGCTCTGGGTCATTCTCCTCTGAGAGTTTGATCAGCTCTCCTCCCCAAGAAGATCATGTCTTGGTAGTTTTATTCTCATTCGTGATGGAGGTATGGGGCTCTGAGGGCAGAGTTGCCCCACAGTCAAGCCCAGCCAACTCTGAGTACAGAGAGCCCTGACCCATAGTGTGGCTCTGAATGGAAATCCACATGTGCAAGCAATGGTGCCAGGCTGAAACAGAGCCACAGGAGTTGCTCATCTGGGTGTCTCACGCACAGACAAGAGGGCCCCAGAGGAATGTATGAGTATGATGGCAAATGTGCCAGACACTTTGCAGGGACCGGGACGGAGCATTCAGGAATATTCATCCAGGGTGCTTGGGTGAGCCAGTGCATTTAACCTAGAAGACTGGCTTCCTCTTAGTGGAGGCATCTCCCACCTCTCACAGCAGCACCCATTCCTTCCAAAAGGATACACCCCTCCCCTAGGACACCCCTATCCCTGCAGGGGTACCCCTCCTCCAGGACCTGCCTTACAGGCCCCATCCCCCACCGCCAAGGGTCCCACCCTCCCTACCTCACTAACCTGGTGATGGAGAATTAGCTGACTGCAGGGTGTTAGAAAGACCAAAATCTTGCATGCTAAGTAGTAGTGAGATGGAAAGATGGTCTTGGGACTCTGGTGAGCCTTGGGTCACAGTAGAAAATAAGGGATCACAGAATAAAAAACTGAGACCTATGTTAGGGGCCCTTTCATCCTCTTAGACAGAAGTGGTTAAGATTAGGATCCTTGCAGGACAGAGCTAAGGACAGATGGGAGCTGACTCCCAACAGGCTGTTCAGGGTGCTGCAGGTTTAGGCCCCTTGGAAGGAAGGAACCTTGATGTGGCCTAGGCACAACAACCACCTACTGCCTCTCCTTCCTGGTAAAGCAGAGCCATGACCAGAAAGAAATAAAGAGCGGGGATGGGGCCTCAGCCAGGATTTGCCTGGTCCATGCTCTGCAGGAACTGCAGTTTAATCCCACCCCAACTGGTAGCTTCAAAGCCTCCTTTGTCTGTTGTCCTACCCTAAGGTGCCTGGGCCCACCAAGGTGCAGGGAGTGCACAGTGACCAGGTGTTACCCATGGGATACTTGTTCTGGAGCAGGCTCTGGGCTCTCCCTCATTGACCACATAAGTTCCCTCTCATCCTCCAAAAGCCCTTGACTGATAGCCTCTGGGAGCAGCAGTTCACAGAAATATGTTTTATGAGATCAACAGCCCACAATCTTTTTATCACATGCATTGGAAAGGTTGTTCAACTTTTCCCAACTTTGCTCAACTTTTGCCAATTTTTGTTCTCAATTTCTAAGTAGATTCACTGATTCAAATGTTCTGAGAGGCTCTACAGCAAATACACATTTAATTGGGGTTGTGCAGCATTTCCTACATCTAATTGATCATGAGGTCCTTTCATTTCTACCACATTTTGAGAAAAGCTAAAGTGTTGGTCTGATTCTTCCTTCAACACTTGAGTTCCTCCTTGGACCTGTCTTTTCACCCCCAGTGAGGAACACTCTTGGCCTTGGTAATATTTACCTTGCTTTCAGGACACAAGTCCCTTGCCTTGCCTGGCCTCCTAAATCTAGTTCCTACCTCTCAGCCTAGGTTCATCTCACACTATGCCCTTCACATAGGCCCACAGCCTGGCCTTCCCTTATTCTCTAAACACAGGGTATTATAGACCTCCTTGATTTTGTCTTACCCCTTCTCCAGCCCAGAGTGTCCTCTCTCATTTCTTCTATCCATTCAATTCTGACTCATTAACAAAGTCTCAAACTCTGCTTCTTCTGTGAAGCCTGTCTTGATCTTAGTCAAGATAACTCACCCTAGATGGGCATTGTTTCTGTATTTCACTCCTTGACTTCAGTCAGGCACTTTCCATTGCCCCCAAAGATACTCCTTGAATGAGAGTTCCAGGTTTGATTTGACCCTATATCCTCCTCAACCACATCCCTTCCCACAGGACCCAGCACAAGGCTTTTTCAATAATATCTATCGATAGACGTTGAAATCACTTCTCTCACTTCTCCCTGTTGCCTCTGGGAAGAGGCCCTAGAGGCAAACTGGTTTTTTCCACCAGAGCTCTGGGATTATGATATGTTTGTGTGCAGATTACAAGGAGTCCTATGTATCAGTCAGGACAATTAACGTTGTTGATTAAATCTGGGGACTCAATCAACCATGTATTTAATGCAGTATAGAATTCAGCCCTAAGGTGAGCCAACATCTAATGAATTCATGAGGCCACATGAGGGTCAGCAGAAGCCTCAGGCCCTGAGGGCCACACAGTGTTCTTGGTGAAGGATAGAGAGAAATGGGGATGGGGAATCAAAGGCAATAAAATAAAGGAGGAAAGAGGACTAGTCGCCAAAGAATTCTGATGTGTCTTCTGGTTTTGTCAGACATTTTCGGAACATACAGAAAAGTACTAGAAAAATATACCCTGTCCTTCCCTGTGTCTTTCTGGCAGTGCTGACTCCATGCACACCCAGCAGTGGTAAAAGTCAGAGGCATCATTTGTGCTGCTCTGAGAAGTATCACGGTACAGGGCCAGGTTCCTGGATTGAGTGGGAAGGACAGGCTGTGCTAGTGCTGAGAGCAAGGACAGATTTCCTTATAATCCCCCTAGGCTAACATAGGCCATATAGGAGTATTTGCTAACCACAGGATGCTGCAAGTGTGAAGTGACAGAGTAGGAAAGAGCAGGCACAACCCAGGATTAGGCTGGCCTGGCAGAGGGAGACAGGGTTATTTTTACTTTAGATGTTCTAGAGGGGGTGGGCTCTGAGGCCTGCCATTCTTCTGAAATTGTGTAGCTTTTGTATCTTATGTTTTTTTAGTTTGTAAACTAATCCTATAGAAATAAGGTAATTAAAAACTAACAAGGGTAATGGTAAGGAAACTCAGGTGTTAAAGATTTTAGCCTTAATTTATAGGCTTAAGTAATTAAAACTGTAACTCAAGAGTTAAAGAGTTTGGCCTTCATAGATAGGTTTAACTGATAAAAGCTACAACTAAAGAGTTAAAGACTTTAGCCTTAATTGACAGCTTAAGTAAATAATTCATGTGAAAAGCTGTTATTCCAAAACTGTAGCTTTTGAATAAAGACTCCTTTCCTTTTTCACCAAAACTTTGCCTCTGGAATTTTGCCTAGAGGGTGGTGGTAGGCATAAGAACCCCACTTGCTGTTGGGTAACACAACCACAGCTGTGTGCATGGAGCCTCCCCTTTCCTGGGTGGACCTTTCTGAAAATGAATGCAGATGTCTTTCCACACCGTGCTCCTCAGCATGTGTCTTTAAAGCAGCCACATCATTGGCGCCATAAACTTGGCCTAGCCCAGCTCCCCTGACAGGATCTGCATTTCCCCAGAATTTCCTGGATGCTTGTGGGCAAAAGTATGAGAAATGTCTATCTCAGGTGCTATCTATCCAGTGTACCTCCTCATCTATATAACAGGCTCCTTGAAGTGCAAATCCATCTTAGGAATCTTGGTTTTCTACACCCTCCTGAAAACCTACCCCCAAAAGTTGGCCCTAAACTTGAAGGGAAATCAGTTCTTAGCTGAGAATGAAGATGAAATTGGGCAACTGGGCTCAGCATTTTCCTAGGGTCTTAAAAAGCATTGTTACCCTGACCATGGGACCATAAACCATTAATCAAATACTTGTGCTGGCAACTCCACTCCAGGTCACTTGCCATTAGTACCAGAGTTGGATGAGCACCCAGGTTCCTGCTTGCTCAATTAGAAGAAACAGCAGGGCTTAGATGACCCCTCTGCCAGAAGGATAAAATATCCTGTTTGTTTCAGAGGCTTTGGAGAACATCACCCACCCTGTACAAATGCACACTGAGAACTGACAGAGATTGTCATGCTTATACTATGTGTGTTGGGATATGACCACAGAGTTTCGTTGTAGAAAGGAAGCTGTTTTCATGCACATTAGAGCATCTGCCTGATGTCACTGGGGCTGGAGGCAGACCATCTCCTGGAAAGCCAGGGAGAAGGAGAGTGGCCTTCCAACAGAGCCACCTGCCACAGCCTAGCAGATTGAGGTAAGGAAGGTAGAAATGATCCATTCTTGGCCTCATTCCACCAGCAGAGGAGCAGTGAGGGATGTATCTGTAAGAGAGTACATAAGCAGCCAAATTACTTTCTGGAAAACAAATTACGTAATCCACTAAACCAGCCTGAAGCTTCATGGGAAGCCCATACAGTGGAGTGGAAAGACCAACAAAAGGGTCTGGTCTATGCCCAGGACAGAGTGCCTTCCATCTTATGCCCTGCCTTAGGAACAGCAGAGCCCCTTTGAAAAAAGAGGTGGTTCTGCAAATACCACTCTTTAAGCCAAGCCACAACCTGGGAAAATGAAATACACCCAAGAAGGAATGAGGCTTAAAATGAAAGTGGGCAGCAGTAACCCAGACTGTGGCAACCTGGACCACCTGTCCTACTCTCATATTGGAAAGAGCCAAAAAAGGATCAACGACAATGAAAGTTACCCATGTGCTTCATAAAACATTCTTCCCTGTTTTTCTTCATTATCCCAACAATATACACGTGTCACAAATGAATAAACAAAAAGGAGAAATAGAAATCTCACATAACCCCACACACAGATGTTGGACATTTTAAAAATATTTTTTTTGTTTGTTTTTAAAGAGAGGGGAAGGGAGGGAGAAAGAGAGGAAGAGAAATATTGATCAGTTGGCTCTTGTATGCACCCTGACTAGGGACTAAACCTGTAACTCAGGCATGTACCCTGACAGGGAATTGAAATGATGACTTTGTGGTACCCCTACCTAGACAGAGACCCATTATAAGGGGTCTCAGACAAAGGCAGCATGGGACAAAGTTACATCATCTTTCATGTGTTCTTAAGCTATGTTACAATGCATTGATGCATTTATTTGAAAAACAGAAGGTCAAGAAGAAGTCAAACATGTTCCTGATCCCCAGGGGAGATAGGGTGGGAGCCACAGTTGTCCCTCAGGACAATACACATTCCTTCTGGCCCAGGGCCCTCTGCCAGCCTTCCATCCTGGGGCCGGGGTCCAATGGGAGAACCGTGTCTGGCATGATCCCACACATGTCAAGCTCTTACATTCCTACCACACCTGCTTGACAACCCTCACAAGAGGGCAGCTTTGTGCTCTCCCTGTCTCTACCATGCAAATATTCCACTCTTCTGATTTCCTACATGCTGGGCTGAGGAATCTCACTGAGGCACAACACTGTCCCAGGGGCTCAGGGAGGAGGCTGTGCAAAATGAGAAGAAGCTGCAGGGAGAGGTCTGGAGTGCCTGAGCCATATCAAGCAACTCAAAGGACTCAGTATTCATGGTACTGATTCCAAGTGTCTGGAAACCCAAAACACACCTGGTAGGAATGAACTGAGTCAGATGGTGCCACCTTCTATGCAGCTGCCCACCTTCCTTGCTCCCCTACCTGAGTGCCTCAGGAAGGATATGTGAGCCTAGGAGGGGTGTTGGACTCTCAAATGACTGTGAGGAGGATGAACTATGGAGGAGCCAATGAAGGAGCAAGCTAGTGAGAGGCCATGAATCCAGGTCAAAGCCTGAACCAGGACAGCAATGAAGGGATATCCTGAAGAGAACAGCTTTATGTGTATCAGAGGCCCAGACAGTAGGACTCATGCCTGATGTGCAGGATGGGCAGAGCAAGGTGTGTTAGGTGATGGAAGATTTTCCCCTGGACATTATAAGAAATGGGGAAAACAATATTAAAGACAGAGGTTAAGAATTATTTGGGACATCTTGAATTTGAAGTGCCTCTGTGACAGCTCAGTGGAGGTGTTTGGTAGAAACTTGAACACATAGGTCTGGAAAAGTAAGTCACTGTGATGGTTAATTTTTAATTTTCAACTTGACTGGACTAAGAAATGCCCAGATAGCTGGTAAAATATTATTTCTGGGTGTGAGAGGGTATTCCTATAAGAAATTAACGTTTGAATTGTGAACTGAGTTAGACAGATGATCTTCCTCAATGTGAATTTGTATCATCCGCTCACACTGAGGGACTAAATAGAACAAAAAGACAGAGGAACCCTAACTCTAACCCTAACCCTAACCCTAACCCTAACCCTTTTCTCTCTCTACTTAAGCTGAGATGTCCATCTTCTCCTGCCCTTGTATATCAGTGCTCCTGGTTCTTGGGCTTTCAGACTCTGATGTGGACTTATATTATCAGCCACCTGATTTCTCAGGCCTTCAGATTCATACTGAATTAGTATACCACTGACTTTCCTGGTTCTCCAGCATGAGGACATCAGCTCTTGGCCTCCGTAACTGCATGAGCCAATTTCTATAATAAATCTGTGTGTGTGTGTGTGTATACGTATACATACATATACACACACACACACATATGTATATGGGGAGACCCAACATAAAACAGAATTACCTTCTGGAGGATGGGCCCCTTATAGTACAGGCTTCCCCCACTTAGGTGAGTGTTCTAAGAACCCATCTGTATCAGTGTATCAGCTGACATTGTTGTGAGAGGTTACTTTTGGCTTCAGTAAATTTTTTGAAGGCTCAACGCATTTGCCCATCTCATGATGGATAATTTATGAGCACACCTGCCCACACCATGCTGAGTGTTCAGCAGTTTTTGACAAAAATGGCATGACCCCCATGCCCCACCCTCCCTATTCACTGGATCTTGACCCAAGTGACTTTTTTATGTTTCCCCAAATGAAAAAATTCCTCAAAGGGAAACGTTTTGCTAATGGGGAAGAAGTGAAACAAAAAAAATGGCAGAAGCACTAAAGGTATCAAAACCTATGAGTTCAAAAACTGTTTTGAGCAGTGGAAAAAAGTCTCAGTAGGTATATTGCATCAAATGGAGACTACCCTTAAGGAGACTGAAGTTTAAACATTTAAGAATAAATTCACAATTTTTAGTAAATAAAATTTGTTTTTGGGTTCCCCCTTATATATATATTATTGGCTCTATTTTTATGAAGAGCCCTGACCAATACAGTCACTTACCCTCCTTGAGTCACAGTGTCCCCCTATGTAAAATGGGACTGGAGAGAGAGCTGTTCTAGGAGTCCTTGCTATACATTTGTATTGATGAAGCAGGAGGGGTGGGTGGACACAGCCCTAGGGAACAGCAGCACCAGAGTGAAAAGAGCTAAACAGAAAGTCTTACCCTCCACTCCACTCTCAGGGTTCTGGGCATTCACCAGCAGATGAGAAAGCATCCAGGAGGACAGATTGCAAAGGAAGATCAGAAAGAGAAAAGTAGATATATACAAGGAACTGTTGGGAGAGCTAAAGTAGGAATATTTTCTGAAAAAGAGCCATTAAAACTGTAAATGCAGTTTCCTGTTGACTCACAAATCTACCTTCAACAATCTGTCTTTGAAACCACTTATACAAATGCTTGAATATGTTTACAAAATTATGAACATGAATGTTTTTGTAAGACAGAGAAAAATGGAGGCAATGACCATGCTTAAGAAAGCATCTGGAATGCACTAGTACTTCATATACCGTTTGTTCATTGAATGAATAAACAGTTTCATTCATAGGACTATTGATTACCTAAATTATGGGAGATCAATTCCAGGCAGAACTCTGCTGCCATAAAAAAATAAGAAAACATATATTCAGAGATGTTTGTGGTGTACTGCAAAATGAAAAGAGCAAGTCACCAAATGCTTTGGGTCAGCATGGGCTCCTTTCTGAAAATATCTGTGTTTACATATACATTATACACTTACATTTATGTGCAAGGGATTTGTTGAGAAAGGGCAGGGGAAGACACCAGGAATTGTCACAGGTCCAACCTCACCTGATCTCAGTGGGAGCTTTGGAGCATGAATGGCAGCACAGAGCTGCCCCACCTTAAAGCAGGGTCCAGGTATTATTTAGTCATTGTTTGGGAGGTGCCCCATGAGATGGGCATAACCTCCCAGTTATTGCTGCATGAGTCAGATTACTTCTGCTCAGGGGGTGGGTGGATTGACCAGATGAGGAAAATCTCAGCAGCACCAACCATATCTAATACAGAAGTATAGATGTGTGTGTGTGTGTGCCTTTGCAAGTGTACAGAAAAAAACTGGAAGAATATTCTGCAGGCATCAATAGTGATTACTTTTGAAAGTGGGGCTGGAAGAGAGTAATGAGAAAGGAAAAATTTTTGTTTCACTTAATAAACTTTTATGTTGTATTTTCTTGCAACCATCATATATTACTTTTTTTAAAAAAGGAGATTGGCCAGCATTAAAAGCTTTAAAATGGGTGTTCCATCCTGGAAGACTGTACACATTTTCATGAGGTGAGAGAAGAGGAGCCTGTCAGGAATTATGTTTGTTGCTGCTGGATGTTTCCTATTAGCAACTACAGAGATAGAGCCTGGCTTACTCAGATGTTGTAGGTGGGACAAGTGGTGACCAGGCAGCTGCAGAGGAGACAAGCCCTGTGAGTATCAGAGTCTTTGCACCCAGTCCCTGCCACAGCCAAGCATTCCCTGAGCCTTCTATCTGAGCAATATTCTGGTCTTCATCAGGGGATGGGAGCCATGTTGAGAGCCAGACTACTGGGGAAATGGGCCACAGCCATTGCAGCATGGAGTGGAAGACTCACCCACTGTCTGCTGGCTCAGAGAAGAAGCAGCCACCTTTTAGTGTCTATGTCAGTTAGTTTGGGCTGCTATAACAAACTACTATAGACTCGGTGGCATGAGTAACAAACATGTACTCCTAGTTCTGGGAGCAAGAGGTCCAAAATCAAGTTGCCAGCACAGTTGGGTTCTGGTGAGAGTCTTCTTCCAGATTTATAGCTGCCTTCTCATTGTGCCCTCATGTGGCAAAGAAAAAGAGAGGGCACTAATTTCATCCTGAGGGCTTCTGTTTTATGACCTAATTACCTCCCAAGGGCCCCACCTCCTAATACCTTCCTACTGGAGGTTAGGGTTTTAACATATGAATTTGGGGTGAGACAAAAACATGCCCTTTGTAAGAGTGGTGATATTCAAAGATGGTAAATCAAAGGCAACCTTGAGTTCCAGGATGGAACTTGAGAGCATCATGCTAAGTGAAATAAGCCAGGCAGTGAAAGACAAATACCATATGATCTCACCTTTAGCAGGAATCTAATCAACAAAACAAACAAACAAGCATAATATAACCAAAGACATTGAAATTGAGAACAGGCTGAAAGTCACCAGAGGGGAGAGGGGAGGGAATTTCAGGGGAAAAGGGGAAGGGTTTACAGGAACAAATATAAAGGACACATGGACAAAAACTATGGGGGCCAGAAATAGGAGGGAGGTGGGGAGGGCTGGGGTGGTGGGTTGGGGTGGGAGTAAAAGACAGAAAAGTGTAGAAGATCAACAATTAAAATAAAAATTGGAAAAAAATAAAATAAAATGCTGTGGGAAATTTTTTTTAAAAAAGGCAACCTTGAAAGTGCTTGACAAATTTGGAACAACGTGTCATATGATTACAATGGCATTTAGGCAAATGGCTCTGGTAAGATTCTAAAACATGAATAGTGCTGAAAAATATGTACCATTGATGTGAATGAGCCTGTAAAACATGACTGAACAGAAGGGTCATTCTCCAAGAAACACTGATGATTCCAGAGGAGTCAGACAAACTCTTGCATTAACTACTCAGAATCCTCTCTATGAAATGTTTCTATACTTTGGCAAGCCTGTTGGAAAAGCATGATGTCAAGAAAATTAAAATGAAGTATTAATGATAAATGGATTAATAACACAAGAAAGCAAAAATGTATAATAGGTGTTATACCCTAAAATATGAATATGTGGAGCCAATATTTCTCTCTGTTGTTAGGAATGACAATAGCTGAAACTAACAAAAAGATGGTTGGGCATATAGATAACAGACTAGGATGTTTAAAAACAAGCCATTGTGGGTGACTATGGATCTCAGTTCAGAAATGAGGACTGTGGATCACACAGATCACCAATGTGTTCACCAGATGGAGTGGAAAGTTGAGACTTGAGGTACAAACATGGGACAGTATATCACAATAATTTCTCCCGTCTCCACCCAGGTAAACTATACAAATTACAACATAATGGTGAAAAGACACAGACTCCATCTTCAGCAAAAGTAGGACATGGTAATGACCTAGAGACTCAAAATTTGTGTAAGGACTACAAAAATAAACTGAAATCTGTCCAGAAACCAAATAAGGCAAATGCAGGAAAAACAATCTGGATCAGAGTCATTGCAGCTGCAGCTCTCAGGAGAAAATAACAAAAACTTCCTTTCCTGTAGGTAAGGGGAGCAATCACAGAAGACAGACCTATACCCCTGGATGAAAAAGGAGTGTTATGAAACCATCCAAAGCAATGAGGCTGCAGTTTTTAGGACTGCCAGAGGAAAACCCATTCTTTAATCTCTTGCACATAGGTAAGCAAGAAAAAGGCAACTCTTTGCACCATGAGCTAAAGGACTGCTGATATGGCATTAGTACAAAGACAAAATCAGAAAAAATGTAAGATCTGCAAAAACTAACCAGACAGACTACCCATCTAAAAACATCACCATAAAACTGTCAATAAAAAACTAACTTTCTATGAATTAAAAAAATGACACTCTAAAGCAAAAACATATAAAGGGAAATCACAAAGCAGCGATACAAAATGGTCAGAAAACTAAAAAAAAAGAAAAAAGTGTGGATATGAGGAAAACTTATTAAGGTACATGGAGGATAGAAATAAGACAAGGAAACAAAATGACATACCTTTATTTTTTTATTGTTGTTCAATTACACTTTAAACAGCAAATAAGAATTTGAGTTAAAAAAAAAGGACTTGGGCCCTGACTAGTGTGGCTCAGTAGATTGAGTGCCAGCCTGTGAACCAAAAGGTCGCAGGTTGGAGTCCCAGTCAGGGCACATGCCTGGGTTGTGGGCCAGACCCCTAGCTGGGGTCATGTGAGAGGCAACCAATAGATATATCTCTCACACATTGATGTTTCTCTCCCTCTTTTTCTCTCTTCCTCCCTCTCTCTCTAAAAATAAATAAATAAAGCCTTAAAAAAAGAGATTTGAGACAAAGTTCAGACATTCCAGCTAGCCTCTAAATAATTGTAAATGAAGTTCAACTCATCTGTTCTTAATTTTGTAATTATTTTATTTTTCAATTACAGTTTACATTCATTATTTTCTATTAGTCTCAAATATACAGTATACATATTAGGCATTTATACAATTTATGAAGTGGATTCCCCTATAATTCTAGTATCCACCTGGTATCATATGTAATCATTACAACATTATTGACTATATTTCCTATGCTGTACTTTAAATATTTTATTTATTTTTAGAGAAAAGGAATGGGAAGGAGAAAGGGAGACAAACATTGATGGGCAAGAGATACATTCATCAGTTGCCTCTTGATCAGATGCCTCTTGCACGCCCCCATTTGCCTGGCCTGCAACCCAGGCAAGTGCCCTGACTGGGAATGGAACCGGCAAGCCAGAGCTCTATGCTTTATTTTAAATTCCATGCCTAATTGTACTTTTTAATCTCTTCACCTTTTTCTCTCAGCCCTCTAAGCTCCCTCCAGTCTGGAAACAATCAGTTTGTTCTCAGTATCTATGAGAATGTTTCTATTTCATTTGTTCATTTACTTTCTTCTTTAGATTCCACATATAAGTGAAATCGTATGGTATTTGTCTTTCTCTGTCTGACTTATTTCACTTCACATAATACCCTCAGGTTCCACCCATGTCACAAATGGTAGGATTTCACTCTTTTCATGACTGAATAATATTCCATCATATATATGGACCACTTCTTCATCCACTCATTTCTCCAGGGATGCTTGGGTTGCTTCCATATCTTCACTACTGTAAATAACACTACAATGATCATGGACGTACATATATAAGTGTTTTGTATTTCATTGGATAAATGCCCAGATGTGGAATTGCTGGGTCATAAAGTATTTCCATTTTTAATTTTTTGAAGAACATCTGCAATGTTTTTCATAGTGGCTTCACCAATTTTCTTTTTTTAATATATTTTACTGATTATGCTATTACAGTTGTCCCATTTTCCCCAATCATGCCCCTGTACCCTGCACACCCCCTCTCGCCACATTTCCCCCATTTAGTTCATGTTCATGTGTCATAAGTTCTTTAGCTTCTACATTTCCCACACTATTTTGCCCTCACCCTATTTTTCTACCCACCATCTATGCTACTTGTTCTCTGTACCTATTCCCCTCTCTCCTCCTCCCACTCCCCTGTTGCTAACCCCCCATTGTGATCTCCATTTCTGTAGTTCTGTTCCTGTTCTGGTTGTTTGCTTAGGTTGCTTTTGTTTTAGGTGTGGTTGTTAATATCTGTGAGTTTGCTGTCTTTTTACTGTCATATTTTTTATCTTCTTTTTCTTAGATAAGTCCCTTTAACATTTCATATAAGGGCTTGGTGATGAGGAACTCCTTTAACTTGACCTTATCTGAGAAGCGCTTTATCTTCCCTTAAATTCTAAATGAGAGCTTCACTGGATAGAGCAATCTTGGATGTAGGTCCTTGACTTTCATGACTTGGAATACTTGTTTCCACCCCCTTCCTGCCTGTAAGGTCTCTTTGGAGAAATCAGCTGACAGTCTGATGGAAACTCCTTTGAAGGTGACTGTCCCCTTATCACTTGCTGCTTCTAGAATTCTCTCCTTCATTTTAATCTTGGCTAATGTAATGATGACGTGCCTTGGTGTGTTCCTCCTTGGGTCCAACTTCTTTGGGACTCTCTGAGCTTCCTGGACTTCCTGGTAGTCTATTTCTTTTGCCAGATTGGGGAAGTTCTCCTTTATTATTTGTTCAAATAAGTTTTCCACTTATTGCTCTTCTTCTTCCCCTTCTGGTACCCCTATAATTCGGATGTTGGAAGGTTTAAAGATGTCCCGGAGGTTCCTAAGCCCCTCCTCATTTTTTTGAATTCTTGTTTCTTCCTTGTTTTCTGTTTGGTTGTTTGTTTCTTCCTTCTGGTCCACTCCATTGATTTGAGTCCCACTTTTCCTCCCATCTCTATTGGTTCCCTGTGCATTTTCCTTCATTTCACGTATTGTAGCCTGCATTTTTTCATCTAATTTGTGAGCAGAATCAACCAATTCTGTGAGCATCCTGATCACCAGTGCTTTGAACTGTGCATCTGATAGGTTGGCTATCTCTTGGGCGCTTAGATGAATTGGCTCTGGGGCTTTGATCTGTTCTCCCTTTTGAGCCGTTTTTGTTTTGGGGTTTTTTTTTTTTTGGTATGGTTGTGGCTGTTACGTAGTGAGGGGTGGAGCCTTAGGTGTTTCCCACGGCGGGGCAGCCCAGTCTCTGGCTGGGCTGTGACGTTGTATGTGTGTCAGGGTCCAAGAGGGAACAATGGTGCTTGCTCCACTCTCAGATTCCAGTCCCCTCTGCCACTTCCCCTTCGTATGGATTATCTGCGTGCAAATGTGGGACTTCCCGGTCAGCCACCAACCTTGCACGGCCTCACTGGGTCTGACTGTTGCCACCCCATGCCCGGGGTCTGCTAGCCACCACTTGCAGGCCTGAGATCTGCCAGCCGCTGCTGCCTGCATACCCGGGTCAACCAACCTCCACTTTTTCCTGCCGTGACTCTGCCCCTCTTACCCATCTGGATGAATGGTTGTTGGACTTCCATACAGTTCAATTTTCTATCAATTCCAGTTGTTTTTTGTTTCTAAATCTTTGCTGTCCTAATTTTGGTTGTGCAAGGAGGCACATTATGTCTGCCTATGCCTCCATCTTGGCCAGAAGTTGGCTTCACCAATTTTCAATCTCATCAAAAGTACATGAGGGTTCACTTCTTCCATATCCTTATCAACACTTGTTTGTTGATTTGTTGATAATAGTCATTCAGTGAGGTGTGAGATGATATCTCATTCTGGTTTTAATTTGTGTTACTCCGATGATTAGTGATGTTGAACACATTTTCGTACATCTATTTGTTCTCTGTATGTCTTCTTAGTATAAAAGTCTATTCAGATCACCTGCCCATTTATTAACTAGATTGTTTTTTTGGTGGTAAGTTGTGTGGGATCTTTTAAAATTTTGAATATTAACTACTATTGGAAGTATTATTGGTGAATATCTTCTCTTAGTCAATAGCTTGTCTTTTCACTGGTTGGTGGTTTCCTTTGCAAAACTTTATAGTTTGAGACTTCCAGCCAAGATGGAGGTGTAGGTGGACACACTGTGCCTCCTCGCACAACCAAAATTAAGGACAACAAGGATTTAGAAACAAGAAAACAATCAGAACTGAGAGAAAATTGAACTGTACGGAGGTCTGACAACCATTCATCCAGACCTGTAAGAGGTGCAGAGTTGTGGCAGGAGGAAGCAGAAGTTGGCGGACCTGGGCCTGCAGGTGGTGGCTGACAGGCCCCAGGTGCACAAGTGGCAGATGGTGGACCACAGGCGCAAGGCAGCTAGCTGACCAGGAGGTCCCACATTTGTGTACAGATAATTCAGGCAAAAACGGGGAACAAGACAGAACTCACAACCCAGGGCCCCAGAGCCAGGAAATAAAACCTAAAAACACTGAGACCCTGTCCCCATATACAGTGTCACAACCCAGACACTGGAATGCCCTGCCCAGGGGAAACACCTAAGGCTCCACCCCTCACTACATAACAGCCATCACCAGACATGCCCCTCCAAAAAAAAGGCTCAAACAGGAGAACAGATCAAAGCCCCAGAACCAATTCATCTAAGTGACCCAGAGATAGCCAACCTAGCCGATGCATAGTTCAAAGCTCTGGTGATCAGGATGCTCACAGAATTGGTTGATTCTGCTCACAAATTAGATGAAAAAATGCAGGCTACAATACGTGAAATGAAGGAAAACGCACAGGGAACCAATAGAGATGGGAGGAAAACTGGGACTCAAATCAATGGAGTGGACCAGAAGGAAGAAACAAACAACCAAACAGAAAACAAGGAAGAAACAAGAATTCAAAAAAATGAGGAGAGGCTTAGGAACCTCCGGGACATCTTTAAACCTTCCAACATCCGAATTATAGGGGTACCAGAAGGGGAAGAAGAAGAGCAACAAGTGGAAAACTTATTTGAACAAACAATAAAGGAGAGCTTCCCAATCTGGCAAAGAAAATAGACTTCCAGGAAGTCCAGGAAGCTCAGAGAATCCCAAAGAAGTTAGACCCAAGGAGGAACACACCAAGGCATGTCATCATTACATTAGCCAAGATTAAAATGAAGGAGAGAATTCTAGAAGCAGCAAGGGATAAGGGGACAGTCACCTTCAAAGGAGTTTCCATCAGACTGTCAGCTGATTTCTCCAAAGAGACCTTGAAGGCAAGAAGGGGCTGGAAAGAAGTATTCCAAGTCATGAAAGTCAAGGACCTACAACCAAGATTGCTCTATCCAGTGAAGCTCTCATTTAGAATGGAAGGGCAGACAAAGCATTTCTCAGATAAAGTCAAGTTAAAGGAATTCCTCATCACCAAGCCCTTATTATATGAAATGTTAAAGGGACTTATCTAAGAAAAAGAAGATAAAAAATATGACAGTAAAAAGACAGCAAACTCACAGATATTAACAACCACACCTAAAAGAAAAGCAAACTAAGCAAACAACTAGAACAGGAACAGAATCACAGAAATGGAGATCGAAATGGAGAGTTAGCAACAGGGGAATGGGAGGAGGAGAGGGGAGAATAGGTACAGAGAATAAGTATCATAGATGGTGGGTAGAAAATAGACAGGGGGAGGGCAAGAATAGTATGAAAAATGTAGAAGCTAAAGAACTTATGACACATGAACATGAACTAAATAGGGGGAATGTGTGTGGGAGGGGGTGTTCAGGATGGAGGGGCATGATGGAGAGAAATGGGACAACTGTAATAGCATAATCAATAAAATATAATTAAAAACTTCAAGTTTGATATAGTCCTATTTCTTACTTTTCCCCTTATTTCCCTTGCCCGGGGAGATATGTCGAAAAAAATATTACAGTGGAACCTTTGTTCTTGAACTTAATTTGTTCCAGAAGGCTGTTTAAGAAGTGATTTGTTCAGGATTCTGGACAACATGGAGGCATAGGTGGACACACTGTGCCTCCTCTCACAAACAAAATTAAGGACAACAAATATTTAGAAACAAGAAAACAACCAGAGCTAATGGAAAATTGAACTGTAAGGAAGTCCAACAACCATTCATCCAGACCGGTAAGAGGGGTGGAGTCGCAGCAGGAAAAGTGGAGGTGCAGACCCGGGAACACAGGAGGCAGTGGCTGGCGGTTTCCAAGTGTACAGGCGGCTGGCAGGCCCACAGGCGGAGGCTGTCTCACAGGGTGCAGAACCAGTGAGGCCGCGCAGGGCGGCTGGCTGACCAGGTGGTCCCACATTCGTGCTCGCAGATAATCCAGGCGAAGGGGAAGCAGCAGCGGAAGGGACGGGAATACAAGAGAGAGAGGAGCAGGTGCCATTGTTCCCTCCCAGACCTCACTCCCACGTACAGAGTCACAACTCAGCGACGGGGCTGCCCCGCACTGGGGAATATATAAGGCACCACCCCTCACAACGTAACAGCTGAGACCAGATAAAAAACAAAACAAAACAACAACAACAACCAAAAAAAAAAAAAAAAAACACCAAAAATGGCTCAAAACGGAAAACAAATTAGAGCCCCAGAGACAATTCCTTTAAGCGACGAAGAAATAGCCAACCTATCAGATGCACAGCTCAAAGCACTGGTCATCAGGATGTTCACAGAATTGGTTGATTTTGCTCACAAGTTAGATGAAAAAATGCAGGCTACAATACGTGAAATGAAGGAAGATGAATGGGGAACTGATAGAGATGGAAGGAAAACTGGGATTCAAATCAACGGAGTGGACCAGAAGGAAGAAAGAAACAACCAAACAGAAAAGAAGGAAGAAACAAGAATTCAAAAAATGAGGAGAGGTTTAGGAACCTTTGGGACATCTTTAAACATCCCAACATCCGAATTATAGGGGTCCCAGAAGGGGAAGAAGAAGAGCAATAAGTGGAAAACTTATTTGAACAAATAATAAAGGAGAACTTCCCCAATCTGGCAAAGGAAATAGACTTCCAGGAAGTCCAGGAAGCTCAGAGAGTCCCAAAGAAGTTGGACCCAAGGAGGAACACACCAAGGCACATCATCATTACATTAGCCAAGATTACAATGAAGGAGAGAATTCTAGAAGCAGCAAGTGATAAGGGGACAGTCACCTTCAAAGGAGTTCCCATCAGACTGTCAGCTGATTTCTCCAAAGAGACCTTACAGGCAAGAAGGGGCTGGAAAGAAGTATTTGAAGTCTTGAAAGGCAGGGACCTACATCCAAAATTGCTCTATACAGCAAAGCTGTCATTTAGAATGGAAGGGAAGATAAAGCGCTTCTCAGATAAGGTCAAGTTGAAGGAGTTCCTCATCACCAAGCCCTTATTATATGAAATGTTAAAGGGACTTATCTAAGAAAAAGAAGATAAAAAAATATGACAGTGAAAAGTCAGCAAACTCACAGATAGTAACAACCACACCTAAAACAAAAGCAAACAACTAGAACAGGAACAGAGACACAGAAATGGAGATCATACGGAGGGTTACCAATAGGGGAGTGGGATGAGGAGAGAGAGGGAAAAGGTACAGAGAATAAGTAGCATAAATGGTGGGTAGAAAATTAGACAGGGGAAGGGCAAGATTAGTGTGGGTACTGTAGAAGCTAAAGAACTTATGACACATGGACACGAACTAAAGGCGGGAAATGTGGGTGGGAGGGGGTGTGCAGGGTGGAGGGGAATGATGGGGGAGAAATGGGACAACTGTAATAGCATAATCAATAAAATATATTAAAAAAATAAAAAGAAGTGATTTGTTCAAAAACCAAATCATTTTTCCTATTTTAAATAATGTAAATTGAGCTAATTTGCTCCTGACCCTCAAATAATTCCATGTTTTAACCTTTTTTATATACAGTACATGTATATTGTATTGTTTAATCTATAAAAATATTTTAAAACAAAAAGGACATGAAGTATAAATAAAAATTTAAAAAGGAAATGAAATGTTCAGTAAAAATGGAAATTTATGTACACACTAAAACTTACCTTTAGCATTGAAAGCTATTGATGACTGAATATGAGGAGGAGGGATAGAGTGATGGAAAGATGTTGTTTGGAAGGAGAATCCCCTTCCATAAAGATATCAAGTAACTGCTCTTCTGAGGTTATTTCTTTCTTTCCTCTACTAGAATTTGTTTCAGGCTGACTGGTCCTCGGTCTTGTTAAAAACCTATCCCGCAATGTTTGATTTGCATGTGTTTTAATACTTGCCTGAAGAGAAACACTGCATTTTCATTAAAGAAGTTAATCACACTTTGCTACTTCTTTGTCAGGGTGACAATTCTCAATAAAATTTTGCATTTCTCCTCATTTCCCAAGCATTTCCTTGATTAGGGAAGTAGGAATATCCTCCCTCTCCTCCTCTGAAGACAGGTCCTCAGCTACCATCTGTTCCTGCTCCCTCTGAAGGTCTGTGAATTCCTCCATCATCAGCTCCGTGTTATGGTCCTCCACCAACTCCTCCACATTATCATTATCCACTTCCAACTGCATGGACTTTCCCAGAGTCATAATATCCTCCACAACAGATACAGGCTCATTCCTGAAGCCCTCAAAGTCTCTTCAGCAATGGACTCAGGCCACAGTTTCCTCTAGGCTGACTGTATGGTCATGGGAGACACTTCCACTTATGCTTTGTGTATGAGCCTCAAGCAAGTGAAGATAATTAAAATGCTCCTACCAGGGTCAGGTCATTAAAGGGGCCAATCCATTCACAAGGACAGTGGATAGCAGTGCAGTTGCTGGAGCTTCCCCTTAAAAGGAGAGAAGGTGAAAGCACAAACCAGGCTCCCAAACACTGAGCACCAGTGCCAGAATCAGCAGACTGGACAGCACTCAGTGGTGAAAATCCATGGGGTTTCATCTCTGCTGAGGAGAAACAAAACCCACTGGAGACAAAGCCACTACCTTTTTTTTCTTTCTTAATTCTTAAAGGGCCCAAAGCACAGGTCTTGTGTTCGCAACCACTCACCTTGAGCCCTAGCAAAGGAAAGGTGGCACGGACTGCAGTCTCAAGAGGAGAATCTAGTGAGAGGCACCGGGGAGTGATGTGGTGGAGTGGTGCTTTCTGTGTTGGGATATATCTGGATTCCACAGATGCCATCTTCCTTGAGAAGAGCAAATCCCTCCCAGAGGAAGAGCAATTACCATACCCTTGGGATACTTCTTACTCAGTCCTTCCTCTGTAATCCTGCTCCCTCCACCCTGTATCTTTTTGTACCTTTTATGTAGTGTGTTAATTTTTTTTTGTTTTGTTTATGTGGGGTTTTTCTATTCTTTCTTTTCTCCCATCCTGCATCTTAACCCCTGCTGAGGAGACTGCAGCTTACACAGACTCAGAGGGTATTAGAGATTGGCTGTAGGGTGCAGCCATACCATATACTCTCCTGGGAAACAGACTGGCACTTCCCCTTCCTGGGAAAGCCATAGAAATACCCTCCAAGTTTCCAGCAGATCTTAAACCTGGAATCTGGAGGCCCCACCCAATAGCTTACTAGGGTCCCCACTCTGCAGAGTACAGGGAAATAATTTCACAGACTCATATCCATGGCTTGGAGGCAGGGGAACACACCAACGATCTTCTCTGAAGTCTTGAAATGCATCTGCCATGGAAAATCCAGGAGTCTCATTCCTGCCAATCCCACCAGAAGCCTTCTCAGAAACAGTTGGTTCTACAACAAGTCTACAACCTCTGCCAGACTGGCAGGCAGAGACAGACAAAGGTGGATCCATCGGTGACTTGGAGTCATTTGCTGACATACCCCTGAACCCATTGATGTTAAAACCCAGCTGTGCAGAGAAGCTTGGCCCATCCTGGGCACAGCCAAGTCCAGAGGAATCAGCCGCAAACTGTGGATCACTGGTAACTCCAAACAGGCTACTGAGGACTAGATGTGGAGACCACCTGCCATTGGCATACACCAGCCTCAGACTACAGTAGAGCCATATCCATAGGGAGAACACTGCAAAAAAGCACTAAACTCTGCTGAGAAGAATTCCACTTAGATCTTTTTCATTTTTTTATGTGCACACTTGCTTTTTATTTTTTTATTAAATACTTTTGAATTTTATTGTTCAAGTACAGTTTTCTGCCTTTTCAGATCTTTTTCATCGTTAGTTATTTTTTTCATTTTTGTTAGTATTTTTTCTGTTCTTCCATTTTTAGCACTATTATTTTTCTGTCATATCTTTTATTTTACTTTTATTATTGACTACCCCATTGTTCCCTGGTTCTGACTTTTTTATTTTTGTTATTCTTTCTCTTTCTTTTTTCCTTTTTCATGTTTTTATCCTTCAATTCATTATTCATATTAGTTCTCCTCCCATAATAACTATTCTATCCTATGGTCTTACCTTATTTGTTTTCTTTTATTTTCCCTTTTCCATAATGATCCATTTCTCTTTCTACTTTTTCTATTCCCTGATCTTTGGTCATTGAAATTGCTGTTGTGGTGGTGGGGTTTTGCTTTCTTTCATTTATTTATTTTTTGTTGTTCCTTTGTTTTGTTCTGCCAGCACCTCTACAACAGCTTAAAGGACATGGTGGAGTTTTAAGTCTCTCATTCAGCCAGCTGGAGGGGAGATCCCACCAACAAACAAACGAAAAACAAATAGGACCAAAATAAAACAGGAGAGCCCATGTAACCCATACAAAGAGAGTTCGTAGAGCATCCAGATCAGGAGATCAAGGAGTCTGCACCACTGGATACCAAAGAACTCCTACAACATAAGGCTACCACAGAAGACAAAGAGCCAAAGTAGAAATATCTAGCCCTGGCTGGTGTAGCTCAGTGGATTGAGCGCGGGCCTGCGAACCGAAGGATCGCGGTTCGATTCCCAGTCAGGGCACATGCCTGGGTTGCCAGGCCAGTTCCCGGCAGGGGACATACAAGAGGCAACCGCACATTGATGTTTCTCTCCCTCTCTCCTTCCCTTCCCCTCTAAAGATAAATAAATAAAATCTAAAAGAACAAAGTAGAAATATCTAAAACATAGAAACAAGCAAAAAGGCACAGCTAAAAAGTGTAGATACAGAGATATGACCTCCAAATAAAGGAAAAGGAGGAATCCACAGAAAAAAGAGCTAAACAAAATTAAGGCAAGCAAATTATCAGACACTGAATTCAAATTAATGACTATAAGGATGCTCAAGGAACTTAGTGAAAATTACATCAGCATGAAAAATGACATAGAAACCATGAATAAGATGGAACCAGATGGAAATTTGAAAGATGGCAGTGAGGAAGGTGGAAGCAGAGCCCACTTCCCCCTGCACGCAGGTGGAACACCTAGCTGATCTTCTGAGGAACAGAGTAAACAGCCAATGGAATACGAGCTTATATGAAATTTGGAGGCCAAAATTGTAGATTACATTGAAAAACAGATGGTAAGGAGATTGCATTGGGATGGTAAGGTCCCTGGGATCAAGGCTGCTGTGGCCCCGTGCCCAGTGCCTGCCACAGGATCCTTGGAAGAGAGCCAGACCACCAGCTCCCTCCCTTATTGAACAGAAGACAGAGCAGTACCAGTGTGGGCTTGGATGCTTGAAGCTGCGGGAGGAATAAAGACAAAGTAGGAGATGCACAGAGGAAGTGTTTACCCACTGGGGCTATGGAAACCGGCTAGGTCATTGCCAGAGAAACTGGGGAGCCAGTGACACCTCTGAAACAGGAAAAGACACTGGAGCTCATGCTACCTGTCACTTACCAAACCCAATAAGCAGAGACGGAGATTGAATCTTTATGGGTGCTTTATTCAGATGGCTGATGATCTGAGAAGATGGTAGGTTCATACACTAACAGACCATCGTACATTTTCTTTCCAGGCCAACATTTTTACACCAGGGAATAAACAAGGTGCAGTGAGGGGTTTTGAATTTTATGGAGAATTAGGTAAAAGAGACTGCAGCATTCTTGTCCTGGGCAGTTAGCTGTTCAAAGGGATGGTGGTCTGTCTCTCCCTGGAACACAATGGCCCAGATGCCTCTACTTGTTCCCAGGAAGTGATGTTTAGCAGTGCCACAGAAGGTAGGCTGTTTCTCCTAGGAGCTAAGGTGGGCCTTATCTGTAGTTTCTGAAATGAAAGCTTTAATATATGCATGACTTACTAGGCTTATAACTATTTACTTTAAAATAAAATTTTCCCACTCTTGAGTCCCCTGGAGAAAGAAGAGTTGGTCTGTGACAGACCCTGACCCAGATAGTTTCTGTTCTTGTTAGAAAGTTGGGCTGTGTGAAAAGCCGGGCAATTGTTAAAAGCAGCAGACTTAAAAAAAGAGGATTTTAGGGGATTCAAGATGGTGGCATGGTAGAAGGACACAGATTCCACTTCCTTCTGCACATGGGAGGAAAACCTAGCTGATCTACAGAGGAACAGAGCAGACAGCCAACAATACCACAGCATATATGAAAATAGGAGATCAAAATCTGTAGCAGACATTGGAAAACCAGATGTGGCAGCTGAGCAACCAGAGGCGGCGCTGAGACCGGGACAGAGGCAGCTCAGTGACCAGAGGTGGCTCTGCGACCGACCGGAAGTGGGCCTGGGACCTGAGGCGACCCTACGACCAGAGAAGGGGGCTCTGTGGAAGACCCGGAGCTCACATCCGTGACCCTAGAGTGAGTGCATGCAAATCCAGAAACTCACGGAGCCTACTCCCATAGACATGGGTAGGCACGTGCACCCTGTGGGAGACCTGGAGCTCACAGCAATAAATTCAGGGAGTACTCAATCTGTAAGAGAGCTCAGCTGAAACCCATAAAATCAGGAAAGCTCACCCTCTGCACGAGGCTCAGAAATTGCACCCACAGGCCCTGCATGGAGAGTATAACATTAGCCCTGGGGAGAGTGCACGGCTGGCACTGAGGAGAGTAGCCCAAAGCTGACAGAGTAAGGAACAGGGAGAAAAGTGGTACGAGTCGCCCCTCAGCCTTTTGGAGCCAGCAAGACCAGAAAATCCAGTTGGCCTGTTTGAAAATAGCAAGAGGTTTTTTTTATACTTGTTTTTTGTTTGTTTAGTTGGGATTTTTTGTTTATTTGTTTGTTTGTTTTTTGGTTTCTTTTCTGTTTTTGTGGGGTTCTTTTGTTTTGTTTTGATTTGATTATATGTTTTTATTTTTTATTATTTCTAACTTTTTTATCCCTCAGTTCCTTTTGCTTCTCTTTACTTCTTTCTTGTTATATTCCTTCTTCCTTTATTTCCAATTTTATCGCTCCTTCCTTCCTCTATTTTTCTCTTCTTTTTTCACTTTTTTTCTTTTTCCTTTTTAAATACTCACGAATGAGACAAAAAAATCCTAGAACTGTGAAAAAAACAGAGTTGGACCAAAAGAGGGGGTATCCCAACAGCTGAGACAGTGGAAGCTATGAACACCAGGATACCTGAAGAAGACTACATCACTGAATCTCACAGGTATTCTACCACAGAAGGTCATACCACAAACCCAGGGAGCCAGAACAGATCAATTTAAGAAGTTGAGGCTAACAACAAGAGTCTTACAAACAATGGGAAAACAAAGGAACAATCCCCAAATGAAAGGAAAGGAGGAAGCTCCAGAAAGAATGCTAAATGAAACGGAGGCAACTCAACTATCAAATATCGAGTTCAAAGCAATGGCTGTCAGGAAGCTCAATGGGCTCTCAATGAGCTACCAAAAACTACAGGGAAGTTATGAAGAACTCACCACAAACTATATAAACATGAAAAAGGAAATAGAAACTATCAACAAGGGCCAAGAGGAAATGAAGAACACAATCCCTGAACTGAAGAACACAGTAGAAGGAATGAAAAGCAGAATCGATGAAGCAGAAGATCAGATCAGTGCGTTGGTGGACAAAATAGAAAAAAACACCCAGAATGAGCAAGATAAGAAAAGGAGGCTCAGAAAGAATGAAGACGGATTAAGAGAAATGCAAGACAACATGAAACCGAATAATATCCGTATAATAAGGATACCAGAAGGAGAAGAACAAGAAAAAGGGATAGAAAACCTGTTTGAAAAACTAATGATGGAAAACTTCCCTAATTTGGTGAGAGAAAAAGCCACACAAATCCAGGAAACACAGAGAGTCCCAATAAAAAGGAACCCAAACAGGCCCACTTCAAGACACATCAGAATTAAAATGGAGAAATTCCAAGACAAAGAGAGAATCTTAAAGGCAGGAAGGGAGAAAAAGGAAGTAACATACAAGGGAGCCCCGATAAGGTTAGCAGATGACTTCTCAATGGAAACGCTCCAAGCCAGAAGAGAATGGCAAGAAATATTCCAAGCAATGAGAACCAAAGGCCTACAACCCAGACTACTTTACCCAGCAGGGCTTTCAATCAAGATTGAAGGCCAAATAAGGAGCTTCCCAGACAAAAGAAGTCTAAAAGAATACTACTCTACCAAACCAATTCTGCAAGAGATACTAAAGGGACTGTTTTAAGGGAAGAAAGGAAAAGACAGAGAGAAAAAAAAGAGAGAGGAACACAGGTACGAAAATGACAATGAATAAATACCTATCAATAATAACCTTAAATGTGAATGGATTAAATTCTCCAATCAAAAGACATAGAATAGCTGAATGGCTAAGAAAGCATGACCCACACATATGCTGCCTACAAGAAACCCACCTCAGTACAAAAGACATACACAGACTCAAAGTGAAGAGCTGGAAACAAATTTTCCAAGCAAATGGTCAGGAAAAAAAAGCTGGGGTAGCAATACTCATATCAGACAAAATAGACTTTAAAAGAAGGGCCATAAAGAGAGACTCAGAAGGTCACTTCATAATACTCAAGGGAAGAATCCACCAAGAAGACATAAATATTGTAAATATATATGCACCCAACAGAGGAGCACCTAAATACATCAAGAAAATCTTACAGGACTTCAAGAAAGATATTGACAGCAACACAATTAGAGTAGGAGATTTTAACACCCCACTGTCCAAAATGGACAGATCTTCCAAACAAAATACCAACAAAGATATTGTGGCATTGAACAACACTCTAGAAGAAATGGACTTAACTGATATATATAGAGCCCTTCATCCCAAAGAAAGTAAATACGCTTTCTTTTCAAATGCACATGGAACATTTTCAAAGATAGAGCACATGATAGGACACAAATCAAACCTCAACAAATTCAAGAAAATTGAAATCATACCAAGCATTTTCTCTGACCACCAAGGGACTGAAACTAGAAACCAACCCCAAGAAGAAAAACACAAAACCCTCAAAATCATGGAGATTGAATAGTATGCTATTAAACAATGAATGGGTCAAGAATGAAATTAGGGAGGAAATAAAAAAGTTTCTGGAAACAAACGATAATGAACTCACATCGACCCAAAACTTATGGGACACAGCAAAGGCAGTCCTCAGAGGGAAGCTTATAGTGATACAGGCCTACCTAAAAAAGACAGAAACATCTGAAACAAACAACCTAACCCTATACCTACAAGAACTTGAGGAACAACAACAAAGACAGCCCAGAGGAAGTAGAAGGAAAGAAATAACCAAGATCAGAGCAGAATTAAATGGCATAGAGACTAAAAGCAAAATCCTAAAGATCAATGAATCCAGGAGTTGGTTCTTTGAAAATATCAACAAAATCGACAAGCCTTTAAGCAGGCTCATCAAAAAAAAAAGAGAGAGGACTCAAATAAACACAATCAGAAATGAAAGAGGAGATATTACAACTGACACCGCAGAAATACAAAGGATTGTAAGAAATTACTATGAAGAACTGTATGCCAAGAAATTTGAAAACCGAGACCTCCGGCCAAGATGGAGGCATAGGTGGACACACTGTGCCTCCTCTCACAAACAAAATTAAGAACAACAAATATTTAGAAACAAGAAAACAACCAGAGCTAAAAGAAAATTAAACTGTACGGAAGTCCAACAACCATTCATCCAAACCAGTAAGGGGGTGAAGTCGACGCAGGAAAAAGTGAAGGTGCGGACCCGTGAACACAGAAGGCACTAGCTGGCGGTTCCCAAGTGTGCAGGAGGCTGGCAGGCCCACAGGTGGAGGCTGTTGGACCCTGGGTACAGGGTGGCAACTGTGCAGACCCAGTGAGGCCGCGCAAGGCGGATGACTGACCAGGTGGTCCCACATTCACGTGTGCAGATAATCTAGGTGAAGGGGAAGTGGCAGAAGGGACAGGAATCCAAGAGAGCATGGAGCAGGCGCCATTGTTCCCTCTAGGACCTCGCCTTCCCCTCCATACACCGTCACTACCCAGCAACTGGGCTGCCCCTCACTGGGAACACCTAAGTCTCCACCCCTTACTATGTAACAGCCTTGACCAGACCAAAACCAAAACAAAACAACAACAACAACAACAACAACAAACAACACCAAAAATGGCTCAAACCAGAGAACAAATGAGATCCCGCAGAGCCAATTCCTCTAAGGCATGAAGAGATAGCCAACCTATCAGATGCACAGTACAAAGCCCTGGTTATCAGGATGCTTGCAGAATTGGTTGATTTTGCTCACAAATTGCATGAAAAAATGCAGGCTACAATACGTAAAATGAAGGAAGATGCATGGGGAACCAATAGAGATGGGAGGAAAACTGGGACTCAAATCAATGGAGTGGACCAGAAGGAAGAAAGAAACAACCAAACAGAAAACAAGGAAGAAACAAGAATTCAAAAAAAATGAGGACAGGCTTAGGAACCTTTGGGACATCTTTATACATCCCAACATCCGAATTATACGGATACCAGAAGGGGAAGAAGAAGAGCAACAAGTGGAAAATTTATTTGAACAAATAATAAAGGAGAACTTCCCCAATCTGGCAAGGAAATAGACTTCCAGGAAGTCCAGGAAGCTCAGAGAGTTCCAAAGAAGTTGGACCCAAGGAGGAACACGCCAAGGCACATCGTAATTACATTAGTCAAGATTAAAATGAAGGAGAGAATTCTAGAAGCAACAGGGGATAAGGGGACAGTCACCTTCAAAGGAGTTCCCATCAGACTGTCAGCTGATTTCTCAAATGAGACCTTACAGAAAAGAAGGGGTAGAGAGAAATATTCCAAGTCATGAAAGGCAAGGACCTATATCCAAGATTGCTCTATCCAGCAAAGCTTTCATTTAGAATGGAAGGGCAGATAAAGTGCTTCTCAGATAAGGTCAAGTTCAAGGAGTTCATCATCACCAAGCCCTTATTATATAAAATGTTAAAGAGACTTACCTAAGAAAAAGAAGATAAAAAACATGACAGTGAAAAGACAGCAAACTCACAGCTATTAACAACCACACCTAAAACAAAAGCAAACAACTAGAATAGGAACAGAACCATAGAAATGGAGATCACCTGGAGGGTTAGCAACAGGGGAGTGGGAGGAGGAGAGAGGAGGGAAAGGTACAGAGAATAAGTAGCATAGATGGTGAATAGAAAATAGATAGGTGGTGGGCAAGAAAAGTGTGGGAAATGTAGAAGCTAAAGAACTTATGACACATGGACATGAACTAAAGGGGGGAAATGTGGGTGGGTAGGAGTGCTCAGGGTGGAGGGAAATGATAGGGGAGAAATGGGACAGCTGTAATAGTATAATCAATAAAATATATTAAATAAAAAAAAAGAAATTTGAAAACCTAGGTGAAACGGACAACTTTCTAGAAAAATATAATCTCTGAAAACTCAATGAAGAAGAAGCAGAAAGCCTGAACGACCAATAACAGTTGATGAAATTGAAGCAGTAATGAAAAAACTCCCGGCACACAAAAGCCCTGGACCAGATGGTTTCACAGGAGAATTCTACAATGCATTTATGGAAGAGATAACACCTATCCTTCACAGACTATTCGAAAAACTCCAAAATGATGGAAGACTCCCAAACTCTTTTTATGAAACCAACATCATCCTAAACCCAAAACCAGATAAAGACACAACAAAGAAGGAGAACTTCAGGCCAATATCGCTGATGAACATAGATGCTAAAATCCTCAACAAAATATTGGCAAACCGCATCCAACAACACATTAAAAAGATCATACACTATGACCAAGTGGGATTCATCCCAGGGATGCAAGAATGGTTCAACATTCACAAATCAGTAAACGTTATACATCACAGAAACAAAAGCAAAGACAAAAATCACATGATCATGTCAATAGAAGTGGAAAAAGCTTTTGATAAGGTACTAAACCCATTTATGATAAAAAACACTCAGCAAAGTGGGAATAGAGGGAGCATTCTTCAACATAATAAAGGCCATATATGAAAGACCTACAGCCAACATCATAATCAACAGGCAAAAACTAAAATCTTTCCCATTAAGATCAGGAACAAGACAAGGTTGTCCACAATCACCACTTCTATTCAATATAGTATTGGAAGTCTTAGCCACAGTGATTACACATGAAAAGCAAATAAAAGGCATCCAAATTGGAAAGGAGAAAACAAAACTATCATTGTTTGCAGATGACATCATAATGTACATAGAAAATCCTATAGACTCAGCCAAAAAGCTGCTCAACCTAATAAATAAATTTGGCCAAAGAGCTGGATACAAAGTCAATATCCAGACATCAAAAGCATTTTTGTATACCAACAATGAATCAGCAGAAGCAGAAATCAAGGGAAAAAGTTCCATTTCATATAGCAAAAAGAAAAATAAAATACCTAGAAATAAAAGTAACCCAGGAGGTAAAAGACCTGTATGCAGAAAACTACACAACACTGAAGAAGGAAATCAAGGAAGACATAAACAAATGGAAACGTATACTGTGTTCATGGATTGGGAGAATTAATATCATCAAAATGTCGATACTAACCAAAGCAATTTACAAATTGAATGCAATTCCTATTAAATTACCAATAGCATATTTTACAAACATAGAACAAACACTTCAACAATTTATATGGAACCATAAATGACCCTGAATAGCTGCAGCAATTTTGAGAAAGAAGAGCAAAGTAGGAGGGATCACAATACCTGACACCAAACTGTATTACAAGGCCACTGTAATCAAAACAGCCTGGTACTGGCACAAAAATAGGTACATGGACCAGTGGAACAGAACAGAGAGCCCAGAAGTAAACCCAAGTCTCTATGGTCAATTAATATTCGAGAAAGGGGGCAGCAACATAAAGTGGAGTAAAACTAGCCTCTTCAACAAGTAATGTTGGAAGAACTGGACAGCTACGTGCAAAAAATGAAACTTGAGCACCAACTTACACCATACACAAAAATAAATTCAAGGTGGATAAAAGATTTAAATATAAGCTGTGACACCATAAATATAAGCTCCACCCACAGAGCCCCATCCCTCCATCACAGATTAAAATAAAACTACCAAAACATGGTCTGCTTGGGGAGGAGAGGTGGGCAAACTCTCAGAGGAGAATGACGCAGAGCTCCTTCCTCACTAGGCTTTTATTGTGCTCAAATACACAGGAATACAGGTTTAACATTTCAAAGAAATCTGAGGGCTTAATCTGAGTCAGTGTCTGTCAGGAAAGGGGGTTGCAAAACTTTGGGAGACATACTCATTTCCTCCTGGGACACTTATCACCTAAGGGAGAGCACTCTTAGCAAAGCAGGTTTCACAGGGATTTAAGAATTCTTTCTTATGCCCGATCACCCAGGGAGCCATCCTGGCCAGCACAGGGCTGCACTACTTGCCCCCACAGTTTCAGGCTTTAAGCCGAGGAAGCAGGAGACATCTCCCAGATGGAAATGAGGACTCGGGCTATGTCAGAATAGCAGGGGAGCGAGGGTCCATCACATCCTCTTTGCTGCAGTCCCCCTGAGTCCTTCCATGAGGCCTCCCAAGTGGTCCTGTCTGGCTTAGGTTGCCCCCCCATGAGGAGTCTTACCCGTCATTGACTACCATCCAAGCGTTGGGGCCAGAGATGGATGAAGCAGAAGCAGCGCTCCTGCCAGGGAGATAAGCTTTGTCTCCTTAGTAGGTCACATACTCTTGACAGAATAGACCCAGATGAAGTGGGTCCCTTGGCTCTTACACAGCCCACCAGGGCGTGAGGGTTACAACTCCTGAAATCAGGCTGAATGATCCGCAACAGTCATGGGCTAAGATCTTTTTAATATATCGTTGGATGCAGCTTGCCAATATTTTGCTCAGGATTTTAGAGTCTCTGTTCATCACCGATATTGGCCTGAAGTTTTCTTTCTTTGTTGCATCTTTATCTGGTTTTGGGATTAGGATTAAGTTGGCTTCATAAAGCATTTGGGACTCCTCCATCATTTTGGATTTTTTGGAATAGTCTGTGAAGTATAGGGGTTAACTCTTCCTTAAATACTTTGTAGAATTCTCCTATGAAACCATCTGCTCCAGGGCTTTTGTGTGTCAGGACTTTTTTGATTACTTCTTCAATTTCCTCTGCTGTTATTGGTCTGTTCAGTCTTTCTGCTTCTTCTTCATTCAGTTTTGGAAGATTACATTTTTCTAAAAACTTGTCCATTTCACCTAGGTTTTCAAATTTCATGGCATACAGTTCTTCATAGTAATTTCTTAAAATCCCTTGTATTTCTGTGGTATCAGTTGTAATCTTTCCTCTTTCATTTTTGATTTTATTTGGATCCTCTCTCTTTTTTTCTTGATGAACCTGCTTAAGGCTTGTAGATTTTGTTTGTCTTTTCACTGAACTAGCTCCTGGATTCATTGATCCTTAGAATTGTGCTTTTATTCTCTATGTCATTTAATTCTGCTCTTATCTTGGTTATTTCCTTCCTTCTAGTTGCTCTCGGCTGCCTTTGTTGTTGTTCCTCGAGTTCTTGTAGGCGTGGGGTTAGGTTGTTTGTTTGTAATATTTCTATCATTTTTAGGTAGGCCTGTATCACTATGGACTTAACTCTCTGGACTGCCTTCGCTGTGTCCTATAAGTTTTGAGTCATTGTGAGTTCATTTTCATTTTTTTCCAGAAACTTTTTGATTTCCTCCATAATTCATTCTTGACCCTTTCATTGTTTAATAGCATACTATTCACCCTCCATGATTTTGAGGATTTTGGCTTTTTTCCCTTGGGTTGGTTTCTATGTTCAGTCCCTTATGGTCAGAGAAAATGTTTGGTATGATTTCACTTTTCTTGAATTTGTTGAGGCTTGTTTTGTGTCCTATCATGTGGTCTATCTTTGAAAATATTCCATGTGCACTTGAAAATAATGTGCATTTAGCTTTTTTAGAATAAAAATAATGTGCATTTAGCTTTTTTAGGATACACACACACACACATATCTCTCTCTCTCTCTCTCTCTCTCTCTCTCTCTCTCTCTCTCTATATATATATATATATATATATATATATATATATATATATATATATTCAGTTAAGTCCATTTCTTCTAGGGCATTGTGCAATGCCATAGTACCTTTGTTGATATTTTGTTTGGAAGATCTATCCATTTTGACAGTGGGGTGTTAAAATCGCCTACTATAATTGTGTTGCTGTCAATATCTTTCTTGAAGTCCTCTAAGATTTTCTTGATGTATTTAGGTGTTCCATGTTGGGTGCATATATATTTACAATGTTTATGTCTTCTTGGTAGATTCTTCCCTTGAGTATTATGAAGTGACCTTCTGGGTCTCTCTTTATGACCCTTTTTTTGAAGTCTACACTTTCTGATATGAGTATTCCTACCCTGGCTTTTTTCCCTGTCCATTTGATTGGAAAATTTGTTTCCAGCCCTTCATTTTGACTCTTTGTAGGTCTTTTGTCCTGAGGTGGGTCTCTTGTAGGCAGCATATGTGTGGGTCATGCTTTGTTGTACATTCATCTATTCTATGTCTTTTCATTGGAGCATTTAATCTATTCACATTTAATGTTATTATTGATAGGTACTTATTCATTTCTATTTTCCTACCTGTGTTCCTCTCTCTATATATATTTTCCTTCCTTTCCTTAAAGCAGTCCCTTTAGCATCTCTTGCACAACTGGTTTGGTAGAGGTGTATTCTTTTAGACTTCTTTTGTCTGGGAAGCTCCTTATTTGGCCTTCTATCTTGATGGAGAGCCTTACTGGATAAAGTAGCCTTAGTTGCAGGCCTCTGGTTCTCATTACTTGGAATATTTCTTGCCATTCTCTTCTGTCTTGAAGTGTTTCCATTGGGAAGTCAGCTGCTAACCTTATTGGGGCGCCCATGTATATCACTTCCTTTTTTCCCTTGCTGCCTTTAAGATTCTCTTTGTCTTGGAATTTTGCCATTTTAATTCTGATGTGTCTTGAAGTGGGCCTCCTTGGGTTCCTCTTGATTGAGACTCTCTGTTTCTCCTGGATTTATGTGACTTTTTCTCTCAACAATTTAGGGAAGTTTTCCATCATTACTTGTTCAAATAGGTTTTCTATCCCTTAAGCTTCTTCTCCTTCTGGTATCCCTATTATACGGATATTATTATGTTTCATGTTGTCTTACATTTCTCTTAATCCCTTTCATTCTTTCTGAGCCTCTTTTCCTTTTCTTGCTCTTTCTGGGTGTTTTATTCTACTTTGTCCTCCAACTCGCTGATCCAATCTTCTGCTTCATCGATTCTGCTTTTCATTCCTTCTACTGTGTTCTTCAGTTCAGAAATTGTATTCTTCTTTTCCTCTTGGCCCTTATTGGTCATTTCTATTTCCTTTTTCATGTTGATATAGTTCGCAGTGAGTTCATCATAGCTTCCCTGTAGTTTGTGTTAGCTAATTGAGAGCTCATGGAGCTTCCTGACAACCATTGCTCTGAACTCAATATCTGATAGTTGAGTTGCTTCTGTTTCTTTTAGCATTCTTTCTGGGGCTTCCTCCTTTCCTTTCATTTGGAGATTGTTTTGTTGTCTTCCCATTGTTTGGGAGTGTCTTCTTGTTAGCCTCAGCTTCTTAAATTGATCTGTTCTGGCTCCCTGGGTTTATGGCATGAACTTCTATGGTGTAATAGCTGTGATATTCACTGGTGCAGTCTGCTTCGGGTATCCTGGAGTCCACAGCTTCCACTGTCTCAGCTGTTTGGGTGCCCCCTTTTGGGTCCAACTCTCGTTTTTTCACAGTTCCAAGTTTTTAGTCTCACTCATGGGTATTTAAAAAGAGAAAAGGAAAAAATGAAAAAAGAAAAAAAGAGGAAGGAAGAAGAGATAAAAATTGGAAAGAAAAGAAGGAATAAAACTGGAAAGAAGTAAAGCAAGCAAATGGAATTGAGGGATAAAAAAGATTAAAATAATAAAAAAATATATAATTAAAACAAAACAAATACCCCACAAAAACAAAAGAAAAAAACAAATAAACAAACAAACAACAACAAAACCTCTTGCTGTTTTCAATCCGGCCAAACTGGTTTTTCTGGTCTTGCTGGCTGCAACAGGCTGAGGAGCGACTGGTATCGCTCTTCTCCCTGTTCCACACTCAGTCAGCTTTTAGCTACTCTCCTCAGTGCCAGCTGCACACTCTTTCCAGGGCTAGCAGTGCACTCCTCGAGCAGAGCCTTGGGCGTGGTTTCTGAGCCTCCTGTAGAGTGCGAGTTTTCCCAAGTATATGGGTTTGAACTGGGATCTCCTACAGATCGAGCACTCCCTGAGTTTACTGTTGTGAGTTCCGGGTCTCCTACAGGGCACACATGCCTACCAGAGTTTATGGGTGTAGGCTCCTCGAGTTTCCTGAGTTGCGCACACTCACCCTAGGATCATGCGTGTGAGCTCCGGGTCTTCCACAAAGTCCCCTCCTCTGGTTGCAGGGCCACCTCCTGTCTCAGGGCCGCCTCTGGGAGCTCTGCCAACTCCTTTCGCTGGGCTGCCACCGATCTGGTCCTATGGCTGCCTCTGGCTGGTCACAGAGCCACCTCTTGTCACTCAGGCGCCTCTCTTCCAGTCTCAGGGCCACCTCCTGGTGCTGGGCTGCTTCCAATTGCTCAGCCGCCACGTCTGGTTTTCCAATATCCACTACAGCTTTTGATCTCCTATTTTCATATATGCTGCAGTACTGTTGGCTGTCTGCTCTGCTCCTCTGTAGATAAGCTAGGTTTTCTCCCGTGTGTAGGGGGAAGTGGAATCTGCCTCCTCCTACCATGCCACCATCTTCCTTCTACCATTTTTAATATACTTTATTAATTATGCTATTACAGTTGTCCCATTTCCCCTCCTTCACTCCCCTACACACTGCACACCCTCTCCCACCCACATTCCCCCCCTTTAGTTCATGTCCATGTGCCATACTTACAAGTTTTTTAGCTTCTACATTTCCCATACTATTCTTGCCCTCCCCCTGTCTATTTTCTACCTACCATCTATGGTACTTATTCTCTGTACCTTTTCCCCCTCTCTCCTCCTCCCACTCCCCTGTTGCTAACCCTCCATGTGATCTCCATTTCTGTGGTTCTGTTCCTCTTCTATTCTTTACTTAGTTTGTTTTTCTTTTTGTTTTAGTTGTGGTTGTTAATAATTGTGAGTTTGCTATCATTTTACTGAACATGTTTTTTGTCTTCTTTTTCTTAGATAAGTCCCTTTAACATTTCATATAATAAGGGCTTGGTGATGAGGAACTCCTTGAACTTGACCTTATCTGAGAAGCACTTTATCTGCCCTTCCATTCTAAATGAAAGCTTTGCTGAATAGAGCAATCTTGGATGTAGGTCCTTGCCTTTCATGACTTGGAATACTTCTCTCCACCCCTTCTTGCCTGTAAGGTCTCTTCTGAGAAATCAGTTGACAGTCTGATGGGAACTCCTTTGTAGGTAACTGTCCCCTTATCCCTTGCTGCTTCTAGAATTCTCTCCTTCATTTTAATCTTGGCTAATGTAATTACGATGTGCCTTGGCGTGTTCCTCCTTGGGTCCAACTTCTTTGGAACTCTCTGAGCTTCCTGGACTTCCTGGAAGTCCATTTCCTTTGCCAGATTGGGGAAGTTCTCCTTTATTATTTGTTCAAATAATTTTTCCACCTGTTGCTCTTCCTCTTCCCCTTCTGGTACCCCTATAATTTGGATGTTGGAGTGTTTAAAGATGTTCTGAAGGTTCCTAAGCCTCTCCTCATTTTTTTGAATTCGTTTCTTCCTTCTTTTCTGTTTGTTTTTTTTCTTTCTTCCTTCTGGTCCACCCTATTGATTTGGGTCCCAGTTTCCCTCCCATCCCTATTGACTCCCTGTACATTTTCCTTTATTTCACTTAGCGTAGCCTTCATTTTTTCATCTAATTTGCAATCAAAATCAACCAATTCTGTGAGCATCCTGACCACCAGTGCTTTGAACTGTGCATGTGATAGGTTGGCTGTCTGTTTCTTAGTTGTATTATTTCTGGTGCTTTGATCTGTTCTTTCGTTTGGGCTTTTTTTTTTTTTTTTTTTTTTGTGTGTGTGTGTGTCTTGATGCACCTGTTATGCAGTGAGGGGCAGAGCCTTAGGTGTTCACCAGGGCGGGGCAACCCACGTCACTGCATTGTGATGCTGTTTGTGGGGGAGGGGTCCAAAAGGGAACAATGGTACTTGCTCTCCTCTCTGCCAGATTTCAGTCCCTTCCTCCACTTACCCCAAGCAGACTAGGCCCTTCTGGTGCTGATTCCTGTGTGGGTGGGCTTGTGTACATTCTAGGACCCTGTGGGTCTCTCCAACAAACTCTCCTGTGAGGCTGGGATTCTCTCCCGGAATCTCCACCCCCACAGGTGTTTTCAAGCAGTGTTTTGAGGCTTTATTTCCCCATGCTGCAGCCCTGAGTTGCAGCATCTATCTCTCTCCCCAGTTTCACCAGGTTTATCTGCACATGAATGTGGGACCACCCAGTCTGCCAGCCGCCTTGCGCACCATGCCCATCCCCAATCCACCGCCTTGCTGGGTTAGTCCACTGCCACCCCGTGCCCAAGGTCTGCCATCCACCGCCTGTGTGCCCCGGGTCCAACAGCCATTGCTTTATTTGCCACAACCCCTCTCTGCCTGGCTGCTCAACTCTGCCCCTCCTACTGGTCTGGATGAATATGTCTATTTTAACTCCTTGGTTGTCAGACTTCCATACAGTTTTCTGTCGGTACAGGTTGTTTTTTTGTTTCTAAATTTTTATTGTCCTTATTTTGGTTGTACAAAGAAGCGCAGTGTGTCTACCTATGCCTCCATCTTAGCCAGAAATCCTATATGATGTGTGATATTTATAGATTTGTGAATAATGTGTCATCCTTGCTTTCCTGGGATGAATCCCACTTGATCATGGCGTGTAATCTTTTTAATATATTGCTGGGTCTGGATTGTCAATATTTTGTTGAGGATTGTAGCAGTTATGTTCATTTGTTGTGTTTTTGTATGGTTTTGGAATTCAGATAATACTCACCTCATAAAAAATGTTTGGGAATGTTCCCTCTTCTAAAATTTTTCTGGAAGTTTGAGGAGAGTCAGGGTTATCTCTTTTCTAAATGTTTGGTAAAATTCTGCTGTGAATCCATTAAGCCCTGGGCTGTGTGTGCTGCGAGTGTTTTGATTACTGCTTCAATTTCACTAGCTGATATTAGTGTACAAAGGCTTTATACTTCTTCATTCAGGTTTGGAGGATTATATGTTTCTATAAATTTGTATTTTTCCCTGAGGTTTTCAAATCTATTGGCATATATATCATATATATGTTCATAGTAATTTCTTATTATCCTTTGTATATCTGTGGTATCATTTGTAATTTTGCTTATTTCAGTTCTGATTTTACTTATTTTTTCATCTCTCTTTTTTGATGATGAGTCTGGTTAAAGACCTGTTTATTTATTTTTTTTTTTTATCTTTTCAAAGAACTAGCTCTGGGATTTTTTAACTTTTGTATTTTTTATTCTCTATGTCATTTAATTCTGCTCTGGTGTTTTTCAAATATTTTATTTACTTATATTTAAATATAGGGGAAGGGAGAATTAAAGAGAGATATGTCAGTGCATGGTTGCCTCCTGTGGCCCTCCTGCTGGAGACCTTGTCCATAATCCAGGCACTTGCCCTGACTGAGAATCGAACCAGGGACCCTTTGGTTCTCAGGCTGGCACTCAGTCCACTGAACCACACCAGCCATGGCTAATTTTGCTCTGATCTTGATTATTTCCTTCCTTCTACTTGCTATGGGCCTTGTTTGCTGTTGTTCCTGTACTTTTTGTAGATGTAAGATGTTAGATTACTTATCTGAATATTTTCCATCCCTTTTTGGTAGGCCTATATTGCTATAAACTTCCCTCTGAGGACTGCCTTCACCGTGTCCCATAGATTTTGGATGTTGTGTGTTCATTTTCATTTGTTTCCAGAATCTTTTTGATTTCTTCCTTGATTTCATTTTTTACCCATATGTAGTTTTATATTATGCTATTCTCCTTGGATCTGACTATTTTTGAGTTATTTTTCTTGAGGTTTGTTTCTACTTTCAAGCCATTGTGATCCTAGAAAATGCTTGATCAGACTTCATTTTTTTGTCTACAGCCATACTACCCTGAATGTGCCCAATCTTGTATAATTTTAATTTTTCTTGAATTTGTTGAGACTTGTTTTGCATCCTATCATGTGGTCTGTCATTGAAAATGATCCATGTACATTTTAAAATAATGTATATTTTGCCCCTTTTGGGTGAAAGGTTCTACATATATCAGTTAATCCCATTTGATCTAGCACATAGTTCAGAGCCACAATGTCTTTGTTCATTCTTTGTTTAGAATATCTGTCTATAGTTCACAGTGGGTGTTAAAGTCCCTTAATATAAGTGTGTTGCTGTCTATATCTTTCTTGAACTTCTCCAAAACTTTCAATATATAGTTGGGTGTTCCTACGTTAGGTGCATATATGTTTACCATTTTATAGCTTCCTGATAGAATTTTCCTCTTTAGAATTTTGGAATGAATTTGTCTCTTTTTATGGTCTTTGTTTTGAAATACTTTTGTCTGATATAAGTATTACTACATTGGCTTTTTTTTTTTCCTTTCCATTTGCTTGGAATATTTTGTCCCATCCTTTACTTTCAGTCTGTGTAGGTTTCTTGTTCTGAGGTGGGTCTTCTGTAGGCTGCACATGTGTAAGTCATGTTTACGTCTCCATTCTGCTACCCTATGTCTTTTGATTGGAATGTTTAGTCAATTTACATTTAATGTTACTACTGAAAGGTATTTATTCATTGCCATTTTTCCCCTTTTTTACCTGTGTATTCTCTTTCTCACTCTATATCTCTATCTTCTTTAAGCAGTCTCTTTAGCAGGTCTTGTTATGCTGTTTTGGTGGAGGTGGATTCTTTTAATCTTCTTTTATCTGGGAAGCTCCTTTTTCACCTTGCATTTTCAATGACAGCCTTGCTGGGTAGAGAGCTCTTGGTTGTAGCCATTTGCTTTTCATTACTGGGCATATTTCTTGCAATTCCCTTCTGGCAGTAGTGTTTCTGTTGAGAAATAACCTGCTAGCCTTATTGGAGCTCCCTTGCCAGTTATTATCTCCTTCTACCTTGTTGCTTATAAGATTATCTCATTGTTTTTAAAGTTTGGCAGTTCAATTATGATGTCTCTTAGAGTAGGCTTCTTTGGGTTCATTTTGATTAGGACCCTCAGTGCTTCTCAACTTGCATGGCTTTTCCCCTTTCCAGGTTAGGCAAGGTTTTCTGTAATTATTTTTCCAAACAAGGTTTCTATACCTTGCTCTTTTTCTTCTCTCCTTGGCATTCCTATGATTCAAATGTTGTCGTGTTTCATGTTGACCTGAAGGTTCCTTAAGCTATCCTCATATTTTTTTTAGTCTTTTTTCATGCTGTTGCTCTACCTGGGTATTTCTCTATACTTTTTCTTCCAGCTCACTAACTCTGTTCTGTTTCGTCCAGCCTGCTTGTAATTCTTTCTAGTGTATTTTGTTTTTGTAGATAGTATAAGTGGTTTATTTTTTTATTGTTGTTCCACTTCAGCTGTCCCCATTTCCCCCAACCAGTCTCTCCCACCCAACCCATCTGCACCCCCCCACACTCAATCCTATGGCCCCTGTTGCCTTTTTCCATGGGTCCTTTATAACTATTTCTTGACAACTCTTCCGTTTCTTTTCCCCATTAGCTTCCTTCCTCCTTTCCTCTGATTACCATCAGTTTGTTCTTTATTTCAATGCCTTCTAGTGTATTTTTTATTTCAGATTTGTATCCTTCCTTTCTTCTTGGTTCTTGTTTATAATTTCTGTTTCCTTTTTCATGCTGTTTGATTCCCACTCAGTTCCTTGTAGTTGTCACTGAGTTCCTTGAACATCTTTATAACCATTTTTTTTTTAATTCTATGCCTGATAGGTTGCTTGTCAATTTCGTTTAGCTCTTTTTCTATGGATTCTTCCAATCCTTTCAATTGGGGGTTCTTTCTTTATTTCCCTATGTCAGGTGACTCTTTTTGTTTGTTTCTGCGTCTCATAGTGTTCCCCTTTGCCTGCCTGTCTTTGTGGGATGGTCTTCTGTGGTACGATTTCTGTGGGACTCAATGGTACAGTCTCTTTGATCTCCTTCTCTGGATGCTCTAAGGTTGCCCTTTCTTCTGTTTTTGTGGGCTCTATTGCTGTACGTGGGCTTTACATGTTGGCAGCTTTTCTGTTGGTGGCTTCTCTCCAATGGACTTAGTGGTAGTCACAACTCTCACCTTTTCTTGTGTGCTATTATTGGTTAACAAAGTTGTATTAACAGACAACCAAACCTATGCAAAGAAAAGGAACCCCCTGCGATGCCAGCAATCTCAACCACAATTGAGCAAAGAATAATAAAGTTGAAGAGAGATTACAAATATTATAAGATTATGACAAAGGGGATATGACATGACTTAAAGAGGGAAAATGTTACTGAGTTGTAAGAGATTGAAAATTTTTAAGGGTATGGATAGAACCATGGCAAAGAAAGGGAGAAAATAAAATTTTAAATGTAGGTAAATCATGGAAGGGCAATGAGAAAAATAGGGTAAGAAAGGTAAAGAGCATACTATGAAATTTGAAGTAAAATTAAAAATGTATTGGACCAACAGGAGCAAAATTGCAGAAAAACCACAACAGGTTTGATAGCAACAACAAATGATGTTTAATAAAGGTGGAATGGAAAAAGAATATTGTACAAAAACAAAAAGTGATTATGAAACATTTACCATAAAGATAAATGATTTTGAGAAGGTGAGGCAAGCAAACTAAAAAGAGCAAAGAGTAAAGCCCTGGTTGAGAAATGGGTAAAAAATGAAATAAAATCCCTCACTCAACTAATCAGAGGCAGGGGGAAGGTGAAATGGAGTAAGACAGTGGGAGAGTATTCTATCGGATTTCAAGTACAAATCAATAGTGAACAAATAGGAGTTCCGTCAAAGAAGTACAGCAGTAACTATGGTATTGAGTCCAACTAGCCACTACTTATAAAAGATTGAAAAGAAATAAGTCTCTTTTGAGAAGGGAACAAGAATGTGAGCTGACTTAAAAAAGAAGAGCATTTATGCAACATTAAATGGTGGAGAAATAGTGAGAGTAAGGATAGGAACATGGCATAGGATAGGAACATGTGAGAGAAAATAAAATTTGCAGGACTTCTGACCAAGATGGAGGCATAGGTAGACACACTGTGCCTCCTCACACAACTAAAATAAGGACAACAAAAATTTAGAAACAACAAAACAACTAATACTGACAGAAAACTGAACTGTATGGAAGTCCAACATCCAAGGAGTTAAAATAGAAACATTCATCCAGACCAGTAGGAAAGGCAGAGTTGTGCAGCTGGGTGGAGAGGACTCCCGGCAAAGCAGTGGCTGGTGGACTCTGAGTGCCCAGGCAGAAATCACCCAGGCAGAAATTTCGCCTAGGCGAAATTGCAGAGTGAGACAGACTGCATAATACAGGGTCCCAGCTTGGGGAAATAAAGCATCAAAACACCGATTGAAAACACCACAGGCTGAGGTTCCAGGAGAGACTCCCAGCCTCACAGGAGAGTTTGTTGGAGAGACCCACAGGGTCCTAGAATGTACACAAGCCCACCCACACAGGAATCAGCACCAGAAGGGTCTAGTCTGCTTGGGGTAAGTGGAGGAAGGGACTGAAATCTGGCAGAGAGGAGAGCAAGTACCATTGTTCCCTTTTGGACCCCTCCCCCACAAACAGCATCACAATGCAGTGACGTGGGTTGCCCCGCCCTGGTGAACACCTAAGGCTCTGCCCCTCACTGCATAACAGGTGCATCAAGACACACACAAAAAAAAAGCCCAAACGAAAGAACAGATCAAAGCACCAGAAATAATACAACTAAGAAACAGACAGCCAACCTATCACATGCACAGTTCAAAGCACTGGTGGTCAGGATGCTCACAGAATTGGTTGATTTTGATTGCAAATTAGATGAAAAAATGAAGGCTACGCTAAGTGAAATAAAGGAAAATGTACAGGGAGTCAATAGGGATGGGAGGGAAACTGGGACCCAAATCAATAGGGTGGACCAGAAGGAAGAAAGAAAAAAAAAACAAACAGAAAAGAAGGAAGAAACAAGAATTCAAAAAAATGAGGAGAGGCTTAGGAACCTTCAGAACATCTTTAAACACTCCAACATCCAAATTATAGGGGTACCAGAAGGGGAAGAGGAAGAGCAACAGGTGGAAAAATTATTTGAACAAATAATAAAGGAGAACTTCCCCAATCTGGCAAAGGAAATGGACTTCCAGGAAGTCCAGGAAGCTCAGAGAGTTCCAAAGAAGTTGGACCCAAGGAGGAACACGCCAAGGCACATTGTAATTACATTAGCCAAGATTACAATGAAGGAGAGAATTCTAGAAGCAGCAAGTGATAAGGGGACAGTCACCTTCAAAGGAGTTCCCATCAGACTGTCAGCTGATTTCTCCAAAGAGACCTTACAGGCAAGAAGGGGCTGGAAAGAAGTATTTGAAGTCTTGAAAGGCAGGGACCTACATCCAAAATTGCTCTATACAGCAAAGCTGTCATTTAGAATGGAAGGGAAGATAAAGCGCTTCTCAGATAAGGTCAAGTTCAAGGAGTTCCTCATCACCAAGCCCTTATTATATGAAATGTTAAAGGGACTTATCTAAGAAAAAGAAGACAAAAAACATGTTCAGTAAAATGATAGCAAACTCACAATTATTAACAACCACAACTAAAACAAAAAGAAAAACAAACTAAGTAAAGAATAGAAGAGGAACAGAACCACAGAAATGGAGATCACATGGAGGGTTAGCAACAGGGGAGTGGGAGGAGGAGAGAGGGGGAAAAGGTACAGAGAATAAGTACCATAGATGGTAGGTAGAAAATAGACAGGGGGAGGGCAAGAATAGTATGGGAAATGTAGAAGCTAAAAAACTTGTAAGTATGGCACATGGACATGAACTAAAGGGGGGGAATGTGGGTGGGAGAGGGTGTGCAGTGTGTAGGGGAGTGAAGGAGGGGAAATGGGACAACTGTAATAGCATAATCAATAAACTATATTTTTTTAAAAATTACAACAACAGTGATAAAGCTCAGGAAGATGATGATTACAACACTGGAAGGGTGCTGTGTGGGATTTGGAATAACAATAATATAAAATATATATAATCTGAATACAAAGAATAAAAAAATAAAATAAAAGAAGAAGAGTAATGAGTTATATGTAATATGAGTGAAGTTGATAGGGGACTCAAGACTTGGAAAATTTTAGCTTAAGGAAAAGTTATAAAATAATGTGCAAATAATGTGTATATTAAAGCCTTTGTTTCAGAAACTACAGATAAGGCAGATCCAGGCTTCTGGGAAACAGCCGGCCTCCTGGGGCACTGATAGAAGATTACCACCTGGGGACATCTGAACCTTTGTTCCAGGGAGAGCAGAAGACCATCCTCCCTCCTTGGGAACAGCTGGCTGCTGAGGACAGGAATGTTGCAGCTTCTGAATCTCAAAGCCGTCACCTTGTTTGTCTTCCCCCACTTCCTTTATAAAAGATCTGGCCAGGAAAAAGAAAGAAAGATAGTGTGTTAGGTTATGAACCTGTCATCTTCTCAGATCACCGGCCATCTGAATAAAGAGCCCATAAAAGATTCAATCACTGTCATTGCTTATTGGATTTGGTAGTGACAGGGAGCCCGAACGCTGGTGTCTTTTCCGGTTACAAAGTGAAAGAAAAAAATTAAAATGAAATATGATAGGGAGCAAAAACAAACAGCCATGGCTGGTGTGGCTCAGTGAATTGAGTGCCATCCTGTGAATCAAAGGGTTGCTGATTCACTCCTAGTCAGGGCACAAGCCTGAACTGCAGGCCACATCCCCAGTAGGGGGCGTGTGAGAGGCAATCACACATTGATGTTTCTCCCCCCTCTTTCTCCCTCCCTTCCCCTCTGTCTAAAAATAAATAAATAATCTTAAACTACAAAAAACAACAAAACAAAAACAAACAAAAATTAAAAAGAAAAAAGAGAAATTTAAAAAAACACACAAGTTCTGATGAACAAGGTGAAATTTGTCTCAGCTGTTGGTGGTCACTTTCTGACTTCTTTCAGGATATGTCTCTGATTTTCTCTCAGCTCCAGGTCTTACTGTCTTTCTTACTCTTGGGGGAAAAAAATTAAAAAGCCCCCTGCTGGTTGTTAAGCCTGCCCAACCAGTTTTGCAGATCTTCCCAGCTCCTGCAGGTGGTGGGTGGTTGATCTCATTTTTCCCTTTCTGGTGGTTCTGGCAATGAAGGGGGCTCAGTCTGGGCTACAATAATCACAGGTGCCCAGTTTCCAGCCCACTGCCCTCCAAGCCCTGTGAAGCCCACAATCTTCCCTATGTGCAGTGTGCTGTGCTGGTACCAATAAACTAACTCGTTTTGCACTCCTTTGATCAATCCATGAGGTCACTGAGTGAGACCAAATCACACTCACAATCCTCCCTACTTGTTAGGGAGGCAACTGTGTGCACAAGGTCTCTGCCCAGTTCCCCTTTTGAAAATAGTCTCTGCAGATGCCTCTGCTACTCTGAGCCACTGCTCAGCTTCTGACATACTCCAACTCTCTGTCAAGTCAAGAGTCTATCTCAGTGATGGCCAGTTGTGGCTCTTCTCTTCCTCCACCTCCAGGTGCAGCCAGAATCCCCCCAACTCTGTAGCAATGTCCCAGCCAGCAACTTCTGCCCCACATTAGGTGTGCTGCCAGCTGTGTGAGTGTTTACTGCCTCTTTTTCCCCAGTAACTTTACGTGTTCAAGTCTCTCCTGGCACAGGTCTGTGATTTCCCCACCCAGGGAGGGGAGGGATCGGCTAGGCTGCTATCACTGACCCAGCTCTTCTCTGATGTTGTCCTAACAGCAGCCAGGGTTTCTAGCACCATGCCTGGGGACTTTCCCCATCCTCCTATAAAACCTCTTTACCACCCATTTTGAAGTGTCTCTGCACACTTTGGCTTCCAAACTTCATATCAACTAATATTTAGCTGACTGTCCACTTTGCTTTTTTGAAGATCAGATAAGTGTCCCGTTTAGGTACAGACCAAGTGGGCTCATCTCCCACCTACTTTGCCACCAACTTCCAGCCTCTCCCACCTCTGATTTTATCTCAGCTCAAGGTGCCAGGTGGGTCATCCAACTGCTGGCAACACCACCTGTATCTCCTTCCCCTATTTCTAGAGGGAGCATCTGTTGTGATTGAGAGGGTGAAGTCTGTGTCTTCCCTGGGAGGTATTGTTCATCATTCTTCTGGGAAAATTGTGGGTGCATTCCCCCTGCTGCCACACCTCCAGTCTTAGTCTGACAAGTTTATTTCCAATAATGTATAATTTATGCTTAAACAGCTGTCTGTTTTGTGGGGGGCAGGCAATAATCTGTGTAAGAGTGTCAGCTTCTGCTTGGTGTAGCCTTCAGCTCTGTGTGTGAGCCAAGTCTGGGTGGTTCCCTGAATCACCCTTGTTGCACCCTTTCTTAACTTCTTTGTTTTTTAAAGATTTTATTTATTTATTTCTAGAGAGAGGGTAAGGGAGGGAAAAAGGAAAAGAGGGAAACATCAATGTGTGGTTGCACCTTGTGTGCCCCCTACTGGGGACCCAGCCTGCAACCCAGGCATGTGACCTGACTGGGGATCGAACCAGTGACCCTTTGGTTCCCAGGCTGGCACTCAATATGCAGAGCCACACCAGCCAGGGCAATTTCCTGTTTTGATAGCCTTAGTGAAATAGGGCCCTAGGACCCAGTGTACTTTGTCTACATGTAGGGAGTTCAAAATGGGTCCTTTTAGGCATTAGTCTTGCTGTCTTACTCTTGCAGAAAAGCTCCCTGTTGGTTTTTAAGCCTGCGCAGCCAGTTTTGCAGATCTTTCCAGCTCTTGCACATGGTAGGATTTGGGCTCAATTCTTTCTTCCCTGTGGTTCTGCCAATGAAGTGGTTTCAGTCTGGCCTACAATAATCACAGGTGCACAGTTCCCAGCCCACTGCCCTGACAGCATTTTTTGCCCTGCACTCTCCACCCTGTGCCATTCACTAGGCTGAGGCAGAGAAACCACTTTGCTTTGCACCCCTTTGATCTACCCAGTAGGTGCACTGAGTGGGAGAAAATCATTCTCACAAACCTCCCTCCTTGTTGGCCAGGCAGATGCATGCATGCATGCATGGTCTCTGCCCAGCATGCCTATTTCCCCTTTTGAAACAAGTCACTCTGGATGCTACCACTGTAGCTCTAAGCAACTGTCCAGCTTTCCACACACTCCAACTCTCTGGCAAGTCAAGAGTCTATCTCAGTCACTACCAGTTATGGCCCTCTTCTTCTTCCAGCCCCAGGTGCAGACAGAATTTTTCCCAACTCTGTGGCAGTGTCCCAGCTGGCAACTGCTGCCCCTGCTAGGGTACACCACCAGCTGTGTGCATGTGTGCAGCCTGTCTCTCCCTGGCAACTTTGTGCATTCAAGTCACTCCTGGCATGGGTCTGTTGTCTCCCCACCCTGGGAGGGGAGAAAGCTGCTGTGCTGCTATCCTTGACTGGATTCTTCTCAGATGTTGGCCCCAGAGCAGCCACAGTTTCTGGTGCTATGCCCCAGGACTTTCCCTGTCTGCCTGTACAACCTCCTTTACTGCCTGTTTTGAAGCATCCACTGCACACTTTGGTTTCCAAACTTCATACCAGGTAAGATTCTGTTAACTATTCACTTTGTTTTTCAAAAGATCAGCTAAGTGTCCCAGTTGGGTACACAAGTGAGTGGGCTTAGCTCCCACCTATTTTGCTACCATATTCCTCCCTTGTGTATAAATTTTAAAATTGGAAATGACCTCCTTGTTCATGCCTGTATGAGAGGAGTTGTTGTGTGACAAGAACCTAACAGTGATGAAGCTGTATAATTCCACCAACTTGGCCTCCAAGCCTGAAGACTGGGCAAGAGCCTTGTCTGTTAGGTGCACTGAGTAGCAATTGTTTTTCCTGGAGGTATTTCTTCACACTTAGAGCAAAGACATCATGAATCCACTCAATAAAAAAAATTCCTGGTTATCCAAGTTTTGTGTTTATCCCTTCACATCACATTCAACTTGTTTTTTATTACATTTTTCTTGAAAACTTGCAAGTTTTCAGAATGGTAGAACAGTAGAGGCTTCAACTTAAAGTCCCCACTTGCATTCCTATACAACGATAACTTTAGCCTGTCCTCCGTTAGCTTATGTTCTGGCAATGACTTCTCCTCCTGTGAAATATAGGTCCTCTTTGCATTTTATTCCAATGATGCCTGTCTCATCAGAATTGAACACTTGTTGAATTCTAGCCAAGATGGGCATGTAGGTAGAAACGCTTCACTTCTTCTCACAACCAAAAGGAAGATAACAACCAATCTAAAAACAATAAACAACCAGAAGTGTCAGAAAATCAAGCTGCATGCAACTCTGACAACAAAGGACTTATTTTTTTTTTATTTTATTTCTTTATTTTTAGAGAGACAGGAAGGGAGGGAGAAAGAGAGGGAGAGAAACATCAGTGTGTGGTTGCCTCTCACACAGCCTCCACTGGGGACCTAGCCCACAACCCAGGCATGTGCCCTGACCAAGAATTGAACCATGACCCTCTGGCTCACAGCGCATGCTCAATCCACTGAGCCACACCAGCCAGGGCAACAAAGGACTTAAAGAAACATTCACCAGACTGGTAGGAGAGGTGGAGATGGGTAGCCAGGTGAGTGGAGAGGACCTGCAGCAAGGTGGAGGACCATGTGGGTAACACTCAGCAGATGTGCAACTGAAATGGGACTGACTTAGAGGAGCTGCCGCAAGGCAGTGAACCATGGGAATGAAGCAGGGCTGGTTGAATGGGAAAATAAAGACCCAAGCTAGCTGTAAAATACCACAGGGGTTGCCACAGTGGGGGAAACTCCCAGTCTCACAAGACAGAGTTTGTTGGAAAGTGGGGCTAGAGCCGAGCAAGTGAGCCACATTGTTCCCTTTCTGACCCCTCCCCCAGATGGTGCCAAAATGCAGCAAAGAGGATTGCCTTGCATGAGTGAATATCTAAGGCTTTGCCCCCCTACATACAGCAGGTGTGCCAAAAAAAAAAAAAAAAAAAAGAAAAAGAAATATGGCCCAAATGAAAGAACAGATCAAAACTCCAGAAAAAGAGCAATGAAGAGAGAGCCAACCTATCTGACACAGAGTTCAAAACACTGGTAATTAGGATGCTCACAGAACTGATTGAGCTAGGTCGTAAAATGAAAGAACAAATAAAGGCTACCCAAAATGAAATAAAGCAAAATATACAGGGAACCAACAGTGAAGAGAAGGAAACCAGAACTCAAAGCAACAATCTGGAACAAAAGGAAGAAATAAACATCCAACCAGAACTCAATGAAGAAACAAAAATTTTAAAAAAATAAGAGGCTTAGGAACCTCTGGGACAACTATAAATGTTCCAATATCTGAATCATAGGGATGCCAGAAGGAGAAGAACAGAGCAAGAAGTTGAAACTTATTTGAACAAATAATGAAGGAAAACTTCCCCAATCTGGCAAAGAAAATAGACTTCCAGGAAGTCCAGGAAGCCCACAGAGCCCCCCAAAAATTGAACCCAAAGAGGAACACACCAAGGCACATCATCATTAAGTTACCCAAGGTTAAAGACAAAAAGAAAATCTTAAAAGCAGTAAGAGGAAAGGAAAGAGTTACCTACAAAGGAGTACCCATAAGGCTATCAGCTGATTTCTCAAAAGAAACCTTACAGGGAAGAAGGGGCTGGAAAGACATATTCAAAGTCATGAAAGGCAAGGATCTACATCCAAGATTACTCTATCCAGCAAAGCTATCATTTAGAATGAAATGGCAGATAAAGTGCTTCTCAGGTAAGGTCAAGTTAAAGGAGTTCATCATCACCAAGCTCTTGTTATATGAAATGTTAAAGGGACTTACCTAAGAAGTAGAAGAAGATCAAAAACTATGCACAGTAAAATGACAACAGACTCACAACTATCAACAACTGAATCTAAAAAAATGAAAATGAAAACTAAGCAAAAAACTAAAACAGGAGCAAAATCAAAGAAATGGACATCACAAGAAGGGTTTTCATAGGGTGGAGGAAGAATGGGGAGATAAGGTACAGGGTATAAGAAGCATAATTGGTAGGCATAAAATAGACAGGGAGAGGTTAAGAATGGTGTAGGAGTGCTAGCTTCAGCAGCACATATACTAAAATTGGAACGATACAGAGAAGATTAGCATGGCCCCTGCGCAAGGATGACACACAAATTCATGAAGCGTTCCATATTTTTATCCTAAGAACCCTGAAACACCAATCCAAAAGAATCGATGAACCCCAATGTTCATAGAAGCACAATTTACAATAGCCAAGTGTTGGAAGCAACCTAGGTGCCCATCAGTAAATGAGTGGATCAAAAAACTGTGGTATATTTACACAATGGAATTCTATGCAGCAGAAAGAAAGAAGGAGCTCCTACCCTTTGCAAAGCATGGATGGAACTGGAGAGCATTATGCTAAGTGATATAAGCCAGGCAATGAAAGACAAATACCATATGATCTCACCTTTAACAGGAACTTAATCAACAAAACAAAACAAACAAACAAGCAAAATATAACCAAAGACATTGAAATTGAGGACAGGCTGACAGTCATCAGAGGAGAGGGGAAGGGAATTTCAGGGGAAAAGGGGAAGGGTTTAGAGCAACAAGTATAAAAGACACGTGGACAAAAACTATGGGGGATGGAAATGGGAGGGAGGTGGGGAGGGCTGGGGCAGTGGGCTGGGATGGGAGTAAAAGGCAGAAAACTGTACAAGAACAAAAATTAAAATTTAAAAAATTTAAAAAAAAGAATGGTGTAGGAAACAGAGAAGTCAAAGAACTTATATGTACAACCCATGGACATGAACTAGGTGGGGGGAGGCTGAAGTGTTGGGGGGTGTGTAAAGGGGGAAAATTGGGAAAACTGTAATAGCATAATCAATAAAATATACTAAATAAATAAGTAAATAAAATCTTTAAAAATAAAAAATAAACAAATTGAACACTTGGGGGAAAAAATCCCTTGACCTCTACATACTCTTGAAATTCTGTCACTAAATTATTAGCAGCTACTTTGTTAGAACTGGTACCTTCCCCATGCCTCACTACACTATGAATGCCACTTTTTTTTCTTAATTTTATTGAACTATCCCCTAGTAACCTAAACAAATCACTTTCAGCACTTGTCCTAAGAGTGCTTTCATGAGGTCAGCATTCAATATCTTTGCTTTTTCACCAGCTGACTGCTTTTTGTTTATCCAAATTAAAACACTTTTTCTACCTTTTCAGTTCCTGTGATCATTACTTCACACCCTTAGCAACATCAGCACTCTTGATGACCTCTTTAAGTTTTAAAATTGTGCTAATTGTCAATTTCACCATGCCATAGTTGGTAGCTGAATTAGACATGCAAAAATTTAGCACTTATTTTTTCCTCATAACTTTTCCTTTCCTCCATTTTCCTCATAACTTTCCTTTTCACTTTGCTTCTATCACTAAGCTTCTTAGGACCCATGGTGACTTACTGTACATGTTTAATTATAATAAGCAGCAACAAAAGTGAAAGAAAAAACATGAAAATATTTACAGCATGATTTTCTGAGATGTTAATAATGCGAGGTTTAGTGGTAAACTGACTCGTACTCATGCACTCTCTCCATTACTTGTTGACTGAGTGATGTGTGATTGATCCTACAGGTATCAGCATGAAAATATTGTTGGGTCAAGAACTGAAGTTTTGTTCAACAACTGAGACATTTTTTGTTTCCCTGTGAGCAACTTGGTCAAGTTACATTTTCTTCTAGTAGTTTTATGGCTTCAAGTCTTACATTTAAGTATTTTCTCCATTTTGTGTTATTCTTGTAGATGGTATAAAACAGTGGTCTAGTTTCACTTTTTTGGCATATATCTGTCCAACTTTCCAACACCACTTATTGAATAGACTGTCTTTACCTCATTGTATATTCTTGCTACCTTTGTTGTAGATTAATTGATCATGTAGTCATGGAATTATTCTGGACTGTATTCTATTCCATCTATCTATGTAGCTGTTTCCATGTCAGTACCATACTGTTCTGATTACAATGGCCTTGTAGTATAGTTTGATATCAGGTATTTTAATGTCTTCAACTTTGTTCTTCTTTCTGAAGATTTCTGTGGCTATTGGAGGTTACGGTTCCACATAAACTTTAGAACTAATAAGTTCTAGTTCTGTGAAATACACCATTGGTATTTTGATAGGAATTGCATTGAATCTGTCTATTGCTTAGAGGGGTATAAACATTTTAGTGATGATAATTCCTCCTATCAAAAATCACAATATGGATGGATCAAGAGAGCATTATACTAAGTGAAATAAGACAGGTGATGAAAGACAAATACCATGTGATCTCACCTATAAGTGGAACTTAATCAACAAAACAAACAAGCAAGCAAAATATAACCAGAGACATTGAAATAAAGAACAAATTGATAGTAACCAGAGGGGCGGGGGTAGGTGGATAATTGGGGGGGAAGGGTGAAGGGTCATCAAAGAACATGTATAAAGGACACATGCCCAAAGCTAAAGGGTGGTAGTATTAAGGGTGGGAAGTGGAGAGGGGTGAGGTGGGGGGTATGGTGGTAGAGGGAATGGAGACAACTGTACTTGAACAATTAAAAAAAGAAATAAAATATTTATATGGTAATTTCTATTCTTAATAAAGTAACAATTTATATTCTTAAAAAAACAAAAGTACAAGATATGTTTCCATTTATTTGTAATTTCTTCAATTTTTCTCAATGTCTAATATTTCAAGTATAGCCTTTACCTTATTGGTTAAATGTATTCCTAGGTATTTCATTTTTTGAAACAAATTATAAATGGGATTTTTAAAAATTTCTCTTTCTGGTAGTTAAAAATGCAACTGACTTCTGAATATCATATTTGTATCCTGTAAATTTACTGAATTAGTTAATCAATTGTAATATATTTTGGTAGACTATTTAGAGTTTTCTTTATATAGTATCATGTGATCTGCAAATAATGACAGATATATGTCTTCCCATCTAATTTTGTAACCTTTTTATTTCTTGTTCTTCTCTGATTCCTGTGGCTAGGACTTCCAATATTACATTGGTTAAACTCTTAAGAAAAATATGTCTGTTCTTATCCAAGTACCAGACTATTTTGATTACAGTGGCCTTCTAATATAGTTTGATTTCAGGTATTGTGATCCCTCTTACTTTGTTCTTCTTTCTCAAAATTGCCGTGGTTATTCAGGGTCCATTATGGTTCCATATAAATTTTTTGAAATGTTTGTTCTATATCTGTGAAATATGTCATTGGTATTTTAATAGAGATTGCACTGAATCTATAAATTGCTTTGGGAAGTATGGACATTTTGATGATGTTGATTCTTCCAATCCATGATCATGGTATGTGTGTCCATATATTTGTATCTTCCTTAATTTTTTTCTTCAGTATTATGTAGTTTTCTGAGTACAGGTCTTTTACCTCCTTGGTTAGGTTTATTCCTAGGTACTTTATTTTTCTTATTGCTATAGCAAATGGGATTTTTTCCCTGATGGATGGGGATGAGGATAATGGGGGAAAGAAGGAGAAGGGTCATCAAAGAACATGTGTAAAGGATCCATGGACAAAGCCAAAGGGGGGTAGCATTGAGGGTGGGAGAGGGGGGTGGATGGGATGGGAAGAGTGATTGGGGGAAAATGGAGAAAACTGTACTTGAACAACAATAAAAAAATAAAGGAGAGAAACTATATGACCATTTCAAAAATCTTAAGAAAAATGCTTGTAGCCATGCCCAGTGTAGTTTAGTTGGTTGGAGCATAATCCTGTGAACTCAAAGGTCATGAGTTTGATTCCTGGGCAGGGCACATGCCTAGGTTGTGGGTTGGGTGCTTGGTCAGGGCACATTTCAGAGGCAACTGATTGATTTTTCTCTCTCACTGTGTTGTTTCTCTCCATCTCTGTCTTCTTTCCTTCTCCTCTCTCTAAAATCATTAAGCATATTTTCAGGTGAGGAAAAAAAAAAAGAAAAACGCTTTTAGCTTTTTCATTCAATATGATGTTACCAGTGTTTTTGTCATACATTGCCTTTATTATGTTGAGGTATATTTCCACTTTATTGAGAGTCTTTATGGATGGTGCGTTTTATCAAATGCTTTTTCTGCATCAGTTGCATGTTTATATAATATGATTTATATCCTTTGTTTTGTTTATGTGATGTACCACCTTGATTTGCAAGTATTTAATCAACCTTGCATCCCAGGAATAAATCCCACTTGATTAAAGTATATGATTTTTTAATGTATTAAAGAATTCAGCTTGCTGACATTTTGTTGAGGATTTTTTGCATCTATGTTGATGAGAGACATTAGACTATAATTTTCTAGTTATCATATCTTTTGAAAGGAGCATTTATTAACATTCAAAATTATTATTGACAGGTATGTACATATTGCCATTTTATTATTTATATTTATATATTTTTTTCTTCTTAAAAATGACCCCATAACATTTCCTGTAATACTGTTTTTGTGGTGATGAACTCTTTCAGATTTTCTTGTCTGGGAATCTCTTTATTTCTCCTTGATGGGTATAGTTCTGTTTGTATTCCTTGCTTTTCATCACTTTGACTTACATGCCAGTCCCTTTTGGCCTAAAATTTCTGTTCACAAATGAGCTGACAGTCTTATGAAAGTTTGCTTGTAGGTAATCAACTGCTGTTCTATTGCTGCTTTTAGGATTCTCTTTGACTTTCAACTTCGCTATTTTAATTACAATATGCCATTGTGTGAGCCTCTTTAGGTTCATTTTGTTTGGGACCCTCTATTCTCCCTGGACTTATATGTCTATTTTCTTCACCAGGTTAGGGAAATTTTTAATCATTTTTTCAAATAGGTTTTCAATTCCTTGTTCTCTCTCTTCCCCTTTTGGTACTCCAATGATACAAATATTCTTATGCTTGATATTGTCACAGAAGTCCCTTAAACTACTCTAATTTTTTAAACCTCTTTTTTCTTTTTCTGCTCTTACTGAATATTTTCTGCTACCTTGTCTTCCAAATCTCTGATTTGACCCTCTGCTTCATCTAACCTGCTGTTGATTTCTTCTAGTGAATTCTTCATTTTGGTTATTGTATTTCTCATTTCTGACTAATTCTTTTTCATGGTTTTTATGTCTTTTTATGCTTATTATCTCTGTGTTGAAGTTATCACTAAGTTCCTTGAACATCCTTATTGCCAGTGTTTTGAATTCTGTGTCTGGTAGATCTTGCCTCCATTTGTTCAGATCTTTTTGTGGAGATTACTCTTGTTACTTCATTTGTGACATATTACTTTGTATCCTCATTTTGGCCATCTCTGTGCATTTGTTTCTATGCATGTGGTTGATTTGTTATGTCTTCCAGGCTTGGCAGATTGGCTTTATGTATTGTAGTAGGAATCCTGTGAATCCCCATGGTTTAGTCTCCCTGATTACCAGAGCTGGGTGCTTTTGAAGTTTCCCTTGTGTATACTCTTCATTTTTAGTTGATCCCTGATGGTTGTTGACACATAAGTGGATGGAAAATACACTCAGGTGATTGACTATGAGTTTGGCCACAACTTAAGGCTTACAAGCTGCTGTCTGAGGACTGACTTCATGAATGAGATTCATCCCAGTGGGGTCTGGTGTTTTCTGAGATTACTCTTTGGGTGTTCTACTTGTGGAGTTTGTTGAGTATGCTTTATTGTGGTCTGATGCTAGCCACCAAGTGCATGTGTTCTGGAGCCTCTTGAGAGGGGCTGTAGTGCAGACCAATGTCAGATGTTAAATGTGACCAGCCTGGAGCTACTTGTTAGAAGCTATGGAGTGATCTACAGTTGGTTACTGCCTGTGCTGGACCTGAATGCATGTACAAGAGACCACACTAAGAACTGCAGCTGGCTGCTATGAGTTCCTTGACTAGAGCAAGTTACCAAAAGGCACCGGACACTCCAGGGATTTCCACTGCTTGGTAGCTGTTTATAAGGTTTAGCTGCTAAACAGCCTTGGGTTGTACACATGTTGGATGAGACAGGGTCTCTTGGAGTCACAAGAATGGGGTGATGGTATTCACCAGATTAATGTATATTCAGATTTACTTTCAGTGCTGAGCCTGAGGCTGCTCAGTGAATGCCACAGAATATACTAAGACCAAGCACCATCCTCCTGGGATCTGCACACATTCAAGAATTTTTAAAGAAAGATTGCAGTGTGGGCCATGGCTGGCTGCCTGCCCCAGAAAGAGCCTTGAGCAGTGTGAGAGTTGGGTGCACCTGAGTATCAGGAACTAATCTGGATGGAGATAATGGAGTTTACTAGGCTAATTCAGATTCAGATCTAGTCATGTGGGGGAGGGCTCAACACAGGAAAGATGGCACTTACCCATAAGCAGTGTGAGAGGTGGGCTCAATGCAGGGACAATAGTAGCTGTCCCACCAGCCCTCCTCCTGAAATCACACAGCTCAATTTCTACTTTTATATCTCTGGCGCCTTCCCACCCCAAGCTGCTGTCTCTCTACTGGAGCCAAAGGTAAGTACCTGCAAGCAAGAGTGTGTGTGAGTTCTTTTAAGAGGATGCCTGAGTTTCCAGCAGCCCTTTTTTTTCACCCAGGCAGATAAAGCCCTTGCTGATTTTTACAGACAGATGTTGTGAGGGCTCATCTTTCTGGTACTGGTACTGTGGGCTGGGGAGCCCCATGTGGGGATGAGACCCCTTACTCTGAAGGAGGGACATCGGTGACCCCATTTTGCATCTCTGCCTCTCCTACTAGTCTCAATGTGACTTCTTCTTTATATCCTTAATTATAGAATTTCTGGTCAGCTAGCTTTGATGGTTCTATAGGTGGCTTTTTATAATTTAGTTGTAATTTTAATGTGATCATGAAAGAAGGCAAGTATAGCATTAACCTACTCTACCATATTTACTGAAACTTCTTTTTATCTGTTTTTTTGTTTTGTTTTTTTTTTTTAAGATTTTCAGCCCTGGCTGGTGTGGCTCAGTGGATTGAGCACCAAACTGCAAACCCAATTCCTAGTCAGGGCATATGCCTGGGTTGCAGGCCAGATTCCCAGTAGGGGGCACGTGAGAGGCAACCACATGCTGATGTTTCTCACCCTCTCTCTTTCCCCTCCCCTCTCTCTAAAAATAAATTAAAAAAATCTTTTCAAAAACTTAGAAAAGATTTTCAGAGTATATCTCAAAGTAAAACCCAACTCAATACTGAATACAAAAGAAGTATCAAAAGAGGGATAAATATACCAGAGAAATGTAAATAAATACAATTATCCACTCACACACTTAGTTCTATAAGGTAAATTCCTTAAACATGACTCAGAGGAGAATGAACCCATAAGAAGCACACACTGCTGAACACAGCACTTCAAAGAGGTGATTCCCTCTCATCTTCTCATGCATTGTTCAAATATGTATCATACTGTCATCTGTAAAACACTGTTTAAAAGTTTCATTGATATAGTTTATGATGGAAATATAGACACTTAAAAACAGTTTAGAATTTTCTTTAAAATTTATAGGTACACTTACTATATGATCTAGATTACTACATAAAGCTAGGGATTTATCCTAGAGAAAAGAAAGCATGTTTACACAAACACATGTACACAAATATTTTCAAGAACTCCATTAATAACTGCCAAAAACAACTGAAATGTTCTCTAAAAAATGAACGTGAGATACCATACAATGGGCTTCTGCTCAGCAATAAAAAGGAACAAAATATTGTTAACTGAAATAATTTTTGATGAATCTCAAAGGCATTGTGCTTAGTAAAAGTAGCTGATCTCAAAATGTTAAATATATGATTCTATTAATATGAAATTTTCTTAAAAATAAAAATATACTGGACTTCCGGCCAAGATGGAGGCATAGGTGGACACACTTTGCCTCCTCTCACAACCAAAATTAAGGACAACAAATATTTAGAAACAAGAAAACAACCAGAACTTATAGAAAATTGAACTGTACGGAAGTCCAACAACCATTCATCCAGACCGGTAAGAGGGGCGGAGTTGCGGCAGGAAAAAGTGGAGGTGCGGACCCTGGAACGCAAGCAGCAGCGGCTGGCAGTTCCCAGGTGCACAGGGGGCGATTGACGGTCCCTGGGCCCACAGGCAGCAGCTGGCGGACCCCAGGCACAGGGGGGCAACTGTGCAGACCCATTGAGGCCGCACAAGGCGGCTGGCTGACCAGGTGGTCCCACATTCCGGCGCGCAGACAGTCCAGGGAAAGGGGAAGTGGCAGAAGGGACTGAATCCAGGAGAGAGTGGAGCAGGTGCCATTCTTCCCTCTCAGACCCCGCCCCCACCTACAGCATCACAACCCAGCTACTGGGCTGCCCCGCCCTGAGGAACACCTAAGGCTCCACCCCTCCCTACCTAATAGCGGCGACCAGACTAAAACCAAAACAAAACAAAACAAAAAAATCCCACCAAAAATGGCTCAAACTGGAGAAAAAAATGAAAATCCCAGAGTCAATTCCTCTAAGCCGTGAAGAGATAGCCAACCTATCAGATGCACAGTACAAAGCACTGGTCATCAAAATGCTCACAGAATTGGTTGATTTTACTCACAAATTAGATGAAAAAATGCAGGCTACAATACGTGAAATGAAGGAAGACGCATGGGGAACCAATAGACATGGAAGGAAAACTGGAACTCAAATCAATGGAGTGGACCAGAAGGAAGAAACTAACAACCAAACAGAAAACGAGAAAGAAACAAGAATTCAAAAAAATGAGGAGAGGCTTAGGAACCTCCGGGACATCGTTAAACGTCCCAACATCCGAATTATAGGGGTCCCAGAAGGGGAAGAAGAAGAGCAACAAGTGGAAAACTTATTTGAACAAATAATCAAGGAGCACTTCCCCAATCTGGCAAAGGAAATAGACTTCCAGGAAGTCCAGGAAGCTCAGAGAGTCCCAAAGAAGTTGGACCCAAGGAGGAATACACCAAGGCACATCGTAATTACATTAGCCAAAATTAAAATGGACAGAATTCTAGAAGCAGCAAGGGATAAGGGCACAGTCACCTACAAAGGAGTTCCCATCATACTGTCAGCTGATTTCTCAAAAGAGACCTTACAGGCAAGAAGGGGCTGGAAAGAAATATTTGAAATCTTGAAAAGCAGGGACCTACATCCAAAATTGCTCTATCCAGCAAAGCTGTCATTTAGAATGGAAGGACAGATAAAGCGCTTCTCAGATAAGGTCAAGTTCAAGGAGTTCCTCATCACCAAGCACTTATTATATGAAATGTTAAAGGGACTTATCTAAGAAAAAGAAGATAAAAAATATGACAGTGAAAAGACAGCAAACTCACAGCTATTAAGAACCACACCTAAAACAAAAGCAAACTAAGCAAACAGCTAGAACAGGAATAGCACCACAGAAATGGAGATCATATGGAGGGTTAGCAACAGTGGCATGGGAGGAGGAGAGAGGGGGAAAAGGTACAGAGAATGAGTAGCATAGATAGTGGGTAGAAAATAGACAGGGGGAGGGCAAGAATAGTATGGGAAATGTAGAAGCTAAAGAACTTATGACACATGGACATGAACTAAAGGGGGGAATGTGGGTGGGAGAGGGTGTGCAGGGTGGGGGAAATGATGGGGGAGAAATGGGACAACTGTAATTACATAACCAATAAAATATGTTAAATAAATAAATAAATAAATAAAAATATATTGGAGAACAGAGTGACTGACAGGGCCTTGGAATAAAAGGAGAGCATGAATAGCATGGGGATTTGGATGTTTTTATGTCATAATACTGTTTTATAGTTTACTTATTTATACAATAATTATATAAACACCACCATATTATAATTTACACACTACACATCAAAAAAAGAAGAGTCAATTGTGCTGTATAATTATTTTCATTGTTATTGTATTTCAGTTGTCTCAATTCCCCCCTCTGCCCTTCTCCACCTGGCCCACCTCCGATCTCACAGTCAATCCCCATAGTGTTGTCCTTGCCCATTGGTTATTCATACATGTTCTGTGACTAGTCTCTTCCCCTTCTTTCCACTATGACCCCGGTTCCCCTAACCTCTGGCCACTTTTAGTCTGTTCCATGTTTCCATGTCTCTACTGTATTTTGCTCATTAGTTTATTTGGTTCATTAGATTCCTTTTATAAGTAAGATATATGGTATTTGATTTTCACTGACTGGCTTATTTCAGTTATCATAATATTCTCCAGTTCCATACATGCTGTCCTAAAAGGTAAAAGTTTCTTTTTTCTTTCTGCTACATAGTATTCCACTGTGTAGATGTACCTCAGTTTCTTGATCTACTCATCTACTGATGAGCACTTAGGCTGTTTCCAGCACTTGGCTATTGTAAATAGTGCTTCTATGAACATGGAGGTGCATAAGGTCTTCTGAATTGGTGTTGGCAAGATTCGTAGGATATATTCCCAGCAGTGGAATTGCTGGGTAGAAGGACAGTTCCATTTTTAATTTTTTAATGGAGGAAATTCCATATGCTTTCCACAGTGGCTGCACTAGTCTGCATTTCCACCAACAGTACATTAGACTTCCCTTTGTGCCACATCTTCACCAGCACTTGGTGTCTGTTGATTTATTAATGATACCAGTCTGACATGTGTGAGGTGATATCTCATTGTGGCTTTAATTTGTGTCTCTCTGATGGCCAGTGACGTTGACCATCTTTTCATAACAATGGCCTCCCTGTTTGTTCTCCTTGGAGAAGTGAGATTCACTTCCTCTGCCCATTTTTAAATTGTATTGTCTTCCTGGTGTTCAGTGGTATGAGTTCTTTATATATTTTCGAGATCAAATACTTGTCTGATGTATCATTGGCAAATATGTTCTCCCACACAGTCAGGTCCCTTTTCATTTTGATGATGAGTTCTTCAGCTGGGCAGAAACTTTTTAATTTGATATAGTCCCATTTGTTTATTTATTCCTTTATTTCCCTTGCCCTAGTACAGGAGTGTCAAACTCATTTTCACTGGGGGCCATATCAGCTTCGCAATTGCCTTCAAAGGGATGAATGTAATTTCAGGACCGTATAAATGTAACTAACTACTCCTTAACTAGAGGCAAGGAGCTTGGTGCTGCTGCCAGGTAGAAACAAGGTGCTGGGCCAGATAAAACAAGGTGGAGGGCTGGATTCAGCTTACTGGCTCTTGTGTTTGCCACCTGTACCCTAGGAGATATGTTGCCAAAAATAATGTTATGTGGGATATATGAAATTTTGCTGTCTATGTTTTCCATGAGGAATTTCATGGTATCACAACTTATATTTAAGTCTTGTATCCACTTTGAGTTTATTTTTGTGTATAGTTTAGTTGGTCTAGTTTTTTTGTTTTTCATGTGCTAGCCCAGTTCTCCCAACACCATTTATTAAAGAGACCACTTTTACTCCATTGTATGCTCATGCTACCTTTGTCAAATATTAATTGACTCAAAGACATGGATTTATTTTGGCCTTTCTATTCTGTTCTATTGATCTATATGTCTGTTCTTATGTCAGTGCCATCCTGTTTTGATTACAGTGACCCTGTAATATAGTTTGATATGAGGTATTTTGATCCCTTCAACTTTACTCTTCTTTCTCAATATTGCTGAGGCTATTCCAGGTCTTTTTTTCATATCCATATAAATTTTTGGAGAATTTGTTCTAGATCAGTGAAATATGCCATATGTATTTTAAAAGATGTTTCATTGAATCTATAGACTGCATTTGGGTAGTACAGACACTTTAATGATGTTGATTCTTCTTATCCATAAACATGGTATAGGCTTCCATTTATTTGTATCTTCCTCATTTTCGGTCTCCAGTGTTCTATAATTGTCTGAATACAGGCCTTTCCCTCTTGATTAAATTTACTCCTAGATGCTTTATTTTTTTTGTTATTGTTGCAATAGTAAATGGGATTGTTTTCTTAGTTGCTCTCTTTTTTCTTTATGCCAATAATTTTTAGATTTATTTACTCCTTATATATACATTTGTTTCTCACTTTTTTACTGTAATTTTTCTCCCTTTACCATTTAGTCCCATTATAATTGCCTGCACCCATCAACCACCACATTGTTGTCCATATCTATGAGGCCTTTTTCCTTTCTGCTTAATCCCTCCACCCACAACTTCCATCCAACGTAGCCATCATTCTGCTCTCCATCTAAGAGTCTGTCCTCATTTTCCTGTTAGTTCAGTTTGTTTATTACATTACACACACCAGTGCATTCATAAGGTATTTGTCTTTCTCTAACTGGCTTATTTCACTTAGCATAATGTCCTCAGTTCCATCCATACTGTCATAGATACTGGGTAAAATTTTCTTCTTTTTACAGCCAAGAATTACTCCATTGTGTAAATGTCCTATAGTATTTATATGCATTCATCTACCAATGGACACTTACATATCTTGGCAATTTTAAATAACATTGCAATGAACATAGGGGTTCCTATAATCATTTGAATTAGTATTTTTGGTTCCTTCAGATATATTCCCAGAAGTGGTTTCACTGGGTCAAAAAGAAGCTTCATTTTTAATTTTTGGAGATATTTCCATACTGCTTTCCACAGTGGCTGTACCAGTCTGCATTCCCACCAACAGTGCAAAAGGGTCCCACTTTCTCCACATCCTCTCCAGCACTTGTTGTTTTTGATTTATTGATGATAGCCATTCTGACAGGTGTGAGATGGTATCTCATTGTGGCTTTAAATTGTATTTCTCTGATGATTAGGGATGTTGAACATCTTTTCATATGTCTATTGGTTATCTGTATGTCCTCTTTGGAGAAGTGTGTATTCAGGTCCTTTGCCCATTTTTTAATTGGGGTTTTCCTTTTTTGCTATTGAGTTTCATAAGTACTTTATAAATTTTGTATATTAACCCCTTATCAGATGTATCAGTAAATACATTCTTCCATTATGAGTGTTATCTTTTTAGTTTGTTGATGATATTTTTTACAGTGCAAAATTTTTTAGTTTGATGTAGTCCCACTTAGTTATTAATTTTTTTGTTTTTCTTGGCTGGGGAGATATATATGATAAAATATTTCTATGAGCAATGTCTGAGATATGGCTACCTATGTCTTCGAGGATTTTATGGTTTGGGGTCTAACAGTTGAGTCTTTGATCAATTTTGAATTTATTCTTGTGTGTGGTATAAGAAGGTGGTCCAGTTCCATTTTTCTGCACTTATCTGTCCAACTTTTACACCATTTATTGAATAAACTATTTTAACCCATTGTAAGTACCTGTTTCCTCTCTCAAATATTAATTAACTATAAATATGTGGGTTTATTTCTGGGTTCTTTATTCTATTGCACTGATGTATGTGTCTTTTTTAAAAGATTTATGTGTTTATTTATCTTTAGAGAGAGGAGAAGGGAAGTAGAAAGACAGGGAGAGAAATATTGATCTATTGCATCTTGCGTGTCCCCAGTTGGGGACTTGGCCCACAACCCAGGCATGTTCCCAGGGACTGGGAATTGAACTGGAGACCTTTTGGTTCATAGGGCAGTACTCAGTCCACTGAGTCACCAGCCAGGGCTATGTGACTGTTCTTATGCCAGTACCAGACTGTTTTGATTACAGTGGCCTTGTAATATGGTTTGATATCAGGTATTGTGATCCCTCCTACTTTGTTCTTCTTTCTCAAAATTGCTGGGGATATTCAAGGTCATTGATGGATCCATATATAATTTTGAAATTCTTGTTCTATATCATGAAATATGTCGTTGGTATTTTCATAGGGATCACATTGAATCTACAGATTGCTTTGGATAGTATGGAGAATTTAATGATGTTAATTCTTCCAATCCATGAACATGGTACATTTAATTGTGCCTTTCTTAATTTATATCTTGAGTGTTTTGTAATTTTCTGAGTACAGGTCTTTTACCTCGTTGGTTAAGTTTGATCCTAGGTATTTTGTTTTTCTTGTCGCTATAGTAAATGGGATTTTATTCCTAATTTCTGTTTCTGATATTTCATTGTTAGTGTACAAAAATGCCTTCGATCTATGAATATTGATGGTGTATTCTGCTGTTTTGCCAAATTCACACATTAGGTTGAGTAGTTTTTTAATGGAGTCTATAGGGTTTTCTAGGTACACCGTCATGTCATCTGCAAACAGTGAGAGTTTTACTTCCTCCTTTTCAATTCAGATGCTTTTTATTTCTTTTTCTTGTGTGATCACTGTGGCTAGAACTTCCAATACTATTTAAAGAACTGGTGAAAGCAGACACTGTTTTCTTGTTCCTGATCTTACTAGGAATGCTTTTAGTTTTTGCCCATTGAGTATGACGTTGGCTGTAGGTTTCTTGTATATGGCCTTTATTATGTTGAGGTATGCTCCCTCTACTCTCACTTTGCTAAGTGTTTTTATCATAAATGGGTGCTGTACTTTATCAAATGTTTTTCAGCATCTATTGACATGATCATGTGGTTTTTGTCTTTCCTTTTGTTTTGTGATGTATTATATTTATTGATTTGTGTTTATTGTACCATCCTTGCACCCATGGGATGAATCCCTCTTGATCATGGTACATGATCCTTTTAATGCACTGCTGGATCCAGTTTGCCAATATTTTGTTGAGAATTTTATCATCCTTGTTCATCAGCAATATTGGCCTGTATTTTTTTTTTTTTCTTTCTTGTGTCTTTATCTCATTTTGGAATTAGGATAATGGTGGCCTCATAAAAAGAGCTTAGGAGTCTTCCGTATTCTTAGATTTTTTGGAATAGTTTGAGAAGGATTGGGGTTACCTCTTCCCTAAATATTTTAAAAAGTCTCCTGTGAAGCCATCCAATCCAGGGATTTTGTGTCCCACGAGTTTTTTGATTACTGCTTCTGTCACAGATAAATTTTTTAATAAGTAAGTGATTTTAGCAAAGTTGCTAGATAAAATATCAATATAGAAATAATAACTATAGTATTATATCAATATATCTGAAAGAAACAATAATTTAATTTTAAAATAATACCATACACAAAACCATTAAAAAAGAATTCAAATATGAAGGACTAAACCTGACAAATTGTATGCTGAAGCCCTATACAAAAATACAACACCTATATAATTGAATGGATATACTATGTTCTTACATTGGAGGATGGTAATCATCCTCAAATGTATCTATGATTCAATGCAATCAATCAAAGCTCAAATACCAACAGTGTTTTTGGAGGAATTTCACAAACTAACCCTGGAAGGTTTTTTAGAATGGAAATAAAATGGCCCTCAAATAACTAAGATATGCTTTTAAAAAACAAGTGAGGAGACCTCTTCTACAAGCTATCTATAAAAATTATTTCAAGTTGTACAAAATGGTGGTCCTGGTGCAAGGATAGACAAACAGACTAGTGGAGAAAAATAAGCCAGAAATAGACTTATGCTTTCATGGGCCTTTGACTTTATCACAAAGTTGGCATTATAGGCCTTAGAACAAAGGATTGTGTTTTCAATAAATGATGCTGGGACAATAGGATATCCAAGTGAGACAAAAAACAAGGCTTTACTTCTACTTTACATCACATGTAAGTATCAATTCTAGGTGAAATGAGGGTACCATAGCAAAATGATTTATTTAAGAGAGGAGGATGGTGGCACAGTAGGAGGAGGCAGATTCCACTTCCTCCTACACAGGAGAGAAAAACCTAGCCAATCTACAGAGGAACAGAGCAGACAGCCAACAGTACCACAGCATACATGAAAATAGGAGATCAAAATCTGTACTGGACATTGAAAAACCAGATGGTACCCAGGGATCAGCACGAAGACCAGGGCGGCTGAAGCCCCAGGCACAGCACTTGCTGGATCTCCCACAGGACTCTAGGGAGGGAGCCAGTTCAACTACTCGCTCCCCAGACACACAAGGGTTGAGCAGCAATGGGAGAGACTTGGTTGCTTGAAGTGGCAGGCAAAGAAGTTAAGGTCTGAGTGGCAAACACACTGGGGCTGTGAGCACCCACGCATAGCCTTGGGTGGAGTGGACACCAGAGCCTGAGCAAGCAGAGGTGCCCACAACCAGAGGAGGGGGCTTTGGGGAAGCCCACGCTGGGAGCCCGGGGAGTGCAAGATATCCATGTGAGAACCAGAGCCCACACAAGTGAACCCAGGGAGTGTGCACAGTCTGTGGGAAACCCGGAGCTCACGCCCGTGAACTAAGGGTGAACGCACGCACTGCAAAAACCTGGAACCCACACTCATAAACTCAGGCAGTGTGCGCACTACATAAGAGACCCGGAGCTCACACCCATAAACCAGGGGAGTGCGCACAATCTGTGGGAAACCTGGAGCTCACCCCCCTGAACCTAGGGTGAGCACACAAAATGAGGGAAATGCACGGAGCCCACACTCGGACACTACTGCAGCTCGCATATTCCGTAGAAAACCTGGAACACGCACCTGCAAACCAAGAATGGTGCCTGCACCCCATAGGAGACCCAGAGTTCACACCTATAAATCCCAGGGAGTGCTCGATCCATGGGAGACCTAAGCTCACAACCATAAACTCAGGGAAAGCCTGTGCTTGGCAGCATGCCCAGAATCTACGCCCCTAGGCCCTGCAGGGAGAGGCTCTGGGCTAGCCCTGGGGAGAGTAGTCCAAAGCTGACTGAGTGCTGAACAGGGAGGAAAGCAATACGGTCAACCTCAGGCTGTTGCACAAGCAAGACCAGAAAAACTGGCTAGGAAAGTTTGAAAACAGCAAGAGTTTCTTTTTTTTTATTATTTTTATCTTTTTTACCGCTCAATTCCTTTTCCTTGCTTTACTTCTTTCCAGTTTTATTCCTCCTTCTTTTCTTTCCAACTTTATCTCTTATTCCTTCCTCTTTTTTCTTTTTTCATTTTTTCCTTTTCTCCTTTTAAATACCCACAAGTGAGACCAAAACTTGGAACTATGAAAAAAAATGAGAGTTGGACCCAAAAGGGGGCACTCCAACAGCTGAGACAGTGGAAGCTGTGAACACCAGGATACCCGAAGGAGACTGCACCAGTGAATATCACAGGTATTCCACCATAGAAGTTCATGCCATAAACCCAGGGAGCCAGAACAGATCAATTTAAGAAGCTGAGGCTAACAAGAAGACCCTCCCAAACAATGGGAGACAACGAAACAATCCCCAAATGAAAGGAAAGGAGGAAGCCCCAGAAAGAATGCTAAATGAAACAGAAGGAACTCAACTATCAGGTATTGGGTTCAAAGCAATGGTTGTCAGGAAGCTCCATCAGCTCTCAATGAGCTACCACAAACTACAGGAAAGCTATGATGAACTCACTGCGAACTATATCAACATGAAAAAGGAAATAGAAACAACCAACAAAGGCCAAGAGGAAAAGAAGAATACAATTTCTGAACTGAAGAACACCGTAGAAGGAATGAAAAGCAGAATTGATGAAGCAGAAGATCGGATCAGGGAGTTGGAGGACAAAATAGTAAAAAACAACCAGAAAGACCAAGAAAAGGACAAGAGGTTCAGAAAGAATAAAGAGGGATTAAGAGAAATGTAAGACAACATGAAACATAATAATATCCGTATAATAGGGATACCAGAAGGAGCAGAAGTAGAGCAAGGGATAGAAAACCTATTTGAACAAGTAATGATGGAAAACTTCCCTAAATTGTTGAGAGAAAAAGTCACACAAATCCAGGAGAAACAGAGAGTCCCAATCAAGAGGAACCCAAGGAGGCCCACTTCAAGACACATCAGAATTAAAATGGCAAAATTCCAAGATAAAGAGAGAATCTTAAAGGCAGCAAGGGAAAAAAAGGAAGTGATATACAAGGGAGCCCCAATAAGGTTAGCAGCTGACTGCTCAATGGAAACACTGCAAGCCAGAAGAGAATGGCAAGAAATATTCCAAGTAATGAGAACCAGAGGCCTGCAACCAAGGCTACTTTATCCAGTAAGACTCTTCATCTAGATAGAAGGCCAAATAAGGAGCTTCCCTGACAAAAGAAGTCTAAAAGAATACACCTCTACCAAACCAGTTGTGCAAGAGATGCTAAAGGGACTGCTTTAAGGAAAGGAAGGAAAATAGAGAGAGAGAGAGGAACACAGGTAGGAAAATAGAAATGAATAAGTACCTATCAATAATAACCTTAAATGTAAATAGATTAAATGCCCCAATGAAAAGACATAGAATAGCTGAATGGATAAGAAAGCATGACCCGCACATATGCTGCCTACAACAGACCCACCTTAGGGACAAAAGACCTACACAGACTCAAAGCGAAGGGCTGGAAACAAATTTTTCAAGCAAATGGACAGAAAAAAAGCCGGGGTAGGAATGCTCATATCAGACAAAGTAGACTTCAAAAAAAAAAGGGGGGGGGGGCAAAAAGAGAGACCCAGGAGGTCACTTTGTAATACTCAAGGGAAGAATCCACCAAGAAGACATAAACATTGAAAATATATATGCACCCAACATAGAAGCACCTAAATACATCAAGAAAATCTTAAAGGACTTCAAGAAAGATATTGACAACAACACAATTATAGTAGGGGATTTTAACACCCCACTGTCCATAATGGACAGATTTTCCAAACAAAATATCAACAAAGATATTGTGCCATTGAACAACACTCTAGATGAAATGGACTTAACTGATATATATAGAGAGCCCTTCATCCCCTCAAAAACTAAATACACATTCTTTTCAAATGCACATGGAATATTTTCAAAGATAGATTACATGACAGGACACAAAACAAGCCTCAACGAATTTAAGAAAATTGAAATCATACCAAGTATTTTCTCTGATCATAAGGGACTGAAACTAGAAATCAACTCCAAAATGAAAAACCCAAAACCCTCAAAATCATGGAGATTGAATAGCATGCTATTAAACAATGAATGGGTCAAGAATGAAATTACTGAGGAAATCAAAAAGTTTCTGGAAAAAAATGAAAATGAACTCATAATAATCCAAAACTTATGGGAAACAGTGAAGGCAGTCCTAAAGAGGGAAGTTCATAGCGATACAGGCCTACCTAAAAATGACAGAAACATCTCAAACAAACAACTTAACCCTACTCCTATAAGAACTCAAGGAACAAAAACAAAGACAGCCCAGAGCAAGTAGAAGGAAGAAAATAACCAAAATCAGAGCAGAATTAAATGACATAGTGACTAAAAGCACAATTCTAAGAATCAATGAATCCAGGAGCTGGTTCTTTGAAAAGATAAACAAAATCCACAAGCCTTTAAGCAGGCTCATCAAGAAAAAAAGAGAGAGGACTCAAATAAACACAATCAGAAATGACAGAGGAAAGATTACAACTGACACCACAGAAATACAAAGGTTTGTAAGATTACTATGAAGATCTGTATGGTAAGAAATTTGAAAACCTAGGTGAAATGGACAAGTTTCTAGAAAAATATAATCTTCCAAAACTCAATGAAGAAGAAGCAGAAAGCCTGAACAGACCAATAACAGCAGATTAAATTGAAGCAGTAATCTAAAAACTCATGGCACACAAAAGTCCTGGACCTGATGGTTCCACAGGACAATTCTACAAAGCATTTAAGGAAGAGCTAACCCCTATCCTTCACAGACTATGCGAAAAAATCCAGAATGTTGGAAGACTTCCAAACTCTTTTTGTGAAGCCAGCATTATCCTAATCCCAAAACCAGATAAAGACACAACAAAGAAAGAAAACTCAAAGAAAGAAAACTTCAGGCCCATATCACTGATGAACATAGACGCTAAAATCCTCAGCAAAATATTGGCAACCTGCATCCAACAATACATTAAAAAGATCATACACCACGACCAAGTGGGATTCATCCCAGGGATGCAAGGATGGTTCAATATTTGCAAGTCATTAAATGTAATACATCATATAAAAAAAGCAAAGACAAAAATCACATGATCGTATCAATAGATGAGTAAAAAGCATTTACTTAGATGGGTGGGGGTACAACACCCATTATGGGGTACACCCCCCATAAATGGGTGGGGTACAACACCCATTTATGATTAAAACACTCAGCAAAGTGGGAAGAGAGGGAGCATTCCTCAACATAATAAAGGCCATATATGAAAGACCTGCAGCCAACATCATACTCAATGGGCAAAAACTAAAATCTTTCCCACTAAGATCAGGAACAAGACGAGGTTGGCACTTTCACCACTTCTATTCAATATAGTATTGGAAGTCTTAGCCACAGCGATTAGACAAGAAAAGGAAATAAAAGGCATCCAAATCAGAAAAGAGGAAACAAAACCATCATTGTTTGCAGATGACATGATAGTGTACATAGAATATCCTATACACTGGGCCAAAAAACTCCTTTACCTAATAAATGAATTTGTCCAAACAGTTGGATACAAAGTCAATCTCCAGAAATCAAAGGCATTTTTGTATACCAACAATGAATCAGCAGAAGCAGAAATCAAGAGAAAAATCACATTTGATATAGTAAAAAGAAAAATAAAATACATAGGAATAAACATAACCAAGGAGGTAAAATACCTGCATGCACAAAACTACAACACACTGAAGAAAAAAAATCAAGGAAGACACAAACAAATGGAAACACATACCATGTTCATGGATCGGAAGAATTAACATCATCAAAATGTCCATACTACCCAAAGCAATTTACAAACTCAATGCAATACCTATTAAAGTACCAATGGCATATTTCACAGACATAGAACAAACCCTTCAAAATTTATATGGAGCCATTAAACGACCCCGAATAGCTGCAGCAATTTTGAGAAAGAAGAGCAAAGTAGGAGGAATCACAATACCAGCTACCAAACTGTATTACAAGGCCACTGTAATTAAAATAACCTTCTACTGGCATAAAAATAGGCACATGGACCAGTGGAATAGAACAGAGAACCCAGAAATAAGCCCAAGTCTCTCCAGTCAATTAACATTCAAGAAAGGGGGCAGAAACATAAAATGGAGGACAAATAGCCTCTTCAACAAGTGGTGTTGGGAGAACTGGACAGCTATGTGCAAAAAAAAAAAAAAAAAAAAAAAAAAAAAAATGAAATTCAAGCACCAGCTTACACCATACACCAAAATAAATTCAAGGTGGATAAAAGATTTAAATATCAGCTGTGACACCATTAGAGTCCTAGAGGAGAACATAGGCAGGAAAATCTCAGATATTTCACGCAACAACATTTTTCCTGATATGTCCCCTAAAGCAAGGGACATAAAGGAAAAAATAAACAAATGGGACCTCATCAAAATAAAAAACTTCTGCACGGCTAAAGAAAACAGTATTAAAATAAAAAGAGAACCAACTGTGTGGGAAAACATATTTGACAATGATACCTCAGAGAAGGGTTTAATCTCCAAAATATATCAAGAATTTAACATGACTCCACTCTAAGAAGACAAGCAACCCAATTAAAAAATGGGCAAAGGACTGGGGCAGACACTTCTCCAAGGAAGACATACAGAGGATCCAGAGACACATGAAAAGATGTTCAATATCTCTAGCTATCAGAGAGATGCAAATTAAAACCACAAGGAGATACCCCTTGACACCAGTCAGAATGGCCTTCATAAACAAAGCAACAAACAGGAAGTGTTGGAGAGGCTGTGGAGAAAAGAGGACCCTACGGCACTGTTGGTGGGAGTGCAGACTGGTACAACCACTATGGAAAACAGTATGGAATTTTCTAAGAAAACTAAAAATGGATCTGTCTTTTGACCCAGAAATCCCACTGCTGGGATTATACCCTAAGAATCCTGAAACACCAATCCAAAAGAACTTATGCACTCCAATGTTCACAGCAGCACAATTTACAATAGCCAAGTGTTGGAAGCAACCTAGATGCCCATCAGTAAATGAATGGATCAAAAAACTGTGGTACATTTACACAATGGAATTCTATGCAGCAGAATGAAAGAAGGAGCTTATACCCTTTGCAACAGCATGGATGGAACTTGAGAGCATCATGCTAAGTGAAACAAGCCAGGCAGTGAAAGACAAATACCATATGATCTCACCTTTAACAGGAACCTAATCAACAAAACAAACAAGCATAATATAACCAAAAACACTGAAATTGAGAACAGGCTGACAGTCACCAGAGGGGAGAGGGGAGGGAATTTCAGGGGAAAAGGGGAAGGGTTTACAGGAACAAATATAAAGGACACATGGGCAAAAACTATGGGGGGTGGAAATGGGAGGGAGGTGGGGAGTGCTGGGGTGGTGGGCTGGGATGGGGTAAGAGATAGAACACTGTACAAGAACAACACTCAAAATTTAAAAAATCTCTATCAAAAAAAGAAAAAAGAAAATTATTTGAAAGGTGGGGAAAGTCATCTTAAACAGGGCACAAAAAGCACTAAGCAAAAAAGGAAATGCATGCTAAATTGAACTTCTCATCAGAAGACACACGGAGAATAAAGCAGCACAGCAAGGCATGAACTAGGAGAATATATTTATGATACATACAAAAACAAAGTATTTAATCCTCTCAATATATTCCACTGATCAATAAGAAAAAAAGGAAATAAAAAACAGGCTAGAAAATTGAACATGGAATTCCTATAAGATGATATGTAATTGGCCAATACATGCAAAATTGCTTAATCTCACTAGTCATCAGGGAAATTCAAAATCACACCTCTTTGAGCCACAAGTACAAATCCATCAGAATGACTAAAATTTAAAAGACTGACAACAGCAAGTGTTGCCAAGATTGTGGAGCAAGAGGCAGGTACTCACGCTCTGCAATCAAGAGTTTATGTATTGTACAAATATTTTGGAAAACAGATGGTAGCATTGCCTGAATCTTAAATATAAAAATAATATGGCTTGGCAATTTCATTCCTAGATATATACCCAACATAAATGTGTGGACACAAATCTTAAGAGTTATGAATAAGAATGGACTCAGCAGCAATATTCATAATAAAGATCAAAAACAAGCCAAATATCCACCAATATTAGGATTAATATATCACGAGTTATTCAGTGGAATATTATGTAACCATGGAAGTAAATGAATCACAGACACAGGCAAATATATGGATAAGTTGCACAAACAAAATATTGAGTGCAGAAAGTGAGGTATGCATGAATTCATCGTGTATAATTGCTTATAACTCATCATTGGTAAAAACACACACACACACACACACACACACACACACACACACACACACACACATTAACCTTCATCTGGCACCAGACTCCTTGTTTTATTGGCACTTAACATTCTACTACAAATAATCTATCTTTGAGAAGTTCTCTCTCAGGTCATAGATGATATTTAATCTAGAGTGCATTAATGAATGCAATTGTGCTTAAATTAAAGTGGCTCATGCAAAAATAAATTGAGGAACATTACCTTGTTCTCAAAGTACCTACAACCATGTTTGTATATTTCACTCTCTCTGGGCTAAAAAAAAAAATTCTTTTGCTGCAAAATAATCTTGCCTCTAGGCTAGTTCTACAGCTTCTATGGGTATTCTCATAGAAATCATTTACACAATGGAATACTGCACAGCAGAGAGAAAGAAGGAGCTCCTACCCTTTGCAACAGCATGGATGGAACTAGAGAGCATTATGCTAAGTGAAATAAGCCAGACAGTGAGGGACAAATACCATATGATCTCACCTTTAACCAGAATCTAATCAACAAAAGAAAAAAGCAAGCAAAATATAAGTGAAGACATTGAAATTATGAACAATCTGACAGTATCCAGAGGGGAGGTAGGAGTGCATAATGGGGGGAAAGGTTTTCAGGAACAACCTCAAAGGACACATGGACAAAACCAAGGTGTGGGATGGACGTAAGGGAGGGAGATGGGTTTGGCTGGGGGTGGGCAAATACAGACAACTGTAATTGAACAACAGTAAAATTATTTTTAAAAAGATGCTTTGGATAACAAAGTAAAAGATAAAATAAAATAAAACAGAGCCTAACAGCTGTTTCTAAACAGGGTTTTATCATGAAAGCCTCTTCAGAGAGAGGACCACACTAAGCTGCCAGCCTCCTACATCAAACTACTTTCCTGCAGTATATTTCTTATCTTTTTCATGTCTAATTTTTATTCTGAAATATAAAGCTCTTCTGAATTATAGGTGACATACAATATTATACATTTTGTGTGAAGAACATAGTGAGATTTCACATTTATATACCTTACAAAGTGATTGCCACAAAAAGTTCACTATCCGTCACCATACAAAGTTATTGTGACATTATTAATATTCCCTATGTTGTAATTTATATCCCCATGCCTTATTTATAAATTTGCACCTCTTAATTCCATTAACCTTTTTGCCCATACACCCACCACCCAACCCCCTAGCAATTATCAGTTTTTCTGTATTCATGGGTCAGTTTGTTTTGTTTGTTAATTTCTTTAGTTTTTTTAAGATTCCACACCTAACTGAAATGATACAGTATTTGCCTTTCTCTGACTTAATTTCACTTAGCATAATACCCTCTAGGTCTATCCATATTGTCTCAAATGGCAGGATCCCTTTTCTTTTTCATTACTGTGTAATATTCCACTGCATTATATGCATGTGCACACACATCCACTTCTTCATCTATTCATCTAGTGATAAATACCTCAGTTGCTTCAATACCTTGGCTATTGTAAATAATGCTGCAGTAAACTTAGAGGTGCATGTATCTTTTTGAATTGTTCCATTTCTGGGGGCTTATCTGAAGAAAAGAATTACTAGGTCCTTCTTTGTCTTGTTATACAGCCTTTGTTTTAAAGTCTTTTTGCCTGATATAAGTATTGCTATCCCAACTTCTTTTTTTTTCATTTTCATGAAATATATTTCCCACTCCTTTATTCAGTCTCCATGTGTCTTTTAATCTGGAATGTCATGTAGTCAGTATATGTAGGGGTCTTCTTCTTTTGTTTTTAGCCATCCTGTCATCCTATGTGTTTTTTTTTTTCTTTTTCTATGTGTTTTCAGCAGAGCACTTAGTCAACTTCCATTTGAAGTAGTTATTGATATATATGTGCTTATTGCCATTTTAATTGTTTTCATACTACATTTATAAGTGACTGGTCTACTGTTTCTAGTATACATGAGATGTTTTTTCACATATTTTTCTTATTCCTAGTTTTGGCCTTTTCTTTTCCACTTAAAGAGTTCCTTTTGACATTTCTTGTAATGCCAGTTTAGTGGTGATGAACTCCTTTAACTGTTGCTTGTCTGAGAAAAATCTTGGTCTCTCCTTCAATTCTGAATGATCACCTTGCTGGGTAGAGTATTCTTGGTTGCAGGGTTTTTTTTTTTTTTCCCTTTCTTTCTTTTTTCCCCATCATGTTGTATATATCATGCCATTCCCTTCAGGGTTGCAAAGTTTATGTTGAAAACTCAGTTGACAGTCTTATGAAAATACCATTGTATGTAACTAGCTGTTTTTCTAAGATTCTCTATCTTTCACTTTTAACAACTTAATTATAATGTATCTTGCTGTGGGTCTCTTTGGATTCATCTTGTTTGGGACTCTGTGCTTCCTGGACTTGGATGTGTTTCCTTTGCGAAGTTAGGAAAGTTTTCAGCCATTATTTCTTCAGATGGATTTTCTGTCCCTTTCTCTCTCTCCTCTTTCTGAGACCCTTGTGATTCTAATGTTAGTATGCTTGACGTTGTCCCAAAGGTCACTTATGCTATCTTCATTCTTTTAAATTCTTTTTTTCTTTTTTGATCTTTCAGTTGGGTGATTTCCACTATCCTGTTTTCCTGATTGGTGATCAATTCTTTTGTGTCATCTGATTTTCTGTTGATTCTCTCCAGTAAATTTTTCATTTCAACTACTATATTCTTCAGTTCTGATAGGCTTAGAATTTTTATGCTTTCTTCAAGTTGTTGAAGTTCTGAGTTTTTTCATTTGTTCAAACAGTTGAATGAACATCTTTATGACTGTTACTTTGAACTCCATCTAGTAGACAGCATACCTCATCTTTTCCTAGGGTTTTGTTCTGTTTCTTTTGTCCGGAACATATTATTTTCTATCCTCATTTTGCCTGTTTCTATGTATTGTATTAGGTATGTAAGCTAAAGCTCTTGGTCTTGAAAAGTGTCATTTTCTTGTGGGGCCCTTATTTAGAGGATGTCTCCTTGTCACTAGAGCCAGGTGCTCAGGAGGGTGGACTAGTATAGCCTCCTATTGTGGCTGGGCCACAACTTCTGTGGACACACTAGCAGGACAGGCTGGCATCTAGCCTGCTATGTATGAGGCCTGGCCACAACTGTTGCAGGCTTACTGGTATGCAGGGCAAGGCTTCAATGTGGCTGGCTGCAAAGCCCACCCCTGCTGTTGCAGACACACTGCAGTGTGCTGGTACTGAGTGATGCTGCCCATTGGATGTGGCATAGCAAGAAGTGCTTTTGAGGGGTGGTACCCTGGATAAGTCCTCAAGGAAACCCCTGGGTGGCGCAGACAGTGTTAACAACGTTAATGGATGGTATCAGATATAGCACCTGCCAATATCAGACAAACTAGGTTAAAAAAAGGGGAAAAATGTCTCCCACCAGCACCTCTGACATGAGCAAGTTCCAACAGATCCCTGTCCTTCCAGCACATGCACTAAAATTAGTCAATGTATCACCTTCATGTATGACCTAGCTGCTTTTCAAACTGCTCCCTCTGTGCCAGAACTCAGGCAGAGCACAATCTGGGTTTTCTACAGCCCTTTGGCTCTCCCAGATGTAAGCCTCAGTGGTTTTCAATGCCAGATGTTATGAGGGCTCAGACCCTTCACTCTTCAGGATGACCTCCATGGTTGTGATAATCCTCCAACTCATGAGTCACTGCATGAGAAGTGAGGAGTAGGGTAGGTTCTGACTAGCCTTAGTCTCTACCCCTCCTACCCTTTTCAATGTGGCTTTTACTTTATATCTGTAGTTGTAGAAAATCTGTTCTTCTAGTCTTCAGATGGCTCTCAGAGATAGTTGTTCTTTATGTAGTAGCAATTTTGGTGTTAATGAGAGGAAGTGAGCTCAGGAACTTCCTACTTTACCATCTCGAACTTGAAGCCAGGAGCCTTGCTCTTGAATGCCAATTTAGCTTGTCCATGAAAAGTTGTTCCCTGTGGTTGGTATACTGCCCTTGCAAGAAATGTCTCCAGGCAGGATTGCCTGAGTCACTGCCCTCCTGCACTGTACTTCTGACATCTGAGCCAGCTCTTACAGATGAGTTCCCAGAATCCTACTTCAACCAACAGGCCTGAGACTTTCCCCCACCCAATCAGAGCTATGCAGCTATCTCATTAGCATCTTCACTGACTAATCATAGCAGCTCCATTCTGACCAATCAGGACAGTGCTTTTTGGATCAAACTGTGAGTATTTTGAATCCTCATGAGGATTTTGCATGAGGACTGCCCAATCAAGCACCAGGGGCAGGAACTTCTCTCTATATACGTCAGCTCCCCTCTTACTCCCAAAAGTCCACTTTCCCTTTCCACTGAAGACTTAAGGATGGCATTTACTTGCTGGTGAGAGGCATGGAAGATATCTTGCTGAACCAGAACAAATGGAGTGGACCAGAGTGGACCAGACCAGAGTGGAAGAGAGCAGAGATCTCTAGTCAGGAAGGGGCATCACTTGAGGGCCACCTCACAGCCATGCTCTTCTACAATTGACTTAGTAGCCATGAATAAAGTTTCCTTCTTCATATTGGGGATTCTTGTTGGCATTGAATTGGCAGCAACAGCCATCAGTTGACAGAATCAACTTGCCCAATGTGTCTGCCACTCCCCAAGCACTTCCAGTTTCCTGTCCTTTGCCCTGAGTGACTACAGAGTAGGGTCAGAGGGGCACCCTAAGGTGCATGTCCCCAGATGCCCAGCACAGGTTCAAGAGGAAGGGAGACAGTGTCCAGCCTCCTCTGGGTAGGTTCAGATAGTAGAATTTAGCACCCCTGTGGGTCCCACACTTACTCTTCAGCCTCACTGAGTACTCCCTTCACCTGATCTACCCACTCATTTCTATCCCCCTGAGTTTATTCTGTGCATCTTTTCATAAAATCTGGTGTTGAACACAGAGCTTTTAATCTTCATTTTATTGTTTACCCTAACACAGTACCTAAGGTTATAAGTTTCTTTCTTATGTCATTTTACCAGCATCCCATGGGAGTCAGTACCCACTGCTTCTGTTATTGTTTGGTTTATGTCTTTTGCATTTTCCATTATCATTTCTCCTTTGCCCCATGAATTATTTGAGTTTCCAGATGTATTTGGGTTTGGGGACTCTCTTTCTATGATTGACTTCTAATATCATTGGGTATTGATTAGAGAGCATATTCCATATATCATTTTTGTATTTGTTGGTGTTTTCTTTGTGGCTAACTACATGGTCAATATAAAAGTTCCATCTGTGCTGAGAAATTGTGAATGTGCAACATGTTGGGTTGCACATTGGCCCAATATAGCAAACTTTTAAATTAGGTACTTTAAAATCATTCATATATATATAAACACATACACACACATACACACATACATACATGAGGTCTGTCCAGAAGATATCCAGCCATGTAATATGAAAAATAAATACATTTACTGAAGATACAAGATATAAGAAACACTGTACATAAGACAACGATGCCTCAGTCCCCTTTAAAATAGGGACCTTGGGACATCCCAGTCACCATCAGCTGCCCCGTCATATTTTCCTGAATCTTATTAACAGCCTGAAATCTCTTCCCTTTTTTCAAATATTTTTTTCGTTGTGGAGTTTGCGCTTTTATTAATCCAATCACAATGCTTTGGCATCCTTCCATGCCAATACATATAGATTTGTCTCATTATTCACTTAATTGAATTTAGTTAATGTACTAATTTTTAGTTTAGAACCCAGGTATAAAGAATTAAGCCAGTGTCATCATTAGCCCACCTGTAGTCCTCAAAGATCATTTTAGTTTTGGGAAAACCCAGAAGTCACAGGGCAACACATATGGGCTGTAGGGGGCTGAGTCACCTGGATGATTTGATGTTTTGTCAAAAAACTTTGCACAAGACATGATGCATGAGTGGGTGTGTTGTCATGATGAAGCTGCCAATCATCAGCTACCCTTAACTGTGGCCTCCTGAATCATCTGAATAGTTTCTACAGAGGAATGTTCAAGATTAACATAAAATTTGATGCATATTTTTTGCTATACTCAGTCATTTTGAGTGGACAGCCACACAGTACACACGCTCACTCAATGGCATCTACCATCCTCCACTGACTAGTACAGTGAAGTCATCATTCTTCACGCATGTGCATTCCAGTCCAATCTCCTTGGCACCAGGTTACATTGATGTCACACAAACTGTTTTCATTATATTAACAATGCCCAGACTTTTCCCAGATAGTCTTTGTATATATAATATAGCTTGCTTTAAAAAAATCTAGCCTGAGAATCTGTTTTTTAATAATGTATTTTAAATTACTTTTACCATCTTACTTTCTATATACCATTGTTTCAGGACTGTTTTTCTTTTGTCTCTAGGAGACTGAGTTTTCTTTTATTCCTTTTCCCTTCCCTGCTGGTCTAGAGGTTATAAGATTTTTTTCTGTCTTAAATGCACTTCATTTTTGTGTGTTTAGTGGCTTTCAGGTACATAAATGTGAGCACTCCTCAGTTCATATAGTGCATCTCTCTTCTTTCCCCTCCTTCTCCTCTACTCTCCCATTATCATTAGCCCAAACAGGCCTTTCACTTCAGTACTAGTTATTGTTGGTGTTGATTTTCCCTTTCATTCATCATCTATGATCCCATTCCTCACATGCCCCAACCCAGCAGCCTCTCTCATCTATTTTTATGTGCCTCTTCAGTCCACATTTATTTACATATATTGGTAGACAAAAAAAAATATGAGGCACCATTTGTATAGGCTTTTGCAGTATATATTAATGGTGTTGGGCTATAGAGTTTCTCCTTATTCTTTCCTTTCTCACAGGGCATCCATTTTTAGCTATGTCCCCATCATACCCCTGACTACTGGTTATCCTAACCTTACAATAGACTTGTCCTCTCATGTGACTTTGAGTGGTCTGAGGTCAGACTCACTCTTGTTTCTGAATAACCACTTTTTCCTCTGTAATTCTCACTTTTCTGGAGGTAGGGTTTTTGTTTTCTTTTTGTTTTGACACTTGAATGCTTCTATCTTGTATTACTTTTTCTTTAATTATTGGAAATTCTCCATCAGCATTTCTTGAAATATTTTCTCCCCATTTTCTTTTTTCTGCCTTTCCAGGATTCCTAATAGAGGGATGGGGATGCTTCTTCTTCTATCTTCCACACTTCTCAACTTTTCTCCTATGCTTTCCATCTTCTCCTTTTCTAATGCTTGTTAGAACAGTCCCTCAGTGAAATCTTCCAGTCCACTTTAACAGGTACAGTGTATTTGTCACTCCCAAACTTCACCTGGTTCATTTTCATAACCGCTTCAATGATTCATTCACTTATGTAAACAATTGCAACAATTCCAGCCTGGTTCTCCCTGCACCTTCAGTCTACCCAGTCAAGGATACCTCCTGATTCATGACTTCAACAGAGCTGGTCAGCTTCCCTGAAGGAATGGATTCTATGTACCTGTCACTGGACACCCAAGTCATGACCCTGGGCAGGGCCTTTGCCTCACCATAACACCTGCTGTGTCCCCAAGTCCCTGATCTTGCTTCCTCCATTCCTCCTCTCCCCTGCTACAGCCCTTGGTCACCAGAAAACTGGTGTCTGGCCACTGCCACTATTCTTGATCACAGCCTCAGGAGCTTTCCAAAGCACAATCTGATCCTGTGGCCTCCTAAATCTAAACTCTCCATGGCTCCACACCACCTGCTAGGGTCAAGTCTAAGTTTCCAGACATGTTCATCTCCCTCTGAGCCTTGCCTGCTTTCCTGGTCACTGTGCTAATACCTATATCCTATCTCCAGCAGGGAGGACCAGCCATCCCAGCTGAACAGGATGGAGTGCTTTCCTGACTTGCAAGACTTTCACTATTAAACTGGAAGAGTCCTGGGCAGAGGGATGATCTGGTCTCTCTGTGCCCATTATATTCCCCACCACTGTGCTTGTGCTAGCTGTTGCCTCAGCCTGGACCACCCTCTTCCCTTCAAGGTCTGTTCATCCTGCTCCAGGACTCACTCAGGAAAGCCTATGGCTTCCTCCCACTGTGGGGCAGGGCTTCTGTGTGCTCCCACAGTGCTCAAAAACTTAGTGCCTTGTCCCCATATACTTTGGTTCCTGGGGAGAAGAGATCATAGATTTTAACTCTGCTTCCCCCATCTGGTTAGTACCTGCAGGCACAGGGAGGTGTCATAGATTGTTTGATAGGCATGGAAGATGGGTTGGATATTTTTCTGACCTCAGTCCCTAGTCATTCTTGAGAGAAGTGAAACCATTAGAATGTGCCAGATTTGTATGACTCACATCCACCTACATAGGAATGGAGACTGGGGATGTCCCCTGGAGGAAGCTCAACCTGGGCTGTGAGTCCTTGGAACCTAAGAAGAGGTGAGGCCCCAGGAAGGAGTCCCAATGTCTTAAGGGATGGTTCTGAGTCCGTAGGTATGAGACAGATACAAGGGCCACCTATCTGTCTAGGAAATAGCTAGCAACTGGTGACACAGATCTCAGGAAGCAGACGTAGGTAGCACAGAGAAGTCAAGCAAAGGTGTGCAGGGGCCTCATCCTCCCCTGTTTGCTCTGGTCACAGCAGAAGACAGGACTGAAAGGAGCCTGCAGTCAGCAGAGGGCCCCTTGTTTTCTGCAGGGAGTAAGCATGGTCTCATGACTCCAGACATTGACCTCTGACGTGAGGATATCTCTGGACATCCTGAAGGACACCAGCCTTCTATCCCTGTGATAAGCCCATCTACCAATATTCCTACCAGCAGCCCAAGGGACACTTTCAGCCATCACCACTTAAATAGTAACAGAAGCATGGGAGTGGGGATGGTGAAGACAGGATCTGGCCCATGAACCTCCCAGGGGTGACTGGGCCAGGGTGCAGGCCAGTCCACAAGTGATGTCTGCTGAGGTGGCTACAGGGGCTCCACTCCAGACAATATGCCAATGCTGAGGTACTCTGAAACTCTCATTGGCTAAGGCCATATTTAATTAGCCAGGCCCTCGACCACACTCCCGACGCCTGCTAGCATGCAGGCAGACTATAGGTAACACTGCAGATCAGGTGAAGGAGTGCAAGCTGGACCTTCTGAGGCTGGTGGGAAATGTGATATTGCAATGTGAAGAGGAAAATGGAAGGTGCTCCGGAGAATGCAAGATAGAACAATGGCCCAGGCCCTCAGAATCCACAGGCCAGAGATTCAGGCCCTGCAAGGGCCTCAGTGTATGCCTGCTCTGCCATGGGTAGTCTCTGCATCAGTGCCTCCTGTAAAATGGAAATAAGTCTGAAAATGCATTCTGTCAGCTTAGCCATGTTCACTGCCCAGGGCCACTCCTGTTGCAGCTGGCAGCCCTCCCAACCCCTGCTGTTTAAGGACGTGCTGAGCTTCTCCAGCCTTCCCACCTGGACTCTGTCTCCAGGAGACAGGTTGTGCCCATCATACTGTGGCCTTCGTGCCCTGAGCAGTGGATATCTATCCTTAGCTCCCTATTGTATGGTTTTGCTGCTGTGTGCATAGTGCCCACCCTCTGCACTTCTCTACTCATCCACCAGTTCACCACCTGTCTCCCTGAAGAACCAAAGCCCCAAGAGGACAAATGGTCCACACTTGGATACCTGGACCAGAATCTGGAACTGGAGGTGCTCAGTGAGTTTCTGTTGGATATACAAAATGGGATGATTAGTGCTTAGAAAGTCTTCCTGTAAATAGAAAATATTCCAACATAGATATTTCATGTTTTGTTGGTTTTCCTTCAGTGGTTGGGCTGTGTTGACCACTTTCCTGTCTGTATTTGTCAATGTTCTCCAGAGGAACAGAACCAATAGGAAGTTTTATTTATATATGTGTACATGTATTATATATATTTACTTATAAATATATAAACTTATTTATATAGGTATATATATTTATTGATATGTATGTATAAGGTATATATTTATAAATATATATTTATTTATATATGTATTTATATATGTACATATACAAAATAAATGTGAATATATACACATTTATATATATATATATGGAGATTTATTATGAGGAACTGGTTTATGTGATTTTGGAGCCTGAGAAGTCCTATGAATTGTCATGTACAAGCTAGAGAGACTCAGGAGAGCCAGTGGTGTTGTTCTAGTCTAAGTCCAAAGCCATTAGAATCAGGAAGCTAATGGCATAAGCCATAGATGGCAAACACAAGGTCCGCAGGCTGAATCCAGCCTTCCACCTTGTCTTATCTGGCCTGGCACCTTGTTTCTACCCGCAGCAGCACTGAGCTCCTTGCCTCTAGTTAAGCAGTAGTTACATTTATACAGTCCTAAAACTACATTCGGCCCTTTGAAGGCAACTGTGAGGCTGATGTGGCCCCCAGTAAAAATGAGTTTGACACCCCTGGTAAGCCCTAGTCCAAGGGCAGGAGAAGACCAATCTCCAGCCCAGCAGGCAGTCAGGAAGGGAATACATCCTTCCTCCCTTCACTTTTTGTTCTATTTAGGCCTTCAACTGATTGTATAAATCCCATTCACATTGTGGAGGACAATCGGCTTTACTCAGTTCAACCAATTAAAATGCAAATCTCTGCTGGGAAGACCCTCACAGACACATCCAGGAATAATGTCATGGGCATCCCATAGCCCAGTCAAGTTGATACATAAAATTAACCACCACAATATTTAGTTATCCATACCTCATGCTTCACACTTGCTGAGTGTCTTGGTGGACTTGCTGTCCTGCTGAGACAGGCTGTCAGAATTTCACGTACATTAACACCAGTACCAGCACCATACATTCTAGGTTCATGTGGCTCTAAGAGGAGATCATTTAGAGTGTAAGTCACACAACTTGCTATTGAGGAGTGCAATTTGAACACAGGACCAGCTGGCTTCAAAGCCAAAGCTCCCAACCACTGGTTCCCTGATCACCTGACAACACCATGCCAGGCAGGGCCCTGCACATAACAGAAACATGCTCAGAGGACTCTAATAAGCCTTCTGGAATCCTGTAGCTAGGGGCGTAGATATATTTATACCTTTATTTATCTGAATGAATTTGTGGCAACTTACAATGTAACACAATCATAAGGAAACTGAAAATCATCATGGCTAAACAATGATTGTGTGTATGTTTATGTAAGTGGTCACATGGGTATCTGTTGGCATATGTAGACATATGTGTCTGTATTATCCAAACACCCCCACACACAGCTCTGCCCGGCCTTCTACCAGGAACAGTGCAGATGCAGTTTCTGAATAGCTGGGAAGATGACCATTACTTTTGAGCTTACTTAGCATTTGGAAAATGTATTTAATGAGAAGGTCTAGGAAAAGAAAGTGCAGTGTGAGGCTTCAATGATTTCTTAAGGACATGTTGCTAAATGATTTAATCCCTTCCTGAGACACTGCCCATAAATCAATGACCTCTGCTTTTCCTTTCCCCAGTCTGATGAGCAATGGCTTTTCTGACAGGCCAGTAAATTTCTCTCATTTGCTTCTGCAAAGAAAAAATTTTTTAAACATGATGAGGAGAAACTGCTTTATTGCAAAGTACTCTGCACCCAGCCTTTGCAGAGTGTAAAGCTATAGTGGGAGAAAGGACAAGCTAGTGGCAGTGCTCCCAGGATGAGCTGAGTGCCATTAAATTAAAACAAATGAAGGTGACTTCCAGATGGTGACTCACACACAAAGGAGGCCAGAGACAAGGGGACTAAATAGCTTGGCTGCCTTCCTGAGCTGTACCCAGGCTCTACAATGAGGCAGCAAGAGAGCACCTCCCAGACTCCCACCCCACCCAGAGTACCCTCAAATGCCACATTCACATCCGAAGTGGGGAATGGGATCCCAGAAAGACCAGAGGGAAAACTCGCTCACCTGCCAGAGCCTGGGGTCTAACCATCCAATACATACATTCAGTATGACAACCATTTACTACACCTTTCTGTAGGCCAGGTACATAGCCAGTTTGTGCCTGCAGGGAACACCTCTACTGGGAGTCCTTTGGGATACACCACCAGGAAGTGCTGCACAGAGGCCTGGCAGCTGACCACAGCAGTGAGCAAGGGAAGGCTCCTGGAGGAAGGGATGGTACATGAGCATTATGACTGACAGGTAACCAAAGCACCCAAGAGGAGAACACAGTGGGCAGGATGCTAGGGAGATGCTGAATGTGGAGGTGTATATACAGGAAGAGCTGAGTGTGGAGGTCTGTAGTACAGAAAGAGCTGTCTCTGACTCTGCTTTACCAAATCTTGTGTTGGGAGCATGCCCCCACTCCAGGGTGACTCTCCTGGCCACTGTGTACATGAGACCTCCTTTCTCATGGGGGCATGCATCTTGGAGAGCCTCACAGCCAGGTAAAAAGTGTTGTAGCTGCCTTCCCAGGCCTGAGTTGGGAGCTTACCATCCTGATACTTCAGGTCCAAGGATGGTGCAGCCCCAAACCTTTGTCCAGGTGTAAACTTGTCCCAGCTCCTGGCCTCTGGGGCTCAAGTGGCAGTAAAGTACAATGCAGGGGCCAGATATAGGCCTAAAATGAACACCTGTCAAAACCACTCACAGTCAGACTTGGCAGTTCCTGGGTAGCCTCTACACTCAGGGTGGGGAACTGCCTGAGTGCCCCCTTTCACCAGCAAAATCAGGGCCATGACTTGACTAGAAAATAATCTGAAATTCTGGGGAGAGAAACTAAAAAAAGAAAGAACACAGGGTAGAAAAATATTTGTATCAAATATGACAGGCCTACCCTTAGCTAATTTTATAATATATAAAATTTTTCATCAAATTTTAATGAATTAATATTAAGTCCAGGATTGCTAAAGGTGCACTGAGTATTAACAGATAGTTTAAAAGAATGAAACACAAATATCAAAAAAGACAAAAACAAAAAATAGGTATAATCTAAGTGAGTTCCAGCAAGAGGTAAGCTCATGTAGAACCTGAGGCTTCTTTCTGGTACAAGGTCAGTTACCATCACCTCAGATACAGGCCAAGATGGCCAAGAAATAGAAAAGCAATGACAGTGGAACAAGAGGCTGTGGATGGTTTTCCCTTCTGTGCACATGAGATTTATTCACGCTCACTTATAACACTTCTATTTATTTAAAGTGTTCATATCACATGACATGCTATGGTGTCACCATAGGTGTGAGGTCCCTGGTTGTCATTCCTAAAACCCTCAGTTCCCTCTCCTCTTTTCCAGCCCATATGCCTAATCCATCCTCTACCGAGAAGCCTTTAAGGACACAGTTACCTCTCATAATTGTTTATACTTTATCTCACCCCCTTGTACTCACTCTATGTCATTCTAGAAGCAATGTCCCACAATCAGCAATGATGAATACTATATACAAATATTAAACAACAAGCTCAAGCAATCAAGAGGAGAGAGACCAGGATTTGTACCAAATAACAAGCAAAAGGAAAGCAGATCTGGAGTTGAGTATAAAACTTAGCACTGAGCTTCCTAGAAGCCAAGATGGAGAGGGAAAAAAAAGCGGGGGAGACATGTTTTAATGCTCATTATCCAGGACAAGAAGTCATAATCATTTGCTTAGAAAGACCACTGCTTTCCTAACCCTCCTCCAGAAAAAGTCCTGAAGTCATTTCAGGGTCTCCAGTGTTTTCCTGATTAATGAGGACATTCTTCAAGTGATCTCACCTCAACCTCATCAAAATGCCATGCTAAGTTCTAATTCTTTTACACATTTCTGGAGGAATTCTGTAATATAATCAAGGTAGGTCATTGTCTGAACTAATACAAATGAATACTGTCAGAAATAGATGAAAGGAGGACTTTAAAGTTAGCAATGGAGTAGGGGGAAGCTACATTCATCTCCTCCGAGCACCAAACTGGAATTACAACTAAATTGTGAAGCTGTCATCCTGAATAACCAACTGAAGACTAGCTGAAGAGAAGTCTTACAACCAAAGAGTTTCAGAGGAAAACACATCAAAACTACTAAGAAGGGAGGAGATGAGAAAGAAGCTTGCCTTGCCCCTCTATGTAGCAGCTGAGGTTCCAGAAGGATATCTCAGCTGTGGAGAAAGTGTAGGGCCTAAACTTCAGGCCAAGAGCACCAGAGCCAGGCAGAGGTGCCCACTTAACATCTGGCTGTGAAAAGCCTTGGGGTTTCTGTCTGTCAGGGAAAGAAGAGTCTGCTAGAGACACAGGCACATTCTTAAAGGCTTAACACAAAACCTTATTTGCAACCACTTGCGGGGGGGGTCCCTGTCCTGGGTGCCAGATGTGGGGGGTGCTCCACCGGCAGAGGCCCATCCATCCATCGTGGATGAAAATAAAACTACCAAGACATGATCTGCTTGGAGAGGAAAGGTGGTCAAGCTCTCATAGGAGGATGACCCAGAGCGCCTTCCTCACTAGGCTTTTATTGGGTTCAAATACACAGGAATACAGGTTTAACATTTCAAAGAAATCTGAGGGCTTAATTTGAATCAGTGTCTGTCAGGAAAGGGGGTTGCAAAACTTTGGGAGACATACTCATTTCCTCCTCAGACCCTTATCATTTAAATGAGAGCACTCTTAGCAAAGCACGTTTCACAGGACTTTAGGAATTCTTTCTTATGCCTGATCACCCAGGGAACCATCCTGGCTGGCACAAGGCTGCACCGCTTGCCCTCATAGTTTCAGGCTTTAAGCCAATTAGGAAGCAGAAGACATCTCCCAGACAGAAATGAGGACTCGGGCTATGTCAGAATAGCCGGGGGGCGAGGGTCCATCACATCCTCTTTGCTGCAGCCCCCCGAATCCTTCCATAAGGGCCTCCCAAGTGGTCATATCTGGCTTAGGTTGCCCCTCCCACGAGGAGTCTTACCCATCATTGACTAACCGACTAAGCACTGGGGCCAGAGATGGATGAGGCAGAAGCAGCGCTCCTGCCAGGGAGATAAGCCTTGTCTTCTTAGTAGGTCACATCCCCTTGACACAACAGACCTAGATGTAGCGGGTCCCTTGGCTCTTACACAGCCCACCATGGGGTGAGGGTTACAACTCCTGAAACCAGACTGAACGGTCTGAAACACCTCCCTCTTTTTTACCTGTTAAATCAACTGTAGCTGTCAGACCTGTGAAACTTACTGTTTGCTGTTTACAAATGTGATCATGAGAAAACAACTTCCACATACATCGTAAAGCAGAAATAAGGATTAAAATAAGGAGGCACACAAGGGTTGCCATAACCCAAACTTGTCAATTCAGTCCAAAGAAACATGTTGCAAATGCAAGGGAACCATAAGAATAACAGGTCTGGTTACACTACAGTTCTTGGAAGTGTACAGACTTCAGGAAGTTACTTTAAAGATATGCAGCAAGGGTTTGCTGCCTGAACTCAGGGTGAGACAATTTTAGCAAGTGCAAGTCAGAAAGCATTATTAGAATCAGTAAACAACTGGTGGTATTCAAAGTCCCACAACTGTTGATGTAATTAGCTGCAATTTATCAATTTGTCCCTTTAAGAAAAACTCCCTCTTAGGTGATGTTGAATATCACTCCAGGAATGCTGGCTGGAATTCCACTGGAGTGTGATGACACATAGCTTGGAGAAGTCTGGATCAGGAGGGTCCAATGGGTAGAGGTAGGTAGTGGTCAGGGAAGCCTTTTCTTTTTTTTTTATTCTTTTTCTTTTTTTACATTTTATTTTATTTATTTTTTAATATATTTTATTGATTATGCTATTACAGTTGTCCCATTTCTCCCCCATCATTCCCCTCCACCCTGCACACCCTCTCCCACCCACATTCCCCCCTTTAGTTCATGTCCATGCATCATAAGTTCTTTAGCTTCTACATTTCCCACACTATTCTTGCCCTCCCCATCTATTTTCTACCCACTGTCTATGCTACTTATTCTCTGTACCTTTTCCCCCTCTCTCCTCCTCCCATGCCCCTGTTGCTAACCCTCCATATGATCTCCATTTCTGTGGTTCTGTTCCTGTTCTAGCTGTTGGCTTAGTTTGCTTTTATTTTAGGTGTGGTTCTTAATAGCTGTGAGTTTGCTGTTTTTTCACTGTCATATTTTTTATCTTCTTTGTCTTAGATAAGTCCCTTTAACATTTCATAGAATAAGGGCTTAGTGATGATGAACTTCTTGAATTTGACCTTATCTGAGAAGCGCTTTATCTGTCCTTCCATTCTAAATGACAGCTTTGCTGGATAGAGCAATTTTGGATGTAGGTCCCTGCTTTTCAAGATTTCAAATATTTCTTTCCAGCCCCTTCTTGCCTGTAAGGTCTCTTTTGAGAAATCAGCTGACAGTCTGATGGGAACTCCTTTGTAGGTGACTGTCCCCTTATCCCTTGCTGCTTCTAGAATTCTCTGCTTCATTTGAATCTTGGCTAATGTAATTACAATGTGCCTTGCTGTGTTCCTTTTTTGGTCCAACTTCTTTGGGACTCTCTGAGCTTCCTGGACGTCCTGGTAGTCTATTTCCTTTGCCAGATTGGGGAAATTCTCCTTTATTATTTGTTCCAATAAGTTTTCCACTTGTTGCTCTTCTTCTTCCCCTTCTGGGACCCCTATAATTTGGATGTTGGGACGTTTAATGATGTCCCGGAGGTTCCTAAGCCTCTCCTCATTTTTTTGAATTCTTGTTTCTTCCTCGTCTTCTGTTTGGTTCTTAGTTTCTTCCTTCTGGTCCACTCCATTGATTTGAGTCCCAGTTTTCCTTCCATCTCTATCAGTTCCCCATGCGTCTTCCTTCATTTCACGTATTATAGCCTGCATTTTTTCATCTAATTTGTGAGCAAAATCAACCAATTCTGTGAGCATTTTGATGACCAGTGCTTTGAACTGTGCATCTGATAGGTTGGCTATCTCTTCACGGCTTAGAGGAATTGGCTCTGGGGCTTTGATTGGTTCTCCGGTTTGAGCCATTTTTGGTGGGTTTTTTGTTTTGTTTTGTTTTAGTTTTAGTCTGGTCGCGGCTATTACGTAGTGAGGGGTGTTCCTTACGTGTTCCTCAGGGCTGGGCAGCCCAGTCACTGGGTTGTGACACTATAGGTGCGGGCGGGGTCCGAGAGGGATGAATGGCGCCTGTTCCGCTCTTTCCTGGATTCAGTCCCTTCCACCACTTCCCCTTCACCTGGACTATCTGCGCACGCATGAGTGTTGTTACGTAGTGAGGAGTGGAGCCTCAGGCGCTCCCCAGTGTGGGGCAGCTCAGTCGCTGGGTTGTGATGCTGTTTGTGGGGGAGGGGTCTGAGAGGGAAGAATGGCACCTGCTCCACTCTCTCCTGGATTCAGTCCCTTCCGCCACTTCCCCTCTGCCTTAACCGTCTGCGAGCGAGAATGTGGGACCACCTGGTCAGCCAGCCGCCTTGTGCGGCCTCCTTGGGTCTGCACAGTTGCCCCCCTGTGCCCAGGGTCCGCCAGCTGCTGCCTGTGGGTCCGGGGACTGCCAGCCGCCTCCTGTGCACCTGGGAACTGCCAGCCACTGCTGCTTGCGTTCCAGGGTCCGCACCTCCACTTTTTCCTGCCGCAACTCCGCCCCTCTTACTGGTCTGGATGAATGGTTGTTGGACTTCCGTACAGTTCAATTTTCTATAAGTTCTGGTTGTTTTCTTGTTTCTAAATATTTGTTGTCCTTAAGTTTGGTTGTAAGAGGAGGCACAGTGTGTCTGCCTACGCCTCCATCTTGGCCGGAAGTGATCAGGGAAGCCTTTTCTGTGATATGGCTTCACCCTCTTCGCTGGCAGTTCCAGAGATCTTTCTGCAGAGTAAATACAGACATACTCTCTTCCCCGAATTAATAGTTCAACTTGGCCTTTCCATTTTCCTTCCCTTAAAGGGTCTTTATATAAGACCCAAAGAGCATGGGAAGGCAGGCCTGTATTGCACAAGGTGCTTTCTATGGGTGACTACAGATTATCATTAAAATTCAAAAAAAATTTATGTATATATTGCTAGCGTTTAAATTCTTGGGGGGTGTTTCCTGACTCCACCTTTTTTAATAATGTTTTAAAGGTCTGGTGAGCTCTTTCATCAATTGCTTGGCCTGTAGAGTTATAGGAGATACCTGTTTTATGTCAAATTCCCCATTTTTCTAAGAAAGGCTGAGTAGCTTGCACAATATATCCTGGGCCATTATCGGTTTTGATTGGCTGAGGCCATCTTAAATGATTAAAGGCCTCAAGCCAATGAGCTCTAATATTCTTCGCTGACTCCCCAGACAGGGGAGTGGCATGTAGAACACCTGAGTAAGTGCCTGCTTGGAAAGACAGGCCTCCTGCTGTTCCTGCAAGCTGCAATGAGTTAATTATCCTAGGTCTAGAATTTGGAGTGTTTCAAAGACTTAGATGCTTATTATTCTTTTTAATTCCTTTCCTCTTACATTTCTGCTCTTCAACTATTCACTTTAATGTACTTTCTTTCCATGCCACACATGAATGTGTTATCTTTTTCCTTTATTCCTTCTTACTTTTCTCCTACACAATCCTGTACTTTCCTTTCCTTCACTTTCTTAATTCTTTCCTTACTGATCATCTGCAGCTTACTTGAACTTTCTGCAAGGTATATAATCCATATAACATAAGCATAGCAAACCCAATTATATTGCCAAATGTTTCACTCCTGGAGTATATTATGAAATGAAGAGGTGGATAGTGAGTAACACCTGTTTGTCAAGTTATTTGAAGTTGCAATCCTCTAGGGTTAATCCCAAGAGTAGGAGGCGCTTTTGAAAGCACTTGACAATCTGGACATTCTCTGATAATTTGCTTTGCTTGGGCCCTTGGAATATTAAATTCTTTACGTAGGGCCTGACTATTTTGGTGAAAAAACTAGATTCGTCCAACTATTCCATTTGGATCAAAACATTTAAAAGTCTACACACATTTTATTGCTTCTGATTTTTAGAAAGCCTGTTGCCCATGGCTCTTAGAAAAATTCCTTAACAGACAGAGCAGTCCCTTTAAAAAAAAAAATCTTTCCCGCGGCCAAACGCAGTGCTTAGGAAGCCGGATTCAGTGCTCTTGCACATGCGTAGTGAGAGGCGCTCCATGGAGAGTGGACCCTAGCCTGCAGTCCCTGCCACCACTGCTGCGGAGGTGTCACCCCACCTCACTGGAGATGCTGCACGCCCATGGGCCCAAGCTGCTAGCTACACCCGATGCCGGGTATTCTCCACAGTGAGCACTGCCGCTCAGACCGGCAAAGAGACCCATGCAGAGGTGGACGCTGCGGCAAACCGCAAGAGAAGGGCCTAGCTAGTATGCATCGTTCCCTTCCATTCCATACCTCCAAAATGTAAAGATCCCTTATGTGGGAGACAGCAGCCCCGTAACTGCTGAACCTAAAACATTGCTCTCGGCCTAAAAAGAGCTTGTTTCTTAAGGAACAAAATAATTTTTTCTAAAAGTCCTCCCGCCACGAAACAGCGCTTACAAAACAGTTTCAGTGCCCCTCCCCCGGGCCCACCACTGGGGCTCTCTTGGCCTGCCTGTGCGGGGGAGGGGGTGGAGCAATGAGTGTGGCGGAGCCCTGCTTCGCGCCCAAACAAAAGAATTTTTTCCTAAATTTCCTTAGTGCAGGGGAGAGAAATGAGAAGAAAACCACTCAAGAGATGGCAACAGAACCTTTCCTCTTATCTGTAACACACCTGGGAGACTTACCAAAAGGTGCCCCTGGTCCCTATGGGGATGAAGTGCTGATTTCCATTCCACTTAGACGTGCTGTCCAGTGACGATGGCTCATAGCCTCTGGTCAAGCAGATGTCAGATCCCTGTCCCGGGCGCCAGATGTGGGGGGTGCTCCACCGGCAGAGCCCCATCCCTCCGTCATGGATGAAAATAAAACTAACAAGACATGATCTACTTGGGGAGGAAAGGTGGTCAAACTCTCAGAGGAGGATGACCCAGAGCGCCTTCCTCACTAGGCTTTTATTGGGTTCAAATACACAAGAATACATGTTTAACATGTCAAAGACATCTGAGGGCTTAATCTGAGTCAGTGTCTGTCAGGAAAGGGGGTTGCAAAACTTTGGGAGACATACTCATTTCCTCCTCAGACCCTTATCATTTAAATGAGAGCACTCTTAGCAAAGCAGGTTTCACAGGACTTTAGGAATTCTTTCTTATGCGCGATCACCCAGGGAACCCTTCTGGCCCACACAAGGCTGCACCGCTTGCCCTCATAGTTTCCGGCTTTAAGCCGATTAGCCTCAGGAAGCAGAAGACATTTCCCAGATGGAAATGAGGACTCGGGCTACATTAGAATAGCCGAGGGGCGAGGGTCCATCATCCCCTCTTTGCTGCAGTCCCCCGAGTCCTTCCATGAAGGCCTCCCAAGTGGTCGTGTCTGGCTTAGGTTGCCCCTCCTATGAGGAGTCTTACCCGTCATTGACTACCAACCAAGCATTGGAGGCCAGAGAAGGATGAGGCAGAAGCAGTGCTCCTGCCAGGGAGATAAGCTTTGTCTTCTTAGTAGCTCACATCCTCTTGACAGAACAGAGCCAGATGAAGTGGGTCCCTTGGCTCTTACACAGCCCACCATGGGGTGAGGGTTACAACTCCTGAAACCAGGTTGAACAGTCTGCAACACCCACTCACCCTGAGCTTCAGCACAGGAAGAGTGGAGTGAACTGGAGTCATGTGTGAGGAAAGACTGAGGTGTGTGGCTTTGGGGAGAGAGTTGAAGGAAAAGCCACCAGGATCTCTGAGTTGACTCATTCTCCTACACCACAGATAGCATCTTTCTTGAATGGAGCATTCAAATGAGGAAAGTAATGTCACCACCCTCTGGACTCTCCCTAGCCGCATCATTAGGCCCTGCTGAGTAGTCAGCTGCCTTCGCCAGGGTATAGATGTCTGAGCAGACTCAGGGGATGTCAGTGCCTGAGTTGCATGGTTGGGTATTTTTTTTTGGGGGGGGGGGTTAAATATAGTTTATTGATTATGCTATTACAGTTGTGCCATTTCCCCCGTTCACTCCCCTACACACTGCACACCCTCTCCCACCCACATTCTCCCCCTTTAGTTCATGCCCATGTGTCATACTTCAGTTCTTTAGCTTCTACATTCCCCATACTATTCTTTACCCTCCCCCTATCCATCTTCTACTCTATGCTACTTATTCTCTGTGCTGTTTTCCCCTCTCTCCTCCTCCCACTCCCTTGTTGCTAACTCTCCATGTGATCTGAATTTCTGTGATTCTGTTCCTCTTCTAGTTCTTTGCTTATTTGCTTTTCTTTTTGTTTTAGTTTTGGTTGTTAATAATTGTGAGTTTGCTGTTATTTTACTGAACATGTTTTTTACCTTCTTTTTATTAGATAAGTCCCTTTAACATTTCATATAATAAGGGCTTGGTGATGATGAACTCCTTGAACTTGATGTTATCTGAGAAGCACTTTGTCTGCCCTTTCATTCTAAATGAAAGCTTTGCTGGATAGAGCAATCTTGGAGTAGGTCCTTGCCTTTCATGACTTGTAATACTTCTTTCCAGCCCCTTCTTGCCTTCAAGGTCTCTTTTGAGAAATCAGCTGGCAGTCTGATGGGAACTCCTTTGTAGGTGACTGTCCCCTTATCGCTTGCTGCTTCTAGAATTCTCTCCTTCATTTGAATCTTAACTAATGTAATGATGATGTGCCTTGGCATGTTCCTCCTTGGGTCCAACTTCTTTGGAACTCTGAGCTTCCTGGACTTCCTGGAAGTCTATTTCCTTTGCCAGATTGGGGAAGTTCTCCTTTATTATTTGTTCAAATAACTTTTCCACTTGTTGCTCTTCCTCTTCCCCTTCTGGTACCCCTATAATTCAGATGTTGGAATGTTTAACAATGTCCTGGAGGTTCCTAAGCTTCTCATATTTTTGAATTTTTGTTTCTTCCTTCTTTTCCGTTTGTTTTTTTCTTTCTTCCTTCTGGTCCACTCCATTGATTTGAGTCCCAGTTTCCTTCCCATCACTATTGGTTCCCTGTGCATTTTCCTATATTTCACTTAGGTAGCCTTCATTTTTTTCATCTAATTTGCGAACAAATTCAACCAATTCTGTGAGCATCCTGATCACCAGTGCTTTGAACAATGCATCTGATAGGTGGGCTATCTCTTTTTCATTTTGTTGTATTATTTCTGGAGCTTTGATCTGTTCTTTCATTTGGGCCATTTTTTTTATTGTCTTGATGCACCTGTTACATAGTGAGGGGTGGAGCCTTAGGTGTTCACTGGGAAGGGGTAACCCAGTCCCTGGGTTGTGATGCTGTAAGTGGGGTAGGGGTCCAAGAGGGAACAATGGTGCTGGCTCTACTCTCTGCCAGATTTCAGTCCCTTCCGCTGCTTCCCCCAAGGAAAGTGGGCCCTTCTGGTGCTGATTTCCAGGTGGGTGGGCTTGTGTACGTTCTAGGACCCTGTGGGTCTCACCAACAAACTCTACTGTGAGGCTGGGAGTCTCTCCTGGAACCTCAACCCCCACAAGTGTTTTCAATCAATGTTTTGCAGCTTTATTTCCCTGCACTGGAACCCTGCATTGCGCAGTTTGTCTCACTCCCCAGTTTCGCCTGGTTTATCTGAATGAGAATGTGGGACTGCCTGGTCTGCCAGCCACCTTGCACACCAAGCCCTTTCACAATCTGTCACCTCTCTGGGTCTGCCCACTGCTGTCTGTGTGCCCCGGGTCCTCCAGCCACCACTTTGCCAAGAGTCCTCTCCACCCAGCCGCCCAACTCTGCCCCTACTACCATTCTGGATGAATGTTTCTTCTTTAACTCCTTGGTTGTCAGACTTACATACAGTTCAATTTTCTGTCAGTACTGGTTGGTTTGTACTGGTTGGTTTTTTGTTTCTAAATTTTTGTTGTCCTTATTTTGGTTGTGCAAGGAGGCACAGTGGGGGAACTTTGCATGCAGAGCCCTCCCCCACATCCACCATGGATGAGAATAAGACTACCAAGACATGATCTGCTTGGGGAGGGGAGGTGGCCGATCTCTCAAAGGAGAAAGACCAAGAACTCCTTCCTCAATGGCTTTTATTAGGTCTGTTTTACACAGGAATACAGGTAAAGCTCATCAATCATTGTCAGGTGGCAAGGATCAAAAAACAGATAACATGCAAAGAACTCTGAGGGCTTAATCTGAGTCAGGGTCTGTCAGCTAAAGGGTTAAAAAACTTTGGGAGACAAACTCATTTCCTGCTCAGACCCTTATCATTTAAATAAGAGCACTCTTAGCAAAGAAGGTCTCACAGGACTTTATGAATTCTTTCTTATGCCAGATCACCTGGGGAGCTCACCCTATCCAGCACAGAGTTGCACTGCTCTCTGTCAATGTTTCAGGCTTAAGTGGAGCAGGGCCAGGAGGCCAAGAAATAAGGAAACTTTTCCCAGATGGACTGAGGACTCAGGCTATGTTAGGATAGTCAGGGGGTGAGGGTCCATTACCTCCTTTTGCTGCGGCCCCTCCAAGTCCTTCCTTGAGGGCCTTCCACGTGATCGTGCCTGTCATAGGCAACCCCTCCCTTGAGGGAATCTTACCGGTCATTGGCTAACTGACTAAGCACTGGGGCCAGATATAGATGAAGCAGAAGTGGCGCTCCTGCCAGGGAGATAAGCTTTGTCTCCTTAGTGGCTTACAGTCCAAAAGTCCCTCACTCAGCCTTAGCCATGGGGGTTTACAACTCCTGAAACCAGGCAGGGCAGTTCCCAACATCTACCTATGCCTCCATCTTGGCTGGAAGTCCTGAATTGTATGGTTTTGAAGTGGCAGCCATTCTCCCCACTTTCATGTGAACCTGATTGGTCCTTTCCCCTCATGGGAGGTCTGTTAGAACCCTCTTCCAGGCTTCCAGCAGTCCCACATTCCAGGGTCAAGCTCCAGCTCCAGAGACCCCATCCACCTGACTCCTAGTAGTTTCCCCCTGCCAAGCTCAAGCAAAATCTAAAACAGACTGAGTGAATGTGGCTCCAGGGTGGGGTCAGCACTCTCTACTTTCTCTCAAGCCTGACCAGAACCTCCCCCTCATGGAAGACCCACTAGCCCTATCACCACAACTTGTTGAGCTGTCTCCTCCAGGTAGAATCTGGGACAGACTGAGTTATATGGCTCCATGATGGGGGGGGGCTGTTCGTTTTTTCCCTGACATGCCTGATTTGTGCAGAACCCTCCCTTCACATGGCCAACTCCTGGTATGTTTGAGCCAGATAAACTCTATTGACCTCACCCTGACAACTCCCTGAGACCCTACCCCACAGCAAAGGTGTGCAAGCACCCAGGGGATGGCAGCTAGACATGGTACACTCTGTGACATTTGCTTAGTGGCCTCAGAATGAGCACTGGGACCAAGGTTGGACCTGTAACAATCTGGTGAACATGACACACACCTACTGGTGACTCATTGAGAACTTACCTCTTGCAACTTGAATACTACCAGAAGCTCTTTCAATGACTGAGCCTACCAGAAGCTGGCAGGCATGGGCAAGTGGAGGGAGATCTCAGGTGCCTTGAGTCTTGTGCTGACTTGCTTCTGGGGCTGGAGCTGGTAAAGGCTGGCCATGGAGCAGTTTGGTTCTTACTGTGCACACCCAGACCTAGCACAGGCAGCAACAAAGTATGGATTATTTTGTAGTTTTAAATAGATTGTCCAGGGCCTGTCACATACAGCAGTTAACATTTGTCTGCACCAGAGCCCCTCTCAAGAGGCACCAGAACCAACACACCCAGTGGACAGCTTTAGACATCAGAATAGAATCTAATAGGTTTCACAAGCAGTATCTCCAAAGGGAGATAGTGGCAGGCACCAGACTCTACTGAGGTGAATTCCACTTTGTATGGTCAGCATCTCCAAAGCAGCTTATACACTATGGTTAGGGTTGATCCTCAAAGTCAGCCAGTCTGAGAGTTGACCCCATGCATGAATGGGCCTATAACAACCAAGATTCAATTATAATAGAGTTGGCTGGTGTGACTCAGTGGATTGAGCACTGGCCTATGAACAAAGGGACACCAGTTTGATTCCTGGTCAGGGCATATGACTGGGTTGGTCCTCTGTATGGAGCATGCTAAAGGCAACCACACATTGATATTTCTATCCCTCTCTTTCTCCATCTTTTTCCCTCTGTCTAAAAATAAAAATAAATAAAATCTTTTTTAAAAAGATTCAATTTCAGGAGAAGGAAGATGGCAGCATGGTAGGAGGAAGCAGATTCCACTTCCCCATACACATTGGAGAAAAACATAGCCAATCTACGGAAGAACAGAGCAGACAAGGAACAGTAACACAGCATATTTGAGAATAGGAGATAGAAAATTGTAGCGGACATTGAAAAACCAGTCACTAAGGAGAGCACTTCAGAACAATAGGAGCCCAGGGATCAGCGCAGAAACCAGGACAGCTGAGGGCTCAGCCCGGGGCTTGCCGGGCCTGCCACAGGGCTCTAGGGAGGGAGCTGGGTCAACCGCAGAAACAGGCCGAGCAATCCTGGTCGTCCCCGTGCAACTGCAGACTGAGCGACCCTGGTGCACGCGACTGCAGGCTGAGCAATCCGGGTCGCACGCGACTACACACAGCTGTGCATGTGAACTGAGACAGCTGCATGAAAACAGGCACCCACATGTGACCTCAGACGGTCAGAGGATCATAGGCACCAGCGAAACCATAGGCACTTGCCACTGGAGACAGCTGTGGGACTATAGTTGCGCACGCACGTGCAAACACAAACAGCTTGGGGCCATAGGCGCGCAGGCGCGAGATGGCTGTGGGATCATAGGCCCCAGGACACCATAGAAAGCTGCGCCGGGGCCAATGGAGACAACTACCTGCGACTGGAGACCCGAGCTCACACCCATAAACTCGGAAAAGTGCACACACTCTAGGAGACTCAGAAAACACACCTGAAGCCCTGTGCTGAGAGGCACCGGTCTAACTCCGGAGACACTAGCACAATGATGACTGAGTACTGAACACAGAGAAAAGCAGTACTGCCACCCCTCAGCCATTGCAGCCAGCAAGACCAGAAAAACCGGCTTGGCAAGTTTGAAAACAGCAAGAGTTTTTTATTTGCTGTTTTGGGTTTTTATTATTGCTTGTTTATCTTTGTTTGCTTGTTTTCATTTTTTGTTTGTGTTTCTCTCTGTTTATACACTTGTTCTTAATTATTATTTCTTTATTATTTTTATCTTCTTTTTTTACTCAACTCCTTTTGCGTCTCTTCTTTCTCCTTTTATTCCTTCTTCCTTACTTTCAAATTTATTTCTTCTACCTTCCTCTTTTTTCCTTCTTCTTTTTTCATTTTCCCCCTCTTTTCTCTTTTTAAATACCCACAAGTGAGAAAAAAAAAAGAAAGAAACCTGGAACTGTGGGAAAAAAAACAGAGTTGGTCCCAAAAAGAGGATATCCCAGTAGCTGAGACAGTGGAAGCTGTGAACACAGGATATCTGAAGGAGACTTCACCACTGAATCTCACAGGTATTCTACCACAAAAGGTCACACCATAAACCCAGGGAGCCAGAACAGATAGATTTAAGAAGTTGAGGCTAACAAGAAGAGTCTTACAAACAATGGGAAGACAAAGAAACAATCCCCAAATGAAAGGAAAGGAGGAAGCCCCAGAAAGAATGCTAAATGAAAGAGAGGCAACTCAACTATCAGATATTGAGTTCAAAGCAATGATTGTCAGGAAGCTCCATGAGCTCTCAATGAGCTACCAGAAACTACAGGGAAGCTATGATGAACTCACTGCAAACTATATCAACATGAAAAAGGAAAGAGAAACTATCAACAAGGGCCAAGAGGAAATGAAGAATACAATTTCTGAATGAAGAACACAGTAGAAGGAATCAAAAGCAGAATCAATGAAGCAGAAGATCGGATCAGCGAGTTGGAGGACAAAATAGTAAAAAGCAACCAGAAAGACCAAGAAAAGGACAAGAGGCTCAGAAAGAATGAAGCGGGATTAACAGAAATGCAAGACAATATGAAACGTAATAATATCCATATAATAGGGGCACCAGAAAGAGAAGAAGAAGAGCAAGGGATAGAAAACCTATTTGAAATAGTAATGATGGAAAACTTCCCTAATTTGATGAGAGAAAAACCTCACACAAATCCAGGAAACACAGAGGGTCCCAATCAAGAGGAACCCAAACAGGCCCACTTCAACACATCATAATTAAAATGGCAAAATTCCAAGACAAAGAGAGAATATTAAAGGCAGCAAGGGAGAAAAAGGAAGTAATATACAAGGAAGCCCCGATAAGGTTAGCAGCTGACTTCTCAATGGAAACGCTCCAAGCCAGAAGAGAATGGCAAGAAATATTCCAAGTGATGAGAACCAAGGCCAGCAACCAAGACTACTCTATTCAGCAAGGCTTTCAATCAAGACAGAAGACTAACTAAGGAATTTTCCAGGCAAAAGAAGTCTAAAAGAATACACCTCTACCAAACCAGTTCTTCAAGAGACACTAAAAGGACTGCTTTAAGGAGAGTAAGTAAAACAGAGAAAGAAAAAGAGGAACATAGGTAAGAAAATGGCAATGAATAAGTACGTATCAATAATAACCCCAAATGTAAATGGATTAAATGCTCCAATTAAAAGACATAGAATAGCTGAATGGATAAGAAAGCATGACACACATATATGCTCCCTACAAGAGACCCACCTCAGGACAAAGAACCTATACAGACTCAAAGTGAAAGGCTGGAAACAAATTTTCCAAGCAAACAGACAGGGGAAAAAAAGCTGGGGTAGCAATACTCATATCAGAAAAAATAAACTTCAAAAGAAGAGCCATAAAGAGAGACCCAGAAGGTCACTTCATAATACTCAAGGGAAGAATCCAACAAGAAGACATAAACATTGTAAATATACATGCACCCAACATAGGAGCACCTAAATACATCAAGAAAATCTTAGAGGACTTCAAAAAAGATATTGACAGCAACACAATTATGGTACGGGATTATAACACCCCACTGTCAAAAATGGACAGATCTTCCAAACAAAATATCAACAAAGATATTGTGGCATTGAACAACACACTAGATTAAATGAACTTAACAGATATATATACAGCCCTTCATTCCAAAGAAACTAAATACACTTTCTTTTCAAATGCACATGGAACATTTTCAAAGACAGACCACATGATTGGACACAAAACAAGCCTAAACAAATTCAAAAAAACTGAAATCATACCAAGCATTTTCTCTGACAACAAAGGACTGAAACTAGAAACCAACCCCAAGGGGAAAAACCCAAAACCTTCAAAATCATGGAGATTGAATAGCATGCTATTAAACAATAAATGGGTCAAGAATGAAATTAGGGAGGAAATCAAAAAGTTTCTGGAAACAAACAAAAATGAACTCACAAGGACCCAAACCTTATGGGACACAGTGAAGGCAGTCCTCAGAGGAAGTTCATAGCAATACAGGCCTACCTAAAGAAGATGGAAACATTTCAAACAATCAACTTAACCCTACGCCTAGAAGAACTTGAGGAACAACAACAAAGACAGCCCAGAGCAAGTAGAAGGAAGGAAATAACCAAGATCAGAGCAGAATTAAATGACAGACACTAAAAGCACAATTCTAAGGATTGATGAATCCAGGAGCTGGTTCTTTGAAAAGATCAACAAAATTGACAAGCCTTTAAGCAGGGTCATCAAGACAAAAAGAGAAAGGACCCAAATAAACACAATCAGAAATGAAAGAGGAGAGATTACAACAGACACCACAGAAATACAAAGGACTGTAAGAAATTACTATGAAGAACTATATGCCTAGAAATTTGAAAACCTAGGTGAAATGGAGCAGTTTCTAGAAAAATATAATCTCCCAAAATTCAATGAAGAAGAAGCAGAGAGCCTGAATAGAGCAATAACAGCAGATGAAATCAAAGCAGTAATCAAAAAACTCCCGACACACAAAAGCCCTGGACTAGATGGTTTCACAGGAGAATTCTACAAAGCATTTAAGGAAGGGCAAACCCCTATCCTTCACAGACTATTTGAAAAAATCCAAAATGATGGAAAACTCCCAAACTCGATTTATGAAACCATCATGATCCTAATCCCAAAACCAGATAAAGACATAACAAAGAAAGAAAATTTCAGGCCCATATTGCAGATGAACATAGACGCTAAAATCCTTAACAAAATATTGGCAACCTGCATCCAACAATACATTAAAAAGATCATACACCTTGACCAAGTGGGATTCATCTCAGGGATGCACGGATGGTTCAACATTCGCAAATCAGTAAACGTAATTCATCACATAAACAAAAGCAAAGACAAAAATCACATCGTCATATCAATGGAAACAGAAAAAGCATTTGATAAGGTAAAACACCCATTTATGTAAAAACACTCAGCAAAGTGGGAATACAGGGAGCATTCCTCAACATAATAAAGGCCTTATATGAGAGACCTACAGCCAATATCATACTCAATGGGCAAAAACTGAAATCTTTCACACTAAGATCAGGAACAAGACAAGGTTGTCCACTTTCACCACTTCTATTCAATACAGTATTGGAAGTCTTAGCCACAGCGATTAGACAAGAAAAGGAAACAAAAGGCATCCAAATTGGAATGGAGGGAATAAAACTATCATTGTTTGCAGATAACATGATGGTGTACATAGAAAATCCTATAGTCTCGGCCAAAAAGCTGCTCGACCTAATGAATGAATTTGGCCAAACAGTTGGATACATATCAATATCCAGAAATCAAAGGCTTTTTTGTATACCAACAATGAAACAGCAGAAGCAGAAATCAAGAAAAACATCCCATTTCATATACCAAAAAGAAAAATAAAATACCTAGGAATAAACCTAACCAAGGAGGTAAAGGACCTGTATGCAGAAAACTACACAACACTGAAGAAAGAAATCAAGGAAGACACAAACAAATGGAAGCATATACCATGTTCATGGATGGGAAGAATTAATATCATCAAAATGTCCATACTACCCAAAGCAATTTACAAATTCAATGCAATACCTATTAAATTACCAATAGCATATTTCACAGACATAGAACAAAGACTTCAACAATTTATATGGAACTATAAACAAGCCCAAATACCTGCTGCAATCTTAAGAAAGAAGAGCAAAGGAGGAGGGATCACAATACCTGATACCAAACTGTATTACAAGGCCAGTGTAATCAAAACAGCCTGGTACTGGCACAAAAACAGGCACATGGACCAGTGGAACAGAACAGAGAGCCCAGAAGTAAACCCAAGTCTCTATGGTCAATTAATATTCAAGAAAGGGGGCAACAAGATAAAATGGAGCAAAAATAGCCTCTTCAACAAGTGGTGTTGGGAGAACTGGACAGCTACGTGCAACAAAATGAAACTCGAGCACCAATTTACACCATACACAAAATTAAATTCAAGGTGGATAAAAGACTTAAATATAAGCCGTGACACCATTAAAATCCTAGAGGAGAACATAGGCAGGGAAATTTCAGATATTCCACACAGCAATGTTTTTACTAATATGTCCCCTAAAGCAAGGGACATAAAGGAAAGAATAAACAAATGGGACATCATCAAAATAAAAAGCTTCTGCATGGCTAAAGAAAACAGTATTAAAATAAAAAGAGAACCAAGTGTATGGGAAAACGTATTTGTCAATGATACCTCAGACAAAGGTTTATCTCGAAAATATATAAAGAACTTACATGACTCCCTCCACTCTAAGAAGACAAGCAACCCAATTAAAAAATGGGCAAAGGACTTGGGCAGACACTTCTCCAAGGAGGACATACAGAGGATCCAGAGACACATGAAAAGATGCTCAATATCACTAGCTATCAGAGAGATGCAAATTAAAACCACAATGAGATACCACTTGACACCAGTCAGAATGGCCATCATAAACAAAAGCAACAAACAGCAAGTGTTGGAGATGTTGTGGAGAAAAGGGGACCCTATTGCACTGTTGGTGGGATTGCAGACTGGTACAACCACTATGGAAAACAGTATGGAATTTTCTAAGAAAACTAAAAATGGATCTGTCTTTTGACCCAGCAATTCCATTGCTTGGATTATATCCTAAGAACCCTGAAACACCAATCCAACAGAACCTATGCACCCCTATGTTCATAGCAGCACAATTATCAATAGCCAAGTGTTGGAAGCAACCTAGATGCCCATCAGTAAATGAATGGATCAAAAAACTGTGGTACATTCACACAATGGAATTCTATGCAGCAGAGAGAAAGAAGGAGCTCCTACCCTTTGGGACAGCATGGATGGAACTGGAGAGCATCATGCTAAGCGAAATAAGCCACGTAGTGAAAGAAAAATACCATATGATCTCACCTTTAACAGGAAGCTAATCAACAAAACAAACAAACAAGCATAATATAACCAAAGACACTGAAATTGAGAACAGGCTGACAGTTACCAGAGGGGAGAGGTGAGGGAATTTCAGGGGAAAAGGGGAAGGGTTTAGAGCAATAAGTATAAAGGACACATAGACAAAAACTATGGGGGGTAGAAATGAGAGCGTTGTGGGGAGGGCTGGGGTGGGAGTAAAAGACAGAAAACTGTACAAGATCAACAATTAAAATAAAAATTAAAAACAAAGGTTCAATTACAACAGAAGAGCACACATAACCCATACGATGGACATTCATGGAGCACTCCCCTCATGTGATCAAAGAGATTGCACCAATGAGTACCATACGTGTCCTTCTACATAAGACCACTCCACCAAGGATGGGAGTCATGGTACGTCTACCTAATATGTAGAAATAAACACAAAGGGACAACCAAATGGAGAAACAAAGAAATACGCCTCAAATGGAAAGAACAGGAGAAATCTCCAGAAAAAGAGCTAAATGAAATGGAGGCAAGGATCTTATCAAATATAGAGTTTAAAAAATCATTATAAGAATGCCCAAGAAACTTAGTGAGAACTACGAAAGCACAAAAAGGGATATATATACCATAAAAAAATGAGAAATAAAAAATACAATATCTAAAGTAAAGAATACACTAGAAGAAATAAAGCAGCAGATGATCAAATCAGAGATTTGGAAGGCAAGGTAGGAAGAAACACCCAATCAGAGCAGGAAGAGGAAAAAAATAATTTAAATGATGAGGATAGTTTAAAAGAGGTCTGGGACATGAAGTGCAACAATATCCACATCATAAGTGTATCAGAAGAAGAAGGGATAGAGCAAGGAATAACAACTGAAAACTTCCCTACCCTGGTGAAGGAAAATGACATGCAAGTTCAGGAATTGCAGAGTCCCAAACAAGATGAACCCAAAGCGGCCTACATCAGTGTACATCATAATTAAAATGGCAAAGGTAACCTTAGCTGGTATGGCTCAGTGGATTGAGTGCTGACCTGTGAAAAAAAAGAGTCGCTGGTTTGATTCCCAGTCAGGGCACATACCTAGGTTGCAGGCTAGGTCCCCAGTTGGGGGCACATGAGAGGCAACCACACACTGATATTTCTTTCCCTCTCTTTCTCCCTCCCTTCCCCCCTCTCTAAAAACAAATAAATAAAATCTTAAAAATAAAATAAAATGGCAAAGGTAAAAGACAAAGAGAGTATCTTAAAACCAGTAAAAGAAAGACAGTTAGTTACCCACAACAGAGCACCTATAAGACTTTCAGCTGATTTTTAAACAGAAATAATTCAGTCCAGAAGGGACTGGCAATGAAATATTCAAAGTGATGAAAAGCAAGGACCCATAACCAAGACCACTTTACCCAGCAAGGTTATCATTTAAAATTGAAAGACAAATAAAGAATTTCTCAGACAAGAAAAAGCTAAAATAAAAGATTGTTAGCAGAAAACTAGTATTACAACAAATGTTAAGAATCTGCTTCCCCGGGTGGCTCAGCTCAGTGGGTTCAGCGCAAGCCTGCAAACCAAAGGGTCTGTGGTTTGATTCCCAGTCAGAGCACAGGCCTGGGTTGCAGGTCAGGTCCCCAGTGCGGGGCATATGAGAGGCAACCACACATTGATGTTTCCCTCTCTTTCTCCTTCCCTCCCCCTCTCTCTAAAAATAAATAAAGAAAGATAAAGAACCTATTGAAGAAGAGGAGGAAGAGGTGGGAGTGGAGAAGGAGAAGAAGCAGAAGGAGAAGAAGAGAGAAACATAATTAAAAGAATAAAATGACAATAAATATATACCTATCAATAATCACTTTAAGTGTAAATGGCTTAAATGCTCCAATGGAAAAGAAAACAAGACTCCTATATATATTCTGAGGTGCCTACAAGAGACCCACCTCAGAATGCAAGATACCCAGACTAAAAGTTTAAAAAAATGAAAAAGATTTTAACACAAATGGGGGCGAGGAAGCTGGGAAAGCAATACCTATATCTGACAATATAGATTTTAAAACAAAGGCTAAAGCAAAAGACCAAAAAAAGGATACTACAAAATGATGAGGGAAGCAATCAAACAAGAGGATATAACCCTTGTAAATATTTATGCACCCAATATAGCAGCACCTAAGTATGTAAAGAAAATATTGCTGGACATAAAGGGAGAGACTGACTGTAAAACAGTCATAGTAGGGGATTTTAATACTCCATTAACATCAATGGAGAGATCTTCAGACAGAAAATCATCAAGGAAACAGGGACCTTAAAAGACACACTAGATTAGATGTATATAATTGATATCTTCACAGCATTTCACCCCAAAGCAGCAGAATGTACATTCTTTTTAAGTGCACACAGAAAATTTTCTAGGGTAGGCCACATGTTAGGACACAAAACAAGTTTCCGTGCATTTAAGAAGACTGAGATCATATCAAAGGTCTTCTCTGACCACAATGGAAAGAAACTAAAAATCAATCACGAGGAAAAAAAAAAACGAAAAACAAAGACATGGAAGATAATGAGATGTTACTGAATAATAAATGGGTTAACTATAGATTAGGAAGAAATCAAAAGATACCCTGAAAAAATGAAAATGAGAACAAAACACACCAAAAGCATTATAGCACTATGAAGAAATTCATAGCATTACAGACGATGTCAAGAAACAAGAATAATCTCCAGTAAACAATCTAACTTTTTTAGAGAAACTTGAAAAAGAACAAATAGCCCAAAATGAGTATAAGGAAGGAAACAAAGATCAAAGCAGGAATAAAAAAAGATAGACTCTAGAAAAAAACAATATGAAAGACCAATAAAAAAAAAATGGCTGGTCCTTTAAAAAGAAGAACAAGATTGACAAATCTTTAACCAGACTCATCAAGAAAAAAAGAGGGCTCAAATAAATAAAATCAGAAATGAAAGAGGAAAAGTAACAACTGATACCAAAGAAATACAGAGAGTAACACCCAACTCAACAATGGACAGATCTTCCAAAAAAAAATCAACAAGGATATTGTGGCACTGAATGATACTCTAAATCAAATGGACTTAACTGATACATACAGAATATTTCACCCTAAGGAAGCAAAATACACATTCTCTTCAAAAGCACATAGAACATTTTCCAAGACAGACCACATGATAGGACACAAAACAAGCCTCAACAAATTCAAGAAAACTGAAATCATATCAAGCATTTTCTCAGATCACAATGGCTTGAAACTACAAACCAACCTCAAGGAAAAAGCTCAAAAACAATTAAATGCATGGAGACCAAATAACATGTTATTAAACAATGAATGGGTACACAATGAGGTCAAGGAAGAAAGTAAAAAGTTTCTGAAAAAAAAATAAAAATGAACACACAACAGCCAAAAATCTATGGAACACAGAGAAGACAGTCCTGAGAAGGAAGTTCACAGCAATATAAGCCTATCTAAAAAAGACAGAAACATTTTAATAGACAACCTAATACCACAACTAAAATAACTGGAGAAAAAACAATAAACAGCGCAGAGCAAGTAGAATGAAGGAAATAACCACGATCAAAGCAGAATTAAATGACATGGAGAATAAAATAACAATTCAAAGAATCAATAAATCCAGGAGGTGGTTCTTTGAAAAGATAAACAAAATCAAATGTGTTTAATGAGACTCATCAAGGAAAAAAGAGAGAGGACCCAAATAAATAAAATCAGAAATGAAAGATAGGAAATTATAAATGATACTACAGAAATACAAAGGATTGTCAGATATTACTACAAACAACTCTATGCCAAGAAATTTGACAACCTGGATGAAGTAGACATATTTCCAGAAATAATATAATCTTCCAAAATTGAATCAAGAAAAAATGGAAAGCTTCAATAGACTGACACCAGCTAGTGAAATTTAAGCAGTAATCAAAAAACTCCAGGCACACAAAAGCCCTGGACCAGAAGCCTTCAAAGGAGAATTTTACTAAATATTTAGAGAAAAGCTAATTTCTATCCTGGTCAAACTATTCCAAAAAGTTGAAGAGGAGAGAAGATAGTCAAACTCATTTTATGAAGCTCGTAATATCCTAATTCCAAATCTAGGTAAAGACGCAACAAAGAAAGAAAACTACAGGCCAATATCTCTGATATCTCTGAACAGAGATGCAAAAATACCCAACAAAATATTGGCAAACCACTTCCAGCAATACATTAAAAAGATCATACACCATGATCAAGCGGGATTCATCCCAAGGATGCAAGGATGGTACAATATACAAAAATCAATAAATGTAATACATCACATAAACAAAAGGGAAGACAAAAATCATATGATCATATCAACAGATGCAGAAAAAGCATTTGATAAGGTAGAGTATCCATTAATGATAAAAAACATACAGAGGACTTCCGGCCAAGATGGAGGCGTAGGCGGACACACTGTGCCTCCTCTCACAACCAAAATTAAGGACAACAAATATTTAGAAACAAGAAAACAACCAGAACTGATAGAAATTTGAACTGTACGGAAGTCCAACAACTATTCATCCAGACCGGTAAGAGGGGCGGAGTCAAGGCAGGAAAAAGTGGAGTTGCGGACCCAGGAACAAAAGCAGCAGCGGCTGGCAGTTCCCAGGTGCACAGGCAGCAGCTGGCGGACCCTGGGCACAGGGGGGCAACTGTGCAGACCCAAGGAGGCTGCACAAGGCGGCTGGCTGACCAGGTGGTCCCACATTCTCGCTCGCAGACGGTTAAGGCAGAGGGGAAGTGGCGGAAGGGACTGAATCCAGGAGAGAGCGGAGCAGGCGCCATTGTTCCCTCTCAGACCCCGCCCCCACATACAGCGTCACAACCCAGCGACTGGGCTGACCCACACTGGGGAGCGCCTGAGGCTCCACTCCTCACTACGTAACAGCATGCGTGCGTGTGCAGATAATCCAGGTGAAGGGGAAGTGGTGGAAGGGACTGAATCCAGGAGAGAGCAGAGCAGGCACCATTCTTCCCTCTCGGACCCCGCCCCCACCTATAGTGTCACAACCCAGTGACTGGGCTGCCCCGCCCTGAGGAACACCTAAGGCTCCACCCCTCCCTACCTAATAGCGGCGACCAGACTAAAACCAAACCAAACCAAAACAAAACAAAAAGCCCACCAAAAATGGCTCAAACCAGAGAACAAACCAAATCCTCAGAGCCAATTCCTCTAAGCCGTGAAGAGATAGCCAACCTATCAGATGCACAGTTCAAAGCACTGGTCATCAAAATGCTCACAGAATTGGTTAATTTTGCTCACAAACTAGATGAAAAAATGCAGGCTACAATCCGTGAAATGAAGGAAGATGCATGGGGAACTGATAGAGATGGAAGGAAAACTGGGACTCAAATCAATGGAGTGGACCAGAAGGAAGAAACTAACAACCAAACAGAAGACGAGGAAGAAACAAGAATTCAAAAAAATGAGGAGAGGCTTAGGAACCTCCGGGACATCTTTAAACGTCCCAACATCCGAATTATAGGGGTCCCAGAAGGGGAAGAAGAACAGCAACGAGTGGAAAACTTATTTGAACAAATAATAAAGGAGAATTTCCCCAATCTGGCAAAGGAAATAGACTACCAGGACGTCCAGGAAGCTAAGAGAGTCCCAAAGAAGTTGGACCCAAGGAGGAACACACCAAGGCACATTGTAATTACATTAGCCAAGATTCAAATGAAGCAGAGAATTCTAGAAGCAGCAAGGGATAAGGGGACAGTCACCTACAAAGGAGTTCCCATCAGACTGTCAGCTGATTTCTCAAAAGAAACCTTGCAGGCAAGAAGGGGCTGGAAAGAAATTTTTGAAATCTTGAAAGGCAGGGACCTACATCCAAGATTGCTCTATCCAGCAAAGCTGTCATTTAGAATGGATGGACAGATAAACCGCTTCTCAGATAAGGTCAAGTTCAAGGAGTTCATCATCACCAAGCCCTTATTCTATGAAATGTTAAAGGGACTTATCTAAGAAAAAGAAGATAAAAAATAGGACAGCGAAAAGACAGCAAACTCACAGCTATTAAGAACCACACCTAAAACAAAAGCAAACTAAGCAAACAGCTAGAACAGGAACAGAACCACAGAAATGGAGAGCATATGGAGGGTTAGCAACAGGGGCGTGGGAGGAGGAGAGAGGGGGAAAAGGTACAGAGAATAAGTAGCATAGATAGTGGGTAGAAAATAGACAGGGGGAGGGCAAGAATAGTATGGGAAATGTAGAAGCTAAAGAACTTATGACACATGGACATGAACTAAAGGGGGAAATGTTGGTGGGAGGGGGTGTGTAGGGTAGAGGGGAATGATGGGGGAGAAATGGGACAACTGTAATAGCATAATCAATAAAATATATTTTAAAAAAAAGTCTCATGAACACACAGCAAGATGGAGATACATATAAGCCAAAAAGAAGAGGCCTCAGAATGAAGCCTACCTTACCAGCTCCTTGATATTGGACTTTCAGCCTCCAAAACTGTGAGAAAATAAACTTATCTTATTTAAAAAAAAAAAAAAAAAAAACCATTCAGCACAGTGAGAGTAGAGGGAGCATACCTCAACATAATAAAGAACATATACAAGAAACCTACAGCTAACACAGTATTCAATGGGAAAAAACTAAAAGTTTTTCCCTTGAGATCAGGAACAAGACAAAGGTGTCCACTTTCACCACTTCTATTCAACATGGTTTTTGAAGGCCTAGCCATAGCAATCAGACAAGAAAAACAAATAAAAGGTATTCAAACTGGAAAGGAGAAAGTAAAACTGTCATTGTTTACAGATGACATGATAGTGTACATAGAAACCCTATAGATTCTACCAAAAAAACAACTTGACCTAATAAGTGAATTTGGCAAAACAGCAGGATATAAAGTCAGTATTCAGAAACTGAAGGCATATTTGTATACCAGAAACAAAATGTCAGTAACAGAAATTAGGAAAAAATCACATTTACTATAGCAACAAGAAAAATAAAGTATATAGGAATAAACTTAACTACAAAGGTAAAAGATCTGTACTGAGAAAACTACAGAACACTTAAAAACAAACTGAGGAGGAAACAAATAAATGGAAGAATATACCATGTCCATAGATTAGAAGAATTATCATCAAAATGTCCATACTACCCAAAGCAATCCCTCTTAAAATATCAATGATGTATTTCACAGATGTAGAACAAATATTTCAAAAAATTATATGGAACTATAAATGACCCAGAATAGCTGCAGTAATTTTGAGAAAAAAGAACAAAGTAGGAGGGATCACAATACCTGATATAAAACTATATTGAAGGCCACTGTAATCAAAAGAGTCTGGTACTAGCATAAGAACAGACACATAGATCAATGAAACAGAAAATAAAGCCTAGAAATAAACCCAAGTCTCTGTGGTCAATTAATATTTGACAAAGGGACAGGAGCATAAAATGGAGTAACAATAGCCTCTATAGTAAATGGCGTTGGGAGATCTGGACAGGTACATGCAAAAAAAAATGAAACTAGATCACCAATTGATATCATATACCAAAGTAAACTCAAGATTGATAAAAGACTTAAATATAAATTGTGACATGATAAAAGTCCTAGAGGAAAACATAGGCAGGAAAATTTCAGATACGCCATGCAGCAATATTTTCACCAATATATCCCCTAAGGCCAGGGATATAAAGGAAAGAATAAACAAATGGGACTACATCAAATTAAAAAGCTTCTGCATGGCTAAAGAAAACAGCAGCAAAATAAAAAGGGAACCAACTCTATGGGAAAACATATTTACCAAGGATACCTCAGACAAGGTTTTGATCTTTAAAATATATAAAAAACTAACATGACTCCACACCAGGAAGATGAACAATCCAATTACAAAATGGGCAAAGGAGCTGAACAGACACTTCTCTAAGGAGGACATACAGAGAGTCCATAGTCATATGAAAAGATGCTCAGCATCACTTAGCATTATAGAGATGCAAAGTAAAACCACAATGAGATACCACTTCACACTAGTCAGAACTACCATCATTAACGAATCAACAAACAAGTGCTGCCAAGGTTGTGGAGAAAGGGGAACCCTACTACTCTGTTGGTGGGAATACAGACTGGTGCAGCCACTGTACAGTATAGAATTCTGTATGTACAGAATACTTTATATACAGTATGTACAGTATGGAAAACAGTATGGGATTTCCTCAAAAAACTAAAAATGGAACTGTCTTTTGATCCAGTGATTTCACTGCTGGGATTATACTCTAAGAATCCTGAAACACCAGTTCAGAAGAACCTGTGTGCCCCTATGTTCATAGCAGCATTTTTTACAATAGCCAAGTGCTGGAAACAGTCTAAGTGCCTATTATTTAAAAAAGTGCCTATCACAGAGGATCCAAAAACTGTGGTACATTTACATAATGGAATACTACACAACAGAAAGAAAGAAGGAACTCCTACGCTTTGCAACAGTATGGATGGAACTGAAGAGCATTAGGCTAATTGAAATCACACAGTCCTTTGCTCTACCAGCTGAGCTATCAAAGGGATCCCAGCCTTAGGCTAATTGAAATAAGCCGGGCAATGAGCAGCAAACACCACAGGATCTCACCTATAAATGGAACCTAATCAGCAAAACAAATAAGCAAAAAAGAACAAACTGACAGTGACCAGAGGAGAGGGAAGAGGGCAATTATGGGGGAAAGAAGGACAAGGGTTAAGTCAAGGAACATGTACAAAGCACCCATGGACAAGACAATGTGGTGAGGACTGTCTTTGGGAGGATTGGCAGGGCAGGTGAGAGCAATGGGGAAAAATGGGGACAACTGTAACTGAACAGCAATAAAAAAAGAAATACAAAGAATTATAAGAAAATATTATAAACAATGATATGCCAACAAATTAGACAATCAAGATGAAACAGATAAATTCCTAGAAACCTACAATCTTCAAAAACTGATTCTGGAAGAATCAGAGAATCTGAATAGACAGGTTAAAACTAGTGAAATTAAAGAAATAATTTTAAAAGTACCAACAAAAAAAGTTCTGGATCAAATGGGTTCTCAGGTAAATTTTGCCAAACATTCAAAGAACTAACACTTATCCTTCTCAAAGTAATATAAAAAATTCAAGAGGAGGGAAGTCTCCCAAGCTCTTCTCATGGAACCTGCATTATCCCAATTCCAGATAAAGACACTACAAAGAAAGGCAATTATAGGCAAATATCCTTGATTGACATACATACTAAAATCCTCAACAAAATGCTATCAAACCAGATCCAGAAATACATTTAAAAGATTATACACCATGATCAAGTAGGATTTATTTTGCGGATGCAAAATTGGTACAATGTCCACAAATTTATAAACATGAGGAGACTTGCAGCCAATATAGAGGCATAGGTAGAACACTGTGCCTCCTCTTACAACCAAAACAAGGACAACAACAAATTTAAAAAGAAAAAGCAACCATAAATGACAGAAAATCGAATTGTATGGAAGTCCAACAACCAAGGAGTTAAAGCAGAAACATTCATCCAAACCAGCAGGAGGGGTGGAGACAGGCATCTGGGTGGAGAGGACTCCCAGCAAGGCAGTGGCTGGAGGACCAGGGCAGGCAAGACAGAGGCTGGTGGACCAGGCGAGGCAGCAGCTGGCAGACTGGGCAGTCCCACATTTGCATGCAGATAAACCTGGAGGAACAACTAGGGAGCAAGATAGACTGCACAATCCAGGGTTCCAGCACGGGGAAATAAAGCCTCTAAGACTCTGACTGAAAACATCTCTGGGGGTTGAGACGGCAGTGGGAAAAACTCCTAGCCTTATAGGAGAGTTCATTGGAGAGACCCACAGGGTCGTAGAATGTACACAATCCCACCCACCAGGGAATCAGCACCAGAACGGCCCAATTTGATAGTGGGTAGTGGGGGAAGTGACTGAAAACCGGCAGAGTATAGAGCAAGCAGCACTGTTCCCTCTTGGACCCCTCCACCACATACAGCTTTACAACACAGCGATGTGGGTTGCTCCACCCTGGTGAACATCTAAGGCTCCACCCCTTACTAGTAATGGACAAGCTGAGACCACCTCCCCCCCAAAAAAAATGACCCAAATGAAAGAACAGTTCAAAGCTCCAGAAAAAATACAACTAAGCAATGAAGAGATAGACACTCTATCAGATGCACAGTTCAAAACACTGGTTTATCCGGATGCTCCAGGAACTCACTGGGTACTTCAACAGCATAAAAAAGACCCAAGCAGCAATGAAGGTTGCATTATGTGAAATAAAGAAAAATCTACAGGGAACCAACAGTGAAGGGAAGGAAACCAGGATTCAAATAAACAGTTTGGAGCAGAAGAAAGAAAGAAACATTCAACCAGAACAGAATGAAGAAACAAGAATTCAAAAAAATGAGGAGAGGCTTAGGAACCTCCAGCACACCTTTAAATGTTCCAACATCCAAATCATAGGGGTTCCTGGAGAAAAGGAAGAGCAAGACATTGAAAACTTATTTGAACAAATAATGAAGGAGAACTTCCCCAATCTGGCAAAGGGAATAGACTTTCAGGAAGTCCAGGAAGCTTAGAGAATCCCAAAAGTTGGACCCAAGGAGGAACACACCAAGGCACATCATAATTACATTAGCCAAGATGAAAGATAAGGAGAAAATCTTAAAAACAGCAAGAGTAAAGAAGACAGTTACCTACAAAGGAATTCCCATTAGACTATCTGCTGATTTCTCAAAAGAAACCTTTCAGGCAAGAAAAGGCTAGAAAGAAGTATTCCAAAACATGAAAAGCAAGGACCCACATCCAAGATTACTCTATCCAGAAAAGCTATCATTTATAATAGAAGAGCAGATAAAGTGCTACCCATATAAGGTCAAGTTAAAGGAGTTCATCATCACCAAGCCATCATTATATAAAATGTTAAAGGAATTTATCTAAGAAAAAGAAGATAAAAATATGAACAGTAAAATGACAATAAACTCATAGCTATTAAAAACCAAACCTAACCACCCCCCCCCCAAAAAAAGGAAACTAAGCAAACAACTAGAACAGGAACAGAATCACAGAAATGGAGATCACATGGAGGGTTATCAGTGAGGGAGTAGGAGGGAGAAAAGGGAGAAAGGTACAGTGAATAAGTAGCATAAATGGTAGGTAGAAAATAGACAAGGGGAGGTTAAGAATAGTATAGAAAATGTAGAAGCTGAAGAACTTATATGTACAACCCATGAACATGAACTAAAGGGCAGGAATGCGGGTGAGAGGGGGTGTGCTGGGTGGAGGGGAATAAAGGGGGGAATGGGACAACCGTAATAGCATAGCAATAAAATATATTTAAAAAATTAATAAACATGATATATTACATAAACAAAATGAAGAATAAAAACCACATGATCATATCACTAGGTGCAAACAAAGCATTTGGTAAAATCAAGCATCTATTTATGATAAAAACTCTTAGCAGTGTGGAAATAGAGGGAATTTACTTCAACATAATAAAGGCCATATATGACAAATCCATAGCCAACATCATACTTGATGGGCAAAACAAAAAAGCATTTTCCTTAGGACTGAGAACAAGACAGCAATGTCTGCTTTCCCGCTATTATTCAACATAGTACTGGAAGTTTGAGCCACAGCAATCAGACAAGAAAAAGAAATAAAAGGTATCCAAATTGAAAAGCAAGAAGTAAAACTGCCATTATTTGCAGATGACAAGATACTGTATATAAAGGATCCTAAATATTGCATTAAAAAACTACTCAAACTGGTAAATAAATTATGTAGCAGGATACAAAATTAACATTCAGAAATCAGTGACATTTTTATACACCTAAAATGAACTACCAGAAAGAGAAAATAAGAAAACAATCCCTTTCACAATTCCTTCAAAGAGAATAAAATACTAATAATAAAGTTAATCAAGGACGTAAAACACCTGCACTCAGAAAATTATAAGACACTGAAGAAAGCATTTGAAGAAGATACAAATAAGTGGAAGATTTGCCATATTCATGGATAGGAAGAATTAACATCATTAAAATGTCCATACTAAAACAATATATATATTCAACATAATTTCTATCAAACTACCAATGGCATATTTTGCATAACTAGAACAAATAATCCAAATATATATATCTATAACCACAAAGTGCTCCAAATAGCAACAGAAATCTTTAGAAAAAAAGAACAAAGTTGGAAAAATCATGCTAACTGGTACCAAACTATACCACAAGGCCCTAGTAATCAAAACAGGATGGTACTGGCATAAAAACAGACATATAGATGGGGAATCTAATGAACAAAATTAACTAATGAACAAAGTAGAAAAAGAGGCATAGATACATGGAACAGACTGGCAGCTGTTGAAGGAGAGTGTGGGGACTGGATGAAAGAAGGTGAAGGGCTTAGCCAAAGAACATATGCGCATGACCCAGGGATCTGGACAACAGTATGGGGATTGACTGAGGAAGGAAGAAAGGCTGGGTAGAGGGTGGCAAGGGGGTAAATTTTTAATAGCATAAACAATAAAATATAATATAAAAAATAAAACCCTGTACAACAAAAAATCACCCAACATATAGATCAATGTAACAAAATAGAGAGCCTACAAATAAACCCACATCTTCCTAGTCAATAACTGAGAAAGGAGACAAAAACATACAATGGGGTAAAGATAGTCTATTCAATAAATGCCACTGGGAAAATTAGAAAGATACGTTGAAAAAAATGAGAGTAGACTACCTTCTCACAGCATACATAAGAGTAAACTGAAAATGGATAGAAGACTTAAATCTCAGACTCAAAAAACATAAAAATCCTTGGAGAAAACATAGGCAATAAAATCTTAGACATTTCTCATTGCAATGTTTTTTCTGATATATCACCCCAGGAGAAGGAAACAAAAGAATAAATAAACAAATGGGACTATATCAAACTAAAAAGTTTATGCATAGCAAAAGGAAACCATCAATGAAATCAAAAGACAACTTAAGGGAGGCATGAAATGACTGAGCAACAAGTTAATTCTTGCGTTCTGGGTCAGGAGGTGGGTGGATGCATACTTCTTGAAGATCCTGGTTCCTTCTAAGGTATAGAATATCTCACTACCCTTTGCCTGAAGATGCCAGAGGTCTCAGGAAGGCAGCAGGAAAGAGGGGAGCTTCAAGGCCATGAAGTTCTCCCCAGGAGTTCTCCACATGAAGCCAGGTGGCAGGATCTAGAGACATGGCTCTCCCAAATGAGCTGGTCCTGCCCTCCACGGACACCCCCCTTCCTCTGATAGCTCAACCCCATGGTGAGGGGGGCCAGTGCCTAGAGAGACCTGGTTCTAATCCCAGCCCTATTTCTGAAATGGCTGTGTCACCTGGAATAGGCCACCTGTGGTGGGTCACTGAATCTCCTAGAGCCCTATGTCCTCTTGTGTCATCTGAAGGGTTAGGGAGTATAAAATGCAAGACTGTTTTAGGGTTTTGGTGATATGTAAAGTTCCCGGCACACAGTATACTCTCAATATGTGGAAATACTATTTTTTTTATAATTTCCAGGGTTGTTACATCTTGACCTACAGAGAGAGCAACCATCCCCAAGCACCTTGCTACAGGTCGGGAGAGAAGGGAAGAAAGATACAGGTGAGACTTACAGTGAATTGTGGTGTTGGAGGTGGTCAGCAGAGGAAATTAATGATGTGGCCATTTCATCAGCATCATCACCATTATCTCCTCCATGTCTAAGGCCCTGCCAGTTCTCCATCCAACTAGCATCTTCTGAGTGTTCACTAAAGCCAGTGAAATCTGTCTGGGGACCCTCCCCTATGGGGCAGAGCCAGACCCAGAGCCCAGGCTTCCAGAAGCCCCCTGGGTACAGCTAACATCATTTCACAGAATGTCCTTCCTGATAGCTCTTTGCTCACAGAAACCACAGGGTGCTTGCCAGAGAGTGCCAGGAGCAAGAAAGCTTCACCAGCCCTGTCTGGCTTCAATGAAGCCAACTCAGAGGCAACTCCTTTAGGTTTACATGGTGGGGATATGTGGGACAGGTGAAAACATGAGGGGAAAATCAGGCTTTGTGTGCCCTCCCTCAGTGCCACACCTGGCCACTTGGATGCCCTTGGAGAAGTGGTTCTTCAGCCACTGCCTGGGAAACCTGCTCTCCTGGAGAAATCTGCTCTTCTGCAGCATCCTCACCTTGAACCTCTAGTACCTTACTCACTGGGAAAACTCAGACTCTCAACTCACCCCAGACCCTGACTGCTACCCACCTGCACCTGGCCATAGCTCATGCTCATCCCTCTGTCTGTAAAGACTGGTCCTCAAGTTTTTAAACTGCATGACATTGTGGTGTCCCTAAGGTCAGTCCTAGGTGCACACTGGGTTGGGGAAGTGGGGGCATAGCAAAACCAAGGAGCAAGGTGTACCCCACCCCCCACTCCCTGAATCTACTGCCTAGAATATTTGACCTCATCAGTTCCCTCCAACCCTGATTTTCACAGTGTGCTGATGACATACTTTGGGCTATCCTGGGGAGAGAGCCCACAAGAATTAACATAACTATTTGGTTCTGATTACCACTTTACTATGGTAAGAATTTCTGTACTGTCCCCCAAATTCCTCTCCTCTTAAAATTTTTCATTATTTTCTGGAATGTTCTCCAAAGTGCTGATTCTTCACTGCTGAGTCCTTTTTCTAAACAAATGAAGGCTCTCAATGACTCAATAAAATCATAGGCAAGGACCTCACACAAAGTAAGGAGGAGGGTGACCATAAGGCACTGCGGTAAGGCCGTCCCCAGAGCTGGCTCTCCCTGTGGGCACTGGCCTAGTTGGTGGATGGTCTCAGGTCCTTCCAGCCTAGAAAGAAGTTGAGTCCATGAGCAGCACAGATGGTTGGAGAGCCAGGCCCAGCTGCCAGCAAAGCAGCCAAAGTCTTGAGGAAACTTCCTGATTGCATTAATGAAGTGGCACTACCAAGGACATTATCAAATTGCTCTGAAGGATGTGACTTCGAAGAAGGGTTGTTGCTCACATGTGGCAAAATTAGGGCCACCAGGGCCACACAGCGTGGAAGGAGGGAAATCCTGTGCTCAGGACTCAGGATGGGAAGTCAATGAAGCTGCCCCATCGAGGCTCATGGGCAGCACAGTCATTGAGCAATGCTGTTTTCTGGGCCCCAGAAGGCAGACTTTTCTGGTGATCACGTGTGAAGACAGCTAGAATGAGAAGGCCCAAGTTACCTGCACTTCTGCCCCATGTTGCAGGCCCTCCTAGTTTGACAGGTAAACAGGGGTACCCAGAAAAGCTGTACACTGCAGGTGGAAGTGGATCTAAGCCCACGTGTTCACACCAGAGCAGGCAGGTGCCCTGTTGAGGGGGCAGAGAGCTCTGCATTCTGAGGAAGAAGAAACTGAGTACTCACTCCAGCTCCACTGTCTTAAGTCTAGCAGTCTCTGAGCCACAGTAGTCAGGAATAATCACTGCTTGTCAAGACTGTTGTGAGGACCACAGAGAATCGTGGCACAGAAAATGCACAATGCAGGGCTGTCCGTGTAAGCATCAGCTCCACAGGCTGGGCCAATCTAGACACTGCCACCTACTGGCTAGGAGACCTTGGGGGATCTGCTTACTTCACTGAAGTTCATATTGCTCAGTGGGGATAACCATAAGTTTATTTGGAGGTTTGAAATAACAGAATGTATATAAAGCACTAAACATAGAGCCTGGCCCAAAGAAAGCACTCAATAGATGACAGTGGCTGTTGCTAAGTTGATTTTGTTAGATAAGATAGGACCACTCTTACCAGAGTTAGTGGCTGAGTCAGAGTGGGAGGTGATCTCAAAGTCTGATCCCTTCACTTTGTAGTTCCAGCACCCTAGGAACAAAACTACTAACCCAAGCACAGGAGACTGAGGGATACACCCAAGGCCAGTGTACTACAATGATGCCTCCTTGTTTCTTTTCTAACTCTATATTCCTATATCCTGACCACAGAGAGAAAAATTATGTAAGAGTTTCTCAACAGTTTGTCAAACAAATATACAAGTCCAGGGATAAAGAAACACACCAGAGGTATGACACAAAGCAACTCACTAAACCTGTTGCTGTGAATAGAGGGCACTCACTGTGGGACTCCATCTCTTCCAGCACTCTCAGCTCCTGTCATATCCAGCAGAACTTCTGTCACCTGGGCCAGCATGGTCCTGCCTTTTCCCACCTCTGGCCTCTTTCATACCTCTTCTCTTTCCTCCCACAGGTTCCTGCCCTGGTACTTCAGGATCCTTCTCTGATGCCCACAGCTTTCTGCAGTCTGCTCTCACAGCCCTGGAATCATGCACCTCCTGGAATACATGTCCACCTCACCCACCTAAGTTATGGAAGAGGGCATTTGTTCTGCTCACCTGGATACAGCAAGAGCCTGAGTGTAGACCTGACTCCGTCATGTGGCCTCTGTGTGCCTCCATCTCTTTGTGCGATGAGGTTCACCTTATCCTGGAATCACAGAGGAGCCCAGCTTGACACATGGATCACAGCAGCTGCCTGACACAGGATGACTGGCATACTCTGGGCACCCACTTCATACTAGTGACTGAGAAGAGCATTGCTTCTTCTAAAAGGAAGAAAAGAGGACCAGAGACAGTTGAGATGGTTTGAGTGTGGCCTGGAAGGATGAGCAAGTAGGCAGGGGAGGGTATAATTCAAGGTGCAGAGACAAGATGGCAAGTGGGGGGTATGTGAGTGCATGTGTGTATACATGTTTTCATGTATATGTGTGCTGGGATGGAGCTCTGAGTGCACTGTGAGGGTCATAAGATCCACCCTAAACCAAAGTCAGTACAAGGTGACTGTAGAGCCAGTGTTTATGGCTCCCTTAATGTGGGCCAGGCTTTAAGCCAGACTGTTGAGACCCCAAAGGCAAGACATGCTTAGCAGTCCACTTTCCCAGAGCCAGGAGAGCTCAGTCACCTCCAGTACCTCAGGGAGGCTAGGGGCTGTTGGGCCAATGGAGCACCCTGAGTTCCCTGAATGGACCCAAAGAGGCTTTTAGTAGTATCTCTGTTAAGCTCAGAAGGGAACTGTGTACAGGGGGAAAGGCTGGGCTGGGGTGAAACTAGAGAGGAGGATGGAAATAGGTGATACCTTTGGTCTTGTTACTTAACATTTGCAAGCTCCAGTGCCTCATTAGTAAATACTGGAACAACCACACCTCTACTATAGTACAATGGCTGAGGAAATTCTTGTAAAGCCCCTGAAAATGGGCATGGTGCATCAATGCTGGCGGGAATGGTGCAGATGTTGAAGGTGGAGATGGACATGGCAATGCAGCCTGGGTGTGGTCCACTGGGAATGTCCATGTCAGCTGCCAAAAGGAGGCCCAGTGGAAGTACCCTTATGACATGAAGAGAAGAATGTTGACAACAATGAGAACATCCAGCCACAGGGTAGAGTTCAGCAATGGTAAAATAAGGACTAAATGGTATCATCAGAAAAAAGATTCAAGTTTTAAAATTAAGCTGGTAAATTACTTAGAAGTATATCTTTCCATGCTTGCAATTATAGAAAAAGATGCAGGACTGAAAAAAGCATGGGTCTGAGGAAGTTCAAGTTGGTCAACAGGCCATATAGCCTTGGTCATGACTTTTCTAAACCTGTGGCAGCAGGTACTGCTTGTACCTAGGTTGGTCTCCATGATTCCTGTGATTTCAAATGCTGTGCCTGACCTCAGAGTTCCTCCTTCCTGACTCAGAGAGCCTGGCTGTTTGAGGTGTCCATACCAAAAAGGAATTCCTGGTAGGCATTGTCAGGTGAAGCCCCCACACCCCACAGCAATTAGGGATGTTCTGTGTGGTCCTCAGAAGCCCATGGTTAGTGATTTGTCCACCCCTCCTCTCATCCCTGCTTCCTGGGTTCAAATTAACCACCTGATCACAAGCCTTTGCTTTGTTTTCATTTTGTTTTTTAATATTTAAAGGTTTAATCCACCTGGAATTTATTTTAAAGCATAGTATGAGGTGAAGAGTGACTTTACGTTTTCTCAGTGGATTAACTAGTTGTCCCAGCCATGCTTGTTGAATAGTCCATCTGTCTCCTGTTCCAGTGGGGCCTTAAAATGGCACCACCACTGTTGTCTACTGGCTTGTCCACATCTCATGACCTTTCTTTTTGGGCTTTTGTCCTGTTCCATGAGCACAGCTCCTGAGCAGCCTCCTCCCCTATAGGCAGCCTCAGCCCAACTAAGATGCCTTCTTGGCAGCCTGTGCCTTTCTTGATAGCTCCAATTTCCACTTGCTTCTCAATTATTCTCTCCAACTTCTCAGGGTGTAGAACTGCCTTGGTCCAACCCTCAGAATTCCTCTTTCCTTACTGCAAACAGTCCCCAAGCCTATGGCCCCTAAATGTGGCCCCCAGGATGCATCTGGAACTGTGGCTTTCTCTCCTGGAACTATGGATCCTGAGAAAGAAGATATCTACTAAGAAGGACTGGGCTCAAATTTTTAAGAAAAACAGTCCAGTATATAAACTACATCAGGGAGAAACCTGCCCTAAGCTATCTACCTCTGCAATAAACTGCCTGCACTGTATTTCTGACATCTGAGCCAGTCCTTATACAGTTCTTGGAATCCTATTTCAACCAATGGGACTGAGTCTTTTCCCATCCAATTGGAGCTTTATAGCTATATCTCCATCAGTACCTTCACTGATCAATCAGGGTCCATTCTGACCAAACAGGACAATACCTTCTGGACCAATAAAACTGAGGATTTGGAGTCCTCATTTGCATGAGGATGGACCAATCAGGGACCAGGGGCAAGGACTTCTGTCCATATAAGCCAGCTCCCCTCTGGCTTAGAAAGCACACTTTCCCTTTCCCCTGAAGAATGCATTTCTCTGGCTGGAGCTGAAACACAGAAGAGGTCTGTAGCAGAGCAGAGCTGCTTACATGAATGAGACCAGGTCTTAGGGCCTCTTCAGAGCCCTGCTGTCTCACAACTGTGCTGCTCCATAATTGAGCTATTACACCGTTGAGTTGTTCCATGGCCATACTGTTTTCACATCTATACTGTATTGCAATTGAGCTGTTTTGCACCACTTTCTTATTTACCACACCCCAAGTTGGGAAATCCTATTGGTGCTGAATTAGTGCCAATGACCATCAGGTGATAGCACCAAGCGCCTTGTGTCAACTGCCTTCCAGGCATCTTCCCTTCACTCTTCAACTCTAGTCCCAGAAGCCTATAATTCACATGTGCAAGCACAAACACACACATTCATGCAAACACACGGAGGCATATTCACAGGTAGTCATGACAAAAAAATTATTTAGAAGAACCTGAGTTTCAAAAATATGTCCAAAGTCACACAACTACTCAGTGGCAGAGCTCAAGTCTCTAGTACTTTTACCTTTCCTCTGGGTGTTTTTTTAAAATAACTTTACAAAAACAAAGGATTCAAAATATTAGGGAAATAAAATGACACTGCATGTTACATGGTCAGCATAGTGCCTGGGAGCTAAATTAGTTATAACTATAGAATGATAATTATTCAACTCATTGTCACTTTGGCATGGATTCCAGTGGTAGTTGGCCTTCTCTCTCCCAATGAGGCTGAGAAGCCCCCAGGGACTCCTGTTGTCCCTCAGCATCTGCTTGTCTGTGGCACCCCCTTTTGACTGGGAGCAGAGCCTAAGCTCAGCAGCAATTTGTCTCAGAAGTCAGACCACCAAACAGGGGGATTATTCCTCCTTCTTAATCCTCCAGACTGCTAAAGGAAGTCTCCCCACTGCTGGGAGGTGGGGTTGTCCTGTCTAAACACACAAACATGTACATTTACATGAAAGTACACATGGACACTCACTTATGTGCACTTACACATGAACACATACACTCCCTCTTACCTGTGTGGGTCCTGCTACATGCAGCTTGACACAGCTTACCATCATAAAGGTACACATCAGAGCTGGGTGACCCTGTTTGTTTGTATCATAGATGGGGAAACCGAGGCCCAGAAAGAAGACACCCTGTAGCCAGTCCCACAGCATTTACTGAAAGGATACCAGGGCCACATATTAGGGCAGCAAGGCACTTGACACTGAGGTCAGTTCTGTGACCATGGAAGCAATTGGGCTCAGCTGGCTGGATGCTGGCTGTGGTGCCAGAGAGATCAGGGAAGGTACTCCTGCAGTCTTGGCTAGTCACAACTGAGGACCTTGTCCAGGACCTTAGCATTAAGTGGTGGGAATCAGGTGTCTCAATATTAAATGTTAAGAGATAGACACCTGTGCACAGTTTGCTAGGAAGGGAAAAGCCAGTGGTCAGGGGCAGGTGGAGGTGTTAGTATAGGTAGCTAGATATTAATAAAGGAAGCAAAGGGAATCAGGCATTATTAAGTATAATCAACTAGGGAGCATAAGCCTGCTTGCTTCCCTAGGAAGTTACAAGTTCACACACGCCCCAGGGAAACACCTCTAGACCTGTGCTTGAAAAACAAGGTGTTACAGGGGAACAAGTAGGTCAGGGAACAAGTAGGACATGATGGGCATGGAGGGGTAACTGAGGCTTGAAGGGGAGAAGCATGGCAAAGCCCTCCTGGAAGAAGGCTGGGGATAAACAAGATGCTGAACAGAGCTCCCTTCTCTGCAACCCTGCAGAAGCAGCCAGGAAAGGAAGCCATAGCCATCACTAAGTCATGGTCCCAGCACTCTACTAGACAGTGTTACCTCCAAGCCCATGCTTTTGATAGTAGGATTCCTACTTAACAGATGAGGACCAAGGCACAAGTTTTAGTAAACTGCTTTAAAACAGACAGAGTTGTTCCAAAATCCACACCTTTAAAAAACTGTGGTAAAATATACATAACATAAAACTTACCATTTTAACTATTAAAAGTGTACAGTTCAATGGTATTAAGTACATTCACATTGCTATGCAACCATCATCATCTTCAAAATTTTTTCATCTTCCCAAACAGGAACTCCAACCCCATTAAAAAACTCCCCATTCTCCATCTCCCCGCCTAGTACCTGACAACCACTGTTCTGTCTGTAAATTTGCCTAGTCTAGGTGCTTTATGTAAGTGAAATTATACAAGTATTTGTCTTTTTTGTGTTTGGTTTATTTTACTTAGCATAAAATCTTTAAGGTTAATCCATGTTGTAGCATATGAGATTTTCCTCCCCTTTTAAAGGCTCAGTAACATTCTACTTGATGGATATATCACAGTTGTTTATCCACTTATGCACTGATGGACACTTAGGTTGCTTCTATTTTCTCGCTATTGTGAATAATGCTGCTGTGAACATGACTGTGCAAATATCTGTTTGAGTCCCTGCTTTCAAATATCAACACAGCACCATGCAGAACCAGCTTCCATAAACCTCAAGTATGGGAGAGCAGAAAATAAGAAGGTGAAGGAACTGGGCAAGATGTAGTGCAAGAGAGACAGGGTAGCAGGCTGAGGGGGTCTTGAGAGTCACCAGAAGGAAAGCTTGCTGGAGAACAGGTGAGGCCTTCTGCAGGGGTGGGGTAATGTGGAAGTGTAATGGGTGAGGCTACGTGAGTATTGGTGCTCTTACAGGAGCCTGTTAGTCTTCTTCATTTCTGTTAGTCCCATCTCCTCATAGTGGGCTAGCCAGGAGCCCATACCAGGTGAGAACAAGCTGACCAACAAGATCAGGAAGCAGAGTATAATGGGTGAGGCTAGGTGAGAGTGTTGATGCTCTTGCGGGAGCCTATTAGTCTTCTTCATTCCTGTTAGTCCCATCTCCTAACAGTGGGCTAGCCAGGAGGCCATACCAGGTGAGAGCAAGCTGACCAACCAGACCAGGAAGCAGAGAAGAGGGAATTGTTTCAGCTGAAAAAATAAGAGGTGGACTCCACCTCACCATGCAACCACCACCAACTGTGCTCACTGGGCCCTCTGAGTCAGGAAAGTGCTTACCTGGCAAAGCACAATTAGAGCAAATGAGTATATACCAATTTTGGACAACAGATAACTCAGGAGCAAGGAGTCCCAGGCTCACACCAGGACCCCAACCCAGGGTTCCAGAGCCAGGAAGGTAAGTCCCCACAACTTCTGGCTGCAAAAATCAAAAACCAATGGGGATTGACTCAGTGGAAGAAACTTCTGGAACCCTAAACAGCTCCTCTTAAAGAACCCACATACAGACTCACCTACTCAGATTCACTCCCTCTGGGCTCCAATGCCAGGGTAGCAGCTTAAGGGGCACCAGTGGCATGCAGGGGGAGGCTGACATGCCTGGTATCAAGGTGAGCAGAGGCCACTGTCCATTTTCTGGGCCCTCCCCCTACAGATCTGGCAGACTGGTGCCATATCTAGGATTCCATCAATCTGGCTAACACTGTTTGACCCGCCTTGGAGATCCCCTGAGACTCTGTCCCACCCAACTTAGCAGCCCACCATAGCTGCTTTTCCATATGAATGGATGGTCTTGGCTCAAGCTTCACAAATTTCTAAATCCTCTCAAATAAGCAACAGCTGACCTCAATGGGCCTCAGTGAGCCCCAGACCCCAAACTAGCAGCCTAGAATCACAGCTTGGCTTAGCCTAGAAAGCTCTTAAGCCCAACACAAGTAGCAGCCATCTCAGATTGCTTTATAACTCAGGCAGGGTACCCAAGGCAAAACACATGTGGGGGCTGATCTTGGCCTAAACCACAAGGGAAACCCCAGGGCCAGCACACCCCGTGGACAGCCATAGACCACGTTGGCGCACCACTATCCAATTTATGCACAGCTGATCCTCCACAAAGGGTGGAGGTTGGTGGTAAGTGGTCACAGCCAATCCTTGCAGCAGACTGGCCTGGATAAGTCCCTCCCATTGATCTCTCAACAGCAATGAACCTCAACTACAAGAGGAAGATGTACTCAGCCCACATGATGGGTACATCTGGAGTACCGAGCTTAGGTGATAGGGAAGGCTGTGCCATTGGACCCTACAGGGCACCTACTGCATGAGACCACACTACCAAGACATGGAGTCAAAGCAGCTCTACCTAATACACAGAAACACAGGGAGGCTGCAAAAATGAGGAGATAAAGAAACATGGCCCAAATGAAAGAACAGATCAAAACTCCAGAAAAAAAGCTAAACAAAATGGAGATAAGCATTCTATCAGATAGAGTTCAAAACACTGGTTATAAGGATGCTCAAGGAACTTAGTGAGGATCTTAACAGCATAAAAAAGATCCAGTCAGAAATGAAGGATACACTAATTGAAACAAAGAACAATTTACAGGGAAACAATAGTAGAGTGGATGAAACCAATAATAAAATCAATAATTTGGAACATAATGAAGCAAAAAACAACCCATCGGAACAACAAGAAGAAAAGAGAATCCAAGAAAACAAGGATAGCGTGAGCAGCCTGTGGAACAACTTTAAGCAATCCAATATTTGCATTATAGGGTGCCAGAAGGTGAAGAGAAAGAGCAAAAAATTAGAAATCTATTTGAAAAAATAATGAAAGGACACTTCCCTAATTTGGTGAAGGAAACAGACATTCAAGTCCAGGAAGCACAGTCCCAAACAAGATGGATGCTAAGAGGCCTACCCCAGGACACATCATAATCAAAATACCAAAGGTTAAAGATAAAGAGATGGGATGGGGAATGTGGGAGAAGAGGTGAGGGGATTAAGAAGTACAAATAAGGAGTTACAGAACAACCATGGGGATATAAAGTATAGTATAGGAAAGGGAGTAGACAAAGAACTTACATGTATGACCAGTGGACATGAACACAAGTTGGGGGCTTGCCTGAGGGAATAGGGGGTGCCAGGTGGAGGTGAACAAAAGGGAAAAATCAGTACAACTGTAATAGCATAATCAATAATACATATTCTCAAAAAAACATATCTTTGAGCATGGACCTAAGAGATAGATCAGGTCCCACACAGACCACAAGGTAGCACATATATGGGTCTAATCCAAATAACAATTCCAAGGCTTTATAAATGAAACTGACATTGTGACCAAAACCAATAGAAGACTGGTTGCAACTTGCAGCTAAATAGTAATTACAGGGATATGTACAGCATTAAACATTTATGTTAGAAAAAAGAAAAATCTCACCCTAGAGTCTTGTCTCATATACTGAAAGGTTGCTGGTTCAATTTCTGGCCAGTGCACACACCTAGGTTGCAGGTTAGATCTCCAGTCTGGGCACATGAAAGAGGCAACTGATCGATGTTTTGCACATTAATGTCTGTCTGTCTGTCTCTCTCTCTCAACCCCTTCCTCTTTTCTCTAGAATGAGGACAAAATAAACCTTAAAAAGGGGAAAAAAGAAAAACTCAAATTATTAATCTAACCTTCAACCTTAAGCCATTAGAAAAAAAATAAAATTATGACACACACACAAAAAGAATGAAAAGAAGAAACCAATAAATCCAAAAACACTGAGAAAAACCAATAAAATCAAGCTCATTCTTTAAAAAAATTTTTAAAAATTGATAAACATGTAAGACTAAGAACAAGTATAGAAAAAACACAAATTACCAATATAAAGAATGAAAGAGGTGATACTACTACAGGTCTCAAAGGTAATAAAAGCATGTAAGGGAATCCTAAAACTAATTCTATGCCCCTAAGTTTGACAACTTAGATGAAATAAACACCATTTAACAATCTATCACAATATACTCAAGATTGTGGATGAGAAGGGGCCACCTAGTAAACCTGATAAACTCAGGGGAGGTCTGCATGATGGCCTTACAAATTTAGAGTCCTAAAGTAATCACATAAGATGGTCTGAAATTAAAAACGTTCTAATGGACTTCTGGACAGATGGAGGCATAGGTAGATACACTTTACTTCCTTACAAAACAAAAAGGACAACAACAAATTCAAAAACAAAAACCAACCAGAACGTCCAGAAAAAAATCGAACTGTAGAGAAATCTGACAACCAAGGAGTTAAAGAAGAAACATTTATTCCGACTGGTAAGATGGACAGAGACAGGAAGCCAGGGCAGAAAGGACTTACAGCGAGGCAACAGCTGGAGGACCAGGAGGGCAAGACAGCGGCTGGTGGTGCCACATTTCCATGTGGATACAATAGAAGGAACAACTGGGTAGCAAGACATACCACGCAAACCAGGGTTCCAGTTTGGAAAAAGAAAGCCTCAAAACTTCTGGCTGTAAAAAACCTGTGGGGGTTGTGGAGGCAGGAGAAACTCCCAGCCTCACAGGAGAGTTTGTTGGAGGGGCCCAGTGGGTCCCAGAACATACACAAACCCACTCACCCACCTGGGAATCAGTGCCAGAAGGGCCCAATTTGCTTGTGGGTATCGGGGGAAGTGACGGAAAGCCAGCTGAGAGAAAGCAAGTGGCATTGTTCCCTCTCTGACCCTTACCCCACATACAGCACCACAACGCATCAATGCAGATTGCCCCACCCTGGCAAATACCTAAGGCTCCACCCCTTACAACGTAACAGGCATGCCAAGACAAAGAAATATGGCCAAAATGAAAGAACAGATCAAAACTCCAGAAAAACATCTAAGCAATGAGATAGCCAACCTACCATATGCAAAGTTCAAAACACTCGTAATCAGGATGCTCACAGAAGTGCTTGAGTATGGTCACAAAATAGAGGAAAAAGTGAAGGCTACCCAAAGTGAAATAAAGAAAAATATACAGCCCTGGCTGGTGTAGCTCAGTGGATTGAGCACAGGCCTGCGAACCAGAGGATCACGGTTCGATTCCCAGTCAGGGCACATGCCTGGGTTGCAGGCCAGTTCCCAGCAGGGGACACACGAGAGGCAACCGTACATTGATATTTCTCTCCCTCTCCCTCTCTCCTACCCTTCCCCTCTACAGATAAATAAATAAATAAATAAATAAATCTTTAAAAAAAGAAAAAAAGAAAAATATACAGGACACCAACAGTGAAGGGAAAGAAATCAGAACTCAAATCAACGGTTTGGAGCAGAAAAAAGAAATAAACATTTAACCAGAACAGAACAAAGAAACAAGAATTAAAAAAAAATAAAGAGAGGCTTAGGAACTTCTGGGACAACTTTAAACATTCCAACATTCAAATCACAGGGGTGCCAGAAAGAGAAGAAGAAGAGCAAGAAATTGAAAACTTATCTGAAAAACAATGAAGAACTTCCCTAATCTGGCAAAGGAAATAGACTTCCAGGAAGATCAGAGAGTCCCAAACAAGTTGGACCCAGGGAAGAACACACCAAGGCACATCATAACCACATTAACCAAGATTAAAGAGAAGGGGAGAATCTTAAAAGCAGTAAGAGAAAAGGAGACAGCTTCCTACAAAAGAGTGCCCATAAGAATATCAGCTGATTTTTCAAAAGAAACCTTATAGGCAAGAAGGGGCTGGAAAGAAGTATTCAAAGTCATGAAAGGCAAGGACCTACATCCAAGATTACTCTATCCAGCAAAGCTATCATTTAGAATGGAAGGGCAGATAAAGTACTTCCCAAATAAGGTCAAGTTAAAGGAGTTCCTCAATACCAAGCCCTTATTATATGAAATGTTAAAGAGATTTATCTAAGAAATAGAAGAAAATCAAAAACTATGAACAGGCTGAACAGTAAAAAGACAACAAACTCACAACTATCAACTGAACCTAAAAAACAAAAAAACTAAGCAAACAGCTAGAATAGGAAGAGAATCTCAGAAACGGAGATAACATGGGAGGGTTATCAGTAGCGAAGGTGAGGGAGAAAATGGGTGGGGAAAGGTACAGGTAATAAGAAGCATAATGGTAGGCATAAAACAGGAAGAGGTTAAGAATAGTATAGGAAATAGAGAAGCCTAAGAATTTGTATGTACGACTCACCGACATGGCGTAAAGTGGGTGGGGATGCTGAAGGGTGCAACGGTGCAGAGCAGAGGGGGTAAAAGAGAGAAAAAAATTGGGTCAACTGTAATCAATAAAATATACTTTAAAAAAAGGATTACATACTGTATGTTTCCACTTAGCTGTTATGATGAAAAACACATCAGCAATTATCAGGGATCGGAGGTGGCAGATGGTTTGGCTATGTAGAATAAGGGAGTGCTCCAGAGATGGGATTATTTAATATCTCAATTGTGGTGGTGGTTACTTGAATCTACATACATGTTAAAATTCATAGACCTATATACCTCTTTAAAATGATACAAGAATTAAAAAATTTAAAAATCTGTTCTGTGCTGTAACTTTGCACGTAGTCTCATTAAATCCTTACAACCTGTAAGACTGGTGTATTATTTCCATCTTACGGACCTGAAACTTGAAACTCAGGAACTTGGCCATCGTCACATCCTAGTGAGTGACACAGCCTGGAGTCCCCTAACCAGACCCTCAATGCACCTCAACACTGGGATAGTCAACTGTGTGGTTACTAAGTAGTCTAAGACATTGGAAAGACAGGATTTCATCCCTGTTGGTGTCACTTACATGTCTGGCTTCTGTGCAAAGTGTTGTTTAGATGAATCTCAGGAGGTTCATACGGGCTTCTTGGACACCGGTCTACACACAGGGCTTGAATTTTTTATGTGAAGATATCAAGCTAATGGAAAGAACGCTGGACTGACAACCACTGTGCTCAATCTTGACCCCTCAGATGATTTCACCCACTTCCAGGTAGGTACTGATATCTGTCAGAACGTGTATTGTAATCCCAGATAGTATATGAACATGAGCTTTAAACGGTATTTTTAGCTCCACTGATGTCTCTATATGGCCATCCCAACAGGCACATGCTCTAAAAAATGAGCTCATCATTCTACCCTACATCTCAGCTAGCTTAGACACCGAGTTCAGGTTAAACACCTGGAAGTTCTGGGGTCTTCCCTGAAAATCCCTGACTTTTTACTACCCCCATATCCGATATACTCATACTTTCAAAGTCACTGGCTAAAACCCTAGCATGCTCCACTTCTGCCTCTCGGCACCACCTTCCAGCACTCCTACATCAGCCTCCTTCCAGGACTTATGCCTACACTCCCTCCAAACTATTCTCTACCCAGCAGTAAAGAAAGGGAATTTTTCAAAAATGCAAAGCTCACCATGTTGTCCCAGCTAAGCGTCTTCTAAGGGATTCCCAGTATCTTGGGATAACAACAGCACCTTAATTTAGCCTCATAACCCCAGCCTTTCCACCTGTCTCTTCATTTCCTTCTCCAGCTGCCTGCAATGCTGTGTCCCTGTCCTGGCTCTAACCACACTGGCTTGTGCCACAGGACCTTAGCACAGACATTCCTGCTGCCTGACATACTACATACTCTTTCCCTCCCCAACTCCCACCTTTTGCCAAGTTAACCTGCTTCTTCAGATCATGGGTCAAAGGTCACTTGCTTCCTTTAAGGAAGGCTTCTCTGACCTACACTATGTCTACAGCCACCCTGTCTTCAACATAACAACTGGTCACACAGGTCACCAAGAAATTGCAATGTGCAACTGCTGCTAAGGAACTGAAGATTTAATTTTGTTTAATTTTAATTAGTTTCTATTTCAATTCAAAAACTGGTACTGGTTTCAGTTATATTTGAAATAGCTAGGATTAATGTACATTTTACGTATTCAATTGCAAATTTTATAAAATCTAAATATAAATTAATTATCCTCCACAAAATGTAGCATCTAAATTGAGAGGTGCTGTAAAATATACACCAAATTCAAAGAGTTGACAAAAAACAGGAAAGTCAAGTATCTCACTAATGGTTTTTATGTGTTGTAATAATATTTAGATATATTGCCTTAAAAAATAAAAATATTAAAATTCATTTCACCTGTTCCCTTTTCCCTTTTGTTAATGTGCTAGCACTCTCTCTCTGTCAGGTAGAGGGAAAACCTGATCATGTAGACCCTGCAGCAGAGGTTCTTGGCTGTCCCCTCAGCAGAAGGCAGTGGTAAGGTGGCTGGGCTGTCTCTTTGAGTCAAGTCAGCTGTGTATACTGGAGCCAGTCTTCTCTTCCTGCTCTTCAGTCAGGATTCCTCAAGAGAAATGAAAATTTAAGAATATGATGAAATAACTCTACTTAGATAGCAACTTCCCTTCTTAGGTTTTATGTTATTAAGTTTGCCAAAACTTATAGTTTTTAAAGCATATTATCACACTGAGGTCCTTCCTTCAACCCTGAGACTGGCAAGCCAGCCTGGGATGCAGGGCATGTGAGGTATGCTCAGAATGTCACAGGGAGGAATTGGAAAGCTTGGTAGTAGTAGCTCCTGTTTTGCTGTGCACTTGCTGCCAGGCCACAGCATCTTCACAGGTAAGAAAAAACTGAAGCAGTCAGTGATACAGCAGGTATTTAATTAATTCACCCATTTATTGCACACATATGAGGTACCTGACACCAATAGTTAGGTTCAAGGTGGATGGTGGCTGAGCAGGGAGCAGTTCAGGGTAGTGGTTCCCAAATATCTGGACCTTAAGATTTTTAAACTCTTACAAATGATTGAGGTCCTAAAAGTTTTTATTCATGTGGATTGTAGCAATTAACTTTTACTATATCAGAAATTAGAGCTAAGAAAAAATAATTAGTTTTAAAAGAACCAAAAAGAAGGCTATTTTATGGTAATATAAATAGCATGTTCTTGTGAAAAATATTTTCCAAGGAGAAAACAATTTGTAGGAAAGTAGCACTGTTTTACATTTTTGCAAGTCTCTTTAAGTCTGACTTATGCAAGAAGCTGGTTTCTCCTATCTAAAGTTAAGTTGCTGCATTACTGTACAACATATATCCTGTAAGAAACTTGGCTGTGCACTGTACATACATCCTTCTCTAAAATTTCTCTTTCAAGCTGAGGTTTCAAGTTAACATTTCTCCCTTTTCTGGAAGACTCCTCATTAAGGGTAGAATAAGTGTTTATCCACAATCATCAAGCATTCATCCCTAATGAAAACTACTAAGCCAAAATTAAGGGGAAAATATTTTAATCATTTTTTTATAGCACAAACAAAACAAAACAAAACAAAACAAAAACTGAGACAGGTAAGAGAAGTACAAGAAAATCTACAAAACCATAAATTACAATGCCTTAAATCTTGACATAACCAAGATGTTGAGAATAAAAAGGTATCTTATCAGTAGATTTCCATTTCTTTTCTCCAAGGCACAGCCTGGGTGACAAATCCAACAGAGATATCTTTCTGGGGCTCCAGTGCTCTGACCCAAATGATAGCCTATCTGTGTGGAGCTCACTTCATCTGCTACTCAGGCCCCTTCAGACTAGACTTCTCATTTCTTCTTTCTTTTTGACCCTGAATTCGAAAGAGCTTCTTCCTGAGATCCTTCTGCCGCTTCAGTTTTTCTTCTTGCTCCTTCTGCTTCAGTCTGAAGTGTTCTTTGTTGTGCAGATGCCGTTGCTCCTTGGCCTTCTTCATTTTGTGGCCATGCACTGTACTTAGTGCATCCAGCAGAGCCAGGATCTGACAAGGACAAAATTCAGTGAACATCAGACTGCTCCAGCAGTGACAGCATGCCTTCCTTCAAAGTTTAATGGGACCTATGAACTTCAGCTGACTATCAAAACTAGAATCAATTCATGATACAAATGAATGTTAACCAAGTCCTGAACTAGGAAGTTATAATTTGAACAAAGGTATAAGTTGAAGCCTATTTACTTAGCAAAATACTTTAATAACGGTCTTCACCACAAAACTAGCTTTGGATACTATGTACAACCAACTAAGACAGAGTGATTTACAAGCTGTGTGCCTATTATTCCCCATTAAAATGCATAAGGCAGGGTATGGCTAAACAAAAGAAAAAGGACTCTAGCCTTTCCTCTAACTGCCAGTTTTAATGCCTTGAGTAAGTCTGGCCCTTATCCTTTCCTGATGAAAAATGAGAAGACAGTAGAAATGCCAAATGTGGTACTGACAGCATTATTTTCACATCTAAATGCAGCATGCAGGAAGCCATTATTGACATTACCTTCCTTTCATGAGGCTCCCGAACGACAGCGGGTCTCAGCCTGTCCCTAGGCGTCTTGCCTGCTTTTGCCTGGGTCTTAGGCTTGTTCTTAAAGGGCAGGGCCTTCTGCAAGGCTTTTGGAATGTGCAGTGAATTAAAATGTTTCTTCTGTCTCACAATCAGCTGAAAAGAAAAAAAAGAAGACTGTGACATATTTAAATTATGATCTGTGTGCATTTAAAACTTGCATAAAATCTTCTCAATGGATTGACTTTCCACCAGATCAGTAACACCAGAATGTGCTGACCATCAGAAACAAGGATTTAATAATCTATGAAATATGGATTGCCTCAATAGACAAGCACAGCTCTAGGCAAAACAGAGAAATATATAAAACATATTTACAATTCATTCAAGAATTTAACTGTCCTCATTTCTACAGGATGAACTACGGGAATCTCAATAGACCAGCTGAATATATCCAAAATTTCTTGTAATGGAAAATTCTGACCTATCTTTAGGGGACTGAAGTGATTTATTCCTAACCTAACAAGAATAATCTGGCTGTTCATCTTGACTGTATCAACCTCTCTTGATTTAAGGACATAGTTCTTCACCTATTCAGAGCCAGTGTCTCCATCCTTGATTCTCATTGAGAAGTTTAACTTTATTCTGTTTCTAATAGAAAACCAGCTGAGAAAACTGAGATTAAACAACAAATAAAAGCAAGGTACTCTCTACATTCAATTTTTAAAGTAATCTAAATTCTATGCTTAAATTGAGATGCCTCAGAACTCATTAATAAGTAGAGACTTTTGTCCCAGGGCTTTTACCAAGGTCAACTTGGATCAACTAAGAATATTTCTGCTATGTCCCTAAATTAATTATTGAAAACATCATCTACAATAATATTCAATATTCTGTTTTAGAAAACTGAAGTGTCTTAGAATGAAAGAAATCAGAGAAATCACCTTCTCAACAAGAGTAACCACTTCAGATTGGACAAGAGGTACCATGTCCTGAAGTGTAGTGTATTTTAAGAGACACTCATGTAACATGACTCAAAATTAACTATTTTTTAGAAAAAGTAATGCCAGGGAAACTTCTGTCTTAAGCACAATGGCAGACTACTATACTGAACTACCATCTTATTACAAAACAAATATACTGCATTAAAACAAACAACTATTTTCAAATACATTGTTAGCCTGTGAATAAAATAATGAAAGTTCTGACACCAAAATCTAAATGAAAATAGAAACTAGAAAGGCACCGAGAACTTAAGGAAAAAAAAAAATTACTGATGAGGTCAACTACTGGCAAGAATACAGAAAAACCAGAACTCCGATAATCTGTTAGTGGGAGTCTAACTAACCTGGTATGACTTTAAAATACTACAGGCATCATATACTGAAGTTTAACAAATGCCTACTCTGTAACCCAGCAGTTTCACTCTTGGGGATCTATGCAACAGAAATATGTGCCCACGCCCTGGCTGGTGTAGCTCAGTGGATTGAGCTCGGGCCTGCGAACCAGAAGATCGCGGTTCGATTCCAGGTCAGGGCACATGCCTGGGTTGCAGGCCAGTTCCCGGCAGGGGACACATGAGAGGCAACCGTACATTGATATTTCTCTCCCTCTCCTTCTCTCCTACCCTTCCCCTCTAAAAGATTAAAAAGATTAATAAAATTAAAAAAAAAAGAAAAGAAAAGAAATATGTGCCCACGCACACCCAATAAGTCACATATATGTTCAGGGCAGCATTTATAATGGCCAAGTATTGGAATTGAAGCCTATCAATAGATAAATTGACCTCTTCATATAACAGAATTCTACTCAACAATAACAACTGAATGGCTGCTATATACAAGAACATGAATGAATTTAGTAATACTATTGAAAGAAGCTAGGTAAAATATGTGCTGTATTTTATATAACTCAAAAACAGGCTAAACTAATTTACATATCAGGAGTTGAGAAGAAGGTTAGTGACTGGGAGAGGTCACATTAGGGGCTTCTGTTGTACTAGTAATTCTACTGCTTCATCCAGGTGGTGGCAATATGGTTATGTTAAAGTTCAATGAGTTGTACACTTCTGATTTGTGTACTTTTCTGTATGTATGGTACACTTTAACAAAAATGTTTATTAAAACTTTCCCCTAAGCCTACACTGCTTAAATAAGAATTAGCACATTGTTTTTAAAATTAGCACATTGTAATAAATGTATATAATGGAAAAGAACAGACCAAGAGAACAGACAATGAAGTCTCTTTTCCAAACCACAGAACACTACCATTACTCCTTTCCTGTGTTTCTTCTATAATAGTCTATGAATATACAACACGTTCATTCAAATTTAATGATGGACTTTCTACTTAAAAATTCAAATCACAGAAAATATTACACACAAAGCATATGGATGAGCCATCTACAGAGCACATGAGTGATGGTACCTTATACAAAGAATCCTTGTTGGGCTTTAGTCTGACATGATGCATGAGCCGGAGCTGACCCATTGTCTGCATTCCTGACCAGGTATCTTTTACACCAACTGGTTTCAGCAAAGATGTTACTGGGTTATAGAAGGCTGGAATGGAGACAGGATACCAAGTTCTTAGGAAGACAATATCTGGAAAGAGAAATTTAACATTTTCAGAAGATTTCTATCTATCTGTCAAACAAAAGAACAAAATGTTCACCCCAAACTTCTCTAGCTAATTTGCACAGTATTTGAAGACAGATTTTACCAAGTGAACTACCTTTGAATATCATAAAACTTTTATTGAGTGTGAACTGCATGGCCCCAGATACAGCATGACTTGGCAGACTGCTCCAGATGCTCCAAACAGGGGAGACCTCACGCTCATTCCAGCTTACTAAAAACCTAAACTACAACCTCTAATCCACACTAGTTAGAAATCAACAGTGCATAATAACATGCTATCATAAACATACCACAAAAGATATTTACCACTCATCAGCAACTTATCTTCAAAGCTGGCCCGGAAAGCTCCTTCTGGAGCTCGGAGTGCTTTCTTGATCTGTCCCCTTATTCCACTGACCGTTCGAACCACAGCACCTTCAAATTTGGCCACTTCTAAGGCAGAATTAAACATTCCCTACAGTGTATATATATATATATATTAAAAAATATATATGCACACAGAAAATCAGATACTTCTTAGTTCATAAATACATCCTTGGTTATAATACATAAAACAACATACTGATGTGTGATAAAAATAATAATAAAAATGTATTTTCCCTGTAAAAGTCAAGAATTAATGGGCCCAGAAGAATACAACTCTATTTTATCTTCCCCTAAATAATATTAATTAAGACTCTATTGTGGGCTCATTTAACATGCTCATCACTGATATCATTGTTGAACAGAAGATCCCAAGATATTTATTGGACTGAACTGGGCTAGACAGCCTTTGCTGTAATCTCACAGGGTTGGACTGTAGCACATTTAGCATTACTTAAGGTGCACACAATCAGAAAATGAAAAAGAGCTAGATAAATGTTACATAAAAGAACATTTTAATACCTTAACTCTGTGTTAATGGGAACACCTTTTCTAATGAAATTTTCAATAAAGGTCACTCACACTACCATATTATATGTTGCGTAAGTGTCCATTCTCTCTACACTTGCCAAGAAGTTTTTTGAGAACTGCTTTGTCTAACTTTCTACTGATCTGTTCGACAAACCTATGATTTTTCTCTTTTCTTAAGGAAAATCATAAAGGTAGGAAACAAAGCCCAGTGAATGATTACACATTTCAACACTCTATGACAGTCTCACATGGAAACAGTAATAAGTTCATAGTCTCATTTACTAAATATCTCTATTTTACTTCACCTTAAGATTTCTGAGAATATTTAAGTAATACAGAGACCAACAGAAAGAAGTAAACTAAAAACATCAAAGATCAAGTTTATAAAAGATTTAAAACCCTGTCCTGAAAACATCAGACCTATATTTCAGAAGCATTTCATTCCTCCTTTAACAATACAGGGGTGGGTAAAATAGGTTTACAGTCATAATACAAATAAGTATAGTAATTCATAAATTACAATACAAGAATAAACTGTGTTTTGCATATTCACAACTGTAAACCTACTTTTGTCCACCCTGTATCTACGTTTATATGTATGTGAATATACAGATATACAGACCTTAATGAATGAAGTATTCTTGAAAATTTTATATGGAAAACCTGTTAGCTTTAATTTTTTGACAATTTTTACGGATTTATCCAGATCAAGAACAATTCCTGTGGCAGCAATCCGGAAATCAGGCTAAAAAGGAAAACCCCAAAATTTGAATTTAGGAATAGTATCAGCAAAAGAAAAATGACAATTCTCTGTAATGTAATAAATTAATAAAGTATATTTCATTTACAATCAGCTAAGGAAAATAAGAAGACCTGAACATGCAAAACAGTATTTTAACAAAAGCTATCTGAAACTATAAAACACACATAAGTCAAATTAATGATGATGTCTTCAGTATTTTCCTGAGCGTGGTTTCATAATAACAAAATTGCACAACAACGATGCACTTGGAATAAAAAGAAATATGAAAATTTGGTTACAATGTTTAAGAAAATAAATTTTGGACCTTCAGGTTGGGTTCCATCTGCTCATTATTCTGTTTTCTTTTCTGTTAAATGGTGCCAATAAAACCTGCTCTGATTGATCAAATGAAGACTGTGTGAACATACTTTGCTAAACCAACATTACAGGGAGGTGGTCTTGCCCTGGCTGGTGTGGCTCTGTGGACGGAGTGCTGGCTTACGAAGCAGGCGTTGCTGGTCGATTCCCAGTTGGGGCACATGTCTGGGTTGTGGGCCGGTCCCCAGTGTTCAGCCGAGGGCTGGGGGGGGGTGGGGGGGGGGGCGTGTGCCACGAGACAGGCAAACACACATTGATGTTTTTCTCCCTTTTCTTTTCCCTCATTCCCCCTCTAAAAATGTAATCTTAAAAGAAAAATTACAGGGAAGTGGTCTTATATCTAGCTAGTATCTGATATAGCCCCTGAACCTAGTATAGTATTTAGCACATGGTAACCACTGCTTCAATATTTTTAGAAAAATAAGCCCCAAAAGTACGTAAAAATATAAAATGTCATCAGTACCATTACAATTCTTCTACCTCCCCCTTCTCCACTCCAACAATGTACTTAAAAGTAGGAAAATTAAAAACAAAGAGAAATTTACTCTACACACTAAAAATGAGTAATTTTCTTTTTTAAATATATTTTATTGATTATGCTATTACAGTTGTCCCATTTCTCCCCCATCATTCCCCTCCACCCTGCACACCCTCTCCCACCCACATTCCCCCCCTTTAGTTCATGTCCATGTGTCATAAGTTCTTTAGCTTCTACATTTCCCACACTATTCTTGCCCTCCCCGTCTATTTTCTACCAAAATGAGTAATTTTCAACTTACAGTTTCATGTACATATTCCATATTCAAGATATAATTCAAACACACTATGTAAAATAAAACATCCAAGATATTTACCGTTATACCACTGACAAACTGTATTGCCAACACTCCAGTTCCTTGTGGAGTAATAGGGCCTTAAATGAAACAGAAAAAAATATATAGTGAACCACAAAATTTGGGATCCATTTTACATACATACCTCAATCCAAAATAAAGAGAAAAGTAAAGCCTAAAAGGTTTAAATTAACCTATAAGCAAATTATTCTTCATCAAGTTTTACCCCAAAAGGTTGCTCCACAATGCATGTGCTGTGGGGTGTATTTTAAAAGCCTTTGTCTTCCATTATGGTCTTCAATATAATACAGTGGGATGGTCTGAAACCTTCTCCACCCTACAGAAAAGATGACTGGATCTCGGGACTTGAGGATTTTCTTATACCAACGATGTTTCTTCAGACGCATCTGAGAAGAGATTTCAATAAGATTATTCAGTGAAAGTATGTCCAAAAAAACCTCAACTATAAACCACACAGCAAAGGGTACCTACCTGTACATATCCAAGACTGCCCTCACTATTGCCCAAACCACCCAAAATAATTGGGTAATGGGGGTCAAAGTTAAGCACGAATTCACAGGGGACATTCTCTATCTCAATCCGGACATACATCCCAGGTCGAAAACCCTCATACTGAACTCTGGCTTCATCATCTTGATCTTCAAATTCTGCCCGGTTAAGCTATGCATGAGAGGAAAAATTTTTTAAAAATTAAAAAAAAAATCCACAATGCTGTTATCTTTAATAATGTAAGATTAATATATAAAAATGAACGATTTCAAAATAAAGGAACCACAAACAGGATTATTTAGGCTTTATCCTAATTAAAAATAATATGCATTCTATCTCTATAGTTTGTTCAGGATATGTCCCAACAGGTTTCTTCTCTGTTGTTTCAAGGTGTAGCAAATGTGAGCAACTTAGAAAGGATCCCTTAATGCTGGTCAGCAAACACTCTCAACTTCCCCAGTTTATTTTGAACTTTTTCTCCTTTCTTCAAACACCTAAAATCAACTTCTTCATCCTCATTCTTTTTTTATTTAAACATTTATTTATTCTTAGAGAGAGGGAGAGAGAGGGGGAGAGAGAGAGAGAGAAACATCAATGTGTGGTTGCTCTCACGCACCCCCACTGGTGACTTGGCCTGCAACCCAGGCATGTGCCCTGATTGGGAATCGAACCGATGGCCCTTTGGTTTGCAGGCCAGTGCTCAATCCACTGAGCCACACCTGCCAGGGCCATGCTCATTCTTAGCTGCTTTTCCTAATTTACTCAAAAGCTAAGCAATCTAAAAGATCTTCAACAGCCAACCCCTCTATTGGTGTTTACACCCAAATCCAGACTATTATAGCTCTACACTGTTCAATATGGTAGCCACACATGGCTTTTTAAATTGAAATTAATTAAAATTAATAGAAACTTAAAAATTCAGTTACTCGGTCACATTTCAAGTGATCAGTATCAATTTGTGGCTAGTGACTGCAACCCAAGTGCAGCTGAAATACACACTTCCCTCATCACAGAAGTTCTACTGGGGGGCTGTTACACATTACTTATCAATCCATTTAATATCAAACTTTATTTGCACACTAGATATCATCTACTCTTGGACTTTATTCCAACAAATCTTGCCTGTTACTTCCCTCATCTTAAAACCTTCTTTTGACTCCACTTCTTTCAGTAGTTCCCCATTTTTCTCCTTCTTTCTGAAGAAAAAATGTCACAAAAGTTTTCTGTAGTTGCAGTCTCCATTTCCTCTGCTCCCATTCTCTTAAATTCCCTAAAACTGGACTTTAATCCACACTCCATAAAAATGCTTGACAGAGTCACTTAAAGACCTCAAAATTCCTAATTCAGGAGTCATCTTTGTCTTAATTATAGTTAACATATCAAAGAGATCTGAAGTAATTTATCACTTCCTTCTACAATGGCTTCCAGCACACCATATATTCTCTTAGATTTCTGGTGTGTCCTGAACACTGCTCAATACCCATTGATGATTCTTCCTCTCTTCCCAGAATCTCATAATGAAGTACCTACCCAGTGTCAGTACTGGCCCTCTCCTCTCCTGTCTTTATATTTACTTTCCATGTCATACCATCCATCTCATGGCTGTAAGTAGCATCTAGATCTAGGTCCCTGGCTTCAACTTCTCTCCAGAACTCCTCACTCACTACTTGCCACCCTACTGTCTAAAAGATAACCCAAACCTAACAGATCTAAACTTCATCTTCCCAAACCTATACCAACTAGAAGTTTTTCTGTCTTACTTAGGAGAACCCAATTCTTCCAGTAAGTCATCCTTATTTTCTCTCTCACACACCCCACATTTGATCTACCAGGAAATCCTACTGATGTACTTTTAAAATAAAGTATAAACCCAGAATTTGATACTTTCTTTCAATTCCACTGCCACACACCTCCCCATCCCCCCATGTGTTATCTTACTTTCATCTTACTAAACTCTTGCCAGAGCAATCCTTTCAAAGGTAATTAGATCATATGCATTTCTCCTCCGATCAAAGGGCCCCTATTTCACTTAGAGTAAAAAGGTCAGACCTTTACAATGGCTCACGAAGTTCTAAGTGATTTTAAATTGTAAATGCCTAAAAGCAAAGACTTCAGAACTAGCCTTACATTTCTCATTCACTTCTGTCAAGTCAGTACAGACCTGAAACCACCATGTTAACGACCAGTCAGTAAGGATACTCCTTTGACTAGATGAAGGCCTAGGTTGAGTAAAACATGTTGATCACATTTTCACAAATCATACATTTAACTTGCAGAAGGTATATTAAGGTATGTTCCAGCTTACAGAGATTCTTGGTAACCCCACTTGTCAAAACACTCACATTGACTCCACACACATCTTTGTGTGTCTTTCAGTGAGTTCAACATCCCCAGGTAACAGAGCTAAATTATCTCTCTTTCAGCATTTTACATGCCTCCTTTATCTTCACATCTGACCTTAACTCAAAATATCCCCTTAACTCCAATCAAGTTAAGTTTTCAGAAAACCCTTCCTTAAGAACACTGGTGTGTGCATAAGCCACACAGGCCAACAATCACTTCCTTATTCAGATGATTTGATCATGGTTGCAGGAAGTAGTAATACAAATGCTAAGGCAATGCTGGCATTTAAATAAACTCACTGCCTCAAAAGTAGCAGTAGCGTTTCACCATTTTTGTTTCCTCAGCACTTAATGCTTGGTGCAAAATAGGCACTGATATCTTTCTGGTGAACTTCTGAAAGAAACAGATGACTGAATAAATAAACACACTCATGTGCACCTTGATCTTGGAGTCCAGAAATAGGTCAGAGAGCAGAGAGCTAGAGAAAGGCAACTATTCACAACACTGTATTACAGCTTTGAAATGAGGCTGACAGGATCTTAGCTTTACCTGTGTCTGTTTCTGCATTTCTCCTTTAAGATCATCAAAGTACGTGTTTTCTCCTTCATCATATTCCGCATCAAACTCCTCCTTCAATTTTCTCTTCTTATCCAAATGCTTTCTCTTGGCACTTTCTTCTACATTGGGTTCAATTTCTTCTTTAACTTCTTTCTCTACATCGTCAATCTTAAATTTCCAGGAAAGAAAATATTGTAAAAGCCTGTGAAGATCTTTTTTCTTTTTAAGACTTAAAACAGATTTAAAAACTTCTATTGAGCTACAAAAATCTAAGCTAAGATCATCATGAAAACAAAACAAAACACAGTCTTAGGCTGTAAATAACATGTACTGCCATTCCTTAATCTGCCTAGGAATGCCAAATATGAAAAAAAAATAGCAAATGTCACAAGCCATATGTGCCCAGATACTGTTATAAAGAAATATTAGGGAGAAGAGGGAATTAGTTTTTCTAAATGGCATTAAGTTTTTTTTTTTTTTTTGCTTAGACATGAGTAGTTTCTTCTGTTTTTTAAAAATTGAATTTATTGGGGGTGACACTGGTTAAGGAAATTATATAGGTTTCAAGTGTACAATTCTATAATGCATCATCTCTTTATACTGTATTATATGTTTACTATCCCAAGTCTCCTTTCATCACCATTTATCCCCCCATACCCTCTTCTGCCTGCCCCAAACACACTTTCCTTCCTGTAATCACCATACTATTTATTATCTATGTTCATGAGGTTTTTTTTCCTTAATCCCTTTATCTTTTCTACCCAGGCCTACAACCCCCTGTCCCCTAACAGCTGTCAAGTCTGCTCTCTATGAGTCTATTTCTATTTTGTTAGTTAGTTAATTTTGTTCATTAGATTCTGCATATCATTTAAGAAGAAAATGATGGCAAAAGGGACAATGGAGATGAACAAGGTCACCCAAGAGTAAAACTTTCAATGACTGAAGAATCATAATGATAAGAAGAGGTAACAGGTATTAGTCCAAATATCAAGAATAACAAATAAACCAGTAACCTTTGATCTGACTCCAACCTCCATGTTTTCAGGATGGAATCCATCTAGTCTCTAATCTACACAGATAATAAGATTAGGATTTCTTAAAACAGGTTTCTCTTAGAATATACTGACCACAGATCAAGGGCCAGGGGCTGACACTGGCCACGGCAAATTCATACCTGAGTATCCAGGCCTGATTTTCCCTTGTGCACATCCCCTGTTTCCAAGTCTTCAAAGTCACCATAGAGCTCCTCTGGGAAAAGAACAACCAAATAACTCCTGTGAATAGGGTCTGCATGTGACACTCTAGTACCACTCAGAACCAGATGGAGAGTGTGTTCTGCACCCTAAACTTCATTTTTACTATTCCTATTGCTACACAACCCAGAAAAATCCTGCCCTTACATAGGCTTCTTTTTCTTGTTACAACCCAATCTACAGTTCCATACTTTACTTCAACATCCCACATAGCCAAGAGCTATTTTTCCAATATAGGTAATATAGATACCATAGCAGAGGTGCATGGTGAGTCCTATGCACAGCCCTGCAGGTGAGACCTCCAAAACCAAAAGTTCAAAGAGTGACTTGAAAAGCCATGGCTTAGATAACAGCACAAGTGAAAAAGAGTCTCACCAGTAAGCTCAACATGACAAAACCGTGTGATATACCTAGGTGAAAATCTTAAGATTACAAAAGAATAGTATCCAAAATAGTACCCAAAAAGAATTAGTACACTGTACCAAACAATGTTGAAACCGCATGGAGAGCTCATTCATTCACATAGTCACTTTTGAAGATCTAAGTTTAGTTATGATTCTTACCCTTAAAAGAAATAAGACAAGTGAAAGTCCTCTGGGTGGCAACTTTAGAAGGGTATTAAAACATTTTTCTATAAGAAAAAGTGAAAGAACTAAAAAGCCAAAGGATATGTAAAAGATGGGAAGATTCCATTGAAATAAAAATAAGATATTTAGAAATAAACTAGAAACGTGCTAATTTTTAACTCAGTATTATAAAAGCTTTAATAAGCTACCAAAGGACACATAGAATAACACTAGCTATCACTTTTACATGCTTTACATACCAGACTCTGCTCAAAGCACTCTACATGTCTTAACTACATTTTTCAACATGACCCAGTGAAGAAGGGAGTATTAATTTTACCTACTGAACAACTAAAGATTACCATGTGTTTGGAAATGAAGACTCAATTATCATTAAGATGCCAATTCTCCCTTTAACAGTTACAATAAAAATAACCATCAAAATTCTGGTCTGGAAAAGATGGTGTATACATGTTTTCTTTGTTCCTTCCAGGTATATATATTACCATCAACTCCAAAAATAATAAAAGAGCAAAGCCAATTGAAACCTTTAGGAAAAAAACTGAAGAACCAAATGGAAATTACAGAACTAAAAATACAATTAACAGAAGAAGAAGAAAAAAACCTAGCTAGGTGACTCTATAATAAACAGAAGTGACAAAGGATAGAATCAGCAACCTTGAGGCCCAATCAATAGAAGTTACAGTCTAAACAACAGAGAGGGGGAAAAAAAAAGATCAGCGCCTCATGCACCTGTGGAACAGAAACAAATATATCATTAAAGTCTTACAAGGAGACTGAGGCTGAAAGACATGACTCAAGATGTTTGAATTTGGTGAAAGACATAAACTTACTGAGCAAATCCCAAACAGTAAATCCAATAAACTCCACATAAGTCAAACTTCTGAAAACTGAAGACAAAACAAATTCTTCAAAGCAGCCAGAAAGAAATGACAGATTACTCGTAGGGACACACCAATTCCAATAACAGCATCTTTTCTACTCTGAAATTAGAGAGGCCACAAAGTAGCACATTTTTCAAGTGCTGAACAAAAAGAACTGTCATCTATGATAAGTTCTATATCTGGTGAGGCTATATACTTTGGGGAATAAAGACAGTCTTAGACAAAGGAAAACTGCAGGAATTTGTCATCAGCATAGCTACTCTTTAAAATGGATAAAAATGTTCTTAGGCAGGAGGAAAATTATAAAAGGAAAAATCTAGGACTATCAGGAAAAAAGATAAAACAAAAGAAGATAAAAATATGGATACCTTAAACTATCCTCATGAGTTTTCAAAATATTACACACTAAAAAATACTGTAAACAAATCAAAATAGAAGAAAAAGGAAAAAAGAAAACACAAGAATTAGAATTAGAGTAAATAAGTAAAAAATAATAAAATATCAGACTTAAGATACATACCCATAAATACCTTAAATGTAAATGGCATAAACATGCCACAAAAAACACATAACCCTACTATACACGATTTACAAGAGACTCACTTCAAACTGAATACGTAAGTAGGTTGAAAGTTAAAGGATGGAGAAAGATATACCATGCAAATTCAACTTTTTAAAAAGCTAAAGTGCTCTACTGATATCTTATAAAGTAACTTGAGAGCAAAGAAAATTACGAGAGAGAGATTTAATATTTCATGTGCTACCCTGATATCTTTAAGCCTCATAGAGTCTGACAGATATGCTCCTAACCTATGAAAAAGTATCCCCACCCTACTAGTTCCTTTATCAGTTGAACCAGTGGCACCTCATCTAGTCCCCACCCTAAAAGACCATGAATTTATTGAGAAAAGCTAATCCATCTTCCCAAGGAAAAAACCAATGGTTTTCCCGTGCTCTTAAGTACAAAGCCTGCCTCCCAAATGCAATCCCTGCACGGCGTAATGGTGTCTTTTACCCTCTGGCTTTGAGTATGCGTAACTAATAAACTGCACCTGTCCTCATCTGTCTAGTGTCAGATGTTGGCTGTTCAAGCATTCCCATAACACTAGGGCTGGAATCCCTCCCTCACAAATGACTGAATAGAAAGGGACAATATATAATGGCAAAAGGATCAATCTACCAATAAGATGTAACAGTCCTAAATGTGTATGCACCAAACAAAGCCTCAAATAATTGAAGCAAAAAATGACAGGGCTGAAAGAAAAGGAAGTAAATCTACAATTTCACCTGGCAATTTCAACATCGTCCTCTCAGCAACTGATAAAACTAGACAGAGAATCAGCAAAGATACAGAAGATCTGACCACAGTCAACCCATCAGAATCAAACTGATACATAGAACACTATACTCAACAACAGCAGAATACATCCACCTCACATCTACAAAGATAGGGCATATGTGGGTAATAAAGCAAATCAGAACTCAAATAGTTCAAAATTATGAGTATGGTGTTAGGAACTTCAGGCCAAGATGGTGATATAAGTAGATACAGATTAGCCCTGGCTGGTGTAGCTCAGTGGATTGAGCGCGGGCCTGCGAACCAGAGGATCGAGGTTCGATTCCCAGTCAGGGCACATGCCTGGGTTGCAGGCCAGTTCCCGGCAGGGGACACACGAGAGGCAACCGTACATTGATATTTCTCTCCCTCTCCTTCTCTCCTACCTTTCTCCTCTAAAAGATAAATAAATAATAAAAAATTTAAAAAAAAAGAAAAAAAAAGTAGATACAGATTAGCTCCTTGTATAACCATTTCAAAATCACAATTAAAATACAGAACACCCATCACTCAGAACCATCAGCAATCAAGTTGAATGAAACTCAGACAACCACAGAATTAACAGAAATACATCCACCCAGACTGTTATGAGGGGCAGAAACAGGTAATAGGCTCATCCCACATCCATAAATGCTAGATAAAAATTCAGGAGGGCTATCTCAGGCGTGTGGAGTTCCAGCCCCACATCAGGACCCCAAGTCCAGGGTTCTAGTGCTTGGTTGCAGAAACCAGTGGGAATTGAGTCGGTGGAAAAACTTCTGGAGTTACAAGCAGTTTCTCTTAAAGAATCCACACATGGACTTACACAGGCTCATTCCCTCTGAGCTCCAGCACTGGGGAGTAGCTTGAAAGGCACCAGAGGCATACAGGGAGGAACTGAAGTGTCTGGCATCAAGGCGAGAGCTGGGGCATAGCTTTCTCCTAGACAGAAAGGCAGACAGAGGCCACTGTCCCCTTTCTGTACCCACCCGCTACAGAGCCACAGAGCCACAGAGCCAGTAGGCTGGTACCATATCTGAGACTCCATCAACCTTGCTAACACTGTTTGCCTGCCCTGAGGATCTCCAGAGACTCCCTCCAACCCAAATTACCTGCATACATAAACTGTTAAAGTGACTTTCCATATGAATCCCTGGTCTTGGCTCATGCTTTAGAACACCACAAATTCTCTCAAACAAGCAACAGCCAGCCTCAGTGAGCCCCCAGCCCCTTGTACCTCTCACTAAGTGGCCCCAGACTTGGTACTACAGCAGGCAGCCTGGATTCACAATTTAGCCTCACCTGGGAATCCCCAAGCCCAGCCCAAGTAGCAACCTTCTGAGATTGCTTCACAGCTCATGCAGGGTGGGCCTGGGCAGAAACAGGTGGGGGCTGACCTTGGCCTGCACTGCCCAGGAAACTCCAGAGCCTGCACAACCAGTGGACAGCTACAGACCACGCTGTTGCACTACCATGCTGGCCCTGCACAGCTGATTCTCCATGGAGAATGGAAGTTGGTGGTGAGGGGTCATAGTTAGTCCTTGCAGCTGACTGGCCTGGGAAAGTCCTTCCCATTGACCTGCCAAGAACAATGAAGGCTCAACTACAAAAGGAGGGTGTACTCCGCCCACACAAAAGGCACAGCCCGAGTATCTAACTTGGCTTCTAAGAGAGGTTGTACCACAGGACCCTACAAGACCCCTACTACATTAGGCCATACTACCAAGACAAGGAGTCATGGCATCTCCACCTAATACATAGAAACAAATACAGGGAGGCTACCAAAATGAGGACACAAAGAAACATGACCCAAATGAAAGAATAGATCAAAATTTCAGAAAAAGAACTAAACAAAAGGGAGGTAAGCTATCTATCAGATGCAGAGTTCAAAACACTGGTTATAAGGATGCTCAAGGAACATAGTGAGGACCTCAACAGCATAAAAAAGAGCCATTAAGAGGGGAATTTAACACCCCACTATCAAAATGGATATATCTTCCAAACACAACATCAACAAAGATATTGCGGCATTGAACAATGCCCGATCAAATGGACTTAACTGATATATACATAGGAACGTTCATCCCAAAGAAGCAAAATACACATTCGTTCAAATGCACATGGAACATTTTCAAAGACAGACTACATGATAGGGCACAAAGCAAGCCTCGACAAATTCAAAAAAAGCTGAAATCATATCCAGCATTTTTCTCAGACCACAAGGACCTGAAAGTAGAGACCAACCTCAAGGTACAAACTCAGAAACACTGAAAATCTTTTCCAGATTACAACTGATACCACAGAAATATAAAAGATTGCAAGAAATTATTATAAAGAACTATATGCCAAGAAATTTGAAAATTTAGGTGAAATGGACAAATTTCTAGAAAAATATAATCTTCCAAAACTGAATGAAGAAGCAGAAAGTCTGAACATACCATAACAGCTGATGAAACTGAAGCAGTAATCAAAAAACTCCTGGCACAAAAAAGCCATGGACTGGACGGTTTCACAGGAGAATTTTACAAAACATTTAAGGAAGAGCTAACCCCTATCCTTTACAGACTACTCAAAAAAATTCAAGAAGATAAAAGACTCCCAAACTCTTTTTATGAAGCCAGCATCATTCTAATCCTAAAACCAGATAAAGACACAACAAAGAAAGAAAACTACAGGCCAATATTACTGATGAACATAGATGCAAATATCCTCCACAAAATATTGGCAAACCGCATCCAACGATACATTAAAAAGATCATATACCATGACCAAGAGGGATTCATCCCAGGGATGCAAGGATGGCACAATATTCACAAATCAATAAATGTTAATACATCACATAAACAAAAACAAAGACAAAAATCACATGATCATATCAATAGATGTAGAAAAAGCATTTGATAAGGTACAGCACCCATTTATGATAAAAAAAAACTCAGCAATGTGGGAATAGATGGAGCATTCCTCAACATAACAAAGGCCACATATGAGAGACCTACAGCCAATATCATACTTAATGGGCAAAAACTAAAAGCTTTCCCACTAAGATCAGGAACAAGACAAGGATGTCTGCTCTCACCACTTCTGTTCAACATAGTACTGGAAGTCCTAGCCATAGCAATCAGACAAGAAAAAGAAATAAAAAGCATCCAAATTGCAAAGGAAGAAGCAAAATTGTCATTGTTTAAAGATGACATCATAGTGTATAAAGGATACATGTATAAAGGACACATGGACAAAGCCAAAGAGTGGTAAGATTGACAGTGTGAAGTAGGGATGGAGGTGGCAAGGGGGGAGTGATGAGGGGAAAATGGAGACAACTGTACTTAATCAACAACAACACAAATGCCGTAAGAAATAAAATTAGGGGAAACAGGAAAAAACAAAAAAGAGCTAGTCAGAAACAAAAGATACATTAATTGAAACAAAGAACAATTTACAGGGAAACAACAGTTGAGTGGATAAAGCTGAGAATCAAATAAATAATTTGGAACATAAGGAAGCAAAACACACCAATCAGAACAAGAAAAAAATTTTAAAAACCTAGGAATTAGAATAGGAGTTAGACAAGTTCTCTAACCAATAACCTAAGATAATTTAAAAGTGGAAAACAACCTACAACAAGCAAAAACCATAAGTAATAAAAAGCAGAAATCAACAAAATTAAAAATTAGAAAATTACGTGCACCAAGAAAAGACCAGGTGAGGTAGCTGTCTATAATCCAAGGGGGTAACTGTCATCAGACTCTAACCTGGTGACACCTAGATCTTGGTAAAGCATGAAGAATGCTGAATTATCAATCTAATAAAGACAATTCACCAGAGATGGACTAATTAGAAAATGCCACTGTGAGAGATGAACCTGCATTGATAACTAACCAGAGGCTAGGCTTGAAACAAGCAGAAGAATGCTTAGAAATCACATCTTTCGAGTTGAAAAAATACTGTTTTAGTTATTTGGAGGAAAATGAGTGTTTTATTTTCTTTCCTTTACCAAGTATAGCTGTTGTTATTTTTCTTCTTCTATTCCTAAGGCAGAGATAGCATTCATCTTTCCTTATTTCCCTCTTTGCCTTCTTCTCCACTTCTTTTCTCCCCTCCCTCCCTTTGTTTAGCAAGTCCTTACATCTCTGCATCTGACTTCATTTCATCTCATCTGCAACTGTTCATCTCAGATGTTTATAAACTACGGTCTACCCTTTGTTTTTGTTTTTTTTTATGTAGTAAAATACACCTAGCCCTCTGTTTTTGTGAACAGTTATATTGGAACACAGCCATGCCCATTTGTTTACATATTGTTTGTGGTTACTTTGTGCTATCATGGCAGAGTTGGGTTGAGTAGCTACTGCAAGGAATATGTGGTCCACAAAGCATAAAATATCCACCAAAGTATTACTCTGTCCCTTTATGGAAGAAGTTTGCTGATCCTTTATATTTACTCATCAAATGCTCTAGGTAATATAACAGGAAATGGGAATTTATTGGTGAAAACAGTACGACTTTTGCCCATTAGAAGTTAACAGTTCATTTGGAGTGACAGAAATAAATTAGAAAATCCTCCTTAATGTTATTGATTTCCTCCTGTTCTCCTTGCTGTTACCTCGTCCTCTTACTCTTTTTTTCTCCCCTATTTACTGAACATCTATGTTTTATGGACTGTTCTAGCCATTGGTATCATGTTCCTGAGTACTAATTAATTTCTTAACCTAGAAATACACATTCCTAGCCTTAATAAAAATACTGCTAGGTATTGAAGGACTGAATAATAAATTAATCTGTACACACGCACAGAAAAGAAACAAATTTAGGAAACTGAAAAATCAAAGAAAACAAAGCTGGTTACTTGGAGGAAAAAGAGTCACTAAACCTTCTGACACAGATAAAAAGAGAGAAGACACAAATCACAAATACCAAGAAAGAAATAGCATATTATCAAAATAACTGACCCTGCAACAATACTGTATTACACTCAGAAAACCCAACAAGCTGGCCTCGCAGAGAAAGCAGCACTTAATAAAACTTTCCCAATAGGTCCTGAAATTCTTTGAAAACCATTCCGACCAAAATTCAGGCCAGATGGAATAGATAACCTAAAGTCCTATAACGAATAAAAAATAAAATATGTAATTGTAAGCTTCCAAAAAAGGAAAGTTTCACTGGAGAATTATATCAAACATTTAAAGAATTCATACCAAGTCTAAAGAATCTTTTCCAGAAAACAGAAAAAACTGGAATACTTTCCAACTCATTTTATGAGGCCAGTATTACCCTAATACTAAAACAGGAAGAAGACAGTACAAACAAAACAAAACAAAAACAAACCAACAACACATGCAAAAGTCTTCAATGAAAATACTTCAAATAAAATTCAGCAACATATTAAGAATTATATGACCAAATGGGATTTATTCCAGGTATGCAACTCTGGTTCCATACTCAGTAATTAATCACTATAATCCACTATATCAAAAGTGTAAAGAATAAAATTCATATGATCATATCAGTTGACACTGAAAGTCATCTGACAAAATTCAACACCCGTTCATGGTTTAAAAAAAAACAAACAGCCCTGGCTGGTGTAGCTCAGTGGATTGAGCTCGGGCCTGTGAACCAAAGGATCGCGGTTCGATTCCCAGTCAGGGCACATGCCTGGGTTGCAGGCCAGTTCCCAGAATGGAACGCATGAGCGGCAACCATACATTGATATTTCTCTCCTTCTCCCTCTCTCCTACCCTTCCCCTCTAAAGATAAATAAATAAATAAATAAATATTTAAAAAGAAAAAAAGGAATTTCAAGAGATTAAAATTTAAAAAAAAAAAAAAAAAAAAAACAACTCCTCTAAGTACACTAGGAATAAAGAGGAACAGAACAGATTAAAAGTATCTATAGAAAAAGCAAACCAACATCATACAGAACAGTGAAAAACATTAGGAACAAGGAAGGATTTCCACTCTTTCTTTTAGCTTTAATCCTAGCCACTACAATAAGTAAAAATATCTAAAGGATGTAGAAATAAACAACACACAGGTCAAAAAGGAAGAAATAATAATATTCCTGTTTGCAGATAACATGATTGTCTATGTAGAGAAATCACAAACTATCTACAAAAACAAAACGAAAAACAACAAAAAACTTCTAGAACTAGTGAGTTCAGCAAAATAAAAAACACAAAAATTAATCAGTGAAGTATAAGCTTATCAAAATATATTCACCATCAGTATACTGAAAATTACAAAGTGCTGATAAATGAAATTGAAGGCAAATGAATAGACATACTGTGTTTCTGGATTAGAATAATCAAAATAGTCAAGATTCTCCCCAAATTGATCTATAGGTTTAATGAGACTCCTATCAAAATCAGAGTGAAGTTCTTTGTAGACATAGACAAGCTTATTGTAAAATTTATATGCAAAGTCACAGACCTTAGGATACATAAACCAATATTTTAAAAAATGAATGCAGCGAGAGCAATCACTCAATATTACCCAATATTAATGTTTACTACATTAACTACAAGTAACTAAGATAGTTGGTATTGCTGGAGGAACTGACACATGAATGAATGAAAAAGAAGGAACCCAGCAATAGAATCAAAGATGCTCAACCAATCTTTGACAAAGGTGCAAAAGTCATTCAATGGAAAGAAAAGTGCTGGAGGAACCATATATCCACAAGCAAAAATATGAACCTTGACCTAAATCTCACATCTTATAAGAAAAAAAAATCAAAATAGATCACAAACAGAAAACAAAAATGCTATCAAACTTTTAGAAAACATAGAAGGAAATTTTCAGGGTCTAAGAATAGGAAATTGTTCCTAGACCTGATACCAACTGCACAATCCCTAAAAAAAAAAAAAGAAGTGATAAATTGGACCTCTGTCAAAGGCCCTATTAAGAAAATGAAAAGACAAACTATGGGAGAAAATATCAGCAAACCACATATCCAACAATGGAATATATAAAAAATTTCCAATGTTTAACAGCGAAAAAATATTATCCAATTAAAAAAAGGGTAAAACACATCCACAGACATTTTAACAAAGAATACATACAAATGGCGAATAAAATAAAAAATGCTATCATCATTAGCTATCAAGGAAATACAGGGTGGGGCAAGTGTAAATTCAGTTGTGATTACACAAAATAAAGTTTATTCTTGTATTATTTACTATATTATTTTCCATATGAACACCTGTAAACTTACTTTTGCCCCACCCTTTATAGCTCCACACCTAACCACCATTAACAGCCCCCAAACTAGCCTTCTTTCCCTGCCTCCTCTTTCACACTGTAGTTGAACTAGTGAAGTATCTCCTGCTCCCCGCAGAAGGCCTCATTATGTGAGTCCATATCCTTTTGATGCATGTGAGCTGTCATCTGTCTCAATACTCAAACCAAATTTTGAGTGAGAGGTCTATTAGTATAATATATCAATCACATCAACAAATCTAGAAAGGAAAAAACACATTAATTTAAGAAATGACAAAAAGGCATTAAAAATTCATCAGAAATATCAAACTGCTGGAAATAACTATAAAAAATATTTGGTGATGCACAAAACTATAATCTGAGATAGTAGAAGCAGAATGTATTCCTGGAGAGAACTGAATACTGCATAAAACTTTCAATTATTCCTAAATCAATTTTTCAGTTTATTATAAAACCAATTAAAAAACACAATGTGCCTTATTTACCAAAATAGTTTGTAAAATTTAGACCACTGCTGACCTATGAACTGGCAATTAAGAGTATGAAATACAGCCCTGGCTGGTGTAGCTCAGTGGATTGAGCGCGGGCCTGCGAACCAGACGATCGCGGTTCGATTCCCAGTCAGGGCACATGCCTGGGTTGCAGGCCAGTTCCCAGCAGGGGACACACGAGAGACAACCCTACATTGATATTTCTCTCCCTCTCCCTTTCTCCTACCCTTCCCCTCTAAAGATAAATAAATAAAAATCTTAAAAAAAAAAAAAAAAAAAGAGTATGAAATACAGGACATTTGTCTAGGGCAATTTAAGTTCAGTATTAAAATGCATATACTTTTTGACAAAGTTAACTCATTTCTTTTTTAAAATTATATTTTATTGATTATGCTACTACAATTGTCCCAATTTTTTCACCTTTGTCCCCCTCTACCCAGCTCCCATACTCCCTCAGGCAATCCCTACACCACCATTCAAGTCCATGTGCTTTTAAGTTCTTTTGCTACTCCCATTTCCTATACTATACATCCCCATGGGTATTCTGTAACTACCTATTTGTACTTCTTAATCCCCTTACCTCTTCACTCATTCCTCTACACCCCCTTCCATCAAAACACTGTGTATCCATGATTCGCTCTATTATTCTGGTTTGCTAACTTTGTTTTTTAGATTCAACTGTTGATAGCTATGTATTTATTGCTATTATACAGTTCATAGTTGTGATCTTCTTTTTCTTTAATAACTCCCTTTGTCACTTCATATAATGGTTTAGCAGTGATGAACTCCTTTAGTTTTTGCTTGCCTGGTTAGTTCTTTATCTGAATTTCAAAAAAAATGGTATCTTTGCTGGGTAGAGCAATCTTGGCTATAGGTCCCTGCTTTTCATGACTTTGTATGTTTCTTGCCAAGCCCTTCTAACCTTCATTGCCGTTGGCAGGTCAATGGGAGGGGCTTACCAAGGCCAGTCAGCTGCAAGGACTGACTATGACCCCTCACCACCAACTTCCATTCTCCATGGAGGATCAGCTGTGCAGGGCCAGCATGGTAGTGCAACAGCGTGGTCTGTAGCTGTCCACTGGTTGTGCAGGCTCTGGAGTTTCCTGGGCAGTGCAGGCCAAGGTCAGCCCCCACCTGTTTCTGCCCAGGCCCACCCTGCATGAGCTGTGAAGCAATCTCAGAAGGTTGCTACTTGGGCTGGGCTTGAGGATTCCCAGGTGAGGCTGTTGTGAATCCAGGCTGCCTGCTGTAGTACCAAGTCTGGGGCCACTTAGTGAGAGGTACAAGGGGCTGGGGGCTCACTGAGGCTGGCTGTTGCTTGTTTGAGAGAATTTGTGGTGTTCTAAAGCACGAGCCAAGACCAGGGATTCATATGGAAAGTCACTTTAACAGTTTATGTATGCAGGTAATTTGGGTTGGAGGGAGTCTCTGGAGATCCTCAGGGCAGGCAAACAGTGTTAGCAAGGTTGATGGAGTCTCAGATATGGTACCAGCCTACTGGCTCTGTGGCTCTGTGGCTCTGTAGCGGGTGGGTACAGAAAGGGGACAGTGGCCTCTGTCTGCCTTTCTGTCTAGGAGAAAGCTATGCCCCAGCTCTCGCCTTGATGCCAGACACTTCAGTTCCTCCCTGTATGCTTCTGGTGCCTTTCAAGCTACTCCCCAGTGCTGGAGCTCAGAGGGAATGAGCCTGTGTAAGTCCATGTGTGGATTCTTTAAGAGAAACTGCTTGTAACTCCAGAAGTTTCTTCCACTGACTTAATCCTTGCTGGTGCTTGCAGGCAGGACTTATGGGGATTTACCTTCCCGGCCCTGGAACACTGGGCTGGGGATCCTAGAGTGGGGCTGGAACTCCTAGCTCCCGAGATGTCCCTCCCAAAGTTTCACCCATCACACATAGTTGCATGACCAGCCCAATCCGCGTCCCCACCCCTCCTACTAGTCTAGGTGGATGTGGTTTCTTTAATTCCGTAGTTTTCAGACTCCCATTCAACTCCATTTCTAATGGATCTGGGTAATAGTTGTTCTGTATGTTAGCTGTAATTCTGAGGGCTGTGCAAGGAGGCGGGTCATGTTTACCTATGCTGCCATCTTGATTGGAAGAGTAAATCCATTTCTAAATATCTGTTCTACAGGATATTGCCACAAATTATTAAGACTGTTCACTGTGACTTTATGTGTAAGAATTAAAAACTGAACAAAAATTGAATGATAGTTAATTGTTAAGTGATGGCACATTAACAGAACATACAGCCATTAAAAAGTGGTTGCTCCAAATAATGTGACAAAGAAGGATGTCTATGTCACAATTCTCACTTTAATAAATCTGTCTTATGAAAATAAAAAATGTGATTCAAGAGTTATATCAAGGTGTTCCAGTGTAGTGTTATTTATAATACGGACAAAGTAAATTGTTTATATGTCAAACAATAAAACTATGAATTAAATTATAATACTTAAATCATAAATACAATCTTCAAAAAATATTTGCCTATATGAAATAATGACAACTAGAAAAATTTATTTATATACACACACATATATATATCTCTATGAGACTTGTAAATGACTCAAAAGGTTAACAAAAGGATTTTTTATAGGTGATATTTTTTACAGTATGATATTATGTTTTTAGTCTAGTGTTTTATAATATATAGTACCTTACCATTAAAAAGAAAAAATGTATGTTGAGTACATTTTTTACACACACACAAATCTGTTTTTAACAAATACATAATAAAATTTATGAAATATTTCCCACTTTTCTTCACTGTCCATATCTAGTAAGTCATTTAACCAGGCGGAGAAAATAAGGTCACCATGCAAGAAAGAACCAAAATATTATCCATAGCACTTGTCAGTGTTTCCCAAACATTTTACAATTATTTTCTTCATCCATTAAACATATAGAAGAAAATAAAGAGAAAGCAGTCTTCTCTGATGAATCTATCCCTTTAAGACTTACCATCATCTGCTAAGATCTTGGCGGCATCTTTATCCTCTTCCCACTTCCCAGTCATGAAACAATCTCTGATACTGTTCATAACCTTATACAGAAACATAAGCACTTAATTAAAGTGGATAGGGGAAGTCCTATCAGCCCAATGACCTCATAAGTAAACAGGTATTTACTAATTCCACTGATTTTCAAAGTCTTTTAATGTTCTTAAGGCAGTGCAGTTAAACAACATTTTTAGAAATTTGATGTTACTGTTTGCTACTCCAGACGTATTGTGGCTGTTTGAAAGCTTAATTCCTTTGACCAATGATAATATTCTGACAAAAACAGAATGTCTTGTATGAGCATAACAGTGTAAAGAGTACTGTTGAGGTTCCAAGTCTCAGATATACCAGATCATCTAGTATACACAGGTAGCAGATGCTTGGTGCACGTCTCAAATACAGAATAAAATCTTGTACAAACTCTCCATTTCAGAGTCTGTTTCGTGGGGAACCTGACATAAAACAGTCCACAACATTCACTGACAAGGCTGCAAAACCACACTTATGTGAATATTACATAGGTCTGAACTTTCACCTGAATTATATTTTGGTTATAAATCATGTTTTTCATACACAACCTCACTTTCAAAGAGAACCCTCGAGGCTAGCATGATTACAATGAATGCAAAAGCAAACTTGTTCATTTACTCATTCCTTTATGCCTACAATCACTCACTAAGCATTCACTGAACATAGCTATTTTATGCCAAGAAGCTCGGTAGGTAAACTCTTCCCAAATAATCTTTATTTCATTAAGATTAGTAATCAACTTAGGGAAACCAAATTAGACCAAACAAATTAAAAAATAAATAAACAAAGAACCTCTATTAAAAGCTCTCAATAAGCTAGGAATAGAAGAAAACTTCCTCAAAGTGACAAAGGACATCCATTTAAAAACTCACAGTTAGCATCATATTTAATGGTGAAAAACTGAGATCAGGAACATGACAAGGATGCCTGCTCTCACTTCTATTTAACATTGTGTTCTAGGCAATGTTCTAGGCAGGGCAATTAGACAAGAAAATGAAATTAAAGACATTCAGTTTAGAAAGGAATACTGTTTCTATTCACAGATAATATAATCTGGTAAACAGAAAATCCTAAGGAATCCACTGAAAAACTATCAGAACTAATAAATGAGTTCAGCAAGGTTGTAAAATACTAGATTAATATAGAATAATAAAACTTATTTCTATACATTGTCAATGAACAATCTAAAAATGAAAATGAGAAAACAGTTCCTTTTATAATAACATCAAAAGAGTAAGATACAAATCAACAAAAGTACAAAGCTTATACTCTGATAACTATAAAACATTCTTCAAAGACATTTCAGACCCAAATAAATAGAAAAGCATCCTATGTTAAAGGGTCAGAACGTTTAATATTGTTAAGATAGCAATACTATACAAAGTGATCTATAGATTCAATACAATCCCTTATCAGAATCCCAGCTGGCTATCTTGTAGAAATGATAAAGCTGATCCTAAAATATGGAAAACCCAAGAGATCCAGAATAGATGAAAAGATCTTGAAAAAGAACAACAAAGTTGGAAGATTCACAATTTGTGATTTCAAAACTTACTATGAAGCAATGGTAACCAAAACAGGACTGCACTGGCATAAAGACATATAGATCGATGAAATACACTTAAGAGACCACAGATAAACCCATATTTCTATGCTCAAATGATTTTTTGCCCAGGGTGCTAAGACAAGGCAGCGGGGAAGGAACAGTCTTTTCAATAAATGATGCTAGAACAACTGGATCTCCACATACAAAATAAAGTTGGGTTCATCTCACACCAAATATAAAAATTAACTCAAAATGAACTGAAGAGCTAAATATATAAAAGCTAAATTATGAAACTCTCAGGAGTAAATCTCCATAATCTTGGATTTGGCAATGGTTTCTTAAATATGATAGCAAATACACAACATCAAAAATATAGATAGACTGGGACTTCATTAAAATTTAAACCTTCATGCTTCAAAGGGCATAGACAAGAGAAGCTACAGACTGGGAGAAGATATTAGTAACTCATATATTTGATAAGGAACTTCTATCCTGAATATATAAACTACCTTTACAACTCAGTGATAAAAAGATTAATAATCCAATTTTTTAAATGGGCAAATGATATACACATTTCTTCACATAATATATAGAAATGGCCAACAAGCACAGATGAGAAGTTGCCTGACATCAGCCATCAAGGACAGGCAAATCAAAACCACCCTAAAATACCATTCACACCCGTCAGGTAATAATAATAATAATAATAATAATACAGATAACAACAGTGTTAAGACGTGGAAAAATCAGAAGCCACTTTTTGAAAAGAGAAATGGGAGAACATATGAGGAAAAAAAATTTAACTGTTTTAGTAATCATATTAACAGTAATGTGTAATGTTACACAGACACTAGTTTATGTATAATGTGTCAAATAAAGCAAATGAATAATTATACAGTTTTCTAATTCCACCAAACGGAATAGTTTCTTCAGTGGAAAAACAAAGTTACAAATATCAGATAGAAGAGATTAAATAAAACCCTGTAGTTCTGAATCTGAATTGGAAATATCTGTATAAATCTTCCTAAATTTGGTCACTGAAATGGCCTAGAAACAATGACCAACCAATAGCAATGAATATTCCCATGTCTAGATTGTGATGCTGAAATACCATTTTGCGCAGAAAGAAATCAGCTTGTTTCATGGCTGCTTCATGTGTGGCATCAGCAACAAGACAATGTGACACTGGAATACCTTATTGTTTCAGACAGCAACAAAGCACTCAAGGACCAGCAGGATCATGTCAAAAGAACACAGGGACCAACATGAAGATTTTCGCTGGCCACAGATGAAATAAACCTGTGCATCAATAAGAATAACAAGTGCAGTGGAAGGAAACACTCAACTATATTTAAATTTGTGAGTTCAAAATGATACTTAAAAAAAAAAAAAAAAAAAGAGTCACCTTTGGAGAATCATCCTGAAAACCGGTAAGAGGAATCAAGCATTTATCCTGCTTATATGGAACCAGGCAACCAAACAGCAGATGAGGGAAAGTTTCTCTTTATAGAAGTATTCTAACTAATAAACACTAGAGAGGAATTTAAATCACCATTTTTTATCCTTATAAATTAATGGATCAAGGCACTGAGGATCAACAGCTTTTAAAATAGATGACTTTATGTGCCTCCTAATGAAAAAACACCACCACCTAGGAAGCAGCCTTGCTGAAAATAAAAATCAAACCTAAATCCAATCAAACTTCTAGATGTGTTATCTTCAAGGTAGCTACAATCATGTGGTTATTTAAATTCTAATTAAGATTAAATAAAACTTAAAATTAAAAATTTAGTTCTTCTGTCTCATTAGACATTAAAAGTACTCAACAGCCACAAGTAAGCACATTGTACAGTTCATATACAGATTATTTCCATCATCACAGAGTTCTAGTGCTATTTCTCTGTATTAATTTATAGGAAATAGAGGACAGAGATGCCTGAAGAACTGCACATAGAACTGCAGTGGAATCCATGAAGTCCAGAATATGAGAAACTACACACCACATACTTAGTTTCTTAAACATATTAAATGTAAAGGTGGTAGGGGAAAGATAGGCAGAGAAAAAAAATTGTATATTTAAAGATTAAAAGGCACCGTGAAAAACAAACAACCCAAAACCCAGTAAAAGTAAACTATGCTGTTTAATGATGCAAACTTGGAGGATGAAATTACTCTATGAAGAAAAAATTGATTACCAGAGAGTCATGGTTCCTTCTTCAGGGACAGAAAGGACTGTGACTAAGATGGAAACAGTGCTTACAAGGGTGCTCACCTAATAATCCATTAAATTAAACAACTGTTTTATGTGGTCTTCTAAAATCTATATTAAATTTTACCATAAAAATGGTTGCACAGAATCTCATAAAGTACCTATGTGCTGTTCAGTAAATTAAAATAGCTAATATGATAATGACTGGACCTCTCTGAGGAGTGACATTTAAGCTAAACTGAAATGATCAAAAGAAACCAGCTTGGGAAGATCAGAACATTCTAGAAGAAAAAGAGGTATAAGATGGGATTAAGCCTGGTAAATTTGAGCAATGACTGAATTCCAATGTGACTAGACAGTGGTGAGCAAGGAAAATTTACCACCAGTGTCATATATTTGTTTACAAACAGCATAAATTATAAATATTAACTCAGGGACACTGAATTTATTCTAATTATAAAACAAAATATTTTAAATGTATAAAATTTATGTGCAATGCTTCAAGTACTACCCAAAAGGAAAAGTTGAACATTTTCCTTTTCTCCATAACAACACGCACAGGATTTGACTAAACTTAGAACATATTATTGCTTAGGATGCACAAAAGATCCACTTCAACATCTGGGAAAATATCCTGTTACAAAGTAACAGGTAGGCAGTATTAAAATCACATGATCTTCTTTTAGAACAATTCTCTAATTCTCTCAAAAATCAAACATACTATTCATATTCAGCCTTACCTCCTCTAAATCCCAATCACGGGGCACCTCCAAGTGAAATTTGGAGCAGTCCAAAGCCTCAGCCTTGTGCTTATACTCTCTGGTAGGCTGGGTGACACGAAACAAGCCTCCAAGCTCTTCCCTGGTATCATCTTCTTCTTCTTCATCATCCTCTGTCACTAAAGAGACCACATGATGGAAGAGAAGACTTGGGACTAAGGGTCCCTCTTTGATGTGTCCCTGTGCATATCAGTCAGAGAAAAGTCAGGGAACTACTGCCTACCATGTCTAGGAGACTTCTGCCTTCCTGCAATGCAGCAGCAGAGAGTCCATTGAAGAGGGAGAAAATAGGGGTTGGAGGAGGAAAGGGAAATTTACAGGCAGAACTTTCAATTATCATAAAAAGGTTCTCTGGAGAAATGTTGAGTCCCTAGTCACTAGGAGCACTTAAGCAAAAGCCGAATGGAAATGAGTACACACCAACCTCCTAATCCGATGCTCCTAGCTCACATATACTCCTTTGGCCTTTTTCTAATCATGTTATAACTGGAGACTGCAATGTAAGTCCTGATTTTATTTTTCTTGTCACTAAATTCTACAAAAAAAATTATCACAAAGGATTCTGTATAGAGGATACAAACTGACATAATGGAGAGTATTCTCGTCCAAAGTTTTATGACAAACCCATAAATCTATTTCATACAACCAATTTGTGGTTCTCATAAAGTGATGATTAAAAACATTGCCAAATACAACTATGACAGCCAGAAATATCTTATGGCTGTCACAAGCACCACTCAAACCTCCAACTAATTTCTTCATTGCCTTTTCAGAAAATAGTCTAAGAATCTATGCATCTGGATCTGAACTGGAGGTCTTTTACCTGGCCCATAAATAAGCTTTTGAAGATTGGGAGTTGCTTGTAGCTGCCTCAGAAAGGCCTCAGCTGCCTTCCTGGAAAGGTCTTCCTTCCACTTGAGGGCACCTGAATGGACCAACACCAATACCAATTAGGTCTGTTTATCTGTCATCTCTGTTTCAAGCTCACTGTTCATTTATCCTTAAACATTTTATGAGGTATAGTATTTGAACAGTTAACAAAATATCCAAAACAGCAGACCCCAAGTATAGACATTCTATTTTAGAACATTTTAGTGCCATTTATAATCACAGTTAAATTAAAGTTACATACCTGAAGTTTCTGTGGAATATATATTTTCTTCCTTGTAATCTTCTTCCTCTTTGAGTAAATCTACATCACTGGTCTCATCAATTAAATTCTCTGACCACAGTTCTGGACCACTGACCACCTCAGAAAGCTTTGGAAACTTTTTTCTAATAATCTCTTCATTTTCTGTATCCTTTTTCTCTGTACTGAGAGAGGAGTTTTCTTCAGATTCATCTTCAGATGCAAATGCCTCTTCAGTTCTGTAATGACCTGAATCTGAAGTAGCAAGGGTTACTTTTCTCATTGTCTTCTCCAGGTTCAAACTGTCAATCAAACCATTACTTTGTAAAAGGCCTGGTTTACTGCCTTTTTCTATAGACTTCGGTTCTAAAATATCCTTCTCGCCTTCTGCAGAACCCTCTTCTTCACTGCTTTCATCAGCTTCCTCTATTTCTTCATCCTCTGAGCTCTTCTCAAGGTCATCATCACTGTCAGCAAATGCCAGTAAATCTCTCTCAATGTCTTCTTCCATCTCCTCAAGCCTTGGCCATTTGACAACCGTATCAGCCATATACATTTTACCAGTCATTTCAGCATCTTCTTCCTCTTCTGTTTCATCACTAGAGCTATTTTTCAACCTGTCGTCACCTTCAGACATTTCTTCATCATCTTCAATATCACTAACTCCAGACACATCTTCATCACCTCCAAAAATGGCTTTCCGACGTACTCGACCAGTTTTCAAATCCATCTGCTTTTTCTCTTTTGGTATACGCAGCCTAGATTACCAAGTAAAGGAAAATAATTCAATTTGTATAACAATCTACTAATCTAGAAATGTCAATTCAATAACTATGCAAAGAAGTAGAAAATAATGTCAAGGAATGGTTTTAAATAACATAGCACAGAAAGGAATTATCTGATAAATACTAGAGTAGTTAATAAGCAAACTCATGCACAGTTCCCTAATAAAACTCTTCCAATAAACTTATAGAGAGAATAAAGAGATAACATTAAAAGAATAAACTAGCCCTAGCTGGTGTGGCTCAGTGGATTGAGTGCCGGCCTGTGAACCAAAGGGTCACCAGTTCAATTCCCAGTCAGGGCACATGCCTGGATTGTGGGCCAGGTCTCCAGTACAGGACGCACAAGAGACAACCACATACAGATGTTTCTCTCCCTTTCTTTCTCCCTCCCATCCCCTCTCTCTAAAAAAATAAATAAAATCTTTTAAAAAACAAGACTAATTTTAGGGAAAAACTGCTAAAATGGAAATGAGTGTTTAATAAAAGCTTTTAGAAAACATCATTTCCAAGCTTGAAATAGATGATCCTCACAAAAGTGGCTAACTCCAGGTTCAAGGCAGAGAAAGGTACAAAGTAAGCCTGGAAATGATCAAAGAAAAAAGCAAACATGACAAAAGGACACGAAACAGACCAAAAGAAACAACATAACAATTTAAAGCATCATAAATAACAGGGTAATAAACACAAATGGAATTAACAAAAAAGTCCATTAGTCAATAGTGATACTTAGAGTGAAAACTCCTTGTTAAAAAATGCTAGCTAACAATGTACAAGGAATAACATTAAGAATATTGCCATTTGAAATCACCAATACAATACCTGATAAAGAATCATCATCTAAATACTAAAACCACAGGATGAAATAAAAAATTACGAAGCTATTTAATATAGCTTAAAACAATCAGGAAAATACTAAAAATTGTACTAAAGAAGAATGGATAGGCTACTATACACCAATAATAACAAAATGATGATTATATAAGAAGACTGCATAGAAAAAAGAAATGCTCACAATATAAGCATAGAACTTTTACATAAATTATGACTGTAACTTTGTTAGAAAGAGTATGTATGTAGACAAGGAGTATTTGTTATCTGCGCATGCCAAATAGTTTATGTGTACATTACTGCATCTAATCATCACAACTCCTACAAGATATAAAATTGATGCTCAGAGAGACAATTTCCCAAAAGAGCATGTCTATTGTACTCAATTTCCATGCTACACTGTCTACTAGTTAAATGGCAGCAGGTGATTATTTCCTCATTTGTACATATTTGTAGTATGTTATAAACTAGATAATCTCAATCATTTTCAGACTGATTTTTATTGGTAGTCATAAACCACTACAATAAAACAAAACACCTACTACGTATAAAGTATACAAAATCCCCAACCCAGACTGAAAATAACTCGCATTAGGCCACACATTGGTGGAAACTGACCCACCAGAGATACTACAACACAGTGTTAAGTAAAAGTTTTAGAGACAAGATATGTGACTTCCGGACAGCCTCATGAACCAGCTCCCTGACTCTGCTTGTTCCACTATTTTGATCACGAAAAGAAAGCCAAACAGCCCCAGATCTCCTAAAGAGCAATCTATAGAAAAGGTTTTGTGACAGTAGAAGAATATTCTGGCTTTGTTAAAAATGGAATTCTGCATATTCATTCAAAAAATGTCATGTAAAAAAAAGCATCATGTAATGTCACCATGTACTATCACCTAAGTGAAGGGCTCTCAGAAACAAATGCACATACAAAGCAAAATAAAACATTCCAAATTAATCCCACCAAAATGTGTTATGATTGCAGTTACGAGTGATACAAATATTTTTTAATAAAAATAACACACTTACCAGTGATTATCTATATCCTCTGATCCCAGTGGTTTGGAGTCAGAAAAAAGTGTCACTCTACTTGAAGCTATCTTGGCATCAATAGTGGAATGAGTAGAAATGAGACTCTGGACCAGTTCATGGGTGGGTCTAGCCTCATTCTGTCAAGGTCACCAAGAAAGTGAAAGTCAGGAATGCACAAAGATTCTGAAGAGACATTGGTTTCAATTACTTTTTCACAATTACCCAAAACACAGTTCTAAAACACCCTTCTTACTGTTCCCAAAAAGAAAATTCTTACAACAAAGTCTAAATCTGATTTCTTTCTTTATTAAACTTTTTCAAAGTTCACAGAGTATACAACCTGATAACCTAAATACTTAGCTAGAAAAACCTTCAGTGCTGATGCTGCAGAATGCATTCATTTTAGCCCAATAAATATCATTTCTGAACAGTGAAAGAGACAAAAATCTGGAGTCCATTAAAAAATTTTGCTACCTTTTGATTCAAAAATTTCACTTCAAGGAATTTACTGCATAGAAAGATCCTTCCCAGTGAGCAAAGCTACATGTGCAAGGTCTTACTACAACACTGTTCAAACCAGGGGATATGCGGTGAGCCTGTCAGCACTCCAAAGATTGCTATGGTAAATGAGGTTTATTCCTACAATGAAATAGTGCAAAACTGTATAGAAACAGAAGCAGCTCTACAAATACAAGTAGGGAACAACGGAATCACATATTATGTGCCCCCAAAACCTGTACAAGCATTAAAAACTGGATCTCATATAACAAATATGACTTACCTCTTTTTCATACACACACACACACACACACACACACACGATACCACATTATAGTATTTATGTATAGCATGTAATAATTTAAATAAATGTGTATATTTTAAAGAGAAAAAAAGAAAGAAAGTCTAAAGAGAGTTAGAAGACACTGATTTCATATAAAGAGAGGTGGAAGTACAAGGCACCAAACTACTTGCAATGCTCACGTTGGGAGATATGAGATCTCCTGTCGATCTTGCAGAAGGGAGGTACAAAGGACAGACTTCTATTTTCTGCTTGGTAGAGTTAAATATTTTGTAGATCTACAACAGGCATTATCATAAATATGAATACAGACTTAAAATTTTAAGTAAATAAAAGGTAATTATACTACTTCCTGTGACTTTCCTCTCACCAATTCCTGAAAGCCATGGCTGCCACCGAGGTCGACATAGACAGCATCTTTGTCATATAGCACACCACCAACTCCAGAGAGCGGTGCATAAACCAGCTTCTCTTTTTCATTTAAACAGCGCTTCTTTTGTTGTTCAGGAAGGGCACAGGGGTCTGGTAGGAAACAGACGTCACTCACAGCAAAATCCCCTACACCTGGAAGAAAGACAGGACGTGGCTTCAGCTGACAAATCTATCAACTGTCAGCAAAAATGGTCCACAGTCAAATAGCTTCAACCAGGACAACAGCACCATTTGATACTGGCATTATGCCTCTCTAGCTAAACAACACCATCAGAGCAGAGGAGATCTGGTCAACTCAGTGTCTGCTGGCCAGTGAGGAGATGAGTTACTCTCAAAACCTCCAGCAAGGGAGCTTTATCTTGTTTGACCATTTTTCAGTTTGCCTGAGAAATGAAGTCATCTCAAAAGTTCTACAATTACTACTGAAACAATACCTGGCATGTGAATGTGGCTTTTATTTTTCAGGTGTGCTCCTCTTAAATAACCATAAAGAGACAACTTTCGGTCACATTTGATATTTGTTCGGATATCTTCTGGCTTTGTCAAATCTTCCATCCTAGAAAAATAAAACCCAATTACATGGCAGACGTGAATGTCAGAATTCTTGTACCTCCCTTCATGTCAATAATTCATCACATTTACTAGTTCACAAAACATTATAAAATTATAGAAAATATAGAAATAAACAAGCACATTTCACCATCTACCAGAGGAAAAGAAGCAAACACACAATTGAACCTTTCTAACGCTCTATGTAATATATGTTCCGTAAGTATGACTGCAGAAATGGGACATGTATTCCCAGGGTCAGAGAACAGTACAGAACCTACCCAGAAAAAAACTTTTATGATAGAGGATTAAGCTTTGTTTTGTTTTGTTTTTTTTTTTTTTTTTTTGGGGGGGGGGTTGTTTGTTTTGTTTTGTTTTGTTTTAGTATGGCTTGGGTTCTGGCAGGTGGAAAAAGGTATTATAGGCTGAGAAAATAATATGAAAAAAAGCATAAAAGAAGGAAAACACAATACAGATCTAAGTAACTAGAGCACCATGGATGAAGCCACATCCTGTAGTCCTAAATGCTTCAAAATCCTCATTTTCCTAAATATTTCGTACTTTATTCGCAAAGTCACAGCATCTTTAAATAACGATATAAAAAAGTAGATATTTTCCATCAACTAAATTTCTCCCCCCACTATTCAAAAATAAGCACAAAATAAGTTCTATTATTATTCTTTTTCTAACCTCCTTAACTTTGAAATATCTTGGAAAGGAAGAAAAAAATGTACATTAACTTTTTACCTGTCTGCCAGGACATAAGGATGAGAGGTTTGCCATGTAAGAGGCCTAAACTTCATCACTGTAATAAAACGACCCAGATTGTGAATTTCTTGGTTTTGATATTCTCCATGTACCATTCCAGAAAGATAGAAGAGCTTGGCACCCTAAACATTAAAAAAAAAAAAAAATTAATTTTCAACTAAATTCTTGTCAACAACTGCACTAAATAAAAGGCCTCTAAATAAGAAGCAAGCCTAAGAAAGGGAGACTTCTAGGAAACCACTGTGCCAATGCTTCCAGAAACTCTCTGGCCTCTTTTAGGAACCATCCTGTCAGGGCTTTTTAAGGGCAAAACTGTAAATACACTTAGTTTCAAAACTGCTCTCCAGTCAAGCAGTGGCATCTCTCTGGAGTACTGCAGTGGGGTTCCTGGGCACAGAAAACATCCTGTAACCAATGGGCCACATCAGTATGGAGGGGAAGAAAGAGTAGCAGTATGAGTGCACTATAGTTCTTGTTCCTGTAATTACAGTATGAGAAACTTTGGGCAATCTCTATTAACTCACAAATCTAAAAACTTAGAGCCAGATACTGCCTGGTGATGGGGAGAGAGACAAATAAGACATGCCAAAAAAGGTCTGTACTAAAGACTATTAGTACAGTGTATTGAGGAAATATGTCAGGGACCATCAACAGATATATAAAGGAAACTCAGGAGGTGAATCTATAGAGACACTGTTAATCTCTCATACTCATCCAGTCTATTTTTAAAGGACTGCAGTGTTAGTGTTCAATAATTAATTATTTTCATACCGGGTAGACTTCTGTCCAGAATCTGTGCTTTAATCGCTTCTTCGTCTTCTTTAGTTGCTTATTAAACTTGAAGGAATCTAGGTGAGTGAGAACGCCCATAATTTTAGGAAAGCCATGTACTTGACAGATGTTTAGAAACTCAAATGTTTCCATTTCAAACCCAAAGCTGGCATCTATTAGCATCAGAACCTAAAAACAGAAGACAATTTCTCAAGTAAACTACCAAAACAGATCATCAGCAACCTATGGCCTATGGGCCAAATCTAACTCTTCACCTGATTCATAACAGAAGTTTTACTGGGACACAGCCATGTTAATTCATTTACGTATTGTCTACATCTGCTTTTACATTACAACTACAAAGTTAAGTAGTTGCAACAGAAATTATGATCCATGAAACTTAAAATATTTACTATTTGGCCCCTTACAGGAAAAAAAAGTGCTAACTCCTGCTCTAGCCTAAATCAAATGATTAGTTAGGGATAACCATGACAGAAAAAAAACACCCTTCTATTTCAAACATTCAATGTACGAGAAATAACTCAGAAAAGGCTGGATATAATTTAGCCAATACCTGAAAAGTTCTTACTTTAAGAAATAAAGTGTTTGGCAAGGTGTTGTTAAGTAACATCTCTACAAGAAAACAAAAAAACAGATCTTTGACACCCAAAAATGGGAGATAGTGGTAATAAGTGAAAAATATAAAAAGTCGGACTTCTGACCAAAATGGAGGTGTAGGTGGACACACTGTGCCTCCTCTCATAACCAAAATTAAGGGCAACAAATATTTAGAAACAAGAAAACAACCACAACTGATAGGAAATTGAACTGTCCAACTACCATTCATCCAGACCAGTAAGAGGGGCGGGGTTGACGCAGAAAAAAGTGGAGGTGCAACCCAGGAACGCAGGCAGCAGTGGCTGGTGGTTCCCAGCCATGCAGGTGGCAGCTGGCAGACCCCAGGCCCACAGGCGGCAGCTGGTGGACCCCGGGCACAGGGTGGCAACCGTGCAGATCCAGTGAGGCCATGCAAGACAGCTGGCTGACCAGGTAGTCCCACATTCACGCGCACAGATAATCTAAGCGAAGGGGAAGCAGCAGAGGGGACTGGAATCCAGGAGAGGGCGGAGCCGGCGCCATTGTTCCCTCTCGAACCCCGCCCCCATATACAGACTCACAACTCAGCGACTGGGCTGTTCCCACTGGGAAACACCTAAGGCTCAGCCCCCCACGACGTAACAGCCGCGACCAGACCAAAAACAACCCAAGAAAAAAAACACCAAAAATGGCTCCAATGGGAGAACAAATCAAAGCCCCACAGCCAATTCCTCTAAGCGTCGAAGAGATAGCCAACCTATCAGATGCACAGTTCAAACCCTTCGTGATCAGTATGTTCACAGAATTGGTTGATTTTGCTCACAAATTAGATGAAAAAATGCAGGCTACAATATGTGAAATGAAGGAAGATGCATAGAGAACCAATACAGATGGAAGAAAAATTGGGACTCAAATTAACGGAGTGGACTAGAAGGAAGAAACAACCAAACAGAAAACAAGGAAGAAACAAGAATTCAGAAAAATGAGGAGAGGCTTAGGAACCTCCGGGACATCTTTAAACGTCTCAACATCCAAATTATAGGGGTACCAGAAGGGGAAGAGGAAGAGCAACAGGTGGAAACCTTATTTGAGCAAATAATAAAGGAGAACTTCCCCAATCTGGCAAAGGAAATAGAATTCCAGGAAGTCCAGGAAGCTCAGAGAGTCCCAAAGAAGTTGGACCCAAGGAGGAACACACCAAGGCACATCATCATTACATTAGCCAAGATTCAAATGAAGGAGAGAATTCTAGAAGCAGCAAGGGATAAGGGGACAGTCACCTACAAAGGAGTTCCCATCAGACTGTCAGCTGATTTCTCAAAACAGACCTTACAGGCAAGAAGGGGCTGGAAAGAAGTATTTGAAGTCTTGAAAGGCAGGGACCTACATCCAAGATTGCTATATCCAGCAAAGCTGTCATTTAGAATGGAAGGGAAGATAAACTGCCTCTCAGATAAGGTCAAGTTGAAGGAGTTCATCATCACCAAGCCCTTATTATATGAAATGTTAAAGGGACTTATCTAAGAAATACAAGATAAAAAAACATGACAGTAAAAAGACAGCAAAGTCACAGCTATTAACAACCACACCTAAAACAAAAGCAAACAGCTAGAACAGGAACAGAACCACAGAAATGGAGATCATATGGAGGTTTAGCAACAGGGGAGGGGGGGAGGAGAGAGGGGGAAAAGGTACAGAGAATAAGTAGCATAGATGGTGGGTAGAAAATAGACAGGGGGAGGGCAAGAATAGTGTGGGAAATGTAGAAGCTAAAGAACTTATGACACATAGACATGAACTAAAGGGGGGGAATGTGAGTGGGAGGGGGTGTGCAGGGTGGAGGGGAATGATGGGGGAGAAATGGGACAACTGTAATAGCATAATCAATAAAATATATTAAATTTTTTAAAAAAAGAGATAAATGGCATCCAAATAGAAAAGGAGAAAGCAAAACTATCATTTGCAGATAACATGATAGTGTACACAGAAATACCTACAGACTACCCCAAAAAACTACACGACATCATAAATTTTGCAAAACTGTGGGATATAAGTCAAAATTCACAAATTGAAGGCATTTTTCTGCACCAGAAATGAAATATCAGAAACAGAAATCAAGGAAAAAAACAAACCATTTACTATAGAACAAGGAAAATAAAATATTTAGGAATGAACTTAACCAAGGAGATAAAAGACCTGTACTCAGAAAACCACGCAACGCTGAAGAAAGAAATTAAGGAAGACACAAATAATGACAACATATACCATGATCATGGATTAGAAGACTTAACAACATTAAAATGTCCATATTACCCAAAGAAATCTATAGAATCAATATACTCCCTCTCAAAATACCAATAACAATATTTCACCAATATAGAACAAATATTTTAAAAATGCCTATGGAACCATAAATGACCCCGAATAGCCTCAGTAATTTTGAGAAAGAAGAAAAAAGTAGGTGGGAACATAATACCTGATATCAAGCTAAATTACAAGGCCACTATAATCAAAACAGTCTGGTATTAGCACAAGAACAGACACATAAATCAATGGAACAGAAGAGAGCCCAGAAATAAACCCATGTCAACAGAGTCAGTTGATACTCTATGAAGATGGCAAGAGCATAAAATGGAGTGAAAATAGCCTCTTCAATAAATGCCGTTGGGAGATTGGGAAAAATACATACAAAAACATGAAATTATACTGCCAACTTACACCATCCATCAAAACAAACACAAGATAGATAAAAGACTTAAATATAAGAAGTGACACCAGGGGAAGATAGCGGCAAAGTAGGTGGGAGTGGAGCCAAGTTCTCCCTGTGCCCAGCCGGAACAACTAGCAGATCGTCTGAGAAACAGAGTGAACAGCCAACGGAATCCCGGCTTATATGAAGTTTGGAGGTCAAAAATTGCAGAGGACATTGAAAAACAGTGAAAATATTGTGCTGGGATGGTAAGGTCCCTGGGATCTGCACAGGGGACCAGGACTGCTGCGGTCCCCGGCCCGGAGCCTGCCGCAAAGTATGGGGAGGAAAGTTAGATCACCAGGTGCTTCCCCTACCAGAGCAGGGAGGACATCCTGGCACCAGGAGGGACCTGGATGCTAGAGATTGCTGGGGGAATTAGAGACAAAGTGGGAGACACACACAGAGGCAGTATACATCCGCTGGGATGGGTCAGACCCTGACTCAGATAGTCTCTAGACTGGTTGGAAAGTTGGGCTGTGTGGAAAGCCTTGCACTTGTTAAGAATGGCGGGCAGCTGCTTTGGAAGGAACTCTCCAGTAGTGATTGGCTCGCCCCAGGGTGATTTCAGCTGCCCACACCCAGGGACTGAGTGGCCTAGTATGGAACTGCGCCACGTGGCTTCTCTCATGCTGTGCGAAGTGGCTGATTTCAGCCTGGCAGCTCATGGAGGACATGGGCCAGAGGCCAAGAAACTATTGTGGCCCATACCTGGTCCCCATCCTCTCAAAACCATAGGAAGAGAGAAAAGCGAAGCCTAGCCCCCCTCTTCCTGTGGCATCTAGGAAGATCAGCAGAACTTGCTGAACAGTTTTAAAGTCAGCAAGAGGCTTATTATTCTTTCTTTCTTCTTCTTTGCTCTCTCTCTTTTTTCCTTCCTTTTTTTGCTTCCTCTAAGTAAGACAATAAGACGTGGAATTACAAAGGGTCCAGAGACAGATCAAAGAGAGAGGTTAAAGCTAACCCCAAAAATTGAGAAACTGAGACAAATGTCACTTTCCTATCCCATAGAGCTGGCATTTTATTGTTTCTGTGTATTAGTATTATTTTTTCATTATTTTTACCACTTTTATTAGTATTTTTTTATTTCTCTTCCTTATGTTTAGTTTTCCTCGTATTATTTCTGTTTAATTGCATTGTTTCCTTATTGTTTCTTCATTGTATTTTAATTTTCCTTCTTTCACTTCACTCATGTTCTAATAACACATAACTGTTGATCTGGTACTTTGTATTCTGGTTATCCAACTCTTATATTTCTTGTCATATTCTTGTTGTTCCACTACTATTGTACATACTAACAGCAACCCTCCATGATCTTATTAGCCCACTTCACTTTAATCCTGAGCATTACTATTGCTGTCATTAACTCTATTCTCTCACACTACGCCTACATTCTATCCTTTAATCTCACTATATCTTATCATCTAACCTTGCACAAGAATTCTGTTTTCTGGATTCAGCTCACAGTCATCCTCCCCTCCAACAAGAGTCTTACCTCTCTTTCACCCATTGTAAAAAGTGGCTAGTTGGGTGAAACATCATACTTAACTCTAATACTTATCCAAAGAATCTCCTATTTATTCTCTACTTGTTGCTATTTTAAATCCCATAAAATACTCTCCCACTGTCTTAATACATTTTACATACCTGCTGCCACTGATCAAACACAAGAATAGGTGGGAACTGTGAACATCAGCATACCAGCTGGACGAGAAAACCACCAACAAAGTAATCACCAAAAGGTAAAAACCCAAAGACAACAAGACAGCCCACAAAAACAGAACAAAGGGCAAACCTAGAGGATCTGGACAAGGAAATCAAAGAAAACACACCACTGAACCCCATAAATTCCTACCATAGAAGTTCACCCTACAAAGACAGCTAGCAAAGCAAAACATCAGGAAGTACAGAAACAAATAAAAAGAGTCATCTAAAATGGGGAGATAAAAAAAGAACATGCAATCGAAGGGAATAGAAGACTCCCCATCAAAAGAGCTAAATGAAATGGAAGTAACCAAACCATCAGATATAGAATTCAAAAGAATGGTTATGAAGATGTTCAAGGAACACACAGAAAATTTCAAGGAACTAAGTGAGAACTACATCAGCATGAAAAAGTAAATAGAAACTATAAATAAAAACAAGGAAGAAATGAACAATAAAATATCGGAAATAAAAAACACATTAGAAGGAATTACAAGCAGGCTGGATGAAGCAGAGTATCAAACCAGTAAGCTGAAGGACAAGATAGAAAAAAACACCCAGATAAAACATGAAAAGGAAAAGAAACTCAGAAAAACTGAACAGGTGGTAAGGAAACTGCAAGACAACGTGAAACGTAACAATATATGTATAATAGGGATACCAGAAGAAGAAGAGCAAGGGATAGAAAACCTATCTGAAAAAGCAGTGATGGAAAACTTCCCTAATTTGATGAGAGAAAAAGTCACACCAACCCAGGAAACAAAGAGAGTCCCAATCAGAGGAACCCAAAGAGGCCCACTTCCAGACACATCATAATCAAAATGGAAAAATTCCATGACAAAGAGAGAATCTTACAGGCAGCAAGGGAGAAACAGGAAGTAACATACAAGGGAGCTCAGATAAGGCTAGCAGCTGACTTCTCAATGGAAACCCTCCAAGCCAGAAGAGAATGGCAAGAAATATTCCAAGTAATGAAAACCAGAAACCTGCAACCAAGATTACTTTATCAAGCAAGGCTTTCAATTAAAATGGAAGGCCAAATAAGGAGCTTCCCAGACACAAGAAGTCTAAAAGAATACACCTCTACCAAACCAGCTCTGCAAGAGATGCTAAAGGGACTGCTTTAAGAAAAGGAAGGAAAAGAGTGAGGGAGACAGGAGCACAGGTACAAAAAAATGGCAATGAATAAGTACCTATCAATGATAAACTTAAATGTAAACAAATTAAATGCTCCAATCAAAAGACGCAGAACAGCTAAAAGGATAAGAAAGCATGATGGACACATATGCTGCCTACAAGAGAACCAACTCAGAATAAATTATCTATACAGAATGAAACTGAAGGGCTGGAAACAAATATTCCAAGCAAACGGACAAGAAAAAAAAAGCCACAGTAGCAATACTCCTATAAGACAAAACAGACTTCAAAAAAAAAAGGGCCTTAAAAGAGACCAAGAAGGTCACTTCATAATACTCAAGGGAAGAATTCATCAAGAAGATATAAATATTACAAATATATATGTACCCAACATAGGAGCACCCCAAAACACAAAGAAAATCTTAGAGAACATTGACAGCAACACAATTATAGTAGCAGATTTCAACACCCCACTGTTAAAAATGGATACATCTTCCAAACAAAATATCAACAAAGATATTGCAGCACTGAACAATGTCCTAGATCAAATGGACTTAATGGATATATACGGCCTTTCATCTCAAAGAAGCTAAATACACATTCTTCTCAAATGCACATGGAACATTTTCAACGATAGACCACATGATAGGACACAAAACAAGCCTCAACATATTCAAGAAAACTGAAATCATATCAAGCACTTTCTCTGACCACAAAAGACTGAAACTAGAAATCAGCCTCAAGGAAAAAACTCAAAAACACTCAAACTCATGGAGACTAAATGGCATCCTAATAAACAATGAATGGGTCAAGAATGAGATCAAGGAAGAAATCAAAAAAGTTTCTGGAAACAAATGAAAATGAACTCAGTACAACCACAACTTTATGGGACACAATGAAGGCAGTCCTGAGACAGAAGTTCATAACCATAGGGGTTTACTAAAAAAAAAGAAACATTTCAAATAAACAACCTACCCCTACACCTACAAGAACTCAAGGAACAACAACAAAACCCAGAGCAAGTACAAGGAAGGAAATAACCAAGTACAGAGAAGAATTAAACAACATAGAGACTGAAAGCAGAATTCTACAGACCAATAAAACTAGCAGCTAGTTCTTTGAAAAGATAAACAAAACCCACAAGACTTTAAGTGGACTCATCAAGAAAAAAAAGTGGAGAGGACCCAAGAAAACACAATGAAATGAAAGAGATTATATCTGATACCATAGAAATACAAAAGACTGTAAGAAATTACTGGAAAGAACTACATGCCAACAAATTTGAAACCAAGGAAAAAAGGACAAGTTTCTAGAAAAATATAATCTTCCAAAACTCAATGAAGAAGCAGAAAGCCTGAACGGACCAATAACAGCAGAGGAAATGGAAGCAGTAATCAAAAAACTCCTGGCACAAAGCATTTAATGAAGAGCTAACCCCTATTCTTCACAGACTATTCCAAAAAACCCAAGAAGATGGAAGACTCCCAAACTCTTAAAGAAAACTTCAGGCCAATATCACTGATGAACATAGATGCTAAAATCCTCAACAAAATATTAGCAAACCGCATCCAACAATACATTAAAAAAATCATGCACCATGACCAAGTGGGATTCATCCCAGAGATGCAAGGATGGTTCAATATTCGCAAATCAGTAAATGTAATACATCACATAAAGAAAAGCAAACACAGGGGAGGGAAGATGGCGGCGTGCTAGAAGGGAGCAGATCCCATTCCCCCCATACACGGGAGAAAAACCTGGCCCATCTACGGAAGAACAGAGCAGACAAGGAACAATAACACAGCATATTTGAGAACAAGAGAACGAAAATTGTAGTGGACGTTGAAAAACCAGTGGTAAGGAGAGCTCTTCAGAACAGAACGATAGGAGCCCAGGGATCAGTGAAGAGAGTGGGGCGGCTGAGGCCCCAGCCTGGCGCTCCGCCAAGCCTGCCCCAGGGCTCTAGGGAGGGAGCTGGATCAGCCGCTGAACCGGCTGGGAGATCTCAGGGGCCACCGTGCGTCTGCTGCCAAGCGAAAGTGGGTGCCCCGCGCCAGGTCACTGTGCGACTTTGAACCGAGTTTTCATGGTCCAGGCGACTGCAAAAGCATGGTCGCCCAAACCGCAGACAGAGGCCCCTCTGAAGTGAAACAGCGGCATGAAAATAGGCACCCACAAGGGAACGCACACACGGTTGCGGGATCGTGGGCATTCGCTAAAACATAGGCACTGGCCACTGGAGACAGTTGTGGAGCCACAGTTGCCAGTGCACGGGTGGGCGCTTCAAGGTGGACAGCTCAGGACCATAAGCGCAGGTGCGAGATAGCTGCTGGAGAATAGGCCCCGCGCAGGGGCAAAGGCAGGCAGCTGCGCATGACTGGAGAACCGAGCACACACTCATGAACTTGGGGAAGTGCGCACACACCAGGAGGCTCAGAACACATGCTGGAAAGCGTGTGGGGAGAGGCGTCAACTAACGCTGGGAAACATAGCACAATGAGGACTGAGCTCCGAACACAGAGAAAAGCAATAAGATAACCCCTCGGCCATTGGAGCCAGCCAGACAAGAAAAACCGGCTCGGCAAGTTTGAAAACAAGAGGATTCTTTTTGTTTCTTTGGGTTTTTTTTTTTTCTTACTATTTTCTTTTGTTTTGTTTGTTCCTTTTCTTTGGTTATGTCTATTTTTGTGTGTGTGTATTTGTTTTTTGTTTCGCTAGTCTGTGTTTTTTTTCTTTGTGTGCCTATTTATATGTTTTTAATTATTCCCTCTTTATTATTTTTATCTTCTTCTTTACTCCCCAACTCCTTTTGCCTCTCTTGGTAATTCTTTCTTGTTTCATTCCCTCTTCCCTTCTTTCCAATCTTATCTCTACCTTCAGCTTTTTTCTTTTCTTGTTTTTCATTGTTCCCGCTCCTCTCTTTTTAAATACCCATGAGTGAGACAAAACAAACAATCAGACAAACAAGCCAGGAACTATGAAAAAAAAAAAAAAAAAGTTGGCCCCAAAAAGAGGGTATCCAGCTGATGAGACAGTGGAAGCTGTGAACAACAGGATATCCGAAGGAGAATCCACCACTGAATCTCACAGATATTCTACCACAGAAGGTCATACCACAAACCCAGAGAGGCAAAACAGATCAATTTAAGAAGTTGAGGCTAACAACAAGAGTCTTACAAACAATGGGAAGACAAAGGAACAATCCCCAAATGAAAGGAAAGGAAAAAGCTCCAGAAAGAATGCTAAATTAAATGGAGGCAACACAACTATCAGATATAGAGTTGAAAGCAATGGTTGTCAGGAAGCTCAATGGGCTCTCAATGAGCTACCAAAACTACAGGCAGGTTATCATGAACTCACCACAAACTATATCAACATGAAAAAGGAAATAGAAATAATCAACAAAGGCCAAGAGGAAATGAAGAACACAATTTCTGAACTGAAGAACACAGTAGAAGGAATGAAAAGCAGAATCGATGAAGCAGAAGATTGGATCAGCGAGTTGGAGGACAAAATAGAAAAAAACACCCAGAATGAGCAAGATAAGGAAAAGAGGCTCAGAAAAAACGAAGAAGGTTTAAGAGAAATGCAAGACAACATGAAACAGAATAGTATCCATATAATAGGGATACCAGAAGGAAAAGAAGAAAAAGGGATAGAAAACCTGTTTAATAAAGTAATGATGGGAAACTTCCCTAATTTGGTGAGAGAAAAAGCCACACAAATCCAGGAAACACAGAGAGTCCCAATCAACAGAAACCCAAAGAGGCCCACTTCAAGACTCATCAGAATTAAAATGGCAAAATTCCAAGACAAAGAGAGAAACTTAAAGGCAGCAAGGGAGAAAAAGGAAGTAACATACAAGGGAGCCCCGATAAGATTAGCAGCTGACTTCTCAATGGAAACGCTCCAAGCAATGAGAACCAAAGGCCTGCATCCCGGACGACTTTACCCAGCAAGGCTTTCAATCAAGATAGAAGGCCAAAAAGGAGCTTCCCAGACAAAACAAGTCTAAAAAAATACACCTCTACTAAACCAATTCTGCAAGAGATACTAAAGTGACTGCTTTAAGGGAAGAAAGGAAAAGACAGAGAGAGAAAGAGAGAGAGGAACACAGGTACCAAAATGGCAATGAATAAATACCTATCAATTATAACCTTAAATGTAAATGGATTAAATACTCCAATCAAAAGACATAGCATAGCTGAATGGATAAGAAAGCATGACACACACATATGCTGCCTACAAGAGACCCACCTCAGGACAAAAGACCTACACAGATTCAAAGTGAAGGGTTGGAAACAAATTTTCCAAGCAAAAAAGCAGGAAAAAAAACAAACAACCAGGGTAGGAGTACTCATATCAGACAAAATAGACTTCAAAAGAAGAGCCATAAAGAGAGACCCAGAAGGTCACTTCATAATACTGAAGGGAAGAATCCACCAATAAGACATAAACATTGTAAATCTATATGCATTCAACATAGGAGAACCTAAATACCTCAAGAAAATCTTAGAGGACTTCAAGAAAGATATTGACAGCAACACAATTATAGTAGGGGATTTTAACACCCCACTGTCCATAATGGACAGATTTTTCATACAAAATATCAACAAAGATACTGTGGCATTGAACAATACTCTAGATGAAATGGACTTCACTGATATATATAGAGCCCTTCATCCCAAAGAAACTAAATACACATTCTTTCAAAATGCACATGGAACATTTTCAAAGACAGACCACATGATTGGACACAAAACAAGCCTCAACAAATTCAAGAAAATTGAAATCATACCAAGCATTTTCTCTGATCACAAGGGACTGAAACTAGAAACGGACCCCAAGGGGAAAAACTCAAAACCCTCAAAATCAAGGAGATTGAATAGCATGCTATTAAACAATGAATGGGTCAAGAATGAAATTAGGGAGGAAATCAAACAGTTTCTGGAAACAAACGATAATGAACTCACATCCACCCATAACTTAGGGGACAGAGCAAAGGCAGTCGTCACAGGGAAGTTTATAGCGATACAGGCCTACCTAAAAAAGATAGAAACATCTCAAACAAACAATCTAACCCTACGCCTACAAGAACTCGAGGAACAACAACAAAGACAGCCCAGAGCAAGTAGAAGGAAGGAAATAACCAAGATCAGAGCAGAATTAAATGACATAGAGACTAAAAGCACAATCCTAAAGATCAATGAATGCAGGAGTTGGTTCTTTGAAAAGATCAACAAAATCAACAAGCCTTTAAGCAGGCTCAACAAGAAAAAAAGAGAGAGGACTCAAACACAATCAGAAATGAAAGAGGAGAGATTACAACTGACACCGCAGAAATACAAAAGATTGTAAGAAATTACTATGAAGAACTGTATGCCAAGAAATTTGAAAACCTAGGTGAAATGGACAGGTTTCTAGAAAAATATAACCTTTCAAAACTCAATGAAGAAGAAACAGAAAGCCTGAACAGACCAATAACAGCTGGAGAAATTGAATCAGTAATCAAAAAACTCCTGACACACAAAAGTCCTGGACCAGATGGTTTCGCAGGAGAATTCTACAAAACATTTAAGGAAGAGCTAACCCCTATCCTTCACAGACTATTCCAAAAAATCCAAAATGATGGAAGACTCCCAAACTCCTTTTACGAAGCCAGTATCATCCTGATCCCCAAAACAGATAAAGACACAACAAAGAAAGAAAACTTCTGGCCCATACTGCTGATGAACATAGATGCTAAAAATCCTCAACAAAATATTGGCAAACCACATCCAACAATACATTAAAAAGATCATATACCATGACCAAGTGGGATTCATCCCAGGGATGCAAAGATGGTTCAATATTCACAAATGAGTAAATGTAATGCATCACATAAAGAAAAGCAAAGACAAAAATGACATGATCATATCAATAGATGCAGAAAAAGCATTGATAAGGTACAACACCCATTTATGATGAAAACACTCAGCAAAGTGGGAAGAGAGGGAGCATTCCTCAACATAATAAAGGCCATATATGACAGACCTACAGTCAACATCATACTCAATGGGCAAAAACTAAAATCTTTTCCACTAAGATCAGGAACAAGACAAGGTTGTCCACTTTCACCACTTCTATTCAATACAGTATTGGAAGTGTTAGCCACAGTGACTAGACAAGAAAAGGAAATAAAAGGCATCCAAATCTGAAAGGAAGAAACAAAGCTATCATTTTTTGCAGATGACATGATAGTGTACATAGAAAATCCTATAGACTCGACCAAAAAGCTGCTCAACCTAAGAAATTAATTTGGCAAAACAGTTGGATACAAAGTCAATATTCAGAAATCAAAGGCATTTTTGTATACTAACAATGAAACAGCAGAAATCAAGAAAAAAATCCCATTCGATATAGCAAAAAGAAAAATAAAATACTTAGGAATAAGCCTAACCAAGGAGGTAAAAGACCTGTATGCAGAAAACTACACAACACTGAAGAAAGAAATCAAGGAAGACACAAACAAATGGAAACATATACCATGTTCAAGGATTGGAAGAATTAACATCATCAAAATGTCCATACTACCCAAAGCAATTTACAAATTCAATGAAATACGTATTAAAGTAAAAATGGCATATTTCACAGACATAGAACAAACACTTCAAAAATTTATATGGAACAATAAACAACCCAGAATAGCGGCAGCAATCTTGAGAAAGAAGAGCTAAGTAGGAGGGATCACAATACCTGATACCAAAATGTATTACAAGGCCACTGTAATCAAAACAACCTGGTACTGGCATAAAAACAAGCACATGAACCAGTGGAATACAACAGAGACCCTAGAAATAAACCCAAGTCTCTATAGTCAATTAATATTCGACAAAGGGGGCAGCAACATAAAATGGAGTAAAAATAGCCTCTTCAACAAGTAGTGTTGGGAGAACTGGACAGCTACGTGCAAGAAAATGAAACTTGAGCATCAATTTACACCAGACACAAAAATAAATTCAAGGTGGGTAAGACTTAAACATAAGCCGTAACACCATTAAATTCCTAGAGGAGAACATAGGCAGGGAAATCTCAGATATATCACGCAGCAACATTTTTACGGATATGTACCCTAAACAAGGGACATAAAGGAAAGAATAAAGAAATGGAATCTCATCAAAATAAAAAGCTTCTGCATGGCCAAGGAAAACAGTATTAAAATGAAAAGAGAACCCACTGTGTGGGAAAACATATTTGACAATGATACCTCACATAAGGGTTTAATCTCCAAAATATATAAAGAACTTACAAGACTCCACTCTAAGAAGACAAGCAACCCAATTAAAAAATGGGCAAAGGACTTGGGCAGACACTTCTCCAAAGAGGACATACAGAGGATCCAGAGACATATGAAAAGGTGCTCGATATCACTAGCTATCAGAGAGATACAAATTAAAACCACAATGAGATACCAGTTCACACCAGTCAGAATGGCCCTCATAAAGAAAGCAACAAACAGCAAGTGCTGGAGAGGCTGTGGAGAAAAGGGGACCCTAGTGCACTGTTGGTGGGACTGCAGAGTGGTACAACCACTATGGAAAACAGTATGGAATTTTCTAAAAAAACTAAAAATGGATATACCTTTTGACTCAGCAATTCCACTGCTAGGACTATATATCCTAAGAACTCTGAAACACCAGTCTAAAAGAACCTATACACCCCTATGTTTATAGCAGCACAATTTACAATACCCAAGTGTTGGAATCAACCTAGATGCCCATCAGTAAATGAATGGATCAAAAAACTGTGGTACATTTACACAATGGAATTCTATGCAGCAGAAGGAAAGAAGGAGCTCCTACCCTTTGGAACAGCATGGATGGAACTGGAGACCATCATGCTAATCGAAATAAGCCAGGCAGTAAAAGACAAATACCAGATGATCTCACCTTTAACAGGAACCTTATCAACAAAACAAACAAACAAGCATACTATATCCAAAGACAGTGAAATTGAGAACAGGCTGAAAGTCACCAAAGGGGAGAAGGGAGGGAATTTCAGTGGAAAAGGGGAAGGATCTACAGGAACAAGTATAAAGGACACATGGACAAAAACTATGGGGGGTGGACATGGGAGGGAGGTGGAGAGGGCTGGGGTGGTGGTTTGGGGTGAGAATAAAAGACAGAAAACTGTACAAGATAAAGAATTAAAATAAAAATTGGGAAAAAAAAGAAAAGACAAAAATCACATGATCATAACAATAGATGCAGAAAAAGCATTTGATAAGGTACAACACCCATTTATGATAAAAACACTCAGCAAAGTGGGAAGAGAGGGAGTATTCCTCAACATAATAAAGGCCATATATGACAGACCTACAGTCAACATCATACTCAATGGGCAAAAACTAAAATCTTTTCCACTAAGATTAGGAACAAGACAAGGTTGTCCACTTTCACCACTTCTATTCAATATACTATTGGAAGTCTTAGCCACAGTGACTAGACAAGAAAAGGAAATAAAAGGGATCCAAATCTGAAAGGAAGAAACAAAGCTATCATTGTTGCAGATGACATGATAGTGTGCATAGAAAATCCTATAGACTCCACCAAAAAACTGCTCAACCTAAGAAGTGAATCTGGCGAAACAGCCGGATACAAAGTCAATATTCAGAAATCAAAGGCTTGTTCGTATACCAACAATGAAATATCAGAAACAGAAATTAGTTAGAGCAACAAGGACTCATGGACAAAAACTATGGCGGGTGGAAATGGGAGGAAGGTGGGGAGGGCTGGGGTGATGGGCTGGGGGCGGGGTAAAAGACAGAAAACTGTACAATATCAACAATTAAAAAACACTGATTAAAAATAAAATAAAAAAATAAAAAAGAAACAGAAATTAGGAAAAAAATCTCATTTCATACAACAACAAGAAAAATAAAATACCTAGGACTAGACCTAACCAAGGAGGTAATAAATCTGTACTCAAAAAACTAAACAACACTGAAGAAAAAAATCAAGGAAGACAAACAAATGGAAACATATACTGTGTCCATAGATTAGAAGAATTAACATCATCAAAATGTCCATACTACCCAAAGCAATGTATAGATTCAGTGCAATACCTATTAAAGTACCTATGGCATATTTCACAGATACAGAACAAACACTTCAAGAACTTATGTGGAACTATAAATAACCCCAAATAGATGCAGCAATTTTGAGAAAGAAGAGCAAAGTAGGAGGGATTACAATACCTGATACCGAACTGTATTACAAGGCCACTGTAATCAAAACGGCCTGGTACTGGCATAAGAACAGACACATGGAACAATGGAATAGAATAGAGGGCACAGAAATAATCCCAAATCTCTATAGTAAATTAATATTTGACAAAGGGGGGCAGCAACACAAAATGGAGCAAAAACAGCCTCTTCAACAAATGGTACTGGGACACCTGGACAGCTACATGCAAAAAAATGAAACTTGACCACCAACTTACAGCACACACAAAAATAAATTCAAAGTGAATAAAAGACTTAACTATGAGACTCCCGGCCAAGATGGAGGCGTAGGCGGACACGCTGTGCCTCCTCTCACAACCAAAATTAAGGACAACAAATATTCAGAAACAAGAAAACAACCAGAACTTATAGAAAATTGAACTGTACAGAAGTCCAACAATCATTCATCCAGACCGGTAAGAGGGGCGGAGTTGCAGCAGGAGAAATTGGAGGTGCAGACCCAGGAACGCAAGCAGCAGTGGCTTGCAGTTCCCAGGTGCACAGGTGGCGGCTGGCAGTCTCCGGGCCCACAGGCAGCAGCTGGCGGACCCCAGGCACAGGGGGGCAACTGTGTAGAACCAGTGAGGCCACACAAGGCGGCTGGCTGACCAGGTGGTCCCACATTCGAGCACGCAGACGGTCCAGGCAGAGGGGAAGTGGCCGAAGGGACTGAATCCAGGAGAGAGCGAAGCAGGCGCCATTGTTCCCTCTCAGACCCCACCCCCACATACAGCGTCACAACCCAGCGACTGAGCTGCCCCACACTGGGGAGTGCCAGAGGCTCCACTCCTCATTACGTAACAGCATGCGCACTTGCCCAGATAATCCAGGTGAAGGGGAAGCGGTGGAAAGGACCGGAGTCCAGGAGAGAGTGGAACAGGCACCATTGTTCCCTCTCAGACCCCGCCCCCACATACAGTGTCACAACCAGGTGACTGGGCTGCCCTGCCCTGAGGAACACCTTAGGCTCCACCCCTCACTACGTAATAACCGTGACCAGACAAAAACCAAAACAAAACAAAACAAAAAAAACCCCACCAAAAATGACTCAAACCGGAAAACAAATAAAAGCCCCAGCGCCAATTCCTCTAAGCAGTGAAGAGATAGCCAACCTATCAGATGCACAGTTCAAAGCACTGGTCATCAAAATGCTCACAGAATTGGTTGATTTTGCTCACAAACTAGATGAAAAAATGCAGGCTACAATATGTGAAATGAAGGAAGATGCATGGGGAACTGATAGAGATGGAAGGAAAACTGGGACTCAAATCAATGGAGTGGACCAGAAGGAAGAAACAAACAACCAAAGAGAAAACGAGGAAGAAACAAGAATTCAAAAAAATGAGGAGAGGCTTAGGAACCTCTGGGACATCTTTAAACGTCCCAACATCCGAATTATATGGGTCCCAGAAGGGGAAGAAGAAAAGCAACAGGTGGAAAACTTATTTGAACAAATAATAAAGGAGAACTTTCCCAATCTGGCAAAGGAAATAGACTACCAGGATGTCCAGGAAGCTCAGAGAATCCAAAAGAAGTTGGACCCAAGGAGGAACACACCAAGGCACATCGTAATTACATTAGCCAAGATTAAAATGAAGGACAGAATTCTAGGAACAGCAAGGGATAAGGGGACAGTCACCTACAAAGGAGTTCCCATCAGACTGTCAGCTGATTTCTCAAAAGAGACTTTGCAGGCAAGAAGGGGCTGGAAAGAAATATTTGAAATCTTGAAAAGCAGGGACCTACATCCAAAATTGCTCTATCCAGCAAAGCTGTCATTTAGAATGGAAGGACAGATAAAGCGCTTCTCAGATAAGGTCAAGTTGAAGGAGTTCGTCATCACTAAGCCCTTATTATATGAAATGTTAAAGGGACTTATCTAAGAAAAAGAAGATAAAAAATAGGACAGTGAAAAGACAGCAAACTCATAGCTATTAAGAATCACACCTAAAACAAAAGGAAACTAAGCAAACAGCTAGAACAGGAACAGAACCACAGAAATGGAGATCACATGGAAGGTTAGCAACAGGGGAGTGGGAGGAGGAGAGAGGGGGAAAAGGTAAAGAGAATAAGTAGTATAGATGGTGGGTAGAAAATAGACGGGGGAGGGCAAGAATAGTGTGGGAAATGTAGAAGCTAAAGAACTTATGACACATGGACATGAACTAAAGGGGGGAAATGAGGGTGGGAGAGGGTGTGCAGGGTGGGGGAAATGATGGGGAGAAATGGGACAACTGTAATAGCAAAATCAATAAAATATATTAAAAAAAACATTAAAAAGAAAAAGACTTAACTATGAGTCGTGACACCATTAAAATCCTAGAGGAGAACATAGGCAGGAAAATCTCAGATATTCCACGCAGCAATATTTTCATTGATATGTCCCCTAAAGCGAGGGACATAAAGGAAAGAATAAACAAATGGGATCCCATCAAAATAAAAAGCTTCTGTATGGTTAAAGAAAACAGCATTAAAATCAAAAGGGAACCAACTATATAGGAAAATATTTTGCCAATGATACATCAGAAGAGGCATTGATCTCCAAATTATATAAAGAACTCACATGACCCCACTCTAAGAAGACAAACAACTCAATTAAAAAATGGGCAAAGGACTTGAGCATACACTTCACCAAGGAGGACATACAGAGGGTCCAGAGACATATGAAAAGATACTCAGTGTCACTAGCCATCAGAGAGAGGCAAATTAAAACCACAAAGTGGTACCACTTCACACCAGTGAGACTGGCCATCATAAACAAAGCAACAAACAACAAGTGTTGGAGAGGTTGTGGAGAAAAGGGAACCGTAGTACACTGTTGATGGGATTGCAGACTGGTGCAACCACTATGGAAAACAGTATGGAATTTCCTCAGAAAACTTAAAACGGAACTGCCTTTTGACCTGGCAATTCCACTGCTAGGACTATATCCTAAGAACCCTGAAACACCAATCCAAAAGAACCTATATACCTCAATGTTCATAGCAGCACAATTTACAATAACCAAGTGCTGGAAGCAACCGAGGTGCCCCTCAGTAAATGAATGGATCAAGAAACTATGGTACATTTACACAATGGAATTCTACACAGCAGAAATAAAGAAGGAGCTCCTACCCTTTGCAACAGCACGGATGGAACTGGAGAGCATTATGCTAAGTGAAATAAGCCAGGTGGTGAAAGAAAAATACCGTATGATCTCACCTTTAACTGGAACCTTAACAACAAAATGAACAAGTAAGCAAAATATAACCAAAAACACTGAAATTGAGAACAGGCTGACAGTGACAGGGGAGAGGGGAGGGAATATTGAGGGCAAAGAGTGAAGGGTTTACAGGAACAATTATGAAGGACACATGGATAATAACAAGGGGGTTGGAAACAGAGGAAAGAGGTGGGAAGGGCTGGGGTGATGGGGAGGGGTTGGGGAGAAAAGGCAGAAAAGTATACTTGAACAATTAATTAATTAATTAATAATAAAAGAAGCAACATCATAAAAGTCCTAGTGCAGAACATAAGCAGAAAAATCAGATATGCCATGCCGCAACATTTTCACCAATACATCCTCTAGGGCAGTGCTGATAAAGTCATTTTCACAGGGGCCACATCAGCATCACAGCTGTCTTCAAAGGACTGAATGTAATTTAAAGTCTATAACAGTGAAAGCACAGTTACATTTATACAATCCTCAAGTTATTTCGGCCCTTTGAAGACAACTGCAAGGCTGAAGTGGCCCCTTGTGAAAATGAGTTTGATACCCCTGCTCTAGAACAAGGGATATAAAAGAAAGAACAAACAAATGGGATTACAGCAAAATTAAAAAGCTTTTGTAATGCTAAAAAGAACATCAACAAGATGAAAAGCGAACCAACTGTATGGGAAAACATATTTGGAAATGATACCTCAGACAATGGTTTGATCTCCAAAATATATGAAGAACTCACATGACTTCACTCCAGGAATACAAACAATCCAATTAAAAAACGGGCAAAGAACTTGAACAGACACTTCTCTAAGGAGGACACGCAGAGGGCCCAGTGACACATGAAAAAGCGCTCAACATCACTAGCGGTCGGAAAGGTGCAAATTAAAACCACAATGAGATACCACTTCACATTAGGTAGAATGACCATTATTAATAAACCAACAAACAACATGTGATGGTGAGGTTGTGGAGAAAAGGGAACCCCAGGATACTGTTGGTGCGAATGCAGACTGGTGCAGCCACTGTGGAAAGCAGTATGGAATTTCATCAAGAAACTAAAGATGGAACTGCCTTTTGATCCAGTGATCCCACTGCTGTGATTATACCCTAAGAATCCTGAATCACCTGTACCAAAGAACTTATGCACCCCAATGTTCACAGTAGCATTATTTACAATAGCCGTGTGCTGGAATCAGCCTAATTGTCCATCAGCAAATGAGTAGATCAAAATACTGTGGTTCACTTACACCATGGAATACTATGTGGCAGAAAGAAAGAACTCCTACTCTTAGTAACAGCATGGATGGAACTGGAGAGTATTATGCTAAGTGAAATAAGCTAGGTAGTGAAATACAAACACCATATTATCTCACCTGTAACAGGAACCTAATGAACAAAAGAAACAAACAAGCAAAATAGAATCAGAGACATGGAAATAAAGAACTGTGAGTGACCAGAGGGTAGGGTGGAGAAGGCAAATGGGGAAAGTAAGGGTCAGGGCAAGTCAAGAAACAGGAATAGAGGACTCATAGGCAAGGACAATGGGGTGGGGACTGACCCTGGGGTGGGGCAGGGAAAAGCAAAGGGAAAACACTGTAACACTGTAACTGAACAACTAAAAAAATGTATGTTTCCCCACTCTTTATATGGTTTAACTTATTTTTCATTTTGGCTTTACTTTTGCTAGTTTAAAAAATAACTGATGAGCAGTATGATGTCTGTAAATGCAACTGAAGCCACACAATTTCCATATGTCGAGTACTGTATACATTTTCTTTGTATTACAAACTTTCACAACTTCTCAAGGGCAATCCATGTATTTATTTTATGATAATCTTTTAGAACAGAGGTTCTGGCACCATTCAAGGGCAGAATTACCACTCCCGAAAAATTATTTAACTTCTGGAAGCCTTGATTTTATCATATGTAAACTGGAGATAATTCCTATTAATTTCTAAGGCAGACTGGGGGATTCAATAAGCTAAATCTGTAGAAAGCACAGTGCCCAGTAAGAATCCAAGTAATGGTACTTACTCTTATATGTATATATGTATGTATGCACGTATGTATATCTCAATGAGCTTTCATTAGGTATGACTGTTAAAGTTTTCTCTGTCCTGTGATTTGCTTTTAGATTTTAAAATTCATTGTGTACCATCATCTATTTTTATTATAAAAATAATTATGACCATCATCATCAATTCAAACACATCTGTTGCATCGCTGATAATACATTTCTCTAGTAATCATAAACCTTTCTTCCCTTCAACATAGGATATAATCAGCATGGGACTACACTGGTCTAAGTCCCCATCAAAAATTCTACTGCCCACACCAGCTTACCAAATCTGCTACTTTAGCCAGGTCAATCATCATGTTAATGTCACATCCACATTCAATAATGGTGAGTCTACGCTTTTTACCTATAAGTGAAAAGATAAAAATTTTACTTTTAAAGAAATCTTGAAAAAATATGTCCATTAACATTTTTAACTGCATCCAGTAAAATACCATATATACTTACAGGAAGGAGTAGGCAAAAAGTTCATTTTTATAGGTGAAAATTGATAAAATATATTCCATCTTGGTTTTCTTGCTATGTTCTCTAATTTTAAAACATTACCAGAAGCCTACTCACATGAATAAAGTGCTCAAACAGGTAAAATTCCAACTAAAATGGACAGGCAGGTAGGTTTCATGATGACCCTGATCCTGCTGTTCTGCAGTGGGCTAACACTTCTATCTCTATCAAAGAGTCCTATGTTTCCATTATAGCTAAAAAATCCTCAAATCTAATATAGCAGAATGTTCAGGGAACAATCTTTATTTCTAAGTTTAAAGAAATCATCGCCATAACAGAATGTCTTAAAGACAAAGAAAAGCCTCCGTCCTGCTACAGTTGACTCCTGAACAAGGAGGAGGCTAGAATGACATCTCTGAGGAGTGGAAATTCCACATATAACTTTTGACTCCCCCAAAACTTCAGTCATCCCTTGGTATCCATGGGGACTTGGCTCCAGAATGCCCATAGATATCAAAATCCACAGGTGCTCAATTGCCTTACATAAAATGACATATGACAATGCCCACAGTTGGCATCCACATGCAGACTCCTAACTGCAGATCAAAAATACTCTTTTTGATCCATGGTTGGTTGAATCCACATCCATGGTTGGTTGAATACACAGACGTGAAACCTAGGAATGCAGAGAGCTAAGTGTACATCTATCAAAACAAATCCACACATAAATAGACCTGTGCAGGTCAAGGGTCAACTGTTCATTATTGCTACAATAAAATTTATTATTCAGATTCTGCCCTGGCTGGTGTGGCTCAGTGAATGGAGCACCAGCCTGTGAAGCAAAGTGTCACCAGTTCAATTCCCAGTCAGGGCACATGCCTGGGTTGCAGGCCAGGTCCCCAGTGGGGGCCACATAAAAGGCAACCACACACTGATGTTTCTCTCCCTCTCTTTCTCCCTCCCTTCCCCTCTCTCTAAAAATAATTTTTTCTAAGAAGTTCAGATTCTACCACTGTCATTTTAGGAATCTGTTTCATCTTCCTTCAAATTTAGACACAGCACTTTCTTCCAAAGGAGATAAATTCTTACAGGAAAAAAAAAAAAAAGAAAAACTCCCTTACTTCCACAAGAATGGAAATACCTGCTATCTGTTAAATGAAGGGGCTCCCACAACCAAGCCAGCATGCCCAGACTGCCAAGCCTTTCAGAGGAGCATACCTAGCATATCCACACTGCAGTCAGAATAAGGTATATATCTACATCATTATTATCTCTAGAAATCTATCTTTTTCTGAAGCTACAGCCAACTTAGTAAAACTACAAGAGAGATAGTATGAAGTGACAGTATTACTTTAGCATTTACCAGTTAAAAAACGTGTTCAACAGCCCTGGCTGTATGAGTCAGTTGATTAGAGCATTGTCCCATACACCAAAAGGTTGAGGATTCCATCCCTAGTCAGGGAACATACCACGTATCTAGGCTGTAGGTTTGATCCCTGCTTGGGGCACATATAGGAGGAAAGTGACTGATGTTTCTCACATTGATATATATCTCTCTCTCTCAAATCCTCTCTCAGGTGAGGATTAAAAAAAAAAGTTCAACGAAGACATGCATGCTTCTCAGACAACACCACCTGCCACGAGAATCTTGGGTAGCACCCTCCCACCTGACACAATTGTTACAGGGCCTCTGATCTCAGTCAGCTTCTGCCTGGTGAAGTTCCGAATGAGGCACCGAATCAAAGTGCTCTTTCCAACTTTTGGAGGCCCCATCACCACCACCACTATTGGAGGGGCCTCTAGTGGAGTTCGATCAACTACTGGAACATGATGCTTTTTTGTCTTCAAATCCTGAGTCCTATTTGTTAAAAAAAAAAAAAAAAAGTGCATTCATTTTCAAAATATAAAAGGCATTATCCTTGTAAGTAAGGATTTTAAAGAGAGCAGATACAACTAACTTGTTAACTTCTGGTTCCAGTCCAAATAACCACTTCAACAGTGTAGAATGTTGTATAGTTGTATTAGTTGATTACAGTAGTTAAAAAGAAAAAGGACATACATGGACACAGTGAATCATAATGAATAAGAACAGAGACTATGGAGTTAAAATTTGGATCTCCTACTAGAAGAATCTAATTCAATCATGTTTAAAGTATACTTCTTGGCACATAGTAAGGATTCATTAAATAAATCTATTTAATATTACACATTACAGTTATATAAAACATACCCAGAGGGAAAAAAATACAAGCACACTGATTACCATAGAAATTCTTTAAAATTTACGAACGTATAAATTCTACTAAGAAAAACTCCTAAGCTTTTTTTCTTGGGCAAAAAAAGCCAATCAGTGTACAGATGCTGGTAGCAAGGCAGCTTCCACAGGAAATATTTCTCATATTTTAGTACAAGAAATGATGACATGCATCCCCATGTCCTTCAGTGCTGAATAGACTCATAAATCTAAAAATCACCTGAATAAACTCCTACTGTTTAAAAAGAAAAAAAAAAAAATGAAAGAACCACTAGAATCCAGTTAAATGTACCTGTGAAAAGATCGAGCCATCCGTACAGCAGACTGGACTGCAAAAGCTTTGGGGTTTCTCTTCTGGGTGTCTTCTTCATCACCAAGTTGGAGATCCTGCAGATGTCGTTTCTTTTTCTTATCAGCTTTGGGCCCACTGTTTTTCTTTCTGTGTTTCTTCTGGTCCTTAGTTTCCATAGTGACTTTTTTACCAATTCACAAGTAACTCTAACCTACATTGAATGAGGTGGGGGTGGAGGAAGTATTTTTATAATCCAGACAACACCCAGGGAAAAAACAGTAAATTTCTTCTTTTTTCTTTAAAAAGTTATGTATTTGTTCACCCAACATGAGTAGGCACTGCTTAATATTATACCCAAATTCACTGCTCTGCTATGCTGCAAATTAGGTTACTTCTTCTTAGGTAACTACTTATTCATCTTAAGTTTCTACATCAACATTGTTCCATTTCTACAATGGAAACATCTATATTGTTCCACTGTTCCAAATGGAATTGTTTCATTTCTATAGATGGAAACACCTATAGCTATACTTTTCAACACAGTAGCCACTAGCCACATGCTGTACCAAGTGAAACTGAGAAACTGAAATTTTATTTTAATTAATTCAATTCTAAATTTAAATAGTCATATATGACCAGTAGTTACAATACTGGACAGCTCAGTCGTAAATATCAATTGGACTAATGAAGTGGCTCCAAATGTACACTATTTTTAAGATACTTTATTTTAAAAAATTAAAGCATTTTAATAACCCTCCAACATGACAGTATTACTTTTAGTTTGATTCTGTAGAACTTCTAAATTATAATCACCTATATACATTTAAAAGGCAGTACTGTCTACCTCTGTGCAATATGCTTGGTTGTGGATGATGCCTAGAGACCCTCATGATTTCTGAACTTTCTAATAATTCATGCCCCATAAATTGGGAACCACCAGATTTAGTTTTTTAAGAAAATCAGGCTACATATAGTATGAGAACACGGTTAACATAAAGGGGAGCGGGGGATCAAGTCATCAAATTGAGGTACTGAATTAACTTCCATTCAAAAAATATATGTGTCTGCCTATGTGTGCACTATGCCAGGAGATGACTACAGCTAGGATGTGACCAGTGGAGGAAATTCAAATTAATGTCTTCAGAGCCATGCAGTAAGGCCCACATCAGAAGGTTACACCGTAGATCAGTAGGATTTCCACACACACCAGCGGACATACTTAGCAAGTCGATATACACCACATAATGTTAAGAAATACTACTCGAGAGTTGTAAGAGCTAGATTCCAGGAGCACTTTGAAACTAAATAACTATGTGACTCTAGGCCATTACTTTTCTTCTCTACATTTCGGTTTCGAACTTGTATGTACTTGATGACTTTCTTTTGGGGGGACGGAGGTGAGGGGGGAGAAAACGCATTTTGGAATTAAAGAGATGTGGCTCAAGTCTAAATCACCGGATAGTATTATTACGCCATGAAACGACCACTCAACTCCCTCCCGTATCTCTTCTTCCAGTCTAGGGTCTCAATACAAATTCATTAACCACTCCAACAACTTCGGAGCAGTTACCCAGCAGCTGCGTCTGAGTCACTCGTCGGGAGGAGACTGCCCGAGAGACTGAAGGAGGACTTTAGGCGCTCCACACGCGACCCTCCTAGCGCCCCAACCCCGGAGACCCCATTATCGTCTCCTTCCCCAGGCCACGGCCAGTTACCTAGTTCACAGCTGCTGCTCTCCCTCAGGCCCGCGTGGAGGACTGCCGGAAAAGGAAAGACGCCCTAAGCGAGTACAGTAACCGCGGACAGGAAACAAGGCGAGGGCAGAAGAAAGAGACCCGTGGGGGGAGGACTTTCCAGGGAGAACCACAAGGAAGACTTGTGATTGGCTAATGGTTGGGCACGAGTGACGTCTGGGTAAAGCGTCCATCCGGAGCCTCCCTGACAGCCCACGGAAACCGGGGCACTGGGACCGCCCTCCCACGGCAATTACCGTATTCTGTTGTGTGTAATGACCAGTAATTTTTTTCCCCAATTTTGGGGGGAAATAAGGATGTGCATTATATATGGGTAAATACATAGCATCTGTTCTTGCGTTTATATTTTTTTGTTACATTGGATTTCTTGTACCACAATATGTTCAAAAGAATGCTAAAATTTCTTTATAATTTAAAAAGAAGTATCCGAATATAAATAATTAGCCCTGGTTGAGTGCCAGCCTGTGAACCGAAGGGTCACAGGTTCGATTCCCATTTAGGCCACACGCCTGGGATGCAGGCCAGGTCCCCAGTAGAGAGCTTGTGAGAGGCAACCACACATTGATGTTTGTCTCCCTTTCTTTCTCCCTCCCTTCCCCTCTCTCTAAAAATAAATAAAATATTTAAAAATATAAGTAAATAATTTAATTAAAAAACTAAAATGAAAGATATTTTCCTGAAAGCTTGGACCAAAAATGTAGGTGTGCATTATACACGGGAGTGCATTTTACATGGCAAAATATGGTACTATACTTCTGATCTGAGATTCCCAACATACTGTGCTACAGATGCCAGAGTGACCAGGGAGGCCATGATGACAGTACAGCCTGAGACCTGTTCCTTGGTGCAGGACAAAGCCTGGAGTAACATTTTGTTCTGTTCATCTGAGAGTCCCCATCCCCAAACTGGCCTAGTGGAATGTCACTCAATTGGGTCACTGTGGCTTGTCTGCTTGGTCAGCCTTAAAGAGGACAGAGATGGACGTTTCTTGGGCTCCATTCATGCTATAATTCCCTCTTTTGCCAGGACAAACAGACTCTGAGGGCAGGGATAAGCTGACCCAACATGAAATGTCTCCGCCTTTCTCTGTTCCTGGGAAAGGGGCTTTCCATGAAAGAATGCAGCCTCTTGCAGGTTTCTTCTAGCACAAATTTGTCCATTCCCACATGAAGAACTTCCTTGGAGGTTATCTAACCCCTTTCTCGGGTGAGCTGGATGCCCTTGTGCCTACAGTTTCTATCTACCTCTTGTCTCAGAGGTTTTCAGTATTCCACCACTGCCCCACAGGGCACAGTTCTTCTGCCCCACAAAACTCTAGTGCAGTCTAGTAACTGAGACCGCCCCCCATACTTCATGCCCTTACAGTAAGCCTTCCCCCGCCCTGCCCCCGCTCTGTATCTCACAGGTATCCCACTCAGTGTCTCTATACATTCTGCCATATTAGAGAGGCTACCTTCCAGGGTGCACATTTTCCTCATCTGTGAAGTGCTTATAATTTTATAACTTGAATGCTATCCATCTTACTTCTTGGAGATTTCAGCATAGAGATAATCCTTCTAACATCTGCTTCGCTCCACATATCTCACTGCCCTTGTAATCATACCCTAGAACTTGTTAAGTCTAAGGTCTGCAAACCCTGAAACATCCCACTCTGACTACCACCTCCTAACTTTCCAGGTTACTCCCTGAAACCAAAACTCCTATACCCTTACCTGTACCTCCAACCCACATCTTACTACCTTCCTCCCTTTATGACTTCCCCTCCCTCCTTAGTAAGCTGGCTTATACTCTATGGTCAATCATTATCAGGAGTCTCCTCCGTATTTTCTTAACTCCCTCATTTCCCTGTCACCTCACCACATCTACTTAGTAAAATGAGAACCCTGGAAAAACCCAATTCTCCATCTCTATGCTACAGCTATGCAACTAAACATGGCTAGGAGAAAACCCAGAATCATGCTGAATGCCCTCACTTTAATAACTCTAACTTTTTCTTGGTCTAAGCTATTCTTCCAAATGAGTATTTCTTACCTCTCTTTTCTCTTTAGTCTTCCTCAATACCTCCCCCTTCCATCCTACTTCTCTATGGAAATAGATGTAAAAACTCTCACCACTGCCAACTTCTGCCACCATATTCACTAATGCCCTCCTCTGCTCCCTGCTTATCACTGTAGATGATCTTATTGTGTCCACCTAAACAAATCCCGCACTTCAGTGCTGGATCCTGTTATCTCCAAGGCATAACTCCAGCTAGTCTCTTCCCAACATCAGCAGTTTTTATTATTCTCATCATCATACAGCATGCAGTTATTTCATTCATCTTCAAAACAAATAAACTCCTCTTGACCCCGTTTCTTATACCAGATGCTACACCTTTTCTCTACATTACCCTGTAACAAAATTTCACAAGAATTGTCAATATATTCTCTGATTCCTCTCCTATACTGTCTTAGGATAACTTTACTCTCAGAGCACTACCTACTAGCCTGACTTTTTTTCCTCTCAGTGGCCTTTACTGGTACCTCCACTCCTACCTGACCTATTTAAGTAAGACTTTATTCTTTTGTTCTTCTGTGTCTATATCTATTCCCTGTCCTGGATGATGTTATTCTGTCTTGTATTTTTATATGCCATCTGTATCAGTTATTAATTTTTATATCTCTGCTACAAATTCATTATTCATTGCCCACTAGGCAAAGTGAAGTTGGGCCCTTAAAATAATTTTCCTTTCACTCTGGCATGACGTTAAGTTTTGTCAGTAGAGGGAGATGGAGAGACTTTGCAGAAACAAGCAGATTTTTATTTCTGGTTCTGCTCTGCTTTCTGCAGGTAGGTGATGTGGGAGCCCCTGTCCTGGGTACCAGATGTGTGGGTGCTCCGCCCGCAGAGCCCCATCCATCCGTCATGGATGAAAATAAAACTACCAAGACATGATCTGCTTGGGGAGGAGAGGTGGACAAACTCTCACAGGAGAATGACCCAGAGCCCCTTCCTCACTAGGCTTTTATTGGGTTCAAATACACAGGAATACAGGTTTAACATGTCAAAGAAATCTGAGGGCTTAATCTGAGTCAGTGTCTGTTAGGAAAGGGGGTTGCAAAACTTTGGGAGACATACTCATTTCCTCCTTGGACCCTTATCATTTAAATGAGAGCACTCTTAGCAAAGCAGGTATCACAGGACTTTGGGAATTCTTTCTTATGCCCGATCACCCAGGGAACCGTCCTGGCCGGCACAGGGCTGCACCGCTTGCCCTCATGGTTTCAGGCTTTAAGCCAATTAGGAAGCAGAAGATATCTCCCAGATGGAAATGAGGACTCGGGCTATGTCAGAATAGCCAGGGGGGAGAGGGGGGGTTGAGAGTCCATCACATCCTCTTTGTTGCAGCCCCCTGAGTCCTTCCATGAGGGACTCCCAAGTGGTCGTGTCTGGCTTAGGTTGCCCCTCCCATCAGGAGTCTTATCTGTCATTGACTACTGACCAGGCATTGGGGCCAGAGATGGATGAGGCAGAAGCAGCACTCCTGCCAGGGAGATAAGCTTTGTCTCCTTAGTAGCTCACATCCTCTTGACAGAACAGACCCAGATGAAGTGGGTCCCTTGGCTCTTACACAGCCCACCATGAGGTGAGGGTTACAACTCCTGAGACCAGGCTGAACGGTCCGTAACAAGGTGACTTCTCCCGGACTGACTCTTCCAATACTTGATGGACAGCAACACCTTCACTCATTCTCTCCACCGTGTCCCAGCAGCTTTGTCATGGAGTGACTCTTCTGAAACAGCTCCTCTTTCCTAATACCTAGAGAGAGATTTTGAATAAGTTCCAGTTGTACGGTGCCACGGGGACTACCAGCACCAGTCGGCCATGGCCATACTCCTCCAATGGGATGTAGAACCCTGCTGGGTAGATGGAAGAAGAGATTCTCCCTGGGCCCTTTCTATGTCCTAGGATCTGCTATTATATTCTTTGAATTTCTCTTTTTTGTAGCCCATGCCTTGTTGCTCTCATTCTCTGTTGTAGTTAATAATTGTTAATATAAACTTTTGCTGTTAAAATTATTGTATGATTCCTATTTCCTCACTGCACCTTGACCAATATGCCATCATTTGCCAACAACTCCAAAATTTACATCAAAGACTCAGACATTGCTCTTGAACTCCAGCCGCGTCTCTGATATATCCATTTGGATGCCTACTAAACATCTCAAATGTAGCACTACCATGAGGAATCTCATGTTCCACCCTTTAAAAAAAAAAAACTGCCCTGTTTTTGTCTTAATATATGACCATCCCATCCCTAAAGCTGATTAAGCCAACCAAACACCTCAGGCATATCTTTATCTCCTCTCATTTTCTATTCTGTATATCCAACCTGTTAGGAAATTCCTGGTGACTTTACCTTTAAAATATAGCCAGTATCCAACCACTAAGTTCAATCTCCAATTTAACCATTCTGTGCTGAGTGCCATCTTATCACACATGGATTACTACAGAACATCTTGATTGGTCTTACTGCTTCTACCCTTCCTCTTATACATTCACTCCATAATGCGATAGCCAGAGCAATCCTGATAAAAAATAAGGTACCATGAGGAATTTATGTTATTTTATTTTATTTTATTTTTTGAAACAGATATCTAATTAAAACAAAAAACAATAATTTTTATTTTTTATTTTATTTTTTTAATTTTATTTTAATTGTTCTTCTTGTACAGTTTTCTATCTTTTACTCCCCCCCAGACCACCACCCCAGCCCTCCCCACCTCCCTCCCATTTCCACGCCCCCTTGTTTTTGTCCATGTGTCCTTTATACTTGTTCCTGTAAACGCTTCCACTTTTCCCCTGAAATTCCCTCCCCTCGCCTCTCTGCTCACTGTCAGCCTGTTCTCAATTTCAGTGTCTTTGGTTATAATATGCTTGTTTGTTTTGTTGATTAGGTTCCTGTTAAAGGTGAGATCATATGTTATTTGTCGTTCACCACCTGGCTTATTTCGCTTAGGATGAGGCTCTCCAGTTCCATCCATGCTGTCGAAGAGGGTAGGAGCTCCTTCATTCTTTCTGCTGCATAGAATTCCATTGTGTAAATGTACCATAGTTTTTTGATCCATTCATTTACTGAGGGGCACCTCGGTTGCTTCCAACATTTGACTATTGTAAATTGTGCTGCTATGAACATAGGGGTGCATAGGTTCATTTGGATTGGTGTTTCAAGGTTCTTAGGATACATTCCTAGCAGTGGAATTGCTGGGTCAAAAGGTAGATTCATTTTTAGTTTTCTTAAAAAATTCCATATTGTTTTCCATAGTGGTTGTAGCAGTCTACAATCCCACCAACAGTGCCCTAGGGTCCCCTTTCCTCCACAACCTCTCCACCACTTGTTGTTTGTTGCTGTCTTTATGTTGGCCATTCTGACTGGTGTGAAATGGTATCTCATTGTGGTTTTAATTTGCATCTCTCTGGTAACTAGCAATACTGAGAATCTTTTCATATGCCTCTGGATCTTCTGTATGTCCTCCCTGGAGAAGTGTCTGTTCGATTCCTTTGCCCATTCTTTAATTGGGTTACTTGTCTTCTTAGAGTGGAGTTGCCTACATTCTTTACGTATTTTGGAGATTAAACCCTTGTCTGAGCTATTATTGGCAAATGTGTCTTCCCATACAGTTGGTTCTCTTTTTATTTTAATACTGATTTATTTAGCCATGCAGAAGCTTTTTATTTTGATGAGATCCCATTTGTTTATTCTTTCCTTTATGTCCCTTGCTTTAGGGGACATATCAGTAAAAATGTTGCTGCCTGAAATATCTGACATTTCCCTGCCTATGTTCTCCTCTAGAACTTTAATGGTGCCATGGCTAATATTTAAATCTTTTATCCACCTTGAATTTATTTTTGTGTATGGTGTAAGTTGGTGCTCAAGTTTCATTTTTTTGCACATAGCTGTACAGTTCTCCCAACACCACTTGTTGAAGAGACTATATTTACTCCATTTTATCTTGCTGCCCCCTTTGTCGAATATTAATTGACCATAGAGACTTGGGTTTATTTCTGGGCTCTGTTTTCTATTCCACTGATCCATGTGCCTGTTTTTATGCCACTACCAGGCTGCTTTGATTACAGGGGCCTTGTAATACAGTTTGGTATCAGGTATTATGATCCCTCCTACTTTGCTCTTCTTTCTTAAAATAGCAGCAGCAATTCAGGGTCATTTATGCTTCCATATAAATTTTTTTAAATACATTTTATTGATTATGCTATTATAGTTGTCCCATTTCTTCCCCATCATTCCCCTGCACCCTGCACACCCTCTCCCACCTGCATTCCCCCGCTTTAGTTCATGTCCATGTGTCATAAGTTCTTTAGCTTCTATATTTCCCACACTATTCTTGCCCTCCCCCTGTCTATTTTCTACCCATCATATATGATACTTATTCTCTGTATCTTTTCCCCCTCTCTCCTCCTCCCACGCTCCTGTTACTAACCCTCCATATGATCTCCATTTCTGTGGTTCTGTTCCTGTTCTAGTTGTTTGCTTCGTTTGCTTCCATATAAATTTTTGAAGTGTTTGTTCTATGTCTGTGAAATATGCCATTTTTACTTTAATACGTATTTCATTGAATTTGTAAATTGCTTTGGGTAGTATGGACATTTTGATGATGTTAATTCTTCCAATCCTTGAACATGGTATATGTTTCCATTTGTTTGTGTCTTCCTTGATTTCTTTCTTCAGTGTTGTGTAGTTTTCTGCATACAGGTCTTTTACCTCCTTGGTTAGGCTTATTCCTAAGTATTTTATTTTTCTTTTTGCTATATCGAATGGGATTTTTTTCTTGATTTCTGCTGTTTCATTGTTAGTATACAAAAATGCCTTTGATTTCTGAATATTGACTTTGTATCCAACTGTTTTGCCAAATTAATTTCTTAGGTTGAGCAGCTTTTTGGTCGAGTCTATAGGATTTTCTATGTACACTATCATGTCATCTGCAAAAAATGATAGCTTTGTTTCTTCCTTTCAGATTTGGATGCCTTTTATTTCCTTTTCTTGTCTAGTCACTGTGGCTAACACTTCCAATACTGTATTGAATAGAAGTGGTGAAAGTGGACAACCTTGTCTTGTTCCTGATCTTAGTGGAAAAGATTTTAGTTTTTGCCCGTTGAGTATGATATTGACTGTAGGTCTGTCATATATGGCCTTTATTATGTTGAGGAATGCTCCCTCTCTTCCCACTTTGCTGAGTGTTTTCATCATAAATGGGTGTTGTACCTTATCAATGCTTTTTCTGCATCTATTGATATGATCATGTCATTTTTGTCTTTGCTTTTCTTTATGTGATGCATTACATTTACTCATTTGTGAATATTGAACCATCTTTGCATCCCTGGGATGAATCCCACTTGGTCATGGTATATGATCTTTTTAATGTATTGTTGGATGTGGTTTGCCAATATTTTGTTGAGGATTTTTAGCATCTATGTTCATCAGCAGTATGGGCCAGAAGTTTTCTTTCTTTGTTGTGTCTTTATCTGTTTTGGGGATCAGGATGATACTGGCTTCGTAAAAGGAGTTTGGGAGTCTTCCATCATTTTGGATTTTTTGGAATAGTCTGTGAAGGATAGGGGTTAGCTCTTCCTTAAATGTTTTGTAGAATTCTCCTGCGAAACCATCTGGTCCAGGACTTTTGTGTGTCGGGAGTTTTTTGATTACTGATTCAATTTCTCCAGCTGTTATTGGTCTGTTCAGGCTTTCTGTTTCTTCTTCATTGAGTTTTGGAAGGTTATATTTTTCTAGAAACCTGTCCATTTCACCTAGGTTTTCAAATTTCTTGGCATACAGTTCTTCATAGTAATTTCTTACAATCTTTTGTATTTCTGCGGTGTCAGTTGTAATCTCTCCTCTTTCATTTCTGATTGTGTTTGAGTCCTCTCTCTTTTTTTCTTGTTGAGCCTGCTTAAAGGCTTGTCAATTTTGTTGATCTTTTCAAAGAACCAACTCCTGGATTCATTGATTTTTAGGATTGTGCTTTTAGTCTCTATGTCATTTAATTCTGCTCTGATCTTGGTTATTTCCTTCCTTCTACTTGCTCTGGGATGTCTTTGTTGTTGTTCCTCGAGTTCTTGTAGGCGTAGGGTTAGGTTGTTTGTTTGAGATGTTTCTATCTTTTTTAGGTAGGCCTGTATCGCTATAAACTTCCCTCTGAGGACTGCCTTTGCTGTGTCCCGTAAGTTATGGGTGGATGTAAGTTCATTATCGTTTGTTTCCAGAAACTGTTTGATTTCCTCCCTAATTTCATTCTTGACCCATTCATTGTTTAATAGCATGCTATTCAACCTCCTTGATTTTGAGTGTTTTGGGTTTTTCCCCTTGGGGTTGGTTTCTAGTTTCAGTCCCTTGTGGTCAGAGAAAATGCTTGGTATGATTTCAATTTTCTTGAATTTGTTGAGGCTTGTTTTGTGTCCAATCATGTGGTCTATCGTTGAAAATGTTCCATGTGCATTTTGAAAGAATGTGTATTTAGTTTCTTTGGGATGAAGGGCTCTATATATATCAGTTAAGTCCATTGTATCTAGAGTATTGTTCAATGCCACAGTATCTTTGTTGATATTTTGTATGAAAGATCTGTCCATTATGGACAGTGGGGTGTTAAAATCTCCTACTATAATTGTGTTGCTGTCAATATCTTTCTTGAAGTCCTCTAAGATTTTCTTGAGGTATTTAGGTTCTCCTATGTTGAATGCATATATATTTACAATGTTTATGTCTTATTGGTGGATTCTTCCCTTCAGTATTATGAAGTGACCTTCTGGGTCTCTCTTTATGGCTCTTCTTTTGAAGTCTATTTTGTCTGATATGAGTACTCCTACCCTGGTTGTTTTTTTTTTTTTCCTGTTTTTTTGCTTGGAAAATTTGTTTCCAACCCTTCACTTTGAGTCTGTGTAGGTCTTTTGTCCTGAGGTGGGTCTCTTGTAGGCAGCATATGTGTGTGTCATGCTTTCTTATCCATTCAGCTATTCTATGTCTTTTGATTGGAGCATTTAATCCATTTAGGTTCAAGGTTATTATTAATAGGTACTTATTCATTGCCATTTCTGTACCTGCATGTTTCTCGCTCTCTCTCTCTCTCTCTCTCTCTCTCTCTCCCCCCCCTCCCTCCCCACTTTTCCTTTCTTTCCTTAAAGCGGTCCCTTTAGCATCTCTTCAAGAACTGGTTTGGTAGAGGTATGATCTTTTGGACTTCTTTTGTCTGGGAAGTTCCTTATTTGGACTTCTATCTTGTTTGAAAGATTTGCTGAGTAAAATAGTCTTGGTTGCAGGCCTCTGGTTCTCAATACTTGGAATATTTCTTGCCATTCTCTTCTGGCTTGGAGTGTTTCCATTGAGAAGCCAGCTGCTAACCTTATCGGAGCTCCTTTGTAAGTTATTTCCTGTCTCTCCCTTGCTACCTTTAAGATTCTTTTTGTCTTGGACTTTTGCGCTTTTAATTATGATGTGTCTTGAAGTAGGCCTCTTTGGGTTCCTCTAGACTGGGACTCTTTGTGTTTCCTGGATTTGTGTGACTTGTTCTCTCATCAAATTAGGGAAGTTTTCCATCATTACTTTTTCAAATAGGTTTTCTTTCCCTTGCTCTTCTTCTTGTCCTTCTGGTGCCCCTATTATATGGATATTATTACGTTTCATATTGTCTTGCATTTCTGTTAATCCCTCTTCATTCTTTCTGAGCCTCTTTTCCTTTTCTTGCTCTTTCTGGGTATTTTTTCTCTATTATCCTCCAACCCACTGGTCCAACGATCTTCTGCTTCATCGATCCTGCTTTTGATTCCTTCTACTGTGTCCTTCTGTTCAGAAATTGTATTTTTTGTTTCCTCTTGACCCTTGTTGGTAGTTTCTATTTCCTTTTTCATGTTGATACAGTTTGCAGTGAGTTTATTGTAGCTTCCCTGTAGTTTCTGGTACCTCACTGAGAGCTCATGGAACTTCGTGACAACCATTGCTTTGAACTCAGTATCTGATAGTTGAGTTGCCTCTGTTCCATTTAGGATTCTTTCTGGGGCTTCCTCCTTTTCTTTCATTTGGGGATTATTTCTTTATCTTCCCATTGTTTGTGAGACTCTTGTTGTTAGGCTTAGCTTCTTAAATTGATCTGTTCTCGCTCCCTGGTTTTATGGTGTGAACTTCTGTGGTGGAATACCTGTGAGATTCAGTGGTGCAGTCTCCTTTGGGTTTCCTGGTGTTCACAGCTTCCAGTATCTCAGCTGTTGGGATGCCTCCTCTTTGGGTCCAAATCTGGTTTTTTAACAGTTCCAGGTTGTTGTTACTGTTACTGTTGTTGTTGTTGTTGTTGTTGTTGTTGTTTTTGTCTCACTCATGGGTATTTAAAAAGAGAAAAGAAAAAATGAAAAAAGAAGAGGAAGAGAGAAGAGATAAAATTGGAAAGAAAGGAAGAAGGAATGAAACAAGAAAGAAAGAAAGAGAAGCAAAAGGAATTGAGGGATAAAAACAATAAAAGAATAATAATAGTAAATATAATTAAAAAACAAACAAAACAAAAAACTTCTTGCTGGTTTCGAACTGGCCAAAGCAGTTTTTCTGGTCTTGTTGGCCACAATGAGCTGAGGGGCCACTGGTGTTGCTTTTCTCCCTGTTCTGCACTCAGTCAGCTTTGGGCTGCTCTCCTCTGTGCTAGTAGTGCACTCTCCCCAGAGCTAGCCCTGTGCCTCTCTGCGCAGAGCCTTGGGCATGTTTTCTGAGCCTCTTGAAGAGCATATACTATCCCAAGTTTATGGGTGTGAGCTGGGCTCTCCTACAGATCGCGTAGTCCCTGGGTTTATGGGTGTGATCTGCGGGTCTCCTACAGGGCGCAAGTGCCCATCCGAGTTTATGGGTAAGGGTTCTGCAGGTTTCCTGCGTTGAGCGCATTCACCCTAGGTTCATGGGTGTGAGCTCCAGGTCTTTCACAGAGCCCCCTCCTCTGGTCCTATGGCCACCTCCGGTCGCACATGCACCTCTGGTCGCTCAGCTGCCTCTGGTTGCAGGGGATTGGGTGTGCACTCCTCCCAGGGCTATGTGTGGGTGCTCACAGCCCCTGTGTGTTTGCAACTCATACCTTAACTCCCCTCCCTGTGACTTCAAGCAACTAGGTTTCCCCCGGTGCTGCTTGAACCTTGTTTGGCTGAGGAGGGAGTGGTTGACCTGGTTCCCTCCCTAGAGCCCTGTGGCAGACCCGATGAGCACTGGGCCCAGGGCTTCAGCTGCCCTGATCTCTGCGCTGATCCCTGGGCCCTTATTGTCCTGAAAAACTCTCCTTACCATCTGGTTTTTCAATGTCCACTATAATTTTTATCTCCTATTTTCATCTATGCTGTTGTACTGTTGGCTGTTTGCTCTGTTCCTCCGTCGGCTAGGTTTTTCTCCCATATATAGGGGGAAGTGAAATATGCTCCCTCCTAGCTTGCTGCCATTTTCTCTTGGCCTATTTTATTTTTTTATTGTTGTTCAATTACAGTGGTCCCAAATTTTTCCACATCCTCTCCCTACACTACCCAGTCCCTAAAACCTCAGTACCACAGTCAATCACCACCCTATGGTCCCTGCTCAGGGATCCTTTATACACATTCCTTATTTGCCCCTTTTCTTCCTTCCCCCTTTATCCTACCCTCCCCTTCCCTCTAGTCACTGTGGTTTGTACCTTAGTTCCATACTTCTGGTTCTATTTAGCTCCTTTGTTTTGTTCATTAGGTTCCATTCATAGGTGATATCATATGGTATTTGCCTTTCATGGCCTACCTTATTTCACTTAGCATAATACTCTCCAGTTCCATTTGTGCAGTCACAAAAGATAAGAGTTCCTTCTTTCTTTCTGCTGTATAGTATTCTATTGTGTAAATGTACCACAGTTTTTTGATCCACTCATTTACTGATGGGCACTTAGGCTGTTTCCAGTACTTGGCTATTGCAAATAATGATGATATGAGCATGGGGGTGCATACGTTCTCTTGAATTGGTGTTTCAGGATTCTTAGGGTATAATCCCAGCCATGGAATCATTGGATCAAAAGGGAGTTCCATCTTTAGTTTTTTTATGAAATTCCTTGCTGTTTTCCACAGTGGCTGCACCAGTCTGCATTCCCACCAACAGTGTATAGTGGTTCCCTTTCCTCCACCACCTCACCAGCACTTGTTGTTTGTGGATTTGGCTATGATGGCCATTCTGACCAGTGTGAAATTGTGTCTCATTGTGGTTTTAATTTGCATCTCTCTGATGGCTTGAGATATTGAGGACTTTTTCATGTGTCACCGGGCCATCTGTATGTTCTCCTTGGAGAAGTGTCTGTTCAGGTCCTTTGTCCAATATTTAATTGAATTGTTTGTCTTCCTGGTGTGGAGTCATGTGAGTTATTCATATATTTTTGGATCAATCCTTGTCTGAGATATCATTGGCATATTTTTTCCCATACAATTGCTCTCCTTTTCGTTTGGTTGATGTTTTCTCTAGCCATGAAGACGCATTTTATTTGATGTGGTTCCATTTCTTTATTCTTTCTTTTATGTCTCTTGCTCTAGGGGAAGTATTGGTGAAAATATTGCTGCATGGAATATCTGAAATTTTCCTGTCTATGTTCTCCTCTAGGGTTTTTATGTTGTCAAGACTTATATTTAAAGCTGTTATCCATCTTGAGTTATTTTTGTGTATGGTGTAATTTGGTGATCGAGTTTCATTTTTTGCATGTAGCTGTCCAGATCTCCAACACCATTCATTGAAGAGACTATGTTTACTCAATTTTATGTTCCTGCCCTCTTTGTCAAATATTAATTGACCACATTGACATGGGTTTATTTCTGGGTTCTCCATTCTGTTCCACTATTCTATGTGTTTGTTCTTCTGCTGGTACTGCACTGTCTTGACTACCATGGCTCTGTATTATAGTTTGATGTCAGGTATAGTAATCCCTCCTATTTTGTTCTTCTTTCTCAAAATTCTGAGGCTATTCAGGGTGGTTTATGGTTCCATATAAATTTTTGAAATGTTTGCTCTATGAATTATATCCTTGGTGTTTTAATAGGGATTGTGTCGAATCTATAAATTACTTTTGGTTGTGTGGACATTTTGATAATGTTAATTCCTCCAATCAATGAACACAGTATATGCAAACATATATGTGTCTTTATTTGTGTCTTCCTTAATTCCTTTTGACAGTATTGTGTGGTTTTCCAAATACATGTGTTTTATTTATGTGATTTATTCCTAGGCACTTTATTTTTCTTGTTGCTCTATGAAATGGGATTTTTTTTCTGATTTCTGTTTCTGATATTTCATTGTGTACAAAATGCCTTTGATTTTGAGTATTGCCTTTGTATCCCGCTATTTTGCCAAAGACAGTTAAGTTGAGCAGTTTTTTGAGGAGTCTATAGGGTTTTCTCTGTACACCATCATGTCTTCTGCAAAAAATAACAGTTTTGCTTCCTACTTTCCAATTTGGATGCCTTTCATTTCTTTTTCTTGTCTAATCACTGTTGCTAGAACTTCCAATACTATATTGAATAGAAGTACTGAGAGCAAAGGCCCTTGTCTTTTTCCTGATTTTAGTGAGAAAGCATTTAGTTTTTGCCCATTGAGTATGATGTTGCCTGTAGTTTTCTCCTATATGGTTTTTAATATGTTGAGGTATGCTCACTTTGTTCCCGCTTTGCTGAGTGTTTTTATTGTAAATAGATGCTGTACTTTATCAAATAATTTTTCCACATCTATTTATACGATCATGTAATTTTTGTCTTTCCTTTTGTTTATATGACATATTATGTTTACTTATTTGTGAATATTGTACCATCCTTGCATCCCTGAGATAAATGCCTCTTGATCATGGTATATGTTCTTTTTAATATGTTGCTGGATGCAGTTTGCCAATATTTTGTTGAGGATTTTAATGTCTGTTTATGTCTTCTAAATGGATTCCTCTATTAGGTATTATGAAGAGACTTTCTCTGCCTCTTTTTATGAGCTTTCCTTTCAAGTCTATTTTGTCTTATATAAGTATTGCTACCTCAGCTTTTTTTTCCTGTCCATTTGCTTGGAATATTTTCTTACAACCCTTCACTTTCAGTCTGTGTAGGTCTTTTGTTCTGAGATATGTCTCTTGTAGAAAGCATATGTGTGGTTCAGGTTTTCTTATTTGTTCAGCTACCCTATTCCGTTTGCTTGGAGAATTTAGTCCATTTACATTTAAGGTTATTATTGATAGGTAATTATTCATTGCCATTTTTCTCTTTATAGCTGAGTTCCTCTCTCTGTTGCTATTTTCCCTCATCTCTTAAAGCATTCCCTTTAGCATGTCTCGCATGTTGATTTGATGGAGGAGTATTGTTTCAGCCTTCTTTTTTTCTGGGAAATTACTTATTTCATCTTCCATTTTTAATTACAGCCTTTCTTGGTTGAGTAATCTTAACTGCAAGTCTTTGCTTTTTGTTGCTTAGAATATTTCTTGCCATTCCCTCCTGGCTTGTAGTGTTTCTGTTGAGAAATCAGATGCTAGCCTTATTAGAGTTCCCTTGTATATTGCTATCTGTTTCTCCCATACTACCTTTAAATTTTTCTCTTTGTCATTAACTTTTGGCATTTAATTATGATTTCTTAGAGTAGTCCTCTTTGGGTTCATCTTGATTGGGACCCTCTGTGCTTCCTGAACTTACATGACTTTTCCTTTTACCTAGTTAGGGACGTTTTCCATCATTAGTTTTTCAAGCAGTTTTCTCATCCTTGCTTCTTCTCTTCTCCTTCTGGTATTCCTATGATATGAATGTAGTTATGTTTCATGTTGTCCTTAAGTTCCCTTATGTTATCCTCATTCTTTGCGAGTATTTTTTCATCTTGTTGCTCTGCGTGTGTGTTTCTTTTACCTTATCTTCCAGCTGGCTGATTTGGTTCTCTGCCTCATGTGTCCTGCATTTAATTCCTTCTAGTGTATTTTTTTTTCAGATATTGTATTCTTCATTTCATCCTATTTCTTTTTTATATTTTCTATTTCCTTTTTCATGCTGTTGTAGTTCCCATTTAGTTCCTTGTACTTTTCACTGCGTTCCTGGAGCATCCTTGTAACCATTTTTTAAAATTTCTATGTCTGATAAATTTCTTGCCTGAATTTTATTACTCCCTTTTCTGGGTTTCCTTCATTACCTTTGATTTCGGGTTCTTCCTTTTTCTCCCTATTTTAGGTGACAATTTTTGTTTCTGCATATCAGGATGTTCTCTGCTTTGCCTTCCTGTCTTTGTGTGGTGGACTTCTGTGTTAGGAGTTCTGTGGAACTCAGTGAATTCTCATTGATCTCTTTATCTGGATGCTCGAGGGTTACCCTTTATTCAGTTTGTGTGGGCTCTGTCATTATTTGGGCTGTGCTTGTTGTTGGCTCATCATTGGTGGATTCTCCCTTCTTACTGGCTTACTGGTAGTCACAACTCCCATCACATCTTGTATGCTGCTGTAGAGGTGTTGGATGACAAAGTGAAAGTACCAGAAAACCAAACCCATACCAGCAGAAACCCCCCTCCACCACATCAGCAATATTAACTGCAATTGAGCGAAGATTATTAAAGATGAAGAGAGATTAAGAATATTATAAGATAGGAAAAGGGAAATATGAGATAAAAAAGAGGGAAAATGATTTTGAGTGGGAAAAGGGAGGAGAAATAAAAATGTAGGGAATGGAAATGAGGCAAAGAAAGGGAGAGAACACAATTTAAAATAAGTAAAACATGGAAGCATAATCACAAAACAGAACAAGAAAAGGGAAGAGTATACTATGAGGTTTGAAGTAAAATTTTAAAAAGTATTGAACCAACAGGAACAAAATTGCAGGAAAAAAACACAGCAGGGTCAATAGCAGTGACAACATAGTGGAGATTCATAAAGGTGGAAAAAGAATAAGAATATTGTACAAAAGAGAAAAGTGAATATGAGATGTCTACAGAAAATAAAAGTGATTTTCAGAGGACGGGGGAGAAAAGTATTAAGAGTAAAGCCCAAGATAAGAAAGGGGGGAAAAGTAAAATAAAATTTCTAACTCAGCTGATGAAGGGCAGTGGGAAGGCAAAATGGTGTAAGGCAGGGGAGAGTATCCTATGAGATTCAAAGTGTAAAGAAATATTGAACAAATAGGAGTTCCATTGGAGAAGAACAGCAATAACCATTGTATCCTCACCAAACTAGACACAATGTATAAAAGTGGAAAGGAAATAAGACTATTATAAGAGGGGGAATAAGAATGTGAGCCTACACAGGGAAGGAAGGATTATTTTGTAAGGATAGATGGTGGGGAAATAGTAAGAGTAAGGAATGGGAACATGGCATAGTGTCAGAGAAAATAAAGTTTACAACAACAATAAGACACGTTAGGAAGATGGATAAATGGAGTAAGACCATGGAAGAGTGCTAGGTGGGATTTTGAATAACAATAATATTAAATATACATGTTTAATCTGAATAAAATATATGTAAGTATATATTTATATCTAATCTGAATAAAAAGAGTAAAAAAGAAAAGATTGAGTGGTTAGTTGGAATACACATAAAATTAAAGGAGAAATATTAAAAGGGTATATGAAAGGGGAAAAAAGAAGAAATAAAGAAAGAAAACATGTAAGTTCTGAAGAAGAGCAAGGTGAGATTCACCTCAGCTGTTGGAGTTTGCCTTCTGACTTCTTTCTGGATCTGTCTCTGTTTTTTTTTTTTTTATCAGCTAAGGAACCCAGGATGGGTCAGTCATCCAACTTCTCAAAAGACCACCTGTAACTCCTTCCTCTACCTCTAGAGGGAGCATCTATTGCAGTTGAGAGGGTGACAATTTCCTCAGTCTTCTGGGGAAATTGTGAGTGCATTCCTCAAACTCCTGTCTGTCCCAGTTTATTTCCAATAATATGTAGTTTTTTATTAAATAGCTGTCCATTTCATAGGGAAGAGGGGACAATCTATGTAAGAGTGTCAGCTCTTTCCTGCTTGGTGTAGACTGCAGTTCTATGTGTGAGCCAAGGCTGGGTGGCACCCTGAATCCCCCTTGCTGCACACTTTTGAGTTTCCTGCTTTTATGGCCTCAGTGAAATAGTGTCCTAGGACCCAGTGTACTTTGTCTCCCTGTGGGGAGTTCAAAATGGGCCCTGTTAGTTGTTAGTTTTGCTGTCTTACTCTTGCAGAAATGCCCCCCTTCAGGTTGTTAAACCTGCCCAGATGATTTTGAAGATCTTCCCAACTCTTGCAGGAGGTGGGTGTTGGTCTCAATCTTCCATTCTCAGCGGTTCACTAAGGAAGGGGGCCCAGTCTGGCCTCCAATAATCTCAGGTGCACAGTTCCCTGCCCACTGCCCTCACAGCCCTCTGTGGCCTACACTCTCCACTCCGTGCTGCTGCACTGGGTTAGGGCCAAGGAACCACTTCACTTTTCACCCCTTTGAATAATTGGCCCAAGTGTACTGAGTGGTAGCACATCGCACTCACTATCTTCCCTTCTTGTTGGCTGGACAGCTATGCATATAGTGTCCCTCCCCTACTCACCTCCACTCCCCTTTTTAAAAAGTCTCTCTGGGTGCTCCCATAGCAGCACCAAGCCACTGCCCAGCACCACACACACACTCCATCTCTCAAACAGGTCAAGAGTCTATCTGAGTCACGGTCAATTGTGGCACTCTTTCTTTCCCCAGCTCCAGGTACAGACAATATCTCTTTCACTCTGGCACTATCCCAGTTAGCATCTGCTGCCACAGCGAGGTGAGCTGGTAGCTGTGTGTGTGTATAGGCTGTTTCACCCCCATGACTTTGCATATCCAAGTCACTTCTGGGTGGGTCTGGGGGTTCCTTGCCCTGGGATGGGAGGGAGCCTCTAGGCTGCTATCTCTGACTCGACTCTCCACAAATACTGGTGTTGCAGCAGCTGTTTGCTGGCACTGCACCTGGGACTTTCCCCTTTCACCTATAAAACATCTTTACTGTGGGGGCCCCTGTCCTGGGTGCCAGATGTGGGGGGTGCTCCACCCACAGAGCCCCATTCCTCCATCACGGATGAAAATAAAAACTACCAAGAGATGACTGCTTGGGGAGGAAAGGTGGTCAAACTCTCAGAGGAGAATGACCCAGAGCCCCTTCCTCACTGGGCTTTTATTGGGTTCAAATACACAGGAATACAGGCATGTCAGGCAGCAAGGATCAAACAATGGTTAACATGTCAAAGAAATCTGAGGGCTTAATCTGAGTCAGTGTCTGTCAGGAAAGGGGGTTGCAAAACTTTGGGAGGCAATCTCATTTCCTCCTGGGACATTTATCACTTAAGTGAGAGCACTCTTAGCAAAGCAGGTTTCACAGGACTTTAGGAATTCTTTCTTATGCCCGATCACCCAGGGAGCCATCCTGGCCTGTACAGGGCTGCACCATAGTTTCAGGCTTTAAGCTGATTAGGAAGCAGGAGATATCTCCCAGATGGAAATGAGGACTTGGGCTATGTCAGAATAGCTGGGGGGCGAGGGTCCATCACATCCTCTTTGCTGCAGCCCCCCCAAGTCCTTCCATGAGGCCTCCCAAGTGGTCATGTCTGGCTTAGGTTGCCCCTCCCATGAGGAGTCTTATCCGTCTTTGACTACCAACCAAGCATTGGGGCCAGAGGTGGATGAGGCAGAAGCAGTGCTCCTGCCAGGGAGATAAGCTTTGTCTCCTTAGTAGGTCACGTCCTTGTGACAGAACAGACCCAGATGAAGTGGGTCCCTTGGGCTCTTACACAGCCCACCATGGGGTGAGGGTTACAACTCCTGAAACCAGGCTGAACGGTCCGCAACACTTTACTGTTCATTTTGAAATGTCCTCTGTACTCTTTGGCTTCCAAATTTCATATCAGCTAGGATTCTGTTGACTGTTCACTTTATTTTTTGGAAGATCAGCTAAGTGTCCAAGTTGGGTGCAAGAGGAAGTGGGCTTGGCTCCCACCTACTTCACTGCCATCTTCTGATCCCTTGGGAATTTAAATTAGTGTCAACACTTTGGAAAATGGTACAGCATTTTCATTATTAGTGAGTATACACTTACCCTATTAGCCAGCCCCTGACAGAAATATACACTGAAAGACATGCATTAATACAAGAAGTCCATGGCATTGTCCAAACTGGGGAAACTTCAGAAGTTCATCAGCAAAAGCATAAATAAAACTGTAATATATTCATACAATGCAATAATATTTAACAATGGAAATAAACAACTATGAGCAAGAACATAGATGATGTTTAGAAAAAGCCAGACACAAAGGAGAACATGTTGTTTGATTCCATTTATAAAAAGTTTGGAAGTAGAAATAATGTGGCAATTGAAGTCAAGATGATTGAACTTTTGTAGAGAAGGGGATGCATAACCTGGATGGAGGAGCCCTATGAACAGCTTCTGCAGTGTTAGTGATGTTCTCTTTCCTCATCTGGGGCAACTTGATGGATTGTTGACTTTGTAAATATTTTTAAATTTTTTTTATTCTATCGATTCCAGGGAGAGGGGAAGGGAGGGAAATAGAGAGGAAGAGAAACATCAATATGAGAGAGAAACATTGCTTATTTGCCTCTTGCACATGCCCTGACTGGCAAACAAACCAGCAACCCAGGCATGTGTCCTGGCTAGGAATGAAACCCAGGACCTTTTACTTTGCAGGACAATGCCCAACTGACTGAGCCACACTAGCCATGGCTGATTTATAAATATTTAACAAGCTATATGCTTGTACTTTGTGCGATTTATGATGGTATATTTATTTCAATTTTTAAAAGGTTTATAAAACAACAAAAGCATATAAGATCATTTGATTCTTCTGCTCAAAACTTTTTCATCACATCCATTTTATTTCAGAAATAGTAAATACCCTAACAATAACCTCCCCAAAGTACACATTTTGGCCTTTCCTTCTCCGTTCCATCATCTCCTATTATGCTGTCCTTTGCTCACTGGACTTCAGTGTCACCGGCCTCCTTGATCTTCCTTGAAGATATTGGTATGCTTGGGTTTTGTAGTCTTTGCATTGGTTCCTCTTTCTCCACATATTCATGTAGACAATTTTCTTACCTCCTTTAAACTTTTGTTTCACTGTTTCCTATCTATGAATCTTTCTTTGACTCACACACCTTACCACCAGCTCTCCAAGTGCTCTTACTTTGCCATATTGTATAGCATTAACTTGAAACATATGTGCATATAATTGACTATCTCTCCTTGCTAACAGCAGGAGAAATTTTGTCTGTTTTATTCACTGATGTGTCAAAAGTGACTAGAACAATTTCTGGCATATAGTAAGTGTTCAACACCTATTTGTTGAATAATGAATGGACTTGAAAATGAAAGTATGATAGGCAGCTTCTGATATGGCCCTAATGATACCCACACCCTGGTATTCACAACTTTGAATTCATCCTTGAGTGTGAGCTATTCCTACTTTACTTATTTCTAGTGAATGGAAGCCAGCGACAATAGTGGGATGTCACTTCCATAGTTAGGTTTTAAATGCTTGTGATTTCTATCTTGTGGGTATGCTCTCTATTGCCATCTCAGTTCACACACTTTGATGATACAGGTTGCCCTGTGGGGAGGTCCAGATGGCAAGCAATGGAGGACAGCCCCTGAGGGTTCCTCTCAGCAACAGACTGAGACCCTCAGGCTGACAGCCTGCACACAACCCGAAAGATTATCTTTCCCCTGTTATGCTTTGAGATGATTACTGCTGAGGTTTCAGCCTGTGAGAGACCCTAGGCCAGAGGCAAGACTGGATGGAGTGTGTGAAAAGCCAGGCACTTGTTAGGGAAGGCCTCCCACAACCAAGGGGAATTCACTAAAAAAAAAAGAAGAAGGCTTGCAGCTGCTGGGCAAAGACCTGTTGAACAGTGGCCAGGCCAGCAAAGAGGGAGAAGTGAGATTTGTTCCAAATCAGGGTGTCTCATGGACTGATCAAAATGATACAGGACTCAAGGGTTGAAAAATTTTAGTTTAAGGTAAATAGTTATAAGCCTAGCAGGTAATGTATATGTTAAAGCTTTTGTTTCAGAACCTAGAGATAGATAAGGCCCATCCTGGCTCCTTGGAAAACAGCCAACCTCCTGGGGCACAGCTAAAGATTACCACCTAAGGACAAGTGGAGACATCTGGGACTTTGTGTTCCAAGGACAGACAGACGACCACCTGGCCCCTGGGAACAGCTAATGGCCCAGGACAGGAATATTGCAGTTTCTTTCACCTAATCCTCCTCGAACTTAAAAACCCCTCACCGCACCTTGCTTATTCCCTGGTATAAAAACATAGGCCTGGAAAGAAAACACAAAATGGTTCTTTTGGGTGTGAACCTGCTGTCTTCTTGGATCCCCTGCCATCTGAATAAAGCTCCCATAAAGATTCATTCGCTGTCATTGCTTATTGGTTTGGTAGTGACAGGCAGCCTGAACGCGGGTGTCTTTTCCAGTTTCAGAAGATTGCCATCAGGGACTCAGAGAGGTAGCAGCACCCAGAGAGATATAATAGGGTAACTACACTGCCCTGAAGGGACTTTGCACACACACAGTGCCCAGGCCTGCAAAGAGGGAGGAGGAGGGGTGAGAGTTGCAACCACTTGGTACACCTCAGGAACTAATCAAAGGGTAGCACAATGAGGTGGATTAAAGGTGCTGGCCTGGCACATATGGACAGTGTGGGCCAAGCGCTGCTCTGACTGCATGGGCTGGAGGATGGGAAACTATGAATATCGTAGCCCAGACCAAGCCCCATTCTTGCAAAGCCACAGAGAAGGAAAAAAGAGAGCCATTTCTCCTCTCCTTGCACCATCCAGGAAGATCAGCAGAACCCACTTGGAAAGCTTAAAACCAGCAAGGGGCTTTTTTTCCCCTCAAATATAAGACAGTAAGACCTGGAGCTGTGAAAGTGAAACAGTGTGCAGCCAAGAGGGGGGCTCCCTAAATAGGGATTTGGAATGGGGCCCAGAACTCAGGGTGTCCAGGAAATATTAGAAAGACATATAAGATGTCCTCACCCCTTCCCCCCTCAGGTTTGAGTTGGGGGAAGGGACAAATGGAGCAGGCCATTGAACACTGTTTTGCATAGCAACGGCTTTGCAGCTAACCTCTAGCATGGCCATTTAACATATCTATAACCTATAACTGGTTTCATAGATATGTTGAATAGCTGTGGCCATGCTCTGAGCCAGGGGAATGGAAGAGACTTCCACCCAAGCCATAACTGGGAGGCAACTCCCCCTATTTATAGCACCTGCATGAGAGCTTGGAGATGATTGGCTCCACGCCATGGGCCATACCTGCCCAGATTCAGGATTGCAGCCCAGTAAAGCTGGAAAGATACGGGAGTGCTGGCCAGTGTAGTCGATTGTGGGAGGAGTTGGAAATGGGGCTGCAGAGGAGGATGGGCACGGGGTTTGAAACTGAGATTCGGCAACCATTAGTGGAGGAGCTACATGGCTTTGGCAGAGTGGAGACCTCCTTGCAGCTTTGCCGGGGAGAGCCACGCGGTTTCGCCAGAGTGCAGCCCCCACAACTTTGATAGAAGAGGGCCACAGAGCTTTGGGGTGCTCCCTTTGGCTGCATGGCCTGGGAAGCAGGAGAGACGTTGCCTGGAAGGGTGAAAGAACTCTTGCCAGTAGGCCATGAGAAGGTGCCACATGGCTTTGGATTAACTAGTGATCCTGCCTGGATGGCAACACAGCTGACGGTATCAGGAGCCTGGATCCGGGACGTTTACTTATTTTCCTGAGTTGTGGTACCCTGAATTAGGGGCAGCGGGAGAAAGAAACACTGGGCATCTGCGGGTATCCTAAAGGACTTTGATATCTTAATGAAGATATTAGGTCACTACTTTAAGTCTGCATAGCATTAAATAAACATTTCCTTTCCTTTGCACACATCTCTGGCATTGAGAGTTGTCTTTCTTATAAGGCGGCAGACATAACGAACCTGGGGGGCGGGTTCTTTCGGTAATAGTATATACCCCCCACCCCTGGTCCCTGTTCTGTAACAAAAGTACCAAAGATAGATCCAGATAGAGATTGGAAGGCTAATGCAAGCAACTAATACGAATATCACTTGGCTATCCTGCAGAACTTGAATTGTATTTTTATTATTATTATTTTGTTATATTTATTTTTTATTTTTTGAATTTTTTATTGTTTAAGTACAGTTTTCTGACTTTTCCCTGACCTCTCCCCCTGACCACAGGGACTCCACCTCCCCTTGGTTTTGTCCATGTGTACTACATCCATGTTCCTGACAACACTTCCCCCTCTCCCCCCATTGTTACCTCCCACTTCCCCTCTGGTTACTATCAGTTTATTCTTAATTTTTTTTTTTAATTTTTTTTTTTATTTTATTTGCCTTTAGAGGGGTAGGAGAGAAGGAGAGGGAGAGAAATATCAATGTACGGTTGCCTTTCGTGTGTCCCCTGCTGGGAACTGGCCTGCAACCCAGGCATGTGCCCTGACTGGGAATCGAACCGCGATCGTCTGATTCGCAGGCCCGCGCTCAATCCACTGAGCCATACCAGCCAGGGCACTATCAGTTTATTCTTAATTCAAATGTCTCTGGTTATATTTTGCATGCTTGTTTGTTTTGCTGATTAGGTTCCACTTAAAGGCAACATCATATGGTTTTTGTCTTTTAGCCCCTGGCTTATTTCACCTAGCATAATGCTCTCTAGTTCCATCCATACTGTTCCAAAGGGTAGGAGCTCCTTCTTTTGTTCTGCTGTGTAGTACTCCATTATGTAAATACCATAGTTATTTGGTCTATTCATTTACTGATGGGCACTTAGGTTGCTTCCAGCACTTGGCTATAAATTGTGCTTCCGTGAATATTAGGGTGCATAGGATCTTTGGGATTGCTGTTTTAGGGATCTTAGGACAATCCCAGCAGTGGAATTGCCAGGTCAAAAGGCAGTTCCATTTTAAGTTTTCTGAGAAAATTCCACTGTTTTCCACAGTGACTGTACCAGTGTGCAATCCCACCAACAGCACACTAGGGTTCCCTTTTCTCCACATCCTCTCCAACACTTGTTTGTTGATTTATTTACAATGCCCATTCTCACTAGTGTGAAGCAGTATCTCTTTGTGGTTTTATTTCCATCTCTCTGATAACTTGTGATGCTGAACATTTTTTCATGTCTCTGTGCCCTCTGTATGTCCTCCTTGGAGAAGTGTCTGTTCAGGTCTTTTGCCCATTTTTTAATTGGGTTGTATGTCTTCCTGGAGTGGAGTCATGTGACTTCTTTATATATTTTGGAGTTCAAACCCTTGTCTGAGATATCATTGGCGAATATGTTTTCCCATACAATTGGTTCTCTGTTCATTTTCATGCTGTTTTCTTTAGCTATGCAGAAGCTTTTTAATTTTATGAGATCCCATTTGTTTATTCTTTCCTTTATGTCCCTTGCTCTAGGGGACGTATCAGTAAAAATATTGCTGCGTAAAATATCTGAGATTTTCCTGCCTATGTTCTCCTCTAGTATTTTTATGGTGTTGTGACTTATATTTAAGTCTTTTACCCACTTTGATTTTATTTTTGTGTATGGTGTAAGTTCGTGATCAAATTTAATATATATTTTTTGTAGCTGTGCAGATCTTCCAACACCATTTGTGGAAGAGGCTATTTTTACTTCATTTTATGCTTCTTCCCACTTTGTCAAATATTAATTGACCATAGAGACTTGGGGTTATTTCTGGGCTCTCTTACAGGAGACAGTTCTGTGTGGCATGGGCCCAGACAGGACCCACACCCATGGATAGATTCTCCCATGGGGAATCAGGCCTGCATTATAGCTAGAATGCTATGAGACTTGCTTTTGTTAGAACTCCCTCACCCTGAATTGAGGCAGTAGATATTTACTGCATATCTTTAAAGTAACTTCCTAAAATCTATGCTAAACTTTCTAAGGATGAATGTAACCAGTTCAACTACTTTTCCCTTTGCATTTGCAAATATCCTTCTTCTATGATGTGATTAACGGCATCCTCTCCTATGTTTTCTGTAAAAGGTAACCACCTAAAGCAAACCTGTGCATAGTAAATGAGGACCATCATGTAATGTACCCATAAAAGCAATAAAAGCTTGTCAAGGCAAGGGTCGAGGTGCTCTCCTCTTGAGAGAGTGTGTGCTGCCCCTTCTCCTCCACAGGACTCGGTAGTCCATGTGACTTTGTCTCGTGTCTCATCCACAATGTTGAGGACCCCATGAGCCCAGGTCCGCATCACACACTATTCTGTTCCATTGTTCTATATATCTGTTCTTATGCCAGTACCAGGCTGTTTTGCTTACAGTGACCTTGTAATACAGTTTGGTATCAGGTATTGTGATCCCTCCTACCTTGTTCTTTCTCCAAATTGCTGAAGCTATTCAGGGTCATTTATGGTTCCACACAAATTTTTGAAATGCTTGCTTTATATCTGTGAAATATGGCATTGGTACTTTAGTAGGGATTGCATTGAATTTGTAAATTGCTTTGGGTAGTATTGACATTTTGTTATGTTAATTCTTCCAATCCATGAACACAGTATATGCTTCCATTTGTTTGTATCTTCCTTAATTTCTTTCTTCAGGGTGGTGTAGTTTTTTGAGTAAAGGTGCTTTACATCCTTGGCTAGGTTTATTCCTAGGTACTTTATTTTTCTTGTTGCTGTAGAAAGTGGGATATTTTTTTCCTGATATCTATTTCTGATATTTCATTGTTGGTTGTCAAAAATGCCTTTGATTTCTGTATATTGATTTTGCCACTGTTTTGCCAAATTCACTTATTAGGTCAAGTAGTTTTTTGGTGGAGGACCATATGAAAGTCCATAGGACTTTCTATGGACACTATCATGTCACCTGCAAACAATGACAGTTTTGCTTCATCCTTTCCAATTTGGATGCCTTTTATTTCTTTTTCTTGCCTGATTGCAGTGGCTCAGACTTCCAATACTATGTTGAATAAAAGTAGTGAAAGCAGACATCCTTGTCTTGTTCCTGATCTTGGTGGGAAAGCTTTTAGTTTTTGCCCCTTGAGTATGATGTTGGCTGTAGGTTTCTCATATATGGCCTTTATTATGTTGAGGAATTTTCCCTTTATTCCCACTTTGCTGAGTGTTTTTATCATAAATGGGTGCTGTACCTTATCAAATTATTTTTCTGCATCCATTGATAGGATCATGTGATTTTTGTCTTTGCTTATGTTTATGTGATATATTACATTTATTGATTTGTGAATATTGTACCACCCTTGCATCCCTGGGAAGAATTCCACTTGATCATGATATATCTTTTACTGTATTGCTGGATGCAGTTCGCCAATATTTTGATGAGGATTTTAGCATCTATGTTCATCAGTGATATTGGCCTGAAGTTTTCTTTCTTTATTGTGTCTTTATCTGGTTTTGGGATTAGGATGATGCTCGCTTCATAAAAAGAGTTTGGGAGTCTTCCATATTCTTGGATATTTTGGAATAGTCTGAGAAGGATAGGGGTAGCTATTCCTTAAATGCTTTGTAAAATTCTCCTGTTAAGCTGTCTGATACAGGGATTTTGTGTGCCCGGAGTTTTTTTTAAATTACTGCTTCAATTTCATCAGCTGTTATTTGCCTGTTCAGGCTTTCTGCTTCTTCGTCATTCAGTTTTGGAAGATTATATTTCTCCAGAAATTTGTCCATTGCAGCTAGGTTTTCAAATTTCTTGGCATATAGTTCTTCATAGCAATTTCTTATAATCATCTTGTATGTCTTTGGTATCAGTTTTAATCTTTCCTCTTTCCTTTCTGATTGTGCTGATTTTGGTCTTCTCTCTTTTTCTTGAGTATGCTTAAAAGCTTGTCAATTTTGTCTATCTTTTTGAAGAATCATCTCCTGGATTTATTGATCCTTAAAAATGTTCTTTTAGTCTCTGTCATTTAATTCTTATTTCATCTTGGTTATTTCCTTCCTGCTTCTTGTTCTAGGCTGTCTTTATTGTTGTTCCTCCAGTTCTTGTAGGTGTAGGGATAGATTGTTTGAAATGTTTCTATCTTTTGCAGGTAGGCCTGTATCTCTATGAACTTCCCTCTCAGAACTGCCTTCACTGTAATGCGTATGTTTTGGATTGTTTTGAGTTCATTTTCATTTGTTTCCAGAAACCTTTTGAATTCTTCCTTGATCTCATTCTTAACCCATTCATTGTTTAGTAGCATGTTATTCAATTTCCATGAGTTTGTGTGTTCTTGAGGTTTTTCTTGGGGTTGACTTCTAGTTTCAGCCCCTTGTGGTCAGAGAGATTGCTTGATATAATTTCAATTTTCTTGAATTTGTTGAGCCTTGTTTTTTGTCCTATCATGTGGTCTGTCTTTGAAAATGTTCCATGGGCATTTAAAAAGAATGTATAATTTGTTTCATTGGGGTGAAACATTTTATCTATAGCAGTTGAGTACATTTATCTAGGACATTGTTCAATGCTGCAATACCTTTGTTAATATTTTGTTTGGAAGATCTATCCATTTTTGACAGTTTGGGTGTTAAAATCATCTACTATAATGCTGTCAATATCTTTCTTGAAGTCCTCCAAGATTTTCCTTATGTATTTGGGTGCTCCTATGTTTGGTACATATATATTTTTAACGTTTATGTCTTCTTGATGGATTCTTCCTTTGAGTATTATGAACTGACCTTCTGGGTCTCTTTTTGTGGCCCTTGTTTTGAAGTCTATTTTGTCTCATTTGAGTATTACTATCCCTGTTTTTTTTTTTTTCCTGTCTGTTTGCTTGGAATATATTTTTCCAACCCTACATTTTCAGTCACAGTAGGTCTTTTGGTCTGTGGTGAGTCTTTTGTAGGCAGCGTATGTGTGGGTCATGCCTTCTGATCCATTTAGCTATTCTATGTCTTTTGACTGGAGCATTTAATCCATTTAAGCTTAAGGTTATTATTGATAGGTCCTTATTCATTGCCATTTTACTTCCTTCATACCTGTATTCCTCTCTCTCTCTTTTTCTTCCTTTTCTTAAAGTAGTCTCTTTAGTATCTCTTGTAGTGCTGGTTTGGTGGAGGTGTATTCTTTAAGCCTTCTTTTGTCTGGGAAAGTCCTTATTTCATCTTCCATTTTAATTGAGAGCCTTTCAGTATAGAGCAGTCTTGGATGCAGGCCTTTGCTTTTCATTACTTGGAATATTTATTAACATTTCCTTCTAGCTTTGAGGGTTTCCATTGAAAAGTCAGCTGCTAGCCTTATTAGGGCTACCTTGAATGGGACTTCCTGTTTTTCCTTTGCTGACTTTAAGATTCTCTCTTTGTCTTGGATTTTGGCATTTTGATTATGAAGTGTTGGCTTCTTTGGGTTCCTCTTGATTGGGACTCTCTGTGTCACTCTCTGTGTGACTTTTTCTCTCCTCAAATTAGGGAAGTTTCCCATCAAACAGGTTTTCTATCCCTTGCTCCTCCTCCTCCTCTTCTCCTTCTCCTTCTTCTTCTTGTATCCCTATTATATGGATATTATAACATTTCATGTTGTCCTGCAGTTGCCTTAACACCTCTTCTTTCTTTCTGAGTCTTTTTTCTTTTTCTTGCTCTTTCTGGTAGGTGGGGTTTTTCTTTTTTCTTTTTTACCTTGTCCTCCAGCTTGCTGATTTGATCCTCTGCTCTGTCTAACCTGCTTTTGATTCCTTCCACTGTGTTCTTCAGTTCAGAAATTGTACCCTTCATTTCCTCTTGGCTCTTGTTGATAGTTTCTGTTTCCTTTTTCATGTTGATATAGTTTGCAGTGAGTTCATTGTAGTTTCTCTGTAGTTTTTTTTAATTCTCAGTGAGCTCATTTTGCTTCCTTATAACCATTGGTTTGAGCTCAATATTTGATATTTGACTTGTTTCTATTTAATTTAGCATATTTTCTGAGGCTTCCTCCTTTCCTTTCATTTGGGGTTTATTCCTTTGTCTTCCCATTGTTTGTGAGACTTTTCTTGTTAGTTTCTGCTTCTTAAATTGACCTGTTCTGATTCCCTGGGTTTGTTGTATGAAATTCTATGGTTGGAGACCTGTGAGATTCATTGGTGCAGTCTCCTTGATCTCCTGAACTTGCTGCTCTTGCTTCATCATTTACATTGGATGTCTGGATGTATTTGCGTTTTCATTGTTGTTGGGTCTTTCTTTGGTAGGTCCTTCCCTCCAGCTGGCTGACTGAGGGTCACTGTGCCCATCATGTTTTATATGCTGTTGTGCAGGTGCAGACCATTTCTGTCTATTTGAGGTTATGAGGCTTCTCTCTCACTATTGTTCAGTTGTTTGTTCTGGATAATTTCTCCACCATTTAGTTGTAATTCTAGATTGGTCCTGGGTGGAGGTGAGTGTGGCTTCCACTCACTCCTCCACCACCTTCCTTTATTTTCTCTTGGTATTCCTTTGTTGATGGGTTCTCTCTTCCAGCAGGTATATTTGTGTTCACAGCTCCCACCCACTCTTGTATGTTATCAGTTGTAGGGTAAAGGCAAAATGGATTAAGACAGTGGAAGTGTATTTTATGGTATTTAAAGTACCAACCCATAGAGAAGAGATAGGTGATCCTTTGGGTAAGTATACTGTTATTCATGATATTTCACCCAACTAGCCACTTTTTCTTTGTTTCATACTGTCTTTTATTTTATTTTTAAAATATATTTTATTGATTATGCTATTATAGTTGTCCCATTTCTCCCCCATCATTCCCCTCCACCCTGCACACCCCCTCCCACCCACATTCCCCCTTTAGTTCATGACCATGTGTCATAAGTTCTTTAGCTTCTATATTTCTCAAACTATTCTTGCCATACCCCTGTCTATTTTCTACCTACCATTTATGCTACTTATTCTCTGTACCTTTTCCGCCTCCCTCCTCCTCCTCTGTTGCTAACCCTCCATATGATCTCCATTTCTGTGTTTCTCCTCCTGTTCTAGTTGTTTGCTTTAGTTTGCTTTTGTTTTAGGTGTGGTTGTTAATATCTGTGAGTTTACTGTCTTTTTATTGTCATATTTTTTATCTTCTTTTTCTTAGATAAGTCCCCTTAACGTTTCATATAATAAGGGCTTGATAATAATGAACTCCTTGAACTTGGCCTTATCTGAGAAGTACTTTATCTGCCCTTCCATTCTAAATGACACCTTCGCTGGATAGAGCAATCTTGGATGTAGGTCCTTGACTTTCATGACTTGGAATACTTCTTTCCAGCCCCTTCTTGCCTGTAAGGTCTCTTTGGAGAAATCAGCTAGCAGTCTGATGGGAATTCCTTTGTAGGTGACTGTCCCCTTATCCCTTGCTGCTTCTAGAATTCTCTCCATTTTAATCTTGACTAATGTAATGATGATGTGCCTTGGTGTGTTCCTTCTTGAGTCCAATTTCTTTGGGACTGTCTGAGCTTCCTGGACTTCCTGGACTTCTATTTCCTTTGCCAGATTGGGGACGTTCTCCTTTATTATTTGTTCAAATAACTTTTCCACTTGTTACTTTGCTTCTTCCCCTTCTGGTACCCCTATAATTTGGATGTTGGGACATTTAAAGATGTCCTGGAGGTTTCTAAGCCTCTCCTCATTTTTTTGAATTCTTTTTTCTTCATTCTTTTCTGTTTGTTTGTTTTGTTCTGCCTCCTGGTCCACTCCATTGATTTGAGTCCCAGTTTTCCTCCCATCTTTATTGGTTCCCTGTGCATTTTCTTTCATTTCACTTATTGTAGCCTTCATTTGTTCATCTAATTTGTGAGCAAAATCAACCAATTCCGTGAGCGTCCAGATCACCAGGGCTTTGAACTGTGCATCTGATAGGTTGGCTATCTCTTCCTCACTTAAGTGAATTGGCTGTGGGGCTTTGATTTGTTCTCCCGTTTGAGCCCTTTTTTTGTTTGTTGTTTGTTTGTTCTGGTCATGGCTGTTACGTAGTTAGTGGTGGAGCCTTAGGTGTTCCCCAGTGCGGGGCAGCCCAGTCGCTGGGTATTGATGCTGTATGTGGGGGTGGGGTCCGAGAGGGAACAATGGCACTTGCTCTACACTCTCGGGTTCCAGTCCTTTCTGCCACTTCCCCTTCACCTGGATTGTCTGTGTGCAAATGTGGGACCACCTGGTCAGCCAGCTTTCTTGCGAGGCCTCACTGGGTCTGCACAGTTACCACCCTGTGCCCGGCGTCCGCTAGCCACCGCCTGTGAGCCTGGGATCTGCCAACCTCCACTGTTTCCTGTTGGGCTCTGCCCCTCTTACCGGTCTGGATGAATGGTTGTTGGACTTCCGTACAGTTCAATTTTCTGTCAGTTCTGGTTGTTTTCTTGTTTCTAAATCTTTCTTGTCCTTAATTTTGGTTGTGAGAGAAGGCATAGTGTGTCCACCTATGGCATAGTGAATCCAGCAAATAGAGCATTTGTGGGTGGCCAGATTTGAGATATAGTGAGAGTAAAGGATAGAAAATAAGTCTAGTATGTGAGTGAATAGAGCTAACCACAAGAGTAAAAAAGCTCTGGAAGTTAGTGAAATGGGCTAAAATTCAGCAAGGAGGCTATGTAGTATTTACAATTGTACGGAACAATTATTTACAATAATACTTGAACAACCATCATATGATAGGAACTATAGTATCTAAATAAGAAGAATAGGAAGTACACCACCTAGAGTAGTGTGCTATTGGAATACAAGTGAAGTGAAAGAAGGAAAATTAAAATACACTATGAAAGAGAGAACAAGAAAAACCAGTCAAACAATGCAATTAAACAAACAAATAAAATGAAGAAAACTAATCAGAAAGAAGAGAAATAAAAAATACTAATAAAATAAAAGAAGATAATGAAAAAAATTATAATAATACAAATAAACAATAACTGCAAGTTCTATGGGATAGCAAAATCTGTCTCAGTTACTAAGTTGTTGGGATTAGCTTTGTGTTCCCTCTTTGAGTCCATCTCTGGACCTTTCACAGATCCAGGTCTTATTGTCTGACTTGGGGGAGAAAAAAGAAAAAGAAAAGAGAAAAAAAAGCGTCCTGCTGACTTTCAATCCACTAAACGTGTTCTGCTGGTTTTCCTGGATGCAGCAGGCTTCGCTTTTCTCCCTTCCTATGGTTTGGCAAGGACAGGGGACAGGTCTGGGCTGCAATCTTCACAGTTGCCCAGCCTCCAGCCCAGGTCCTCCATGCTCACCAGGCCCTCACTGCCCATCTGCACCACCAGGCTGTGCCTTTAAACCACCTGTTGTGCCATCCTTGAGGTTCACTAATTAGGGATAATTCACACATCATCTTCTCCCTCTTTCCTGTCCTAGGTGCTAGGCATTCTCAAAGTCTCTTCAGGGTAGTTCATCTCCCCCACTAAGTAAGTCTTTCTGGGGACTGCTAACTCCCTGAGCCCTGCTGCTTTCCTCTATGTGGGCCGCCTCTAGCTTCCTCTCAGTGAGCCAGTCCAGCTGCACAGGGGGAGGGGCACCACCATGGCTTCTGCACTGGGGCCAGGGGCATGGCCTCAGCAGTGCTGAGGGAGAGTTGCCTAAACAGTGACCAGAGCCTTTTTTTGAATAAAATCCTCCTGTTAAAGCCTGTCACTCTTAACAAGCACCTGGCCTCTCACACAACCCAATTTTCCAACCAGAGTGGAGATTATTTGGGTCAGGGTCCATCATGGCTCAACTCTTCTCCCTTTTCCAGGTGTCAGCCAGTTCTCCAAATTCTCTGGCAATGACCCAGCCAGTGTCCACAGTCCCAACGGGTGAACAACACCTCGGTGCATCTCCCACTTCATCTTTATTTCCCCCAGCAATTTGAGGCATCCAGGTCCATCCTGATGCCTCTGTGTCCTCCCTGTTTGGCAAGAGAGGTAGCAGCTGATTTGACTCTTGTCCAAAGATACTGCAGGAGAAGCCAGCAGGCACTGGGCTGGGAGCTGCAGCAGCCCTGGTCCCCAAGCTGCTCCCAGGGACCTTACCATCCCAATGTAATCTCCTTACCATTTGTTTTTCAATGTCCTGTACAATTTTGGCCTCCAACCTTCATGTATTCTGGGATTCCATTGGCTTTTAACTCTGTTCCTCAGAATATCAGTTAGGTGTTCTACCTGCACACAGGGGAAAGTGGGCTGTGCTCCCACCCACCTTGCTGCCATCTTCCAACTCCAAGAGGCATCTAAATTGAGAACAAAGAAGTAAAATTGTCACTCTTTGCAGGTGACATGATTTTTTTTACTTTATTTTTGAAATAATTTTTTTATATAGAAAACCTTAAAGACTCCATCAAAAGCAATTAGAAACATTAAAAAAGAAAAGTTGCAATACACAAAACCAATGTACAAAAATGCATGGCATGCCCTGACCTGGTGACTCAATTGGTTGGAGAGTTTTCCCATGTACCAACAGGTTGCAGGTTTGATCCCTGACTGAGGCACATATGGAAGACAAACAATGACCTCTCTCTCTCTCTCCACCCCCCGCCCCGTGTTTCTCTCTCTATCCCCCTGAGATCAGTGAACATGTCCTTGGAGCAGGATTTAAAGGAAAAAATCCATGTCATTCTTACATACTAACAATAAAACTTTAGAAACAAATAAAAAAAATTCCCTTTGTAATTACAACAAAAAATTAAAATTGCTAGGAATAAACTTAACACAAAAAGTTTATAAACTCTATATTAAAATACAAGACATTGTGTATAAAATTGAAGGCACGAATAAATGGAAAGATGTTTTGTGTTCATAAATTGGAAGAAATAGCATAGTTAAAATGAGTATCCATCAAAATCTCAATGGCATTAAAATATAAAACAAAAACCTGAAAATTTGTATAGAACTACAAAAGACCTCAAATAGTCAATGCGATCTTTAGAAAAAAGAACATTTTCAGAGGTATCACACTCCCTGAATTCCAAATTATAATACAGTGCAACAATAATTAAAAAAAAAAACGTACTGGAATAAAAACAGACACATAGATTGATGCAAATAAATTTAGAGCCAAGAAATAAACCCAGAAGTATATGGGCAAATCATTTTTTTTTCGTTTCTTTACTTTTTATTTTTTTATTTTTATTTATTTTTAATATATTTTATTGATTATGCTATTACAGTTGTCTCGTTTCTCCCCCATCATTCCCCGACCCTGCACACCCTCTCCCACCCATATTCCCCCCTTTAGTTCATGTCCATGTGTCATAAGTTCTTTAGCTTCTACATTTCCCATACTATTCTTCCCCTGCCCCTGTCTATTTTCTACCCACTATCTATGCTACTCATTCTCTGTACCTTCCCCCCCTCTCCTCCTCCCACTCCCCTGTTGCTAACCCTCCATGGGATCTCCATTTCTGTGGTTCTGTTCCTGTTCTAGATGTTTGCTTAGTTTGCTTTTGTTTTAGGTGTGGTTCTTAATAGCTGTGAGTTTGCTGTCTTTTCATTGTCATATTTTTGATCTTCTTTTTCTTAGATAAGTCCCTTTAACATTTCATATAATAAGAGCTTGGTGATGATGAACTCCTTGAACTTGACCTTATCTAGAAGCGCTTTATCTGTCTTTCCATTCTAAATGACAGCTTTGCTGGAAAGAGCAATTTTGGATGTAGGTCCCTGCTTTTCAAGATTTCAAATATTTCTTTCCAGCCCCTTCTTGCCTGTAAGGTCTCTTTGGAGAAATCAGCTGACAGTCTGATGGGAACTCCTTTGTAGGTGACTGTGCCCTTATCCCTTGCTGCTTCTAGAATTCTCTCCTTCATTTGAATCTTGGCTAATGTAATTATGATGTGCCTTGATGTGTTCCTCCTTGGGCCCAACTTCTTTGGGACTCTCTGAGCTTCCTGGACATCCTGGTATGGGCAAATCATTTTTGATAAAGGAGCCAAAGCATACAATGTAATAAAGCCTCTTCAATAAATGGTGTTCAGAAAACTGAAAAGCCACATGCAAGAAAAATTGGGATAACTGTAATAGAATAACGATAAAAATTATTTACAATGAAAAGGAAAGCAACGTGCCAAAGAATGAAAATAGACTGTGATGTCATCATATACAAAGACCTGAAACAAAAATTACATAAAAGTAAAACTATGTACTAAACTTACAGACCTTGGTCTTTAAAAGGATTTATGAATTGTACTCCAAAGGCAACGAAAGTAAAAATAAAACTAAACAAAATAAACTATGTCAAACTTAAACTTCTGCACAACAGAAGAAACCATTAACAAAAAGGCAGCCAACTTTTGCAAACAACAGTTCCAGCCAGGGGTGATATCCAAAATATAAAAAGAACTCACACAAATGAACAGCAAACTAACTAATTTAAAAATGGACCAAAGACTTGAACACTTTTCCCAAGAAGGCATACAAATGGCCAAAAATATAGAAAAAGAAGCTCAATTTTACTATCTTTTAGGGAAATGAAAATCAAAACCACAAAGTGATACCTTTCACACCTGTTAAAATGACTATGCTTAAGAAGATAAGCAATAAGTGTTGAGTGATTGTGGAGGGAAAAAAAACTCTCATTCACTTCTCATGGGAATGTAAACTGGTGCAGCCATTCTGGTAAACAGATGGAGGTTCTTCAAAAAAAATGACAATAGAATTACCGTAAGACCCAACAACCTGTCTTCTGGGTATCTACTTGAAAAATTTACAAACATTTATTTGTGAAGCTATACTCACATGATTCCCTATGTTCACTACAGTGTTACAGTGGCCAAGACACCCATACAACAAAAATGTTTTTTTGTTCTTTATTTCATTGTCTCTGGTTGTACTTTGCTTGCTTGTTTGTTTGTTGATTAGGTCCCACTTATAGGTGAGACCATATGGTATTTTTTTCTCACCACCTGGCTTATTTCACTTAGCACAATGCTCTCCAGTACAAACTGACAGTAACCAGAGAGGAGGAGGGAGAGGGATAATAGGGGATCACAGGGGAAGGGCCATCTAGGAACATGTATAAAAGACTCATGGACAAAGTAAAAGGGGGTAGGTTCAAGGGTTGGAGGTGAGGATGGGTGCGGTGAGGGTATGGTGGGTGAAAATGGAGACAACTGTACTTGAACAACAATAAAAATGGTTTTTTGATAGATAATTGAATAAAGAAGTGTGTATATAATGCAATGGAATATTACTCAGCCATGAAAAAGATAAAATACTACCATTTATGAAAACATGGATGGTTCCTGAGAATATCATGCTAAGGAAAGTAAGACCCAAATATTCAAGAACCAAATGATTTCACTCATATGTAGGATATCAAACTGAAAGCAACAAATGAACAAACAAGGGATAAAACTCCTATACACAGACAAAAGTATGGTTGTAACAAGAGGGAAAGTGTGGCAGGAAGAAGGCAGTAAACAGTAAAGAGGTTCAAATATATGGTGATGAAAGATTTAAATTTAAGTGGTAAACAACATTAGGCAATTTCAATGGATGTATTATAGAATGGTACACTTAAAACCTATATAATTTTATTAACCAATGTCACCCCAATAAATTTAATAAAATATCATGATCAAAGAAATCTAACAAAAAACAAGATCCTTTACTAATATAGATTAAAAATCATCAACAAAATATTAGCAAACCAATTTAGCTGCATACTAACAGGAACATCATTATCAAGTGAGAATTGTTGCAGGATTACAACAACAGTTTAATATAAGAAAATCAAATAATGTAATGCACCATATTTTATAGAACAAAAGGTAAAATTAATGTTATGATCTCATCTGATAGAAAAAAGGCATTTGACAAAATCCCAAATTGTTTCATGATGAAAAAACTATGCAAATGAGAAATAGATGGGAATTTACTCAACATAATAAAGGCTTCTATAAAAAATCCATGGCTAATCATCACTGGTGCAGGAATACTAGATCCTTCCCTAAAATCAGAAACAAAACAAGGATGCCTGCTTTCATGACTGCTATTCAATAGTGTATTGAAAGTTTTAACCAGAGCAATAAAAATGAAAAAATTTAAAAGGCATCCAAATTAAAAGGAGGAAGTAAAACTATGTCTATTCATAAATTATATGATTCTTTACATAAAGAGTACAAACTATCCACAAAAACAACTATAGGTAATAAATCTACCAAAATTCCCAGGGTATAAGGCCAACATGCGAAATTATTGTAATCAAATTTTTAATGTTTTTGAAATTTACTTTTTATTGTTGTTTAAGTACAGCTGTCTCCATTGTCCCCCCTGCACTCGCTCTGCCCCACCCATCCCTGCCTCCCACCCTCAATCCTACCCACTTTGGCTTTGTCCATATGCCCTTTATACATGTTCCCTGATGACCCTTGCCCTATTTTCCCCCATTATCCCCCTCCTCCCTCCCTTCTGGTTACTGTCAGTTATTTTATTTCCAAGTATCTGGTTCTGTTTTGCTTTCTTGTTTGTTTTGTTGATTAGGTTCCACTTATAGGTGAGATCATACGGTATTTGTCTTTCACCACCTTGGCTTATTTCCCTCAGCATAATGCTCTGCAAATGTATCCATGCCATCACAAACGGTAGGAGCTTCTTTCTTAATACTGCATAGTATCCATTGTGTAAATGTACCATAGTTTTTTTTATCCATACATTCACTGTTGGGCATTTAGGTTACTTCCAACACTTGGCTATTGTAAATTGTGCTGCTATGAACATTGGGCTGCATAGGTTCTTTTGAGTCGGTGTTTCAGGGTTCTTAGGGTATAATCCCAGCAGTGGAATTGCTGGGTCAAAAGGTAGTTCCATTTTTAGTTTTCTGAAGAAATTCCATACTGATTTCCACATTGGCTCTACCAGGCTGCATCCTACCAACAGTGTGCTAGGGTTCCCTTTTCTGCACAGTCTTGCCAGTACTTGTTTGTTGATTTGGTTATGAGGGCCATTCTGACTGGTGTGAAGTAGTATCTAATCATGGTTTTAATTAGTATCTGTCTGATGGCAAGTGATGCTGTGTTGTGGACCATTCAGCCTGGTTTCAGGAGCTGTAACCTGCACCCTATGGTGGGCTGAGTAAGAGCCTAGGGACCCACTTCATCTGGGTCTGTTCTGTCAAGAGGACCTGAGCTACTAAGGAGACAAAGCTTATCTTCCTGGCAGGAGCACCGCTTCTGCCTCATTCATCTTTGGCCTCCAACGCTTGGTTGGTAGTCAATGACGGATAAGACTCCTGATGGGAGGGGCAACCTAAGCCAGACACGACCACTTGGGAGGCCCTCATGGAAGGACTGGGAGGGCTGCAGCAAAGAGGGAGTGATGGACCCTTGCTCCTTGGCTATTCTAACACAGCCCAAGTTCCCATTTCCATCTGGGAGATGTCTTCTGCTTCCTGAGCCTAATCGGCTTAAAGCCTGAAACTATGATGGTGCAGCCCTGTGCTGGCCAGAACAGTTCCCTGGATGATTGGGCATAAGAAAAAATTCTTAAAGTCCTGTGAAACCTGCTTTGCTAAGAGTGCTCTCATTTAAATGATAAGGGTCGGAGGAGGAAATGAGTATGTTTCCTAAAGTTTTGCAAGCCCCTTTCCTGACACTGACTCAGATTAAGCCCTCAGATTTCTTTGACATGTTAAACCTGTATTCCTGTGTATTTGAACCCAATAAAAGCCTAGTGAGGAAGGGGCTCTGGGTCATTCTCCTCTGAGAGTTTAACCACCTTTTCTCCCCAAGCAGATCATGTCTTGGTAGTTTTATTTTCATCCATGACGGAGGGATGGGGCTCTGTGGGCAGAGCCCCCCCATCTGGCACCCAAACAGGGAACACCCGCAATGCTGAATATCTTTTCATATATCTCTGGGCCTTCTGTATGTTCTCCTTGGACAAGTGTCTGTTCAGGTCCTTTGCTCATTTTTTAATTGGATGGTTTGTCTTTCTGGTGATTTTATTTACTTGGGCCATCTCTTTTCTCGATGAGTCTGGTTAAATGCTTGTTGATTTATCTTTCAAAAAACTACCTCCTGGATTTATTGATCCTTTGAATTGTTCTTATAGTGTGTATGTCATTAACTCTGTTCTGATCCTGATTATGTCCTTCCTTCTACGTGCATGGCATTTTAAAAACTATATTTTGATAATTCTCTTACAGTTGTCCCAATTTTTTCTTCCCTTTATGCACGCTACCAACTGCAGCATTCCCTCAAACTTAGTTCATGTTCATGGGCTGTACACATAAGCTCCTTGGCTTCTCCTTTTCCTAATGTCCCCTGTCTATTTTGTGCTTACCAATTATGCTTATTTCCTGGACCTTTTCCCCTCATTTTCATCTTCCCTCTCACCACTGATAACCCTCCATGTGATCTTCATTTCTATGATTCTCTTCCTGTTCTAGTTGTTTGCTTCAGTTTGGTTTTTATTTCTTAGGATCAGTCATTGATAGCTGTGAGTTTGTTGTCATTTTACTGTTCACAGTTTTGATCTTCTTATTTCTTAGATAAGTCCCTATAACATTTCCTATAATAAGGGCTGGGTGATGATGAACTCCTTTAACTTGACCTTATATGGGAAGCACTTTATCTGCCCTTCCATTCTAAATGATAGCTTTGCTGGACAGAGTAATCTTAGATGTAGGTCTTTGTTTTTCATCACTTCAAATACTTTTTTCCAGCCCCTCCTTGCCTGTAAGTTCCCTTTGAGAAATCAGGTGATAGTCTTATGGCAACTCCTTTGTAGGTAACTGTCTCCTTTTCTCTTGCTGCTTTTAAGATTCTCTCCTCTTTAATCTTGGGTAATGTGATTATGATGTGTCCTGGTGGGTTTCTTTTTGGACACAACTTCTTTCAGACTCTCTAAGCATCCTGGACTTGCATGTCTAGTTCCTTTGCCATTTTGTGGAAGTTCTTCATTATTTTTGCAAATAAGTTTTCAATTTCTTGCTCTTCTTCTTCTCCTTCTTGCGCCCGTATAATTCAAATGTTGAAAAGTTTAAAGTTGTCCACAAGGTTCCTCAATCTTTCCTCATTTTAAAAAAATTCTTGTTTCTGCATTCTGTTCCAGTTGAATGTTTATTTCTTCCCTTTGTTCCAAATTGTTGATTTGAGTCCCAGTTTCCTTCCAGTCACTGTTGGTTACCTGTGTATTTTCCTTTATTTCACTTTGTATAGCCTTCATTTCTTGCTTCATTTTGCAATTGAGCTCAATCGTTTTTGTGAGCATCCTGATTACCAGTGTTTTGAACTCTGCATCTGATAGGTTGGCCGTATCCTAATAACTTAGTTCTTTTTTTTTAATTTAATATATTTTATTGATTATGCTATTACAGTTGTCCCATTTCTCCCCCATCATTCCCCTCTACCCTGCAAACCCTCTCCCACCCACATTTTCCCCCTTTAGTTCATGTCCATGTGTCATAAGTTCTTTAGCTTCTACATTTCCCACACTATTCTTGCCCTCCCCCTATCTATTTTCTACCCACCATCTTTGCTACTTATTCTCTGTACCTTCCCCACCGCTCCTCCTCCCACTCCCCTGTTGCTAACCGTCCATATGATCTCCATTTCTGTGGTTCTGTTCCTGTTCTAGTTGTTTGCTTTTGTTTTAGGTGTGGTTGTTAATAACTGTGAGTTTGCTGTCTTTTCACTGTCATGTTTTTTATCTTCTTTTTCTTAGATAAGTCCCTTTAACATTTCACATAATAAGGGCTTGGTGATGATGAACTCCTTGAACTTGACCTTATCTAGAAGCGCTTTATCTTCCCTTCCATTCTAAATGACAGCTTTGCTGGATATAGCAATCTTGGATGTAGGTCCCTGCCTTTCAAGACTTCAAATACTTCTTTCCAGCCACTTCTTGCCTGTCTCTTTTGAGAAATCAGCTGACAGTCTGATGGGAACTCCTTTGTAGGTGACTGTCTCCTTATCCCTTGCTGCTTCTAGAATTCTCTCCTTCATTTGAATCTTGGCTAATGTAATGATGATGTGCCTTGATGTGTTCCTCCTTGGGTCCAACTTCTTTGGGACTCTCTGAGCTTCCTGGACTTCCTGGAAGTCTATTTCCTTTGCCAGATTGGGGAAGTTCTTCTTTATTATTTGTTCAAATAAGTTTCCCACTTGTTGCTCTTCCTCTTCTCCTTGTGTTATCCCTATAATTCAGATGTTGGAATGTTTAAAGTTGTCCCAGAAGTTCCTAAGCCTCTCCTCATTTTTTTGAATTCTTGTTTCTTACTCGTTTTCAGTTTGGTTATTTGTTTCTTCCTTCTGGTCCACTCCATTGATTTGGGTCCCAGTTTTCCTTCCATATGTATTGGTTCCCCATGTATCTTCCTTCATTTCATGTATTGTAACCTTCATTTGTTCATCTAATTTGTGAGCAAAATCAACCAATTCTGTGAGCATCCTGATCACCAGGGCGTTGAACCGTGCATCTGATAGGTTGGCTATCTCTTCATGTCTTAGAGGAATTGGCTCTAGGGCTCTCATTTGTTCTCCGGGTTGCGCCATTTTTGGTGGTTTTTGTTTTGGTTTTGATCTGGTCGTGGCTGTTACATGAGGGGTGGAGCCTTAGGTGTTCCCCAGGGTGTGGCAGCCCAGTCTCTGGGTAGGGGTGGGGTCCAAGAGGGAACAATGGCGCCTGCTCTGCTCTCCCCTAGACTCCCATCCCCTCCGCCGCTTCCCCCTCACCCGGATTACCTGCGTGCGAGAATGTGGGACCGCCTGGTCAGCCAGCCGCCCTGTGCGGCCTCACTGGGTCTGCACAGTTGCCACCCCGTGCCTGGGATCCGACAGCTGCCACCTGTGGGCCTGCCAGTCGCCTGCACACTTGGGAACCACCAGCCACTGCTGCCTGTGTTCCTGGGGCCGCACTTACACTCTTTCCTGCCGTGACTCTGCCCCTCCCACCAGTCCGGACGAATGGTTGTTGGACTTCCGTACAGCTCAATTCTCTATTAGCTCTGGTTGTTTTCTTGTTTCTAAATATTTGTTGTCCTTAATTTTGGTTGTGAGAAGAGGCACAGTGTGTCCACTTATGCCTCCATCTTGGCTGGAAGTCTCTAATAATTTAGTTCTTTTTCTGGAGTTTTGATCTGTTCACTTGGGTCATGTATTTTTTATTTTGCCTCCACTTAACTGTTGTGTTAGACTGGGTGGAGCTTTAGGTATTCGTCAGAGGGGGGCTAACCTATTTCACGGCATTGTGGTGCTTTATGTGGGGGAGGGGTTAGAGAGGGATCAATGGTGTTTGCTCAGCTCTTGTTCTACTTTCCATCACTTCCCTTGCTTCCCACAAGTGCATTGTGCCCTTTCACATGCTGATTCCCAGGTGGGTGAGCTTGTGTTCATTCTAGGATCCTGTGGGCCTCTCCAGTGGACTCTCCTGTGAAACTAGGGGTTTCTCCCATCAATGCAACCCTCACAGGTTTTTACAGCTAGAGTTTTTGAGGGTTTATTTCACTGCACCAGATTCTTGGGTTTCAGGGTTTATCTTGCTCCCCAGTTGTACCTCCAGGCTTATCCACATGCAAATATGGGAAATCCCATCCATGTGCTGCCACCTTGCTTGGTTTACTATCTGCCCCAGCTTCCCATCTTTGCTCCTCCTACAATTCTGAATGAATGTTTCTTCTTTAACTCCTTGATTGTCAGACTTTCATGCAGTTTAATTTTCTGGCATTTGTTTTTTTGGGGTTTTTTTTTTTTGGTTGGTTTGTTTGTTTTTAAATTGGTTGTTATTCCATTTTTGGTTGTGTGAGGAAGTAAAGTGTTTTTACATGTCTCCATTTTGGCTGGAACTGCTTTATTTGTTGTTGTTCCTCCAGTTCTTGTAGATGTAGGGTTAGGTTTTTTATTTGAAATGTTTTCTTTTAAGTAGGCCTGTATTTCTAAGGTCTTCCCTCTCAAGACTGCCTTTGATATGCCCCATAGGTTTTGGACTGTTGTGTGTTCATTTCTATTTGTTTTCAGAAACTTTTTGATTTCTTCCTTGATCTCATTATTAACCTATTCATTGTTTAACAGCATGTTATTGAGTCTCCACGAATTTGAATGTTTTTGAGTTTCTTCTTGATGCTGGTTTCTAGGTTCAGACCATTGTGGTCTGTGAAAATGTTTTATATGATTGTAATTTTCTTGAATTTGTTGAGGCTTGTTTTGTGTCCTATCATGTCCTCTATCTTTGAAAACACTTCATGTGCATTTGAAAATAATGTGTATTTTGCTTCTTTTGTTTCTTTTCCACATTTTTTATTGTTGTTCAAATACAGTTGTCTCCATTTTCCCGTCACCACTCCCCCCCCACCAGCCATTCCCACACTCCCTTCCCTTATCCTACCCTCCTTTGGTTTTGCAAAAATAATAAAAATGAGCAAAGGACCTAAATAGACATTTCTCCGAAGAGGACATGCAAAGACAACAGTACATAAAAAGATGCTCAATGTCACTAATCATCAGGGAAATGCAAATCAAAACCACCGTAAGATGTCACCTCACTCCTGTTAGGACAACTATGTCTTCTTTATTAATTTACCCCTTTGTCATAATAAAATTCACTCTTTTTCTCTGGTAATAAATCTCATCTTGAACATTTTGTCTCATTAATATAGATGCTTCAACTTTTTAAAATCATAATGGTATGCATAACATTTTTTTATCTTTGATGCTTGAAACTCTTTATATTTCTTGTAGATTGAATATAGTTGAATCTTGAAATCCAATCTGAAAATATCTATTTTAATAGAAATATTTAGAAAAATCTACAAAGCAGCATCATTTTCTTCCTTGATAGTTTAATTCTTTTATCTTTCTGTTTCTTTTCTAAATGATCTGTATGTTCTTTGTTCATTTTTCTCCTTTTCTGGTCCTTTTGTGAATTGACTCTATTTTTGTATACCATTTGTCTATTTGACTTATTATTATATCTCTTATTTTTAGTTATTTATTTTTTTTATTTTGTTGTTCAAGTATAGATTTCTGCCTTTTACCCCCATCCCATCTCACCCCCAACCCTCCCCACCTCCCTCTGCCCCCCCCATATTTTGCTTCTTTGGGATGAAAGTTCATATGTGTGTGTGTGTGTGTGTGTGTGTGTGTGTGTGTGTTAAGTCCATTAGATCTAGGGCTTCCTTTTAGTTCCACAATATCCTTGTTGATATTTTGTTTAGAAGAGATATATCCATTTCTGGCAGTAGGGTGTTAAAATCCTCTAGTAAAAGTGTGTTGCTGGCTATATCTTTCTTGAAGACCCCCAAGATTTTCCTTATATATTTGGAAATATATATTCCATATATATATAGGGTGCATATATGTTAACAATGTTTATGACTTCTTGATGTACTCCTCCATTGAGTATTATGTAGTGTCCTTCTGTGTCTCTTTTTATTGACACTATTAAAATGGACTCTTGCAGTCAATTTTGTCTAGTATAAGTATGCTATCCCAGTTGTGTGTTCCTGCCCATTTGCTTGGAATATTTTTCCCCACCCCTTTACCTTCAGTCTGTGTAGGTCTTTTGTTCTGAGCTGGGTCTCTTTTAGGCAGCATATGCAAGGGTGATGTTTTCTTGTCCACTCAGCTACCCTATGTCTTTTGATTAGAGTGTTTAATTCATTTACATTTAAGGTTATATTGATAGGTACTTATTCATTGCCATTTTCCTGTTTTGTGCCCCTCTCTCTCACTCTATACTTTCATCTTCTTAAAGCAATCTCTTCAGCATTTTTTGCAATGCTGGTTTGGTGGAGGTGCATTCTTTTTACCTATTTTTTTTTTCTGGGAAATTCATTATTTTATCTGCCATTTGTTGCAGGTCTTTGCTTTTCATTACTTGGAATATTTCTTGCCATTGCTTTCTGGCTTGTAGTGTTTCTGTTGATAAGTCAGCTGCTAGCCTTACTGGAGCTTTATTGTATGTTACTATGTTTCTCCCTTGCCTCTTTTAAGATTCTCTCCTTTATTTAAAATTTGGCATTTTAATTATGATGTGTTTTGGAGTGGGCCTGTTTGGGTTCATCTTGATTGGGACCCTCTGTGCTTCCTGAACTTGCATGCCTTTTCCCATCTATAGGTTATGGAAGTGTTCTGTCATTATTTTTGAAACATGTTTTTTATCCTTTGCGCCTTTTCTTTTTCCTTCTAGTATTCCTATGATTTGAATGTTGTTACATTTCATATTGTCCTGAAGTTCCTTTAAGCTATCATCATACCTTTGAGTCTTTTTTCATGCTGGTGTTCTGCCTGGGCTATTATTTATGCCTTGTCTTCCAGGTCACTAATTTGGTCATCTGCTTCATTCAGCCTGCTTGCAATTTCTTCTAGTGTGTTTGTTTGTTTGTTTTTTACAGATATTATATTTTTCATTTCTTTCTGGTTCTTGTTTATAGTTCCTATTTCCTTTTCCATGTTGTTGTAGCTCCCACTCAGTTCCTTGTAGTTGTCAGTGAGTTCCTTGAGCATCCTTATAACCATTCTTTTGAATTCTGTCTGATAGTTTGCTTGCCTCCATTTTTTTTTTTTAACCGGGGATTCTGCCATTTCTTTTGATTGAGAGTTCTTCTTCTGTCTCCCTATTTTAGTTCATTCTTTTTTGTTTCTGTGATTCTAGATGCTCTACTTTGCCAGATGTCTTTGTGGGGTGAAGTTTTGTGGTAGGGGTTCTGTGAGACTCAGTATTGTGGTCTCTTTGATCTCCTTGTCTGGATGCCTTAGGGTTGCTCTTTTTTCCATTTGCATTAGCTCTGTTGTTGTTCCTGGGCTCTACTTGGTGGCTTCTTTGATAGTAGGGTCTCCCCTTCAGTGGGCTTACTGGTAGTCAGAACTCTCACCTTCTCCTGTATGCTTTTGTGCAGGCATTGGTTAACAAAGCTCTATTAACAGACAAACCTATGCCAGCAAAAAACAACAACAACAACAACAAGATACCCCTACCACATCAGGCATCTCAAGCACAATTGAGCAAACATTAACAAAGGTGATGAAAGTTTACAAGTATTATAAGATATGACAAAGGGGATATGAGATAATTTAAAGAGGGAAAAATGTTATTGAGTTGTAAGAGATAAAAGAGCTGATAAGAGTTGTTATAGAACTAAGGTGAAGAAAGGGAGAATAATATTTAAAATGTAGGTAAATCAAGGAAGGGCAATGTGAACAATGTGGTAAGAAAAGGGAAGAGTATACTATGAGGTTTGAAGTAAAACTGAAAAAGTATGGATGAATGGGAGCAAAATTGTAGAAGAATCACACTAGGGTAGAATGCAACACCAACTGAATGAAGTTTAGTAAAGTTGGAAGTGGAATAAGAATATTGTATAAAAGCAAAAAATGAACATGAGATGTCTATCATAAAGATTAATCATTTTAGAGTATGGGGCAAGCAAACCACTAAGAGTAAAGAGTAAAGCCCAGTTAGAGAGAGGTAAAAAAAAAATGAAATAACATTCCTCAATCAACTTGTCTGTGGTAGGGGGGAAAGTGAAATGGAGTAAGACAGCGGGAGGGTATTCTATGGGACTTAAAGTACAAACAAATAATGAACAAATAGAAATTCCTTTAGAGAAGTACAGCAATGACCATGGTATTTCACCCAACTAGCCACATTTTATAAAAAGGGGAAAAGAAATGAGAAATTAGAGGGGAAAAAGAATGTGTGCTGACTGAAGAAGAAGAGCACTATGTGAGGTTAGGTGGAGGAGAAATAGCATTGGTAAGGGATAGGAACATGGAATAATGTAAGAGAAAATAAAGTTTAACACAACAGTAATAAAGGTCAGGAAGATGGGTAAATGGTTTAAGACAAGGGGTGTTATATGGGACTTGGAATAACCATGATAAAAAAAATATATAATCTGAATAAAAAGAATAAAAAGTAAATGACCAAGTAGCAAATTATTTGGAATAAAAGTGAAGTGAAAAAAGAAAAATTAAAATGCAATATGAAAGGGAGAAAAACAACATGAACAAATAAACAGAAAACCTACTTAAATGAAAAAGAAGGGAAATTTAAAAAAACATGCAAGTGCTGATGAAGAGCAAAGTGAAATTTGTCTCAGGGGTTGGTGTTTGCCTTCTGACTTTTTGGATCTTTCTCTGTGTTTGTCTCAGCTCCAGGTCTTACTGTCTTACTCTTGGGGAAAAAAAACAAAAAAACAAAACAAAAAACCCTGCTTATGGTTGCTAAGCCTGCCCGGCTGGCATTGCACATCTTCCTGGCTCCTGCAGGCAGTGGGAGTTTGGGCTCCATTTTTCCTCTCTGGCGGTTCAGCAAGGAAGTGAACTCAGACTGGATGACAATAATTATAGGTGCCCATTTTCCAGCCCATGTCCTCAGAGCACTGTCGGCCCACACTCTCCACTCTGTGCAGTTATGCCAAGCTGACACTGATAAACCATCTTGATTTACACCCTTTGATCAATCCATGAGGTGCACTGAGTGTGAACAAATTGTACCCACAATCCTCCCTTCTCAATGGCTTGGCAGCTATGTGCACAAGGTCCCTGTCTAGTGTGCCTTAGTTCCGCTTTTGAAAAATCTCTTTGGGCACCACTGCTGCTCTGAGCCACTGCACAGCTTTCCACACACTCCAACCCTTGGGCAAGTCCAGAGTCTCTCTCAGGCATGGCCCACTGTGGCCCACCTCTTCTCCCAGCTCCAGGTGCCACCAGGTTCACCCCAACTCTCTGGCACTGCCCTGGCCAGCAACTGCCGCCTGGCTTGGGTCCTCTGTCAGCTGTTTGCCTGTGTGCCTTGTTCCCCCCCGGTGACACATGTTCAAGTTTCTCCTTGTGCAGGTCTGCAATTTGCCTTCCCTGGGAGCAGAAATGGCTGCTAGGTTGCTATTACTGACCCAGCTCTCCAATGTTTTCCCTGAGGCAGCTAGTCAATTTGTGTTCTGATGTGGTTTGAAGCCAGCTACTGCGTATGTTGGTTCTGGGGCCTTTTGGAATGGATTCTGGTAGGTGTCAATGTCAGACACTGCCTGTGACTATCTTTGGGCTACCATTTAGGAGCTAGTAGGCAATCCCTGGGTGGCAGTTCCCTGTGGTGGGACTGGGTTTTTATGGAGCATACCAAGCCATACACTAAGACTTGCTGTCACCCATACTTAATCCAGGGCAGGTCAATGAAAGCACCAAGGAACCCTGAGATCCATCACTAGTTTGCTGGCTGCCCACTAGGCTTAGCCTCTGAGTTACAGGCAGTTTGTGATTTGTGAGAGGCGAGTTTCTCAGTTATTTACCATGTAGAGGAAATGATATCCACTTGGTGTATACAGATTCTAACTTAGTACTTGTGCTGGCTCTGAGGTCACTCAGCAAGTTTCAGAGTATGCCCAGGCCTGCTGCTGCCTGCCTGGGGATTCTGGGACCTTTGTGGTGGGGCTAGTGCCTCTCTCCAGGCTAATGTGTTGAGGATTTGGGGTGGGCTCAACACAGGAACAGTTGTACCATTCAGGCACACAGGGGAAGAAATGTCTATCTTCCGAAAGCCACACAACTCAACCTCTGTGTCTCCGGCACACCAAAGCCTGTGTGAACTTGCAAAGTTTCTCAATAGAGGCTGCACTGTGAACTTATGACGGAAGACTAAAAAAGCCCTGTCCATCTGGAGCAATCCTGGTGGGGAAGGGCCTCAGGGGGTTGGTAAGGAGGGGCTGGTGACACTCCCCAGGCTGATGCCTTGGAGAGGTGGGGGCCAGTCCAATACCAGAAAGGTGGCACTGCTCTGGGTACAGGAAAGAGTCCTTGCCCAACAGCCCCACAATGCAGTTTCTCCATGTGTGAATCTTCGTATTGTTTAATGAAACAAAATCACAGATACACAAAACTGTTGGTTATGGATGTACAGTGGAAACTTGGTTCTCAAACTTAATTCGTTCAAGAAGCATTTTGTTTGAAAACCAAAGTGTCCTTTGTTGCCTCAGCGATGCATGACTGATCATACAGGTGAACAACCTTTCATTATGAAAGGTTGTTGGGTCAAGAATCAAAAACCAAATTTTTTTGACAACCAAGGCGTTTTTCCATGAACAACTTGGTTGAGAACAGAACTGTTGGAGAACCAAGACATTGAAGAACTCAGGTTTGACTGTATAAATATTGCACACACATTCTTCCAGATATCCAAATAGCTTGCTCTCTCCATAGCAGGCTTCTCAGTGAGCTCTTTCCCTCTCCATGCTATTTAAAATCAGTCCATCCTTTAGATGACTTTTTCTAATTTTATTTTTCTTTATACTTTTCCCCTACAGATGTATTTTCCTGATATAGTTGCTGGTAGCAACAAGAATTCAAACTATGTAGTTATGGTGCCTTGTCAATAAAAAATATCATTCCTAGATTAATACAAATGTGGGGCCAAGATTTGCTCTCAAGGACTGCACATATTACTATAGAACATAAAAATGTTGCATTGATTAGCCAAAAGCAATAGCCACTACATAAATTTTATATGATAAAATTAGTGGATACATCCATTGAGGCTTTTGGTCCATGCCTAGTTTTTTTGAAATTTGGTCAATCCTTAACCTCCATGGAGACATTTAGTCCACAGCAAAAGGTCCTGAAATCTGTCATATCAAAACATTCCATGAGTGTATTTGGTCCATGCCAAATGGTCCTGGATATTTGGACTTGTAAAAGAAGTTCACTTAGAAAACATCTGTGTCACTTCCGGCCAAGATGGAGGCGTAGGCGGACACACTGTGCCTCCTCTCACAACCAAAATTAAGGACAACAAATATTTAGAAACAAGAAAACAACCAGAACTTATAGAAAATTGAACTGTACGGAAGTCCAACAATCATTCATCCAGACCGGTAAGAGGGGCGGAGTCGCGGTAGGAAAAAGTGGAGGTGCGGACCCAGAACGCAAGTAGCAGCGGCTCGCAGTTCCCAGGTGCACAGGCGGCAGCTGGCGGACCCCGGGCACAGGGGGGCAACTGTGCAGACCCAGTGAGGAAACACAAGGCAGCTGGCTGACCAGGGGGTCCCACATTCGCGCACGCAGGCGGTCCAGGCAGAGGGGAAGTGGCGGAAGGGACTGAATCCAGGAGAGAGTGGAGCAGGGGCCATTATTCCCTCTCGGATCCCGCCCCCACCTATAGCGTCACAACCCAGCGACTGGGCTGCCCCGCCCTGAGGAACACCTAACGCTCCACCCCTCATACGTAATAGCTGCGACCAGACTAAAACCAAACCAAACCAAAACAAAAAAACCCCACCAAAAATGGCTCAAACCGGAGGAAAAATGAAAACCCCGGAGTCAATTCCTCTAAGCAATGAAGAGATAGCCAACCTATCAGATGCACAGTTCAAAGCACTGGTTATCAAAATGCTCACAGGATTGGTTGATTTTGCTCATAAATTAGATGAGAAAATGCAGGCTACAATACGTGAAATGAAGGAAGACGCATGGGGAACCAATAGAGATGGAAGGAAAACTGGGACTCAAATCAATGGAGTGGACCAGAAGGAAGAAATTAACAACCAAACAGAAAACGAGGAAGAAACAAGAATTCAAAAAAATGAGGAGAGGCTTAGGAACCTCCAGGACATCTTTAAATGTACCAACATCTGAATTATAGGGGTACCGGAAGGGGAAGAGGAAGAGCAACAAGTGGAAAACTTATTTCAACAAATAATAAAGGAGAACTTCCCCAATCTGACAAAGGAAATAGACTACCAGGAAGTCCAGTAAGCTCAGAGAGTCCCAAAGAAGTTGGACCCAAGGAGGAACACATCAAGGCACATCGTAATTACATTAGCCAAGATTCAAATGAAGGAGAGAATTCTAGAAGCAGCAAGGGATAAGGGCACAGTCACCTACAAAGGAGTTCCCATCAGACTGTCAGCTGATTTCTCCAAAGAGACCTTACAGGCAAGAAGGGGCTGGAAAGAAATATTTGAAATCTTGAAAAGCAGGGACCTACATCCAAAATTGCTCTATCCAGCAAAGCTGTCATTTAGAATGGAAGGACAGATAAAGCGCTTCTCAGATAAGGTCAAGTTCAAGGAGTTCATCATTACCAAGCTCTTATTATATGAAATGTTAAAGGGACTTATCTAAGAAAAAGAAGATCAAAAATATGACAATGAAAAGACAGCAAACTCACAGCTATTAAGAACCACACCTAAAACAAAAGCAAACTAAGCAAACAGCTAGAACAGGAACAGAACCACAGAAATGGAGATCCCATGGAGGGTTAGCAACAGAGGAGTGGGAGGAGGAGAGGGGGGGAAGGTACAGAGAATGAGTAGCATAGATAGTGGGTAGAAAATAGACAGGGGCAGGGGAAGAATAGTATGGGAAATGTAGAAGTTAAAGAACTTATGACACATGGACATGAACTAAAGGGCAGAATGTGGGTGGGAGAGGGTGTGCAGGGTGGGGGGAATGATGGGGGAGAAATGGGACAACTGTAATAGTATAATCAATAAAATATATTAAAAAAAAGAAAACATCTGTGGATTCAAATAGCCTGTTTATTTACACTTTTGTTTTACAAGATTAATACACAAAAAATACTCTCATGTTTCACTGTAATTGTGTTGTTACTGTATTCACAATAATCTTTGCCTTGGTATACAAGCTGGAAAAAGTACATGGGGTTAGGTACATGGATCAGATTTCAAATTGTCAACGAAGAGTCGGATTGGAATTAGCTGTGTGCACTAAAGAATTCACAGAGAAATTCATAGAGGATTAACAATCACAGATGGGATCTAATGACGCATGGTGCAGTTAATATGTCACTAGGCATTTGGTTGGGTATGATTGTTTTCAATAACCATGGAGTATAAAAGAAAAAAATTATTCAAAAAGAGCATTTCAGGAGTAAGAATGGGTGTGGTTCTCCTACCACATAGCAGTCAGGTATATTAGGGGGAGGTATATTAGGTATATTATGTCATGGGGGGAATACCAGATATCCAGAAACCCCAGTAGAGCTATCCTATTGCCTCGGGTTAATGTCTGATGTGTCTCTTGAATTAATGTCCTACAAAGGCATGACTGCGGCAGACTGCAAGAAAGAGTCTGCTGCTATTTGTAGAAGTTTTAGTAGGTGTAACTCCCATACTTACCTGACGGCATGGACCACTATGCTTTTGCCTGGTGCCTACCTACTGACTGATCCAGGGTGGCCAAATCAGGTGTCAAATCCATAAGACATTAGTAAGAATTATTCCTCCAGTAAATCAGCAATCATTGGTCAGCTAGAAAAGGAGAAAAAAAAATGTTCTGTTCCTTAGCAAAATGACACCTTTATTTGAAAAATCTCTACATAATATGGCAGAAATAGTATACTCACATAAAGAAAAGGCAATGCTATATTATAAGTTTTTGTTGCTACTTCCATTCCTTATACAAAGACAGTACGAAAAGGTACCAGTACTGTGAAGATAGGAGAATCTGCGATGCCTGATGCACAACTATTCGGGATTTGAATAACATTCAAGACAGGAATGGAAAACATTAGAGAAAGATGGTACTGAAAGGAGAGTAAGGAAAACCCTGGCTAAGTTAAAACACGCAGAAGAGCCAAATGTAATACCATCACAGGTACTTCAAAGAGTTCTCCATGATATTCGTCATAAAGAGATCCTGTTAATGCTACCAAGAAGGAAACTTATTAACGAGGCATGTAAAAATTAAAAACAGACACTTACCACCAAACTAAACTTTATTTCATGAAGTTGAAATTACAGAGGAGTATAAAGTGATCAGACATGAAAAACCACTTCTTATGCACAATTCTGGTTCTTGAGATGATGTAATAATTTTTATTTATACAATTTTGGACAATATTCAATATTTAAGTGCCAGTACTACATTATTCAGTCGTGGCACCCTCAATGGAGCATCAACACAGTTCAATTATTTACTATACATAGTGTAGTATAGCGTTATACTAGCCACTGATTAATGCCCAAACAATAAAAAATGAGAAGCCACTTAAAGATATATTTGCACAGGAAAGAAATAGCATTAACCCTTCATTGTGCAGGATGATTTTGATATTGCAAATATAAATGTGATTTGACTACTACTAAATGAAAATGTGCAAGTAAAAGGATAGTCATTCCACAACCATATTTGTTTACTATAGTAAACAAATTTGGGGGGGATCTAACTCGCAAGTAAATGACAATAAAAAGTAACTCCTGTAAATGTATCCATGTTGTTTGGACATCAATTTGTACCCTTGGAAGATGTAAATAAAACTTAAGTACATTATGGAGAATGCAGAAGAAAATTTAGATGACATAATAGATTATGTTGGGGGAGGGCATGTCCTTGGAAGGTGTGGCGGAGGCAATAGACTAGAATCTTTCAGGACTTCTACTAGAAACTTGGAATGTATACAGAGCAGTACTGAAGGCTGATCACAGGACAAACAACACAGTGGAATGGTGGCGTAACAAATTTCAAAACTGATGGTGGAGTATTATCCTTCAATTTGGAGATCTACAAAAGTGTCAAAAGATAAACAGCAAAGCAATAAAGTTATCACATAGGTACTTGGTGGTCATATTCAAATACAGTCACCAACTTCACAATGATATCAACAAAATCAAATTTGTGTAACTAAAATTGTTAACAGATATAATAAATATAAAGCCAATAATCAGGTTGATATATTCTTGAGAGCAATTGCTCATTGACTTTTAAGAGTAAATATATGACAAACTTCATGACAAATAAAAACAAGAATAAATGTGAAATACAAAATTCATCATAAATTATAATAACAAATAAAATTTTAACAAAGTTAAATGTATTATTTAATGAATCATGGACCAAATGTCTCAGCAGACATTTTAGACAGGACCAAATACCAAAGATATTTTGGTGTGGACTAAAGGTCACCATACATATTTTGAACGAGACCAAATATCAAGGACCTCTTGATATCTGTCTTGGTCCAAAGGGTATAGACCAAATATCTCAATGTTTTGGACAATACCAAATGTAAGGATGTGATAAAAATGCCCTATCAAGCCAACAAGAGAAAGAGTGAATAAATCAACAGTGCAGGGACAACTGGCTATTTATTTGGAATATACAGCTGCTTACTTCACACTACATGTAACAAACAATGCCACAGATGGATATATGAATAATGCAAATATATATGTCTGCTTCAGGCATGTTAAAGGAGAGACACACCTGCCACAATGCTCAGTTCCAAAAGGAATTTACTTAGGACTCCAAAGCAATACAAAGCAGAAACACAACTTTCAACTAGTAGAATAGACTTCTAATACTGAGACTTTATATAGGAATTTACAGGAATTAGAAAATACTGTGCTGCTTGTTCTGCACTGGCTCCAACCAGATCTTCTCTGTGTCCACTTTGGCTTACCTGCAGATGGCATCTGCTTGGGTTCTCTAAAGGGAGGCACCAGCAATTTGGTATCACATTTCTGGTAGTGACAATATCTACTATATGGTGGCCTTTCCTTCATGAGACCAAGTTTTGTTGGGTTCTGTTAACACTTGTTTCCCTCCTTTGCCTTTAGAATGGTAACCATGGCTTCCTGCTGATGCTAGTCTCTAGGTGTATCAACAGCCCTTGTGTCTGTCCCACACCACTGCAAGTCTGCCATTAAAATCTTCTAGAATTGTGTTTTTCCCCAGAACCATTGCTGACACAAGACCCATCCCTATATTAACCTGTCAAAAGAAATAATTCTTCCCAAAAATCACTGTACAGAACATTAACACTTAGAAAAGAATTCACCTCTGCTGCTGGGGGGAATGCCTTCAGCTCTAAGTAATAGCCCTAAGAATAAATACGAAACATTATTATCACATTATCATAAGGTTCTCACAGAGAGAAGATCCAGATGAAGTTGCACATCTCAATGGATGTCACCTCCAAGCCAGGGTTTTCCCATCTTCTGTACTGTTATCTTCAGGCTATAGTCCTTTGGGGCCACAAACTATAATATAACATATAGACATGAAAAAGTCCAGCAGAATAGAGACATGTCTTCTCATGTCCTAACAATATTTTATTGCTGAGATCTTTCCCGGAAGCACTGCAGAATATTTTCCAAACATCTCATTGCTCATATGACCATCCAACAAAATCTTTAGAATATCCAGACTAATCTGGATTTACCCTAGTATCATCTGGGAGAACGAAACAAAGACATAACAGAGCTCAGCAATTAAGAAATACAGTCTCCTGAAACTGCGTATCAACATGTTGCAATGAAACCCGGGAACAGTAGGACAAAGTCAACAGAGAGAATATATGATAATCTATTATATGAAAAACAAACACATAGTTCCTGGATTACATACAACTCAGGTTACACATACCATGCCTAAACAGATACAGCAATGAAATAGCAAGAGTATAAAAGAGGCATTTCATTACATGCCACTATTATTTATTTATACAGTACAGTATTACTGTTTATAACTGCTGTTTATGTGAAATATATGGAAATATCATTATTAACAGCAATTACAATACTGACTGACCAAGAAGCAGCATAAAAACCTCAGAAAAAAAGTTTGGCTTTTTAATGGAAGTAGTAGTTCAGTAATAATGGCTGTGCTCATTCATAGATGCCAAAAAAAATCAGAAGGTAGGTGATGTGGTTGTAAAATAACATATACTGGCCATACTTTAAAAAGACTCAGGTACTACTAAGAATAGAAGCAGAGGTAGTTAAACACCTCATCGTTTGCCTTATTTATTGAAGAGGCAGTTTAGCAATAATGGCCATAGCCATGTATTTATATCAGGAAAGAAGAGAAAGGGTACGTGGTTTGTACCTTAAATTTTCCAAATATATGTATTCTTATATCCTATTGTGCTAGTAAACATTTGACAATAGGTTCTATGAGAAAATAACCCTAAGTTGTAGAGTTTGCCAATTTCCATGGTGTAAATACTTCCACTAAAGTCAAGCTACCAACATGATGGAACTGAATATAAAGTTAGAAAGAGACTGTGCAGTAGCACACCATTATACAGTATGCTCTCTATGTAGATTCGATAATATAAGTAACCTAAAGAACCAATAGTAAAATGTTATAAAATAATTAGGAAGTAATGAGTGTTGAATATTTACTACTTTTGTTTTTAATATAATTTAACTGTAACTTTATATAATTTAATTTTTCAATGACTATGTTTAACAACTGGCTCACAAAATGCCTGAAAATCTGACAATCAGCAGTACTTCCATGCCAGTATGATCTTATTCTAGCAAACCACTATATGTGTGTGTGTTTAAATATATTTATATCTACATAGTGTAATTATGTCAACCTATAAAGACACTGGTGGCATTTCATGTGGGAAATATTAATATAGACCACAATAGGTGTTTAACTAATGGTCATACTTTCTCTTCACAAGCATGTTGGGCTCTAATTAATTAAGCATACATCAAATTAAGCATACATCAAATTTCTGTTATATTAGAATACTTCTACTTAAATAACATCTGCACACATTAGAGACTCTTCACATAAATGTTTAATGCTACAGTTATTCAACATTTTTAAGCCTCAAATTACACTGTGAATACCAATATAACAATATCGCACATTATATTTACAATAAAATTTTGGTATCACATTTGGTATACGACACTTAGACAACATAAATTCTGTATGAAGATCTTTCCCATATTACTTAAATAAATTTTCCCTCAGTACAAATTTTCTGACAAAAATTTAGTTTTTCTTAACATCTTCTACATATTTAAAACATTAATATGGTTTTATTTGAATACTGATTATCTAAAGTACAATAACTTTTGGGTAATCTGCAATGTTCTTTGGGTTTCATTAATCTCATTTTTAAAATTAAATAATGAATTTGAAAGGGTGGATGAAGGTTTCTGAATATTCAGGATGTGGAAAGAGCTTTCACCCTTGCATGAATTCTCTGATGTTTAGTGAGCACTGACCTCTGACTAAAGGTCTTACCACATCCATTACACTCATAGGGTTTCTCCCCTGTGTGAGTTCTATGATGCTTAGTAAGAGCTGATTTCTCACAGAAGGTTTTCCCACACTCATTACATTTGTAGGGTTTCTCCCCCGTGTGAGTTCTTTGATGTACAATGAGATTTGACTTCACACAGAAGGATTTCCCACATTCGTTGCATATAAAGGGTTTCTCTCCTGTGTGTGTTCTCTGATGTACAGTTAGTGCTGACCTGTGGCAGAAGGATTTTCCACATGCATTACATTCATAGGGTTTCTCTCCTGTATGTGTTCTGTGATGTTCAGTGAGGTTTGACTTCACGCAGAATGTTTTCCCACACTGCTTACATTCATAAGGTTTTTCTCCTGTATGAGTTCGTTGATGGTTGGTAAGGTGTGGTTTCTGACAAAAGGACTTCCCACATTCAGCACATTCATAGGGTTTCTCTCCTGTGTGTGTTCTCTGATGTTGAGTGAGGTTTGACTTCTCCCAGAATGTTTTCCCACATTCAGCACATTCAAAAGTTTTTTGTCCTGAGTGAGTTCTCCGAGGTTGGGTGAGATGTGACTTCTTGTTGAAATTATTTCCATTTTCTTTGTGCTCATAAGGTTTCCCCCCCATATGTACTATCTGATGTTTAAAGAGAGCCGATTTTACCCCTGTTTTGTGGCTTACATTATATGTATGGGGAATCTTTCCTGCATAAGTTCTCTGATGGATAATGAAAGCTGAATTATCACAGAAAATTTGCTCATATTTATTATATTCATAAGGATTCTCTCCTGTAAGAGCTTTCTGATGTCCCAATCTTAAATCCATACAGAAGTAATTCCCACAAATACTGCATACATATGGTTCTCTTTTCAAATGAATTCTCTGAGATAAACTGAGCTTGAAACTTTGGATGAAGGTTCTTTGACATTCATTATAGTTACAGAGTGTCTCTCCTATCTGAGCTTTCTTGTTTGAGAAAAATGCTGCCTCCTCTTGGAAGCTTTGTCCATTTTCAGTATACTCAGAAGGCTGGTCAATAATTGATTGAGTAAGATCCTGGAAATGACCAAGGATATTCCTTTTTTGATTATAGTTATAAGATTTTCCTCCAGCAGGAATTTTCGTATGCCTAATATCAAAAAGCAATTTCTCATATAAATTAAACTTATCAGGCTTTGTCCCAGAATAGTTCTTTCTACTAATAATTAAGCCTGAGATGTTCTTCAAATTCATTTCACAAGAGTCACATATCTCATCTGAAATATTTCTTGAAGGAACACAGTCTGTAGCCAGACTGAAAGTTTTCCTTACTCTCTCACCACTTAATGTTTTGTTGGTGGTAACAGCAAATGGCCAAAAATGTTCATCTTGATTTTCCTGGCTGTTCTCTATCAGGTAATCAACTTTCCAGTTTTCTAGAAATGAGAAAAATAACCACATATATGAATATCAGTATCCTTCTAATGAAATTGGACTTTTACATAAATGTCATTATATAGTCAATTTTTTGTTTTAGGACCAGTTTCCTGGTATGAACTAAATGCAAGTATACATTTCCTGTACCCTCTGCTTTGAGTGGAAACTACATGCTGTAGGGGAAACAGTGAAAGAAAAGTAGCAATGACATTTAACACTTAGATAAAACTTCAAAACTGGACAAAAATAGAAATAAAATTCAAAGCACAGGGAACCGAGGTGTGGCTGATTCAGAAACATATAAGCTCAAGAGAATGGGGTGAACCCAAAAGAGACATTAAACACAGAATAAAGCGACAGTGAAGATTAGTAGACAAGGGTCTTCAAAGGATGAACTACATTTGGTAAAGGGAGAAGAGCTTACTCCTAATTCCCTCATACACAGATCGCTGAGTTAGGATTTTTTTTAGAATACATGCCTGTACTCTACACACCAATACCAAACTAAAGTTCTGAAAACACAATTTCCTCAGGTTCAAAAAAATAGTCCTATAACCTAGGACACAGATTTTCCTTTAATTTAATTAAAAAAAATAATTATTTAAAAAATGCTACGAGAGGCAAGTTTGTAAAGGTGAAATAAACTCAAGACATGGTGAATGAGCTGTAGAGATTTTCTGAGCATTGTTTACTTAGGAAGCAAGAAACTCAGAAAACTGGATGAGTTCAACAAAGGAAGTTATTCTTTGTTTGTTTTTAAGGGAAACAGACTGAAATACATATTAGAGGAAGAATTTGGTTTGGCAGAGGCAGATTATGATTTATGTCCTTACCTTCTTACAGCTTGATTACTATGGTAAGTTCCTCATTAATATGCATGATTACTATGGTAAGATCCTCATTAATATGCACTTTTTCTCACCATTTGATATATCAAAGTCAAAATAAATTTCTGAAAGCATCCCTTTCCTTATGTTTTACAGAATACTATGTTACTGCAGATTCCAACTCTCTATCTAGCTGTGATTCACCACAATACAAATGTTCAATAGAAAATACAACACAGATGAATAACAGACCATCTCTGGAAAGTGACCAGGTTCATTTTATTTCCTCACAGCTGTTAATAATATTGTCCTAACCATCAAGTCATACGTTTCTTATTTCAACCTAGTAGCTTACTTCTCCCCCTAAATAATTTTGTTTCTTTAAATCTGCTGTTATTTCTGAGTATATCTATTACATTTAGGTTTATAGCTTTTATACCTAGTATCATCTGTGGATTTTATTCACCTGTAAGACCCTTAAAGATCACATTTCTCTACACGGTTCTGAGATCTTAAAGTAGACATTATCATAAAAATTTGGGGGTACACTTCACTGTTGTTACCTAATGCAACAATAACAAAAACATGTTTTAAAAAACCTATAATGGTCCTGAGCCCAGCTCGAAGGACCAACAGATAATAGTTATTATCCTGGAAAAACCAAATCAAAACAAAAACTAACAACTCCCACAGATGCGAGTACTAATTCACATTTAGTACTCAAAGTACCATTACACAAGTCCATTAAAAATATCTCTCTGTGACCCTGGCTGGTGTGGCTCAGTGGACTGAGTGCTGGCCTGCAAACCAAAGAGTCACCAGTTTGATTCCCAGTCTTGGGGTACATGCCTGGGTTGCGGGCCAAGTCCCCAGTAGGGGGAGTGCAAGAGGCAACCACACGTTGGTTTCTCTTCCTCTCTCCCTCCCAACCCCTCTCTAAAAATAAATAAAATAAAATCTTTATGGAAAAAATCTCTCCGTGGCTCTAACTGGGTCTCTTATAAATTGCTCATTTCCAACAATACACCTTTGAGTTAACTAGCTGCATTCCAGCCTGGTTCTCTTTGGAACCTGGACATCCTTCAGGAAATGATACTTTCTTTAATGCTACAACAAACCACCAAAATTATATAAATAAATAAAATAAAAGAACAAAATCAACAAACTCTATAACATTCCTACCATTTTCACTCTCCATTTGCTGCCTTTAGAAGTTACTGTCTGTATAATTTACTTTAATGTAAAATAAATCTCTTGTTCAATGTTATGCCCTTTGTAATGACCACAGTCTGGATCTTGGCAGGTATTACCAAAATCCCATGTCCTCTGACTTCATTGAGGAGACAGTACCCTAATAATTATTAAAAAGAAATGTGCATTTCTTTTCAACCTGTACATGATGAGCTATAATACAGAAGGACAAAATATGGAATGTGTATTTAAAAAAAGGATTACTGAATGCTTTCTGAATGGATAAAAAAGAAACTCTTCTAAATTTGACTCCAGGATTAATCAACATAATAACTGTTAAAATAATAGAATTAGGAAAAGTAAGAAAGAGCCTTCAGTTTATGGGATAAGAAAAAAAAACCCTTAGAAAGAGACATATGATCAGGTTTGAGTTTTGGGGGACATGGCCACTAGTGGGTTAGGGTCATCAAATATGGACTATTAGTTATAGCAAAAAATTAAGCTCTAACTTAAAATAAATGAAATACAACAGATGTTACTATGTGCCATGCAATATCTAAACACTTTATATGCACAATATTAAGTGTCTGAAAATGCAAGAGAATAAGAATAAAAGTTAGATAAATGAGTCAGCATTTACAGGGTTCTGGTCCAGATGGTGGCATAGGTAAATGAGGTACTCAAATCCTCCCACAATCACTTCAACACTACAACTAAACTACAGAACAACCATCATTCAGAACCACCTGAAATCTAGCTGAACAAAACTCCTACTAAAACTCCTACTCCTAGCTGAACAAATATCCAACTAAGGACATATAGAAGCCCACATGGAGACTGGTAAGAGGGGTGGAGATGTGAAACAGGTCTCACACCCATCGCTGGCAGAAAAAGTCAGGAAGGATATAGAGCAAGGGACATAAAGGAAAGAACAAGCAAATGGGACTTCATCAAAATAAAAAGGTTCTGCACGGCTAAAGAAAACATCAGCAAAATTAAAAGGGAACCAATCCTATAGGAAAATATATTTGCCAATGATACTTTTTGGACAAGGGTTTAGCTTCAAAATATATAAAGAGCTGACATGACTCCACATCAGGAAGGGAAATAACCCAATTAAAAAATGGGCAAAGGACCTGAACACTTCTCCAAGGAGAATATACAGAGGGTCCAGAGACATAGGAAAGGATTCTCAGCATCACTAGCCAACAGAGAGATGGAAATTAAAACTACAATGAGATACCACTTCATACCAGTCAAAATAGCCATCATAAACAAATCAACAAATAAGTGCTGGCAAGGTTGTGGAGAAAAGTGAACCCCGGTACACCACTGCTGAGAATGTAGACTGTGTAGCCACTGTGGAAAACAGTATGGAATTTTCTCAGAAAACTGAAATGGAACTGCCATCAGAACCAGCAATTCCCACTGGTGGGATTATACCCTAAGAATCCTGAAACATCAATTCAAAAGAACCTATGCAGCCTAATATTCATAGCAGTACAATTTACAATAGCCAAGTGCTGGAAACAGCCCAAGTGTCCATGGGTAAATGAGTGGTTCAAGAAACTGTGGTATATTTACACAATAGAATACTACACAGCAGAAAGAAACAAGGAGCTCCTACTCTTCATGACTATATGGATGGAACTGGAGAGCATTATACTAAGTGAAATAAGCCAGGCGGTAAAAGACAAATACCATATGATCTCACCTATACGTGGAACTTCATCAATAAAACAAACAGGCAGGCAAAACAGAACCAGAGACATGGAAATAAAGTACAAAATGACAGTAATCAGAAGGGAGGGGAGAGGGGGATAATGGGGGAAAAAGGGAGAAGAGTCATTAAGGAAAATGTAGAAAGGACCCATGGACAAAGACAAGGGGAGAGGTGGTAGTGAGGACTGAATGTGGGAGGTGAGGGTGGGTAGGGCAGGGGAGAAAAATGGGACAACTGTAATTGAAACACAATTAAAAAAGAAAAAGAAAAAATCAGGAGGGATATCTCAGCTACAGAGGTCTCCCCTGAGGAGTAAGGGGACCCAACCCTACATTGCACTCCCCTGCCTACAATTCCAGTGCAACAAAGAGAAGTTCCCATAATTTCTAGGACTAAAACACAGCTTGGATTGTGGTTGAATGAGATGGAGGGCTTCAGAAGTCCCAGACGTTCCTCTTAAAACAAGCTTACTTGGACTCACTCTAAGTTTCAGTGGTGGGGCATCACGGACATAAGGGGGAAAACTGAGTTGTCTGGCATTGGGCAAGAGCTGGAGGGGCAGCTTTCCCCCAAACAGAAGGACTAGCAGAGGACATTGTTCCTTTCCTGGTACCTCCCCCACAGCCTGTAGGCAGGCACCATATCTGAGTCTCCTTCAGTGTAGCTAACACTGTTGACCCCACTCAGGTGATTCCTTGAAACCCTGCCCCACCAGTCTTTTAGGCCCAGCCCAGGCTGTTTCCAGTGGCTTTTCCATACAAATGGTTTTTCTTGGCTCATGCTTCAGACTTTCCTAAAATCTCTCAAAGTAGCAGCATCTGGCTTCACAGCGTGACCTTTCCTGGGCAACTCCAAACCCAGTGCAAGTAGCAGCCATCTGCAGATCACTTTATAGGCTAGGTAACCCTAGGCAGGGCACAGGTATCAGTTGACTTTGGCCGGTACAACCTGAAAGTCTCCAGGAGCCAGCACACCCAGTGCACATCAGGCCACACTGAAGTCACCCAACCTCTTCCACAAGGGACTCACCCAACGGGTGGACTCAGCAGGCTCACTGAGTAAGTCCTGTGCCTACTGCATAGTGTAGTACACTATAGTATACTGCCTACACAGTGTAGGGGGTACACCTGGAGTGCCCAGCTCTGATAATTGAGAAGGCTATACCACTGGACCCTACAGGATACCTACATAAGGCCACTTCATAAGCTCAGGAGACATAGCAGCTCTATCTAATATACAGAAAAAAACAGGGATGCAGTCAAAATAGTGAGACAAAGAAACATGTACCAAATGAATAGAACAAAACTCCAGAAAAAAACTAAATAAAATGGAGACAAGCACATTCCACTAGATGCACAGTTCGAACGTTGGTTATAAGGATGTTCAATGAACTTAGGTGAAGAGTAGATGAAGCTAGTGAGAACTTTTAACAAAGGGATAGGAAAAATAAAAATGGAACTAGAAAACATGAAAAAGACCCAGTCAGAAATAAAGAATAAGAGCAGCAGCCAGGCCAACAATGAAGGAGGAGTGTGGGCGCAATTTACTCCCGCTTAGTATACCTCATGGATGATCAAAAGGGTGCAAAGTGAGGTGGTTTATTGGAGATGGCTGTGTACAAAAGCACAGAGTGGGGAGTATGGGCCGCACAGTACTGAGGGCGTGGGCTGGAAACTGTGCACTGTGGTATTATTGTAGCCCAGCCTGAGCCCCCATCATTCTGGAACCAAAGGAAAGTAAAAAACGGAGCCCAGACCACCTCTGCCTGTAGAAACCTCGAAGACCTGCAAACTGGACTGGACGGGCTTCTTTTTCTTCTTCAGAGTAAGACGTGGAACCAAGAGAAAACCAGAGACAGATTCAGAAAGAAGTCAGAAGGGGAACACCAACAGCTGCTGAGACAATTTTCACTTTGCCCTCATTCAGAAAGAGCATGTTTTTTTAAAAATGTCTCATTCTTCTTTCTGTTTAGTTTTTTTGTTCATTTGTTTTTGTTGTTTGTTTTGTTTTTGTATCTCCCTTTCACATAGCATTTGAATTTTTCTTCTTTCACTTCACTCATATTTCAAATAACCCACTACTCTTGGTCTTTTACTTTTTATCCAAATCCCACACAGCACCCTTCTCTAGTATTAAACCATTTCTCCATCTTCCTGAGTTTTACTACTGTTGTTGTAAACTTTATTTTCTCTGACAGTACGTCAAGTTTCTTTCCCTTAATCTCACAATTTGCCCTCAATCTAACCTCGCTTAAGTGCTCTTCTTTAAGTCAGCTCACATTCTGTTCCCCTCTAACACGAATCTTATCTCTTTTCCACCTTTTATAAACAGTGGCTTAGTTGGGTAAAATACCATGGTTATTGCTGTACTTTTCCAAAAGAACACCTATTTGTTCACTATTTGTTTGTATTTTAAATCCCATAGAGTACTCTACCGCTGTCTTACTCTATTTCACCTTCTCTCTGCTGCTGATAAGTTGAGTGACGAACTTTATTTCACTATTTTCACTCTCCCTTCTTCTTCTTTTTTTTTTTTTACCTTCTCTCAACCTGAGCTTTACTCCTTACGATTATTGGGTTGCTTTACCCGACCACTCAAAATTATTTTTCATTACTATAGACATCTCATATTCACTTTTCACTATTTTGTTCCCACTGGTCCAGTAACATTTCAATTTTACTACAAGCCTCACAGTATACTCTTCCTTTCTTATCACATCGTTCCCATCACCCTTTTGTGTTTTGCTTATGTTTTAAATTTTGTTCTCTTCCTGTTGTGGCCTCGGTTCTATCCCAACTCTTATCAATTCTCCTCCCTTTTACCATACAAAAACATTTCCCCCTCTTTTAGTCATCTCATATTCCCTAAGACATATAATATCCACAATCTCTCTTCAGGTTTATCAATCTTAGTTAAATTACAATTGAGATTGCTAATGTGGTAGACAGGTTCTTTTTGCTGGCGTAAGTTTGGTTGTCTGGTAATACTGCTTTGTTAACCAATACCTGTACAATAGCATATGAGACAAGGTGGGACTTGTGATTATCAACAAGCCCATAGGAGGGGAAAACCAACTAATAAAGAGCTACCAATAGATAATGCCAATTTACAACAAGAGAGCACACACAAATGGAAGAAAGGGCAACCCTACAGAATCAAACAAAAAGAACAGAGAGACTGTACCACTGAGTCCCACAGAACCCCTACCACAAAAATTTACCCCATGAGGACAACAGGCAAAGCAGGGCATCCAGAATTGCAGAAACAAACAAAAAGAGTTACCTAAAAGGAGAGACAAAGAAAGAATTCACAACCAAAAGGTATGAAAGAATCCCCCATAAAAGAGCTAAATAAAATGGAGGCAAATAAACTATCAGACATAGAATTCAAAGGAATGGTTATAATGATGCTCAAGGAACTCACTGACAACTGCAGGGAACTGAGTAGGAACTACAACATGAAAAAGGAAACAGAAACTATAAATAAGAACCAGGAGGAGATGAAGAATACAATACCTCAAGTAAAAAATACGCTAGAAGGAATTACAAGCAGGCTGGATAAAGCAGAGGACTGAATTAGTGAACTGGAAGACAAGGTAGAAAGAAATACCTGTGTAAAGCAGCTGCATGAAAAAAGACTCGAGAATATGAAGAAAGCTTAAAGAACTGCAAGACAACATCAAATGTAATAACGTCCGAACAACAGGAATACCAGGAGGTGAAGAAAAGGAGCAAGAGATAGAATAACTGTTTGAAAAAATGACAGAAAACTCCCCTAACCTGGAGAAGGGAAAAGCCATGCAAGTTCAGGAAGCACAGAGGGTCCCAATCAAGATGAACCCAAAGAGGCCTACTCCAAGACACATCATAATTTAATGCCAAATTTTAAAAACAAAGAGAAAACCTTAAAGGCAGTGAGGGAGAAACACATAGTAACATACAAGGGAGCTCCAATAAGTCTAACAGCTTTCTCAACAGAAATACTACAAGCCAGAGGAGAATGGCAAGATATATTCCAAATAATGAAAAACAAAGGCCTGCAACCAAGAGTACTCTTCAGACAAGCTTCTCATTTAAAATGGAAGGCAAAATAGGAGTTTCCCAGACAAAAGAAGGCTATAAGAATACAACTCCACCAAACCAGAATTGCAAGACATGCTAAAGGTACTGCTATAAAACAATGAAGGAAAAGAGAGGAACACAGGTACAAAGGGGGAAAATGGCAATGAATAAGTACCTACCAATAATAACCTTAAATATAAATGGATTAAGTGCTCCAAAGAAAAGACAAAGGGGTAGGTGAATAATTAAGAAACATGACACACACATATGCTGCCTACAAGACAACCATCTCCGAACAAAATACCTATACAGAAAGTGAAGGTTTAGAAAAAAGTATTCCAAGCAAATGGCCAAGAAAAAAAATGCTGGGGTAGCAATACTTGTATCACACAAAATACTCATTTTCAAAATAAAGGCAATAAAAAAGAGACACAAAAGGACACTTCATAATACTCAGGGGAAGAATCCATCAAGAAGACAAAAACATTACAAAGATATGCACCCAATACAGGTGCATAGATACATGTACACATATATATATTTCAAATGTGTGTGTGTGTGTGTGTGTGTGTGTATGTATGTATGTGTATATATATATATATTTTTCAAATATATAAGGAAAATCTTGGAGGACCTTAAGAAAGAAATTGACGGTAACACAATTATACTAGAGGACTTTAACACCCACTGTCAAAAATGGATAGATCTTAAAACAAAATGTAGGATATTGCAGCACTGAACAATGTCCTAGATCATCATCAAATGGACTTAACTGATATATATATAAACTTTCATCCCATAGAAGCAAAATACAAATTCTTTTTAAATGCACATTCAACATTTTCAAAGAGAGACTACATGATAAGACACAAAACAAGCCACAACTAAGTCAAAAGCACTGAAATTATATCCAGCATTTTCTTGGACAAGGGCCTGAAACTAGTAAACAACATCAAGGAAAAAATTCAAAAACACTCAAATTCATGGACATTGAATAGCATGCTAGTAAACAATGAATGGGTTAATAATCACCTCAAGGAAGAAATAAAAAAGTTTAGGAAACAAATTTAAATGAACACACAAAAAGCAAAAATGTATTGGACAAAACAAAGGCAGTCCTGAGAGGGAAATTCATAGAGATACAGGCCCAGCTAAAAAAGATAGAAAAATTTGAAATAAACAACCTAACCCTATATCTACAAGAACTGGAGAAATAACAACTAAGCCCAGATTAAGTAGAAGGAAAGAAATAACCAAGATCAGAGCAGAATTACATGACACAGAGACTAAAAGAACAATTCAAAGGATCAATAAATTCAGGAGCTGGTTCTTTGAAAAGATAAACAAAATCAACAAGCTTTGAAGCAGATTCATCAAGAAAAAAGAGGAACCCGAAAAACACAATCAGAAATGAAAGAGGAGAGATTACAACTGATACCACAGAAATACAAAGGATTGTAAGAAATTACTATAAACTACAAGCCAAGAAATTTGAAAACCTGGTGAAATGGACAAATTTCTAGAAACATAATCTTGTGAAACTAAATGAAGAAGATGCAGAAAATCTGAACAGACTGATGACAGCTGGTGAAATGAAAACAGTAACCAAAAAACACTCATCACACAAAAGCCCTGATAGGATGGTTTCAAAGGAGAATTTTACAAAATATTTAAAGAAGAGCTAACCCCTATCATTCTCAGACTATTCCTAATTATCTAAGAAGAAGGAAGACTCCCTTTTATGAGGCCAGCATCATCATAATCCCCAAACCAGATAAAGACACAACAAAGAAAGAAAACTATAAGCTAATATCTGTGATAAACAAACACGCTAAAATCCTCAACAAAATATTTGCAAACTGCATCCATCAATACATTAAAAAGATCATACACCATGATCAAGTGGGATTCATCCAGGAATGCAAGGATGGTACAACATTCACAAATCAGTACACATAATACATCACATAAACAAAGGAAAGATAAAAATTGCATTATCATATCAATAGAAACAGAAAAAGCATTTGATATGGTACAGCACTCATTTATGATAAAAACACTCAGCAAAGTGGGAGTAGAAAGAGCATACCTCAACATGATAAAGGCCATATACAAGAAATCTACAGCCAACATCATACTCAAGGAGCAAAATCTAAAAGCTTTCAAATAAAACACAGGCAGAAGACAAGGGTATCTGCTTTTACCACCTGTATTGAACATAGTATTGGAAGTCCTCGCCACAGCAGTGAGAAAAAAAAATAAAAGTCATCCAAATTGGAAAGGATGAAACAAAACTGTCATTGTTTGCAGATGACATGATAGTGTAGAGAACCCTACATAATCCACCAGAAAACTACTCAACCTAATAAGTGATTTTGGCAACACAGCAGGATTCAATGTCAAGATTCAGAAATCAAAGGCATTTTTGTACACCAACGAGATATCAGAAACAGAAATCAGAAAAAAAAAATCCCATTTGCTAGGGTAACCAGAAAAGTAAAGTACCTAGGAATAAAGCTAACCAAAGAGGTAAAAGACCTTACTCAGAAAACTATACAACACTGAAGAAAGAAATTAAGGAAGACAAAAACATATGGCAGCATATACTGTGTTCATGGATTGGAAGAATTAACATTATCAAAATGTCCATACTACCCAAAGCAATTTATAGATTCAACACAATCCCTATTAAATTACCAATGATGTATTTCACAGATATAGAACAAACACTTACATGGAACCATAAACGACTCTGACTAGCTGCAGCAATTTTGAAAAAGAAGAACAAAGTAGGAGCGATCACAATACCTGACACTGAACTATATTACAAGGCCATGGTAATCAAAACAATCTGATACTGGTGTAAGAACAGACACATATGGAACAGAACATCAATGGAACAGAACAGAGAGCCCAGAAACAAACACATGTCTCCAAGGTCAATACATATTGTACAAAGGGGGTAGAGGCATAAAATGAAGTAAAAATAGCCTCTTCAACAAATGGTGTTGGGAGATCTGGACAGCTACATATAAAAAATGAAACTCAACCATCAACTTACACCATACACAAAAATAAACTAAAAATGGATAAAAGACTTAAATATAAATCACAACACCATAAAAGACTTAGAGGAAAAAATCAGCAGGAAAATCTCAGATAATCCATGAGCAATATTTTCATCCATATGTCCCCTAGAGCAAGGGACAGAGAGGAAAGAATAAACAAATGGTATCTCATCAAAATAAAAAGCTTCTGCCTGGCTGAAGAAAATATCAGCAAAATGAACAGGGAACCAATCGTATAGGAAAATATATTTGCTAATGATATCTGGGGCAAGGGTTTATCTCCAAAATATATAAAGAACTCATACAATTCCACTCCAGGAAGACAAACAACCCAATTAAAAAATGGGCAAAGGACATAAAATAGACACTTCTCCAAGGAGGACATACAGAGGCCTAGAGACATATGAAAGGATGCTCAGAATCACTAGCCATCAGAGAGATGCAAATTAAAACCACAATGAGACATTACTTCATATCAGTCAGAATGGCCATCATAAAGAAATCAACAAACAAGTGCTGGCGAGGTTGTAGAGAAAAGGGAACCCTAGAACACTGTTGGTGGGATGCAGACTGATGCAGCCATTGTGGAAAACAGTATGGAATTTCCTCAGAAAACTGAAAACTGAATTGCCTTTTGATCTGACAATTCCCCTGATGGGATTATACACTAAAAATCCTGAAATACCAATTTAAAAGAACCTATGCACCCCAATGTTCACAGCAGCACAATTTACAATAGACAAGTACTGGAAACAACCTAAGTGCCCATCAGTAAATGGATCAAAAAACTAGGGTACTTTTACATGATGAATACTATGCAGCCAAAAGAAAGAAGGATCTCCTAACCCTTTGCAACAGCATGGATGGAACTGGAGAGCATTATGCTAAGTGAAATAAGCCAGATGGTGAAAGACAAATACCATATGATCTCACCTATAAGTGAAACCCAATCAACAAAACAAACAAGCAAGGAAAATTTAACCAGAGACATTGAAATAAAGAACAAACTGCCAGTAACCAGTGGGGAGAAGATATGGGGCTATCGGGAGGAAGGGGAATGGTCATCAAGGAATATATATAAAGGACACACGGACAAAGCCCAAGGGATGCAGGATCGAGAGTAGGAGTTGGGGAATGGTAGGGCCAGGGGAAGTTGTTGATGTAAATGAAGACAACTATACTTGAGCAACAATAAAAATATGAACAATAAAACTACAATAAATACATATCTGTCAATAATTACCTTAAATGCAAATGTATAAAATGCTTCAATCAAAAGTCGTATGGAGGCTGAATTGACAACAAAAACGCACTCCTACATATTCTGTCTACAAGAGACTCACTTCAGATGCAAAAACACACAGAAACTATAAGTAAAGGGATTGAAAAAGATATTTCATAAAAATGGAAACAAACAAAAGCTGGGTTAGCAGTACTGACACCAGACAAAGCAGATCTAAAAAACACAATAAACAAACAAGCAGAACGAAAACAGACTCAGAGAGACATAGAACATTTTGATGGTTGTCAGATGGGAGGGCCATTGGAAACATGAGTGGAAAAGATGAAAGATTAAGAAGTACAGATTTGTCGTTACAGCATAGTTATAGGAATGTAAAATACAGCATAGGGAATAGTCAATTATATTGTAATAACTATGTATGAGGTCAGATGGGTACTAAATTTACTAGGGTGATCACTTAGTAAGTGATATAATGTCTAATCATTGGGTTGGGTACCAAAAACTAATGTAATACTGTATGTCAACTATAATTGAAACACAAAACATTATTTAAAGTTAAATAAGAGAAAGCATTCATAAGTGAAGTTTAAAATATAAGCTAGTATAGTTTTCATATAAATTCTGGAGAGCAGAAAGAAAGAAATTGAGAAAGGCAGAATAGGACCATATTATAATAGTCATGAAAGGAGACTTTATTTTCATTTATTAATAAGAAGCAAGTTTGTCTGGCTAGTAAATGGATGCTTTAGGTTAAAAAATAAAAGATATTTAGGAATTGGCTCACCCCAGAAATAAAAAAACACAGAGACATTTCTGGTTTTATGTAGTATCAGTGTAATGTGAGAAACTAATGAGATATAGCAGATGGTTTTGAAAGGAAGATAACAGGAGTCTGAATACACTAGTAATAGAAAATAGCAGGTTTAATAGAGTGACCTATGATTACTACTTAAAATAGTAAAAGGATGGTAGAATGTCCCTTATTTGATGTCTGGGAAACAGCCTCTCTGGTTTTCATTTCACTCAGACTGTTCCTTCTCAATCCCCTGTAATGATGAGATTTAATGGTTTACAACTTTTATAAGAGTGTACTGTCCCAAGACAACTTCTCTCAGACAACTACTCTCTAAAAAAGGAGTTAGCAAACTATGACTGCAAGGCAATGGTCCTTGAGCTAAGAATGTTTTTTACATTTTGAGAGGAAAAAAGTAGAAGAGATAGTAGGAAGGAGCAAGGATGAAGAAGAAAGGAGGAAAAAAAGAAGAGGAGAATAAGTAAGAAGAGAAAGGTGAAAGGAGGAAGAGGAACAGATGAGGACACATGTGGCCACTGAGCCTAAAATATTTGCCATCTGTTTTAGTAGATCTCCTGTAGCCCCAAGCCTCTAATGTCACCTGAAATTGATGCCTTTCAAATGGATACTTCTAGTTTTATATTCCATACTTGTTTTCATCCAATCTCCTATTCAATATACAGACTAGGTTTGAACAGTTATCTCGAGCTTCTTGAATCCAAATTTAAATTTGTAGTAACTCTTCTATAATCTCTCCTCCATAATTTTCTCTATCTCAGTATAAATGACACCTTACTTTATCCAGTTGCTTGAGACAAATCATTGGAGTCAAGAATGAGTCTTCTCTTTCTCTCACATGCCATTATTCAATCTAAGAGCAAATCCTCTGAGTTTCACTTTCAATATATCTGTACAAATCTACCACTTCTAAGCACCTCCCACACAGCTTTAGCCACCCTCTTTTCCCCTCTAGAGTACATAATAGCCTCCCAACTGGTATTCCTTTCCTACTCATGTCTAAGTACCACCCCATGCACCAAAGTTTATTCACTGTTTACAGAAGTCAGGGAGACTCTTTTAAACTGTAAAATCAGATTTGATGACTCAATCTATTTCCACTTACTAAAACAAATAAACAAACAAAAAAAACCCCAAATGTCTTACATTACTCAAAATAAATTTAATGTATCTACTTTGTCCATGTTACTTCTTATGACATCATCTCCTATCAATCTTCCCCATGCCCCCTGAATTCCAGCTACATTGGCCTCCTTTCCATTCTTCACTCTAAGAATACATCTGTCTGAGAAATTCAGCACCTGATGTTTCCTCTGCCTAGAATACTCAAAATCCACATAGCTCACACTTTCACTTTATTAGAATCTCATCTTCATTGACCTCATCAAAAAAGGTTTTCTCTGACTTTCTTGCCAAATAGTATAATGCATGCCATCATTATTCAGCCCCCTCTCCACTGCTTTAACTATCTTTACAGTACCTATCACCACCCAACAAATGTGTCTACACACACACACACACACACACCCTTGGCCAAGTGGCTCAGTTTGTTGGAGCACTGTCCCATACAACAAAAAGGTTGTGGGTTTGATCCCTGGCTGGGGCACGTATGATAGGCAACAAATAGATGTTTGTTCTCACATCGAACAAACATCTTTGTTCTCTCATCTATGTTTTTCTCTCTCCCCACCCCCTTCCTCTCTCTAAAAAAATAAATAAATAAACATATCCACAGGCGAGGATAAAAAGTAGACAAACACACACACGTATACTTTGTGTCCTTCTCTGTAATATACAGCACATGATAGCAAGGACATTACTCTTTTAAATACCTAAAAACATAATTGGATCACAGTGAGTGCTCATCATATATTTGTTAAATGGATAAAAAGAAGTACTACATGAAAACACACCAGCTAACACAAGGTTTCTAAAGACAATAGAAGGAAGGTAAACAATTCTAAAAGCTACACTAAGAAAAATTATCTAAGATGAAGTCAACTGACTGAATTATGGGTGTAGGTAAATCACTTACAAAAAGTCAAAGAACAGAGGAAAACATTTAGGAGTAAAAGTGACATATGGAGAAATGTGCATATTGTAATGGAGGGATACAGGTCAACTGTCCTTAGTCACTTCCAAAGGTCTGGGGCTATAACAAGAAATTTCTGAAAAGTATTTGAAAGGTGATAAACTGTAAACCAATGGCTTAAGATCTCATTTACTGTGGCTTCCATCTGCTTGTGAACTCATGAACTCACCTGGGCGACAATGGCTTGGGAATCCTTGCTTTAGTATCCAAGGCTCCTCTCCTTGCTCTATCTTGATGATCACTTCTGGCTTAGTAATGCAATACCCTGATAACAACAACAACAAAAATACAGCTATAGCTAAATAGCCTGGTTTTAGGGACTCTGAAAAATTATGGGGAAGAAAGTTACACCTTAAGGAGCTATTCGAAAAGATACCCAAATGCACCAATCCCTGAGGAGGTAAGACAACAGGATTTTTCATGGTGATCAAAATGGACTGTTTATCTCAGAGCATTAAATCTGAAGCTTCAAATTAGAAAATTCTACAGGAAGTTCATATGTTTTATCAACTAAGAAATGCATGCTACATGTAGTTACATGGAAAAATTCTTACCTACTGAGACAAGGTGGCTATAATTTTCCAGCATCATGTCTCTGTATAGTATCTTCTGAGCAGGATCCAGAAGATACCACTCTTCCTGGGTGAAGTCCACATATACATCTTTGAATGACACTGGTTCCCGTAAGGGTATATTCTTTTTCTTTAAGATTTTTATTTATTTATTTTCAGAGAAGGTGGAAGGGAGGGAGAAAGAGAGGAAGAGGAACATTAACGTGTGGTTGCCTCTCGAGCGTCCCCTACAGCAGACCTGGCTCACAACCCAGACACATACCCTGATTGGGAATTGAACTGGCAACTCTTTAGTTCACAGGCCAACACTCAATTCACTGAGCCACACCAGCCAGGGCACGGTATATTCTTTTTCTATATGAAGCTGTCAGAACTATATTATGAAGAAAAGATGTGACAGAAGTAATCTCTTTAGAGTTTACTAAAAATTGTTAGACAGGATGCCAGCTTTTGTGCTATTCTATGTAGGATAAAATATGTACAATTTCCACTAAGGGCCTGGAACTGTCCTAACTGCTACAAATACTACTGATGAAAATAAATATAGTTTCTGTTCTCAAAGTGCTTATGACCTGATAAAGAAACATATATATTATCATTTACTAAATTAGACATTGTAGGAACTAGCAGTATGCACAAAGTAGACTTTGTGGGGTTACCAAGGAAAAGTTAGTTATTTTATATTACCTTTTATATTATGTTAACTTTCACTGAGGAAATAAAACTGTCAGTTGTTAAAATGAATAGTGGGATTAAAATGAATATGGTGCAGGCCCTGACCAAGTTCAACCCATGATTAACTAAATTGACCAGGTCTGCCTTTTACCTGCCCACCTGAGAAAAAGATGAATCCTCTCTACTAAAAGAGATAATGTTTCTGGAGCCTCTACCATTTTTTATTGTTAAATATGTTTGGCATCCAATAAAATATTTCATGTTCCATGATGAGACAAAGAAAAAAAAAATAGGTAACAGAATCAGCCTCACAGGCAACCCAGATATTTACATTGATAAGCAAAAATTTCAAAATAAATTATGAGTATGTTCAATAAAACAGATGAAAATATGAACAAAATAAATGAAAAAGTAGGAGTTCAACTGATACATGGTATGTGTTGTGCAGAAAAGAATTAATAAAGCAGGCCTGAGACTATCAGCCCTTGAAAGGTCTGCCATGAGGGGGTCCTTTGGCTGGTATCTGGAAACTTGGATTTCAGGATCATTCTCTGATGAGAAGGATTCACTGAACCTAAACTGTTTGTGTAAACGATATGGCTTATGTTGTGCATTCCTTCCGGAGTCTGGGATTTTACGTGCTAAACAGAGAGTACCTATGTGACCAGGCCTCGATAAAAACTCTTGAGCACTGTCTATTGAACTTCTCTGGCAGACATTTCATGTTTGCTATCACAGCTCATTGCTAGAGAACTAAGTGTGTCCTGGGAGTAGACTCTTAGAAGCTTGTGCCTGGCTTCCTCTGGTTTAAACTCCATATGCCTCTTTCCCTCTGTTGATTTTGCTTTGTAACCTTTCACTTTAGTAAGCCATAATCATAAATACAACTAAATGCTGAGTCATCCCGGTGAATCATCGAACCTGGGAATGCTCTTGGATTTCCTCTGATACATGTGTGTATGCATACACACATGTGATATATACATTCACAGATACATTAAATGGGTACTTGAAAGCTACAAAATACAGTATCTGAAATTAAGAACTCATTAGATGGGTTCAAAATCATACTATGGAAAGGAAAAACAATCTGAAACATTTATGTATCTAACAAAAGAGTATGAAAATAAATACAACAAAAATGACAGAACTGAAAGAAAAACGGTCAAATCATAATCATAGTTGGAGACTTCAACACTCCTCTCTTAGTACTGAGAGATCAAGTAGGCAGAAAATCAGTAAGTATATAAATGAACTGAGCAGCCCTGTCAATCAATATGATCTAACTGATTTCATCCAAAATAGTAAAATACACATTTTATCCTTCTATTCTAGCTCACATGGAACATTCACCAAGATGGAACACAGTTTAGGTCATAAAACACACCTTAATAAATTTAAAACAACAGTTAATTATACAAAATATATTCTCCAACCACAAGGAATTAAATATAAATTACTAAGCAAGTGACAGCTGGAAAATTCCCCAAATACTTGAAAATTAAGCAACAGATTTATAAATAACTTACAGGTCAAAGAAGTCTCAAAAGAAACTTTAATATATTTTAAATAAAATTAAAATGAAAATACCATTTATCAAAAATGCGTGGAATGCAGTGAAAGGAGTGCATAAAGGAAAATTTGTAGCATCAAATGAATATGTTAGAAATAAAAGCTTTAAAATCAGTAACCTGTAATATCAGAGGAATGGCAGTGTGAGAGATCCCCCTAGATGTCTCTCTTTGAAGTTTCAACAACTTGAGCACCTATAATTCAACAAAGGATTCCCTTTTCAACGCACAAACACATCTGAAAGATCTGCACATTTAAACATCTAACAGAGACCAAGTGGGAACGGAACCAGGGAGTTAAGAAGGAGAACAGCTCAAAGGAGCTGGGGACGCAGCCCTGTAGCCTGTGGGTCACTGTGGGAGCAAGCCAAGAAAGGGGAGAAATCAGGTTGTGGCTGGCATTCCCTTCAGCAGAAAGAAGTAAAGAGATTTAGTGAGCATTACTTCAGCAGTGGGCAGCATGAGCTGTGGCTGATCCCAGTAACCTGGGCAGAGATGAAGCAGAAATGTGTGGCCACACTTGTCTGGAAATCAGGATTCCAACAAAGCCCAGGAAACTGGCAGCCTACTCTTAACCTCCCAGAACTGTTCTCCTCACTCTTTGGTGTCAGGCTGCAGAGCACATTATCTGCAAACTCGAAGACTGTCACTACAGAAACAGCACGCTCTGTGACTAATCCCAGGGTCAGGTGGAGGCACAGGAAGGATGACACCAAGGTCCGCTAGTCTTCATTGCTGGGAGGGCAAACCAAAAAGGAGGCAGATAGGTTCCCTAGCCTAGCTCACTCACACGTTGAGGATGAACTGCCACAGAATCTGGTTGTGGGGGGACAGCAGTGGGATTTCAAGGATTTGGAGCCCCACTGTCTACCACATTGCCTCAGGGGGAGACCAAGGTGGCTTGAAAATGCAGAATAAGGCAAAAATAAATGGGACTATATCAAACCAAAAAGCTTTTGCACAGAGCAAAAAGGCAACTAACCTATAGGGAGAAAGAATTTGCTAACAGCAGCTCTGAAAAGGAGGTAATAACCAGAACATATAAAGAATTGATACAACTCAACACCAAACAAAAAATCCAATTAAAAAATGCGCAGAGGCAAGATGGAGGCGTGGGTGGACACACTGTACCTCCTCTCACAGCCAAAATTAAGGACAACAAATATTTAGAAACAAGAAAACAACCAGAACTTATCAAAAATTGAACTGTACGGAAGTCCAACAACCATTCATCCAGACCGGTAAGAGGGGCGGAATCACGGCAGGAAAAAGTGGAGATGCAGACCCGGGAACGCAGGCAGCAGCTGCTCGCAGTTCCCAGGTGCACAGGTGGCAGCTGATAGACCCCGGGCATGGGGCGGCAACTGTGCAGACCCAGTGAGGCTGCACAAGGCGGCTGGCTGACCAGGTGGTCCCACATTCCCGGGCACAGACAATCCAGGTGAAGGGGAAGCAGCGGAAGGGACTAGAATCCAGGAGAGAGCGGAGCAGGCGCCGTTGTTCCTTCTCAGACCCCGCCCCCACAAACAGCGTCACAACTCAGCGACTGGGCTGCCCCACTCTGGGGAACACCTAAGGTTCCACCCCTCACTACGTAACAGCCTGGACCAGACCAAAACCAAAACAAAACAAAAAAACCCCACCAAAAATGGCTCAAACTGGAGAACAAATCAAAGTCCCCAGAGCCAATTCCTCTAAGCCGTGAAGATATAGCCAACCTATCAGATGCACAGTTCAAAGCCCTGGTGATCAGGATGCTGACAGAATTGGTTGATTTTGCTCACAAATTAGGTGAAAAAATGAAAGCTACAATAAGTGAAATGAAAGAAAATGCACAGGGAACCAATAGAGATGGGAGGAAAACTGGGACTCCAATCAATGGAGAGGACCAGAAGGAAGAAAGAAACAACCAAACAGAAAACAAGGAAGAAACAAGAATTCAGAAAAATGAGGAGAGGCTTAGGAACCTCCAGGACATCTTTAAACGTCCCAACATCCGAATTATAGGGGTCCCAGAAGGGGAAGAAGAAGAGCAACAAGTGGAAAAGTTATTTGAACAAATAATAAAGGAGAACTTCCCCAATCTGGCAAAGGAAATAGACTACCAGGAAGTCCAGGAAGCTCAGAGAGTCCCGAAGAAGTTGGACCCAAGGAGGAACACACCAAGGCACATCATCGTTACATTAGCCAAGATTCAAATGAAGGAGAGAATTCTAGAAGCAGCAAGGGATAAGGGGACAGTCACCTACAAAGGAGTTCCCATCAGATTGTCAGCTGATTTCTCAAAAGAGACCTTACAGGCAAGAAGTGGCTGGAAAGAAATATTTGAAGTCTTGAAAGGCAGGGACCTACATCCAAAATTGCTCTATCCAGCAAAGCTGTCATTTAGAATGGAAGGGAAGATAAAGTGCTTCAGATAAGGTCAAGTTAAAGGAGCTCATCATCACCAAGCCCTTTTTATATGAAATGTTAAAGGAACTTATCTAAGAAAAAGAAGATAAAAATATGAGACAGCAAACTCACAGCTATTAACAACTACACCTAAAACAAAAGCAAACTAAGCCAACAACTGGAACAGGAGAAGAACCATAGAAATGGAGATCACGTGGAAGGTTAGCAACAGGGGAATGGGAGGAGGAGAGAGGGGGAAAAGGTACAGAGAATAAGTAGCATAGGCGGTGGGTAGAAAATAGGGGGAGGGCAAGAATAGTGTGGGAAATGTAGAAGCTAAAGAACTTATGACACATGGACATGAACTAAAGGTGGGGGATGTGGGTGGGAGGGGGTGTGCAGGGTGGAGGGGAATGATGGGGGAGAAATGGGACAACTGTAATAGCATAATCAATAAAATATATTTAAAAAAATGGGCAGAGGACTTGAACAAACACTTCTCCCAAGAAGATATACAAATGGCCAGCAGATACATGAAGAAATGCTCAACTTCACTAGCTATTAAAGAAATGCAAATCAAAACTACAATTAATTACCACCCCCACACCTGTTAGAATGGCTATTATCAACAAGACAGGTAGTAACAAGTGTTGAAGACACTGTGGAGACAAAAGAACCCTCATTCACTTCTGTTGGGATGTGTACACTGGAAAAGCCACTATGGAAAACAGTAAGGAGGTTCCTCAAAATATTAACAATAAAGTTAAAATATGACCCAGCAATGCCTCTTCTGAGTATCTACCCCAAAAATTTTAAAACATTTCTTTACAAAGATATTATGTATATACCCCTATGTTCATTATATCATTATTCACAGTGACCTGAATATGGAAACAACTGGAGTGTCCTTTGATACAGGATTGGATAAAGAAGATATAGTACATATATACAATGTAATATTACTCAGCCTTAAGAAATAATGAAAAACTACCATTCGAGACAACATGGATGGACCTTGAAAATATCATGCTAAGTAAAGTAAGTCAGTTAGAACAAGTTAAGAACAATATGATTTCACTCGTATGTGAGATATAAAACAATGTCAGAGACATATACAACAGTATGGTGGTTGTCAGTGAGAATGGAGGTGGGGTATAGTAAAGGGTAAAGAGGGCCAAATATTGATGATATATGATGACATAAAATGACTTGATTCTGGGCAGTGGGCACACAATGCAATATATAGATCATGTATCACAGAAATGTACACTTGAAACATATGAGCTTATTAACCAATTCACCCCATTAATTAAAAATAAAATAAAATAAAGTAATATAAAATAGAATAAAATAAAAAGTACAAACTACCAGTTATAAAATTAGTCACAGGCTGTAAAGTACAAGATAGGGAATATAGTCAATAATATTGTAATAACTATGTATAGTACCAGATGGGTACTAGACTTACTGTAGTAATAACTTTGTAAGGTACATAAATGTGTGAGAATTCTGTTGTACACCTGAAACTAATGTATTATTTGTCAATTATAATTAAAAACTAAATTAAAAAAATTGGTAACCTAAGTGTAAACAAGAGAAAAATTCTAGTTAAGCCTAAAGCAAGCACAACAAAGGAAATAATAAAAATCAGACTGTGTATGAAATTAAAAACATGAATAGAGAAAAATCAATGAAACCAAACCAGCCTCCTCAAAAAGATCAGTAAAATTTATAAACCTCCAGACAATATCACCAAGAAAAAGAGAAAAGAAATTACAAATCTCAGAAAGACAGATCGCCACTACCTGATCCTAAAGGGCATTAAAAGTATTCTCTTAATGAGAATATTACAAACAATTCTATTTCTGAAAAATTGATAGCTTAGATAAAACCGACATATTCCTTAAAAGACACAGCTACCAAATGAAAACTAGATAACCTAAATAGAACTTTATCTGTTTAAAAAATTAAATCAATAACTGAAATACTTCGAAAGTAGAAAGCACCAAACACAGATGGTGTCACTATTAAATTCTACTAAATATGTAAGGAAGAAATAATACTAAGTACCCACAATCTCCTCCAGTAAACAACACTTGAGTACTCATTATATGAGACCAACATTACACTGATAAGAAAACCAGATAAAGACAATATAAGAAAACTAAAGACCAATATCTCTCATTAACATAGATGCAAAAATCTTCAAATACTGGTATATGAAACTTCACAATGTATAAAAAGAATTATAAACCACAACCAAGTGGAATTTATTCCATTTATGGAAAGCAGGGTCAACATTTTTAAAAAAAATCAACAGAGGAAGATGGCAGCAAGGTAGGCGGGAACAGATTCCACTTCCCCTACACACGGGAGAAAAACCTAGCTGATCTATGGAGGAACAGAGCAAAGAGCAAACAGTACCACAGCATATATGAAAATAAGAGACCAAAAATTGTAGCAGACATCGAAAAACCAGATGTGAGACAAAAATACCTGGAACTGTGAAAAGACCAGAGTTGGACCCAAAAGGGGGCATCCCAAAAGCTGAGACACTGAGATAAATTTCACTCAGCTATGACAGAGAACCTGCAAGTTATTGCATATTTGTATTATTATTTTTCATTATTCATACATCTTTTATTTTAATAGTATTTTTGTATTCCTCTTCTTTCTGTTTAGGCTTCTTGGCTTGGCTGGTTATATTGTATCATTTGACAGGTTTCCCCTGTTCTCTCTTCCAGAGTGTATTGCTAATTTACTGTCCTTCACTTCACTTGTGTTCCATTAGCACACTACTCAAGGTCCTATACTCTCTATTCTTGTTATCCAAATCATATAGATTCTGTCCTATGATTGTTGCTCTAAATATTATTGTAAATAATAGCTGTTCCATACAACTGTATATACTTCACAACCCCCCTCTCAGATCTTAGCTCACTTCACAGTTTCCTGAACTCTATTACTGTAGTGGTTAACTCTATTCTCTCACACACTACACCTATTTACTATCCTTTACTCTCACCTTACCTCAGAATCTGACCTCCCACAACCTCGCTGCCTTCCAGATCCAATTCACAACCCTTCCCTCCCCAACAAGAGTCTTATCTTCCTTCCATCCTTTGTAACAAGTGGCTAGTTGGGTGGAATATCATGGTTAACACTATACATAGCTAAAGGATCTCCTATCTCTTCTCTACCGGCTGCAACTGTAAATATCATAGAATACTTTCCTGCTGTTGTAAATCATTTTGGCTTCCCTCTCCAACTGAACACAAAAAAGAATAGGGGGAAGCTGTGAACAGCAGGATACCCACTGGAAGAGGAAACCCAACAAAAAAGGAACCACCAACAGATAACAACAGAAGGTGAAGGGAGGAGTGGAAGCCACACTAACCTCAATCCAGGACCTATCTGGAAATACAACTAAATAGTGGAGAAATTACTCAGAACAAACAACTGAACAAGAGCAAGAGAGAATCCTCAAAACCTTGTCCACACAAAATAACCACCTTCAACACAACCTGCTCTCACCAATGCATAAAATACAAGAGGTGGTGGACCGAGTGACTTTCAGTCAATCAGCTGGTGGGAAGGACCCACCAAAGAAAGACCCAGCAACAATCAAAGCCCGAAGACAAACACAGAGCCAACTTAAACGACAGCCCAAGACCAGTGAGCTTGGGAGATCATTGAGACTGCACCACTGAATCTCACAGGTATTCTACCACAGAAGTTCACACCGTAAACCCAGGGAACAAAAACAGATCAATTTAAGAAGCTGAGGCTAACAAGAAGAGTCTCCCAAACAATGGGAAGACAAAGAAACAATCCCCAAATGAAAGGAAAGGAGGAAGACTCAGAAGAATGCTAAATGAAATACAGGGAACTCAACTATCACATATGGAGTTCAAAGCAATGGTTACCACGAAGATCAATGAGCTCACAATGCGCTACCGGAAACTACAGGGAAACTACAAAGAACTCAATGCAAACTACATCAACATGAAAAAGGAAAGAGAAACTACCAACAAGGGCCAAGAGGAAATGAAGAATACAATTGCTAAACTGAAGAACACAGTAGAAGGAATCAAAGGCAGGATCCATGAAGCAAAAGATCGGATCAGCGAGTTGGAGGACAAAGTAGAAAAAAACACACAGAAAGAGCAAGAAAAGGAAAGATGCTCAGAAAGAATGAAGAGGGATAAAGAGAAAGGCAAGACAAGGTGGAACATAATAATATCTGTATAATAGGGATACCAGAAGGAGAAGAAGAGCAAGGGGTAGAAAACCTATTTGAAAAAGTAATGATGGAAAACTTCCCTAATTTGATGAGAGAAAAAGCCACACAAATCCAGGAAACACAGAGAGTACCAATCAAGAGGAACCCAAAGAGGCCCACTTCAAGACACATCATAATTAAAAGGGAAAAAGTGTAAGACAAAGAGAGAATCTTAAAGGCAGCAAGGGAGAAAAAGGAAGTAATATACAAGGGAGTCCCGATAAGGTTAGCAGCTGACTTCTCAATGAAAACGCTTCAAGCCAGAAGGGAATGGCAAGAAATATTCCAAGTAATGAGAACCAGAGGCCTGTAACCAAGGTTACATTACCCAGAAAGACTTTCAATCAAGATAGAAGGCCAAATAAGAGGCTTCCAAGACAAAAGAAGTCTAAAAGAATACACCTCCACCAAACGAGCTCTGCAAGCGATGCTAAAGGGACTGCTTTAAGGAAAGGAAGAGAGAGAGAGAGAGAGAGAGAGAGAGACAAAGATGGCAATGAATACGTACCAATCAATAATAACCTTAAATGTAAATGGATTAAATGCTCCAATCAAAAGACATAGAATAGCTGAATGGATAAGAAAGCATGACCCACACAGATGTTGCCTACAAGACACCCACCTTAGGAAAAATGACCTACACAGACTCAAAATGAAGGGCTGGAAACAAATTATCCAAGCACACAGACAGGAAAAAAAAAAAAAAAGCTGGGTAGCAATACACATATCAGACAAAAAAGACCTAAAAAAGGGCCATAGAGAGACCCAGAAGGTCACTTCATAATACTCAAGGGAACAATCCACCAAGAAAACATAAATATTGTAAATATATATGCACCCAAAATAGGAGCACCCAAATATATAAAGAAAACCTTAGAGGACGTCAAGAAAGTTATTGACAACAATACAATTATAGCAGGAGATTTTAACACCCCACTGTCAAAAATGGATAGATCTTCCAAACAAAGTATCAATAAAGATATTGTGGCATTGAACAATGCCCTAGATGGAATGGACTTAACTGATATATATAGAGCCTTTCATCCCAAAGAAGCTAAATACATATTCTTTTCAAGTGCAAATGGAATATTTTCAAAGACAGACCACATGAGAGGACACAAAAAAGCCTCAACAAATTCAAGAAAACTGAAATGATACCAAGCATTTTCTCTGACCACAAGGGACTGAAACTACAAACCAACCCCAATGAAAAAACACAAAACACTCAAAATCATGGAGACTGAATAGCATGCTATAAAACAATGAATGAATCAAGAATGAAATTAGGTAGGAAATCAAAAAGTTTCTGGAAACAAACAAAAATGAACTCACAACAACCCAAAACTTATGGGACACATTGAAGGCTGTCCTGAGAGGGAAGTTCATAGCAATACAGGTCTACCTAAAAAAGACAGAAACATTTCAAACAAACAACCTAACCCAATGCCTACAAGAACTGGAGGAACAACAACAAAGACAGCCCAGACCAAGTAGAAGGAAGGAAATAACCAAAATCAGAGCACAATTAAATGACATAGAGACTGAAAGCACAATTATAAGGATCAATGAATTCAGGAGCTGGTTCTTTGAAAAGATAAACAAAATCGACAAGCCTTGAAGCAGGCTCATCAAGAAAAAGAGAGAGAGGACTCAAATAAACACAATCAGAAATGAAGGAGGAGAGATTACAACTGACACCACAGAAATACAAAGGATTGTAAGAAATTACTACAAAGAACTGTAGGTGAAGAAATTTGAAAAACTAGGTGAAATGGACAAATTTCTAGAAAAATATAATCTTCCAAAACTCAATGAAGAAGCAGCAGAAAGTCTGAATAGACCAAGAATAGCAGATGAAATTGAAGCTGTAATCAAATATCTCCGGACATAGAAAAGTCCTTGACCAGATGGTTTCACAGGAGAATTCTACAAAGCATTTAAGGAAGAGATAACCCCTATCCTTCACAGACTATTCCAAAATATCCAAGAATATGGAAGACTCCCAAACTCTTTTTTGAAGCCAGCATCATCCTAATCCCAAAACCAGATAAAGACACAACAAAGAAAGAAAACTTCAAGCCAATATCGTGATGAACACAGATGCTAAAATTCTCAACAAAATATTGGCAAACCACAACCAACAATACATTAAAAAGATCATACACCATGACCAAGTGTGATTCATCCCAGGGGTGCAAGGATGGTTCAATATTGGCAAATCAGTAAATGTAATACATCACAAAAACAAAAGCAAAGACAAAAATCACGTGATCATATCAATAGATGCAGAAAACACATTTGATAACGTACGGCACACATTTATGATAAAAACACTCAGCAAGATGGGAATAGAGGGAGCATTCCTCAACATAATAAAGGCCATACATGACAGACCTACAGCCAATATCATACTCAATGGGCAAAAACTAAAATCTTTCCCACTAAGATCAGGAACAAGACAAGGCTGTCCACTTTCACCACTTCTATTCAATATAGTATTGGAAGTCTTAGCCACAGCGATTAGAGAAGAAAAGGAAATAAAAGGTATCCAACTTGGAAAGGAGGAAACAAAACTATCATTGTTTGTAGATGACATGATAGTGTACATAGAAAATCCTATAGACTCGACCAAAAAGCTGCTCAACCTTATAAATGAATTTGTCCCAACAGCCAGATATAAGTCAATATCCAGAAATCAAAGGCATTTTTGTATACCAACAATGAAAGAGCAGAAGGAGAAATCAAGAAAAAAAATCCCATTCGATATAGCAAAAAGAAAAATAAAATACCTAGGAATAAACCTAACCAAGGAGGTAAATGACCTGTATACAGAAAACCACACAATAGTGAAGAAAGAAATCAAGGAAGACACAAACAAATGGAAATGTATACAGTGTTCATGGATCAGAAGAATTAACATCATCAAAATACCCATACTACCCAAAGCATTTTACAGATTCAATGCAATACCTATTAAAGTACCGATGGCATATTTCACAGACATAGAACAAACACTTCAAAAATTTATATGGAACCATAAACAATTCCAAATAGCTGCTGCAATTTTCAGCAGGAAGAACAATGTAGGAAGGATCACAATACCTGATACCAAACTGTATTACAAAGGCACTATAATCAAAACAGCCTGGTACTGGCATAATAACAGGCACATGGACTAACAGAACATAACAAAGAGCCCAGAAATAAACTCAAGTCTGTATAGTCAATTAGTATTAGACAAAGGGGGCAACAACATAAAATGGAGTAAAAATAGCCTCTTTAACAAATGGTGTTGGGAGAACTGGACAGCTATGTACAAAAAAAAAGAAACTCCAGCACCAACTTATTCCATACACAAAAATAAATTCAAGATGGATAAAAGATTTACATATAAGTCGTGACACAAAGTCCTAGAGGAAAATATAGGCAGGAAAATCTCAGCTATTTCACGTAGCAACATTTTTACTGATATGTCCCCTAAAGCAAGGGACATGAAGGAGAGAATAAACAAATGGGATCTCATCAAAATAAAAAACTTCTGCATGGCTAAAGAAAACAGTATTAAAATAAAAAGAGAACCAACCGTATGGGAAAATATATTTGCCAATGATACCTCATCAAGGATTTAATCCCCAAAATATATAAAGAACTCACATGACTCCACTCTAAGAAGACAAGCAACCCATTTAAAAAATGGGCAAAGAACTTGAACAGACACTTCTCCGAGGAGGACATACAGAGGATCCAGAGACATATGAAAAGATGCTCAGTATCGCTAGCTATCAGAGGCATGCAAGGTAAAACCACAATGAGATAACACTTCACACCTGTGAGAATAGCCATTGGAAAAAAGCAACAAACAAGTAGTGTTGGAGAGATTGTGGAGAAAATGAAACCCTAGTGTACTGTTGTGGGATTGCAGACTGGTACAACCACTATGGAAAGTAGTATGGAATTTTCTCATAAAACTAAAAACGGATCTGCTTTTTGACCCAGCAATTTCACTGCTAGGATTATACCCTACGAACCCTGAAACACCAATCCAAAAGAACCTATGCACCCCTATGTTCATAGCAGCACAATTTACAACAACCAAGTGCTGGAAGCAACCTAGGTGCCCATCAGTAAATGAATGGATCAAAAAAGTATGGTACATTTACACAATGGAATTCTATGCCGCAGAAAGAAAGAAGGAGCTCGTACCCTTTGCAACAGCATGGATGGAACCGGAGAGCATCATGCTAAGAGAAATGAGCCAGGTGGTAAAAGACAAATACCATATGATCTCACCTTTAACAGGAACCTAAACAACAAAACAAACAAACAAGCAAAATATAACCAAAGACACTGAAATTGAGAACAGGCTGGCAGTCACCAGAGGGGAGAGGGGAGGGAATTTCAGGGGAAAAGGGGAAGAGTTTACAGGAACATGTATAATGGACAAAAACTAGGGTGGGGTGGAAATGGGAGGGAGGGGGAAGGGCTCGGAGGGTTGGGCTGGGATGGGAGTAAAAGACAGAAAACTGTACTTAAGGAACGATTAAAATAAAATTAAATTAAAAGAAAAGAAAAATCAATCAATCAATCAATACAATCTAGCACATCAACAGGCCGAAGAAGAAAAATCACACGATCATGTTAAGTGATGAAGAAAAAGCATTTGAGAAAATCCTACATCCACTCATGATAAAGAAAAGAAGTATGCCACTCAGCAAACTATGAAAAGTGGGGAACATTTTCAGCTTGATAAATACCATCTACAAAAACATTACATTTAATGTTAATGGACTGGATACTTATCCCCTAAGGAAAAGAACAGGGCAAGGATGTCCTGTCTCAATACTGGTATTCACCTTTGTACTAGAAATCCTGACCACAGGAAGATAAAAGACAAACAAATAAATTGTATACATGTAAAGATAAAAGTGTCTTTATTTGAAGTCAACCTGATTATCTATATGAAATCCCCAAAGACTACAAAAAGAAGAAAAACCAACTCCAAGTTACAAGCATATACAGCAACATTTTATAGGGTAAAATGTCAATATACAATAAAAAAGTCAACTATTTACCTCCAAGATCTGTCCAGAAGGTATCCAACCGTGTAATATGAAAAACAGAGACAAGGTACAAGAAACACTGTACAAGGGAAAATGACACCTCAGTCCTCTTCAAAGTAGGCACCTTGGGACCTCACACAGTTCTCTCAACAGCCATCAGCTGCCCTGTCGTATTTTCCCGAATGTCACTGATGGTCTGAAATCTCTTCCCTTTCAAAGGTGATTTTAGTTTAGTGAAAGCTAGAAGTCGCAAGGTACCAAATCTGGGCTGAAGCAGGGCTGAGTCACCTGGGTGATTTGATGTTTCACCAAATATTACACAAGACGTGATATGTGATCTGGTGTATGGTCGTGATGAAGCTGCCAATTACCAGTTGCCCATAGCTGTGACCTTCTGAATCAACTGAATAGTTTTCATGGAGGAATGTTTAAGCTTAGTGCAATAATTGATGTGGATTCACCGCTCTACTCAGTCATTTTGAATGTGATGGCCACACAGTACACATGCTCTCTCAATGGCGTCTATTGCCCTCACTGACTAGTACAGTGAAGTCATCACTGTTCATTCATGCTCATTCTAATCCACTCTCCTTGGCTGTCAGGTTACATAAATCTCACGCAAACTGTTCTTGTTATATTAACAATATCTGGGCTTTTTACAGACATGTCTTGGTATATCAGAACAAACAACTGAAATTTCATGTTTTCAGATAAAAAAATACCAATTATAATATCACACAAACAGAAAAGTACTCAACTATAAATCCAACAGAATATATACATGGATTTGAAGGAAAACAGAAAACAAATGGAAGAAATCAAAGATCTAAGTAAATGGCAATATATTCCATATTCATCAATTAGAAGACTCAATATTGTTAAGATGTCAATTCTTTCCAGCTTAATCTATAAATTCAATGCAGTTGAAATTTTAAAAAAGGCTATTTTGTAGATACTGACAAAATGATCCTAAGGTTCATATAGAAAGGTAAAAGACCTAGAATAGCCAACATAATGTGGAAGAAGGAAAAAAAGGATTCACATTATCAGATTTCAAGACTTACTACAAAGCTACAAGTAACCAGGATAGCTTGCTCCTAGTGAAAAAAGAACATAGATCAATGAAACAGAACAGTGGGTCCAGGAACAGACACACCAAAATATATTCCACTGGTTTTTGACAAAGGCACAAAAATAATTAAATGAAAAAAAATAAGTCTTTCAACAAATGGTATCTGATCAACTGGAAATAAAAAATGGACCTAAACAAAGACCTTATAACTTACACAAATACTAAGTAAAAGTGTATAACAGACCTGAGTATAACATGCAAACCTATAAAACTTCTAGAAAATATAGAACATAAAACAGAAAAAATATCTATGTGATCTTGGATCTGGTGCTGAGATTTTATATATAACAGAAAAAGCCCATTACGTGAAAAAATACATGCGTTTGGTTTTATTAAAAACAAAATCTGGGGAGCAGAAGCAGGGGAGGGAAGTGGGGATGGCTGGGGTTGGGGGGTAGGGAGTAAATGCAGACAACATAACTAAACAATAAAATAATTAAAAACAAAATACAAAATCTGACCTCTAAGAAAATGGAAAAAAAAAAAAAACCAACACACACACAAAAAAACAAGCCACACTAGGAGAAAATATTTGCAACAAATATATCTAACAAAGGAGGTGCATCCAAAATATACAAAAGACTCAATAAGAAAAACAAATATATAATAAGACTCAATAATAAAAACAACTGACCTAATTAAAAAATGGGCAAAGAACCTGAACAATCATGTCACCAAAGATAAATGGATAGCAAATAAACACATGAAGAGATGCTCAGCATCATCTGCCATTAGGGAAATGCAAAAATGAGACACCATAACACATTCATTAGAATGGTTAAATCCAAAGCATTGACAATATGAATTTCAGTTCTAAATGCAGAATAGGAATTCTGATTCATGGTTGGTAGGAATGCCAAGGGATAATAGCACCTTTGTAAAACAGTTTGACAGTCACTCACAAAGATAAACCGTCTTAACGTATGATCCAGCAACTTCTATACCCTAGGTGTTTGAAAATTTATATCCATGCCCAAACCCACATCTGTACGTTTCTAGAAACTTAATTTGCCATGGCCAAAAAGTGGAAAGAAACAAAAGCCCATGGGTTAACAAGTCTGAAATCACTTATATACATATGCTAAAACTGAATAGTTAAGTAAATGAAATTTGGATGGTGATAGCCAGATTCTCATTGTTAGAGTAGGAGACTACAGACAAGCAAGAGGAAAAAGCTAGACAGAATGTTCCATGTAGCAATGATTATACCAGGAGACATCAGTATGAACTAATACTTAATGAAGATACAGATGACTGCATACCAAAATATTCATATATTTTATATACATGTGTATATACATGAGTTAGTATACACATCTACTTCCTTGTTCAGTCAGCTGAGAGTCTACAAGCAATGACACACCAGTACCAATAAGCACACCTAGCCTCCCAAACCTGATTTCTAATACCATGCTCCAATAAAACAAACCAGAGCTCCTCAGAGAAGAAAAGGCTAATTCTAAAACAGGGAATATATAAGATGATACTGGAATATCTTCTTTGTATTTTTTTTAATTTATTTAAAAATTTTTTTTCAAGTACTGTTGTCTCCATTTTCCCCCAAATCACTGCCACCCAGCCCAGCCATCCCCACCTCCCATGCTTCATCCTAACCCCTCTTTGGCTTTGTCCATGTTTCCTTTATACATGTACCTGACAACCCTTCCCTCTTTTCCCTCATTACCCCCTCCTACCTCCTCTCTGGTTACTGTCAGTTTGTTCTTTATTTCAATATCTCTGGTTATATTTTGCTTGTTTACTTTGTTAAGTTCCACTTATAGGTGAGATCGTATGGTATTTGTCTTTTACAACCTGATTTATTTCACCTAGCATAATGCTCTCCAGATCCGTCATGCTGTCACAAAGGGTAGCAACTCCTTCTTCCTTTCTGATGCATAGTATTCCACCATGTAAATGCACCACCAGTTGTTTTTATTTATTTATTTATTTATTTATTTATTTATTTATTTATTTATTTTTTACTAGATGGGCTTATTTACTGATGAGCTCTTACCTTGCTTTCAGCACTTGGCTATAGTAAATTGTGCTGCTATGAACATGGGGGTGCATAGGTTCTTTTGAATTAGTGTTTCTGGATTCTTAGGGTATCGTCCCAGCAGTGAAATTACTGGGTCAAAATTCAGTTCCATTTTTAGTTTTCTGAGGAAATTCCATAGTGTTTTCCAAAGTGGCTGCACCAGCCTGCATTCCCACCAACAGTGTTCTAGGGTACCCTTGACTCTACAACCTCACCAGCATTTGTTTGTAGATTTGGTTATTATGTCCATTCTGACCAGTGTGAAGTGGTATCTTATTGTGGTTGTAATTTGCATCTCTCGGATGGCTAGTGATGCTGGGCATCCTTTCATATATCTCTGGGCCCTCTGTATGTCCTCCATGGAGAAGTAAGGAAGTACAATATAAAAACACTAAAATGTGGTATATCAAAAGGACAGAGAAACTAATTGAAAGTGGTCTCAATAACCAAGCTGGAATAATGTGAGCAACAAAATTAACAAGGTAGTATTCTATAACTAAAGAGTAAATACCTAGTTATGAGTTCAAACTAACATAGTAATTGAGTAAATTAATGAACAAGAGGAAATATACAACTCTTATGTACAAAATTCCTAATGATTTATGTGGACACTCCATCATGAAGGTAGTGTACCATAAGTCCTGTAAACAGTATTATAAATGAAACCACTTTAAAATAAAGCTGAACCCACCATGCCAAAGGAACTGCCTTCTATATCAATGCTGCACATCTTTGGAATGTTTAAAACACGATAAAATAATCTTTGGACTGAGCCTAAGCAACCTTGTTCCCCAAAAAACTGTTTGCAGAAATGGTAACAACAAAAACAGATAGGACTACTAGACTGATGACTACCAGTCTGAAAATTTAAATAAATTGTTTAGAATTAGCATCACTATGTTATCTACACAATAGGAATGACTTTCTTCTATTGATGTTAATTACCCCCCTTCCCTTTCTCACAAATACTCATTGCATTTGTCTCTTAACTGTAACATTATTTAGGCTTCTGCCTGAATTAATGATACCTGAAGAGTTATTCTTATTGATCTCAATTTATTAATATCAAAGTGAAAGGCTTGACTGCTTCTCACTTTGGAAGCCCACATTATTTTGGGGTTAACATATTAGAGACTACTAAGAGAACTAAAGTGGCCTCACCTTCATTGTTCAGTGTACCCTGGAACTAGGTATGGTACTTTCCATGGGCTGCAGTTTCCTTTACTGTAAAGCCCTCGTAGGTTCATGGATCTCTCTCCTTGTTTAGTAGAGGTCAAATGCATTAATTGAAATCAAGGGGTTTTTTTCCCTGCATGCACCCACAGGAGCCATGGAAGGCTGTTTTCAAATGGATAAGTACTCATTTAATGAGTACTCCTACAGAATGGACAATTAATAAATAGAAGTTTCTAAAGGACAAAATAATTTCTAAGTGAATCCTACAAAATACATTGGCTATATAGTTATGTGCTTTAAAATTTCTTACCATTTGTCCTAGCTAAAACCTGAGAGGATATTTCAAATAACCTAGTAACTCCATTTCAGAATTAGGCAAAATTATAAGTTAGTAGCAGTTTTATAACTCTTAGTAACTTCCAAGAATTCCTACAGATAGCAGAAATGTAAACACTACCCATAACAGCCTAAGACTAAACCAAAGGGGGAAAAAAATGGAAAAATGTTTGTTAAAAGGCACAAGAGGCTGAAAAGGTCCCTTTGCTTACAGACACTGGCCCTGGTCTCCTTAAAAAAATGTTTATCAAGGACAAATAAAAATAATAAAAGCCTCGGCCACCTACATAAACTTAACTTATTCCAACTGTTACAAATTAATATTTGGGTTGTGTGTGTATATGTACCTGTCTCATGGCTAAATGTTTAAAATAAACCTTTCATGTCTCTAGTTGTATCTATCTGTGTATGTATATGTTTGTCTACTGCTGGAAGAAATTATTAAAATTGGTTTATAAAAAGAGGTATATGGCCCTGGCTGGTGTAGCTCAGTGGATTGAGCGCGGGCCTGCGAACCAGAGGATCAAGGTTCGATTCCCAGTCAGGGCACATGCCTGGGTTGCAGGCCAGTTCCCAGCAGGGGACACACGAGAGGCAACCGTACATTGATATTTCTCTCTCTCTCCCTCTCTCCTACCCTTCCCCTCTAAAGATAAATAAATAATCTAAAAAAAAAATAAATAAATAAAATATTAAAAAAAAAAGAAAGAAAATCATAAAAAAAAAAAAAGAGGTGTATGTAATTGGCTTAAAGAATTTTAGTACCTAGAGACAGAGGTGAGGTAGGTAGGAACTTAACCCACTTGCACATGCACCCAACTGGGACACCTAGCCCATCTTCTGAAGAACACAGTGAAAAGCAAATGGAATCCCAGATTATATGAAGTTTGGAAGTCAAAGGTTGGAGGGGACATTAAAAAAACGAATGGTAAGTGAATTTTAGAGGCAGACAGGAAGGTTGCTGGGCCCTGTGCCTGGGACCTATCATGGCAGCCACAGTCCTGATTCCTGCTGCTTTCGGAACTTTAGAAGAGAGCGGTGTCAGCGATTCTAACTTTGTAGCTCCCTCCCCTCCCAGAGCAGGGAAGCCAAACCAGCCTAGGAGAGACTTGGATGCTTGAAGTCACTGGGGGAATAAAGATCCAGTGGGAGACACAAAGCTGGGGGCACTCCCCACCTTGGACTGTGGTTGCTGGCTGAGACAGTACCAGAGAAATCTAGGGGCAGGGAGACACCTGGAGATGGGAGAAGAGTAGGACTACAACTGACTGTGACCCAGAGAGTCTCAAGACTGGTCAGAGAGTTGTGCTGTGTGAAAAGCCTCTCGCTTGTTAAGAACAGCAACTGGCAACCAAGGGAAATTTGCTAAAAAAAAAACGGCCACATATGCTGTGCGAGGGCCTCTCCTGCACAGTAGACTGACCAGTGAAGAGGGAAGAAGAGGGGTGCTGCATGGAATGATAAGAGGAGGGCAGCAAGGGCTCAGATTGTTAGCAGTCCCCAGAGAGACTTAATTTAATAGGGGAATTAAATTGCCCAGAAGGAATTTTGAGAGTGCGCAGCACCCAGGCCAGCAAAGAGGGAGACCAGCAAAATTAGGTGCGAGGTGTTCCTAATCAGTGCACCTCATGGGGCAGAACAACATGGCGGATTAAAGGCGATGAACTGGATCAGATGGACAGTAGGGGCAGCACATCGATGGGAGGAGTTAGGCTGGAGGCTGGGCACCTGTGAATATAGCAGCCCACACCTAGTCACCATCCTCACAAAACGACAGAAAAGAAAAAAGCAAAGCCCAGGTCCCCCTTGCCTGGATCATCCAGGAAGACCAGCAGAACTACTTGGCAGGTTTAAAGTCAGCAGGAGGCTTCCCCCTTGCTTGCTGAACCACCCCACCCCCGCCCCCACAGAAGTGTGAGACAATAAGATCTGGAGCTGTGAAAGGACCAAAGACTGATCCAGAGATAGATGAGAAGGCTAATTCCAACAACTCAGAAATGAGACAAATTTCACTTTGCTCCTATAGAACTTGCATTTTATTTTTTATTTTTATTATTATTTCCTTCATTGTTTTATTTTATTATTATTTTTAAATTTCTCTTCTTCATTTTGTTTAGTTTTCTTTATTTTGTTTGTTTAATTGTATTGTTTAACTGGTTTTCTTTGTTCTCCCTTTCATATTACATTTAATTTTTCTTCTCTTCACTCATATTCCAATAACGCAACACTCTTGGTCTTTTACTTTCTGTTCTTTTTATTCAGATCATGCATGTCTTGTCATATTATTGTTGTTCCTGTATTATTGTAAATAATTGTTCCATATTATTGTAAACCCTACACAACACCCATCCTGGTCTTGGCTCAATTCACTATCTTCTTGGGCTTTATTATTGTTTTGACTAAGTTTATTCACTCACGTACTATACCTAGTTTCTACCCCTTACTCTCACTATATCTCACCATCTAATCTCGCACGAGTGCTCTGTTTCCTGGATTCAGGTCACAATCTTTCTCCCCTCTAATAAGAGTCTTAGATATCTCTTTTTCACCTTTTATAAAAAGCAGTTAGTTGGGTGAAATATCACAATTAAGCTGTACTTCTACAAAGGATCTCCTATCTGTTCTCTACTTGGTGGTACTTTAAATCCCATGGAATACCCTTCTGCTGTCTTATTCCATTTCACCGGATGTGAGGGCAATCTGGCTGCGACATCTGTCACCCCATTGATCGTCAGGGTTGATTAGGCTGATCTGGCTGGCTAGGCGGGTGTCCCCTTCCTCCCTCACCGATCCATGTGCGTCCCTCCCGAAGCTGTGCGCTCGGTCGAAGAGGACGACCTTCCCAACTAGAGGAGAGGACCGGTCTTCGGTCAAGGGTATACAAGTAGCTGCGCTCCCCTGCTAGAACCTCCAAACAAGCTCTCAAGGTCCATTTCACCTTTGCCCTGCCACTGATCACACACAAGATAAGGCAGGAGTTGTGAACACCAGTAAACCCACTGGAGGAGAGAACCCACCAACAAAGGAACCACAAACAGGTAAAATCCAAGTACAACAAGAGAGCCCACACAAATGGAAGAAGGGGCAAACTAGATCATCCAGACAAGGAGACTGAAGAGACCACACCACTGAATTCCATAGAACTCCTACCATAGAAGTTCACCCTATAAAGACAGCTAGTGAAGCAGTGAAGCAGTAATCACAGAAACAAAGTCACCCAAAATGGGGAGACAAAGGAAGAACCTACAATTGAAAGGAATGGAAGACTCCCACTAAAAGAGCTAAATGACTGAGGCAAGCAAACTATCAGACATAGAATTCAAAAGAATGGTTATAAGGATGCTCAAGGAATTCACAGGCAACTACAAAAACCTCAGTGAGAACCACACCAGTATGAAAAAGGAAACAGAAACTATAAACAAGAACCAGGAAGAAATGAAGAATACAATTTATGAAATAAAAATACACTAAAAGGAATTACAAGCTGGCTGGATGAAGCAGAGGACCAAATACTGAGCTGGAAGACATACCCAGGTAGAGCAAATGCACGAAAAAAACACTCCAAAAATATGAAGACAGCTTAAGCAAACTGCAAGACAATATGAAATGCAAAAAAAAAAAAAAAAAAAAAAAGAATCACAGGAGTACCAGGAGAAGAAAGGAGTAAAAGACAGAAACCTTGTAAGAAAAAATGAAAGAAAACTTTCTGAATCTAGGGAGGGGAAAAACCATCAAGTTCAGGAAGCACAAAGGATTTTAATCAAGATGAACCCAAAGAGGCCTACTCCAAGACGCATGATAATTAAAATGCCAAGTTTTGAAGACGAAGAGAGAATCTTAAAAGCAGCAAGGGAGGAACAAGAAGTAATATACAAGGGAGATCCAATAAGGCTGGCAGCTGATTTCATAACAGACACACTAGAGGTGAGGCGAGAATGGCAAAAAATATACCAAGTAATGAAAAGCAAAGGCCTGCAACCAAGGCCACTCTATCCAGCGAGGCTCTCAAGTAAAATGGAAGACAAAATAAGGAGTTTTCCAGACAAAGAAGGCTGAAAGAATACTCCTCCACCAAACTAGCACTGCAAGACATGTTAAAGAGACTACTATAACAAAATGAAGGAAAAGAGTGCAAGAGAGAAGAACATAGGTATAAACGGGAGAAAATGAGTAAGTATCCATCAATAATAACCTTAAATGTTAATGGTTTAAATGCTCCAATCAAAAGAAACAGAGTAGCTGAATGGAAAGGAAACATGACGCACACATATGCTGCCTACAACAGACCCACCTCAGAAAAAAATACCTCCACAGACTGAAAGTGAAGGATTGGAAAAAAATATTCCAAGCAAATGCACAGTAAAAAAAGCTGAGGTAGCAATACTTATATCAGACAAAATAGACTTCAAACAAAAGCCATAAAAAGAGAAACCAAAGGACACTTAATAATCAAGGGAAGAATCCATCAAGAAGACATAAACATTGTAAACACATATGCACCAAACATAGGAGAACCAAATATAAAAAGAAAAGCTTGGAGGACTTCAAGAAAGATATAGACAGCAACACATTTATACTAGAGAATTTTAACACCCCACTGTCAAAAATGGATAGATCTTCCAAAATATCAACAAGGATACTGAAGCACTCAAAAAATGCCCTAGATCAAATGGACATGATATATATAGGACTTGATATAAATGGACTGATATATATGGAACCTTTCATCCCAAAGAAACAAAATACACATTCTTTTCAAAGCACATGGAACATGTTCAAAGACAGACTATATAACAGGACTCAAAACAAGCCTCAACAAATTCAAGAAAATTGAAATTATATCAAGCATTTTCTCACATGACAAGGGCCTAAAACTAGAAACCAACCTCAAGGAAAAAACTCAAAAACACTAAAACTCATGGAGATTGAGTAGCATGCTAAAAAACAATGAATGGGTAAATAATGACATCAAGGAAGACATCAAAAAGTTTCTGGGAACAAACGAAAATGAACACACAGCAGTCCAACACTTATGGGACACAGCCCAGGCAGTCCTGAGAGGGAAGTTCATAGCAATACAGGGCTACCTAAAAAGATAGAAACATTAAAAAACAAACAAACAAGCAAACAAAAAAACCTAACCCTACATCTACAAGAACTGGAGGAACAACAGAGCCCAGTTGAGAAGGCAGGAAATGACAAGATCACAGAAGAATTAAACTACATAGAGACTAAGGAAATAATCCAAAATCAATAAATCCAAGAGTTGCTTTTTTGAGAAGATAAATAAAACTGACAAGCCCTTAAGCAGATTCAGAGAAAAAAAATACCCAAATAAACAAAATCAGAAATGAAAGAGGAAAGATTACAACTGATAACCACAAACATACAAAGGATTGTAAGAAATTGCTACAAACTATTTACAAAGAAATTTGAAAACATGGGTGAAATGCATAAATTTCTAGAAAAATATAATCTTCCAAAACTGAATGAAGAAGAAGCAGAAAGCCTGAACAGACCAATAACAGCTGATGAAATTGAAGCAGTAATTTAAAATCTCCCGGCACACAGAAGCCCTGGACCAGATGGTTTCACAGGAGAATTTAAAAAAGGATTTTAGGTAGGACTAACACCTATCCTTCAGAGACTATTCCAAAAAATCCAAGAAGAAGGAAGACTCCCAAATTCTTTTAAGAAGTCAGCATCATCCTAATCCCAAAACCAGATAAAGACACAACAAAGAAAGAAAGCTACAGGCAAATGTTGCTGATGAACACAGATGCTAAAATCCTCAAGAAAATATTGGCAAACTGCATCCAGCAATCTATTAAGATCGTAAACCATGATCAGGTGGGATTCATCCCAGGGATGCAAGAATGTTACTATATTTGTAAATCAATAACTGTAATACATGATATAAACAAAACGGAAGACAAACATGACATAACCATATCAATAGATGTGAAATAACTATTTGATAAGGTACAGCACCCATTTATGACAAAACACTCAGCAAAGTGGGAATAGAAGGAGCGTTTCTCAACATGATAATTCTGTAAACGAGAAACCTACAGCCAACATCATACTTAATGGGCAAAAATTAAAAGCTTTCCCACTAAGATTAGGAACAAGACAAGGATGTTCGCTTTCACCACATTTATTCAATATGGTATTGGAAGTCCTAACCAAGGCAATCAAACAAGAAAGAGAAGTAAAAGGTATCCAAATCGGAAAGGAGGATGTAAAGCTGTCACTGTTTGTAGGTTATATGATTGTATACATAGAACACCTTATAGACTCCACCAAAAAACTACTCAACCTTTAAGTGAATCTGGCAAAACAGCTGGTTCAAGGTCGATATCAGAAATCAAAAGCATTTTTATACACCAACAATAAGAGATCAGACTCAGAAATCAGGAAAATATCCTATTTGCTATAGCAAAAAGAAAAATAAAGTATCTAGAAATAAACCTTATCAAGGAGGTAAAAGACCTGTACTCAGGAAACTACCCAACACTGAAGAAAGAAATTAAGGAAGACACACAAAAAATGGAAGCATATACAGTGTTCACAGATTGGAAGAATTAACATCAGGAAAATGCCCATATTACCCAAAGCAATTTATAGATTCCATGCGAACCCTATTGAAATACCAATGATATATTTCAAAGATATAAAACAAACATTTCAAAAATTTATATATAACTGTAAACGACCCTGAAGAACTGTGGCAACTTTGAGAAAGAACAAAGTATGAGGTATCACAATACCTGATATAAAACAATATTACAAGGCCACTATAATCAAAGCGGTATGGGAGTGGCATAAGAACAGACAAATAGACCAATGGAACAGAATAGAGAGCCCAGAAATAAACCCAACTCTCTATGGTCAGTTAATATTCAACAACGGAGGCAGAAGCATAAAATGGAGCAACAATAGCATCTTCAAGAAATACTATAGGGAGATCTGGATATTTACATGCAAGAAAATAAAATTCAATCACCAACTTACATCATGCAAAAGAATAAATTCAAGGTGGATAAAAGACTTAAATATAAGTCAGGACACCATAAAAGTCCTAGAGGAGAACATAGACAGGAATATCTGATATTGCACACAGCAACATTTTCACCGTTATGTCCCCTAGAGCAAGGGACATAAATGAAAGAATAAACAAATGGGACTTCACCAAAATAAAAAGCTTCTGAAATGCTCAAGAAAACATCAGCAAAATGAAAAGGGAACCAAATGTATGGCAAACAAATTTGCAAATGATACCTCAGAGAAGGGTTTGATCTCCAAAATATATAAAAAACTCACACAACTCCACTCTAGGAAGACAACTCAATTAAAAATGGGCAAAGGATCTTAAAAGACACTTCTCCAAGGAGGACATACAGAGGGCCCAGAGACATAAGAAAGGATGATCAGCATCAGTAGCCATCAGAGAGATGCAAATTAAAACCACAACGAGATACCACTTCATATCCAGCAGAATGGCCATCATTAACAAATCAACAAGAAACAAGTGGTGTAGAGGTTGTGGAGAAAAGGGAACCCTAGAACACTGTTGGTGGGAATGCAGACTGGTGCAGCCACTGTGGAAAACACTATGGAATTTCCTCAGAACTAAAAATGGAACTGCCTTTTGACCCAGCAATACAATGGTTGGGATTATAACTTAAGAACCATGAAACACCAATACAAGAGAACGTATGCACCTCCATGCTCATATCAGCATTATTTGCAATAGTCAAGTACTGGAAACAGCCTAAGTGCCCATCAGTAAATGAGTGGATCAAAAAACTGTGGTACATTTACACAATGGAATACTATGCAGCCAAAAGAAAGAAGAAGCTCCCACCCTTTGCAACAGAATGGATGGAACTGGAGAGCATTATGCTAAGTGAAGTAAGACAGGCAGTTAAAGGCAAATACCATATGATCTCACCTATAAATGGAACCTAATGAACAAAACAAACAAGCAAGGAAAATACAACCAAAGACACAGAAATAAAGAACAAACTTATAGTAAACAGAGAGGAGGAGGTAAACGGATAATGGGGGATAATAGGAGAAGGGCCATGAAGGAACATGTATAAAAGGACACATGAACAAAGCCAAAGGGGGTAGGTTCGTGGGTGGGTGGTGGGGATGGGGGGTAGGGACATGGTGGGGTGAAAATGGAGACAACTATACTTAAACAAGGAAAAAAAAGAAAATATGTATCCATCATTTACTATTAAAAAGAAAATAATAATAAAGTTATCTGATATGCCCCCACCAAAAATGTAGAACTTACAGAAATACAACAGCAAGTAACTGAAATGCTTTACAGTATCACATGATGTTAGAAATTATTATTTAATATTAATAGTGATTTGTTTTTAGGTTTTATTAAAATAGATATTTCATTAAATTTCTTAACATTTAATGTAATTATTATTTTAATTGGGTTTACAAATCATAAATTCATGTTATCTGTTGCAATAAAATGAAATTTTAAACATATTAATTTATAAATGAATGGTGTACCTACTGTTGGCTTCTGTTCCAATTAATATACTTTATTTATTATGCTATTACACTTGCCCCATTTTTTCTCTCCTTTATTCCCCTCCATCCTGCACCTGCCCCACCAACATTCCCTCTCCTTAGTTCATGCCCATGGGTCTTACATCTAAGTTCTTTGGCTTCTCCATTTCCTATACTATTCTTACCCACACCCTGTCTATTTTGTACCTACCGTTCATGCTTCCTATTCCCTATACCTTTTCTCCATTCTCCCCACTTCCCCTCCCCACTGATAACCATCAATGAGATCTCCATTTCTCTGATTCTGTTCCTGTTCTAGCTGTTTGCTTTGTTTTTCTTTTTGATTTTCTTTTTTTTTTTACATTCAGTTGTTGATACCTCTAAGTTTATCTTTTTTTACTGTTCATATTTTCTAAATATATTTTACTGTTTATGCTATTACAATTGTCCCATTTTCCCCCTTTATTCCCCTCCACCCTGCACACCGTCTCCAACCCACATTTGCCCCTTTAGTTCATGTCCATGGTTCATACATATAAGTTCTTTGGCTTCTACATTTCCTATACTATTCTTAACCTTCTCCCTGTCTATTTTCTACCTATCTTTATGATACTTATGCTCTGTAAATTCCCCCCTCTCCCCAAACCCATTCCCCCACTGATATAAATTCATGTGATCTTCATTTCTGTGATTCTGTTCCTGTACTAGTTTGCTTAGTTTGAGTTTTTTTTTAGGTTCGGTTAATAGCTGTGAGTTTGTTGTCATTTTACTGTACATGTTTTTGATCTTTTCTAAGGTAAGTCCCTTTCACATTTCATATAATAAGGGCTTGGTGAGGATGAACTCCTTTAACTTGACCTTATCTGGGAAGCACTTTATCTGCCCTTCTATTATAAATGATAGCTTTGCTGAATAGAGTAATCTTGGATGTAGGTCCTTGCCTTTCATGACTTGGAATACTTCTTTCCAGCCCCTTCTTGCCTGCAAGATTTCTTTTGAGAAATCAGCTGAAAGTCTTATGAGAACTCCTTTGTAGGTAACTGTCTCCTTTTCTCCTGCTGCTTCTAAGATTCTCTCCTTATTTTTAATCTCGGGTAATGTAATTATGATGTGCCTTGGTGTGTTCCTCCTTGGGTCCAACTTCCTTGGGACTCTCTGAGCTTCCTGGACTTCCTGGAAGTCTATTTCTTTTGCCAGACTGGGGAAGTTCTCCTTATTTTTTCAAATCAGTTTTCAATGTCTTGCTCTTCCTCTTCTCCTCTAGCACCCATACAATTTGGATGTTGGGACATGTAAAGTTGTCCTGGAGGTTCCTCAGCCTCTCCTCATTTTTTTGAATTCTTGTTTCTTCATTCTGTTCTGCTTCATCCTTCTGCTCCAAATCATTGATTTGAGTCCCAGTTTCCTTCCCGTCACTGTTGGTTCCCTGTAGATTTTCCTTTATTTCTCTTTGCATAGCCTTCAGTTTTCCCTCTATTTTGTGACCATACCCAACCATTTCTGTGATCATCCTGATTACCAGTGTTTTGAATGCTGTATGTGATAAGCTGGTTATCTTTTCATCACTTAGTTCTATTTTTGAAGCTTTGATCTGCTCTTTAGTTTGGGCCATATTTCTTGGCCTCTGTGTGCCTGTTACATAGTAAGTGGCAGAACCTTAGGTATTTGCCAAGGCCGGGCAACCCCCTTTGCTACTTTGTGGCGCTGTATGGCAGGGGAGAGAGGTCAGAGGAAACAATGCTGCTTGTTCAGCACTCCCTGGCTTTCAGTCACTTCCATTGCTACCCACAAGCAAATTGGGTCCTTCTGATGCTGATTCCCGGGTGGCAGGTTTGTGTATGTTCTAGGACCCTGTGGGTCTCTCCAACAAACTCTCCTGTGAACCTGCCAGTTTCTCCTGCCACCACAATGCCTGTAGATATTTACAGCCAGAGGTTTCGAGGCTTTATTTCCCAACATTGGAACGCTGGGTTGTGTGGTTCGTTTCTCTCCACAGGCATCCCTCCTTGTTTATCCTCGCACAAATGTGGGACGCCCTGGTCTGCCAGCCACTGTCTTGCCCACCTTCCCTGACCTTGTCACCAGCCTCCGCCTTCCTGTACATACTCTCTGCCTCATCTGTCCCCTCTCTGTACCTCCTACCAGTCTGAATGAATGCTTCTTTAACTCCTTTGTTGTCAGACTTCCATACAGTTCAATTTTTAGCAGTTCTGGTTATTTTTGTTTTTAAATGTGTTGTTGTCCTTTGGTTGTGTGAGGAGACAAAGTATATTTACCTACGCCTCCATCTTGGCCAGAAGTCCCTGTTGGCTTCTTAATACAGAGAAACTGAAGACATTTGTGTCTCTTAATAAAAATATCTATGCTATAATATGAAAACACATGTTTCTGGACATTAGAAAATATTATTATAGAGAATATGAAATGTTCAAAAATTTGCCAATCTAAAAAATACTAAATGCTTACTTTTGCTTCTTATAAAAGTAAGGTTTCTAATGGTTAAAAATTCTAAATATGAAAATAGTTGATATGTATTTTCAATAAAAGATGCTATGAAATATGAAGACACGCTTTCCTTAAGAAAAACAAAATTAATTTTGTCCTGGTTATTTCAGAGCAGAAAGAGAAAAAAATAATTTTACCTTATATATTAAGCTGGCTAAAGTTAAAGTATTATTATATAGGCTTTTTAAAAATTAAGTTTTACTATCAATGATGTACTTTTGTAAAGCTACAACTTAAATTTTATTCCTGATAAAAAGAACATTTTCCTGTATTATTGATAAGCTTTTAATAAGTGATTATAAAAGGAAAACAAAGATTTTATTTAAATAATTTACTGTGCTTTTTATCATCAAATCTTTAATTTTGTAAGTACACTGAGTCCTCTCAATATTGGAAAGCAGAAATTTTCCTTATAACTATTTAATTTTCTGTATATGCCTGCAAAGTCTTTATCACCATGATTAAATAAATACCTTCAGTGTTCCACAATGACCAAATGTTTTAAAACTTTTGATATGCTGACAAATTTCCCAAGATTCAAAATAAAGTCTTTTTTGACCTTGACATTTTAAAGAACTTTGAAATTTTTCAGAAGTAACCCTGACATACCTCTAAGTTTTTTTCCCCTCTTTATAAAAGTATGAAATTAAACTAATTAGGCTTACTTGGTATATTAAATTACACAGAAAACATTGCCAAATAATAATGCCAACAAAACTTACAGTATTTCCCTGTCTCTTAAAGTTGTGATTCTAAACATTGCCCACAGAGACTAAGAGAAAAAAAATTTTTAAGTGGACTTTTTAAAATACAAACTGCTGACTTACAGCCAAAATAGAGGCATAGGTAGACACACTGTGCCTCCTTGCACAACCAAAACAAGGACAACAATTATGAGAAAAAAAAAAAAAAACAGAATTGCCAGAAAATTGAACTGTATGGAAGTAAGCCAACCAAGGAGTTAGAAAAGAAACATTCGTTTAGACTGGTAGGAGGGGTGGAGATAGGCAGCTATAATGGAGAGGACTCACAGCAAGCAATGGCTGGAGGACCAGGGTAGGAGAGGTGGCGTCTGGAAGAACAGGTGGTCCCACATTTGCGTGCAGATAAACCAGAATGAACAACTGAGGAGCAAGACATACCATGCAACCCAGGGTTCCGTGTGGGAAAATACGGCCTCAAAACCTCTGACTAAAAAAAGCTGTTGAGGGTTGAGAATCTCCCAGCCTCACAGGAGAGTTTGTTGGAGAGACCCACAGGGTCCTAGCATGTACAAAAACCCACCCGCCTGAGAATCAGCACCAGAAGGGCCCAATTTGACTGTGGGTAGCAGTGGAAGTTACTGAAAGCTGGCTGACAACTGAGCAAGTGGCATTGTTCCCTCTTGGACCCTCCCCCACCGACAGCATCACAACACAGCAATGTGGGTGGTCCCTCCCTGGTGAACACCTAAGGTTCTTTCCCTTACTATGAATACAGACGTGACAAAACAACAAAAAAAATGGCCCAAATGAAAGAACAGATCAAAGCTCCAGAAAAAGTACAACTGTTGGGAACCGCCCTCTCTCGTTTCAGAAGCTGTAACTCCCTCCCCCCCGCCCATGGCTAAGGCTGAAAAAAGGACCTTGGGACCATTAGCCACAAAGGAGACAAAACTTATCCTCCCAGCAGGAAAACTGTCTCTGCCCCCTTTACTTCACCCTGCGTGGCCCCTGGGTGGATGGCTAGTTAGCCAATGATGGGAAGTTTCCTCAAGGGAGAGATGACTTAAGACAGGCACAGTCGAGAAGGGGCCATCAGGGAAGGACTTACGGACTATAGAAAAGGGGTGAGGGTCCATCATCCCTCAGCTTTGTCATAGCCTGAGTCCTCATTCTATCTGTAAAAAGTCTCCTAATCTCTTGGCTGCCTGCATCCCCCACCTGACTTAAGCCTAAAACAATGCCAAAAGTAGGTGTGGCCCTGCGCTGGAAAGGGTGGTTCCCCTGGAGCAATCAGGCCTACAAAAGAATGCATAAAATCCTGTGAAACCTGCTTTGCTAACAATATTCTCAGTTTAAATGATAAGGGTCCAAGCATAAAATGAGTTTGTTTCCTGAAGTTGTATGGCCCTTTGGCTATCTGACCCTGACTTAGAATGAGCCCTTATAGTTCTTTGAATGTTAACCATTGTTTAATCATTACTTCCTGACAACGAATGATGAGCTTTACATATGTGCCCTGTATTTCTATGCAAATTAAACCCAATAAAAGTCCATTGAGGAATAGGCTCAAAGCCCTTCTCCTCTGAGAGACTGGCCACCTTTTCTCCCCAAGCAGATCATGTTTTGGTAGAACTATTCTCATCTGTGGCAGATGGGAGGGCTCTGCGGGCAGAGCCCCCCCCACATACAACTAAGCAAAGAAGAGAGAGCCAACCTATCAGATGCACAGTTCAAAACACTGGTAATCAGGATGCTCACAGAATTGGTTGAGTATGGTTGCAAAATAGAGGAAAAAGTGAAGGCTATATAAAGGGAAATAAAGGAAAATGTGCAGGGAACCAACAGGGACGAGAAGGAAACCAGGTCTCAAATCAATGGTGTGGAGCAGAAGGAAGAAACATTCAACCAGAACAGAATAAAGAAATAAGAATTCGAAAAAGTGAGGAGAGGCTGAGGAACCTCCAGGACAACTTTAAATGTTCCAACATCCGAATCATAGGGGTCCCAGAAGAAGAGAAAGAGCAAGACATTGAACACTTATTTGAAAAAATAATGAATGAGAATTTCCCTAATCTGACAAAGGAAATAGACTTCCAGGAAGTCCAGGAAGCTCAGAGAGTCCCAAGGAAGTTGGACCCAAGGAAGCACACACCAAGGCACATCGTAATTACATTACCCGAGATGAAAGATAAGGAGAGAATCTTAGAAGCAGCAAAAGAAAAGGAGACAGTTACCTACAAAGGAGTTCTCATAAGACTTCCAGCTGATTTCTCAAAAGAGACCTTGCAGGCAAGAAGGGGCTGGAAAGAAATATTCCAAGTCATGAAAGGCAAGGACCTACATCCAAGATTGTTCTATCCAGCAAAGCTATCATTTATAATAGAAGGGCAGATAAAGTGCTTCTCAGATAAGGTCAAGTTAAAGGAGTTCATCATCACCAAGCGCTTATTATATGAAATGTTAAAGGGACTTATTTAAGAAAAAGAAGATAAAAACACTAACAGTAAAGTGACAACAAACTCACAGTTATTAACAACCACACCTAAAACAAAAACAAACTAAGCAAACAACTAGAATAGGAACAGAATCAGAGAAATGGAGATCACGTGGAGGGTTATCAGCAGGGGAGTGGGAGGGGGAGCGAGGGAGAATAAGTACAGAGAATAAGTAGCATAAATGGTAGGTAGAAAATGGACAGGGGGAGGGTAAGAATAGTATAGGAAATGTAGATGCCAAAGAACCTGTATGTATGACTCATGGACATGAACTAAAGGCGGGGATTGTGGGTGGGATGGGGTATGTAGGGTGGAGGGGAATAAAGGGGGAAAAAATGGGATAACTGTAATAGCATAATCAATAAAATATATTTAAAAAAATAAATAAAAATGAGCATAATAACAACTATAAAAAGAATTTTAAAATATAGGACATTAAAAAACATTATTTAGAATTAGCATCATTATGTTATCTGCACCAACAGAAATAACTTCCTTTTATTGATGTAATTGTTCCCTTCCCTTTCTTATAAATACCCATTGTTTTTGTCTCCTAACTGGAAGAGTATTTGGGCTCCAGCCTGAATTAATGATTCCTAAAGTAGTTATTCTTATTGATCTCAATAAATACTTTCTGCCTCTCACTTTATTTTTAAAGTGAGGCATTTTTGCTCTGGCTGGGTAGCTCAGAAGAGTGTTGTCCCAATACCCTAAGGTTCTCAGTTTGATCCCATGTCAGGGCACACATAAAAATCAACCAAGGAAAGCATAAATAAGTGGAACAAAAAATCAATTTTATTTCTTTCTCTCTTATCCTTTCTCTTTCTCTAAAATCAAGAATAACGAAAAGCCTTTTCATTTTTAAATTAACACTCCCACTTCCTACCAAAGAAGACAGTATGAAAATAAAAGGAAATAAGAGTAACTTTACAGTGGAAAAGCTTGACCACAAGACCTCAGCCAGGTGATTAGCAGTGATACATCAACTTGATAGTACTTTTACTGTTGATTAGACATGACCAAATGACACTACCTGTTCCTTCAAGAAACCCATTAATTCCAGTCTAACATGAGAAAAAGAACAGACAACTCCTAATTGAGGGGCGTTCTACAAAACACCTGACTTGTACTCCTCAAAACTGTCAAGTTAATCAAAAACGACGAGAGTCTGAGAAAGTGTCACAGTCACCTGGAGCCTAAGGAAATCTGATGAGTAAGTGAAATGTGGTCTTCTGAAACAGAATATCTGCATTGCGGGGGGGGATACCATGGGCAATTATCAAAAGACAAATGATATACCAGAAAATTGTCACTCATATAATAAACAACCATTAGTATCCCTAATACGAGTATATAAAGAGCTAGCTAGACACTGGAAAAATAAATAAATAAAAGCCAAAAACCTATGAGCAAAATAGACAAAAGGTATGAACAGATAAGTTCACTGAAACATTAATGCAACTTTTAGACACATGAAAAAATATTCAGCTTCACTCATAGTTAGGATATTGCAGATGCGAACTACATAAAATATCACTTTTTTTTTTTAAAGATTTTATTTATTTATCTTTAGAGGGGAAGGGAAGGAGAGATGGAGAGAAATATCAATGTATGGTTGCTTTTCGTGTGTCCCCTGCTAAGACTGTCGCTGGGAACTGTCCTGCAACCCAGGCATGTGCCCTGACTGGGAATCGAACCGCAATCCTTTAGTTCGCAGGCCCGCGCTCAATCCACTGAGCTACACCAGCCAGGGCAAAATATCACTTTTTAACTTACCTATCAGTGGCCAAAAGTTGAACCACATAATGTACAAAGAATAGCTATGGAGAAATAAGCAGTCTCATGTAGTGTAAAGGGAATACAAAATGATATTATAATCCCACCAAACTGATCAAGATTATCAACTGTATTCATCCTTTGATCTGGTGATCCTACTTCTGGTAATTTATTTGATAGAATAAATCTATATGTATAAGATTATTCATTAAAACATGGCTTGTAGTAGAAAAAGATTGGAAGTAGTTAACACCTAGTTAAATAAACAATGGAACATCCATAATTGATTTACTATACAGTTGTAACATAAAATGAAGATACAATGAAACAATCCATGTTCTGTTACAGAGAGATCTCTGAGACTGAATAAAAAAAGAAGTGGAAAAAAACCAGCAACAGCAAAAAAGGAAAATAGTGTATGAACTTGCCATTCAAAGTGTGGTTCCTTTAACAGTAGAATCAGCTTAATTTGGGAGTTTATTAGAAATACAGAATCCAAGGCCCCACCCAGCTCTACTACATCAAAATCAGCATGTTAACAAAATGTCAGTGATGTACAGCTGCATCTAAACTTGAGAAGGATTTAAGGATAACGCATTTCTCTTTAAGTAAAGAGAGAGGGCATACAAGAACATGTATATGTATTTTCTATTAACTGAATAAAGAAATACCTGGAACACAAACAAAAAACTATTAATAATGGATATTAATAGTAGGGCGGCTATAATACTCTAGTTTGTCTGGGACTGTTCCAATATATGCCAGTTGTCCTGGCATAACTGTCTGTAGAACCTCTTTCACTCTTAGTGAAAAGTGTCTCAGTTTATATGATAAATGTAACTGTACTTAGAGGGAGCATCAGGTATAGAGAGAATGGAAATGTAAGGTTTTACTTATGATCTTCTATATCACTTTTTAAACCATGTTAATATATTACCAATTCAAAAACTTTTATTTAAAAAAAGATAATACTGTTTATGAAAAATACATGGGCTGAGGAGAACAATGGGTCAAGCATAAGCAATGGTTAAGCAATAACCCAGGGAAAAAGCAATGTCTGGAGCAAAAGGAAAAGACACTTCATGGGGTATTAGAAAGAAATTCTATCAGAGTTACGAAAAGATAGCTATGAGGGCAGTATCATAGACAACAGAGGAAACTTTCAAAACAGACTATAGATAAAAGTGTCAAATACAGCAGAGGGGTCAAGAAAGACAAAAACAAAAACTGGATTTTACTACAATTTGGTGGCCTTTTCCAGAACTGATTCAAGTTAGCAGTGGTGAAGGACTAAGACTGCATTCATTGGGTTGAAATGTGAATGACAAATGCAGAAATGAAAGGCGAAGATGTCTACTCCTCAAGGTAGAAATACAAACAAGCTGACATAAACATTTATGGGGAGTTATTTTGGAAACATAAAGTCTCTCCATTCAACCAGATCTTCATTTTATTCCTGGATCAAGCAAGACCATGAGAGAGCTGTCAACTCAAATCTGAAAACTATATGCACTAAGTTCTATCTTAGCACTGTACTATTTCCACCAAGAAATGATTACAGGCAATATAATGCATTTATTTCCATGCTGTTATTAGAAAGATCAAAGAAATTCTACAATAACTTGGTTAACTGTAAAATTAAATATCTTACACCTAATTTTACCAACTGTCCCACTTTGAATTTCCTACTCTTCCTACATTTTCCTTAATGTAAAATTATGCCTGTTTCTACTTTTTCATTATAAAAATATTAATATGTACAAAATTTTAGAAAACACATTTTTAAAAAGTGGGGATTAATAAACAACAACAAAAAAACCTCACCTGGGATTTGTTCATTTTCTGTTCTCGGAGAAAGCAGTGCTGAGGGAAAAGGAAGAAGAAAGTCAAAACTTGCCCTGCCTTGCAGTTCCTGCATTCACCTGCCTACATAGCTCCACACACAAGATACTTACGTGTCCATGTGTAGCTCCGATATATGTTGAGCTTAGACATATTTTTCACTGAGTGAATGTAAACATTTGTTTCTTACTGATTTATTATCAATTTAGGTTCTGTGACACAAAAATTAAAAACATAAAAAGGTAAGTTTAACATAGAATAATAATCTAAAGTGGAAGTACTATGGATTTGTTAAAATTGATGTTGTAGAGGAAAAAAAAACCCTCAAGCCATATTGTTTATCTATTTACCTGCTAACACCATTGATCCCTTGAGGTCAAATAATCCAAAAAACCTCTGAAAAAAGGGATGGGGATGTTTAAGACAAGGTAAATTTTTTAATGATTGTTCTAACCTGCTTACAATTTTCAAAAGGATATTTTAGTAAGAAACTAAATTTGACCTAACAGTGAGAAAAACAGAAAGTAGCTAGGAATCCACAGACCTATCTTTCAATCTTGGTTCCGCAACTTAACAAATCGCTGATCCCAGCATACTCATTTTAAAAAAACCTTTCAAATAAATTCAAACCAGATAATCCAAAAAGGACCTGCCCGCACTACCATCCTGTGTGTGTATAAAGTTAGGAGAGAGGGAACATCAGTACTTCTCTAGATGCCATCAACAATCAATGGGACACTGGGGGCAGTTCGCCTCTGGAAAGAATTAAGAGTAAATCAAGAATGAGGGGAGTACGAGGTCTCTAGAGAAGAGTTATGACACAATTTCCTTAGTTTCATCCCTAACTCTCCACAAGGGTTGACATTTATGATGTAGCTTATGCACCCACCCCTCAGCTCCATCTCACCTCTCTCTTCTGAAATTTGTCCCAGACTTTCCACGTCACACAGCCGTCCATGGCTTCAGGATACTGTGTCATGATTATACATAACAACAAATGAAAACATAATAAATAATAATTTTGAATGTGGAGAATGTTAGAGCCAAGAAAGGGCCTTGTGAGCTAGCTAGTCCAGCCCTTTCCCTGTTCCATTTCCCCAATGATTTAACTGGAAAATGGAGGCCCTGAAACTTGTTCAAGCTCCAGTCGCACGTATTACATACATAAAGAAATATAAAGCAGCTAACAAAATATAGGTGCTCAGAACAACATAATACAGCAACTATTCCTGATACCCGCATTTCACAAATAAAACACCTATCGCGCACGCGTACTTCTCCCCCAGCGCACGCATCACACACGCACATTCCCTATCAGCAGCCACAGGAGGACGCAGTCCGTTCCGCACAGGGCTGGACGCCCGCGAACCCCTAATGCCCGAGAGCCCGCCTCCGACGCCGACACTCACCTCTTCAGACAGGGAAGCCCCCACCCGGCGTCCCTTCAGCTGTAAGTGCTGCAGACGCCTGTAGTCCCGCTGAGGTTCGTGGGACTTCTATTAACGGGCACTGCCTCACCCTTGAACTGTGTGGGCCCCAGCGGCCCTTGTTCCCACCATCAGTTCCCTTGCCTTGTGGACGTGGAAGCCTGAGATTGTTTCTCTCTGAGGACTGGAGGCCCGGAAGGACTAGCCAAGAGGAGGAGGCGGGGTTGCACATGCGCAGAGGGAGGACATGGCGGGGTGGGTGGATGAGGGCTTGGACAGGGAAAGTGGTTCTCCCTCCTAAGCTGTAAAAGCACGATAATAATGGTACGTAGCTAACAAGGTTTTTATGAATATTAAAAGTGTTTACATTGTGAAAGCACTTAGGACAGTGAGTGCCACGTAAATTGTTAACTACATTTTACAGATTACTTTCCCAATATATACACCACATCTGCTCCTTTAGAAACCAGCTGGTTTTCTGTCTTGTTTACTGAGTTGAGAGATGGCTGTCTGAGAGACTTATGAGGCAGGAGACAGCATAGGAAGAACTCTGAGACTGCAATACTGTTACCCGCCAGCATTTAGCACCCTGTTTGCCAGGAAACATCTTTTACTAATTAAGTAGAATATATAGTAAACCGAGGCAGGGAGGAGGAGGGAGACATGTCTCACACACTCAGCAGTCCTGAGCCTGGTCTGATAACATTGCCAGGTGTTCTAACATCACAAGAAACACTATGTTAGCAAGTAAGAAGGGAAGTCCTTGAAATTCTATGTAACATTTCCACTATCTGGGAAAGAAGGCCTTGAAACTGCTTTCATCCCAAGGCCTGAATGTGGGAGAGAGTCCCCGGTGCCCAAACAAAGAGCCCATGAAACAATTTTGGTTAATTGCCTACCTCTGGTCACTATCTGTTTTATGAGGGAGTCCCTGATGCTTACAGAAAGAGCCCATAAATAACTTTGGAAAGTGCCCCAATTTTAATTAACTGCCTCCTGTCACGTATTTGTTTTACAACAAGATGAACAAATGGGGTCTGGAGCAAGATAAGGATTTGGGCTAACAGACCCCCCCACACCTACCTAAGTTTGGGTAATCACATTCCCCCAGGAAAGCTGGCACCACATATACCCATTAATCAATATGTAACTTTTTTCCCTCCTATCCCACCAACTGTATAAGTCCTGAGACCAAAGGACTTGCTCTCTCTCTGGGGGGCTCAGGATGCTCTTGGCTCTCAGGCCACAGGGCCTCTGGCCACCCAGCCTCAGGCTGCCCAGGGGCTTGCCACCCTGGTCTTCAGCTGCTCTTGCTTTTCTCACTGCTTTGCCCTGAAACTTTGCCTTTCACCCCCTACTCTACCCAGTCCTGTTCTCTTCCATGGGAATGGGCCACTAATAAACTGATTACATACTACAAGATTTGCTGATATATAATTCTTTACATGCGTCAGCAAGAAGAACCAGGTCTCTCCCATCAACACTTACGCTGTCTGGATCCAGGATTCTCAAGAGAAGGGAAGGGTGTGCATGAATTTCATGTCCGAATGTGAACAGTTGTCACTGTACTTTAGATAAAATTCTTAGGAGAAAATAAATTTATGTAAACTAGTATTTGTGAGCATCTTACTCTATAAAATGAGGGAAAAGCAAGCTAGCAATTTGGTATTAATACTAAGAATTGCCCATATGTAAGAAAATTTGTATAAAGTGGAGGGCACACACCATTTCCTGAGACCAACTGAAATTTACCTGACACCAAATATGTATTTTTTAATGTGCACATCCTCTTGACATTTTTAGCACAGTATGATCACGTGACCATATTTTTTATTGTTTATTTTACTTATTTATTTTTAGAGAAGGGGAAGGGAGAGAGAAAGAGAGGGAGAGAAACATCAATATGTGGTTGCCTCTTGCGTGCCCCCTACTGGAGCATGGCCTGCAACCCAGGCATGTGCCCTGACTGGGGATCTATCCCAGACCCTTTGGTTTGCAGACCAGCACTCAGTACACTAAGCCACACCAGCACGGTGAATTGTTATTGAATTTATTGATGGTTAATAAAATTATATAGGTTTCAGGTGTACAATTCTATATATTATCTGCATATTGTATTGTGTGTTCACCACTGTAAGTTGAGTCTCCTTCCATCACTTTCCCCGCCTTTACTCCCTTTTACTTCCCCACCCCCCTTTCCTTCTGGAAATCACTATACTATTGTGTGTGTCTGTGAGTGTGTTTGTTTGTTTGTTTGTTTGTTTTTAGGGGGGCACATTTTATGATGAGCTTTCTATGAAACAAAGTATAGTGAACTGTTTTTGGTCAATGTCATTTTTTTACTTTTTATTTTTTAATAACTTTAGATTTACAGAAGAGTTACAAAGATAATTCCCATTTGCTCTTTACCTAGCTTCTCCTAATGTTAACATTTTATATAACCATGGCACATTTATCAAAACTAAGAGAGTAATCCAGGAATAATTGTTATAACTGTAGAAGGCAGTTAGGCATGAGCAGAGAAAAGAGGGTAGGCCAGGTACAGAAAGTCATGAGGGCAGAAAGCCCTGGGTGCATATCAATAGGCAAAACTGGGAAAACAAGGACCTCACCCCTACAGTGATCTTCTCCTCCCCTAACATATCATGGGTCAAGCAGTTTGGACCTTCCCATCACCTTTCGCTCCTTGGCAGTGCTGGTCATGTGATAGATTCTCCTTAAAGGAGGAACAGGGCTGGAGAATAGCCTCGAATAACTCCCATATGAGTCTTGCGTGACCACTCCCTTAAACACTAACCCCTAGAGATAACATTCAGGCCTCAGTTGTGATTTTAGCTCCAGGCACAGAAAAGCAGCATGGCCAGATGGGAAAAGGCCAAGTGGGACGACACCATGGCTGACATCAGCACCAGCTGCAATGACAAATGCCCCCTGCCCTGGCACCAACCAATCAGTGGAGACTACGACCCTGAAAGGACATACCTGGAATGCTGATGAACATTTTATTGTGCTCTTCCCCTGGAACTACCCCTATGTAACTGCCTTTGGAAAGCAGATAAAAACCCTCAAGACAAAGGATTCCATGCACTCCTTCTCTCTCTAGAATATTTCGGCACCTTTCCTCTTTCTCCTCCAGGAGTGTTCTCTCTGCCTTTCCTTTCCCTAAGCTCCAAGGACTCTTGCCTCTGTAATTTGTTTTCTGAGCCCATGCAGCCCAGCTGGCTTACTTCTTCCATGGCTCACTTCTTCTACCTCTGTGACTTTCTAAAGAAACTATTGCTTGTATTTGAGTCTTGGCTCTGAATTCTTTCTTAGCCAGAACTCAATTACCAAGGCCGCTGAGCTGAGGTATGGTAATGTCTGGTGCCCTTTCCTGCTAACATAACTAAACATCAGTTTATTGAGATTTCACCTTTTTTTCCCACTAATATCCTTTTACTGATTCAGGATTCAATGCAAAATATCACAGTGCATTTAGTCACCATGTCATTTTAGTTTCCTCCAACCTGTAACTGTTTTTTGTTCTTTCCTTGGCTTTCATGACCTTTAGATGTTTGAAAAGTAATGATCAGATATTTTGAAAATTACTGTATCTGAGATTGTCTGATGCTTTTTCCTAATTGATCTGAGATTACAAATTTTAGGAGGAATACCACAGGGAGTATGTTCTCTTTCCCTCTCTCACTCTCTCTCCAATGATATCATGGTGACATATGATATCAACATGAGTTGTCATACTAACCTTAGTTACTTGGCTAGGGTGGTGTCTGAAAAGTTTTACCACTATATAATTAGGATTTTTCCCTTTCTAGTCTATACTTCAAAATGGATTACAAAGCACACTTGGGGAGAGGAAATAAATTCCATCTTAAATTTGTGGTCATATTTTAAAACCACCATTTATTACTAAAGTTATAGATAGAAACTTTGAGACTATAAAAATGTACTGTTTATTTAAAATTCTGGCCACTAATTTTATTATTTTTTAATATTTTATTTCATTATTTTTAGAGAGAGGGGAAGGGGAAGAAAGTGAGGCAAGGAAACATTGATTGGTTGCCTCTAGTACATCCCCTGACTGGGAACTTAACCTGAAGCTCAGGCATGTGCCCAGAACAGAAATCAAATGGCAACCTTTCACTTTGTAGAATGATGCTCAACCACCTGAGCCATACCAGTCAGGGCACTGACCACTGATTTTAGTATTTATTGGTGGATATTTCCTGTGTCCATGTAAGAAATATCCAAACCAGGAGATAGGAAGATAGCAGTGATGTAGGTGGGAGTTGAGTCCACTTGCTCATGCACTCAAATGAGACACCTAGCCAATCTTCTGAAGAACAGAGTGAACAGCCAACAGAATCCCAGCTAATATGAAGTTTGGAAGCCAAAGTGTGCAGAGGATGCTTAAAAGCGTACAGTAAGAAGATTTTGTAGGCCAAGGGGAAGGTCCCTTGGCTGTACACCAGAGATCACAGCTACTGTGGGAACATTGGAGGAGAGCCAGATCAGTGAAAGCCACCTAGCAGTTCCCTACCCTCCCAGAATGGGGACATCCCAAACCCACACTAAGAGAGACCTGGACTTGTAAAGTGACTGGAGGGATAAAAAGTCACTATGCCATGCACAGCCAGCAGTGTACACCATCTGGGGTGGTGATCACCTGATGGGACAGTACTAGAGAAATTAGGGAGATGGTGACACCTGAAGCTGGGAGAAGAGATGGGCCATGACTGGCCATGGCCCAGATAGACTTTGGACTGGTCAGAGAGTTGGACTGTGTGGAAAGCCAGGTGCTTGTAGGGAGCAGCAGGAGGTACCCAAGGGGACTTTTCTCCAAAGTGGAAGTTAGCCTCTGTCAGGGATCACACACACAGCAACCAGGCCAGTGAAGACAGAGAAGTGTGGGCTCCATTTGCTCCCACTCAGGGTGCCTCATGGATTGATCAAGGGGGCAGCAGGGCCTTGGAGAAACAGCAGCACCCAGAGAGATTTTTTTCAATAGGGGAACTGAGCCACCCTGTAGGGATCTTGCACTCACCAGTGGCCAGGACAACAAAGAAGGAGGAGGGTGGGGGTGCAATTTACTCCCACCCAGTGCACCTCATGGACTGATCAAACGGTTGTAAAACAAGGTGGATTATCGACTCTAGCTGGCACAAATGCACAGAGTGGACAGTGCGGACCACACAGTGCTCTGAGGGTGTGGGCTGGAAACTGGGCACCTGTGATTATTGTAGCCCAGACTGAGCCCCCACCCCTTGCAGAATCACAGGAAAGGAAAAAAATGGATCCCAGCCGCCCTCTGCCTTGAGGATCCTGGAACACCAGCAAAACTAGCTTAGAAGGTGTAAAATCAGTAGGAGGTTTCTTTTTTTCTTTCAAGTGTAAGGCAGTAAGACCTGGAGCTGTGAGAAAACCAGAGACGGATCCAGAAAGAAGTCAGAAGGGGAACACCAACAGCTGAGACAAATATTGCTTTGCTGTCCTTCAGAATGTGCATATTTTTTATTTCCCTTTCTTTTCTGTGTATTTAATTTTGTTTGTTTTTTATTTAATTTGTTTTTTCTCCCATTCATAATGCATTTTCATGTTTTTTTTTCACTTCATTCATATTCCAAATAATACACTACCCTGGATCTTCTACTTTTTATTCTTTTTATTTCGATTATATATTTCTTATCATACTATTGTTATTCCAAATGCCACATATCACCCTTCCCTGCTCTTAATCCATTTCACCATCTTCCAGAGTATTATTACTGTTGTGGTTAACTTTATTTTCTCTCATACTATGCCAAGTCTCTATCCTTTACTCTCACAATTTTTCCTCCATATAACCTTGCGTAAGCACTCTTGTTTCTTTTTCTTTTTTTGAAATATTTTTTTCTTTATTTATTTTAATTGTTGTTCTTGTACAGTTTTCTGTCTTCTACTCCCATTCCGACCCACCACCCTCCCATTAGCACTCTTGTTTCTTAAGTCAGCTCACATTCTCTTTCCCTTCTAACAAGAGTCTTATTTATTTTTCACCTTTTATAAATAGTGGCCAGGTGGGTGAAATGCCATGGTTATTGCTCTACTTCTCCAAAGGAACACCTACTTGTTCAATACTTGTTTGTACTTTAAATCCCATAGAATAATATGCCGTCTTACTCCACTTTGCCTTAGCCCTGCCCCTGATCATTTGAGTGAGGAATTTTATTTCAATGTTTTTTTCCTTTTTTTCTCCAACTTTCAACCTGGGCTTTACTCATAACTGTTATTAGGTTGCTTCCCCCAGCCACTCAAAATCACTTTTCTTTACTGTAGACATCTCATATTTACTTTTTGCTTTTCCATAATATTCTTATTCCCATTCCACCTTTATTACATTTTATTCAGCTGTCATTGCTATTGAACCTGCTGTGATTTTTCTGCAATTTTGCTCCCATTGATCCAATACCACTTCAATTCTACTTCCAACCTCATAGTATACTCTTCCCTCTTCTTACCCTATTGTTCTCATCACCTTTTCATGTTTTACTTACATTGTAAATTCTGCTCTCTCTCTTTCTTCACATCAGTTCTATCCCAAATCTTATCAATTCTCCTTCCTCTTCCAACACAACATTTTCCCCTTTTTTAGTTATCATATTCCCTTTGCCATATCTTATAGTATCCACAATCTCTCTTCATCTTTATTAATCTTAGTTCAATTGTGGTTAAGACTGCTGATGTGTTAGGGGGGGTTCCTTTGCTGGAGTAGGTTTGTTTGTCTGGTAATACTACTTTGTCAACCAACACTTGTACAAAAGAATACAAGACCAGGTGGGAATTGTGAATACCAATAGACCCATTGGAGAGGAAAACCCACCAACAAAGGAGCCACCATCACATATACCAAAGTACAATAAGAGAGCCCACACACACAGAAGAAAGGGCAACCTGAGAGCATTCAGATAAGAAGATAAAAAAGACCGCACCACTGAGTCCCTCAGAACCCTACCACAGAAGTTCACCATGCCAAAACAGCTGGCCAGAGTATCTGCAATCGCAGAAACAAACAAAGTCACCTAAAATGGGGAGACAAAGAAAGAACCTGCAACTAAAAGTAATGGAAGACTCACCACTAAAAGAACTAAATGAAATGGAGGCAAGCAAACTATCAGACATAGAATTCAAAAGAATGATTAGAAGGATGCTCAAGGAACTCACTGACAACTACAAGAAACTGAGCAGGAACTACATCAGTATGAAAAAGGAAATAGAAACTATAAACAAGAACCAAGAAGAAATGAAGAATATAATATCTGAAATAAAAAATATACCAGGAAGAGCTACAAGTTGGTTGGATGAACCAGAGGACCAAATTAGTGAGCTGGAAGAGAAGGTAGAAAGAAATACCCGGGTAGAGCCACTGCATGAAAAAAAAAAACACTAAAACTAATGTGACGATAGCTTAAGGGAACTGCAAGATAATATGAAATGTAACAACATTTGAATCATAGGAATACCAGAAGGAGAAGAAAAGGAGAAAGGGATAGAAAACCTATGAAAAAGTAACAAAACTTCCCTAACCTGGAGAGGGAAAAAAGCCACACAATTTTGAAAAGGACAGAGGGTCTCAATCACAGTGAACTCAAAGAGGCCTACTCCAACAAACATCATAATTAAAATGGCAAATTTTAAAGACAAAGAGAGAACTTTAAAGGCAGCAAGGGAGAAACAGAAAGTAACATACAGGAGAGTTCCCATAAGGCTAGGTAATTATTTCTCAACAGAAACTCTGCAAGCCAGAAGGGAATGGCAAGAAATATTCCAAATAATAAAAAGCAAGGGCCTGCAACCAAGACTACTCTGCCCAGCAAGGTTGTCATTTAAAATGGAGGGTGACATAAAGAGTTTTGAGACAAAATGTAGACTAAAAGAATACACCTCCACCAAACCAGCATTGCCAGATATGCTAAGAAAATTGCTTTAAGAAGATGAATGTATAGAGTGTGTGAGAGAGAGAGAGAGACAGAAACGTGGGTACAAAGGGGGAAAATGGCAATGAATAAGTACCTATCAACAATAATCTTAAATGTAAATGGATTAAACACTCCAATCAAAAGAGATAGGGTAGTTAAATGGGCAAGACAACATGACCCACACATATGCCACCTACAAAAGACCCACCTCAAAACAAAAGGCCTACACAGACTAAAAGTGAAGGGTTGGAAAAAAATATTCTAAGCAGGACTTTGGCCAAGATGGAGGTATAGGTAGATATACTTCACCTCCTCATACAACCAAAAGAAGGACAACAAATTTAAAAATAACAACCAGAAATTCCAGAAAATTGAACTGTATGGAAGTCCAACAACCAAAGAGTTAAAGACAAAACATTTATTCAGATGGGTAGGAGAGGCAGTAGGGGTTGTGACCATGCATGTCCGGGCAGTGGCTGGTGCACCAGTAAGGTGAGGTGGAGGCTCTAGGACTGGGCATTCTGACATTTGCATGTGGATGAACCAGGAGGAAAAACTGGAAAGTAAGACAGACAGTGCAACTCAAGTTTCCAGCATGGGTAAATAAAGCCTCAAATCCTCTGGCAATAAAAACCTGTTAGGGTTGCAGTGGTGAAACAAACTCCTAGCCTCACAGGAGAGCTCCTTGGAGAGACCCACAGTGTTCTAAAGGTAAACAAATATGCCCACCCGGTATCAACACCAGAAGGGCTGAATTTCCTTGTGGGTAGCAGGGGAAGTGAGTGAAAGCTGGCCAAGAGCCTAACAAGCATCATTGTTACCTCTCTGACTACTCTCCCAAATGCAGCCACACAAGGGGCAAAGAGATTTGGCCTGCTCTGATGAATACATCAGGATCCGCCCCTTACAACAAAATAGGCATGCCAAGACAAAGAAATATGGCCTAAATGAAAGAACAGATCAAAAGCTCCAAAAATAGAAGTAAGTAATAAAGAGATAGCCAACTTATCAGATGCAGCATTCAAAACACTGGTAATAAGGAAGCTCACATGGTTGGGACATAGAGGAAAAAGTGAAGGCTATGCAAAGTGAAATAAAGGAAAATGTACAGTGAACCAACAGTGATGGGAAGAAAATCGGTACTGAAATCAATGATTTGGAGCAGAAGGAATAAATAAACATTCAACCAGAACAGAATGAAGAAACAAGAATTCAGAAAAATGAGGAGAGGCTTAAGAACCTATGGGATAACTTTGAACACTCCAACATATGAATCATAGGGGTGCCAGAGGCAGAAAAGGAAGAACAAGAAATTGAAAACTTATTTGAAAAAGTAATGAAGGAACACTTCCCCAATATTATGAAGGAAATAGACTTCCAGGAAGTCCAGGAAGCTCAGAAAGTCCCAGAGAAATTGTACCCAAGGAAGCACACACCAAGGCACATAAATGCATTACCCAAGATTAAAGATCAGGAAAGAATCTTAAAAGCAGCAAGAGACAAGGAGACAGTTACCTACGAAGAGTTAGTTACTATAAGACTATCAGCTGATTTTTCAAAAGAAACCGTATTCACAAGAAGGGGATGGATAAAAATATTCAAATTCATAAAAGGCATGGGCCTATATCTCAGAGTACTCTATCCATCAAAGCTTTCATTTAGAATGGAAGGACAGATAAAGCGCTTCTCAGATAAGGTCAAGTTAAAGGAGTTCATCATCACCAAGCCCTTATTATATGAAATGTTAAAGAGACTTATCTAAGAAAAGGAAGATGATCAAAAATATGAACATTAAAATGACAAGAAACTCACAACTATCAACAACTGGACCTAAAAAAAACCCCATAAACTAAGCAAACAACTAGAAAAGGAACAATCACAGAAAGGGAGATCATATGGAGGGTTATCAGCAGGGAGTGGGAGTAGGGAGAATGGGAGAAAAGGTACAAGAATCAGAAGTATTAATCGTAGATAGAAAATAGACAGGGGGAGGTTAAGAATAATGTAGGAAATGGAGAAGCCAAGGAACTTATGTGTACGACCTATGGACATGAACTAAAGGTGGGGGAATGCTGGTGAAGGGCAGAGGGTACTAAAGGGGAGAATAAATGGGGACAACTGTAATAGAACAATCAATAAAATGTACTTCAAAAAGAAAAAAAAAAAAAAAACTATTCCAAGCAAATTCGCAGGAAAAAGAAGGTGGGGTAGCATACTTATACCAGACAAAAGTTACTACAAAACAAACTCCGTAAAAAGAGATTTAGAAGGGCACTAATAATACTCAACAGAAGAATCCATCAAGAAGATATAAATATTGTAATCACATATGCACCCAACAATGGAGGACCCAGATATATAAGGAAAATCTGGTAGGAATTTAAGAAAGACATAGATAGCAACAAACATACAGTAAGGTATTTTAATTCCCCAATGTCAAGAATGGATAGATCTTCCAAACAAGGATATCAACAAGGATATTGTGGAACCGAATGAAGCACTAGATCAAATGGACTTAACTGATGTATATAGAACCTTTCATCCCAAAGAAGCAAAATACACATTCTTTTCAAATGTACATGGAATATTTTCAAAGATAAATCACATGATAGGACACAAAACCAGCCTCAACAAATTCAAGAAATAGAAATCATATCAAGCATTTTCTCAGACAACCAGGGCCTGAAACTAGGAGCCAACCTCAAGGGAAAAAAAAAAAAAAACCCAAACACTCAAACTCATGAAGATTGAATAGAATGGCATTAAACAATGAATGGGTTAACGATGTGGACCCCGGCTCCTGGGGTCCGTGACATAGTGGATGAGATATGAGACAAATTCACATGGACTACTGAGTCCTGTGGAGGAAAAGGGATGGTATGGCCACTCTCTCAAGAGGATAGTGCCTGGACGCTGGTCTTGACAACCTTTTATTGGGTTCAATTTGCACAGGAATAAAGCTCATCAATCATTGTCAGGCAGAAATGATTAAACAATAGATACCATTCAAAGAACTCTGAGGGCTTATTCTGAGTCAGATAGTTAAAGGGCTATAAAACTTTGGGGAATAAACTTACTTCCTGCTTGGTCTCTTATTATTTAAATTGAGGGTATTAGCAAAGTAGGTTTCATAGGATTTTATGCATTCTTTCTTAGGCCCAATCACCCTAGGGAACCCACCCTTTCCAGTACAAGGTGGCACCCACCTCCAGCATCGTTTCAGGCTTAAGTCATTGTTTCAGGCTTAAGTAAGGCAGGGGAAGTAAGGTAGCAAAGGGATTTGGAGATTTCTTGCAGACAGAATGAGGACTCAGACTATGTCAAAGCCAAGGGGTGAGGGTCCATCACCCCCTTTTTTCTATAGCCCCTCAAGTCCTTCCCTGAGAGCATCATCATGACCATGCCTGTCTTAAGTCATCCCTCCCTTGAGGAATCTTACCTGTCATTGGCTAACCAATCAGGCATTGGGGACAAGGCAGGGTGAAGTAAAAGGAGCAGAGGTGGTGCTCCTGCCAAGGAGATAAGCTTTGTCTGCTTAATGGCTTATGGTCCCAAGGTCACTCACTCAGCCTTAGCCATGGGGGGTTTACAGCTTCTGAAACCAAGCAGGGCAGTTCCCAACAGGTTAATAATGAGATCAAGGAAGAAATCAAAAGCTTCTGGAAACAAATGAAAATGAACACACAATAGTCCAAAACTTATGGGACACAGTGAAGGCAGTGATGAGAAGGAAGTACATTTATGATAAAAAACAGTAAAGTGGGAGAAAAGGGAACATACGTCAACATAATAAAGGCCAAGTACAAGAACCCTTCAGCCAACATCATACTCAACAGGCAAAACTTAAAGCTTTCCTACTAAGATCAGACACAAGAGAACAGGGTCCCCTTTCACCACATGTATTGAACATAGTATTATAAGTCCTAGCAATATCAATCAGACAAGGAAAAGAAATAAAAGGTATCCAAATTGGAAAAAAGGAAGTAAAACTACCACTGTTTGCAGATGACATGATAGTGTACATAGAAAACCCTATAGACTCTACAATAAACTATTCAACCTAGTAAGTGAATTTGGCAAAGCAGTGGGATACAAAGTCAATATTCAGAAATTGAAGACATTTTTGTATACCAACAATGAAATATCAGAAACGGAATCTAGGGAAAAAAACCCCATTTGCTATAGCAATAAGAAAAATAAAGTACCTAGGAATAAACCTAACCAAGGAGGTAAAAGACCTGTACTCAGAAAACTACACCACACTGAAGAAAGAAAGTAAGGAAGATGCAAATAAATGGAAGCATACACTGTATTCATCGACTGGAAGAATTAACATCATCCAAATGTCTGTACTACCCAAAGCAATTTACAGATTCTATGCAACCTCTATTAAAATAGCAATGACATATTTCAAAGATATAGATCAAACATTTCAAAAATTTATGTGGAACCATAAATGATCTGAATAGCTTCAGCAATTTTGAGAAAGAAGAACCAAGTAAGAGGGATCACAATACCTGATATCAAACTATATTACAAGGCCACTGTAATCAAATAGCCTGGTACTGACATAAGAACAGACACATAAATCAATGGAATAGAGAATGCAGATACAAACCCAAGGCTCTGTAATCAATTAATATTTGACAAAGGAGGAAGAAGCATAAAATGGAGTGAAAGTAGTCTCTTCAACAAATGGTGGTGGGGGATCTGGAAAGCTACATGCAAAAAAAAAAAAAAAAAATGAGACTCCACCTCCAACTTACACCATACACAAAAATAAATTCAAGGTGGATAAAAGAGTTAAGTATAAGTCACAACACCATAAAAACCCTAGAGGAGAACATAGGTAGGGAAATCTCAGATATTCCACACAGCAACGGTTTCATTGATATGTCTCCTGGAGTTAGGGACCAAAAGGAAAATATAAAGAAATAGGACTTCATCAAAATAAAAAGCTGCTGTCCAGCTAAAGAAAATATCAGCAAAATGAACAGAGAACCAATCATATGGGAAAATATATTTTTAAATGATACTTGAGACAAGGGTTTATCTTCAAAATACATAAAACGCTCACATGACTGCACTCCAGGAAGATAAACAACCCAATTAAAAATGGGCAACAGACCTGAACAGACACTCTCCATGGAGGACATACAGAGGGCCCAGGGACATATGAATGGATGCTTAACATCACTAGCCATCAGAGAGATGCAAATAAAAACCACAATGAGATACCACTTCACATTGGTCAGAATGGCCATCACAAAGAAATCAGCAAACAAGAAGTGCCGATGAAGATGTGGAGAAAACAGTTTCCTAGCATGTTGGGAACTGCCCTGCCTGGTTTCAGGAGCTACGACCCCACATGGCTAAGGCTGAGTGAGTGACCTTGGGACCATAAGCCACTAAGCAGACAAAGCTTATCTCCCTGGCAGGAGCACCGCCTCTGCTCCTTTTACTTCACCCTGCCTTGTCCCCAATGCCTGATTGGTTAGCCAATGACAGGTAAGATTCCTGAAGGGAGGGATGACTTAAGACAGGCATGATCATGAGGAGGCCTTAAGGAAAGGACTTGAGGGGCTATAGAAAAAAGGGGGTGATGGACCCTTGCCCCTCAGCTATCCTGACATAGCCTGAGTCCTCATTCTGTCTGTGAAAAGTCTCCTAATCTCTTAGCTGCTTTGCTTACTCTGCCTGACTTAAGCCTGAAACAGTGACAGAGGGTGGTTCAAACCTGTGGTGGATAGGGTGGGTTCCCCAGGTGATCAGACCTAAGAAAGAATATATAAAATCCTGTGAAATCTGCTTTGCTAAGAATGCTCTCAATTAAATGATAAGGGTCCGAGCAGGAAATGAGTTTGTTTCCCAAAGTTTTGTAGCCTTTTAGCTAACAGACCCTGACTCAGAATAAGCCCTGAGTTCTTTGTATGCTATCTATTGTTTGATCCTTACTGCCTGACAATTATTAGTGAGCTTTACCTGTATTCCTGTGTAAAATGAACCTAGTAAAAGCCCATTGAGGAAAAGGCCCTTGGTCCTTCTCCTTCGAGAGATTGGCCACCTTGCCTCTCCAAGCAGATCATGTCTTGGTAGACTTATTCTCATTCATGGAGGCTGGAGGGAGGGGCCCTGCCGGCAGAGCCACCCCACACTAGCACACTGCTGGTGGGAATGCAGACTGGTGCAGCCACAGTGGAAAACAGTATGGGATTTCCACATAAAACTAAAAATAGAACTGCCTTTTTTTTTTTTAAGATCTTTTTAATTTATTTATCTTTAGAGGGGAAGGGTAGGAGAAAGGGGGAGGGAGAGAAATATCAATGTAGGGTTGTCTCTCGTGTGTCCCCTGCTGGGAACTGGCCTGCAACCCAGGCATGTGCCCTGACTGGGAATCGAACCGAGATCCTCTGGTTCGCAGGCCTGCGCTCAATCCACTGAGCTACACCAGCCAGGGCTAGAATTGCCTTTTGACCTAATGTTTCCACTGGTGGGATTATATCCTAAGTGTCTTTAAACACTAATTCAAAAGAACCTATGCAGCCCAATGTTCATAGCAGCACAATTTACAATAGCCAAGTGTTGGAAACAACCTGAGTGCCCATAAGTAAATGAGTGTATCAAAAAACTATAGTACATATAAAATGGGATACTTTGCAGGAGAAAAAATGATGTATCTCCTACCCTTCACAGCAGCATGGATGGAAATGTAGAGCACTATCCTATTTGAAATAAATCCAGCCCAGAAAGACAAATACCATATGATCTGTCCTATACATGGAACCTAGTCAACAAAACACAAAAGCAAGCAAAATATAACCAGAGATATTGAAATAAAGAACAAGTTGACAGTAACCTCTATGGGGGGGAATAGAATGATAATGGGGGGAAATAGGGGAGGTGTTGTCAAGGAACATGTGTAAAGGACACACAGAGAAAGCCGAAGGTGGTAAGACTGACAGTGTGAGATGGGGATGAGTGGTGTGGGGGGAGTAGTGGGGGGATAACAGAGAAAACTGTACTTGAACAATAAAAAAAGGATACAGAAAAAATAGAAAAGGAAAAAGGAAGGAAACAAAACAGTGGGGTATTAAAAGATAGTTAAGTAAGAGATATACAAATTAGAGGATTTAAAATAGAAAAGAAAAAATAGAAAAATATTTAAAAGGCTATGAAAATGAAAGGATAACAAAAATAATGAAAAAGAACAAAGTGGAATTTGTCTTAGCAGAGTTTAGTGCTTGCTTGCTGGGTTCTCCCTTTGGATACAGATCTGATAGTTTCTGAGGCTGGTGTAAGCCAATGTCAGGCACTTTCAATGTCTACCCCTCACCAGCCTGTTTGAAGTTATAAGTCATCCACAGTTTATGGCCAGATCCTCAGGGCTTGGCTGTGTCCGGTTTGGGCCAAGCTGCTCTGCAAAGCTGGGTTTTATCAGCACTGGGTGCAGGGGTGTATCAGCAAATCACCTAAGCCATTATACAATCTACTTCTGCCTTCTACCTGCTGGTCTGCTGTCAGTTTTAGACTAGTCACAGACCCATCTGTTTCTGAGAGGACTTCTGGTAGAATGGGGGGGTGTGGAGAGATGGGAATTCTAGATCTCCCATAGCAGACTTCAAGGAAGATAGTGTGTGTGTTCCCCTGCCCCTGAGCCACTAGTCTGAGTCTGTCTAGGAACTTCCTCCTGTACTTGGCAGGGCAGGGCCCCTTGTAGGCTAATGGGTGGGGCCTCTAGAGTCTAGGTTTTGGGTCTGCTGGAAACTGGGATGGTGTTTCTATGGCTCTTCCATGAGTGGGGATTACCAGTCTCTTTCCCGGGAAAGTGTATGGTATGGTTGCACCCTATAGCCCATCTCTGACACCTCCCGCATTTGTGTATGTTGCTCTCTCTTCAGCAGGGGTTAAGGTGCAGGATGGGAGAAAAGCAAGAGGAAAAAATATAAAAACAGAAAGAAAAAAGAGCAAGACAAAAAACAGAACTAAAAAGAGAATAAAAAAGATGGAGGTTGGGTTGAACAGGATTCCAGAGGATGGGTGGGTACAGTATCCCACAAGTTAAGTGCTTTTCCCTTGGGATGGGTTGTCTTTCTCAGGAAAGATGGCTGCTGGAACTCCCAGTACATTCTGGCACAGAAAGCCACATGACCACTCCCTCCATGTCTTTTCCCAGTGCCTCATGCTGCAGACTCTTCTCACATAACTCCAGTCCATGCTGCCCTCCTTTCACTGGGTCCTAAGGTGAGTGGTTGTGAACATAAAACCTGTGCTTTGGCACCTTTAAGAATTAAACAAAACAAAACAAAAAAAAAACAAAACTGACTTTGTCCCCAGCAGACTTGTTTCTTTCCAGCAGAGGCTAACCCTGCCACCTTTTGCCTCTGGATGCTACATGTGTTACAGAACAGACCCAGGGCTGGGGGTGAATGATATGCTATTACTGAATGGACCCAACCTTGTGCTCCAAGGGTCCCCCACTCCATACTAGGTTCACCTTGCCCACTGCCAGGGAAAAATGTCTCTGAATGCTAGAGACTGATGAAAAAGGAAAGTGATTATTTATTTAAAGAATTATGCAAACTTAAGAGTAATAACTTAATGTCTTCATTGAGATCCCAAAGTCCTTTAGAATACCCACAAATCCTCAATAAAGGACTTCATTTAGATCCCAAAGTCCTTTAGAACACCCACGATGTCTTCGCTGAGATCCCAAAGTCCTTTAGAATACCACTCTTCCCAGTCCAGGATACCGTATCTCAGAAAAAGAAACAGAAGTCCATGGTTCTTCTCTGGCCAAGCCGTATGGTACCAAAAAGACGCCACATGGCTGCTGGCCTGGGTTTAAATCCCAGTGCCAATCTTCCTCTGCTGTACCATTTCCAGCCCTGCCCACAATTGGCCACAGCTGCCAGCATTCCCGTATTTTTCCAGCTTTACTGGCCTGCTATATTAAGTCTGGGCAGGTGAGGCCCTGTGGTGTGGAGCCAATCATCTCCAAGCTTTTACGCAGGCTCTCTAACCAGGGGGAGTTGCCTCCTAGTTACATCATGGGTTGAAGTCACTCCCATCCCCCTGGCTCAAAGCATGGCCACAGATGTTTAACATATCTATGAAACCAGTTAAAGGTTATAGATATGTTAAATGACTGTTCTAGAGGTTATCTGCAAAACTGTTGCTATGCAGAACAACTCTCAGTGGCCCTGCTCCAAGTGTCCGGTCCCCCAGCTCAGACTTGTGGGGGTGAGGACATCATATATACATATGTTTTTCCTAATATTTCTTGGACACTGAGTTCTGGATCCCGTTAAAAATCCCTATTTGCCCCCTCCCCTGGCTGCACCCTGTTACACATGGTTTGTTGGTCCCAGCACTGGTGTGTTGGGTGCCATCCTGCCTGTTTTCAGGGACTGTAGTCTCATTAACAGACAATATGGGTCTCACCGATAGAGCTAAGTGAAAAGGTCTTGGGGACATGAATCACTAAGGAAACAGAACATTTCCTTCTGGCGGGAGTGCAGCCCCTTCCTCGCTCACTTTCCCCTGCTTGGCCCAGGCGGATGACTGGTTAGCCAGTGACAGGAAAGATCCCTCAAGAGGGAGGGGCAGCCTAAGACAGGGGCAGTCATGATGGGCCATCAGGGTAGGACTTAGGGGTCTTCAGAGAAGGGACAGAAAGACCCTCACCTTGGCTTTGTCATAGCCTGAGTCCTCAGTCTTTCTGTAAAGTCTCCTAGTCTCGTGGCTGCTTTGCTCTCCCTGCCTGACGCGCAGCCTGGGAACAGTGCCAGAGGCAGCTGTGACCTTGTACTGGAACAGATGGCTCCCAGGGTGAATCTGGCCAGAAAGAATACATTGTTGCCTTTGAGGTTTACTCTGCCCCGTTGCTATGAAACACACTTGAGCTAAAGCCAACCCTGTCCAGAGACAATCCCTGTTTCTTCAACTATTATCTGTAAATGATGTCAGTTTCTCATGACTGTAGCTTTTAGAGCATTGGTTGATCAGCTTTATGTGCATACTGGGTATCTCTGTATGAGGTGAACTCTAATAAAGATGCAGGGAAGGAGATGTTTGGGGCCTTTCTCCTTTGAGAGACTGGTCACTTTCCTCCCCAAGCAGATCATGTCTTGGTAGATTTATTCTCATCTGAGAGGACCCAGGAGAGCTCTGTGGGAAGAGTGCCCCCCGCGCCCCCCCCACACTGATGCTCTGTGCTTGGGAGCCAGGTTTGTGGTCCCAGCTTCTCTCCTTTCAAGGGGACACTTGCACAGGCATGCCACCACCTCAGCCAACTGCCCTTGTGGTTGGGTCTAGCCCCTTTAACAACCTCACCTTTTCTACCAGTCATGGTGTTCTTTTTCCCCATCCTTGGTTAAAAGTCTCTTTTTCAGGTAATCTTTGGTTTATATCAGATGTGTAGTCCACTCTCTCATTTTATTTCCAGTTTGGTTCTGGGATAAGGTGCACAATATATTCTCCTACTCTGCCACCATTTTGTCCCTCTCCACTGCAGTATCTTTTATACATTTGGAATTAAGGAGGGAATGTAAGAAAGATCACATAATCTTGGGAGAAAGCAAGGCAGAAGAATCTCTAAGAATCCCTAGATGTACAAAAACAATGGACAGGGCTTGCATACTGCAAAGACAAATCTTTTAGTAAAGTATATGCCTGGAGCATGACTACACATCATGACCTGACCAATTATGATTTTATGATCAGATCACCATGTAAGGTTATTTTCTGTCACTGAATTTGTACATAGCTTTTTTTTTTATCAGACTATCTTTGACCACCACACTAGCCAAAGGAGTGCTATACTTGTAAATCAGTCAAAGAAAGCAATGATAGTTTTGGGAAATGAGGAGTTCAAGCATTGGAGGGCTTTCAAAAGCAGGAGTATTGAGGACTGACTGAATGACTGTCTGTTGTAAAAGTGTAGTTATTGGGGTGAGGTTGTAGCTGACTTGCTGACTTTGCTTAGTATGGTCAGAATGAACAGTGTTGATTGGCTTTCAGAACTGTGGAAGTCATAAATTGGTTGATCATCATAAGCATGTGTACTCATGAAATATTGTCTTTGCTATCAATGTCTGATCAGTTGTTCCTGATCCATCAATTTAGTACCTACTAATTTATGGTTTGAGGTTATGTCCAAGAACAACCAGTCCTAGGCTTTATTAAGTTTGGAGATTAAGAATATTTTATTACTATCATATCACTTATTTTTAAAGTATTTTATTATAGGCTTTACACTTAATAACATACCTTCTAGTTATTGGACTGTCCCTGGAAAGTACTAATTTTTTCAGCAATGTATTCTTATTTTTATTTTTTACTGTTTATGCTATTACAATTGTTCTTGATTTTCCCTATCTCACTTCACCCAACACCATGCTCTCTCTTGCCTCTATCAATTCCCATATGTTTTCTGTATCCATGGGTCATGCCTAAATGTTCTTCGGTTAATCTGTTCACATCTTTCATCCAGTCCCCAACCTCTCCTCTCACAGAATAGAAGTAGAATCATAGATACATGGAAAGTACTGATTAATTTTTATTTAGTTTTTGATTGAGAAGCCTGAGGAAATTATACATGTATTTGCTTTCACAGCAGGTTGAAACAAAGAACAACTAAAGGCATTAAGGTTCCTCTTAAACCTCTATCAAGACGGAATGCTCATGTCAGAGCTGAGTAGAATATTGGTAACAATATTTTACCACAGAATAATTATATAAGTATAAAGTATACTTTATTCTTGAGATACAATCACTAAATATCATTACACGAGGTGATCAAAAAATTTAAACATCAGACAAATCAGAATAAAGCATGCTTAAAAAGTTGAACATCATTGAAAGTCATCTTCATTAACAAAAGGAAGTAGGGTGGCAGGATTTAGATTGGAGCATCATTTGACAATTATATGGAGTACAGTCAACAAATGTTTTATTAGTGATATAATACTAATAATGTAGGTTACTAGTAATGTAAGTGGTGAAGTTGAGCATTGAATTTTTTGTGTGTTATTGGGTTACATTAGTTAATATGACCTAAAGATGTTATTTTACCATGAGATAATGAAAAAATTATAAAGTGATACAGGGAAATCTGGCCATTGATTTAGAATATTAATACTGTGGAGAGGGATCAATTAACAATTCAATTTAGACAGTTTATTTTGTATATTTACTGCTATACTATATAAGGAAAATCCTTAGAGTTATGAAAAATCATCAAGTAAAATACATTCATTTGAAAAAATTCCAATGCTTAAACATTTCTCATATAAATAAACTGCACAAAACAAATATACAGCACAAAACTACCAACCATAAAGTGATGTATGCATCATTTCTGAAACACATGCCAAATATGGAGCAAAAAAAGGAAAAAGGACTCAAGGACATGGCCAGCAGAGTAGTGATTGCAGTGGGGGGCGGGGAGTATAAAAGGACTAAATGGTAATGGAAAAAAATACAATGAAAATTTAAAAAAAACAAGTATAAAGGTGTACCTCTGCAGTCATTGTGATGTTTTTAGCTTTAAGTAACAGAAAAGTGTAACTTTGTAAAGTGCCAGATAGTAACTATCTTAGATTCTATGGGTCATAAGGTCTCTGCTAGAAGTACTAAACCCTGCTCTTACAGCATGAAAGAAGCTACAAGTAAAACAGAAATGAATGTTTTTTGCATAAGTGTTCTAATAAAGCTTTATTAACAGGACACTGAAATTTGAATAATACATAATTTTCACATCACAAAATATTTGTTAATTTTTTCAATTATTTAGAAATAGTTTTTCAGCTAAACATGGGCAGTGGGCCCATTCTGAATCATTCAAGGGAAAATGTGCAACCAAACCAAATGACAGCACAGCAATAATATAGGGGTAAGTATTGGCAGCTAATCTTTCTTCCTGTTTTGCAGAACAATTCCAGAAATACAAATTATAATGATGATAACATCTAACATATAGCTCTCTTTGTGTATCAGACACTATTATAAGTGTGTTAAAATGAACTCATTTATACCTCAAAGCAATCCTAACATATTATTATCATTTCTCCTAAGAAAGAAAACTGAGGCATAGAAAGGTTGTGTTATGTCCCATCATGGAATGAGCATATACCTATATGTTGCTTCCACCAGAAAAAAAAAGTTACCAGAGAACACTTAGGACTCCCATGCAAAATACAGATGCAAACAGCTCTGTACCCTACTGAAACATCAGCAGTAAGACAGATAACATTTTTTTACATAGCATTGTTTTTATTCTGTATACTATTTTCAGCTGTTTTGAAAATAAGCTCAGGCTTTGCTTTTCCTATAAATAAATATGTCCTTAATGTAAAATTTAGCTGATAGTTGAAAATTTTACAAAAACATTTTTAACTTCTTTCTGAAAGATTAGTTCAACATACATATTCATTTAAAATGACAGAAAGCAGGATAAAAGGATGCATTATAATTTTAAAAATATTATATTAAATACACAGTATAGCCATGACTGGTGTGGCTCAGTGGATTGAGTGCTGGCCTGCGAAGCAAGGAGTTGCTGGTTTGATTCTCAGTCAGGGTACGTGCCTGGGTTGCAGGCCAGGTCCCCAGTTGGGGGTGCATGAGAGTCAACCACACATTGATGTTTCTCTCCCTCTTCCTCCCTCCCTTCCCCTCTAAAAATAAATAAAATCTTTTTAAAAGTAAACAATAAATACACATTAGATTAACAATAGGAATCACTGCTGAAACTTAATATGTAATATCTTCATATGCATAAAAGTTACTGAACTAATGTTACATATTCCCTATGTATAATTGTGGATGGATTCCACATGCAGATCAAAAATCCACAATCTGTATTCTGTAGAAGTCACATACATGCAAAAGTCCTACATACTATCAGAGTCACTATGTATTAGTGATGTTGCCTAATTATGCAATTTATTTGTATTTTTCAAAAGTTTCACATATGTAAACATATGCAGTTTTTCTAAAAAAATACCTTACAATCAGATCTCTGTAACGTGACTTCTAGAATAAATATTTCCCTCAGTACAGGCTCTCTTTGAATTTTCTTTTAAAAAGCTTTCACATACACAAAGGTTCTATTCCAGTAGCAATAATCTGACATTCACCAAAACTTCATTTCTGATAAAGGCTTCTGTATCTGTTCCAATCTTTGCAGTTACCCTCTTCGAGTGTTCTAATGTGAGTCCAACTAGTGCAGAAAAACTTTTGAAAGATCAGGACACTGATAGGAGTTTCTCATTTATGTGAGCTTTTGAATGTCTAGTCATGGCTGCCCTGGCAGAAAATTTCCTTACATTCATTTTACTTATAGGATTTTTCTCCTGTGTGATTTCTATATTGTACAATAAAGTATGACTTCTGAAAGTTTTCCTCGTATTTTATCATTTGTGGTGTTTCTGCCATCTACACTGATATTTAGTAAAATCTGACATATGGTAAAAATTTTACCCTTATCGAATTTCTCTGTGCATTGCCTCTCTGTGATGAAAGATTGTGGCTAAATTTTTCCATATTGATGATAGTCATAAGGTTTTTGTCTTGTGGGAATTATCTAATTATTCTGAAGGATGCATTCAGACAAAATTCCCCAATTCATACTATTTATAAGTTCTTTCCCTCTGTGTGTGTGTCTTCTGATGTGCAGTGAGTTCTGATTTCTGGATAAAACTTTTCTTACACTCTTGACATTCATAGGGTTTCTCCCCTGTGTGTTTTCTCTGATGTATAATAAAATGTGACTTCTGAGAAAAGAATTTCCCACATTCCTTACATTCATAAGGTTTCTCTCCGGTGTGAGTCCTCTGATGTAACCTGAGGACTGAATTCACAGAGAAAGATTTACCACAATCGTGACATTCATAGGGCTTCTCCCCTGTGTGTTTTCTTTGATGTTTAGTAAGGTCTGATTTATAGTAAAAGTTTTTCCCACACTTATTACATTCAAAGGGTTTCTCTCCCGTGTGAGTTCGCTGATGTACTGTGAGGGCTGACTTCTGGTAGAAGCATTTCCCACATTCACTACATTCATAGGGTTTCTCTCCAGTGTGAGTTCTCTGATGAGTTTTGAGGTGTGAATTTCTAGAAAAGAATTTCCCACATTCCTTACATTTATAGGGTTTTTCCCCTGTATGTGTTCTTTTATGTACTGTAAGGTGTGATTTCTGAGAAAAGGATTTTCTACATTCCTTACATTCATAGGGTTTCTCTCCTGTGTGTGTTTTCTGATGCACCATTAGGTATGCCTTAACATAGAAAAACTTCCCACATTCAGTACATTCATAGGGTTTCTCTCCTGTGTGTGTTTTCTGATGTTCTATGAGGTGTGGCTTCTGGTAGAAGGACTTCTCACACTGATTACATTCATAGGGTTTCTCCCCTGCATGAGTCCTCAAATGTCTACTGAGAGATGACAGGTAGTAGAAAGTTTTCTTACATTCTTTACATTCATAGGTTTTCTCTCTGGTGTAAGTTTTCTCATGTCTTGTGAAGTCTCTACTCCTAGAGACAGATTTCCCACACTCACTGGGTTTATCCTTTGAATGGGTATGCTGATGTACTATTAGGGCAGACTTCTGGCAGTAGAACTTCCCACATTCATTGCACGTATAGATTTTTGCTGTGGTATGAATTTTCTGATTTGTAAGTTCTCCAGTCCTACAGAAAAATTTCCAAATTCATTAATGAATAAGATTTTTTTTTTTTTGCTGTATTTTCCAAAGAACTCTAAGTGTGGTAGGCAGTTAGAAAGACATGAGCAGAGCAAGGATGATGGGCCAGTTACAGAAGGTCACCAGGACAGAAAGCCCTGGGTATCTAGCAACTGGAAAAGCTGGGAAAACAAGCACCTCGCTCCCAGGGTTACCTTTTCTCCTATAGCATATCACTGGTCATGAAGTTTAGACTTCCTGGCCTTTCATATCACTGGTCATGTGGCTCTGACCCTCTCCTTGCTCCTCCTCCCCTAGCATATTGCTGGTCATGTGGTGCACCCCCTTGAAGGAGGAACTATGGGCCAAAGAATGGCCTCATGAAAATCACATAGGGCCCTTGTATAATCACTCCCTTAAGCATTAATCTTCAGTAATAACACCTAGACCTCAGTAGTGTTTCAGCTCCAGGCCAAGAAAGGCAGCAAAACCAGATAAGTGATGCCATGGCTGACACTAGGACCAGATGTATTTACTAATGACTTCCAGCCCTGGTGCTGACCAAATCAGTGGGGACCACAACCCTGAGGGGACACACCTAGAAGGCTGATGAATATTCTATTGGGATCCTCCCCTGTGACCTCCAGAAAAATACCCTTAAGATAGAGTACCTAGGTAGGTTCTCTCTAAGGAGCATGCCTGTGCCTTTCCCCCCACCCCTCTTATTTTCCCCAAGTGCATTACCTTTACCTTCTTCTCTCCTAAACCCCAAGTACCCTTCTTTTGCCTCTGTAACTTGTTTCCTGACCCAATTCCACTTAGGGCTCACCTCTGCTCTCTCTGTGACTTTCTAAATAAACATTCTCTTTAGTTTGAGTTGTGTCTCTAAATTCTTTCTCAACAACTGAGACTGATGAACAAAGGTCCAATCTGATTCCACTAGTCTAACACCTGATGCCATTCTCGCCACCAACATAAGAAAAAATTTCTACAGATTTTCCCATATTCATTAGATTCATAGGGTTTCTCCACTGTGAGTGCTCTCTGATAAATATTGTGGTTTAACATTTGGTAGAAAGAACCTTCATTTGCATTATATTCACAGAGTCTCTCACTCAACTGCCCAAACTACACTTTGTACAAAGAAATCTCTCTTGAGTTGTATAACTCTGAAGACTCAGAAGACTGCTTCAATATTTGAATCTCCTGATCCATTATGATAAAGGGCTTTCCCATTTGCATTATTTTGTTTGGAATTTGATCATAGCTATTTTTTTTCACATTTTGTATTAACTAGTGTTCTCTCAATTCTAGTACTCTCATCAAGACTCTTTCTTACACAGCTTATAATCTTAAAATTGAATTTTGAACTTGCCTTGAATTCTCAGCTTGGCTTTCTTGGTATCTTGCTCCTCGATCATGAATATTCCATAGGTCTACAAAGGAATACAAAATTTAATACTATATAAATCTTAATACATTATCATGATTGTAGGATTGCATTGATTCTTAGGCTTCAGGTCAATGTCCACAAATTAAGGTACTCTCAAATATAAATTTCCTTTACTTTATTGGTATAGAAAAAAACAAACACTAAAAATTGTTATAGCTGAAAGGGGAATGAATGTGGTTCTAAACCCAAGTGCCTCTGATACTTTCCAAATATGACCTTAAAAATTTGGAGGAGAAAGTTAAGACAAAAACAACAACAACAACAACAACTGGGAGCAGAGAACAAAAAATATTTAAAGTGTTGCTGAACAGGAATGTGAGATTCATAGAAAATGCTGCGAGCCTATTAAGGACAATGAATAGTAAGTAGAATAATAAGAAAAATTAGTAGACAACTATGTTCACTGGAAATGTCAGGGCAAAGATTAAATTGGATTAAGGAGCCAAAATGTTAAAATTATAGGTCTTTATGTGCTCACACCTAACATATTGTGTTAGGATTCCTAGTAGTTAGCAAAGTACAAACTTGAACTTTATTTCCTCTTTACCCATACACAACAATCTAATCATCAACACTAAAATGACTTTTTCAGATCATCAATTTCCTCATGTTTAGAGGAATAGTCATATAGTTTAGGCTTTCACTCTACATTTAATTGGCTTAATTTTCACTGGAACAAAGGACCCAGGAACATACATGTCCATAAAGAAAGAGTTTTAAAAAGCATAGTTTAAGTCATTCATATAACATGATGAATTTCCCAATTATAGCACCTGAGATATTCGATCCTGACCACCAAATACTGCATCTCCAAAGTAATGTTACCAATGACTCAACAATAGTCTTATTCTACTTTCATATTTTAGCTTCCAAATCTCTGCTTCAATTTACTACATGGTCTTTAAAGATTAATTATTCAACATCATTCTAGAACCTTTACTGACCTTCATATGTATTCATGTTTAAATGCTTAAAAGAAAGTCAAAGATGATAATCAGAGGCTTGGGGTTGGAAGTTCATGGCACTTTTAGGGGAAACAAAAAAGTTATTTGATAGGGACTTGTGTAAAGTTAACTTCAACACACATGAAATGATTCTATTTATGAAAAACACTTAAGAGATCAATGAGGTGATGATTAGCATGTGTTTGGGCCACAAGAAGAAATGAGATGCAGTAGGCAAGAAAGGGCCAGATTAGTTCCTGTCAGAAAATTAACTGTGCTTCATAATAGTAAGTTAGTATAAATTTTCAGCATTACACAACTCCTACTAGGATTTAAATTAAAAATTAGTTTTTGACCCTGAGAAAGAATGAATTTAGATCAGTGGAACTATTCTGTAAAATGGTAAAATATGGTACCAGAATACAAATAAGATAAAAATGCTTGAAGATATCAATTTTAGGAGTTCTCAGCCTAGAAAATGAAACTTTGGTCTAGAGAAGGTATGTATACCATTGCAGAACTTACTATAAAGGGCAGAAGATATAAAATGTCTGTCTCTTGTTAACTGAAAACTGACTCTTTCAACAAATATCTCATGAACAATCAATATATACCAGGCATTGTTTCTGCATGTGAGTGCACAAGTCAGAAAATATCTGAAAAGCATTTAAGGAAGCAAAGTGAGATTACTTTTTCATTTGTTTTCTTTTTTATCTTAGTGTTATTTTAGAAAGGATAATCAGTACCTTGTGTAAAAGACAAACACCATCCAGAAGGAAGTGTCAACTCTGAAATAATAAAATTGATGAATGGCATAATTGTGACAGGGTGCAGCCAGGAAGGCCCCCCACAGAGGCATTTGTAATAAGGTCCAGAACTCAAGGTGTCCAGGAAATATTAAAAATATAGGATGTCCTCACCTCCACAAGTCTGAACTGGGGGATGGGACACATGGAACAGGGCCCTTGAGAGTTGTTCTGCATAGCAACAGTTTTGCAACTAACCTCAGGCATGGTCATTTAACATATCCGTAACTTCTAACTGGTTTCATGGATATGTTAAATGCCTGTGGCCATGCTCTGAGCCAGGGAGATGGGAGTGACTTCCATCTCATGACATAACTGGGAGGCAACTCCCTCTGGTTACAGTGCCTGCACGAGAGCTTGGAGATGATTGGCTCCATGTCACAGGGCCATGCCTGTTCAGACTTACTATGGCAGCCCAGAAAAGCTGGAGAAACATGGGAATGCTGGCAGGTGTAGCCGATTGTGGGAGGAGTCAGAAATGGGGATGCAGAGGAAGATTGGAGCTGGGATTTAAACCCAGGCATGGCAGCCATGGGAGGCAGTACCCATGCAGCTTTGGTGATAGAAGGGGAACCACATGGCTTTGGGTGCTCCCTTGCCACACAGTTTAGGTAGCTGGAAAGCAAGATGTAACAGTGATGCAGAGCTCTCTCTCAGTGGTTTGGAAGAATGCAAGAGAGACACAGAGCGAAAGAAAGGGGTGAAAGGACTCTTGCTGGTGGGAAGGAGAAGGTACCATGTGGGTTTGGATTAAAAACTGGAGATCATGGAGGCGACACAACTGATGGTGCTGGAAACCAAAGAAGGCCTGCCAGCTGAGCATGATTACTAGGAAGAAGTGGGGGCTACCTGAGCCACAGACTTTCCTTTCTTTTCCTGAGATACAGTACCCCAGACTGGGCAGAGTGGAAGGAAGGACTGTGTGTGTTTATAGCTGTTTTAAGGGACTTTGGGATTTTAATGAAGACATTGAGTCATTACTCTTAAGTCTGCATAACTTTTGGATAAATAATTCCTTTCCTTTTCACCAATCTCTGACATTGAGCACTATAATTCCCTGGCAGTGGGCAAGGTGAACCTAGTACAGGGGAACTTTGGGAAGAAGGGGGATCCATTTGGTAATAGTATTTTGCCTTCCCTGGTCCATTCTGTAACATAATGACTTATAATCTAATTTCAGAGTTTAAAGAGAGAATAGGAAGTTAAAACTGGTACAGAAAGTAATAAAAACATTTTGTTATTAATAAAAGAAGGAAAATGGCATTTGAAAAATGTATAAGTCAGACTTACAAACATTTTGGATTATAGTTGCATACTTTGATGATAGAGACTAACTGGAAATTCGAGAAAAAAAGACAAAATAAAAGTTTAAGTCAAGGTTGGTATATAAGAGAGATAAACCTATAAAATATTGAGCATGGGCTGGGGGGGTTCCAGTGGAGAGAATGGACATTGGAGGTGTAATTTATGTTGCTTACATATGCATATCAAGTGTCCTCATTCATTTCCAGACATATAAGGCATTTAAAAAAAAGACTCCTGAAAAATATTTGAAAAGGCAAATGGCACCAACTACCTCAATACTAATAATAAGGGCTATACATTTTCACTCAACAGGGTAATTCTGATGTGGAAAGTCGACTTCTAATATCTGTGGTTCCTTTCCTTGTTTCAACTTGAAAAGTGCATTTAGCTTATTCACACAATAACCTATTAATGGAAATAAGGAAAAATAAAAATTGCTTGGAATTTAGGGTCTCTGAAAGACAAAAAGTACAGTTTTCAGAGCAGAACAATGAAGATCCCACTAGGCTTAACAAATTTAGATTCCTCAATTGGGAGGGTGGAGACACATTTTTTCTGGTACCTAAAATGGATTAATCAATTTTGACCACTGAAACAAAACAAATATTCAAACTTACATGTTTCACAACTGGGGAAGAAAATGAAAACTACTGGGAGTTACAGAGAGGGGAGTTTTTCTCACCCACTGAGACTAGGTGGCCATAGTTCTCCTGCATCACTTCCCTGTACAGAGTCCTCTGAGCAGCGTCCAGTAATTGCCACTCCTCCTGGGTGAATTCCACAATAACATCCTTGAATGTTACTGGTCCCTGTAACAACATATTTCAGTTCAAACTGAAGTAATCAGAATAGAGTACCATTGAAGAGACATGTGTAAACTAGGTCTTACTGAGCTAACTATTGAATTTATCCTGGAAAGTTAAGATACAGTGCTACTCCGTACCCTGCTTTATTTATAGATAAAATATTTGTTCAGTATACATTTACTAAGATATCACTCAATGCCTGGATTTCTGCTAGAGATACAAAGATAAATGAAAACAACTATTATCTAGGAGCTTATATTCTGACAGGGATGTAAATTCTTAAATGTAGTACACATAGCAGGTGCTATTAGAGAAGTATGTATAAGATATAAGATGTTCGCAAATGGGGCAGATGTTTTGTATTTTGTTATTAAGTTAAATTTTATCAGGAATTAAGAAAACAATTGGAAAAAAAAGAAAAGAAAACAATTGGCAAAGGCATAGATGCATCAAAAATGCCTTTACAAAAGTACAAATAAGACAGTATAATATGAGAACATGGTGTAGAACCAAATGAGTTATGTGATAATCAAGTCAGGTTACAAAACATGGAGTAATTCTGAATTTGTCATTTTGGACATTAAAATATATTTTGCATACACAATTAATGTCAAGAATATATCATATATTTACATCTATAAGTCACTAAAAATTGACAAGTTTTTTATTTATATGAAAAAATATGAATCAATATTCTATTTCACACTATGTGGACTATTTTATACATCTTTGGGATGTTCACTCTTTCACTTGTAGATGCAAATACAGATAATGGGGAGTCACTGAAGAGACAGATGTAAGCACTAGAGTTATAAAAGGAGATTAGTAGTTTACAAGAAAACTAAAATAGAATGGAACATCAGAGGATTGCTAGATTAGAGAAATGTAAACAAACATTTGCATCAAAGTAGCAGCAGTGGGGGAAAAACGTAATACAACTTTTTAATTGGAAATCAATAACTACTGGAAGAAAGGGGAAGGGTAATTCACGCTGTCTCTATATGGTTTGGTAATGGCTAAAAAGCCATATTGCTAATTATTTTCATTCTTACATTTTGGCTGGCAGAACTATTTAAGGCTATAAAACTTCCTCTTATAATTGCTTTATTTATATTGCACAGAATCTGAAATGTAGTATTTTCAATCAAAGAAGATATTGGCTGTATATAAATTCTAGTTTCATAATTTTTTTCTAGAAAACACAGTTCTACTATTGTTTTATTTATTTACATGTTGCTAACAACTATGGCATCAACTTTATTTTCCTTTTTTAAAGATTTTATTTATTTATTTTTAGGGAAGTTTTCCATCATTACTTTTTCAAATAGGTTTTCTATCCCTTGCTCTTGTTCTTCTTCTTGTATCCCTATTATACGGATATTATTACGTTTCATGTTGTTTTGCATTTCTCTTAATCCCTCTTCATTCTTTCTGAGCCTCTTTTCCTTTTCTTGCTCTTTCTGGGTGTTTTTTTCTACTTTGTCCTCCAATTCGCTGATCCAATTTTCTGCTTCATTGATTCTGCTTTTCATTCCTTCTACTGTGTTCTTCAGTTCAGAAATTGTATTCTTCATTTCCTCTTGGCCCTTGTTGATAGTTTCTATTTCCTTTTTCATGTTGATATAGTTTGCAGTGAGTTCATCATAGTTTCCCTGTAGTTTGTGGTAGCTCATTGAGAGCTCATGGAGCTTCCTGACAACCATTGCTTTGAACTCAATATCTGATAGTTGAGTTGCCTCCGTTTCATTTAGCATTCTTTCTGAGGCTTCCTCCTTTCATTTGGGGATTGTTTCTTTGTCTTCCCATTGTTTGTGAGACTCTTCTTGTTAGCCTCAGGTTCTTAAATTGATCTGTTCTGGGTTTATGGTGTGAACTTCTGTGGTAGAATACCTGTGAGATGCAGTGGTGCAATCTCCTTCGGGTATCCTGTTGTTCACAGCTTCCACTGTCTCAGCTGCTGGGATGCCCTCTTTTTGGGACCAACTCTAGTTTTTTCCATAGTTCCAGGTTTGTTTGTTTGTTTTGTCTCACTCGTGGGCATTTAAAAGAGAAAAGAGGGAAAAAAATGAAAAAAGAAGAAAGAAAAAAAGAGGAAGGAAGCAGAGATAAAATTGGAAAGAAAGGAAGAGGGAATAAAACAAGAAAGAAGTAGAGAGGCAAAAGGAGTTGAGGGGTAAAAAAGAAGATAAAAATAATAAAGAAATAATAATTAGAAACAATTATATAAACAAACACACAAACAAAAAACCCAGAAAACCAAACAAACACCCCCCCCAAAACAAACAAACAAAACAAAACAAAACACCAAACCAAAAACTCTTGCTGTTTGCAAATTTGCCGAACCAGTTTTTCTGGTCTTGCTGGCTGCAATGGCCGAGGGGTGATGGTATCGCTTTTCTCTGTGTTCAGCACTCAGTCATCTTTGGGCTACTCTCCCCAGAGCTAGCCTGGCGCCTCTCCGCACAGGGCCTCTGGCATGTGTTCTGAGCCTCCGGGAGTGCTCGCACTTTCCCGAGTTTATAGGTGTGAGCTCGGGTCTCCAGTGGCATGTAGCCATCTATGTTGGCCCCTGCGCAGCTTTCTGTGGTGGCACAAAGGCCTATGGTCCCAAGGCCATCTGCGGTCATGTGTGGGAGCCTATTGTCATGCAGCTCCATTCACACACGCAGCTGTCTGCAGTGGCTGTGACCACAATCGCTCAGCCTGTTTCAGTGGTTGATCCGGCTCCCTCCCTAGAGCCCTAGGGCAGGCTTGGTGGAGTGCTGGGCCGGGGCCTCAGCCCCCCTGGTCTCCATGCTGATCCCTGGGCTCCTGTTGTTCTGAAGTACTCTGCTTACTGACTCGTTCTTCAATGTCCGCTACAATTTTTGATCTCCTATTCTCAAATATGCTGTGTTACTGTTCCTTTTCTGGTCTGTTCTTCCATAGTTCGGCCAGGTTTTTCTCCCGTGTGTAGAGGGAAGTGGAATCTGCTCCCTCCTACTGTGCACCATCTTCCTTCTCTATTTATTTATTTTTAGACAGAGGGACAGAGAGGGCGAAAGAGAGGGAGAGAAAAATCCATGTGTGGCTCCTTTTTGCGTGCCCTCCACTGGGAGTTGGCCTGCAACCCAGGCATGTGCCCTGACTGGGAATGGAACTGGTGACCCTTTGGTTCGCAGGCTGGTGCTCAATCCACTGAGCCACACCAGCCAGGGCCCAATTTTATTTTCTTTCCTTGACAAGTGACATAGACTTTTTCTCTGGAAACCCAGAGGACTTTTTTTCTCCTTTACTTTTGAATACATCTAGTTTATTGAAATCTCTTTCAGTGTTTACCATTCTGGGTCAATTCCCTCTAGAACAAAGGCAGTGTTTTCACTATGTAGACTCTGTTTTTCTTTTCTTTATGAAAAGTTTCCTTGAATCATAGTTTTAAATATTAGTTCTCTTCGCTATTTAATAGTTTTGTTATTTAGAGATTCCACTTTGTCTATTTTCATTTCTATTATTTTCTTTCTCATCCTTGTTAATTCTTGTCACCGCCTCCACTATATTATCTTTCCATTTCTGTCTTGTATGACATTTATTGTACTTTCATCCATATTGTCTCCCTTCCATGCACTATAAATTAATCTTTTAAAAAGATTTCATTTATTTATTTTTAGAGGGGAAGGGTGAGAGAAAAGAAGAAGAGAAACATCAATGTGTGGTTGCCTCTGATGTGCCACCTACCGGGGACCTGGCCTGCAACCCAGGCACGTGCTCTGATTGGGAATCCAATTGATGACTCTTTGGTTTGTAGACTGGCATTCAATCTACTGAGGCACACCAGCCAGGGCTATAATTTAATCTTTTTATCTGAGATAAATTTCCGTTCTGCTATTTTTTCCTGAGTTAATATGCCTTTATTTGTATTTACTTGTTTTCCCATTTCTCTTGTGAGTCTTCAGTCTCTGGTTTTTAAGGTTCCTTCCTATTTGAAATTACTTAATATTGGTGAGTAGTGTTTTCCACTACTTTTTGTTTGTTTGGGGGAAAAGTATTTATATTAATTGAAAGTGTTAATTCAAGAGAGAAGTTGTTAGCAAAGTAGGTGGAAGCTGAGCCTACTTGCTTGTGTACTCAACTGGGACACTTAGCTGATCGTCTGAAAAACAAAGTGAACAGCCAACAGAATCTTAGCTGATATGAAGTTTGGAAGCCAAAATGTGCAGAGGACAGTTCAAAATGGATGGTAAGGAGGTTTTATAGGACAGGAAAAGTCCCTGGGCCTGACGCCAAAAACGGTGGCTGCCACAGGTACAACATCAAGGACAGCCAGCTCAGTGATATCAGTCTAGTGGCTTCCTGCCCTCCAAGGGTGGGGAAATCACAGACCTGTCCCAGGAGAGACCTGAATGCAAAAAGTCACCAGAGAAAAAGAGGCAGTACATATGCACACAGGTAGTGGCCAACTGGGAGCATGCCAGAGTGTAGGGGATCATGGTAGCACGTGGAGCTTAGAGAAGAGGTGGGCCGCCACAGGCTGTGACTGAGATGGACTCTTGAATTGCAAGAGTGGGGATGTCATACTCATTTTTACTGGAGGCCACATCAGCCTCACAGTTACTTCAAAGGGCTGAATGTAATTTTAGGACTGTATAAGTGTAATTATTCCTTAACTAGGGGCAAGGAGCTCGGTGCTGCCACTGGGTAGAAACAAGGTACAGGGCCGTATAGGATGATGTGGAGGGCCGGATTCAGGCAGCGGGACTTGTGTTTGCCACCTGTGTGTTAGACGGTTGGAGTGTGTTGGAAAGCCAGGCAGTGGCTCCGAGTAGCAGTGGCACCCACAGAGATTTTTTCAAAAGGGTAACTGAGGCACACTGGGCAGGGACCTTGTGCATGCAGCTGCCCAGCCAGCAAGGAGGGAAGATTGTGGGTGCAATTTGACCCCACAGCACACCTCAGAGATTGATCAAAAGGGTGCAAAGCGAGGTGGTTTATTGGCACCAGCCCCATGTAACTGCACAGAGTGGAGAGTGAGGGCCTTAGGGTGCTGGGAGGGACGTAGGCTGGAAACTGGGCACATGTGATTATTGTAGCCCAGACAAGAGCCCCCTTCCTCTGCAGAAACAAGGAGAAAGGAAAACTGAGCCCAACATCCCACCACATTCAGGAGTTGGGAAGAACTGCAAAGGCTTAACCACCAGTAGGGGGCTTTTTTTTTTTTTTTTTTTTTTTAAGGGTAAAAATGTAAGACCTGGAGCTGAGAGAAAGCCAGGAACAGATCCAGAAAGAGATCTGAAGGTGAACGTCAATGACTAAGACAAACCTCACATTGTTCTTTATAAGAACTTGAGTGTTTTTTAAATTTCTCTTTCTTCTTTTCATTTTTTGTTTATTTTTGGGTTTTTTTTCGTCTGTTTTTTTGTTTTGTTTTTGCTCCCTTTCATACTGCATTTTAAATTTTCTTCTTTCACTTCACTCATATTCCAAATAATTCACTACTCTTGGTCTTTTATTCTTCATTCCTTTTATTCAAATTATATATTTCTCATCATACGATTGTTACTCCCAATCCCACACAGCAACCTTCTCTGGTCTTAATCCATTTTACCATCGTCCTGAGCTTTATTACTGTTGTTGTAAACTTTATTTTTTCTCATACTATGCCCTTTTCCTATCCCTAACTCTATTTCTCCTCCATTTCACCTTGCATAAGTGCTCTTCTTAAGTCACCTCACATTCTTTTTATCCTCTTACAAGAATATAATTTCCTTTCCACATTTTATAAGCAGTGGCTAGTTGGGCAAAATACCACAGTTATTGCTGTACTTCTTCAAAGGAACTCCTACTTGTTTGTGCTTTAAATCACATAGAATACTTTCCCCACTCTCACTCCATTTCACCTTCCCCTGTCCCTGATCAGTTGAATGAGGAGTTGTATTTCATTTTTTTCCTTCTCTCAATCTGGGTTTTACTCCTCACTCTTATGAGCTTGCTCTCCCCCATCCTCTCAATCATTTTTCTTTTCTGTAGACATCTCATATTCACTTTTCTTTTTTGTACAATATTCTGACTTGAGTTTCAACTTATTAAACTTCAATTATCTGTCATTGCTATTGATCCTGCTGTGTTTTTTTCTGTAATTTTGCTCCTGTTGGTCCAATACTTTGTCAATTATACTTCAGACCTTGTAGTATACTCTTCCTTTTGTTTTTACCATGTCGTTCCCATTGACCATCTGTGTTTTACTTATGATTTAAATTTACTGCTTTGTTGAACAACACATGCACAAAAGCATACAAGACAAAATGGGAGTTTTGACTACAAGTAAGCCTGCTGGAGGGGGAAATCCATCAACAGAGGAGCTACCAACAAGTAAAACCCAAGTACATGAAGAGAGCCCACACAAACAGGAGAATGGGAAACCCTAGAGGATTCAGATGCGGGGATCAAAGAGACAGTACCACTGAGTCCCACAGAACTCCTATCACAAAAGTACACCCACTGAAGACAGGCAGGCAAAGCAGAGAACCCTGAAAAGCAGAAAAAGACAAAAAGATTGACTGAAAATGGGGAGACGAAGAAAGACCACCCGGTCAAAAGAAATGAAAGATTCCCCAGTAAAAGACGTAAATGAAACTGAGGGAAGCAATAAATCTGACATAAAATTAAAAAAAAAATGGTTATAAGGATGTTCAAGGAATTCAGTGACAACTACAAGGAACAGTGGGAATCAAAACAGCATGAAAAAGGAAATAGAAACTACAAACATTTGAACAACAATAAAATTTAAAAGTATTTTTTAAAAAAATTATAAACAAGAATCAGGAAGAAATGAAGACTAAAATATCTGAAATAAAAAAATACACAAGCAAGCTGGATGAAACAGAGGATCAAGTTAGTGATCAAATACACAAGGGAGAAAGAAATACCTAGCTAGAGCAACAGCATTAAAAAAGACTCAAAAAGCATGAGGATAGCTTAAGGGAACTTCAGGACAACATGAAACATGACAACATTTGGATTACAGGAATACCAGAAGGAGAAGAAAAGGAGCAAGGGATAGAAACTCTGTTAGAAAAATAATGACTGAAAACTTCCCAAACCTGGAGAGGGGAAAAACCATGCAAGTTCAGGAAGCACAGTGGGTCCCATTCAAGTCGAACCCAAAGTGGCCTATTCCAAGACATATTATAATTAAAATGCCAAATTTTAAGGACTAAGAGAGTATCTTAAAATCACAAAAGGAAAAACAAGAAGTAACATACAAGGGAGCTCTGATAAGGCTAGTAGGTAGTTTCTCAACAGAAACACCACAAGCCAGAGGGAATAGCAAGAAATATTCCAAGTAATGAAAAGCAAAGGCTTGTAATCAGCAAGACTCTCAATTAAAGTGGAAGGCAAATATGGAGTATCCCAGACAAAACTAGACTGAAAGTATACACCTCCACCAAAGCAGCACTGCAAGATATACTAAAGGGACTGCTTTAAAAGTGGAAGAAAAAGAGTGTGAGAGAGAGATAAAAAGGGGGGAAATGAATAAGTAACTATCAAAACAACCTGAAATGTAAATGAAATAAATGCTCTACTCAAAAGAGATAGGGTAGCTGAATGGAAAAGAAAACATGACCTGCACATATGGTACCTATAATAGACCCACCTCAGAAAAAAAGACCTACACAGACTGAAAGTGAAGGGTTGGAAAAAAATATTCCAAACAAATGCACAGTAAAAAAAAAAAAAAAAAAAAGCTGGGTAGCAATATTTATATCTGACAAAATAGACTTCAAAACAAAAGCCATAAAAGAGACCCAGAAGGTCACTTCATAATACTCAAAGGAAGAATCCATCGAGAAGACATAAACGTTGTAAATATATATACACCCAGCATAGGAGCACCTAAATATATGAGGAAAATCTTGGAAGACTTCAAAAAAGATATAGACAGCAACATACCTATACTAGGGGATTTTAATATCCCATTGCCATAAATGGGTAGATCATCCAAATAAAATATCAAAAAGGATAATGCGTCATTGAACAACACCCTATATCAAATGGACTTAACTGATTACACACACACACACACACACACACACACACACACACACACAACCTTTTATCCCAAGGAAGCAAAATATAAATTCTTTTCAAATGCACACAGAACATTTTCAAAGACAGACCATATGATAGAACACAAAACCAGCCACAACAAATTCTAGGAAATTGCAATCATATCAAGTATTTTGGACCACAAGAGCCTGAGACTAGAAACCAACCTCAGTAAAAAAAAAAAAAAAAAAAAAAAAAAAAAAAAAAAAAAAAAAAAAAAAATTCGAATTCATGGAGATTGAATAGCATGTGATTAAACAATGAACGTGTTAATAATGAGATCAAGGAAGAAATAAAAAAGTTTCTGGAAACAAATGAACACACAACAACCAAAAACTTATGGGACATAGTGAAGGCAGTCCTGAGAAGAAAGTTCAGAGCGATACAGGCCTACCTAAAGAAGATGGAAACATTTCAAATAAACAACCTAACCCAAATCTAAACTAACTGGAGGAACAATAACAAACAAAGCCCCAAGCAAGTAGAAAGAAGGAAATAACTGAAATCAGAGCAGAATAAAATGATATAGAGACTAAAAGAATGATTCAAAGGATCAATTCATCCAGGAGCTGGTTCTTTGAAAAGATAAACAAAATTGACAAGCCTTTAAGCAGACTCATCAAGAAAAAAAAAGAGAGGAACTGAATAAAAGCAATCAGAAATGAAAGAGGAGAAGTTACAACTGATACCATAGCAATACAAAGGATTGCAAGAAATTACTGCGAAGAATTACATTCCAAGAACACTGAAAACCTAGGTGAAATGCACAAATTTCTAGAAAACTATAATTCTCCAAAACTGAATGAAGAAGAAGCAGAAAGCCTAAACAGATCAATAACTGCTGGTGCAGTAGAAGCAATAATCAAAAAAAAAAAAAATCCTGGCACACAAAAACCCTGGACAAGATGGTTTCTCAGGAGAATTTTTCAAAACATTTAAGGAATAACTAATCCCTATCCTTCTTAGACTATTCCAAAAAATCCAAGAGGAGGATAGACTTCCAAACCCTTTTTATGAGGCCACCATCATCCTAATCTCAAAACCAGATAAAGACACAATAAAGAAAGAAAACTACAGGTCAATATCACTGATGAACATAGATGCTAAAAACCTTATCAAAATATTGGCAAACCATATCCAGCAATACATTAAGAAGATCATACACCATGATTAAGTGGGATTCATTCCAGGGATGCAAGGATGGTACAATATTTGCAAATCAATCCATGTAATACATCACATAAACAAAAATAAAGACAAAAATTACATGATCATATCAGTATGCAAAAAATCATTTGAGAAGGTATAGAACCAATTTATGATAAAAACACTCAGCGAAGTGGGAGGAGAGGGAGCATACCTCAACATAATAAAGGCCATATATGAGATACCTACAGCCAACATCATACTCAATGGGTAAAAACTAAAAGCTTTCCCACTAAGATCAGGTACAAGACAAGGGTGTCTGCTTTCACCACTTGTATTAAACATAGTATTATAAGTCCTAGCATCACTAATCAGACAAGACAAAGAAATAAAAGGCATCCAAACTGGAAAGGATAAAGCAAAATTGTCACTGTTTGCAGATGACATGATGGTACACATAGAAAACCTTATGGACTCCACCAAAGAACTACTCAACCTAATAAGTGAATTTGGCAAAACAGCAGGATACAGAGTCAATATTCAGAAATCAAAGGCATTTTTGTATACCAACAATGAAATATCAGAAACAGAAACCAGGAAAAAAAAATCCCATTTGCTATAGCAACATGAAAAATAAAGTACCTAGGGATAAACCTAACCAAAAAAACTAAAAGATCTGTACTTACACAACACTGAAGAAAGAAATTAAGGAAGACACAAATAAATGGAAGCATATACTGTGTTTATGGATGGAAAGAATTAACATCATTGAAATGTCCATTCTACCCAAAGCAATTTATAGATTCAACACAATCCCTATTAAAATACTAATGACATATTTCACAGATATAACAAACATTTCAAAAATTTACATGGAACATAAATGACCCTGAATAGCCTCAGTGATTTTGAGAAAAAAGAACAAAGTAGGAGAGATGACAATAACTGATATCAAAGTATATTATAAGGCTACTGGAATCAAAACAGTCTGGTACTAACATAAGAACAGACACATAGACCAGTGGAACAGAACAGAGAGCCCAGAAATAAACCCATGTCAATACTGTCAGTTAATATTTGACAAATTGGGTAAGAACATAAAATGGAGTAAAAATAGCCTCTTCAATAAATGGTGTTGGGAGATCCTGACAACTACATGCATAAAAATTAAACTAGACCACCACTTACACTATACAAAAAAATGAACTGAAGATGGATGAAATACTTAAATACAAGAAGCAACACCATAAAATTCCTAGAGTGAAACATAGGTAAGTAAATATCAGAGATCCCACATGGCAATGTTTTCACCAATACATCCTGTAGGGCAAGGGATATAAAGGAAAGAATAAACAAATGGGCCTACATCAAACTAAAAAGCTTCTGAATGGATATAGAAAGCCTCAACAAAATGGAAAGGGAACCAACTGAATGGGACAAAATAATTGCCAATGATAACTTGGACAAGGGTTTGATCTCCAAAATATATAAAGAATTCACATGACTCCACACCAGGAAGACAAATAATCCAATTAATAAATGGGCAAAGGACCTGAACAGACATTTCTCCAAGGATAACATACAGAAGACCCAGAGACTTATAAAAGGATGCTCAACATCACTAGCCATTAACAATATACAAATCCCTCTCTAAAAATAAATAAATAAACTCTTAAAAAAAGATCTCCCTTAAAAAAAATTGTGGTTCATTTACACAATGGAATATTACACATCAGAAAGAAAGAAGGAACTCCTATCCTTCCCAGCAGCATGGATGGAACTAGACAGCATTACGCTAAGTGTTTAAACCAGGCAGAAAGGACAGATACTATATGATCTCACCTGTAAGTGGAACCCAATCAACAACACAAACAAATGAGCAAAATAGTACCAGAGACTTGTAAATAAATAACAAACCGAGAATGACCAGAGTGGACAGAAGAGGGGATAATAAGGGAAATAAGGGGAAAGGGCAAACAAAGGACATGAATAGAGGACTCATGGGCATGAACAATGAAGGAGGTATTGACTATGGGTGTGGTGATGGATAGTGTAGAGGTGAGCAATGGGGATAAAGGCAGCGTAACTGTAACTGAACAACAATAAATAAGAAAAAGCAACACATAAACACATAACAAAGTTGGTTTTCTGAAAAATTATGAAAATTGATAAAAGCTGTACCCAGAATGAGCAAAACCATATGAAAAAGATGTTAATATCAGATACGAAAGGGGGACAATTACTACAGACCTTACAAACATTTAAAGGATAATAGGCAATAAAATGAACTGTTCTACATCTATAAATTTGAAAATGTAGACAAAATGGACCAATTCCTTTAAATAAATTTACTATCAAAAGTAATTCAGGAAGAAATATTTAAACTTAATAGTACTATAACTATTAATGAGACTCAATTTATAGTTAGAATTTTTCAACATTAGTGATATCATGAGAAATGGTGAAGTAGGACTCTGCTAGAATTTTTCCCTCCTCTGAGGCAGTAGTAGGAAAAACAGAGAATCAACTTTTCTCCAACTGTAGGATTTAATGCAAAACTTATATAAATCAGTGAATTACTTTAAAAAGAGGCTCCTAAGTTTGAAGAAAGTATGGTATCATTTGTGCTTATCCTCCTACTACTATTCCTCTCACCCCAGTTCAGCAGGGTCAGTAAGGAAAAGACCCACGTTCTTGGTGCAGTTTGCTGTGCCAGGGCAGAATCATAGAGACCTTTTTCTGAAAAGATTGCTTTGTATTTTTATTTATCTGGTGGTTTCCTGATAGGCAAATGTAGAGGTTTGCCTTTGTTTTGTCCTTCTAGTGCTGGACTGGCTTCCTGGGTGGGGCTCAATTAAAATCATTTAAGGACATATACTATCCATGGCCATGGAGTCAAGGAATGTTGATGGGCAAGCAGCAGACAACTCCAACTCTAAACACCTGGGAATGAGGAAGCTGAAAAGGAAAATACAAGGGATAGAAAAGGTTTTAAAGGGACATGGAGTATAAATCTAAGAATTCAGGGTGCAATATGCATGCCAAGGGCTGAATGCATCCTCAGAAAACACCTGAGAAGTCAGTAGGCTGGCACCTCTGGCTGACTCTTGAAAAGCAAGAGGTAAAGTAAGTCGTAAGTGTAGGTTTCCTAGTTAAGTATAGAAGAACTGAGTGCCCCAGCTTAAAGCTAATTATTTAAAAACTAAGTGAATATTTAATTTTTCTTTTTTGAATATATGATCAAACTTGTTCCAGAAGTTTAAGGCAATCTCTGTTATATCACTGACCACTGAGATAATGGGACTTAAACAGCAGTGACCACACATGACAAGGAATATAATCTTTGAAAAATAGTTTGGAAAAGTAAACAAATGAACAATCACAACCTTCAGAAATCAACAACAGCAAACCTGGAGGAGGCAGATAATCTGATGTCCAGAGTAACCACATCAAAATATTCAAAAACATCCAGATTTTAACAAAAAATTATAAGGCATACAAAGAAACAAATAAGTACAGCCCATTCACAGGGAAACAAAAAAGAAATTGACAGCACGCACCCTTGAGATAGCCCAGACATTTGTTTACTAGATAAACAATTTAAATAAACTCTTTTAACTATGCTCAAAGAGGTAATGAAGACCATGCACAAAGAACTAAAGGAAATTGGAAGAATAATGTATGAATAAATAAAGAATACCAATAAAGTGATAGAAGTTATAAAAAGGAACCAAAGAATTATAGAGTTTAAAGGGGCAATTACTGAAATTGTAAATCCACTACAAAGAATGATTTCTGCAGCAGATTTGATCAGGCAAAGAATGATTTCTGCAGCAGATTTGATCAGGCAGAAGAATCTGGACAATTGAAATGATCCACTCTGAGGAGCTGAAAGAAAAAAAGAATGAAGAAAAGCAGAGCCTAAAGACCTACCTATAGGACACCATTAAGCATACTGACAAAAGTAAAATGGAAGTCCCAGAAGCAAAAGAGACAGGGAAAGGGACAGAAATAAGATTTCAAGAAATAATGGTCCCAAACTTCCTAAGTTTAATGTGAGGCATCAATCTACACATTCAGGAAGTACAATGAAATTCAAGAGGGATAAACTCAAAGAGTTCCATACTCAATATATTACAGTCATATTGTCAGAAGCCAGAGAGAAAGAATGTTAAAAGTAGCAAGATCACAGTAAGATTAAAGGAGATCTCTCAAGAGAAACCATGGAAGCCAGAAGGCAATATTATGACATATTAAAGTGCTGAAATGTAAAAATTGTCAACCAAGATTTCTACATCCAGTAAGTCTATCTTTCAATAATGCAGGAGAAATTAGAAGACATTCCAAATAAACAAAAGTTGAGGGAGTTTGTTGCTATTGGCCTGCCTTACAAGAAATGTTAAGGGAATCCTTCAGCCTGAATTACCAGACAGTTATTCAAGGCCAAAGAACACAGGTAAAGGTAACTACATAGGTAAATATAAAAGCCTGTGTTATTGTATTTTGTGGTTATAATTCCCCATTATGTTTCCTATATGACTTAAAAACAAATGCATAAAATAGTAACTATAAATTAAGTAACAATATAGAAAAATATTTTTTTACAATAACAACATAAAGAGGGATAAGATGAAGGTGCATAGCAGCAGTTTTTATGCTACTGAACCTAAGTTGATATTAATTCAAACTAAATTATTATAAATTAGGGATGTTAATTTTAATTCCCAAGGTAGCCACTAGAAAATAATTTTAAAAATACAGAAAATAAAATGAGGAAGAAGTCAAAAGGGTACACTAGAAAAAATAAGCACAAAAAGAAAGCAATTTTGGAGGAATTATAAGAAAAGGTATAAGACATATAGAAAATATGTCTCACAACTTGACATCTTTATTCATCATAAATCACTTTCAATAGAAATGGATAAAGACAGAGATTGGCACTTGGGTAATAAAAAACATGACCCAAATATACAACCCTACTTCAAATCCAAAGTCACACGTAGCTTGAAAGATATGGAAAAGATAGCTCATAAAAACAGTAATCAAAAGAGGTAGGCTAACTACATTCAATAAACAAAAAACTCTTGTGTAAAAATTGATACGAGATAAAGAAAGGCATTATACAATATATTGACAAAAGGGTAAAAATGAGATATAACATTTGTAAACATATACTCACTGGAGCCCCAAAATATATAAAGTAAACTGACAGTTTTGAATAAAGAAATAGTTCTAAAATAATAGTTAGAGACTACAAGATCTCATTTTCAGAAATGGTTCTAGATAGAGAATTAAGGACACAAAGGTCTTAACACTATAAACCAATTAGGTCTAACAAACACATATATGTAGAACACTCCACCCAACAATAGCAGAACAGACACTCTTCTCAAGTACACATGATATATTCTCCCAGATAGAGCTTTGTAAGGACACATATCTAATCTCAATAAATTTAAAAAGACTGAAATCATCTAACATATTTTCTCCAAACACAAGAAATGAAGGTAGAAAATGAATAACAGAAGGAAAACTGGAAAAGAATGGAAATTAACGCAGTCATAAACAATCAAGGGGCTAAAGAAAAAACACAATGGAAATCAGAAAATAGAGAAAAATGAAAATTAAAAATAAATTAGCCCTGACTGGCATGGGTTGGGCACAGTGCTGCAAACTGAAAGTTTGCCAGTTCAATTCTCAGACAGGGCATATGCTTGGGTTGAAGGACAGGTCCCTGGTTGGGGTCTTATAAGAGGCAACTAATCAATGTTTCTCTTGCACATTGATGGTTCTCACCTTCTCTTTCTTGCTCCCTTCCCCTCTCTCTTAAAATAAATAAATAAACAACCAAACAAATAAAATCTTTTCAAAGTATATTTTATTGGTTATACTATTATAGTTCCATTTTTTCCTCCCCTTTGACCCTCTTTTCCCTGCACAGCCCCCCACCACCATCCAGCATTTCCTCCCCCGCTTAGTTCACATCCATGGGTTGTACATATAAGTTATTTGGCTTCTACATTTCCCATACTATTCTTAGCCTCCCCCTATCTATTTTGTGCCTACCTAGTATGCTTCTTATTACCTGTGCCTTCCCTCCCATCCTCCCCTTCCCCTTCCCCACTGATAACCCTCATGTGATCTCCATTTCTGTGATTCTCTTCCTGCTCTAGTTGTTCACTTAGTTTGTTTTTGTTTTTAGGTTCAGTTTTTGATACTTGTGAGTTTGTTGTCATCCTACTGTTTATATTTTTGATTATCTTCTTTTTCTTAGATAAGTCCCTTTAACATTTCATATAAGGGCTTGGTGATGATGAACTCCTTTAACTTGACCTTATCTGGGAAGCACTTTACCTGCCATTCTAAATGATAGCTTTGCTGGATAGAGTAATCTAGGATATAGGTCCTTGCCTTTTTGACTTCGAATAATTCTTTCCAGCCTCTTCTTGCCTGCAAGGTTTCTTTTGAGAAATCAGCTAATAATTTTACGGGAACTCCTTTGTAGGTAACTCTCTCCTTTCCTCTTTTTGCTTTTAAGATTATCTCCTTATCTTTAATCTTGGGTAATTCAATTATGATGTGTCTTGGTGTGTTCCTCCTTAGGTCCAATTTCTTTGGGACTCTCTGGGCTTCCTGAACTCCCTAGAAGTCTGTTTCCTTCACCAGATTGGGGATGTTTTTCTTCATTATTTGTTCAAATAAGTTTTCAATATTTTGCTCTTCCTCTTCTCCTTCTGGCGCCATCATGATTCAGATACTGGAACACTTAAACTTGTCCCATAGGTTCCTAAGCCTCTCCTTATTTTTTGTTTTTCATTCTTGTTTCTTCATTCTGTTCTGATTGGATGCTTATTTCTTCCATTTGTTCCAAATCATTGATTTGAGTCCCAGTTTCCTTCCTTTCCCTGCTGGTTCCCTGTATATTTTGCTTTATTTCACTTTTTGTAGCCTTCATTTCTTCCTTCATTTTTCAACTGAGCTCAGTCAATTCTTTGAGCATTCTGATTACCACTGTTTTGAACTCTACATCAGATAGGTTATCTCTGTCCTCATTGCTTAGTTCTTTTTCTGGAGTTTTGATCTGTTCTTTCATTTGGGCTATATTTCCTTGCTGGTGCACATTTTACATGGTAATTGGTGGAGCCTTAAGTATTTGCCAAGGCGGGGCAACAATCTTTGCTGAATTGTGGTGCTGTCTGTGGGGGTGGGGTCAGAGAGGGAACAATACTGCTTGCTCCACTCTCATTCTACTTTCTGTCATTTCCCTCACTTCCCACAAGTGAATTGCGAACTCTCCTGTGAGGCTGGATGTTTCCCCACAACTGCAACCCTCCCACATTTTTGACACCCAGGGGTTTTGAGTCTTTAGTTTCCTGTGCTGAAATCCTGAGTTTCATAGTCTGTCTTGTTCCCCTACTGTTGTTTTTCCCAGCTTGTCTACAGCTGCTGCCTTGCTTGCCTGGTCCTTTAGTTGCCACCTTGCTGTGTGTACTCTCAGCCCCCACTGCCTGTCTCAGCCCCTCCTTCCAGTCTGGATGAATGTTTTTTAACTTCCTGGTTGTTGGGCTTCCATGCAAATGATTTCCTGGAAGTTCTGGTTATTCTTTGCTTTTAAATTAGTTGTTATCCTTTTTGGTTGTATAAGGAATAGAAACATTTCTCCCCATGCCTCTATCTTGGCCAGAACTCAATAAAATCTTTTTTTTTTAAGTATACCAAACTAATGGAATACAATAAAGGCCACAGAGAGAAACTGTTAGTAGTCAATGACTAGTTTAAAAAAGAAGATGAATCTCAAGTCAACAACCTAACTTTATGTCTTAAGGAAGAAGAAAGATAAGAATGACCTACACCCAAAGCTATGAAAGGGAGAAAATAATAAAAAGTTACAGAAAAGATCAGTGACATAGAGAATAGAAAAACCATAAAGATCAACAGAACCAAAAGTTAGTTCTTTGAATAATCTAGAAAATTGACAAACCTTTACCTACAATGACTAAGAAAAAATACACGTATAATTAAAATCAGAAGTAAAAGAAGGGACATTTTTATCAGCCTTTCAGAAATAAAAGTATTATAATTGTATACTAATAAATTAGATGTCCTAAATGAAACGGACAAGTTCCTACAAAGACATAAGGTATCAAAACTGACAGAAGAAGAAATGGAAAATCTGAATAGATCTATAACAAGGAAATAGATTGAGTTATTAATCAAATATCTCCCAATAAGGAAAACATAGGTGGGAACATTTTTTAAGTCATTTTATTAGGCCAGCTTTACCCTGATTTAAAAGCCTGACACAAACATCAAAGGATAAAGCAACTGCAGAATAATATCTTTTATGAATGTAGAGGGGAAAATCCTTAACAAATTATTAGCAAATCAAATCCAGCAAAATAAAAAAAATAGATTATAAATCATTACCTTGCATGATTCATGCCAGGAATACCAGGGTAGTTCAACATACAAAAAGTAAATCAATCAGATGGATGTGGAGAGCATTATGCTAAATGAAATAAAACTGTCAGAGACAGACAAGTACCATATGATTTCACTCATATATGGAATCTAAACAAAATAAACTAACAAAATAGAAACTGACTCATAGATAACAGACTGACAGCTGTCAGGGAGGAGGGGGTGTGGGACTGGGTGAAAAATGTGAAGAGATTAAAGAAAAAAACTCATAGACATAGACAACAGTATTGTGATTACCAGGGTGAAAGGGAGTGAGGTAAGGTAGAAGAGGGTGTAGAGGGAATAAAAGGTGATGGAAGGAGAACTGACTTAGGATGGTGAACATACAATGTACAAATGATGTATGAGAGAATTGTGCACCCAAAACCTATATAATTTTATTCACTAATGTTACCCCAATAAATTCAATAAAAAAGAAAATAAGTAAATAAATAAAATACATTATAAAATAAAATAACAAAAAAGGAATGTATTTGAATTTTTCATTTAAATGCTGATGTCTGTATTGATGTAAAAGACCACACCATTTACAAAGTATTTTGAATATCACCTTTGCATGTATGTGGCTTCATGCTTCTTTCCCATGCAGCCCCTCATTCAGAGGTAGGACACAGGTTCCAGAAATCAGGATAGATTCTTTCCAGTTCTCAGTTGGTTCCTTGATTCCTTATTAGAATTTATCCTATTGCAACTCCATTTTTAACTCTTTTGAGTGCCCAGGAGTAGGGGGTAACCCATTTTGTATGAGCTGGATGGTAAAACAAGGAAGAGTCTCCAGTGTTAGGTGGCAACCCTAGACCATCTTTTCCTCTCTCGCTGCCAGCCCTACTAATTTGCCAATGATTAACAGACTTTAGGCCCCTTTCATCTGCCATCAGAGTCCATCAGACCGATGCAGATCAAATGCTCTGGATTTTCTGGAATAGGTCTGATAACATCTACTTTTATCATTTTGAAAACTGCAATTTGTTTAATGTATGGGGAAATGTGATTCAATATTATGTATCTTTGTGAGGACTCACATGTCTACATTCACAAATCAAAATAAAATTTAAAAATTGGAACATAAATCCTGTTTATTGCATGATTTTAGCCATCTAAAATATGCACATTCACAGAACTTAAGAGGGAAACAAATATATGTTAATACAAACCATGGGAATTCATGGTGATGAGATAATATCTGACTATCCTCTATTTTTGTTTCCATAAATTGTTATCGTATGCTTTTGTTATTTTTTAACAGTGAGAAGATATATTACCCATGTATTTATGTATGTGCTTTGGGGTATTTTAAATCTGGAAATAAAACATTGTAAATTTGGCACAGCCAGTGTGACTCAGTTGGGCATTGTCCTGCAAGCTGAAAGGTCATTGTTTTGATTCCCAGTCAGGGCACATGTCTGGGTTTCAGTCTCCATCACTGGTTGGGGCACCTGCAGAAGGCAAGCAGTTGATGTTTCTCTCCCTCCCTTCCCTTGTCTAAAATTTAAAAACAAGAAAAAAACTTGTAAATTTGTATTATAAAAATTAATTAAAATAAAGGAAATCAATCATATTAATAAAACAGATGAGGAAAAGTAGATAATCATTTTAATTGATGCAGGAAAAAAATTAACTTAAACATTGTTTCATGATAAAAATACTCGGGGAATTAGGCATAGAAGGGAACTTCCTTGATGTGATAAGTAACAGTTTTAATCCACTCCTCCCCAAAGTAATAGTATACTCAATAGTAAAAGAGAAAATTTTCTCCCTGTGACCAGGAACAAGACAAGGATGCTTGCGTTTGCCACTTCTTTTCAACATTGCACTGAAAGTTCTAGTTAGAACAATTAGAGAAGAAATAGATAAAACAGAATCAAAATTGGAAAGAAAAAAACAAGATTCTCTATTTGCAGATTACATGAATGTACATAAAAGAATATCCCCAAGAATCCACAACTCAGAGCTAACAGAGCTAATAAAGTCAGTAAGTTGCAGAATACAAGGTCAAAGTTCAAAGTACAAAAATTACTTGTTTCTATGTGCAAGCAATGAAAATTTAAAAAAGACAATTCTGTTTAAGGTAGCATCAAAAAGAAAAATACACCTAGTGATAAATTCACTCAAGGAGGTTTAAGACATGTCACTGAAAACTGCAAATAAATAAATAAATAAATGCTGAAAGTATTAACACCTAAATGAAAGAAATTACATTCTGTGTAATTCTGTGAACACAGAATGTAATACTTAATATAGGTCAGGCGACAATACTACCCACAGGAATCTACAGATTGGATACAATCTCTATCAAAATACCAATAGCTTTTGCTCACAAATAGAAAAGCCAATCCTCATTAACGTGGAATTGCAAGGAGTACCTATGAGCCAAAGCAACACTGGAAAGGAAGAACAAGTTGGAAACCTCACACTTCCCAATTTCAAATCCTAGTACAAAGCTACTCTAACCAAAACAGTATGGTATTGGCATAAGGACAGAAATTTTGTCCAATGTGACAGAAATGAGAGTTAGAAATAAACCCATATATACATCTATGGCCACCTGATTTTTAGCAAAGGAGTGAAGACTGACTATTCAATGGGGAAAGAATAGTTTCTTCAATAAATGATAGTTGTAACTGGAGATCCATGTACAAGAATACAATTGGATCTCTATCTTACCTCATATACAAAAATTAACTCAAGATAGATCAAAGACCTAAATATAAATGCTATAACTATGAAGCTCAGAAGGGCTATGTATTCCAGATATGACACCAAAAGCACAAGCAACAAAGACAGATAAATTGGATTTTATCAAAATTCAGAACTTTTATGCATCACATGACACTATGAAAATAGGAAAAAGACAACCCATAGAATAAAATATTTGAAATTATCTATCTAATGAATTATCTATCTATACATACTACTCAGAATAAATTAAATACACTTACAATTTAGTAACAAAATGACAACCCAGTTAGAAAATGACCAAAGTACTTGAATAGAAATTTCTCCAAAGAATATATATCAATTTCTAAAAAGCACATGAAAAGATGCTCAACATTGTCGGGGGTGGGGGGGGGCTCTGCCTGCAGAGCCCCATCCCTCCATCATGGATGAAAGTAAAACTACCAAGACATCATCTGCCTGGGGAAGAGAGGTGGCCAAACTCTCAAAGGAGAATGACCCAAAGCCCCTTCCTCACTGGGCTTTTATAAGATTTAAATACATAGGAATACAGGTTTAACATTTCAAAGAAATCTGAGGGCTTAATCTGAGTCAGTGTCTGTCAGGAAAGGGGGTTGCAAAACTTTGGGAGACATACTCATTTCCTCCTCAGACCCTTATCATTTAAATGAGAGCACTCTTGGCAAACAAAGCAGGTTTCACAGTACTTTACAAATTCTTTCTTATGCCCAGTCATCTGCCGCACAGGGCTGCACCGCTGGCCCTCATAGTTTCAGGCTTTAAGCCAATTAGGCCCAGGAAGCAAGAGATAAGGAAGACGTCTCCCAGGCGGAAATGTGGACTCCGGCTATGTCAGAACAGCTGGGGGGCGAGGGTTCATCACATCCTCTTTGCTGCAGCCCCCTGAGTCCTTCCATGAGGGTCTCCCAGGTGGTCGTATCTGGCTTAGGTTGCCCCTCCCGTGAGGAGTCTTACCCGTCATTGACTAACTGACTAAGCACTGGGGCGAGAGATGGATGAGGCAGAAGCAGCACTCCTGCCAGGGAGATAAGCTTTGTCTCCTTAGTAGCTCACGTCCTCTTGACAGAACAGACCCAGATGAAGCAGGTCCCTTGGCTCTTACTCAGCCCACCATGGGGTGAGGATTACAACTCCTGAAACCAGGCTGAATGGTCCGCAACACAACATCATTAATCTTTAGGGAAATACAAATCAAAACCATGATGATACCACTTTATACTTACTATGATGAGTGTTTTTAAAAAATGGAAAATAGCAGGTGATGAGGATGTGTAAAAACTGTAAACCTCATACATTGCTGGTGGAAATGTAAAATGGTACAGCTGCTATGGAAAAGTTTTGAAGTTCCTCAAAAAGTTAAACATAGAACTACCATACAACCTACTACTTCTACCTCTAGAAATATACTCAAAAGAATTGGAAACAGGTACTCAAATACTTGTACACAAAAGTTCACAGCAGCACCATGCAAAAGTCAAAAAGTAAAAACCACCTAAATGTCCATCAGTGAATGAATACATAAACAAATTGTGATATGTGAGGCCTGTCCAGAAGGTATCTTGTTATGTAATATGAAAAATAGAGCCCTGGCTGGTGTAGCTCAGTGGATTGAGCGCGGGCCTGGAAACCAAAGGGTCCCGGTTTGATTCCCAGTCAGGGCACATGCCTGGGTTGCAGGCCAGTTCCCAGCAGGGGACACATGAGAGGCAACCATACATTGATATTTCTCTCCCTCTCCCCTGCCCTTACCCTCTAAAGATAAATAAATAAAAATTTTAAAAAAAGTTAAAAAAAGAAAAATAGAGACATTTATTGAAGGTACAAGATATAAGAAACAGACTGAAGATGGTGGTGAGGTAGGTGGGAGCGGAGCCTGGTTCTCCCTGTGCCCAGCTGGAACACCTAGCCGATCTTTTGAGGAACAGGGTGCACAACCAATGGAATCCTAGCTTATATGAAGTTTGAAGGCCCAAAACTGTAGAAGACATTGAAAAATAGACAATGAGAAGATTGCATTGGGATGCTAAGGTCCCTGGGATCTGTGCAGGGATCTGTGCAGGGATCACCGCTGGGCTGCTGTGGCTGGCCTCCCCGAGCCTGCTGCAGGATAGTTGGAGGACAGTTAGATCACCAGCTGCCTGCCCTACCAGAGCAGGGAGGGCAGCCCGGCATTAGCAGGGATCTGGATGCTTGAAGTTGCTGGGGGAAATAGAGATGAAGTGGGAGACAGAGGCGGTTTACATCCGCTGGGACTGTGAATGCCAGCTAGGTCATTACCAGGGAAATTGGGGAGCTGGGTGACACCTGTAGAAGGGAGAAGAGTTGGTCCGTGTGGGATCCTGACCTGGATAGTTTCCAGTCTGGTTAGAAAGTTGGGCTGTGTGAAAAGCCACTTTGTAAGGAACTTTTGCAGCAGCTGGCTCATCCTGAGGGTGGTTTGAGATTCGCACCAGAGCTTGGCTCAGGCCTCTTGCTGGATAAGTGGATTCAGTGAACCACTCCTACTTGATGCCCCCACTTGATTCCAGCAGCTTGCCAGGCAGCTGATTCGCCCTGCTCACCCTGAGGCTGATTGGAGCAGCTTGCCTGCTCTTGACTCTGGCCACTAGCCTAGCAGCTGAGTCACTCCACTCACCTGCAGGCTGACAGGAGCCTCTCCCGCTGCAGCTGACTATGGCTGCTGGTGGCACCACTCACCCGGAAGCTGATAGGAGCTGCGCTCCTGAGTTTGCCTCTTGCTGCTTGTCCAGAGGCCGAGTGACTTATTTGAGCACTTGCCCATGCTTGACTTGCTCTGCTTGTCCAGAGGCTGAGTAGCATGAGGCACCTGGTAGCTGACTGGCACTGCTTGCTCAGCGGCCAGCTCTGGCCACAGTGGGCTCAAAAAGAGCAGGAGGAGGCACACTGCACAGACCTTGTTGCAACTGGTAGGTTAAAGGCGCAGGCCTGGGCAGATGTACAGTGGGGGCCTGGCAGCTCAGGGAGGACCTGCACTGGAGGTATGGCAACTGTGAATATTGTGCCCCAGACCTGGTCCCCATCCTTCTAAAACCATAGGAAGGAAGAAAAGCAAAGCCCAAGCCCAGTATCCTCTTCCTGTGGCATCCTGGAAGACTGGGAAACTCGCTCAATGGGTTTAAAGTCAGCAGGAGGCTGATTTTTTTTTTCTTTCCTCTCTCTTTCTTTTTTTTTCTTCCCCCAAGTGGGACAACAAGACCTGGAGTTGTGAAAACTCCAGAGATAGATCCGAAGGGGGAGCACAAGGCTAACCCCCAAAACTGACAAACAGAGACAAATGTCACTTTGCTATTATGTAGAACTGACATTCTATTGTTTATTTGTATTACTATTATTTTTCATTATTTTTACTTCTCCTATTTTATTAGTATTTCTTTATTTCTCTTCTTTCTGTTTATTGTTCTCTGTTTCATTCCTCTGTTTAATTGCATTGTTTGACTGGTTTTCCTTATTCTCTCTTTCATATTGTACTTTAATTTTCCTTCTTTCATTTCATTCGTGTTCCAATAACACACTACTCTTGATTGGGTACTTTCTTTTCTTGTTAACCAAATAATATATTTCTAGTCATATTATTGTTGCCCCACTACTATTATAAATAATTGTGGTTCCATACAATTGTAAATACTATACAGCACCCCTCCCTGATCTGAGCCCATTTAACTTTATTCCTCAGCTTTATTATTGCTGTGGTTAACTCTATTGTCTTGTACAATACACCTACTTTCTATCCTTTACTTTTACTATATCTCATCATCTAACCTTGCACAAGTGCTTCATTTTGTGGATTCAGCTCACAATCATCCTCCCCTCTATCAAGATTCTTATCTCTCTTTCACCTTTCATAAAAAGTGGCAAGTTGGGTGAAATATCACAGTTAATGCTATGCTTATACAAAAGATCTCCTATCTCTTCTCTACCTGTTGGTACTTTAAATTCCATAGAATATTCTCCTGCTATCTTAATCCATTTTGCCTACCCACTGCCACTGATCACATACCAGAACAGTTGGGAGCTATGAACATTAGTATACCCGCTGGAGGAGAGAAACCACCAACAAAAGAAACACCAAAAGGTATAACCCCAAGTATAGCAAGAGAACCCACATAAACTGAAGAAAGGGCAAACCTACAGCATCCAGACAAGGAGATCAAAGAGACCACACCACTGAATCCCATAAAATTCCTACCATAGAGGCTCATCCTACAAAGACAGCTAGCAAAGCAAAACATCAGGAAACACAGAAACAAACAAAAAGAGTCACCTAAAATGGGAGGACAAAAAAATGAACCTGCAATCAAAAGGAATGGAAGACTCCCCACTAAAAGAGCTAAATGAAATGGAGGTAAGCAAACCATCAGATAAAGAATTCAAAATAATGGTTATAAGGATGCTCAAGGAACACACAGACAACTACAATGAACTGAGTCAGAATAACATAGTGAAAAAGGAAATAGAAACTATAAACAAAAACCAGAAAAAAATGAACAGTAAAATTTAAGAAATAAAAAACACACTAGAAGGAATTACAAACAGGCTGCATGAAGCAGAGGACTGAATTAGTGAGCTGGAAGACAAGGTATAAAGAAAAACCCAGGTAGAGCAGCTGCATGAAAAAAGACTCAAAAAATATGAAGAGAGCTTAAGGAAATTCCAACATAACATGAAATGCAGCAACATTCAAATTATAGAAATACCAAAAGGAGAAGAAAAGGAAGAAGGAAGAGAGACCTCTTTGAAAAAATAATGAAAAAACTATCTAACCATGGAGAGGGAAAAAACTATGCAAGTTCAGGAGACAAAGTACCAATCAAGATTAACCCAAAGGGGCCAACTCTAAGACATATCATAACTAAAATGCCAAGTATTAAAGACAATAAGAAAAACTTAAAAGCAATAAAGGAGAAACAAGAAGTAACATACAAAGGGTCTCTGATAAGGCTACCAGCTGATTTCTCAACAGAAACACTCCAATCCAGAAAAGAATGGCAAGAGATATACCAAGTAATGAAAAACAAAGGCCAGCAACCAAGATTACTCTACCCAGTGAAGCTCTCAATTAAAATGGAAGGTAAAGGACTTCCGGCCAAGATGGAGGCATAGGTGGACACATTGTGCCTCCTCTCACAACCAATATTAAGGACAACAAAGATTTAGAAACAAGAAAACAACCGGAGCTGATAGAAAATTGAACTGTACAGAAGTACAACCATTCATCCAGACAGGTAAGAGGGGCAGAGTCACAGCAGGAAAAAGTGCAGGTGTGGACCCGGGCATGCAGGCAGCAGAGGCTGGCAGATCCCAGGTGTGCAGGCAGTGGCTAGCAGACCCCAGGTGAACAGGTGGCGGCTAGCGGACCCTGGGAACAGGGTGGCAAATGTTCAGACCCAGTGAGGGTGAGCAAGGCAGCTGGCTGACCAGGTGGTCCCATATTTGTGCTCAGATAATCCAGGCAACGGGAAAGCGGCAGAAGGGACTGGAATCCAAGAGAGAGTGGAGCAAGAGCCATTCTTCCCTCTCGGACCCTGCCCCCACATACAGCATCACTACCCAGCAACTGGGCTGCCTTGCCAAGGGGAACACCTAAGGCTTCACCCCTCACTATGTAACAGCCGTGACCAGAACAAAAAGAAAACAAAAAACAAAAATGGCTCAAATGGGAGCACACATCAAAGCCCCAGAGCCAATTCATCTAAATGACCAAGAGATAGCCAACCTATCAGATGCACAGTTCAAAGCCCTGGTGATCAGGATGCTGACAGAATTGGTTGATTTTGCTCACAAATTAGGTGAAAAAATGAAAGCTACAATAAGTGAAATGAAAGAAAATGCACAGGGAACCAATAGAGATGGGAGAAAAACTGGGACTCAAATCAATGGAGTGGACCAGAAGGAAGGAAGAAACAACCAAACAGAAAACAAGGAAGAAACAAGAATTCAGAAAAATGAGGAGAGGCTTAGGAACCTCCGGGACATCTTTAAACGTCTCAACATCCAAATTATAGGGGTACCAGAAGGAGAAGAAGAAGAGCAACAAGTGGAAAACTTATTGGAACAAATAATAAGGAGAACTTCCCCAATCTGGCAAAGAAAATAGACTTCCAGGAAGTCCAGGAAGCTCAGAGAGTCCCAAAGAAGTTGGACCCAAGGAGGAACACACCAAGGCACATCATCATTACATTAGCCAAGATTCAAATGAAGGAGAGAATTCTAGAAGCAGCAAGGGATAAGGGGACAGTCACCTACAAAGGAGTTCCCATCAGACTGTTAGCTGATTTCTCCAAAGAGACCTTACAGGCAAGAAGGGGCTGGAAAGAAGTATTCCAAGTCATGAAAGTCAAGGACCTACATCCAAGATTGCTCTATCCAGCAAAGGTGTCATTTAGAATGGAAGGGCAGATAAAGTGCTTCTCAGATAAGGTCAAGTTCAAGGTGTTCATCATCACCAAGCCCTTATTATATGAAATGTTAAAGGAACTTATCTAAGAAAAAGAAGATAAAAAATATGAACAGTAAAAAGACAGCAAACTCACAGATATTAACAACCATACCTAAAACAAAAGCAACCTAAGCAAACAACTAGAACAGGAACAGAACCACAGAAATGGAGATCATATGGAGGGTTAGCAAGTGGGGAGTGGGAGGAGGAGAGAGGGGAAAAGGTACAGAGAATAAGTAACATAGATGGTAGGTAGAAAATAGAAGGGGGGAGGGCAAGAATAGTGTGGGTCATGTAGAAGCTAAAGGACATGAACTAAAGGGGGGGGGATGTGGGTGGGAGGGGGTGTGCAGGGTGGAGGGGAATGATGGGGGACAAATGGGACAACTGTAATAGCATAATCAATAAATTATATTAAAAAAACAACAACCAGCCATCATACTTCAGGGTGCAGCAAAAGTACTTTGTGTCAACTTCCCATTTTGTCACACTGAATATTAAAAAGAGATGTACTCAAGGGTCAAAATTTAATAAAATTAATTTTTACTATTTCATCAAGGATATCCTTAAGGTGAGAGCACATTGCAGAGGAATTCACTGTCACTGATGTTACTATCTTAATTTATGCCAAACAGGCAGCAATCTATTCACCATTTTCACACCATCAGTGTGAATGTCAACACTGTAAACTGCAATTTTCATCTTAATATTTATTCTGACACATATCCATTGAAAAGGTCTTAGGACTTCCAGGGGCCTGAGGACCACACTTTGAGAACTGCTGTGCTAGTCAAACAGTATTTTTCCCCCGAAGGTTATTTTTAACTATTTATTTTTTAAGTTTAAAATATGGGCTCTCTTTCATAAAACTCATTGAAAATACACACACACACACATATACTCAAACACAGTGAAAGAAAGTAAGGACTAAGCAAATGACTCACCTGGAATTTGTTCATTTTCTACTGCTCTTGGGATAGGATACACTCTGAAGCTAGCACAGGGAAAGTTGAAAAACAGAAGTCATAAGAGCTTATCTTAAAGCCTCAGGAATCACCTGTGAGAAATTTCCAGACAACGGTTTAGTAAAAGGTAAACCTCTGGAAAAACATTCTTTTGAGACATGAGAAGGAATAGGAAGGGCCATGATAAAGGAGTAACCACCTGTTCACTGCTGACTCTGAAAAAATCTTGATGACTTTAGGATATTTTGGAGTGAATCTAAACATTTCTTTCCTATTGGCTGTTTTTAAAGTTATGTGTCTGTTTACTAAATAACTCAAAAGAATTGAAAACTTAAACATCCAATAATAGATTAGCTAAGCAAGGCACATTATATCCAAAGTATGGAAACCTATGTTGGTATTACAAAGGATAGTGAAATGTTTAAATTACAAGTCATAACATTTTTTCCTATTACTATTACAAACCCCACAAGTTTTAGAAAGTCTCCAAAGCTCTCAAAAATGTTTCTTCTCTCTAAATTACAGTTTCTCAAAAATCACTTCTTTAAGAATCTTGTGTTGACTTAAATATAATATAGTGGAACTGTTCCATGTTAGGCTCTGCTATTAACAAATGTAGTGATTGTCTTATTTTCAATGTTATCTTTAATATGAGAAAGAATTAGATAATTTTGAACAACCCTTCATGCACTATTCTGATTCTTTAAGTCCTGACCCAGTACTACAAATCCAGACAGTACCATGGAATTCACTGTCCCCTCCAAACTTTGGCTAGGCCTAGGGTAAAATTTAATTGGGCCTTAATGAATTCTGACATGGCCATCTAATCTGCTAACCATGACACAAATCTAACTTCTAAAATAACAATTTGGTGCCATAATCCCAAAACATGCACTTTGTGCAGGTAGCAAACATTAACTAGATGCCAGGATGCCCATAATGCTTAGATCTTTCCCACATGTAGCAAAAAACACTTCTAGTTAGTTGGCTTGGTGCTTACAAAATGCTTAATTTGTAAATCCAGCCAATTACAGGCATTATGATACCACTTTCATAATATGGAGCATGGATGAAATTGCAGTTTTCATTTTTTAAAATGTCTGTCTCATTTCCCATCTTGCCTGGATAGGATGGATTCCCAGCTTTTCCAGTAAAACTTAAAAGTCAGGGCTTAAGTTATGGTTTTCAATTTACATGTTTAACAATTCTATGAGAATAAAAAGAGGTTGGAGAATGCAGGTATATAACATTTTGCCACAAAAGTTCGGAGGAGGCCTCAAAAATTTTTGGAAATAGAACAGACATGGTAAGATCAGGTTACCTTAATTCACTACAGTCCACAATTAGGTTCTGGAGCAATTACTGTACTAAATACAATCCAAGACATGATTTTAGTGTGGGAAACAGCATGAATTACAGAATAAAACAAGAAAGAATTTAAAGCCTCTATGCTAATAATGAGTAAAACAATTTCTCTGAACTTTTGGTATTCAAATTTATTAAAATGGAGGTGGTTAATACCGATCGAAAGGATGGTTATGATCATCATAACGATTAAATGAGCCAATAATAAGGATTATCATATCTTGTAACAATAAAAGCAGCTTGCTTTTATTGAGTCATCACACTTTAAGTATTCTACCCTATTTAATACAGAAAACAATCCGAAAGGTTAGTATTACCAATTTACAGATGAGTCACTGAATCCTACGAAGATTAATCTCCTGGTTACTGGCAGGCGCCAGATCTGAGCCCAAATCCCTGGAGCTTCACAACGCCGGGCTCCGGGACTTGACACAGACAGCCGCTCCTGTGCGCAATCGCTGCGATTCCCCGCAGCAAGATTTCTTGGGTCGCTGCTTTTTCCAAGTCTAGAAAGGAGGCTTCCGGGGAGAAACGGGCGAGCGGTTAACAGGCCTTGCGCCAGCCACAGCCTGGCCGACCCTCCTCAGTGCCCCTCAGAGGCCAGCCTGAAGCTCGGAGCGGGTGGCAGCTCCACTTTCTCCAACTCTGCACGCAGCTGCCGATACAAAGCTCCTCCTTCCCGGCCTGGATGCCCCGGCCTGGGGCCCTTTGACACACCCCCCGGGGCTTGGCCTGCACTACCCGCCGGCCACACAGAGTCCAGGCCCCGTTCTGTGTAGCTCCCGCGCAACTGGAAGCCTCGAGTCCCCTCCCCACTGGGGCGCCACAGAGAAAATGGCGACCCCTGAAAGGAGGTGGAATAGATGAAGCCCGAAGTCTTCCCACGCCCAGCTCTGGACTACCATCCCCCCTAGCTGCCAACTCGTTTCTTATGACGTAAGGAGGCTGGCTTTCTCTAAGGACCTGAGTGTCTGCTGCTGGCATTTGTAGGCAGCCTAGTCCTTCCACTCCTTACTCATACTGATAGCTGATCCGAACTGGCAACTAGCAATCAACTACCCTGTGGTGGTCCAATGAATACTAATAAGTTAAAGAAAGTACTTGAGTCTAAGTAAATTAGACCATTCAAAGAATAATACCCTGTAACAGCTGACTTTATCTTAGGAATGCTAGCTTTTGAAGTTATCCGAATGGTATGAAAAACATGTAATAGAGAAAATTTTGTATAAACAAAATCAATACTAGTGCCACACATACTGAAACCAGAAAAGCCAGTGTTGGTACTACCTGGACCCCATAAGCAGAGACAGGAATTGAGTCTTTATGGGTGCTTTATTCAGATAGCCAGTCATCTGAGAAGATGGTGGGTTCGCACCTTCACAGACCGTTTTACATTTCCTTTCAAGTCAGGCTTCTTTTTTTACGGAGGCAAAAGTTTAGTTAAGGGATTTGGAACTCAGGAAAGAGGTTAATCAGATAAAAGCTGCAGTCTGGCAGTTTCCCTAACATCCTTTCGTCCACTGACAGGTCATTTTCTTTATTCTGTCCTGGGAGTGGACTGTCTTTCCCTGGAACACAATGGCCCGGATTCTACCTTGATTTCTGATGGTCTCTTCTGGAGTACAAAGGTCAATAGCTTGTGATCTCTTAGAGCCAGTGTAGGCCCTACTGCAGTTCCTGAAACAGTGCATTGACTACTAAGCTTATTAACTATTACATTAGACTAAATTTTTCCAACTCTTGAGTCCCCCATCATCCCCCCACTGTTAATTTAAACAATTTTATTTCTTTGAGATCTGTTTCATATGAAAGTACTCATTTTGTTGTTGAATGCGTATCTTAGTATTAGACTGTCTGATATGGGGCTTAGGAATACATTTAATTGCAGATCCACATAAAGGGGCACTTTGTATGCAACAACAAGCTATGATGAAGCAAAACAGTTTTTAGCACAGTTGACAAAAGTTGCACTCTCTCCAGCTCAGGGCTACATTGGTGGTTTTTAAGGAAAATATTTTCCTGTCCTTTGGAGTTACCACAGGTCCCCAATTATAAATATATCAGTAGGTTATTTTCTTGTTGATATGCTCAAACACAGTATAATTTCAAAGGTTTTCTAGAATACAAACACCATAAGACATGTAGTGTAAGTTTGTTCAACATAAGTTCCTCCTGCAAGACAAAATTCAGAGATATTTAGAATATCTTGCCAAATATACCCACATATTGTTATCTCATTTGAAGTAACAAGTTCTCCATAACAAAGGGTTAAAAAATAATGAAAATAATATAAATCATTTGTTTTTGAAAGATGGCTTTCAGGTCTTCTTGAGGTTCGGCAGTCCATTGTTCCTCTGATGATTTCTTTACTCTGGTGTGATGAATACAAGGTTTTATTTCTGCCAACTTCACTATGGTATGGGATGGTGAGGGGTACATCCCAAGGTTTAGTCTACTTTTCTTCTAGTTGGCTTTCTGGAAATCCTGTCATCCAAGTCTTGAGTGCACCTTATCTCCAGTTTCAAAGGAATGTAGCCATACCTGTGGGGGAGAGATCTCTAATACAAGCAAGGTTATAAGTTGTAGCTAAGTTCTGACTTAAAGTTATAAATAGCTCTTTACCTTCACTTCTTGATCTATATACACATCTTCCACCCCAATCATAACCTGAAATTGTTGCCCGTACACAATTTCGTAAGGACTCAACTGAATCCCACTTTGAAAAGCCACCCTTATCCTGAGCAAGGCAATAGATAAAGGTTGATCCCAATGGAGATGAGTTTCTTGACACAGCTTGGCTATAGTTTTCTTCAAGGTATAATTCATCTTCTCTATCTTCCCAGAAGCCAGAGGTCTCCATGCTTTGTGGAGTCTCCACTTGATTCCTAAAAATTTACTAACTTTCTAGGAAAAAAGCAGGTCCATTATCACTCTGGATTCTGCCAGGGAGGCCAAAGCGAGGGATTATTTCTTTCACTAAGGCTTTCACTACTCCAATGATATCTCTGTTCTAGTAGAATAGGCTTCTACCCATCCTGAAAAGGTGTCGACAAAGACTAACAAATATTTCCACCCTCAGAGGCTTGGCATCTAGGTAAAGTTTATTTGACAGTCCTCAAATGGTCTCTGTTCTTGGTATTGTTTACTTTTTTTCTTTTGATGTGGATCTGTCTTGGGGTTATTCTTCTGGCACACAACACAACTGAAAACTATTTTTTTTGTGGCACACCAAAAAATATATTTTTCACCAGTCTTATAAAAAAAATGGTATAATTTTGATTCATTCACACCAGACAGCTAGCTATTCTTGTGCTGGCTGTTGTCTTTTTTTTTTTTTTTTTTTTTTTTTTTTATAAAACACTTTTAAATTTTATTGTTGTTCAAGTACCGTTTTCTGCCTTTTCCCTCAACCTCTCCCCTTCACCCCAGCCATCCCCACCTCCCTCCCCTGATTCCACACCCCCTTGGTTTTGTCCATGTGTCCTTTATAGTTGTTCTCGAAAACCCTTCACCCTTTTCCCCACATTATCCCCTCCCATCTCCCCTCTGGTTACTGTCTGTTTGTTCTTAATTTCAGTGTCTCTGGTTATATTTTGCTTGCTTGTTTGTTTTATTGATTAGGTTCCAGTTAAATGTGAGATCATATGTATTTCTGACAACTATTTTTTATATGGCTTTAGAAATCCAGCCACCATTTCATATATGTGGTTAATGAGTCCCTTCCATAGTGAGTGGCCTCAAGCAAATACTTCATGATTAGCTCTACTAAATGTTCAAGAAACACTATAACTCCTTTTTTATTCTTTCTCCATGCACTATCAGAACCTTTTCATCAAAACTCCAGCTGTCAGCTTTCTCCAAGTCTGCAGTAAAATATTCAAGGTCAAAATGTGACAAATCTAGAACAGGTACCAAAGGCATTATAAATGTTCCTTCAGCCAGATTGTTTCCTCTAACCACTTCAGTGTCCTTTTTCTGATTCCTGGGGCAGTGCATAACTGCCACCTGTAAAGGTACATGAACAGCCTCTAATAATTTTAAAATGTCTGCTACATGCTTATTCTCCTTTTTATTGGAGGTTAAAAGTTCTTTTTCCTTCCAGGTGGAGCCGTGTGGTTGCAAAATTAGGAAAGCTTACCTTGAGTCAATATACACATTAACTCTCTTTTCACACAACAATTCCAGTGCAATCAGTTCAGTTTTCTGAGCAGAAGTTCCCAGCCCCAAGGCCTTAATCTCTACTATTCCTTCAGGAATCACAGCTGCATACCTACCCTTTCTGTTTCCTTTGTCCATATAACTGCTTCCATCTCCTTATAGAGTCCAGTTTGCCTCTTCTAGAGGATGGTCTTGTAAATCAATTTTGCTCAAATAAACTTCATCAATTATGTCAGCACAGCCATGTATTAGTGCAGCCAAGTCAGGCTCCAGGAGAAGAGAGGAAGGATTTAACTTATAATTTTGAAGGAGATGTTTGGATTGTCAAGAAGAGTGGCTTGGTACCTGCCCATTCTTCCAGCAGTGAGCCACAAATTTCCCTTTTGCTCCAGCCAGCTCAGTACTTGGTGAGGTGCATAAATGGTGATAGACTATCCCAAGAAAAAATTTCAGATTCTTGTAAGAGCTCACAGGTGACTGGCACAACTCTCAAGCGAGCTGGCTGCCCCTGGGCAGTGTGATCTAGTTTCCTTGACAAGTGATGGTTTGTGAAATGTCTCTAAGCACCTGGGTGAGGACTCCTAGAGCAATGCCCTGCCTTTCATGAACATATAGCTGAGAGTGCTTTACTAGGCTTGGAAGCCCCAAGACTGGTGTAGAAGCCAGGTATTCCTTCAGGGACTCAAAAGCTTGGGTGTACCCTTTCATCCGTTCTAAAAGAATATGTTCTGGTCATTTCAGAGTTTTTCCAGTTTAATAGATCTGATGTTGAAAACAAGAGTACATGCCCAATAATATCTCACAGGGATATTATTTATCCCACAGGAGTATCATCCCACAGGGTTTTAGCACAGAGTATTGCCCTGCCCTGGTAGGGGCTTTCCTCCATTGAGTTTAGACCAGTTCAGGCTTTCCCCAGTTTCCTCAGTTGAGTAAGGAGGAAGATCCCCTAGGGTTGGAGAGGCTGTGGGAATGCTGACCATGCTCCTAGAAGTCATATCTAGATTTTCCTAGGCCCTCTCCTCTGAGCTTCTGCTGTCTTTCACAGGCAAATTCCCTTTTCTCTGGACCATTAATCTATTTCCTTTTAATCCTGCACCATGATTATGTAAACTCATGAAAGATTATAGGTAACGCATTTTGTCCCACTTCCCTGATCTTTGACAAATTTAGATATATAGTACAGTAATTTAAAGATCCATTCAACAACCAGCACTCCCCCGAGTTTATATTACTCAATACATAAGTCAAACAGTATTATAATAAAAACCACTTTCTTTTTAGTCATAAGGTTTATAAGCATAGGTCCACCAATTAGCTAAAATTGTCCCCAAAGGGCTATTTCCCAGAATGGAGGCTTCCCCCCATTCTACCAGACAGAACCCTGTAGTGTCACAAAAACCAGAAGGCCCCTTAATTAAGCCAGAAGACACCTTTTCACCAGATAGAGCTCTGTTAACCAGAAGGCACTTTAATTACTGATGATCTAAGTCATAACCCAGGATTGTAACCTGAACCAGAAAGTGCAATGATTCAATCAAAAGTGAAGACAACAAGAAGTGCTGACAGTCAGAGGAGGAGTCTCCAAGTGAAATTACTTTGCAGCTGCTAGGGAGTCTCTAAATCCACACCTAAGGGCCTATCTGTCCAGGCAGCCATTGGACTTGTTGCCAAATACCCAGACTTACCAGAGAGTCCCAAAGGCTGTCCTGGCAGAGTCGCCAGGATATAAAAATGGAAAAGCTGGTGTTCACGCTACCTGTCATCTACCAGACCCAAAAAGCAGAGACAGGGATCAAATCTTTATGGATGTTTTATTCAGATGGCCAGCCATCTGAGAAGATGGTGGGATTGTACCTAACACACCGTCTTACATTTCCTTTCAAGCCAGCCTTTTTTTATATGGGAGCAAAAGTGTAGGTAAGGGATTTGAAATTCAGGAAAGATGTTATCAGATAAAAGCTGCCATCTGGCAATTTCCCTAACATCCTTTCATCCACTGACAGGTCATTTTCTTTATCTGTGTCCTGTGTCCTAGGAGACCCTCTTTATTCATGTCCTGGGGGGTGAACTGTCTTTCCCTGGAACACAATGGTTTGGATACCACCTTGATTTTTTATGGTCTCTTCTGGAGCATAAAGTCAGTGCTGTGGTGCCTGGTGTCAGAATGGACCATACCTGCAATTCCTGAAATAATAGTTTTTTATGTTCATTAACTACTAGGCTTACTAACTGTTACACTAAACTAAAATTTTCCAATTCTTGAGTCTCCCATGAATACCATTTACCAAGGTGGGGGAAAACACTTAATGTTAGGTGCATACTCTTCTGAGATTTTTTTTCTAGCTTTATCCTAATGCTATAAAAATATTCAAGTTCATTTCACTAAGGAACCGATACTGAACACATGCTGATTCCCTGGTCAGTAACTTTTTGACATCAATTTACACTTGTGCAAGCAGTAGACATGAGTTTTCATTCAAAATAATTATGAAAATATTATTTTGAATAATAAAATTAATTTTAAATTATATTTTATTGATTATGTTATTAGAGTTGCCCTGATTTTTCTCCCTTTGCCCCCTCCATCCAGCACCCTCTACTGCCTCAGGCAATCCCACCATTGTTCATGCCCATGGGTCATGCATATAAGTTCTTTGCTCCATTTTCTATACTGCACTTTACATCCCTATAGCTGTATTTTGACTACCTATTTGTACTTTTTAATAAAATTAATTTTAAAACATAAAGTTCATATAGAGGGAAAATATGTACATATATTTAAGTATGTGTGTATATATGTTCAGGGTGGGGGAAAACTAGATTTACATTTGTTCATATGGAAGATAATATAATAATTAATAAATAATAATATAAGTGTGAACTCTGTGTTTTGGGTACTTACTGCTTTAAACTTACTTTTGCCTCACCCTGTATATACGTGTACACACACTAGTTTTATGAATGAAAGGTATTGGGGAAAAAAATTTCTCTTGTCAAACCAGAAAATCCTCTCCACAGATGGGAAAAAAAAGAAACTATTTTTGATAGGAATTAAACTAGACTGTGATAAGCATCCTAGGACATCTGCTGATCAGTTCGTAAAGACAGAAGTATCACATTTCTAAGTAGCTAGGTGTATATATCCTATTTAATGGATTTAACACATGTGCTAAACATAGTCATCCTAAATTCACCAGGTAAATAGGGTGACTGGCTACCTATGTTGGTTACATTTGAAAGGCATAGCTAAAGCCCTTTAAAAAGGAGATTTCCTGGTTTGTAAAAATAATGAGAGACTTATTTACTTTTTAAAAAGTTTTACATATATATCAAAAGGACAAATAAAAGATTTATAATTTTTTTCAAGGAAATGCCCTAAGGAAAACTAGGAGCAAAGGTCTTTTTCCCTTTGTTCATCTGGAAAATCATGTTTTATATTTACAATTACCTTCACAGAAAATTCTATATAATTTAACTTCATTTTTTAAATTTTCACTTTTTTTTTATTGTTTTTCAACCCTGGTGATCAATGGAGTGATAGATGTCACAGCCAGATCTCCCTCAGATCCATTTATTGTTTTCTAAGAACAGTTGTCTCCACTTTCCCTCCACTACTCCCCGCTGCACCACACATCCCCATCTCCTACTCTCAACCTTACCCCCGTTTGGCTTTATCCATGTGTCCTTTATACCAGTTCCTTGATAACAATCTCCCTTGTCACCCACCCTGTGATCCCCTCCATCCTCCTCTATGGTTACTGTCAGTTTGTTCTGTATTTCAAAGTCTCTGGTTATATTTTCCTTGCTTGTTTATTTTGTTGATTAGTTCTATTTATAGGTGAGATCATATGGTATTTCTCTTTCACCACCTGGCTTATTTCACTAAACATAATGCTCTAGAGATCCATCCATGTTATTGTAAAGGGTAGAAGCTCATTCTTTTAATCAATTATGTAGCATTCCATTGTGTAAATGTAACAGTTTTTTGCATTTTTAATATATTTTGATTATGCTATTACAGTTGTCCCATTTGTCCCCCATCATTCCCCTCCACCCTGCACACCCCTTCCCACCCACATTCCCCCCCCTTTAGTTCATGTCCTTTAGCTTCTACATGACCCACACTATTCTTGCCCTCCCCCCTTCTATTTTCTACCTACCATCTATGTTACTTATTCTCTGTACTTTTTCCCCTCTCTCCTCCTCCCACTCCCCACTTGCTAACCCTCCATATGATCTCCATTTCTGTGGTTCTGTTCCTGTTCTAGTTGTTTGCTTAGGTTGCTTTTGTTTTAGGTATGGTTGTTAATATCTGTGAGTTTGCTGTCTTTTTACTGTTCATATTTTTTATCTTCTTTTTCTTAGATAAGTTCCTTTAACATTTCATATAATAAGGGCTTGATGATGATGAACACCTTGAACTTGACCTTATCTGAGAAGCACTTTATCTGCCCTTCCATTCTAAATGACACCTTTGCTGGATAGAGCAATCTTGGATGTAGGTCCTTGACTTTCATGACTTGGAATACTTCTTTCCAGCCCCTTCTTGCCTGTAAGGTCTCTTTGGAGAAATCAGCTAACAGTCTGATGGGAACTCCTTTGTAGGTGACTGTCCCCTTATCCCTTGCTGCTTCTAGAATTCTCTCCTTCATTTGAATCTTGGCTAATGTAATGATGATGTGCCTTGGTGTGTTCCTCCTTGGGTCCAACTTCTTTGGGACTCTCTGAGCTTCCTGGACTTCCTGGAAGTCTATTTTCTTTGCCAGATTGGGGAAGTTCTCCTTATTATTTGTTCCAATAAGTTTTCCACTTGTTGTTCTTCTTCTTCTCCTTCTGGTACCCCTATAATTTGGATGTTGGGACGTTTAAAGATGTCCCGGAGGTTCCTAAGCCTCTCCTCATTTTTCTGAATTCTTGTTTCTTCCTTGTTTTCTGTTTGGTTGTTTCTTCCTTCCTTCTGGTCCACTCCATTGATTTGAGTCCCAGTTTTTCTCCCATCTCTATTGGTTCCCTGTGCATTTTCTTTCATTTCACTTATTGTAGCTTTCATTTTTTCACCTAATTTGTGAGCAAAATCAACCAATTCTGTCAGCATCCTGATCACCAGGGCTTTGAACTGTGCATCTGATAGGTTGGCTATCTCTTGGTCATTTAGATGAATTGGCTCTGGGGCTTTGATGTGTGCTCCCATTTGAGCCATTTTTGTTTTTGTTTTCTTTTTGTTCTGGTCACGGCTGTTACATAGTGAGGGGTGAAGCCTTAGGTGTTCCCCTTGGCAAGGCAGCCCAGTTGCTGGGTAGTGATGCTGTATGTGGGGGTGGAGTCTGAGAGGGAACAATGGAGCTTGCTCCACTCTCCCTCGGATTCCAGTCTCTTCCTCCTCTTCCCCTTCGCCTGGATTATCTAAGCACGAATGTGGGACCACCTGGTCAGCCAGCTGCCTTGCTCGCCCTCACTGGGTCTGCACCATTGCCACCCCATGCCCGGATTCTGCTAGCTGCCACCTGCACACCTGGGATCTGCCAGCTGCTGCTGCCTGCTCGTCCGTGTCCAACAACCTCCACTTTTTCCTGCCACGACTCCACTCCTCTTACCAGTCTAGATGAATGGTTGTTGGATTTCCGTACAGTTCAATTTTCTATCAGCTCCGGTTGTTTTCTTGTTTCTAAATCTTTCTAGTCCTTTATTTTGGTTGTGCGAGTAGGCACAGTTTGTCCACCTATGCCTCCATCTTGGCCGGAAATCCTGTAACACAGTTTTTTGATCCACTTATTTACTGATGGACACTTACGGTGCTTCCACACATGGCTATTATAAATTGTGCTGCTATGAACATTGGGGTGCATAGGTTCTTTTAAATTTGAGTTTCAGGATTTTTAGGGTATAATTCTAGCAGTGGAATCACCAGGTCAAAAGGCAGTTCCATTTTTAGTTTTGTGAGGAAATTCCATGCTGTTTTCCACAGTGGCCACACCAGTCTGCATTCCCACCAACAGTGTACTAGGGTTCCCTTTTCTCCACAACCTTGCTATCACTTGTTGTTTGGTGATTTGTTTATGATGGCAATTCTGACCAGTTTGAAGTTGTATCTCATTGTGGTTTTAATTTGTATCTCTTTGATGGCTAGTGGTGCTGAACATCTTTTCATATTTCTCTGGGTCCTCCGTATGTCGTACTTGGAGAGGTGTTCAGGTCCTTTGCCCATTTTTTAATTGGGTTGTTTCTCTTCATGGAGTACCGTGTGTGTATCCATTATATATTTTGGAGATCAAACCCATATCTGAGGTACCATTGGCAAATATATTTTCTCATACTGTTGGTTCCCTTTTCATTTATTGGTGTATTCTTTAGCCATGCACAAGCTTTCTGTTTTTATGAAGTCCATTTGTATATTCTTTCCTTTATGTCCCTTGCTCTAGGGGACATGTCGAAGAAAATATTACTGCATGGAATATCTGAGATTTTCCTGCCTATGTTCTCCTCCAGGACTTTCATGTTGTTGTGACTTATATTTAAGTCTTTTACCAACCTTGAGTTTGCTTTGTGTATGGTGTAAGTTGGTGGTCGATCTTCATCTTTTTGCATGTAGCTGTCCAGATCTCTGAATACCATTTGTTGAAGAGGCTATTTTTACTCCATTTTATGCTCCTGCCCGCTTTGTCCAATATTAATTCACCATAGAGATGTGTTTATTTCTGGGCTCTCTAGTCTGTTCAATTGATCTATATGTCTGTTCTTATTCCAGTACCAGACTCTTTTGAGTATCATGGCCTGGTAATATAGTTTTTTATTAAGTGTTGTGAGCCTTCCATTTTTTTTCTACTTTCTCAAAATTTCTGCAGCTATTCAGGGTCATTTATGGTTCCATTTGAATTTTTGAAATGTTTGTTCTATCTCTGTGAAATATGTCATTGATATTTCAATAGGAATTTTGTTGAATCTATAAACTGCTTTGAATAGTTTGGACATTTCATTATGTTAATTCTTCCAATCCATGAACATGGTATATGCTCCATTTGTTTGTGTCTTCCTTAATTTCTTTCTTCAGTGTTCTAAAGTTTTCTGCGGAAAGGCCACTTACCCTCTTGATTAGGTTTATTCCTAGGTACTTTGTCTTTTTTTTTTTTTTGTCATATCAAATGTGATTTCTTTTTCCTGATTTTTGTTTTTGATATTTTGTTGTTAGTATACAAAAATGCCTTTGATTTCTAAATATTTGCTTTGTATTCCACTGTTTTGCCAAATTGACTTATTAGGTCAAGTAGTTGTTGATATATTCTATGGGGTTTTCTATGTACACTATTATGTCATCTGAACGCTATGACACTTTTGCTTCCTCCTTTCCAGTTTGGATGCATTTTATATTTTTCTTGTCTGATCACTATGGCTAGGATTTTCACTACTACATTGAAAAGAAGTAGTGAAAGCCAATGTCCTTGTATTGTTCCTAATCTTAGTGGGAGAGCTTTTAGTTTTGGTATGTTGAGTATAATGTTGGCTGTAGGTTTCACATATATGGCCTTTATTATATTGAAGTATGCTACTTCTACTCCCTTTGCTGAGTGTTTTTATCATCAATGGGTGCTCTACCTTATCAAATGCATTTTCCTCATCTATTGATATGATCATGTGATTTTTGTCTTTGCTTTTCTTTATGTGATGTATTACGTTTATTCATTTGTGACTATTGTACCATCCTTGCATCCCGGGGATGAATCCCACTTGGTCATGGTGTATGATCTTTTTAATGTATTGCTGAATGCAGTTTACCAATATTTTGTTGAGGATTTTAGCGTCTGTGTTCATCAGCGATATTGGCCTGAAGTTTTCTTTCTTTGCTGTGTCTTTATCTGGTTTTGGGATTAGGATGATGCTGGCTTCATAAAGTGTTTGGGAGTCTTCCATCTTCTTGGATTTTTTGGAATAGTCTGTGAAGGATAAGGATTAGGTCTTCCTTAAATATTTTGTAGAATTCTCCTGTGAAACCATCTGATCCAGGGCTTTTGTGTGTCAGGAATTTTTTGATTACTGCTTCAATTTCATTTGTTGTTATTGGTTGTTCAGGCTTTCTGCTTCTTCTTCATTGAGTTTTGGAAGATTATATTTTTCTAGAAAATTGGCCATTTCACCTAGGTTTTCAAATTTCTTGGAATACAATTCTTCATAGTAATTCCTTACAATCGTTTGTATTTCTGTGGTATCAGTTGTAATCTCTCCTCTTTCATTTCTGATTGTGTTTATTTGGGTCCTCTCTCTTTTTTTCTTAATGAGCCTGCTTCAAGGCTTTTTGATTTTGTTTATCTTTTCAAAGAACCAGCTCCTGGATTCATTGACCCTTAGAATTGTGCTTTTAGACTCTATGTCATTTAATTTTGCTGTGGTCTTGGTTATTTCCTTCCTTCTACTTGTTCTGGGCTTTCTTTTTTGTTTTCCCTCAAGTTCTTGTAGGTGTAGGGTTAGGTTGTTTGTTTGAGATGTTTCTATCTTTTTTAGGTAGGCCTGTTATCATGATGCACTTCCCTCTCAGGACTGCCTTTGCCATGTTCCATAAGTTTTGGGTTACTGTGAGTTCATTTTCATTTGTTTCCAGAAAGTTTTTGATTTCTTCCCTAATTTCATTGTTGATCCATTCATTGTTTAACACCATGCTATTCAATCTCCCTGATTTTGAGTGTTTTGGGTTTTTCCCCTTGGGGTTGGTTTCTAGTTTCAGTCCCTTGTGGTTGGAAAAAATGCTTGGTATGATTTCAATTTTCTTGAATTTGTTGAGACTTGTTTTGTGTCCTATCATGTGTTCTGTCTTTGAAAAAGTTCTATGTGCATTTGAAAAGAATGGATATTTAGCTTCTTTGGAATGAAGGGCTCTATATGTATATCAATTAAGTCCATTTCATCTAGGGTATTGTTCAATGCCACAATATCTTTGTTGATATTTTGTTTGGAAGATCTATCCATTTTTGACAGTAGGGTGTTAAAATACCCTACTATAATTGTGTTGCTTTCAATATCCTTCTTGAAGTCCTCTAAGATTTTCTTGATGTATTTAGGTGCTTCTCCATTTGGTGCATATATATTTACAATGTTTATGTCTTCTTGGTGGATTATTCCCTTGAGTATTATGAAGTGACCTTCTGGGTCTCTCTTTATGAGCCTTTTTTGAAATCTATTTTGTCTGACATGAGTATTGCTACCCTGGCTTTTTTTTTCTTGTTCATTTGCTTGGAAAATTTGTTTCTAGCCCTTCACTTTGAGCCTGTGTAGGTCTTTTGTCCTGAGGTGGGTCTCTTGTAGGCAGCATATGTGTGGGTCATGCTTTCTTATCCAGTCAGCTATTCTATGTCTTTTGATTGGAGCATTTAATCCATTTACATTTAAGGTAATTATTAATTGGTACTTATTCACTGTCTGTCCCCCCACCCCTTTTCCTTCCTTTCCTTAAAACAGTCCCTTTAGCATATCTTGCAGAGCTGGTGTGTTGGAGTTGTATTCTTTTAGACTTTTTTTTTGTCTTGGAAGCCCCTTATTTGGCTTTCTATCTTGATTGAGAGCCTTGCTGGGTAAAGTTGTCTTAGTTGCAGGCCTCTCGTTATTATTACTTGGAATATTTCTTGCTATTCTCTTCTGGCTTGGAGCATTTCCATTGAGAAGTCAGCTGCTAACCTTATCGGCGCTCCCTTGTATGTTACTTCTTGTTTCTCCCTTGCAGCCTTTAAGATTCTCTTTTCGTCTTGGACTTTTCCCCTTTTAATTATGATGTGTCTTGAAGTCGGCCTCTTTGGTATCCTCTTGTTTGGAACTCTCTGTGTTCCCTGGATTTGTGTGACTTTTTCTCTCATCAAATTGGGATGTTTTCCATTATTACTCTTTCAAATAGGTTTTCTATCCCTTGCTCTTCTTCTCCTCCCTCTGGTATCCCCACTATACGGATATTATTTGGTTTCATATTGTCTTGCATTTCTCTTAAACCGTCTTCATTCTTTCTGAGCCTCTTTTCCTTTTCTTGCTCTTTCTGGGTGTTTTTTTCTACTTTGTCCTTCAACTTGCTGATCCAGTCTTCTGCTTTATCGATTCTGCTTTTCATTCCTTCTACTGTGTTCTTCAGTTCAGAAATTGTATTCTTCATTTCCTCTTGGCCTTTGTTGATAGTTTCTATTTCCTTTTTCATGTTGATATAGTTTGCAGTGAGTTCATCATAGTTTCCCTGTAGTTTGTGGTAGCTCATTGAGAGCTCATGGAGCTTCCTGACAACCATTGCTTTGAACTCAATATCTGATAGTTGAGTTGCCTCCGTTTCATTTAGCATTCTTTCTGGGGCTTCCTCCTTCCCTTTCATTTGGAGATTATTTCTTGGTCTTCCCATTGTTTGTGAGACTCTTCTTGTTAGCCTCAACTTCTTAAATTGATCTGTTTTGGCTCCCTGGGTTTTTGGTGTGAACTTCTGTAGTAGAATGTCTGTGAGATCCAGTGGTGCAGTCTCCTTGATCTCCTGAGCTTACTGGTCTTGGGCTGTCGTTTAAGTTGGTTCTGTGCTTGTGTTTGTGTTTTGATTGTTGTTGTGTCTTTGTTTGGTGAGTCTTTCCCACCAGCTGGTTAACTGAGGGTCACTCTGTCCATCACCTCTTATATTTTGTTGTGCTAGTAAGGACAGGTTTTGTTGAAGCTGTTTTTTCTGTGTGTACAAGGTTTTCAGTATTCTCTCTTGCTCTTGTGCAGTTGTTTGTACTGGGGAGTTTCTCCACCATTTAGTTGTATTTCCAGATAGGTGCTAGTTCAGTTTGATATCAGGTATTCTGATCCCTCCTTCTTTGCTCTTCTTTCTCAAAATTGCTGTAGCTATTTGGGGTCATTTTTAGTTCCACATAAATTTTTGAAGTGTTTGTTCTATATCTGTGAAATGTGACGTAAAGTACATCTGTGAAATACTTTAATAGGTATTGCATTGTATCTATAAATTGCTTTGGGTAGTATGCACATCTTGATGATGTTAATTCTTCTGATCCATATACATGGTATATGTTTCCATTTGTTTATGTCTTCCTTTATTTGTTTCTTCAGGGCTGTGTAATTTTATGAGTACAGGTCTTTTACCTCCTTGATTAGTTTTATTCTTAGGTATTTTTTTTTTGTTTATATATATATATATATATATATATATATATATATATATATATATGATTTTCCCCCTGATTTCTCTTTCCAATATTTCATTGTTGGTATATAAAAATGCCTTTTATTTCTGGATATCGACTTAATATGCTGCTATTTTGCCAAATTCATTTATTAGGTCAAGCAGTTTTTTTGTGAAGTCTATAGGATTTTCTATGTACACTCTCATGTCAGCTGCAAACAATGACAGTTTGTTTCCTCCTTTCCAATTTGCATGCCTTTAATTTCCTTTTCTTGTCTAATTTTTATGGCTAGAATTTCCAATATTATGTTGAAAAGAAGTAGTGAAAGTGAACAACCTTGTCTTGTTCCAGATCTTTAGGGAAAAAATTTTTGTTTTTGTCCATTGAGTATGATATTTGCTGTAGGTCTCTTGTATATGGCCTTTTATTATGTTAAGGAATACTCCATTTCCACTTTGCTGATTGTTTTTATCATAAATACATGCTGTAACTTTTCAAATATTTTTTCTGCATGTATTGCTATGACTATGTGATTTTTGTCTTTGCTTTTCTTTGTGTGATGTATTACATTTATTGATTTCTGAATATTGTACCACCCTTGCATCCCTGGGACAAATCCAACTTGGTCATGCTGTATGATGTTTCTAATGTATTTCTTATTGTGGTTTACCAATATTTTGTTGAGGAATTCAGCATCTATGCTCATCAGAGATATTGGCCTGAAGTTTTCTTTCTTTGTTATCTCTTTATCTGGTGTTGGGATTAGGATGATGCTGGCTTCAAAAGGAATTTGGGAGTCTTCCATCATTCTGGATTTTTTGAAATGGTCCATGAAAGATAGGCGTTAACTCTTCCTTAAATGCTCTGTAGAATTCTTCTGTGAAACCATCCAGTCCAGGGCTCTTGTGTGTTGGGAGGTTTTTGATTACTGCTTCAATTTTGTCAGCTGTTATTGATCTGTTCAGTCTTTCTGCTTCTTTGTCATGAAATTTGGAAGATTATATTTTTCTAGAAATTTGTCCCCTTCACCTAGGTTTTCAAATTTCTTGGCATATAATTCTTCATAGTAATTTCCTACAATCCTTTGTATTTCTGTGGTATCAGTTTTAATCTCTTGTCTTTCATTTCTGATTGTGTTTGTTTGGCTCCTCTATTTTTTTTCTTGATGAGTCTGCTTAAAGGTTTGTCAGTTTTGTTTATCTTTTCAAAGAACAAACTCCTGGATTTATTGATTCTTCGAATTGTGCTTTTTGTCTCTATGATGTTTAATTGTGCTCTGCTCTTGGTTATTTCCTTCCTTCTACTTGCTCTGGGCTGTCTTTGTTGTTGTTCTTTGAGTTCTTGTAGGTGTATGGTTATGTTGTTTATTTGAAATCTTTCTATGTTTTTTAGGTAGGCCTGCATCACTAAAATAAAAGTGGTAAAAATAATGAAAAAATAATAGTAATACACATAAACTATGAGATAGCAAAGTGACATTTGTCTTAGTTTCTCAGTTTTAGGGGAGAGTCTTTGCTCCCTCTTTCGATCTTTCTCTGGATCCTTCAGAACTCCATGTGTTATTGTCTTACCTGGGGAAAGCAAAGCAAACAAAAAAAAAGATAGAAAGGGGAACAAAAAAGAGAGAAAAATATAATTAGCCTCCGGCTGACTTTAAACCTGTTCAGTGAGTTCTGTTTGTCTTCCTAGATTCCATAGGCAGAGGGGGGTGGGCTTTGCTTTTCTCCCTTTCTATGGTTTCATAGGATGGAAACCAGGTCTGGGTTGCAATATTCATAGTTTCCTGGTCCCTGGCCCAGGTCCTCCATGAGCTGCTATGCTCAAATCAGTCACTCAGTCTCTGGGTGCACAGCATGAGTCAATCCCAGGCACACAGTTTCACTTAGCCACTCAGCCACTCAGTCTTGGGGACACAGCTGCAATCAGCTTCTCAGCTTGAGCTCAAATCACCCACAGGGCAAGCCATTCACTGCTTGAGAGTACCTTACAAAGCTGCTGCCCACCATTCTTAACAAGTGCACAGCTTTTAACACCACCCAACTTTCCAACCAGTCTGGAGACTACACATGTCAAGGTCTGACACAGATCAACTCCTCCATTCCCCAGGTATTGTTTGGCACCTCAATTTCTCTGGTGCCAGCGTCCACAGTCACAGTGGATGTCTACCGTCTCTGGGCACCTCCAACTTTGTCTCTATCCCCCCATCAGCAACTTCCAGCATCCAGGTCCCTCCTGGTGCCTGTCTGCCCTTTCTGCTGTAGTAGGGGAGGGAGCTAGTGATCTAACTTTCCTCCCAATATCCTGCAGCAGGCGCTGGGCCAGCAGCTGCAGCAACCTTGGTCCTCATGCAGATCCCAGAAACCTTACTGTCCCGGAGCAAACTCCTCATTGAGTGTTTTTCAATGTACTCTGCAGTTTTTGCCCTCCAAACTTCATATAACCTGGGATTCCATTGGCTGTTCATTCTGTCCCTCAGAAGATTGGCTAGGTGTTCCAACTGGGCACAGGGAGAACTGGGCTCTGCTCCCACCTACCTCACCATCATCTTCTCAGTCCTTGCCTGTTAGTTTCAATAGTTGTCTTGTTTCTATAGGGTTCGTTTACTAAGTACAAAGAACATAATATACAAAAGCTACTCGATTCTGGAGGAATGGCAGGCCTCAGAGCCTGTTCCCTGCAGAACACCAAAGAAAAACAAACAAACAAGCATAATATAAACAAAGACACTGAATTTGAGAATGGTCTGACAGTGACCAGAGGGGGAGGGGAGGGAATTTCAGGGGAAAAGGGGAACTGTTTAGAGCAACAAGTATAAAGGACACATGAACAAAAAGTATGGGGGGTGGAAATGAGAGGAAGGTGGGGAGGGCTGGGGTAGTGGGCTGGGGGCGGGGTAAAAGACAGAAAACTGTACAATATCAACAATTAAAAAATACTGATTAAAAAAATTAAAAAAAAAAAAAGAAAGAAAGAAAAAACCTGCTACCCTCTTCCAGGACAGCCTGACCCTAGGCTTTGCCCAGGGTTCCTAAGCATAGGAAATGTGATCATTTTGGAAATTCAGGCAGTCGCAGCACAATCATTCAGGCCTCCTTCTGGAAGAACAGCCTGAAAGCTCAAGACAGACAGCCCCACCTCAGGAGCCAGAGAGTTCCAGCAAGCCCCTAAGCCTTCCAGTTAGAGACAGCCAGAACTCTTCTTTTTTTCCCTGGCTCTAGAGGCTTTCAGCTTCTTGGGCAATCCCATCCTAGACTGCCCATCATTGTCTAGGCAAACTCCTATAGCACCTCTTTACTTCCCCAATGATCTCAATTATCTTAATCATATCTATCCATATCAGGAGTGCATATATTTTTTCTAATTAGTGTTTCAAGTTTCTTCAGATATAATTCCACAAGTGGAAATGTTGCATCATTAGGCAATTTAATTTTTAACATTTAAAAAAAACTACCTAGAGTTTTCTATGGTTGCTGCAGTAATTTACATTCTCAAAATAGTGCATGAAGCCCTGGCTGGTGAGGCTCAGTGGACTGAACACCAGCCTGCAATCCAAAGTGTTGCTGGTTCAATTTCCAGTCAGGGCACATGCCTGGGCTACTGACCACGACCCCGGTGGGGGACTTGTGAGAGGCAGCCACACATTGATGTTTCTCCCTTTCTCTCTCACTGCTCCCTCTCTAAAACTAAGCAACTAAAAATCTTTTTAAAAAGCAGTACATAATGAAATTTACACAATTCAGTGCTCCTTGACCATAAAAAAAGACATCTTTTGTAGTGGCATTGATGGGTGTAAGGTATATTATGCTAATTGAAATAAGACAGAGAAAGAAAAAGACCACATGGATTCATTTATTTATAAATATAATATAATGAACAAAATAGACAAACAAACAAAATACAAACACAGCCATAGGAATTAAAGAGAGACTGACAGATGTCAGAAGAGATGGGTTTGAAAGCTCTTCAGAAATAATGAAAAAAATAGAAAGAAAAATTCTTGTAGACAAGAAGAAATGTGTGAGGATCAAAGAAGGGAAGGTGTAGAATAGGGCAAAATAAGTATTGATAGAAAAAGACTTGACTTTGGATAATGAAAGCACAATAATGTAGACAAACAATGTATAATACAATTGTACACTTGAAACCTTTATTATGCCACATTGCTTCTATAAATTTAATACACAATAAATAAATAAAAACTCCTCCACATGTTTCTTTGGTTCTTGTTCTGGAATTCAAAACCAAAATATGAGGTAAAATTGCTATCCCCAAAAATACATTGTCTTTAAAAACAATTTTTAAAAAATCTTGGAACTCTTGAGCATAAGTGTCATCATCAGTAAACTGAAGTCAGAAATCTCCAATTTCCGCAATTCTGCCATCTTTGAGAAGAGGAGGCATTTCCCTTTTATCCCACACTGGGCTTCTCAGGCTAATTAATTCTGAGCAGCCACAGCTGCACCTAAGTGAGAGCAGCACCAATCCTCTCAGAAACACAGGTATTGTGGACTCATTGAGGTCTTCCAATCCCCTGGGAGTTTATTTCCCATTTTGGGAAATAGAAACATGCATTTCTATTTCTCAAGTGTGTGTTGAGAATGTTTGCTTCTGCCACTTGGACATATAAATCTGTATTATAGTGGTGCACTGTCCAATGTTTGCGAATATGCTTATCAACAAACTAGGACTTCTTCTCAGTCCAGTATAGATACTGCCCTGAATCCACCACTCCGCATTGTCCCTTTGGTTAACCTCATCACCTCATTTTTTGGCCACATTTTGTGTTTATGGTGGGAAAATGCCCCCAGGTTGCAAATAGTTTATTGTTAATTGTTACATATATATAGTGATTTATGTTTAATTATTATGAAGCTAGTTTATACTTATATTGAGGCAGTTTCTCTGAGGTCTCTCATTTGGATCCAAAACCTAAACAGTGCTTTATTTGGAAGGTGAAGCTACTGTCATTGTTATTTGTGTTCTCAATATTTAAGAAATAAGGGTAACATTGACAGGATCAAGACCTCTTCTCTTTCAGCCTAAAATATGGAGGGGAAATTTTTAATCTATATGTTCTTTATCTGTACTCCTTAACTGAATGTGAGTATAACTTCCACTATGTGCGATACTAGTGTGGGAAATAATAAACCCTAACAAGGAAACTTCACTCTACTAAATTTCTAAATAACAAACAGAATCTGTGCCACAGTACTTAATTTTTTTGTATTTAGGTAACAGCTATCAGCAGACAGAGAAAATGTTTGGATAGTTGTATATTGAAGTAAAATGTTTGAGATAGAAAAGAAAAAGTATCTTTAATTATGTGCCATAGAATAAATAAAGGAGATGCTATTAAAGCAATTATGAGGGAAGACCTGGGCAAGAGAGATTATGGGGAGTGTGACTGGCTATCATTCTAATTAAATTATGTTGAATCCACATGTTACTAGTTGATCACAATTGCTGTAGTTTGGTACCAGTTGCAAAAGACCTTGTAAAAACTGTATATTGAAAAATCTCCAGATAAGACTTTTCATATATTTCCCTCTGTCAGCATGGGTATAGGATGTAGAGCTGGATTCTTATTTCTTCTGATATTTGTGTCTTTTGGTCTTTATTTCACATATGATTGTGGAAAGACAGCACCAAAGATGCAGAGCAGAGCAGAAGGGGCAACCTAGATGTTTTTGGCACAAGTTTTGGATCCTTTTGTCATTTTTGTTAAATAAAAGAAACCAAAGAAATGATGGTTCTAAGCAGCTTTCATTATTTTTCTCCCTTTTATTTTTCCTAATAGGATTCACTCGTTTTTAGCAGCAATAGTTCCTTCCTTCTTCTTTTAACGTTCTTGTTTTGGGGGTTCTTTAGGATGACATGGTCAAGAATTCTGTCCAGGACACACACGCCATGCAGTGAGATGATAAAACATCTGAACCACTTGTTAACTGGAGCAGCATTTGAAGAAACTTCTAACTTACAGTTTTTTCTCACACTGGGGGAAAAATAAAAGCACATCCTTGGTCAGAAGCAGCACTCTGGCACCACAGTTCTGGTTTTGCAAGGCCCTATGCTCTGCATGAAATGGTGCTACAAGAGCCTATGAGCTGTCAACGTGAAGGATAGGTACCAGACAATTCTGCTGCCTTACCACACTGGTACATTATACAGAAACTGTGATCCTAGAAAAATTCTTCTCATCCACATTGCTACAGCATTTCTAACAAAAATACACAAAGGAAAAGGATACTTTAATACTACAAATACTATCCATCAATAAAAAAAATATTTAGGCTGTAGTGGACATGCTGTATAGTTACCAAAACCTGAGATTTAAAATGAGAAAGGCATCCTTATTTCCACCTACATGCAGTTAAGTTTGTGTGATGGGGGAGGGCATGCAAGTCCATAGTGAGGATAGAGCTTTAGGATCCTGTAATACACATCTTGTGTTAAAGCAAGAACAAAGCTGGTAGGTGTAGACATCACATGAAAATTTTTCACCAAAACTTTTTCATTGCTGTGTGGTATGTTTCCCATTATTTCCTTAATAATTGTTGCCAAGCCCCAAGCCACACAGGTTTTCTTATATCACTATAAGCACCAAACAATAGATGCCCTAAGTTCTGAATAACAAAACAAAGATTTCTCATGACAAATGTGAATTCCTCATGCTGTTAACAATTATTGTGTTGCTAGGAAATTTCCAGGACTGTAGACAAAGCAAGGAAACAAGAACAACTTAGAAAACTGTGTTTTTGTTGTGGACTTTCGGGGCAATGCTCTTATTACAAAGTATTAACACATCTAAAAAATTCTTTGATGATCATAATTGGACAATTCTCCCCCACTAACTAAACTCAAATTATACATTTAAAACTCAGTCTTTTTTAATCTTGTGTCCATCTGTCCCTCCACGTATGTTCTGAACTGTTGGGAACTACCCTGCCTGGTTTCAGGAGCTGTAAACCTCCCATGGCTAAGGCTGAGTAAGTGACCTTTGGACTGTAAGCCACTAAGGAGACAAGGCTTATCTCTCTGGCAGGAGCACTGCTTCTGTTGCGGACCATTCAGCCTGGTTTCAGGAGTTGTAACCCTCACCCCATGGTGGGCTGTGTAAGAGCCTAGGGACCCGCTTCATTTGGGTCTGTTCTGTCAAGAGGACATGACCTACTAAGGAGACAAAGCTTATCTCCCTGGCAGGAGCGCTGCTTCTGCTTCAGCCATATCTGGCCTCCAATGCTTAGTTGGTTAGTCAATGATGGGTAAGACTCCTCATGGGAGGGGCAACCTACGCCAGACATGACCACTTGAGAGGCCCTCATGGAAGGACGTGGGGGGTGCAGCAAAGAAGATGGGATGGACCCTCGCCTCCTGGCTATTCTAACATAGCCTGAGTCCCCATTTCCATCTGGGAGATGTCTTCTGCTTCCTGAGCCTAATCGGCTTAAAGTCCAAAACTATGAGGGCAAGCAGCGAGGCCCTGTGCCAGCCAGGACGGTTCCCTGCGTGATTGGGCATAAGAAAGAATTCATAAAATCCTGTGAAACCTGTTTTGCCAACAGTGCTCTCATTTAAATGATAAGGGTCCGAGGAGGAAATGAGTATGTCTCCCAAAGTTTTGCAACCCCCTTTCCTGACAGATCCTGACTCAGATTAAGCCCTCAGATTTCTTTGAAATGTTAAACCTGTATTTCTGTTTATTTGAACCCAATAAAAGCCTAGTGAGAAAAGGGCTCTAGGTCACCTCCTCTAAGAGTTCGACCACCTTTCCTCCCCAAGCAGATCATGTCTTGGTAGTTTTATTTTCATCTGTGATGGAGGGATGGGGCTTTGCAGGTGGAGCCCCCCCACATCTGGTGCCCAGAACAGGGGCCCCCCACACTGCTTCTGCTCCTTTTACTTCATCTATAACTGGCCCCCAATGCTTGATCAGTTAGCCAATGATGGGTAAGATTCCCCAAGGGGGGAATGACCTAAGACAGGCATGATCAGGTGGATGCCCCAAGGAAAGACTTGGGGAACTACAACAAAAGGGGATGATGGACCCTGGCCCCTCGGCTATCCTGATGTAGCCCGAGTCCTCATTCTGTCTGTGAGAAGTCTCCTAATCTCTTGGCTGCCTTACTTACCCTGCCTGACTTAAGCCTGAAACAATGCCAGTGGTGGGCGTAGCGCTGTACTGGAAAGGGCAGGTTCCCTAGGGCGATCAGGCCTAAGAAAGAATATGTAAAATCCTGTGAAACATGCTTTGTTTAGAATGCTCTCAATTAAATAAGGGTCCAAGCAAGAAGTGAGTTTGTTCCTCAAAGTTTTATTGCTCTTTAACTGTCTCACCCTGACTCAAAATAGGCCCTCAGAGTTCTTTGTATGTTATCTAATTATTTTATCCTTACTGCCTGACAATGATTAATGAGCTTTTATTCCTATGCAAAACGACCATTGAGGAAAAGGCTCTGTGCCCTTCTTCTTTGAAAGATTGGCCACCTTTTCTCCCCAAGCAGATCATGTCTTGGTAGATTTATTCTCATCCTTGGTGGCCTGGGGGCGCCCTGTAGGCAGAGCCCCCCCACACTGAAAGCCTGTCAGTTTTGAGGTGAGCTCAAGATGCTAATTCTTTGGTGGTTCATGGTGATGTTGCTTACAATAGATGTCTCCCTTGTTCACTGAGTGTGAAAATGACACTCACTTGGCCCTAATGAGGGTTCTTACCTCCAAGGACCACCAGAAGTGTCCCATACTGTCTATGGTACCAAGTTTCCATGTGTAACTATTTACATGACTAGCTATCTAATCACGTATATTGAATTCAATACCATTCAACATATCCTAGTGCAAAGTTTTGCTATGTGAATACCGGTACTGTCTCAACAAAAAATGACTCTGCTCACCTCCAGATTGTGTGTTGGGAATATCCCCTCATCACCATGGATTTTATTTGGCTTATACAAAAAGGAGATATTAGTAAATAAATCTATTATAACACAAGCCATGACAGGTTACTTATCTGGTGTCTAGTTCTCCAGAAGATATAATTGTACCTGCTATCGCTGTGCAGGTCCATGTATTTCTACTCATACTTGAAAAGCCACCTGTCTATTTCTTCACAGGCCTGTTGACACTCTGAGTCTGGAAATGCACATTGAAAGCAACCAGTCATAAATTCTGAGATGTCATCCACGGGGTCCTGTTTCTTGTGCTATATGTGTGGCCAGTTTAGGGGTCTCTGAAAGTGGCAGTGAAGCTCTAGGCCAACTCAAATATTTGGGATAAATTTGGGTTAATTCCTCTTGCAAGAATGCATATGATACACCTGTCACCTCCAGGCATATTGTGATTAACTTAGTATAACTCATTGAAACAAGTGAACACAATCTTGAGCTTTAGTTTAGTCACAGTGTCAGTCACCTTAGACATCATTGAAGTTTCTTTTTTACAGGTCACAGATGGTACCCTTATAGCCTTCCTGGCATCTGGATGCATTTTGAAATGCTGACCCAAAAGATGGGTCATAAGACCATGGCAGAAGTAATTGATTTTGTATCCATAATAAACTTTTCATATGTCTACAGAGGGTGGCTTGGGAAAGAACATATAAGTGTATATGAGAAGGGCATGGCATAACCCTGGCAGAATGGCAGGGCTAGCCATTCTGAAGGTGTGTCCTCTTCTTTTCGTTCCCACTGAAACAATTGGCCTAGCCCTGCTTCCCTCCACCCTCACATTTACCATCACTGACCTGTGCCATACAGAGAACTTGTGGCCAGAATTTATGAAGTGAGCTCCACATAGTTAGGTGTGCAAAGACTGATGACAGCACCTTGATGAGAACACCCCATTTCCTATTATCAGGATATTTTTTTACTCTCTCTGAGCTTAACTGCTGTACCATTGGGAGATATGAAGCACTGGTGAGGCAGAAAATTTCACATTCAAACTTGCATCTGCTCCTGATAAAGGATGAAAACTTAAAGTGGAGAACTTGTTGATTGTATTCTCATTTATAAAGGGGTATGGAAACAGGGGAAGGCAGTAGAGGGGTCTGGGGTATTGGGGAGTCATGGGGGGAAGTCAGAAAACTGTACTTGAACAATAATAAAAAAAGATGATAGAAATTAAGTACCCACAGTCTTTTACAGTGTAATTTTTCTATGAAAATATGTATGCCTGTAAACAAAAGTGAACTGTGATACTTATTAAATTTATTCCTAAGCCTTTAAAAAAGAATAATAATAAATAAGACAATCAAAATTTAAAAAAAGAACATGATTATGAAACACCTCAGAAGACCATTTTTAAACATTTTTAATGAAAAGTATTGGTGTGGCATTAGTTATTAAAGTTATAAATATTTCCATCTTATAATGCTATAATAAGGTGTTACGGAGAAATGAAACGATCCAGATGCAGGGAGTTCACGAAGCACGACTCTTTATTACACGCGTGGACCCAGAGGAGGCAGTCTCCAAATTCTGGGCCCCGATCTCAGGGAAAACTCTTCCTTTTAAGCATCTTACATCTCGGCTCCCGCGGCAGATGTGGTCGTAAATCTTTAACTCCCCTCTCCCCTTTTTCCTGATTTATTTCTTCTTTAGTCAAGGGGGTCAGAAATAGAATTTGTATCCTGCCATAATTCTTTTCTTACACTAATGGAACTGCTATCTCAATTCTGCTATATTTCTTTTCTTACACTAATGGGACTGCTATCTCTTTTCCATATCAAAGGCATATGTATATTTGTTGTGCCCACCACACCAAGTGAAGACACCTAATGTTTCCCATCAAAGTTAAATGTGGTATGAGTTGGTTTTTTTAAAGTAATGTTATTTTATTTTTTTTTACTTTTTTTCACTTTTTTATTGTTGCTTAAATACAGTTCTTATTTTTTTTTCCTTTTAGATTTTATTTATTTATCTTTAGAGGGGAAGGGAAGGAGAGAGGGAGAGAAACATCAATGTGCGGTTGCCTCTTGTATGTCCCCTGACGGGAACTGGCCTGGCAACCCAGGCATGTGCCCCGACTGGGAATCGAACCGCGATCTTTCGGTTCGCAGGCCCGCGCTCAATCCACTGAGCCACACCAGCCAGGGCATCTTATTTTTTAAATACCATATTGTTAGCCATTTAAGAACTCCCCTTGGCCATGTGGCCCAATTGTTTTAAGTGTTACACCAAAAGATTGTGAGTTCAATTGGTCAGGGCATATACCTATGTTGCAGGTTTGATCCCCACTCAAGGCGTACAGGAAAGACAACTGATTAATGTTTCTCTCTCATATCAATATTTCTCTTCAACTCTCGCTGTGTCGCTCTCTCTCTCTCACTTTCTCTCTTTCTCTCTCCCTGTTTCTCACTTTCTCTACCTTCCTCTGTTTCCCTTCATTACTCTCCAAAATCAATGACAAACATATTTTCAGTTGAGGATAAAAAATATTTAAAGTGATACTAATGGCCTTATCTGCAACATTGCACCAGATTGATATTAAAGAACTTTATAGGCCATTTAAAGAAAAACTACATTTTATGCATATTTGTGAGTAAATGGAACAATATTCTAAGAATAATCTTGTACTAGGCCACAAATCAAGTCCCAATAAATTTAAAAATATGAAATTATATCTACCATATTATCTGACCCCAACTGTAAGAAACTTGATATCAAATATTAAGAAAATAAAACATAAACAACACAAGGAATTGAAGATTAACCAATATTTTTAAACAAACAATAAAGTAAAGATACTAACAAAAAAAACCACAGAATCTACTTTGAAACACATGAAAATAGAAAAACAACTTAACTAAATTTGAGATATAGCAAAACCATTTATAGAAGAAAATGTATACCTTTCAGGACTACTTCAATAGGAGAAAATATAAAAAATCCATTTCAAATTATTCTTGAAGAAACCAGAGAAAATAACAATTCATGTAGAAGAATAAATAGAACATATATCAGAGCACAAATAAATACAACTAGGATACAAAGAAAAGGCTAATGAAACTAAGTGCTAATTCTTTGGAAAAAGGTCTAAAATTTACAAGCTTCTTGTAACATGTCAAGCAGGAAAAGACAAATAGATAAATAAAACTTCTTTAAAAAAGTTTTTAACTGAACCCATAGATAAGAATCATTAAAGAAAACTGTGAACAATTACTTGCAGTTTCATCCACTCCAACACAGACAGAAGCAGGAGAAGTGGCAGGGACTGCTAACATCCCCACATGGGATCACAGTCACGGTGTTACTTGAGTTGGTCTCCCCTGGGCTGCCGTAACTGACCTGAGGCTCCACACTGCTGAAGGACCTCAGGCCTTAAAGAAGAGGTTAGAGCCACTGTATATAATGAGTGAAACAGTTTTTTTTTTTTTTTAAATGCACTTAGCATTTTTTTAAAAAGATTTATTTATTTATTTATTTATTTATTTATTTATTTATCTTTAGAGAGGAAAGAGGGAGAGGGAGAGAAATATCAATGTGTGGTTGCCTCTCGTGTGTCCCCTGCTGAGAACTGGCCTGCAACCCAGGCATGTGCCCTGACTGGGAATCGAACCGCGATTGTTTGGTTCACAGGCCCGCGCTCAATCCACTGAGCTACACCAGCCAGGGCGTGAAACAGTTTTAGTATGGGATTTCTGAATGCGAGAATCTAAGAAATTCTGGAGATGATGGGAAAACATCCTGCTCTCTCAACTCTCTTCACTCAAGTAAGTTAATAGGGGCCAGTCTCAGAAATGTGGTGCCTGGTTACCAGAGATCTAATGTTTGTATTGTTTGGTCACCAAAGAAGTGAGTAATTTCTTCAACATTCTATTCCATGGAGCTTTTCCTTTAAAATACTTACCTATAAACTACTCAGGGCTTCCACCTGCTCACTTACAATACCTACATAAATACACAAAGATTTCCAACCCAGTTCTCCCTTGACTTCTCAATAGTGAAGCCAGGGTTCTATCTTCCAGGAGAAACAGCTGCAGTTAGACCTTTGATTTCTGATTCATTTAGTTTCCTGCATAATGCACATATCTTCTTGACCTTCTTGTAACCATAGCTGCACAGTGAAGATGATGCAAGAAACTATTTCCTAGGTGCATATAACAAAAAACCTATAACATCTATGGGCCATGTGTTTGATGCAAAAACTCAGAGATGGCAAAATTATAAGAAGGGGTTAGGCTTGAATTTCAGCAATGTGATCCTCAGAGAAGCATGCTGCACTAGGCCACATTTTTAACTCTTCCCCTTAAAGAGGTTAAAATTAAGAAGACAAATATGTTCTTTATTTCATACAACATTCTATGGTATCCTGTTATACTTATTATCGGGCCTTGTGCATGATATAAGCCTACGTGGTGGGCAGCCACCTATTTGGCTGTCAGTAATCGCTTTCTGCTGATATGTACATCTTTGTCACCACTAAGTGCTTACCAACTAGATCTTCCACAACAGACAACAGCCAAGATGATGAGAAGTCACACACAAGATATATTTAAAGATAATGCCACCTTTATTAGCTCTTTGAATTGTTTTTTTCATTTTATTTTGTTTCATCTCTTGTTTTGTATCTCATTGTCTCTCTCCATCTCTCTCTTCTTTTTTATATCTATATCAGGTGTTTTGGGACTACAGGCATTTTGGGAGAGATAGAGGACAGGACGCTAATGAATATCCTTTGATTAAGAAGACAGCCACCCAGAACAAGCATACTTGACCTAGAATGTCAATAGTTTTACTATACTTGAAAAGCCCAATGCAGGTGCATATTAAGGGTTTGCTCTTCTTTAGTCTTCGAAAATATTTATATGCAGTGTGCATTTGAAGGCACTGTAGGCTGTGGATGTGGCTCTGTGATGGATCAAAGCTGTGTCGTCTATGAGGGATTTGGGAAATATTTCTGAGTTGATACACTTTGTCGTTTTGAATTTAGTAGATATGGCATGAAAGCTGTGAGACTCAGGAGGGTAGAGGTTAGTAGCAGGGCCCAGGTGCCAGTAATCAGAGAGACAGTGGCTGACCCAGGTGGAAAGATGGCAAGAGCTGAAGCCATAAATAAGACCCAGTCTTAGAAAACTGAAAGAACCTGCACTGTGTTTCTCTGGGGCATTGGATTTGAAGGTCTCAATGAGTCAGGTCAGGCTTCAGCCAGAATAGGTGTGTTGCAGCTCTGGTATTCTTTAACCCTTGTGATCCCATGTGTTGAGCTTTTGAAAAATGAGGCGTGTGAAGAAACATTAGAATAACAGTGGCAGGTATGGGCTAAGACAGGTGGGGCTGGCATCAGATGGAAGACAGGGAGATCATCAGTTGGATTGCAGAAATGTGAGCACGGCTGGTGTCAGCTGAAATTCTGGGAAAGTTGTGTAGGGCTGGCTGCAGTTTACGTGTATTCTTGTATTTTGCTTAAGAGATTGTTTAGGTCTGTTTTGAGCATGAGTCTGTTGTGTTTCCTGAAGAACCCTTGTTGAAGAGACTGTCATTACTGCAGTGTATATTTTTACATCGTTTGTCATAGATTCCTTGTCCATAAAAGTGAAGGTTTATTTCTGGGCTCTCTATTTATTTAAATTAATCTTCGTGGACTTTTTGCACTAATAACATACCATGGTGATAGGTATTTCCTTGTAATGTGGTTTCGGATCTTGGATTGTGACCTTTTCAACTCTATTCTACTTTCTCAATTGTTTCGGCAATTTTGAGTCTTTTTTGATTCCACATAAACTTTAGAATCATTCATTCTGGTTCTGAGAAGAGTGAAATTGGTATTTTGATAGAAATTGCATTAAACCTGGAAATTGCTTTGAAAAGTATGGTCATTGTTAATAATTTAACCTTTCTTATTTATTAGCATGTTTTTTTTCTGTGTCCTTTTCAAACTTTTGTTCATTGTCTTATAAGAATGATTCTAGAGTACTTTTACATATTTAACTCCATTGGTTTCCCAACATTTAATTATTTTTTATGCAGCTGGAAATGGCATTAATTCCTCTATTTCTCCCTCAGATTTTTTGTTTAGATTTTATTTATTAATTTATAGATAGAGAGAAAGGGAGGAAGAGAGGGAAAGAATCATCAATGTGTGAGAGGAGCATGGATCACTTGTTTCCCACACATACCCAACCTAGGACCTTGCCTGCATTCTGGGCACGTGCCCTGAATCAGTGACTTTCAGTTTTTGAGATGATGCTCAACCCACTGAGTAACACTAGTCAGGGTTCTTCTTCAGATTTTTTGTTATTTGCGTATACAAATGTGACAAATTTCCACGTGTCAGCTTTGTATTTTGATACTTCGATAAATTTGTTTTATTAATTCTATCCATTTTTTTTATTCTCCTGGGTTTCTCTGTTCTGATATCACCTGTAAAAAGGGACAGATTTACTTCTCTTTTTTTAAATATATTTTATTGATTATGCTATTACAGTTGTCCCATTTCTCCCCCATCATTCCCCTCCACCTTCACACCCCCTCCCACCCATATTCTCCCCTTTAGTTCATGTCCATGTGTCATAAGTTCTTTAGCTTCTACATTTCCCACACTATTCTTGCCCTCCCCCTGTCTAGTTTCTACCCACCATCTATGCTACTTACTCTCTGTACCTCCCCCCCCTCCTCCCACTCCCCTGTTGCTAACCCTCCTTATTGAATAAATGGATTGATTTTTTTTTTGGTTGTTTTTAGTGTGTTGTAGCTACAAATTCTAGCAGTAGGTTGAAATAGAGTGGAGAATGTGAATATATCTTTTTCTTTTTTCTGATCTTAGGAAGAAAGACTCATGTTTTCCATGATTGAGTATGATAATTGCTGTGGGCTTAGCCTGTATAGCCTTTATCAACTTGGGAGATTTTCATTGTATATTCATTTTTGAATGTTGTTTAATTATAAATTGATATTGATTTTGCCAAATGCTTTTTCTGCAACTTTTTGATGATCACATGACTATAATTCTTGATTTTGTTGATTTGTTTAGTCACCTTAGTGTTTTAAAATGTTGAAGCAGATGTGTGTTTTTGGTGTAATTCCTACTTGATTATAATGTATAGTTTTTTGAACATACTGGTAAATTATTATTTTTAAGATTTTATTGATTTAATTTTTAGAGAGGAAAGGGGGAGAGAAACATCAATGTGTGGATGCCTTTTGTGCATTTCCTACTGGGGATCTGGCTCCCAACCCAGGCATGTACCCTGACTGGTAATCAAACCAGCAACCCAATGATTCACAGGCTGGTACTCAATCCACTGAGCCACACCAGCCTTGGCATACTGAAAAATACTGTTTGCTATTATTCTGTTAAGGATTGTTGCACCTGTGATGGTTAGTAATATTGGCCTTGTAACCTTTTCCTTTGTTTTGTTTTTCTTCAGTTTTGTTATCAGATTAGTGCTAGCCTTATAATATGAGTTTGGAAGTCTGATTCTACTGTTTTTAAAATAGTTTGAAGAGAAAATGTACTAATAATTATTTAAATATTTGGTAGACTTCACCTGTAAGTCATGTGATCCTGGATTTTGTGTTTTGTTGGGAGTTTTTATTACTGCTTCAATTTCATTGCTAGGAATTGGTCTATAGAGATTTTCTGTTCCTTTCTAGTTGAGCCTTGGGAGGCTGCATGTTTTTTCTGCAAAATCTATTTTATCTAGATTGTCAAATATGTTGGTATATAATGGATCGTAATATTTTTTAATGATTGTTTAAACCTGTGGCGTCAGATGAGATTTTCATTTTCTTTTTTAATTTTATTCATTTTTGTTTCCTTTTTGATGCATCTTACTATTGGGTTGTCCACTCTATTTATTTTTCAATGAATCAGGCTTCATTTTATTAGTCGTTATTTTATATTTTTGTTTTATTTATTTGTACTCAGATCTTTTTCTATAAACTTTCTTCTACTTGTTAATGTCTTTTTAGGTCTCTGGCTTCTTCAGGGATAAATTTAACAGATTTTTTGTATCATATTTCTGCTCTTGGTAGCCCTATGTAGCTATACTCTTTTCCCTTTTAACTCCTTTAACATACTAAATTTCATTAGGTTGTTTTTTCATTGGTGTTAGTCTCAAGGTAGATTTAGTTTTCTATTTGTTTCCCTCTTTGATCTATTCGTTCTTTAGAAGCATGTTGATTTAACATCTAATTCTCTATACTACCCAAAGCATATGCAGCAAACATAGGCAGGAAAACCTCAGATATTCCACAGAGCAAAATTTCTCTAATATTTCCCCTAGGGCAAGGGCCATAAAGGAAAAAAAAACAAACAAATGGGACTTCATCAGAACAAAAACTTCTGCATGGATAAACAAAGCATCAGCAAAGTGCAAAGGGGACCAACTATATGGGAAAGCATACTTGCCGATGATACCTCAGACAAGATTTTGATCTCCAATATACATTTTCATCCTTTTTAAAATTTTAAAAATGATTTTATTGTTATTCAAGCACAATTGTCTGCAATTAACCCCTACCAATATCCCTCACCCAAGCCATCCTCACCTCCCTCCCCTGTTTCTACCCCCTTTTGTTCTATACATGTGTCCTTTATTGTTGTTCCTGAAACCCTTTCTGCAGTTCACCCCATTATCCCCTCCCACTTCCCCTCTGGTTACTGTCAGATTGTTCTTAATTTCAATATCTTCGGTTGTATTTTGCCTGCTTGTTTGTTTTTTATTAGGTTCCAAATAAATATTTTCATCTTTTTAAAAATTATTTTATTTATTTGTAGAGAGATGGGAAGGTAGGATGAAAATGGAGAGAAATATCTATTTGCCCCCATGACATTCTCCAAAGAGGGGCCTGGCCTGCAACCCAGGTATGAACCCTGACTTGAATGGAACCAGTGACATTTAGGTTCACAGAGTGATGCCCAACACAGTGGGCCACAGCAGTCATGGCTCTACTTGTTTTCATTTTCCTCTGGTCTTCTAACACTCTCAATTAATCTGTGTCTTTCTCTTCTCTATCTGTTTGTGGAATTGGGTTTCTAGAGGCATTTATTCCATAGGGACCAAGGTACTGCAAAATATTTTATGATGTGGAAGGAAGCTAAAAATAATTTTTCTCACTTAAAATGTCAATAATTTATGCACACAAGAGCCCCAGTATGAATACATACACTGTGCATGTTGAGGATTAGCTTCAAAATATTTATATGTGCTGTGGGTTTTGAAATGCTGTAAGCTGAGGATGTGCCCTGTGTGATATATCAAAGGTGTGTCCTTTATGAGGTACTTAGGGAAAAGCATTTGATTTGCTACATTTTGTCCTGCCCTATGGTATAAATATTGCATGGGATATGTCAGGCACCAAAGCTTGGAAGCATTCAGAAGGAAGCACTGGGACTTGTAAAGAGAGACACATCCTAGGTGGAAAGCTAGAAAGCTGAAGTTTAAAAATAGGCCCAGTTTTAGAGAACGGGGAGCAAGAGTGTCTGATGTGTCTTGCTTGGGCATTTTCTTAGGATGTCTCACCTAAGGAAGGTTAGACTTCACCGAGAATTAAGGGGAGCCAGTGCTGGTGTGTTTGAGCACTGGTGTTTTCAGTTTCTGGGCTTTTGAAGGAGTTGAGTGAAAAAATGTATAGAAACAGGGCCGGTAAGGATCAAATGAGCAGGGCTCTTGTTAGTTGGTGGTTAAGCATATATGGGCGGTATTGTCACATGTTGGAAGGTAGGCTGACATGGATGAGACTGGGTTCAGTTGGAGGACATGGAGAAGAATGCAAGGCTGGAATAGTTGAACCCTGGAAAAAGGTGTGTGGACTTGGTGTCAGTTCGAAGGCAAAGACAGGTGAGAAGGGACAGTATCAGCTGGAAGGCAAGGAGAGGTATGGTGCTGCTGTCAGTTTGAAGAAATGGAAGCTGAACAGGGCTAGAATGAATCACAAATAAGTGTAAGGTACATGGAATTTCCATCTGTTGAAATTCTTGGAGAGGAGGTAGGCCTGACATTAGTTTAATTTTTTTCTGGTAAATGCTGTCATAGAGTTGCCCAGATTTATTTTGGGTATGTATTATTTTCTGATTTTTGAAGACCACTTATTGAAGAGAGTTTCAAAAACTCTTTCCACTTTGTTTTATTTCCTTTAACAGATGGTGTTTTGATTATGCTTGTTCACCATAAACTGTACTATCATCATCCTCTGCCTACAGAGAACATGGAACTAGACTTTGTGCAGTTCAGACCCACAGAGTCAGTTGTAGAGACACTAGAGGGAGTCCCTTGCTGAGAACCCCTTCTCTTTTCCAACTTTCTCCTCAATCTTTTTAAATGCCTTTTCTGTACTATTTGAGGGATAGCTGTGGAAATAGATTGTTCCCTGGTGAAAATCTGGAAATGAAAGGGACAACTGTTGTGACTTTAAAGTAGTTGTAATACCTTTTCCTTTCTAATCTGTAATACTGAGATCAAAAATTATTTATCTCAAAGGGTCCTTTAAAAATTATGTGTCATATGAGATGATTGAGGAAAAGTAATCTTATTTAAAAACACTGTGTTTATTTTTTCCACTTCTTTTGTTATTTATTACTTATGTGTTTATTTATTTATGTTCCAATTATTGCATTGTTGTTCTGTGTTTAAATAAATTAAAAGATAAAAACAGACTCAGTTGCAATATTACACCATGATTACTTGATAGATATTAATAGGCCACAAGAGCACAAAGAATTACTGGGAAATACCATCAAACTTATATTCAAATAATTTGGCAATTTAATAAAATGGGACATTTTTTTAAAAATCCACCCTTTGAGGCTAAACCGGTAAGAATTAGGTATGAGGGTAATAAAACAATTACCAGCAACTAATTTGAAGCAATAATCAAAACACTGAAAGAAAATAACCCAGGACTAGGTAGATTTACACAGAAATTCTAACACTTATTTTTAAATAATTAATAAATTGAAGAGGTTCACTTCCAAATTTAATTTACAGGGACAGTATTACTCTTATACTAAAACTACAAAAAGACACTGCAGAGAGAGAAAGAGAGAGAGAGAGAAAGAGACAGACAGACAGACAGACTTATAGTCATATTCTTATAGTCAAGAAGATAGTCATATTCTTTATAGTCATAAATTCTCAACAAAACAGTAGCAAACCAAATTTAATAATATTTTTAAATGATTATACACCCTGATCAAGTGTGAATTTTACCACTGATGAAAGAATGGTTCAACATCCAGCAATCAGTGCAATCCACCACATCAAAAACCAAAAACAAGAGTCATATGATTATGTGAGAGATACAGCAAAAGCCTTTGAAAAACTAAATATGCATTACTGATAAAAATATTGCAAAGAATGCTAATAGAAGGAAAGATCTAAGCTTCAAAAAGGCTATATATGATGGCCTTACAGCTAACATAATACTTCTTTGTGAAATAATGTAACCATTTTGAAGATCAAAAACGTCAAGAATGTCTACTCTCATTACTATTATTAAAATAATAATGGAATATTTTTAATATTAATAGCAGTCAAAAATAAATGAAATGCATCTAACTAAAAAAGAATGATAACTATGATTATTTGTAGGTGACATACAGAAAGTTTTTTTTCTTCCTTTTCTTATCAATGTTCGAGTACAGTTGTCTCCATTTTCCCCCACCATTCCCCTCAGAGCAGCCATCCCCACATCCCACCCTTGATCCTAACCCCTATGGTTTTTTCACGTGTCCTTTATAGATGTTCCTGACAACTCTTCCTCCTTTTTCTCCCCAATATTCCCTCCCACCTCTCCTCTGATTACTGTCAGTTTGTTCATAATTTCAATGTCTCTGGTTATATTTTGCTTGCTTGTATGTTTTGTTGATTAGGTTCCACTATAAGTGAGATCATATGGTATTTGTCTTTCACTGCCTGGCTTATTTCATTTAGCATTATGCTCTTCAGTACCATCCATGCTGTCACAAAAGGTAGGAGCTCATTTCTATCTGCTGTGTAGTATTCCATCATGTAATTGTACCACTGTTTTTTAAACCATTCATTTACTGGCAGGCACTTAGGTTGCTTCCAGCACTTGGCTAGTATGAATTGTCCTGCAATGAACATTGGGGTGCATAGGTTCTTTTGAATTGATGTTTCATAGTTCTTAGGATATACTCCCAGCAATGGAATTGCTGTGTCAAAAGGCAGTTCCATTTTATTCTTCTGAGGAAATTCCATACTGTTTTCAACAGTGGATGTACCAGTCTGCATTCCCACTATAGTGCACTAGGGTTTCCTTTTCTCTACATCCTCTTCAACACTTGTTGTTTATCACTTTGTTTATGATAGCCACTCCAACCAGTGTGAAGTGGTATTTCATTGTGGTTTTAATGTGCATTTCTTTGAAGGCTAGTGATGCTAAGCATCTTTTCATATATCTCTGGGCCCTCTGTATGTCCTACTTGAGAAGTGTCTGTTCAAGCCCTTTTCCAATTTTTTACTTGGGTTGTATGTCTTCCTGTCATTGAGTCATATAACTTCTTTATACACTTTGGAGATCAAACCCTTATCCAAGGTATCATTGCTTAATTTGTTTTCCCATATAGTTTGTTCTCTTTCTTTTTAATGCTGTTTCTTCAGCCATAGAGAAGCTTTTCATTTTTATGAGATCCCATTTGTGAATTCTTTCCTTGCTCTAGGGGACATACAGGTGAAAATATGGCCGCATGAAATATCTGAGATTTTCCAGCCTATGCTCTCCTCTAGGACTTTTATGGGGTCATGACTTACATTTAAGACTTTTATCCACCTTGAATTTATTTTTTTGGATGTTGTAAGTTGGTGATCATGTTTCAATTTTATGCATTTTGCTTTCCAGCTCTCCGGACACCATTTGTTGAAGACACTCTTTTTATTCAATGTTATGCTTCTTCCCACTTTGTTGAATACTAATTGACCATAGAGACCTGGGTTTATTTCCAGGCTCTCTAATCTGTTCCACTGATCTATGTGTCTGTTTTTATGCCCATACCAGAGTGTTTTGATTAAAGTAACCATGTAATACAGTTTCATATTAAGTATTGTGACCCCTCCTACTTTGTACTTCCTTCTCAAAATTGCTGTGGCTATTCAGGGTTATTTATAGTTCCATATAAATTTTGGAAATGTTTGTTCTACATCTGTGAAATATGTCATTGTAACTTTAGTACAGATTGCATTGAGTCTATAAATTGCTTTGGCCCAGGGAAGAAATGCACCTCCACAATCTCAGTAACCATGGCAAATGCACAAGTATTAATAGGGATGTAATGAGATTAAGGTTATTTTAAGAAAGGAGAGAAATAAACTATAGCATAAATTCTAGTGACTTATTATGCATAAACTCGCTGGACAAGCAATGAACATTGAAGAGCTGTGCAGGAAGTAAAATATCACCAGTCATGAAGAAGAACAGGGTCAAATCTGTTTCAGTAGACTTTAGCATTTAGCACTGTTTTTCTTCTTTCTAGATCTGCCTCTAATGGTGTCAGATGTTGACCCTGTCTGCCCTTAGTCAGACACAGACCCTGTCTGTGACTGCCAGAGTTCTGGTGACTATGGTTGTCTCTTTCAATTGTGAGTTAATTTGCACTCAGCAGTCAGGTTTAAGCCCCATAGGGCAGAGCAGAATTCCTCCAGGAGTTGCTGCTATTGCCTCCACTCAGGCTGCTGCTATTCAGAGGGGAGAGGTCTGCCTTCTGAATAGGATGGCTGCTGCAGTATGGGAGATGACTCGGTACTGAGATCCCAGCAGCTGGTCTCTCAGCTCTCTCCTCCATGCCTCCATCTCCACTCTCTTCTCAAGCACCTCTAGCCCACTCTGCCCCACCCCTTGTTGCCAGGGATTTACATCTGTGGCTGTGTCCTTTAGTGATTAATTTAGTCTCTCTGCACTCCACAGTCAGCTTAAGAAACAGAGCCAGGGCAGAGTCTCTCTTGGGGTCTGGGTTGTTGTTTCACCTCAGGCTTCTGTCACTCAGAAGGGAGTGGTTGCATGAGCATGTTGGCTACTGGGGTTTTGAGGCTGACTCAGCTCCAGGTTCCATGTGTCTATTCTCTCTGCACTCTCCCAGAAGTTTCCATCACCAGTCTTCCCTCAGGCATCTCCACAGCAATCTGCTCCTGCTTTTGCTGGAACTGCAGGTAAGTGACAGTGAATGAAAATCTGTTCTTTGGCCCTTTCAGTGGCTCTTGGTATCTCCAGCCATCCATCTTTGGCAAAGCCATCCCTGCCACTTTTTGCTGCTGGTTGTTATCTGTATATTTTTTGACTCTGGTGCTCTAGACTGGGGACACCAGCTTAAGGTTTAGACCCCATTCTTCTCAGGAGGTCTAATACGCTGCTTAATTATCCATCAGGTGTTGTTGACTGTGGGCACCCAGCCAGGCCTCTAGAGTCTCCACCTCACTCCTTACCAGACAGGTTGTGCCAAAGGTGATTCTTCTCTCTGTCCAAGGTACTAAGGCTTCTCTCTCACTATAGTTCAGTTGTTTGTTCTCGGTAATTTCTCCACAATCTACTTGTAATTCCAGGTTGGTCCTGGGAGGAATTTAGTATGGCTTCCACTCACTCCTCTGCCATCTTGCCACCTATCCACAATTTCTTAAAGAAATCAACAAATTAATAGAATTAATAAAATAATTCATTAAGAATGAAATGCAAACTGAATGTATAGAAATCTGTCACATTCATAGCACTAATAAACAATGAAAGAAGAAGTAAAGAAAGTAATCACATTTACACTTGTGTGGAAAAGAAAAAAATGCCTGTGAATTGGAATAAACAGAGAGGTGAATTACCTGTGCTCTCAAACTTAAAGGACATTGAAAAGAGAGATGTGAAAAGAACACACACACAAAATGTAAGGATAAATCATTCCTATACAATGGGAAGATTAAAGTGTTAAAATTGCAATACTTCCCAAAGCTATTAGTTCAGTTCAACAATTATCAGACTACTGCTCAGAATAAAAACAAAACCCTTAATATTTATATGGAACCACAAATACTTTAAATAGCCAAATATACATGGAGAAGAAAAAACAATGTTGGAGATTCACATTCTGTGTTCTCCAACTGTTCTATTCAAGTATAATGATACTTTAATAAATATATAATATAAATCATATATATATAATTTGTATATGTTTAATTATATATGATAAATATATAACAAAGTATAATAATACTTTAATACTATTATTAAACTATCACAACAGGAAGGCATCAGCACAAATCAGATGCCTAAATCAATGGAAGAGTATAGAGAATTCAGAATTAAACCCTCTTACGTGAAAAAGTAATCTATGAGAGAGAAAGTAAAGGTATATACTGAAGAGCTGAGAGACTTTTCGAAAACTGGTCTTGGAAAAACAAAATTTATGCATGCAATAAAAGTTAACTATATTCTTACATCATATACAAAAATAAATTTAAACTGATAACAGCTCTGCCCATCTCTGCCATAGTTTCAAAGGACACCAGCCCTTCTTCCTTTTTACCCACTTCTCCCTGTCTTCCTATTGAATTGAACACTTCACAGATCCTGCCTCACAGAAATTTCTAGACCACCCAACTCTCTTTGTCTTCCAACTGACTCCATTCCTGCCTATATTCCCTGCTTTCCAACTGATGTCAGGTATGGTTAAGTCCCCTTGTTTTTTAATTTATGCTAGTTTTGATCCTCATTTTCAATGCTCATGCGTTCCCTATAGTTATCTTTCATTCAGCTCCTTTTCCTTCAACAGCTCAGAACCTCAGAACAGTAGTGTGTAAGAACACCTGTGTTTACAGACTTTCATTGTAGCTGAAGACTGACCTTGCTCAGGTGACACATCCTTACGTGATTTTGCAGCTTTACAACTGGGACAGCCCCTGTCTCTCAGGTTACTGGCCCCTAGGCCCTGCTCTGAACATTTCTATTCTTCTAAACCTCATATTTCCCTCATGCAATATTGACTGGAAGTAACATGACAAAATTTAGCACCTCAGAGTTTTTTATCATATAGGTCATAAAGCATATACATGTGATCTAACAGAAGAGGTGTATCAACAGACTCCAGTGCTTCCAACAACACACCATATATAAAGAATCTGAAAACTAACACACAGTAAGTACTTCACATGCATCAGTGCTGGGGCTCTTGTCATGTGTTAACCATTGACATTTTAGGCCAAATCACTTGTGTTTTGGGTGATGCCTTCTGCATGGTAGGGTATTTCGTATCCTTTTGCCACAACCCAATATATGCCTATAGTACCTCACCTCCTAAAATATATATAAAAAAGAGATAATTAAAGATATACAGGGAGAGTGTTAGCAAAAGAAAGAGAGAGGCTCAACCAAATATAGAGAAATATAATATTCAAAGGAGTAAATGAGTGAAAAGTGACATTTTAAAAATAATTTTTTAAAAATCTTCACACAGATATATTTTATTTATTTTTCATAAGGGAAGAAGAGAGAGAAACAGAGAGAAAGATATCACCTATGTGAGAGAGAAACATTGATCACTTGCTTTTTGTATACCCTACCTTATCAGGGATCCAACCCGCAACCTACGTAGGTGCCCTGACTGGGGACATAACCAGCAACTATTTGGTGAATGGGATGATGCTGCACCAACTGAGACACCTGACCAGGATGACATTATTTTTTACTTGGGACAGGTATGTGACTTCACATCAGTTTGGCTTTATTGTGGAGAAGTTAGTTCAAAAGCACTTGTGACACGAAATGTTCATATAGACAGACAGCATCCATAGGAAACCATTATGGAGGCTGCACACCATGTAGGATGATATGAGCACAAGATCTGATTCCAAGTATAATAGGATTCCATGGAAAGTAATATGGCAGAAATAATTACATTTAGATGTTTTCTTAATGTTAACACCATAAAGGTGAATACCAAAAAATGTCATCCTGAGGAGTATGATTTTTCCAAAATCATGTTGTTGAATCTCAGACCTGATTTAATTAGTATATCCAGCTACATTTTACTTTTTAAAATAATTTTTCCATATCTGGGGTTTTCAAACAAACTCATGGGACACTATCCATCCATCAGTGTTTTTGGTTGTATGTCATACACCTGTGACAATGTCTCTAGAAAGTAGTTCGAGTCCTTATCTCCAGTGAACCAGATGGGTCATTGGAGACTCCAAAGCAACACAATGGCACTAATGTGATCATAGAACAAGTGTTTGTATTCAGCCCTTCCTTCTGAAACCTGGGACCCTTGTTAACTTTCTCAGAATCTGCGGGAAGAGCTGTGCCTGATGCATTTGTATATTAATGGAGGGGTCATGGGTGAGCAGTCAAGAGCCCTGACAACCTTTCATGGAAGTCTAATTAGAAAAAAGTACCCAGTTAATGCAACTTTCAGAAAGTTATCTCCCTTCCTAATTGAGAGAACAAAACAGAAGAAATCTGGTACTTGCTCACATTCTAGAGACAGATCCCTATCAAGTTTACTTCAGTGAAGAAGGTTGAGAGATCAAAATGTTTGCCAGCTGTCTCCACACTTTCCCAGGATGTGTGTTTTGGGAAAGGTCACAATATAACTGTTTCCCTCACTAATAAACACTGAATCTGGCTTTCCTTCGAACAACTTTGCTCATTTAGCTGTGAGTATTCTCAGGTAACTTAGGTCATTATGGTGATCTCAGGTGGGCAGCATTGCAGCCATTGCCAATATTTTGTGCTGTGTTGTGGGGAAAATGTCAGGAGTAGTGGGGTGCCTTTCCTTGTCAGAAGCAGTTTGTTAGGTATTGGAGTCCCGCTGAGTTTTTCTGTCATGTACCTCTGGTCATGATTTGCAAAATAAGAAGTGAGTGGTGGAGAATCAGCTATTCTACATTCTTATAATCCTGAGCTACTGAGGTGTCCGTCCTTCAGTTTGTCTTAATGTTTCAGGTGTACGTAGTTTTTCCTCTGTACCTGATAGGAATAAATTAAAAACCATCATGGTGGTGCTCCATTCTGTGGCAATTTCCAGGCAGCCCCCTAATATTACCTGACTGAATACCAGACAACATCTTTACAAAGCTCCACACAGAAATTTATGGAGGAGCAGTTAGACAGGTACAAATTCTGTTTAGCCTTAGAAAGGCAGCAGTTAAACCAAAATAAGAGTCTAATCCTGTCAGAGGTGAGAGTGGGCACAGAAGGTCTGTAAGGCCCAAATCTTAAGATGACGAGGGTTAGCCCATATTCCTGACTACGGTCTATGCAATCCTTGGGACACTCCAAGAGTCTCACAGTAGATCACGCTCTGTCCTACTCCCAATGGTAACTGGGTGTCCATTCTCTCCTCCACCAGCCACTAAATGAAGGTGTACAAAGTCAGTGCTCACATATTTGTGGTAATATTAGAGAAAATGGTACATTGTTCAACTTGACAGAAAGCTAAAACATCTTGCAACTGGCTATAGTTTTCATGGAACTGTGTTCCTTATGTGTTTGTGTATCAGTTAGCTCCATGTCCTTTCAGACCTTCTCAGACACTTACCCACTTTTTGGGAGCCATCCTGCCTGGTTTAAGGGACTGCAGCCTCATTAACAGACAATAAGGTCCCATGGCTAGAGCTGAATAAAATGGCCTTGGGGACCTGAGCCACTAAGGAGACAGAACATTTCCTCCTTGCAGGAGCACAGCCCCTGCCTCACTCACTTTCCCCAGCTTGGCCCTGGAGGATGGCTGGTTAGGAAATGACAGGTAAGATCCCTCAAGGGAGGAGCAACCTAAGGCATGTATAGTTACCATGGACCATCAAGGAAGGACTTAGAGGTCTTCAGAGAAGAGACAGAAGGACAATCATCCCTTGGCTTGGTCATAGCCTGAGTCCTCAGTCTTTCTGTAAAGTCTACTAGTCTCTTGGCTGTTTTGCTCTTACCACGTAACAGCTAGGGAACAGTGACAGAGGCAGCTGCATCCTTATACTGGAACAGATGCCTCCTACGGGTAATTCTGGCCAGAGAATGAATATACATTGTTTCCTTTGAGACTTGCTCTGCCCTGTTTCTATGAAACAGACACTTAAGCTAAAGCCAAACCCGACCTGAGACAATCTATGTGTTTCTCCAACTATTATTTGTAAATTATGTCAGTTTCTCATGACTGTAGCTTTTTGGACATTAGTTGATAAGCTTTACATGCATACTATGTATCTCTGTATGAGCTGAATTCAATAAAATTGCAAGGAAAGGTTCAGGACCTTTCTTCTTTGAGGGACTGGTAGCATTTCCTCTCAAAGCAGATCACCTGTTGGGCATTTTTTCTCATCTACAATGACACAGGGGAGCTCTGCTGGTGGATACACCCCATCACCCAATATCACACCTAATAGCATCATTTATACACTAAATGGCAGATGTGATTAAGCTATTCCAGCAGTTTTTGTGTAACTTGTCACATAACGAACCTAGACCACCAAGGTCAGAAGCTGCAACCTCACTTCATTTTATGAATTTCCACAGTACATACCATTTTTCACAGGGTCACGATCTTACAATGCCACTAGAACACAACTTGATTCCATTGAGTGCCGTGTCAGCAGTTCTGCCAAAAATATCTAAAATGTCTCCTGGTAAGTAATATTAGTTTGCTTGTGCTGTCAAAATGTACTGCTATGTTGGTGGATGTAAACAACATACTTTTAAATTTACAGTTCTGCAACCTCGAATTTTAAGATCAGGTTGTGGGCTGGATTGTTTTCTCCTGGGGACTCTTTCCTTGTTTGCAGGTGAGTGTGTTTAAACTTCTTGTTCCCAGGTGTTTCCTCTATGCTTCTTTGTGACCTGACCATTTCGTAAAAGCTCCACTTTCATTGAATTAGGACTCACCCAAATTAACTCACTTAACATTATTCCCCTAAAAGCTATGAATCCAAATACAGGCACACTGTGAGGTTATGGGCATTTAGACTCAAATCGTGAATTTGGAATGCACATTTGAGCTCTTAATGCATGCTTATGTTTGTCAGAAGAGGCACAGAAATGAGACTGCAGGTAGAAAGACATGCATATGTAATATATTCATGCATGTCATAGGTACAGCCACATATGAACTAAAAGTTCTTTCCCAATGACATTGCCAGCAGCAGTCTCTGATGGTGGTTGCTTTTTGAATCAAGCTTCACTTGAAATTTATAATTGTTTCAAACCCAATCCTCATGGTGTCAAGCTGTCCAACGCTATCACAGTTGTCATTGTGTGCAGTATTTCTTTTACCAATATTATGTTTACCAGAGATGTGGATTTTTTTTCATGTCATGTATCAGATACTATCCCTGGGAAGGGCTATATTTTTTCATTAAATCTCCAAGTATTTGTCTCTTTACTAATTCTGTTACCTCTACAATGAAGGTTTCAAAACTTGAATGAATAAAAAAGACAATCAGTGCCTTTTTTTAAAACAAAATCAAGTGAATTCCTTTCATGAGTGTGTTTACTGTACACTGTCTTTAAATCGTGGAGGCATAAAATTCTCCAGAAATTTTCCTTTCATGTCAGGGGAGGCCAAGGCTCAGTAGCTCAGAGGGAATATGGTGTTGCCTGACCTTTTGCAGTTCTCAGTACTGACCTGCAGGAACTAGAGAACCATTTGACATATTTAAGTTTGTATATTCCCATCCCTGCATTTGGGTTATTTGTTGTTGACTCACGGGGAAGATCCTTTTATATAGACTCTTCATAAAAGAAGGTCTCTTGCTCCTAAGTTTTAAAAAATGCCTTGAAAAGAATGACCATATAATTCTTTTTTATTTTTAAATATATTTTATTGATTATGCTATTATACTTGTTCCATTTTCCCTCATCATTCCCCTCCACCCTGCACACCCCCTCCTGCCCACATTCCCCCACTTTAGTTCATGTCCATGTGTCATAAGTTCTTTAGCTTCTACATTTCCCACACTATTCTTGCCCTCCCCCTGTCTATTTTCTACCCACGATCTATGCTACTTATTCTCTGTACCTTTTCCCCTCTCTCCTCCCACTCCCCTGTTGCTAACCCTCCATGTGATGTCCATTTCTGTGGTTCTGTTCCTGTTCTAGTTGTTTGCTTATTTGCTTTTGTTTTAGGTGTGGTTGTTAATAACTGTGAGTTTGTTTGCTGTCTTTTTACTGTACATATTTTTTATCTTCTTTTTCTTAGGTAAGTCCCTTTAACATTTCATATAATGAGGGCTTGGTGATGATGAACTCCTTGAACTTGACCTTATCTGAGAAGCACTTTATCTTCCCTTCCATTCTAAATTAAAGCTTAGCTGGATAGAGCAATCTTGGATGTAGGTCCTTGACTTTCATGACTTGGAATACCTTTATCCAGCCCTTTCTTGCCTATAAAGTCTGTTTTGAGAAATCAGCTGACAGTCTGATGGGAACTCCTTTGTAGGTGACTGTCCCCTTATCCCTTGCTGCTTCTAGAATTCTCTCCTTCATTTTAATCTTGGCTAATGTAATTACAATGTGCCTTGGTGTGTTCCTCCTTGGGTCCAACTTCTTTGGGACTCTCTGAGCTTCCTGGACTTCCTGAAAGTCTATTTCTTTTGCCAGATTGGGGAAGTTCTCCTTTATTATTTGTTCCAATGAGTTTTCCACTTGTTGCTCTTCTTCTTCTCCTTCTGGTACCCCTATAATTGGGATGTTGGGACATTTAAAGATGTCCTGGAAGTTCCTAAGCCTCTCCTCATTTTTTTTTTGAATTCTTGTTTCTTCCTTCTTTTCTGTTTGTTTGTTTGTTCCTTCTGGTACACTCCATTGATTTGAGTCCCAGTTTTCCTCCCATCTGTATTGGTTCCCTGTGCATTTGCTTTCATTTCACTTATTGTAGCCTTCATTTGTTCATCTAATTTGTGAGCAACATCAACCAATTCTGTGAGCATCCTGATCACCAGGGCTTTGAACTGTGCATTTAATAGGTTGGCTATCTTTTCCTCGCTTAGATAAATTGGCTCTGAGGCTTTGATCTGTACTCTTGTTTGAGCCATTTTTTTTGGGGGGGGGTCTGGTCGTGGCTGTTATGTAGTACGGGGTGGAGCCTTAGGTGTTCCCTAGGGTGGGGCAGCCCAGTCTCTGGGTAGTGATGCTGTATGTGGGGTCAGGGTCTGAGAGGGAACAATGGCACTTGTTCTGCTCATTCTGGGATTCCAGTCCTTTCCTGCGCTTCCCTTTCACCTGGATTATCTGTGCGTGAATATGGGACCACCTGGTCAGCCAGCCACCTTGCTCGGCCTCATTGGTTCTGCCTGTTGCCACCCTGTGACGGCAGTCCGCTAGCCGCCGCCTGTGCACCTGGCTTCTACTAGCTGCCACCTGCAGACCTGGGATCTGCCAGCTGCTGCTGCCTGTATGCCTGGATCCACCAACCTCCACTTTTTCCTGCCACGACTCTGCCTCTCTTACCTGTCTAGATGAATGGTTTTTGGACTTCTGTGCAGTTCAATTTTCTGTCAGTTCAGGTTGTTTTCTTGTTTCTAAATCTTTGTTGTCCTTAATTTACGTTGTTCAAGGAGGCACAGTGTGTCCACCTACACCTTCATCTTGGCCAGAATTCCCTAATTCGTCTTGATCAACTATCTTATGATAGCACATTTAAGTTCAGAAATTGTTTCAGTTTGGGCACCCTGTCTTTATACATGTGTCCCTGAAGAACTCTGAGTTCCTGCAGGAACTCTGCATTGTCATTCTTTCTGTGGTTTTTGGTGATGTTGTTTACACTGTGTACCTTTTTGTTTAACTAAATATAAAGGTGACATCTGCTTGTCACCTTGAGGGCTATTTTGAATGTGTAATATATAGGATTCATAATGTTCATGGTAGCAGGATACCCCTGTCAAAACATTTTAAAAATGATGACCCACCTGTTCATTTGTCTGGTATTTAGTACAGTACAACATATGCTAGACCATCTTTTTACCATGTGAGCATAGGCCACGTCCTTGGTACCAGGAGACTCTTCCCAACCCCAGGTTTTATCCTGGGAATATCCCTTATCTCTCTGAGGCTCAGATTGCTTGTATGCAAATTGTATGTTATAAACCAAACCTTGTATTATTTTGGTAGGATCAACTGAATCAGCCATGGCAAGTGCTTACCTCGTACCTGGTCTTCCAGTAGTACATACTGCTGGATCTGCTGTGCATTTTCATCTAAATAAATTTCGCTCACCCATGAAACTTTTCTGCCTTCTTCTTCACTAACTTGTGGAACTCATCAGTTTGAAAAAGATGGAGAATGAAATTTTTCAAGGAATTTGAGATGGTTTCTACCAGGTCTTGAAATTTGTCCTTTCTGTTGCCAGATTAAAGCTCTATCAGGGTAATAGACAAATGAAATGCCCACTGAGATAACTGGTACTATTTTGTCTGAAGTTCACTCATTTAACTGTATGATACATCTGGTGTGTTGTGACCATTCAAGGCCAGACAGGTTTATGAGATTCAGGCAGATGGAAGAAAATTCTCGGAGTTGGGATTCTGTGGTCTTGTTGGGATGTGTGACACATGTTTATTCAAGGGTGGGCAATCCATAGATGCTGCAAGCTGCATGTCCCCCTGCGTGTCCCTCATGCATGTCACCTGTCCCCTCTGGACAGCACCCCAGCATGGCATCCACCATGGCCTCCTGCATGTCTCTCATCTCCAAGCATGGCAGTCAAAGAGATTCCCTACATCCTCAAATACTAGATTAGAGACAAAGCCAGCAAGGTGCCAACAGAATTATGCAGCAGAGCTTCACTGTATGCATGCAAGCCCACTCAAGGCTATGGGAACAGTTTTTTGGAAACAGTCTGAAGGCTATGAGAAAAATACTTATCAGGCCCACTCTCAAGGTTATGGACACTTGTTCCCTTAATAGCCCAGGCACCTGGATGAGGAAGCCACACTGCCTCCATTTACCCTACATTCTGCATAAGTTAAAACATAAGGGCACTAAACCATGCCTAACATAATTTGAAAAGCAGGGGACACAAGCAAGAAAGGTATTAGTTGGCAGACAACACATGGTGGGTGGATCTAGAATTATCTGTGAAACAGGGCACGATGGGTTGCTAACTTCTATTGGAAGGCCAGGAGATGTGAGTAAGAGAGAAGCAGGGCTAGGTATCAGTTGAAAATATGGAAGAGGTGGACAAGATTGTTATCGGCTTAAGTTTATTTTTCAATATGCTGTAAGAGAGTGTCCAGTTTCTGTTGATTATGTATATTTGGTTTTCCAAGGATGAGCTGCTGAAAAGTCTGTCAACTCAGCAATGCATATCTTTACCTTCTCTGTCACACATTAGTTGTTCATGTAAGAGTGTTTAATCCTGGACACTCTGTTCTGTTCCATTGTTCTAAGGGTCTGTTTTGTGCCAATACCTTTATAGTTTGATTATTATAGCTTTATAGTATAGTTTGTCAACACAGAGAGTGATATCTATAACTTTGTTCTTTCTTCTTTAAATGTAGTTGCTTATTATTTGTCGTTCCATATGAATTTTAAGATTTTCATTTCTGAGAAGAAAGTAAGTCATAGTTTGATAGACAGGATTTCAGTTGAACCAATTAATTGCTTTGGGAGATATCATAATTATAACAATTTAATCTTTCTAATATATAGGAATTACTTATCCTTCTATTTTTTGTGTTAAATTCAGTTTCCTCCTTCAATGTCCTATAATCTTGAGAGTACAGGTCTTTCATCTCTTTGTTGATGTCAGTTCAGAGGTAATCATTACTTTCTCATACAATTGTCAATGGGATTACTTTTTTTACCTCTTCTTCCTGTGTTAATTATTTTATATCAATCTGACAGATGTCTGTACACTTTGCATTTTGTTTCTTAATGAATCATTTTATTAATTCAAAGAATTTTATTGAATTCTTTAATTAACTCTCCATAGAGCACCATATAATCTGAAAATAGTGAAAGTATTAATTCTTTTTCTTTAATGTTTGTTAATTTTTTAATTTTATTTTAATTGTTGTTCCTGTATAGTTTTCTGTCTTTTACGCCCATCCCAGCCCACCACCCCAGCCCTCCCCAACTCCCTCCTATTTTCAGCAACCCCCCTAGTTTTTGTCTATGTGTCCTTTATACTTGTTGCTCTAAACCTTTTCCTGAGATCCCCTGAAATCCCCCTGAAGTCCCCTCCCCTCCCCTCTCTGGTGACTGTCAGCCTGTTCTCAATTTCAGTGTCTTTGGTTATATTTTCCTTGTTTGTTCCTTTTGTTTATTAGATTCCTGTTAAAGGTGAGATCATATGGTATTTGTCTTTCACTGCCTGGATTATTTTGCTTAGTGTAATGCCCTCCAGTTCCATCCATACTGTGGCAAAGGGTAGGAGCTCCGTTCTTTCTGCTATGTAGAATTCTATTGTGTAAATATACCACAGTTTTTTGATCCATTCATTTACTGATGGGCACCTATGTTGCTTCCAACACTTGGCTATTGTAAATTGTGCTGCGGTGAACATTGGAGTGCATAGGTTCTTTTGGATTGGTATTTCAGGATTCTTAGGGTATAATCCAAGCAGTGGAATTGTTGGGTCAAATGGTAGATCTATATTCAGTTTTCTTAGAAAATTCCATACTGCTTTCCATAGTGGTTGTACCAGTCTGCAATCCCACCAACAGTACACTAGGGTCCCCTTTTCTCCACAACCTCTCCAACACTTGTTTGTTGCTTTGTTTATGAAGGCCATTCTGACTGGTGTCAAGTGGTATCTCATTGTGGTTTTAATTTGCATCTCTCTGATAGCTAGCGATACTGAACATCTTTTCATGTATCTCTGGATCCTCTGTATGTCCTTCTTGGAGAAGTGTCTATTCAAGTGTTCTTTGCCCACTTTTTAATTGGGTTGCTTGTCTTCTTAGAGTGGAGTCATGTAAGTTCTTTATATATTTCGGAGATTAAACTCTTCTCTGAGGTATCTCGCAAATATGTTTCCCCATATGGTTGGTTCTCTTTTTATTTTAATGCTGTTTTCTTTAGCCATGCAGAAGCTTTTTATTTTGATGAGGTCCCATTTGTTTATTCTTTCCTTTATGTCCCTTGCTTTAGGGGACATATCAGTAAAAATGTTGCTGTGTGGAATATCTGAGATTTTCCTGCCTATGTTCTCCTCTAGGACTTTAATGGTGTCACAGCTTATATTTAAATCTTTTATCCACCTTGAATTTATTTTTGTGTATGTTGTAAGTTGGTGCTTGAGTTTCATTTTTTTGCACGTAACTATCCAATTCTCCCAACACCACTTGTTGAAGAGGCTATTTTTACTCCATTCTATGTTGCTGCTCCCTTTGTCAAATATTAATTGACTGTAGAGATTTGGGTTTATTTCTGGGCTCTCTGTTGTATTCCACTGGTCCATGTGCCTGTTTTTATGCCAGTACCAGGCTGTTTTGATTACAGTGGCTTTGTAATACAGTTTGTGATCCCTCCTACATTTTTTATGCCAGTACCAGGCTGTTTTGATTACAGTGGCTTTGTAATATCAGGTATTGTGATCCCTCCTACTTTACTCTTCTTTCTCATAATTGCTGCAGTTATTTGAGGTCATTTATGGTTCCACATAAATTTTTGAAGTGTTTGTTCTATGTCTGTGAAATATGCCATTGGTACTTTAATAGGTATTGCATTGAATATGTAAATTGCTTTGGGTAATATGGACATTTTGATAATGTTAATTCTTCCGATCCATGAACATGGTATATGCTTCCATTTGTTTGTGTCTTCCTTGATTTCTTTCTTCAGTGTTGTGTAGTTTTCTGCATACAGGTCTTTTACCTTCTTGGTTAGGTTTATTCCTAGGTATTTTATTTTTCTTGTTGCTATATTGAATGGGATTTTTTTCCTTGATTTCTGCTTCTGCTATTTCATTGTTGGTATACAAAAATGCTTTTGATTTCTGAATATTGATTTTGTATCTGGCTGTTTGGCCAAATTCATTTATTAGATCCAACAGCTTTTCTTCCGAGTTTATAGGATTTTCTATGTACACTATCATGTCATCTGGAAACAATAATAGTTTTTTTTCTTCCTTTCCGATTTGGATGCCTTTTATTTCCTTTTCTTGTCTAGTTGCTGTGGCTAAGACTTCCAATACTATACTGAATAGAAGTGGTGAAAGTGGACAACCTTGTCTTGTTCCTGATCTTAGTGGAAAAGATTTTAGTTTTTGCCTGTTGAGTATGATGTTGGCTGTAGGTGTCTCATATATGTTCTTTATTATGTTGAGGAATGCTTCCTGTATTCCCACTTTGCTGAGTGTTTTTTATCATGAATGGATGCTGTACTTTATCAAATGCTTTTCCGCATCTATTGATACGATCATGTGATTTTTGTCTTTGCTTTTGTTTTTGTGATGTATTACATTTACTGATTTGCAAATATTGAACCATCCTTGCACCCCTGGGATGAATCCCACTTGATCATGGCGTATGATCTTTTTAATGTATTGTTGGGTGCGGTTTGCCAATATTTAGTTGAGGATTTTAGCATCTATGTTAATCAGCAATATTGGCCTGAAGTTTTCTTTCTTTGTTGTGTCTTTATCTGGTTTTGACACTAGGATGATGCTGGCTTCATAAAAAGAGTTCGGGAGTCTTCCATCATTTTGGATTTTTTGGAATAATCTGTGAAGGATAAGGGTTAGCTCTTCCTTAAATGTTTTGTAGAATTCTCCTGTGAAACGATCTGATCCAGGGCTTTCATGTGTTGGTAGTTTTTTGAGTACTGCTTCAATTCATCTGCTGTTATTGGTCCATTCAGGCTTTCTGCTGCTTCTTCATTGAGTTTTGGAAGATGATATTTTTCTAGAAATTTGTCCATTTCACCTAGGTTTTCAAATTTCTTGGCATACCGTTCTTCATAGTAATTTCTTACAATCCTTTATATTTCTGTGGTGTCCGTTGTAATCTCTCCTCTTTCATTTCTGATTGTGTTTATTTGGGTCCTCTCTCTCTCTCACTCTCTCTCTCTCTCTCTCTCTCTCTCTTTTTGATAAACCAGCTTAAAGACTTGTCGATATTGTTTATCTTTTCAAAGAACCAGCTCCTGGATTCATTGATCCTTAGATTGTGCTTTTAGTGTGTATGTCATTTAGTTCTGCTCTGATCTTGGTTATTTCCTTCCTTCTACTTGCTCTGGACTGTCTTTTTTGTTGTTCCTCAAGTTCTTGTAGCCATAGGATAAGGTTGTTTGTTTGAAATGTTTTTGTCTTTTTTAGGTAGTCCTGTATTGCTATGAACTTCCCTCTCAGGACTGCCACCTCTGTGTCCCATAAGTTTTGGATTGTTGTGAGGTCATTTTTATTTGTTTACAGAACCCTTTTGATTTCTTTCCTAATTTCATTGTTTACTCATTCATTGTTTAATAGCCTGCTATTGAATCTCCATGATTTTGAGGGTTTGGGGTTTTTCCCCTTGGCATTGGTTTCTAGTTTCAGTCCCTTGTGGTCAGAGAAAACACTTGTTTGATTTCAATTTTTTTGAAGTTGTTGAGGCTTATTTTGTGTCCTATCATGTGGTCTATCTTTGAAAATGTTCCATGTGCATTTGAAAAAAATGTTTATTTAGTTTCTTTGGGATGAAGGGCTCTATATATATCAGTGAAGTCCATTTCATCTAGAGTATTTCTCAATGCCACAATATCTATGTTGATATTTTGTTTGCAAGATCTTTCCATTTTTGACAGTGGGGTGTTAAAATTCCCTACTATAATTGTGTTGCTTTCTATATCTTTCTTGAAGTCTTCTAAGATTTCCTTTATGTATTTGGTTGCTCCTATGTTGGGTGTATATATATTTACAGTGTTTATGTGTTCTTGGTGAATTATTCCCTTGAGTATTATGAAGTGTCCTTCTGGGTCTCTCTTTATGGCTCTTCTTTTGAAGTCTATTTTGTCTGATATGAGTATTGCTTCTCTGGCTTTTCTTTCCTGCCTGTTTGCTTGGAAAATTTGTTTCTAGCCCTTCGCTTTGAGTCTGTGTAGGTCTTTTGTCCTGAAGTGGGTCTCTTGTAGGCAGCATATGTATGGGTCATGCTTTCTTATCCATTCATCTATTCTATGTCTTTTGATTGGAACATTTAATCCATTTACGTTTAAGGTTATTATTGATAGGTACTTATTCATTGCCATTTTTATACCTGGGTTCCTCTCTATCTCTCTCTGTCTCCTTCCTTTCCTTACAGCAGTTCCTTTAGTATCTCTTGCAGAACTGGTTTGGTAGAGGTGTATTCTTTTAGACTTCTTTTGTCTGGAAAATTCCTTATTTGGCCTTCTATCTTGATTGAAAGCCTTGCTGGGTATGGTAGCCTTGGGTGCAGGCCTTTGGTTCTCATTACTTGGAATACTTCTTGCCATTCTTCTCTGGCTTGGAGCATTTCCATTGAGAAGTCAGCTGCTAACCTTATCGGAGCTCCCTTGTATGTTACTTCCTGTTTCTCCCTTGCATCCTTTAAGATTCTCTCTTCGTCTTGGACTTTTGCCATTTTAATTAAGATGTGTCTTGAAGTGGGCTTCTTTGGGTTCCTCTTGATTGGGACTCTCTGTGTTTTCTGGATTTGTGTTACTTTTTCTCTCAACAATTTAGGGAAGTTTTCCATCATTACTTTTTCAGATAGGTTTTCTATCCCTTACTCTTCTTTTACTTCTAGTATCCCTATTATACAGATGTTATTATGTTTCAATTGTCTTGCATTTATCTTATTCGTTCTTCATTGTTCTGAGCCTTTTTTCCTTTTCTTGGTCTTTCTGGATGTTTTTTTCTACTTTGTCCTCCAATTCGCTGATCCAATTTTCTGCTTCATTGATTCTGCTTTTCATTCCTTCTACTGTGTTCTTCAGTTCAGAAATTGTATTCTTCATTTCCTCTTGGCCCTTGTTGATAGTTCCTATTTCCTTTTTCATGTTGATATAGTTTGTAATGAGTTCATCATAACTTCCCTGTATTTTCTGGTAGCTCATTGAGAGCTCATGGAGCTTCCTGACAACCATTCGTCGAACTCAATATCTGATAGTTGAGTTGCCTCCATTTCATTTAGCATTCTTTCTGGTTTTTCCTCCTTTCCTTTCATTTGGAGATTGTTTCTTTGTCTTCACATTATTTTTGAGACTCTTCTTGTTAGTCTCAGCTTCTTAAATTGATCTGCCTGGCTTCCTGGGTTTTTGGTGTTAACTTCTGTGGTAGAGTGCCTGTGAGATTCAGTGGTGCAGTCTCCTTTGAGTATCCTGGTGTTCACTACAGCTTCCACTGTCCCAGCTGTTGGGATGCCCCCTCTTTGGATCCAACTCTGTTTTTTTTACAGTTCCTTGTTTTTTGTCTCATTCATGGGTATTTAAAAAGAGGAAAGAAATAAATGAAAAAATAATAAAAAGATGAAGAAGAGATAAAGTTGGAAAGAAAGGAAGAAGGAATAAAACACAAAAGAAGGAAGGAAAAGCAAAAGGAACTGAGGGATAAAAAACATTTAAAAAATAAAAAATATTTAAAAATATGTATATTAAAAAAAACAAAAACAAAACAAAACCCCCCACACCCTCTTGCTGGTTTTAAACTGGACAAGCTGGTTTTTCTCATCTTGCTGGCTGCAGCAGGCTGAGGAGTGACGGTATCGCTTTTGCTTTTCTCCTTCTTCAGCACTCAGTCAGCTTTGGGCTACTGTTCCCAGGGCTAGCTGCACACTCTCCCCAGAGCTAGGCATGCACTCTCCCCATTGCTAGCATGGCACCTGTCCGCACAGGGCCTGATGCGTGGCATCTGAGCCTCCTGGGGAGTGCACCCTTTCCCAAGTTTATGGGTGTGAGCTCGGGTCTCCTACGGGGCATGCCCCCACCCTGAGTTTATGGGAGTAGGTTTCAGATTTCCTGCTTTGTGTCCACTCACGACAATGTTCTGGGAGTGCGCTCCAGGTTTCCCGTGGGTCATGTGCACTTCCTGTGTTCACATGTGTGGGCTCTGTTTCTCCCATGGATCGCTCGCCAGATTCCCAGTGTGGGCTCCGGGTCTTCCATAAAGCCTCCTCCTCCAGTTGCGGGTGCCTGTGGTTGCTTTGGTGCCTCTGGTCGCGCAGCCCTATCCAGTGGCGCATGGGCACCTCTGGTTGCAGGAGCTCCAGTGCCACCGCCCCAGCATGTTTGCTACTCAGACCTTAACTCCTCTCTGTAGGACTTAAGCAACCAGGTCTCTTTCAGCGCTGCTCAAACCTTGTTTGTCTGGGGAGGGAGTGGTTGACCAGGCTCCCTCCTGAGAGCCCTGTGGCAGACCTGGCAACCCTCCCTGCTGATCCCTGGGCTCTTATTTTCCTGAAGTACTCTCCTTACTGTCTTGTTTTTCAATGTCTGCTACAATTTTCAATCTCCTATTTTCAAATATGCTGTGTTACTGTTGTTTGTTTGCTCTGTTCCTCTGTAGATTGGTCCAGTTTTTCTCCCATGTGTAGGGGGAAGTAGAATCTGCTCCCTCCTACCATGCCACCATCTTCCTTCCCCTAATTCTTTTTTATTTAGATGTGTTTTATTTTTTCCCTTCTGATTGCTAGTGTAATTATTCCAATGCTATTTTGAGTAATGGAAATGAAAGTGAATGTTCCTCACTTGTTTTGATTTTTCAAGAGATTACTTTCATTATTTCACAATTGAGTATATAGTTAGTCATGAGGTAGTCACATGTACTCTTTATCAAGCTGAGATTGTTTCCTTGTGGAAGCCTTCTGTGAAATATTTTTATCAGTAATGAATAGAGTATTCTACGTCTTTTTCTGTATTTCTTGAATATTCATATGAATTTTTTGAAGTGGTGAATCACATAATTGGTTTCTGGATGTTGAGCCATTCTTGCACTGCTGGTATAATTCACACTTGTTCAAGGTGTGTACTCTTATTACTAAATATTTCAATTTGGTTTAGTACAATTTTCTTGACAATTTCAATTTGTACATTTATCAAGAATATAGGCCTGTAAGTCTCTGTAATCTTTTTTTGCAGTTTCTTGCATTAGATTTGGTATCAAAGCAATGCTAGCCTCTTAAGATAAATTGGTGAAGGATATGTACTAATCATTGTTGTCATATTTGTTAGAATTCCCCCATAAATCTCTGTGGGCTTGGGCTTCTTTTTGGGTGTTTTAGTTACAGATTCAAATGTATTTCTAGTCATCAGTTTGTTCAGATAGTGTGATTTGTTGTGATTTAGCCTTCAAAGGGAGTAAGATTTAAAATTTTTCCATTTTATTAGATGGTCCAATGTGTCGTACATAATTGTTGATGATATTCTTTTTTATTTATTTTTTTATTTATTTTATTATTTTTTTTTTTTAGATTTTATTTATTTATCTTTAGAGGGGAAGGGAAGGAGAGAGGGAGAGAAACATCAATGTGCGGTTGCCTCTTGTATGTCCCCTGACGGGAACTGGCCTGGCAACCCAGGCATGTGCCCTGACTGGGAATCGAACCGCGATCTTTCGGTTCGCAGGCCCGCGCTCAATCCACTGAGCTACACCAGCCAGGGCTGTTGATGATATTCTTTAAAAATTCTTTGTGTTTATGTAGTGTTCATTGTTGTTTCCCTTTTTCCTGCTTTTATTACTTTTTGTTTTCTCTCTTTACTGCTTGATGGGTCTTATTAGAGGCTTTTCAAATTTATTCATCATTTCAAAGAAGGAGCCGTTAGTTTTATTTATCTTTACATCTTTATTTTTTTATTATGGCACTGATCTTTGTTTTATTTTTAATTCAACTTATGTTTTTGTTAATTCTTTTTTAATGTATTTAGAAACTCAAATGATTTTATTGAAATTTTTCTGGTCTTTAGTTAGAAGTGTATTGTTACAGTCTCCTCCTATATGAGCTTTTCATAAATGCACATTTTCCAAGACCATATTTGAATTTTTATTTGTCTCACTGTAGTTGTAATTTTTCCGTTTCTTTTAATATATTCTATTTATTTATTTTTAGACTGAGGAAGTTAGGAGAAAGAGAAGTTTTCATTTAAAATGAAAAGAAAACCAACCTTATAGGAAAACATATTAGCCAATGATACCTCAGATAAGGGTTTGATCTCCAAAATATATGAAGAACTCTCATGATTCTACTCCAGGAAAACAAAAAACCCAATTAAAACATGGGCAGAAGACTTGAACAGACACTTCTCCAAGGAGGACATACAGAGGGCCCAGAAACATATGAAAACATGCTCAGCAGCACTAGCCATCAGAGAGAGGCAATTTGAAACCACAATGAGATGCCACTTCACCCCAGTTAGAATGGTCATCATAAACAAATCAACAAAGAAGTGTTGGAGAAAATGCAGAGAAAAGGGAACCCTGGTGCACTGTTGGTGGGAATGGAGGCTGGTACAGCCACTGTGGAAAACAGTATGGAATTTCCTCAGACAACTAAAATTGGAACGGCCTTTTGTACCATCAATTCCAGTGCTGGGATTATACCCTAAGTGCACTGAAACATCAATTTAAAAGAACCTATGCATCCCAACATAGCAGCACAATTTACAATAGCCAAGTGCTGGAAGCAATCTACATTCCCATCAGAAGATGAGTGGTTCAAAAAACTATGGTACATTTACACAATGGAATTATATGCAGCAGAAAGAAAGAAGGAGCTCCTATACTTTCATCAGCATAGATAGAACTGGAGAGCATTTTGCTAAGTGAAATAAGCCAGACAGTGAGGGTCACATACCATATGATCTCACCTTTAACTGGAATATAATCAAGAAAAGCAAAAAACAAAGAGAATATAACCAGAGATACTGAAATTAAAAACAGTCTAACAATAGACAGAGAGGAGGAGTGCAGGGACAATGCATGGAAGGGTTTTCAGGAAGAACTATAAAGGACACATGGACAAAACCAACGGTGGAGGGTGGAAGCCAGGTGGGAGGTGGGGGGAAATGCAGACAACTGTAATTGAACAAAAATAAAGTAATTAAGAAAATATTTCAAAGAATGCTAATAGAAGGTAAGGTCTAAGCTTGATAACTGCTGTATATAACAGCCTAACAGCTCCAATAGTGCTCAATTGTGAAATAATGAAAACATTTTTAAAGATGAAAACCACAACAAGAATACCATTACTATCATTAAAAATAATAATGGAATATTTAGACATAGCAATTAAAAAGTAAAAATAAATAAAATGCATCTAAATAAAGAAGAAAGAAAAATGTGAACATTTGTAGATGACTTGATACTCTATACGGAATCTTTCTTCTTTCTTTTCTTCTTTTATTGTTGTCCAAGTACAGTTGTCTCCATTTTCCCTTCACCACTTCCCTCAGCCCAACAATGCCCACCTCCAACCCTTGGTCCTACCTTCTTTTGGTTTTGTCCATGTGTCCTTTATATATGTCCCTGAAAAATCTTCTCCATTTTTCATCTCATTATCCCCTTTTACCTCCCCTCTGGTTACTGTCACATTGTTCTTAATTTCAATGTCCCTGATTATATTTTGCTTGTTTGTTTATTAGGTTCCACTTATAGGTGAGATCATACGGTATTTGTCTTTCACTACCTGGCTTATTTCACTTTACATTATCATTATTCTCTCCAATTCCATCCACACTTTTGCAAAGGGTAGGAGCTCCTTGTTTCTTTTTGCTGAATAGTATTCTGTTGTGTAAATATACTGAGGTTTTTTGATCCATTCATTTACTGATGGGCACTTAGTTTGCTTCCAGCACTTGGATTTGTGAATTTTACTGCTATGAACTTTGGAGTGCATAGGTTGTTTTGAATCGGTGTTTCAGTGTTTTTAGGGTATAATCCCAGCAGTGGCATTGCTGAGCCAAAAGGCAGTTCCATTTTTAGTTTTCTGAGGAAATTCCATACTGTTTTTCACAGTAGCAGCACCAGTCTCCACTCCCATCAACAGTGCACTAGGGTTCCCTTTTCTCCACATCTTCTCCAACACTTGTTGTTTGTTGATTTGTTTATGATGGCCATTCTGACCAGTGTGAAGTGGTATCTCATCATGGTTTAAATTTGCATGTCTCTGGTGGTTAGTGATGCTCATCATCTTTTCATATGTCTCTGGCTTCTCTGTATGTCCTACTTGGAGAAGTGTCTGTTTCATCCTTTGCCCATTTTTTAATTGTGATATTTGTCTTCTTCTAGTGAACTCGTGAGAGTTCTTCATGTATTTTGAAAATCAAACCCTTGTCCAAAGTATCATTGGCAAATCATTCATTTTCCCACACAGTTGGTTCTCTTTTCAATTTGATGCTGTTCTCTTTAGCCAAGCACAGATTTTTAATTTAATAAGATCCCATTTCTTTATACTTTACATTATGTCCCTTACTCTAGGAGATATATTGGTGAAGATTTTCATGGATGGAATATCTGAGATTTTTTTTGCCTATGTTTTCTTCTTGGACTTTTATGGTGTCAGGACTTATATTTAAGTCTTTTGTCCACATTGAATTTATTTTTGTGTATGGTGTAGGTAGGTGATCGAGTTTCTTCCTTTTTTTAATGTAGCTTTCCAGCTCTCCCAATACCATTCATTAAAGAGGCTCTTTTTACTCCTTTCTATGCTTCTAACTCCTTTGTCAAATATTAATTATCAACAGAAGCATGGGTTTATTTCTAGGTACTCTATTCAGTTCCATTGGTCTATGTGTCTGTTCTTACAACCCTACCAGAGTGTTTTGATTAAACTGATCTTTTGATACAGTTTGATATCGGGTATTATGATCCCTCCTACTTTGTTCTTCTTTCTCAAAATTGCTGCAACTATTCAGGGTCATTTAAGGTTCCACATACATGTTTGAAATATTTGTTCTATATCTGTGAAATATGTCATTGACATGTTAATAAGAATTGTGTTTAATGTATCAATTGCTTTGGCTGAAGGAATACATCTACCTCTGCAAAAATATTTCACCCCCCAAGATCTCAGTATCAATGGCATATGAATAAGTATTACTAAGAATGTAAAGAGATTAAGACTATTGTAAGAAAAGAGAGAATTAATCTATAGTATAAATTCTAGTGAATTATTATGCACTAACTGCTGGATAAGAAATGAACATTGAAAAGCTATGCAGGAAAGAAAATATCACTAATCATCAAGAACCACAGTTGATTTAGTCTCAGTAGCCTTCAGTATTTAGCACTGTTTTTGTTTTTTTTCCTTTCTGGATCTTTTTCTAGTGGTGTCAGATGTTGACCCTGTCTGACCTTAGATAGCCTGCTCTGTGATTACCAGAGATCTGTTGTCTACAGTTTTCTCTTTCAGTTGTTAATTAGTCACTTTGTACTCAGCAGCCAGGCTTAAGCCCCATGGGGCGGGGCAGGATTCCTCCTGGAGTTGTGGCTATTGTTTCCCTTCAGGCTGCTGCTGCCTGAGGGGTGGATGGGGGAGAGGTGTCTGCCTAAGCAGGATGGGTGTTGCAGTATGGGAGTTAACTAAGCACCCTAATCCATGTGGCTGATTGGCTGACTTCTCTGTAATGCATATATTATTCTGTTTCTTTTCCTGTATCTCTTGAATATTCATGTCATTATTTTTGATGTGTTGAATCACATCGATTGTTTCCTGGATGTTGAGCCTTTCTTGCATTGCTGGTATAATTTACCCTTGATCAGGATGTATAATCATTTTAATATATCACTCAATTTGGTTTGGTATATTTTGTTGAGAATTTCAGTGTGTACATTTATTAAGAATATAGGTCTGTAAGTCTATTTTTTCCATTCTCTTGGGTATCACAGTAATGCTGGCCTCAGAAAACAAATTTGTAGGTGAACTTCACCAATTTATGGCTTAGTTGAGAAGGATATGTACTGGTCATTTTCTAAATATTCATTAGAATTCCCCTGTAAATCTCTCTGGGCCTGGGATTTTCTTTTTGGGTGTTTTGATTACTGATTCAAATATATTGCTAGTAATAGGTTTGTTTAGATAATGTGATATGTCATGATTTAGCCTTCAAAGTGGGTATGATTTAAAATTTTTCTATTTTAATAAATGGTCAAATTTGTTATATATGATTGTTGATGATATTCTTTAAAAATTCTTTTTGTTTTTGTAGTGTTGATTGTTGTTTCTTTTTTCTGGTTTATTTATTTTTGTTTTTTCTCCTTACTGCTTGATGTGTCTTATTAGAGGCTTTTCAAACTTATTTACCATTTCAAAAAAGGAGCCATTAGTTTTATTAGTTTTTACATTGTTTTTCTTCTTTATTATGGCACTGATCTTTGTTTTATTTTTATTTCAAGTTACTTTTTGGTTTGTTACCTCTTTTTCTAATGTATTTAGGAACTCAAATGACTCCATAAAGAACAAAACTTTTTTTTTCTTTAGTTAGACTGTATTGTTATAGGCTCCTTTTATAAAAGCTTCTGATAAATGCAGGTTTTCTAAGATTGTACTTCAATTTTTATTTGTCTGAGTGTAGTTGTGGGTTTTCTCTTTCTTTTAATTTTTAAAAAGATTTAATTAATTTATTTATTTTAGACCAGGGGTAAGGAGAGAGAGAGGGAGAGAAACATCAATGTATTTTTGCCTTCACATTCCCACTACTGGGGAATGGGCCTGCAACCCAAGCATATTCCCTGATTGGGATTCAAACCAGTAGCCCTTTGGTTTGCAGGCCAGATCTCAGTCGACTTAACACCAGCCAGGGCTTTTTATTTTAATTTTTGGCTTGTTGAGTGTTTGGTAGTATGTTGATTAATTTCAAAATATATTGCTTCTTTTTTTTTTCCCCCCTTATATTTGATTTCCAGTTACTTACCACTGTGGGCAGAAAATATGGGTAATATAGCCCTACCTGGTGTTTCTCTGTGAATTGAGCACTGGCCTATGAATGAAGGATCACCAGTATGATTACCTATCAGGGCACATGCATGGGCTGCAGACCAGGTCCCCAGCTGGCAGGGGTGGGAGGTGCATGTGAGACAACCACACACTAGTGTTTCTCTCCCTCTCTTTTTCCTTCCCTTGCACCCTCTCTAAAAATAAATGAATAAAATCTTTCAAAAAAGATAATGAAAATATGGTTAATACAACTTTAAACTTTTAAATTTATGGAGGGTTTTTCTTCTCCTAGTACAAGATCTATCTTGGAAAGTCTTCCATGTGAAATAGAGAATAATGTGTACCCTGCAGTTTTAAATGCAATGGTCTATAAATATCTATCAAGGAAACCTGTTTTGCAGTTAGTCTAATTCTATGTTTTTAATTATCTAAAACACATTGTTTTAAATTAAGATTATTCTTCTTTAATCATTCCATACCACATTTAATTCTCAAAAGGAACCCTTGAAATAAATGTTTTTTTAACTCAGCATTACAAAAGAGGAAAGTAAAAGGCCTTTTAGCTATTTTAAATTTACAACACCATTAATAGCATTTCCAATTTTTCATTCAGGAACTGTCTGTTTCCCCAGCCATCCATATCTAGTAATAATATAGTAAGGAAGTTTAAATAGATTAGCAAGATGGATGGAAAGGAGAAAGTGGCTCTAGCAAGGGCTCTTAGCAGTGTTTTTACACCTGACTGTGGATCTGAAGTTCACAAAGTCTAGCCACAGGTTGTCTACATGGCACAGGATGAAGATGATATAGTTGATCAGGCAAAGGCATTAGAAAAAGGCCAGCAGTTAAAGTGTAATAAAATAACAAAGTGGCAACAAGTTTAGAAAGGGGTTGGACCAAATCCAGGGTATTTTCATGCCCTTCTCAGCCATATGCAATTCTTTCTTCCTCAGGACATATACTAAGAAAATGGCAGGTGCTTTCTCTGGACTCAAAGACCATTAGCCTATATCTATTGTCTTGTGATCCTTCACTTAAGTCCACATTTGGAAAATGCCTCCAGTTACAAAGCATTCTAAGAAAATACCACATATGACATATGTGGAGGAACTATAAAGTGATGCATAGTTTGACTGCCAGATCCTCTGACAAAAACTGAAAATCAATTGTTGTATCTGCTTTTTTTCTAGTGAGTTATGGTAAATGTTTCAGGGAGGGCCTACTTGAATGAGGTATATAAGGTAAAGAGTTGAAGGAGTGAACTTCATGCAAAATGATACCAAATATCTGAGTGGGCCTAGGGATTTTCAGCTACCTCTGTAAAACCCTAAACAGGCCACACCAAAACCAAAAACCCAGACTAGATAAATGGCATCTGAAGCTCCTTGACAGTTTGCTTTCCAGGTGTTTTTTTTTTTTTTTTTTTTCAAACACCTGGAATGCTACGGGCAAGCGAAGGTGGAGGCAGAAGGCCTTCTATGAGTGAGTGGAAATTTATAAAGATCAAAGAGCACAGCAGGCCCAGCAATATGCTCTGCAAAACTAAGTACCAGGTAAAAAACACCAACCATGGCTGATCCATTATATCCTTCCAAATACATATAAAATATATTTTCTAACAATTTGCACAAAAGCAAACAGGCTCAGAAAGATGAAGATTTAGACCCATGGAATATCCTAGAAATGGGCAGTGTCACCATGTGACATGGAGTTGGCCAGTGCTCACCTAGTGAAAAACTGGCCCATGATATTTTGGGTGCTGTTGAATGTCAGAAAGGAAAAAAAGGTAGGTAGTCATGTAAATGAAGGTCCTTTGGGTGAAGTTTAGTACCATGGACACTACGGGCCCTTCAGCATTATGCCTTCAGAGAGACCTAAATGTGTAAGCCTCATCCATGGATGAACTAATGTCATGCCTGCAATAAATGATACAAAAAGGGACATAATTTCAGCCACAGTACATTTAACAAGCAGAAGAATAAACTTCCAGAGATTACCAAGGAACACTTAGCACTTCAGAGATGTTTTTGTGGGGACAGGTGTGCACAAGATGAAAACAAACTCTAAGCTATAAATGTATAATTTGAGTTTAATGGTGAAAAAAATTATTCAATTATTGTTTTCAAGACTTTTTGTTAGCTGAGGAACAGTGGGCTCCCCTTTATGGGTAGTCTCTATTAAGAGCATTGTCTCACTGAGTCTGAAACCAAAACCCTGATTAGAGAAATAAGAATGGGAGACAACTGTACTTGAAGAACAATAAAAAAACAAATAAAATACAATTAAAAGTGAATAAATAAAGAGTGCAATAAAAAAGAAAGGCTGAGAAATTATTAAAAAAAAGAAAAGAGTGGCCTTAAGATTTCAAATTGTCCCTCAAAGGCTTACAGGCCTGAACTACAAACCCCCTAAAGTCTTGAAGAACCACATTTGGTTTAAGCTCTGAACCTTCATCTACCTGTGAAATGGAGGGTAATATCTGCATAATGACTTTCCTTCCCAATCTGGGGACAGTGTGCTGGAACAAAATGCACAATAAGAACCTTCTTGGTCTCAAATGAAAATACTGATTGCTTTTGGTTTACTTTAAATTGAATTTTGATACTCTTATTATGGAGATTCCAAATTTCTAAAAGTGGCAAATACTTAATGAGTTTTGGAAGAGAAATAGCACATTCCAACAAGGAATGTGTGTGACAACTCAGGATGGAAGAAATATGTTTTGCAGGTAACCCAGCTTACAGGTGCTTCAAAGTATCATTAAAACCAGTGTTCATCAATGACCGATGGAAAAAACACATTTAAGGACTAGAATACAAGGATAGTTTCCATTTAAAAGAATGATAAATTCACAGTCAGGCTGTTTGCAATAAAGTAGCTAAAATCACAGAGAGATGATAATGTGATAACTCCAGCCTATTCAGTTTGGAATCAGGCTATAGCTACAATATATATAAATATTTCATCTGGCTATCTTTCTATGCACAGCCCCTTTTCTGAGTGAATTTATTGAGACAAACTGTAGTTTGATACCAACCTTTCTATGTACAACCATGGCTTACATGACTACCTACCTGCTCACTTATCTGGCATAACACCAAACAACACATTCCAGACCTGCCTTTCAGAAAGTGGGCACTGGTCATCCCCTTGGCTCAAGGTGACTCTGCCAATATCTAGTTTGTTTCATGGGAGCATCCCATCATCTGCATGAGATGCAGTTTGCATCTCTGAAAACTGGGTTGTGTAAAATAAAGCTTGTGTAATTTTAGATGGATTAAATGGATCAATCATGGCAGGTTTCCCCTTTATGCTTCTTCCTGCAGAATGTGCAGCTGGCCCAGCTGTGGGTATTGTATTTCATAAATTTCAACTTCCCATAAAATCATTTACCTTTCTCCTTATTTACCTATGGCCATTATGAGTTTTAAAAAGTATATGAAAAGCAACCCTCAAGGAGCTTGTGATGCCAATTGTGGGGTCCTGGTTTGTGTTTTGCGGTGGCCAGATAAAGCATTCACTCAGGCAGCAAAAATTCCAAGGCCCACTCAGATTTTTGATATGATTTTGAAATGACTTCATTCATAAAACTCTGCATTATAAATCTGCTAATGTAGACACATTCTGAGACAGCTTGCAACACTAGTGAAGGAGGCAGAACAAAATCTATTAACTTCAGTTATAGTAGGAGAGTCAGACAGTTGTAGAAGACATTTGAAATCTCTTGCCATAGGTCACTTATCATATTTTCATAGCATTTGTAGCATCTGGTGGCATTTTTCCAATGGTGACTAGTGGGGTGGATCAGGATGGATCACCGAACCATACACAAAGGGAGTGATTTTTGTGCTCAGAAGAAAAACCTCGTATTTCTACAGAACATAGGTTTAATTGGACAGCATTAGTTTGTGGGTAAGGAAGCCATAGCAGAACCCTAGATTTGCTCCAAGTCCATCCTTATTTTGTGTCTTCTTCTATTTGATCTCATTACAAGTGCCGGCTCCACAGGGTGTCCATCACCATTACCATCACCATCATTGGTTTGTGCCATAAGAGGACATGTAGCAAGACCCTGTAAAGTCAAGTCCCAGAGTCACTTGTACAAAACCTGGTTAGAACCACTGATGAGAAAGCCCATTTCTTTTCCAGGTTTACCCAAACTCTCCTTGAGTTTTTTTCTACACTTATAGAGGATATGAAGAGCTAAAAAGGTATATAATTCTAGGTCTAAAATTTTGGAACTGCCAGAGATAGATGGTCATTTTAATGTACAAAACTTATCTTTTGTGATTTTTATCTGAAATACTGAGATTAAAATGGACTTGACTCAAAATGTCCTTGTGATAATAAACATGGAGTGAAATTTTGCAAAGCAGTAATTTTAATTTATAATACTATATGTTAATAAATTAATTACAAATAATGGCCTAAATTGCCACATTAAAACACTTGATATCATAAATATTTATAAAGGATTTTATTGCCCTAGCTGGTGTGGCTCAGCATAGTGAGTGTCAGCCTGTGAACTCAAAGGTTGCTGACACATGCCTGGGATGCATGCCAGGTCCCATTTGGGGAGCACTTGAGAGGAAACTGATCAATGTTTCTCTCACACATTTATGTTGCTGTTCCTTTCTTTTCCCTCAACTCCTCTCTCTCTAAAAGTCAATAAATACAATCTTTTTTTTAAAAAAGACTTCTATTAATAATTTACTATGAAAATACCTCTGTAAGTTTTATTGCCTAAAAGAAAAAAACACTTCAAACACACGGCATTTGAATTTTAATGTAACAGTTTTTAATTTGCATTTCTCTAATGATTGTTGACATTGAGAATCTTTTCATATGTCTATTAACTTTTTTGCCTCTTTGTGGAAGTATCTATTTAGGTTCCTTTCCAAATTTTAAAATTAGATTGCTTCTGTTTTGGTGTTGATTTTCTACATTATTTATAAATTTTGGATGTAAAACCCTTATCAGATATATTGGCAAATTCCATTATTTTCCTTTTCTAACCACGTTGATGTGATCATGGGCCAATCTGTACATTTCACCTTATGGACACCCAGTCACTGAGGGAAATTGGATAAAGTGTGAAGGATGGCAAAACTTGCTGACATTCCTACCTCCCCCAGAGGCATCACATTTCTCTGAGAGACCCTAAACTATTTCTCATCAAAGCCTCTGATGATCTCTTACATATCCACCTGTTCCCATTTTTTTTTTTTTTTTTTTTTTGGTGGATTCTTTGCCCAGACAGGATGTGAATAAGGTCAAATTGCCATCTGGCTACTAACTTGGTCCACACCCACATGCCATGCAAAAAAGTGATCCCAGGGTACAGACAGAACATGTGAGGTTGGGGATGAAAGCACAGTGGTAGGGAAGATTTATGGAAGGATTCCCCCAAAATGAAGTCCTAGTACCTTCTTGCTACCTTATATCCAAAGCAACTGTGACAGTGCCCTCATCCACTCTCTCCAGTGTTATTCTATGGTTTTTTAAAAACAGTTTGAAGAGAACATGTACTAATTACCCTTTAAATATTTGGCAGACTTCACCTATAGACCACCTGGTCCTGGGATTTTGTTTTTTGGGAGTTTTGGTTATGGCTTCACTTTCACTGCTGGGAATTGTTCTATAGACTTTCACTGTTCCTTTCTAGTTGAGCCTTGGGAGGCTTTATGTTATTGAGGAAACTCCATTTTATCTAGATTGTCAAATGTGTTAATGTGTAATTGTTTATGTTTTTTCATGATTTTTTAAAAATGTGGCATCCTTTGAGATTTTCTTTGTCATTTTTATATCTATTTTATTGATTATGCTGTTACAGTTGTCCCATTTTTTTCTCCTTATTATTCCCCTCCACCCTGTACCCCACCTCCCACCAGCACTCCCCCACCTTAGTTCATGTCCATAGGTCATACATATAAGTTCTTTGGCTTCTCCTTTTCCTATACTATTGTTAACCTCTCCCTGTCTGTTTTGTATCTAGCATTTATGATTCTTATTCCCTGTACCTTTACTCCCATTTCGTTCCCCACCCCCCACTGATAACCTTCAATATGATCTCCATTTCTGTGAATCCATTCCTTTTCTAATTGTTTGCTTAGTTTGTTGTTTTTGTTTTGAGGTTCGGTTGTTGCAAGTTGTGAGTTTATCATTTTACTGTGCATATTTTTATCTTCTTTTTCTTAGATAAGTCCCTTTAACATTTCATATAATAAGGGCTTCGTGATAATAAACTGCTTTAACTTGACCTTATCTTGGAAGCGCTTTATCTCCCCTTTCATTCTAAATGATAGCTTTTCTGGATAGAGTAATCTAGCTTGTAGGTACTCGACTTTCGTGATTTTGAATACTTCTTTTCATCGCCTTCTTGCCCATATGGTTTCTTTTGAGAAATCAGCTGAGAGTCTTATGGGAACTCCTTCATAGGTAACTGTCTCCTTTTCTCTTGCTGCTTTTAAGATTCTTTCCTTATCTTAGCCCTGGCTGGTGTAGCTCAGTGGATTGAGCGCGGGCCTGTGAACTGAAGGATCGCGGTTCGATTCCCAGTCAGGGCACATGCCTGGGTTGCCAGGCCGGTTCCCGGCAGGGGACATACGAGAGGCAACTGCACATTGATGTTTCTCTCCCTCTCTCCTTCCCTTCCTCTCTAAAGATAAATAAATAAAATCTAAAAGGAAAAAAAAATACTTAAAAAAAAAAGATTCTTTCCTTATCTTTGATCTTGGCTAATGTATTTATGATGTGCCTTGGTGTGTCCTTCCTTGGGTCCAACTTCCTTGGGACTCTCTGAGCTTCCTGGACTTCCTGAAAGTCTGTTTCCTTTGCCAGATTAGGGAAGTTCTCCTTCATTATGTTTTCAAATAACTGTTAAATTTCTTGCTCTTCCTCTTCTCCTTTAGGTACCCCTATGATTTGTATATTGGAATGTTTAAAGATGTCCTGGAGGTTCCTAAGCCTCTCCTCATTTTTTTGAATTCTTGTTTCTTCATTCAGTTCTGGTTGAATGTTCATTTCTCCCTTTTGTTCCAAATCATTGATTTGAGTCCTGGTTTCCTTCCTGTTACTGTTAGTTCCCTGTACATTTTCCTTTATTTTGCTTTGCATACCCTTCACTTCTTCCTCTATTGTGTGACCATACTCAAGCATTTGTGTGAGCATCCTGATTACCAGTGTTTTGAACTGTGCATCTGATAGGTTGGCTATCTCTTAATCACTTAGTTGTACTTTCTCTGGAGGTCTGATCTGTTCTTTCCTTTGGGTTGTACTTTTTTTGTCTCAGTGTGTCTTTATGTAGTAAGGCCTGGAGCCATAGGTATTGACTGGGGTGGGGGCAACTTACATCACTGTGTGGTGGGGCTGTATGTTGGGGAGGAGTCTGAGAGGAACCATTGCTGCTTGCCTGACTCTTGGGTGCTTTCAGTTACATACTCTGCTACCCACAAGGAAGTTGGGCCTTTCTGGTGCTGATTCCTGCATGAGTTGTTTTGTGTACATTCTAGGACCCTGTGGGTCTTTCCAATGGACCCTCCTGTGAGTCTAGGAGTTTCTCCTGCCACCTAAACCCCCAAAGGTTTTTGCAGTCAGTGGTTTTAAGGCTTTATTTCCTCAGGCTGGCCCCCTGGATTGCATGGTCTGTCTTGCTCCCCAGGTGTTTCTCCCAGTTTATCCACATGCAAATGTGGGACCACCAGCTCCACCAGATTCCACCTCACCTGGTCCACCAGCACTGCCTCGCCTGCCCCAGTGCTACAGCCAATGCCTTGCTTTGAGTACTCTCCACTGTGTCTGCCAGTCTCCGCTCCTCTTCCCTGTGTGGGAGGGGTCAGAGAGAGAACAATGCAGCTCACCTGCTTGGCTCTAGTCCACTCTCCAAGGAACGCTTGTGTGAGACTAGGAGTTTCTCCCATTGAGACCACCTCCACCATACTCCACAGTCAGCTCTGAGTGTCAGTTTCCCATTCATCCAGCCCCACCCATGAGTTACAAAGCATCACCATGGGTTCTCTCCATCTGCCTGTCTTACCAGTCTGGTTGTTTTGGTTGACTGTTTCTTTAATTCCATGGTTGTCAGAGTTCCACGCAGTTTGATTTTCTGGAATTTCAGGTTGTTTATTGATTTTAGTTTGGTTGTTATTTTCCTTTCAGTTGTTTGAGGAAGTGAAGGGTTTCTACCTATGCCTCCATCTTGGCTGGAATATGCATCTGGTTCTGAGTTCTTTTTTTTCTGAGGTTTAATTTCTTTGTTTTTTTTTAGAGGGTAATGGAGGGAGAAAGAGAGGGAGAGAAACTTCAATGTGTGGTTGCCTCTCACACACCCCCTAGTGGGGACCTGACCTACAAGGCAGGTATAATTATCCTTTTAGTTTTAAACCTACGTGGTGTCAGGTTGTTTATGCTCTCTCATTGCTCCTTCATAGTCCCTTGTTTCATTGACACTATAAGGATTTATCAGAAGTTTATTGGCCACATAAAGACTTGTCTATGCCTGTGTTATTTGCTCAAATTCTTTCCCTGTGGTCTATCTCACCAACTGAATTGTCTAATTACCTCTTTGCTAAATCTAAAATGTACATAATGAGGGTATCAAAACTGGAGTTACTGCAAAAGGAAGAACAATCAACATCCTTACTTTAAATTTTAAAAGTTATTATAATGTGTTTGTTTTTTGCACTGTGTCTCCAAATTGGAAAAGGATGACATCTTGCAGATCATTTTATTTCAAGTCAAGGGCAGATCAAGCCTCAGTAGCAAAGAGGGAATGTGGAGAGATGTGTTTTAGAGGATTGTCAGTTCTGACCTCAATGAGATTGAGCAGCCATTCAAATCCATAGCTTCTGTATTCTAGTCTCTATCCTCAGGATGTTTCTTGCAGATTCACTGAGACAAAGCTCTTAAGACAGATTTCCTACAGGAAAATCTGTTATTCCTCACCTAAGAAAATGCTTTGAAGGAAATAATTGTATGTATTTTTTCAATCCAGTTAACAGAAATTGTATATTTCCAGCTCAAAATATTTTTATGTGAAAAATCTCCATTCCTCCACCCATTTCTATAAAGAACTCAGAGTTTCTAGGTGATGTTCACACTATGATCTTTTTGGTGGTTCCTAGGGATGTTGCCTGCATTAGGTCTCTTTTCTACTTACTTAGTAGGATGATAACACCAGCTTATCTCTGAACAAAACTTGCATCTTGAGGGCTACCCAGGAGACGTTAGAAAGTGGCGTCCCATGTATCTATAGTACTTACCATTCAATGTAGAGCATCTATGTACATGACTACCTAGCTGTTCAGCTGTCTGGCATTGAATAACACACAGTGTATCGTGCACCAGCTTTCCACTAGGTGATTACTGGCTTTCTCAACAGCACAAGGTTACCCTGTCTACCTTTAGCTTCTATCTGAGAATATTCACCATCACTTTGAGCCTCAATTTGCCTCTCTGAAAGTGGGGAGTTAAATAAAACTTGTGTAATTTTTAGTGGGATTAATTGTATCAGCCATGGCCAGTTCATACCTGCTGCTTTGTTGTGCACAATATACTGATGGAAATACTGTGGGTCTTCATATTTATAACTTTCCAGTTTTTCATGGGAAGTTCTCTGCCTTTTTCCTCACTGTCCTATGGCCATTCAGACTTTGGAAAAGCACCTGTTAAGAAATGATATATGCTAATTTTCTCATCATGGATTTTGTCCTTGTGGCCAGATTAAGAATCTCTTGGGGCTGCAGAGGGTCATATATATATAACATCTTGTGGTATATAGCATCTTGTTGCATTTCTCTCTCTCTCTCTCTCTCTCTCTCTATATATATATATATATATATATATATATATATAGCCAATTAACAATTAACAACCAATGAGCTAAGATTTATACAGGTGGAATGGGAATAAGAGAGTACAAGGAAAGAAAGGAGAGCTTAAGTGATGTAAAGAGGAAAGAGAAGTAATTTTGAGAGGATAGAGGGAGAAGGAATACTAAGAATTTGGGGTGAAAAGCTAGCTGAGACAGGGAACAATTAACATTTAAAATGAAAAAAGGGAAACACAGCAGGAAGACAAAATGGAGTAGGAGAGTGGAACAGTGAAATCTGAGGTTTGAAATATAAAGATAGTCACTATCTGGAAATAAGATTGAAGAACTATAAGAACCATGACCTTATCCACTACCTATGAGCAAAAATTGATAAAGGTGGAGAGAGCATAAGGCTATTTTAAGAATGGGAGATAGAATGTGAGCTAATGACAATCACAAAGGGCTTTGAGAGGCTGGAGGGGAAGCAATAGTAATAGTGCAGAATAGAAACAAGTCATAGCAAGAGAGAAACTAGAATTTAAAAAACATAAACAAAGAAGGAAGAAGGAGGTAGTATGGAGTAAGAGAAGAGAAGAGTAATATATGAGATTTGAAATAAACTATATTATAAAACCTGGTGCCTTATTATTCCCAAACTTAAAGTATATGAAATTAATGTCAAACAGCTTTGCAGGAATGAAGATAGCATCTTGTTGCACCTGTCTCTATTTTCTCTGCTTTGCCAGCTTTAGTAAATAGGGGCCTGAGGAGCTGTGTAGCATGTAGTGTTGGTCAAAGGGCCTTTTTCTTCTTTCCCCTGAGGAAATGTGTACATTAGCAGAAAACTCCTGGGCCTGACCTCTTTGCTCTGCCAAGCCTATAATCCTACAGGTGGTAGTTGGGTTCACCTGTCTGTGAAAGGCTCTGGCTGAGTATAGCAAATCTGAGGCATTTAACTCCTACCTTCCAGACCCAAGCCTGCTGCTCTCTCATAGAAGGTTCTGCCTGAATTCTGCACTCTGCTATGTTTTCTTCTTACAATCCTCCCATTCAGTGATTTCTCTGCCCCTGAATTTTTTGGTTAGCAAAGCTGCTGAGCCCTGCCTGAGTGTGCTAGCCTGTGCGCCCAGGCCCCTGCCAAGTCTTGGGTATGTCTCAGCTCCCCTTTTAAAAGGGTGTCTCATTGCACCCCATGCTATAGTGCAGATCACTGGCAGTCTGTTCTGCCCATGTTCCCTCTCCCCCAAAATCACACAGTGTCTCACAGTCAGGACTGGCTACTTCCTTACAGGGCCTCCAGCAATTTTAGGTAAAGTTTCTCTCTGAATCTTTCCTGGATGGTGTTGGGAAGATCCCTTTGGCTCAGTAATAACTCAAGATAGCTGGCATACTGTCCCCTGCTCCCTCCAGAGAGTCTTTAGCCTCAGGCCTGCCTGTTCCCACTGTGCTGTTTCTGGAGCCAGCACCTCCCAGGCCTTCTTTAGCCACCCTGGTAGCTTGCAGGTCCTCAGCCAGTCTTCAGCAACCTGGACTTTGTGCAGCCAGCAGTGCTGGGCTGAGCAGCAGTGGTGGGCCATCTAGAAAACCCAGCCATTTGCCTCTTGGGTGCCCTGCAGACCAGCCCATTCCTGTGTACTCCTGCACACACCCCACATTCTCCTCCATGTATGCTCTCACTCACAAATGCTTTCACTCACTCTCCACTCTGAGTCCTGACTTCAAATTTGGTTTGTGTCTGAGAGCAGATGAACAGAGCTGCCCACTCACTACTCTGCCACCATCTTGGATTCTCCTCTTAAGCAGGAGGTTTTTTGAAAACCTCCTGCTTAGTCAACTGCTGAATGTCCTGCAGCTGCTGATGTAACTCTAGCTGTAATTTATCAATTTGTCCTTTTAAATCGGTAGAAAAAGTCCCTCTTAGGTGATGTTGAATATCACTTCAGGAGTACTGGATGGGATTGCACTTCAGGGTGGGTGATGTACAACCAAAGAATCCTGAATCAGAAGAGTCCAATTGGGTGGAAGTGGGTCGCTGCCAGGGAAGCCTTTTCTGATATGGGTACACCCTCCTTGTCAGCAGCTCCAAAGGTCCTTCTGAAGAGAAAACACAAGCATACCCTCTTCCCCAAGTTAATAGTGCAACTGGGCTTTCCCATTTTCCTTCCCCTAACAGGTCTTTGTATAAGACCAAGGGGTGTGGGACTGCAGGCCTGTTTTGCACAAGGTGTTTGTCTATGGGTGACTTTAAACTATTGAGAACAGGCTGATAGTCACCAGAGGGGAGAGGGGAGGGAATTTCAGGGGAACAGGGGAAGGGTTTACAGGAACAAGTATAAAGGACACATGGAAAAAAACTATGGGGGGTGGAAATGGGAAGGAGGTGGGGAGGGCTGGGGTGGTAGGCTGGGGTGGGAGTAAAAGACAGAAAACTGTACAAGATCAACAATTAAAATAAAAATTAAAAAAAAATTGTATGTATATATTGCCAGAATGGTTAAATTCCTGGGGGATATTTCCTGAATATATCCCAGGCCATTATTAGTCTTGATTTCTTGTGGACCGCCTCAGTGGCTGAAGACATCAAGCTCTAACATTCTTTGCTGATTCCCCAGTGAGGGGAGGAGCTCACAGAGCACCTGAGTTAGGGTCTGCTGAGAAAGATAGCCCCCCTGCTGTTTCTGCAAGCTGCAATGAGTTTGAGCAGCAAGTTAATTACTTGTTCTCAGGACCTGGTAGTTCCTAGGTCTAGAATGTGCAGTGTTTCAAAGACTTAGTGCTTACTATTCCTCTTATTTCCTTTCTATTTTCACTTTCTTAATTCCTTCCTTACAGACTATCTATGATTTACTTGAACTTTCTACAACATACATAATCTACATAACATTCTAAAATAGCATGAGTCTTTTAAAACTTAAGGCTGATTAGATTGCCAAATGTTTCACTTAAGGAGTATATTATGAAATGAATAGTTCAGGGATCCCTGACTGGAATTCCTTTTCCTGCTGCTTGCACCAGTTCTAAGTCTGCTGCTAGGTACCCACCGAGGTATGGAGCTTTGTGGAACCACGGCCCTGGTGTCAGACCCTAGTGGTTGCAACTGTGCTGGCATGTCAGGGACTGCACCCCCTGCTGACAGTGGGGAAAGATTTCTCCCGGTGCACACCAGGGAGATGGGGAGGCAAGGAAAACCAATCGCCCTCTCCACGCTGCTGCTTGACCCGGACAGAGAGACCCAGCCCCGACTTGCTGTGAGCCTGCACGCGCGGGCAGCTACAGCTGTGCAGTGAGTGTGTTCACCTGAGCTGCTGCTGAGCACACTGGACTGGCCATGAGGCTAAGGCAGCTGGTGTGAACCACAAGAAGGGCCTAGCTAGCCTGTATCTGTCTCTTCTCTTCCATATTTCCAAATCTAAAGGTCCCATATCTGGGATACAATCAGCAGCCATAAAAAAGCTGCTGAATTACCTGAAAACATTGCTCCTGTTCCTTAGAGCCCATTCTCCATGGTAGAGGATTCTTAGAAAGACTTAAAGAATTTTTTTTTAACAAATAAAAACCTTTTCTGAAATTCCTCCCACTGCAATCGTAGTGATTACAAAAGTAGTTCATTTTGCTTTTCCTCTGTCTGCACCTTTAAATTCTACTTCTTGCTAGTGAGGTGAGTGTAGTGGGTCAAATGTGCTGTTAGTGAAACAGTCAGGGAGGGGGGTATCGGACCTTCCAAGTACCCTAACCCTGCTTATGGGTTTTGGGTCCTCCCCAAGAGTTTAAGACAGTGAAGGAGGGGCTTGAAGTGCTAGGTGACCAACCTTTATATCGTGCTTCTCCAGATGAGCCTGAAGTTAGATTAAGCAGTGTTGGAGGTCCCTATAAGGCTCCTGCACGTCTCAAGAATTGATCCTCACAAGGCTGCAACTCTTGTGGAAAGACCCAATTTCTCGGGCTGAGAGGAGGAAGTGCCTTTTGTCTTTAGAGCTTGGCGAATGCCAAAAGCTCTCATACAAAACCTGTGACTAACACTAAATTCTTCTGGAAAGTGATCTTTGGAGTCCAGTCAAAACTGAAACACTCATTCACTATCTGCTTTTCCTTATGCAGGCAGATGGGGGAAAAGGCAAAATCGAAAGAACCACAAGAGGCGTCTTGAAAGAAAGAATTTGCTGAAATGCTTTTAAAATATCCCTGTAAATTGTTGTTGTTTTTTAAAGCCGATTAAAAGGAAAGTCTTTGCTCTTTCTCCCAAGCCTATACCTAGTTGGGAGTTGTGCCCCAGGGATGGCCTAGTGAGTGTTTTTACAGTGTCTCTCATTAGGTGGACTTTTGCTTGAGGCTGGCGGGAAACCTAGTGTTCTATCCGGTCCACGTACTACCAAAGCCTCTCATAGGTGTCTTGCAGTGGCTAGCGCCCTTGTGGCTTTTAACGGCTTGATCCGTAACTGTGAGATTGCAGCAGATGCTTGGGAGAGAGAGCAAGGCTCTTGCTTACTAAAGAAGGTACAGATGTTAAGCGGTCTCAAGAGAGGGTGACCTTGGAAGAAATCCCTTTTTCTCTGAAATCCAACATACCCTACAACCTTCCTGAAAAGCACTTGGTGCCGTCTGCCCTTACCTGAGCTGATGCATGCACTCCAACCAAGTTGGTGTGTTGACCACAACTGTGACTCATAGCCCTGGTCCCTGTTCCTGGGCCCCAGATGTGGTGGATCCTGGCTGGCAGGATCCGTGTACGTTGTGGCTGCTCATGAACAAATACACAGAGACAACAGAAGTCCTGTGGAGAAAAAGGGACAGCATGGTCACTCTGTGAAAGAGAGAGGGCGAGGGGGCCAGAGCGCTCAGTCCCTCCCTGGACAGGCTTTTATTGCTTTTCTGGGTACATTACATGGAGGTTAGTCCTCATTTACTGTACACAGGTTCACTGCAGGGGATTACCTTTTACAGATAACAAAGGAAAGAATGTTGCTAATTAATTCAAAGAGGAGGATGTTGCAGACCAAGGGGAAAAGTGGTTGAAGCGGTCACACTCCATACTTGGGAGGTTTAGCTCAGATTTCATGAAGTTGCAGTAAGCCCTTGCTGCCTCAATCCAGGGTGAGGGAGTTTTAGCAGAAGCAAGTCTCATAGCAGTCTGGGTACAATGCAGGCCTGATTCCCCATGGGAAAACCTATCTGCAGGTGTGGTCCTGTGTGTCACTTGCACCCCACTGGTTTTCCATGTGAGGGCTGAGCTACATTTTCACGACTTGCAAAATGGTTCCCCACATGTTTTGAACTCTGTATTTGGTGTATTGCTTGCCCCCATTTCATTTAGTTCTTTTTCTAGGGATTTTTTTTTCATCTGTGTTGTATTTTTTTGTTTACCCATATTGGTTGCCTCTGTGTACTTTTTCCTGTGTACTAGATGTATCAGCTATGTCTCACAGTCTTGGTGCAGCTGTCTTATGTAATAGATGTCTGGTGTGGCTCAGTGGAGTAGTTTTCTCTGATTATGTGCTCCAGGAATGTCTCTTTTGTGGGTTATGTGAACTCTCCTGTCATAGATGAGTCTTTTTTTACTGTTGACTCATCCATATGTGGGGTTGACCCACAGTCTGGCTGACTGTGTGAATCATCCTCAACAACAGTGTACAAGCTGTTATGAAGAGGCTGACCTGATGAAGCAGAATTTGCCCCAGCACGGTCTGGTGCTTGCAAAGATTTCCCTTTGGATGTGCTACTTTGGAGCTAATTGGGTCATGCTCTAAAGTGGTCTAACACCTGCCATTGGATGTATTGGTTCTGGGGCCTCTTGGGAGAGACTCTGGTGTAGGTTAATGTCCCATACTACCTGTGAATGAGCCTAAGCTGCCTGTTTTGGGATTCAAAGTGATCCACATTTGTGGATGCCTCTGCTGGGCCTAGGCTGCATGAGAGGAGCCAAGAGGAACACCAAGGCTGGCTTCCATCAGCACTGAGCCAGTTAGAGGTCTGCAAAAGGACACAGGCATTCTCACATGCCCCACCTCCTGCTGGTTGCCTGTTAGGCTCAGTCACTGAAAAAGCCTCTGGCAGTATGCAAGTTACATGATGTAGTTTCTCTGTGGATCACCATGTTGGGGTGAATGGTTTTCACCAGACTGTTACAATTTAAACTCAGCACCTGTGCTCAATCTGAGGCCACTCAGCAACAGTCCCAGGATACAACAAAGCAAGTCACCACGTACTAGCTGCCTGTGAACCTTGTAGTGAGGTGGAGTCTCAGGGAGTCATCAAAATGAAGCTGCAGACTTCATCAGGCCACATAATACCCACATTTGACCATGTAAAGGCAGGGCTCTGCACACAAATGGTGGCATCAGCCAGGAACTGATGGTAAAATGGCCCCCAACCCAGAGCCACACAACTCAATGTCTGACACCTTCTCAGTCCATCTGGACCTCTACACCATGTGCTCAGCATGGGCAGGAGCTCATCAGAATGGGACACAAGGGGGCCAGGAAGGTGGGGCTATTGCACCTTCCCAGGCTGATGCCATATAGAGGGAAGTGCTCAACCCAGGAAAAAATGTGTCTTTGGGCATTTTTAGCTCAGCAGGGCAAGAGCTCATCAGAATGCACACAAGGGAGTCAGGAAGGTGGGGCTATTGTGCTTTCCCAGGCTGATGCCTTATAGAGGAAAGTGCTCAACCCAGGAAAAAAATATCTTTGGGTAGTGTTAGAGACTCAGAACAGGGGTCCTTGTGACTATTTCTTTAGCGTTCTTCCCAGAGCCACACAACCCAGTGTCTCTTCACAGGACCCCAATCTGTCCCCAGCCACCTTCTCTCTGCCAGAACCCAGGGTGGGTATCCGTGAATAAGATTTTGTGTGCTGGCCCTTTGAGAGGGTATCTGGGTTTCTATTAGACTTCTATCTTTCCCTGGTAGACAAGAACCCATGTTGATATTCACAGCTAAATGTTATATGTGCCACTCTTCCTAGCTCTTGTTTTCTGGGGTGGGAGGCTGGCTAGAGGTTGAAACCCCATACTCCTTAGGAGGGACCTTTGCAGCTGAGATATTCTTCTGGTTTCTCAGCTGCCACCTGTGGGAGTTGGATCACCTCTTTTTGCATGTCAGCCCTTCCTACAAGTCCTGACATGGCTGCTTCTGTAAATCCTTGGTTATAAGACTTCTGTTCAGCTAGCCTGCAACTGTTTATTCAGATTGATTATTCTATACTTTAGTTTCAATTCAAGCTTGGACCTGGGGAAGAGGAGGATGTAGCTTCCACCTACTTTGTTGCCATCTTGGACCCTGTCTGGTTAATTGATTTGCAATGAATAGTTTCTCCAACAAATGAAGCTGTGAAACTGGATAGTCATAAGCTAAAGAATGAAGTTGGAATGCTAACACCATATACAAAAATTAATTCAAAATATATCAACAACTTAAATGTAAGAACTAAAACTATGAAACTCTTAGAATAAAACATATAAGTACAATTGCATCACCTTGGATTTGTCAGTGGGTTTTTACATGTAACATCAAATGCATGAACAACAAGAAAAATATATATAAATTAAACTATCAAAATTAAAAAAATATTTTGCATCTAAGAACATTATCAAGGAAGTATAAAAGACAGCCTATAGAATGGGAAAAATATTTGAAAGTACCTGATAAGGGTCTAGTATTCAGAATATATAAAGAACACTTATAGCTCATCAATAAAAAGACAAGCAGCCCAATTAGAAAATGAGGAAAAGAATTTGAATAGATCTCTTTCCAAAGATTACAAATGCCCCCAAAAGCACATGAAAAGATGCTCAACATCATTAGAAAATGCAAATCCAAACCACAATGAGATACAACTTTACAAGTACTAAAATGGCTTTAATGATAATTTAAAGGAAGAGACAGAGCGGGGAAGGAAGGAAGGAAGGAAGGTAGGAAGGAAGGGAGGGAGGGAGGAAGGAAGGACTGTTATCAAAGACATAGATAGAGGAGCCCTCATACACTGCTGGTGAGAATATAAAGTGGTGCTGCTGCTGTAGACACAGTTTGGTAATTCTCCAGGAAAGTAATTATAGAATTAACACATAGTCCAGCAATTCTCCATCTAGGTACATACTTAAAGGAAATGAAAAAAGATATTTAAACAAAGAAAACTAAATGAATACAAATATTCATAGCTGCATTATTCACAACAGCCAAAAGAAACAACAAATAGATCAACAAATAAATAAAAATGTGATATACAAATAAATGAAATATTATTTATTCATAAATAAATAATGAATATAATTATTGTATATATATAATAATATTAATATAATATAATGACTATTATTCATAATAGTGATATATGCTACAACACATAGGAACTTCAAAGGTATTATGTTAAGTAAAAAAAGCCAGACACAAAGGTCACATATTGTACAATTCCATTTCTGTAAAAATATCCAGAATGACTAAATTTACAGAGACAAAAAGCACATTGATGACTGTATAGGCTTGGGGGAAGGGTGAATGGGAAGTAACTGTTTAGTGGAGTTGTCCTTTGAGATGATGAAAATGTTTGCCAACTTGGTCTTGGCTGGTGTGGCTTAGTGGATTGAGTGCCGGCTTGTGAACCAAAATGGTACTGGTTTGATTCCTGATCAAGGCACATGGGTTGCAGGCCAGGTCCCCTGTTGAGGTCATGAGAGAGGCAGCCATTCAACTCATGCATCAATGTTTCTTCCCCTCTCTTTCCCCCATCTTCCCCTCTCTTTAAAAATAAATAAATAAAATATAAAAAAAAGTTTAGTAACTTGATATAAGTGATGGTTTCACAATATTGTGAGTGTACTATAAATGCCACAGAATTATGCATTTTAAATGGTTAATTTTATGTGAATTTCACCTTAGTTCTTATAAAATTAAAAAAATAAGTGAGAACTAATTTAAAAATATCCCACAGTTGTTATTTGTCACAATCGCGTGAATTTTGGTAAAAGTTTTTGACCTGAGAATGAATTGATAGCTAGATGTTTTGGGTTGCCCAAGAGAAAGTGTCACTCAGGAGTCTGTCATCTGTTTTATATGTTAAAAAGGACAAAATCCATCCAAGACTGAAAACCTTAAAAGAGTCTTCTATTTTCAATATCCTAGATATTGACAAAACATGATGATGGTCTTTTCCCTGGGATAAAGATTAATGATCATTAATATAAGGTTTGCTTACATAATTAAGAAGTTCCTCAATCCAAAAGCTTGTAATAAAGTTGCAATATTATTAAAATCTCCATGCCTCCATATGCTTATATAAAAATACCTATGTGTCATTATATAGTCTGAAAAAATCATTTAATACTCAATCTTTAAAGTTTTGTCTCTTAAATGCTGTATTTTCTCTCAACAATATTTAACACCCTTACACACAAAACAAAATGCCCATAAATTAGTCATTCTAGTATACTAATTTAGATTTGAATAAAGATATTTCCCTCTTTGTTTAAATATACATATTTTAGGAAGGAAGATGGTGGCATGGTAGGAGGGAGCAGATTCCACTTCCCCCTACACATGGGAGAAAAACCTGGCCCATCTATGGAAAACAGAGCAGACAAGGAACAGTAACACAGCATATTTGGGAATAGATCAAAAATTGTAGCGGACATTGAAAAACCAGTCTCTAAGGAGAGTACTTCAGAACAATAGGAGACCAGGGATCAGTGCAGAGACCAGGGCACCTGAGGCCCCGGCTTGGCACTTGCCAGGCCTGCCCCAGGGCTCTAGGAAGGGAGCTGGGTCAACCGCTGAAACGGGCTGAGCGATCCTGGTCGCCCCCACACGATTGTGGACTGAGCGATCCTGGACGCGAGTGACTGCAGAGAGCTGTGCGTGTGAACTGAGACAGCTGCATGAAAATAGGCACCCACACGTGACCACAGATGGTCATGTGATAATAGGCACAAGCGAGATGATAGGCACTTGCCACTGGAGACAGCTGTGGGACGATAGTCACACGCCTGAACACAGACAGATAAGCGCGCAGGTGCGAGATGGTTGCAGGATTATAGACCCCAGGACACCACAGAAAGCTGCACCGGGGCCAACAGAGACAGCTACCTACAACCTGAGACGTGAGCTCACACACATAAACTCAGGAAAGTGTGTGCACTCCAGGAGGCTCAGAAAACATGCCTGAAACCCTGTGTGGAGAGGCACCGGACTAACTCTGGGGACAGTAGCACAATGATGACTGAGTGCTGAACACAGAGAAAAGCAATACTGTCACCTCTCAGCCACTGCAGCCAGCAAGACCAGAAAAACTGGCTCGACAAGTTTGAAAACAGCAAGAGTTATCTGTTTGGTGTTTTGATTTTTGTTGTTGTTGTTTGTTTTTGTTTTTGTTTGCTTGCTTGTTTTGTTTTTTGTTTGTGTGTCTGTCTGTTTATATAATTGTTTATAATTTTTTTTATTATTTTATCTTCTTTTTTACTCAACTCGTTTTGCGTCTCTTTACTTCCTTCTTGTTTTATTCCCTCTTCCTTTCTTTTTAATTTTATCTCTTCTACCCTCCTCTTTTTTTCTTCTTTTTTCATTTTTTCCATCTTTTCTCTTTTTAAATACCCATGAGTGAGACAAAAAAATAAAAACAAACAAACCTGGAAATGTGAAAAAAAAAAAAAGAGATGGTCCCAAAAAGAGGGCATCCCGGTAGCTGAGACAGTGGAGGCTGTGAACAACAGGATATCTGAAGGACATTCCACGACTAAATCTCACAGGTATTCTACCACAGAAGGTCACACCATAAACCCAGTGAGCCAGAACAGATCAATTTAAGAAGTTGAGGCTAACAAGAAGAGTCTTACAAACAATGGGAAGACAAAAAAACAATTTCCAAATGAAAGGAAAGGAGGAACCCTGAGAAAGAATGCTAAATGAAAATGAAGCAACTCAACTATCAGACATTGAGTTCAAAGCAATGGTTGTCAGGAAACTCCATGAGTTCTCAATGAGCTACCAGAAACTACACGGAAGCTATGATGAACTCACTGCAAACTATATCAACATGAAAAAGGAAATAGAAACTATCAACAAGGGCCAAGAGGAAATGAAGAACACAATCTCTGAACTGAAGAACACAGTAGAAGGAATGAAAAGCAGAAGCAATGAAGCAGAAGATCGGATCAGTGAGTTGGAGGACAAAGTAGGAAAAAACACCCAGAAAGAGCAAGAAAATGAAGAGTGGCTCAGAAAGAATGAACAGAGATTAAGACAAATGCAAGACAACATGAAACATAATAATATCTGTATAATAGGGATACCAGAAGGAAAAGAAGAAGAACAAGGGATAGAAAACCTATCTGGAAAAGTAATGATGGAAAACTTCCCTAAATTGTTGAGAGAAAAAGTAACACAAATCCAGGGAACACAGACAGTCCCAATCAACAGGAACCCAAAGAAGCCCACTTCAAGACACATCTTAATTAAAATGGCAAAAGTCCAAGATAAAGAGAGAATCTTAAAGGCAGCAAGGCAGAAACAGGAAGTGACATACAAGGGAGCCCCAATAAGGTTAGCAGCTGACTTCTAAATGGAAATGCTCCAAGCCAGAAGAGAATGGCAAGAAGTATTCCAAGTAATGAGAACCAAAGGCCTGCAGCCAAGACTACCATAGCCAGCAAGGCTTTCAATCAAGATAGAAGGCCAAATAAGGAATTTTCCAGACAAAAGAAGTCTAAAAGAATACACCTCTACCAAACCAGTTCTGCAAGAGATACTAAAGGAACTGCTGTAAGGAAAGGAAAGGAAAGGAAAGGAAAGGAGTGGGGGGGGGAGAGAGAGAGAGAGAGAGAGAGAGAGAGAGAGAGAGAGAGAGAGAGAGAGAAAGAGGTAAGAAAATGGCAATGAATAAATACCTATCAATAACAACCTTAAATGTAAATGGATTAAATGCTCCAATCAAAAGACAGAATAGATGAATGGATAAGAAAGCATGACCCACACATATGCTGCCTACAAGAGACCCACCTAAGGACAAAATACCTACACAGACTCAAAGTGAAGGGCTAGAAGCAAATTTTCTATTCAAATGGACAGGAAAAAAAGCTGGGGTAGCAATACTCATATCAGACTAAATAGACTTCAAAAGAAGAGTCATAAAGAGAGACCCAGAAGGTCACTACATAATACTGAAGGGAAGAATCCACTAAGAACACATAAACACTGTAAATATATATGCACCCAACATAGGAGCACCTAAATACATAAAGGAAATCTTAGAGGGCTTTAAGAAAGATATTGACAGCAACAAGATTATAGTAGGGGATTTTAACACCCCACTGTCAAAAATGAACAGATCTTCCAAATAAAATATCAACAAAGATATTGTGGCATTGAGAAATACTCTAGATGAAATGAACATAACTGATACATATAGAGCCCTTCATCCCAAAGAAACTAAATACAATTTCTTTTCAAATGCACATGGAACATTTTCAAAGATAGACCACATCATAGGACACAAATCAAGCCTCAACAAATTCAAGAAAATTGAAATCATACCAAGCATTTTCTCTGACCACAAGGGACTGAAACTAGAAACCAACCCCAAGGGGAAAAACCCCAAACCCTCAAAAATCAAGGAGATTGAATAGCATGCTATTAAACAACGAATGAGTCAAGAATGAAATTAGGGAGGAAATCAAAAAGTTTCTGGAAACAAATAAAAATGAACTCAGAAGGACCCAAAAATTATGGAACACAGTGAAGGCAGTCCTCAGAGGGAAGTTTATAGTGATACAGGCCTACCTAAAAAAGATAGAAACATCTCATACAAACAAATTAACCCTAGGCCTACAAGAACTCAAGGACCAACAACAAAGACAGCCCAGGGCAAGAGAAGGAAGGAGATAACCAAGATCAGAGCAGAATTAAATGACATAGACACTAAAAGCACAGTTCTAAAGATCAATGAACCCAGGAGCTGGTTTTTTGAAAAGATAAATAAAATCTACAAGCCTTTAAGCAGGCTCATCAAGAAAAAAAGAGAGAGGACACAAATAAACACAATCAGAAATGAAAGAGGAGAGGTTACATGGGACACCACAGAAATACAAAGGATTGTAAAAAATTACTATGAAGAACGATATGGCAAGAAATTTGAAAACCTAGATGAAATGGACAAATTTCTAGAAAAATATAATCTTCCAGAACTCAATGAAGAAGAAGCAGAAAGCCTGAACAGACCAATAACAGCTGATGAAATTGAAGCAGTAATCAAAAAACTCCCAACACACAAAACCCCTGGACCAGATGGTTTCACAGTAGAATTCTACAAAGCATTTAAGGAAGAGCTAACCCCTACCCCTTGCAGACTATTCCAAAAAATCAAAAATGATGGAAGTCTCCCAAACTCTTTATGAAGCCAGCATCATCCTAATCCCAAAACCAGATAAAAACACAACAAAGAAGGAGAACTTCAGGCCAATATCGCTGATGAACATAGATGCTAAAATCCTCAATCAAATATTGGCAAACAGCATTCAATAATGCATTAAAAAGATCATACACCATGACCAAGTGGGATTCATCCCAGGGATGCAAGGGTGGTTCAACATTCTCAAATCAGTAAATGTAATTCATCACATAAACAAAAGCAAAGACAAAAATCATGTGATCATATCAATAGATGCGGAAAAGGCATTTGATAAGGCACAACACCCATTTATGATAAAAACACTAAGCAAAGTGGGAATAGAGGGAGCATTCCTCAATATAATAAAGGCCATATATGAGAGACCTACAGCCAGGATCATACTCAACGGGCAAAAACTAAAATCTTTTCCACTAAGATCAGGAACAAGACAAGGTTGTCCACTTTCATCACTTCTATTCAATACAGTATTGGAAGTCAGCCACAGAGATTAGACAAGAAAAGGAAATAAAAGGCATCCAACTTGGAAAGGAGGAAACAAAACTATCATCGTTTGCAGATGACATGATAGTGTACATAGAAAATCCTATAGACTCGGCCAAAAAGCTGCTCAACCTTGTTGTGGACCGTTCAGCCTGGTTTCAGGAGTTGTAATCCTCACCCCATGGTGGGCTGTGTAAGAGCCAAGGGACCCAATTCATCTCTGTCTGTTCTGTCAAGAGGACGTGACCTACTAAGCAGACAAAGTGTATCTCCCTGGCAGGAGTGCTGCTTCTGCCTCACCCATCTCTGGCCCCAGTGCTTGGTTGGCAGTCAATGACGGGTAAGACTCCTCATGGGAGGGGCAACCTAAGCCCGACACAACCACTTGGGAGGCCTCATGGAAGGACTCGGGGGGGCTGCAGCAAAGAGCATGTGATGGACCCTCGCCCCCCGGCTATTCTGACATAACCTGAGTCCTCATTTCCATCTGGGAGATGTCTCCTGCTTCCTAATCGGCTCAAAGCCTGAAACTGTGAGGGCAAGTGGTGCAGCCTTGTGCCAGCCAGGATGGCTCCCTGGGTGATTGGGCATAAGAAAGAATTCCTAAAGTCCTGTGAAACCTTCTTTGCTAAGAGTGCTCTCATTTAAATGATAAAGGTCCAAGGAGGAAATGAGTATGTCTCCCAAAGTTTGGCAACCCCCTTTCCTGACAGACACTGACTCAGATTAAGCCTTCAGCTTTCTTTGAAATGTTAACCATTGTTTGATCCTTGTTGCCTGACATACCTGTATTCCCGTGTATTTGAGCTCAATAAAAGCCCAATGAGGAAGGGGCTCTGGGTCATTCTCCTCTGAGAGTTTGACCACCTTTCCTCCCCAAGCAGTCATGTCTTGGTAGTTTTTATTTTCATCCGTGACGGAGGGATGGGGCTCTGCAGGCGAAGCCCCCCCACCATTGGAGCCCAGGACAGGGCCTCCTGCACAACCTAATAAATGAATTTGGCAAAATAAGCAGATACAATGTCAGTATCCAGAAATCAAAAGCATTTTTGTATACCAACAATGAAACAGCATAAGCAGAAATCGAGAAAAAAATCCCATTCGATATAGCAAAAAGAAAAATAAAATACCTAGGAATAAACCTAACCAAGGAGGTAAAGGACCTGTATGCAGAAAACTACACAACACTGAAGAAAGAAATCAAGGAAGACAGAAACAAATGCAAACACATACCGTGTTCATAGATTGGAAGAATTAACATCATCAAAACGTCGATACTTCCCAAAGCAATTTACAGATTCAATGCAATACCTATTAAAGTACAAATGGCATATTTCACAGACATAGAACAAACACTTCAAAAATTTATATGGAACCATAAACGACCTAGAATAGCTGCAGCAATTTTGAGAGAGAAGAGCAAAGTAGGAGGGATCACAATACCTAATACCAAACTGTATTGCAAGGCCACTGTAATCAAAGCAGCCTGGTAGTGGCATAAAAACAGGCACATGGACCAGTGGAATAGAACAGAGAGTCCAGAGATAAACCCAAATCTCTGCAGTCAATTAATACTTGACAAAGGGAACAGCAACATAGAATGGAGTAAAAACAGCCTCTTCAACAAGTGGTGTTGGGAGAACTGGACAGCTACATGCAAAAAAAAAAAAAAAAAAAAAAAAAAGAAAAAAGAAACTCGAGCACCAACTTACACCATACACAAAAATAAATTTAAGGTGGATAAAAGATTTAACTATAAGCCATGGCACCATTAAAGTCCTAGAGGAGAACATAGGCCGGACAATCTCAGGTATTTCATGCAGCAACGCTTTTACTGATATGTCCCCTAAAGCAAGGGACATAAAGGAAAGAATAAACAAATGGGACATCATCCAAATAAAAAGCTTCTGCACAGCCAAAGAAAACAGTATTAAAATAGAAAGAGAACCGACGGTGTGGGAAAACATATTTGCCAATGATACCTCAGACAAGGGTTTAATCTCTAAAGTTTATAAAGAACTTACACGACTCCACTCTAAGAAGACAAGCAACCCAATTAAAAACTGGGCAAAGGACTCAAACAGATACTTCTCCAAGGAGGACATATAGAGGATCCTGAGACACATGAAAAGATGCTTGATATCGCTAGCTATCAGAGAGATGCAAATTAAAACCACAATGAAATATGACTTGACATCAGTCATAATGGCCATCATAAAGAAAGCAAGAAACAACAAGTGTTGGAGAGGTTGTGGAGAAAAGGGGACCCAGGGCACATTGTTCGGATTGCAGACTGATACAACCACTGTGGAAAGGAGTATGGAATTTTCTAAGATATCTAAACATGGATCTGCCTTTTGACCCAGCAATCCCACTGCTAGGACTATATCCTAAGAACCCTGAAGCACCAATCCAAAAGAACCGATGCACCCCAATGTTCATAGCAGCACAATTTACAATAGGCAAGTGTTGAAGCAACCTAGGTGCCCATCAGTAAATGAATGGATCAAAAAACTATGGTACATTTACACAATGGAATTCTATGCAGCAGAAAGAATGAAGGAGCTCCTCCCCTTTGCAACAGCATGGATGGAACTGGAGAGCATTATGCTAAGCGAAATAAGCCAGGTGGTGAAAGACAAATACCATACCATCTCACCTTTAACAGGAACCTAATCAACAAACAAACAAACTAGGAAAATATAATCAAAGACATTAAAATTGAGAACAGGCTGACAGACACCAGAGATGTGAGGGGAGGGAACTTCAGGGGAAAAGGGGAAGGTTTTAGAGCAACAAGTATAAAAGACACATGGACAAATACTAGGGAGGGTGGAAATGAGAGGAAGGTGGGGAGGGCTGGGGCGGTGGGACAGGATGGGAGCAAAAGACAGAAAACTGTACAAGAACAACAATTAAAATAAAGGAAAAAACAAAACAAAAATAAAAACAAACTAAAAAAATAATATTCACTAATAAAAGCAGGAGATATTATTTACTGAACAATTACCATGTGGTAGGGAGTTTTCTAAGTACTTTATGTATATTATGTTTTGTAATATAGATTCTTACTATATAGTTGAGGAAACAAAACTAAAGAGACGATGCACTTGCAGCGGATCATATCATTAACATAAAGAATACATATTTTAAATATATTTTATTGATTATGCTATTATAGTTTTCCCATTTTCCCCCTTTTATTCCCCTCTTCCTTGCACACCCCCTCCCACCCACATTCCCCACCTTTAGTCAATGTCCATGGGCTGTACATACAAGTTTTGTGGCTTCTACATTTCCTGCACTGTTCTTAACCTCCCCCTGACTATTTTCTACCTATCATTTATGCTACTTATTCACTGTACCTATTCCCCCTAGCTTCCCCTTCCTCTTCCCTGCTGATAACTCTCCATGTGATCTCCATTTCTGTAATTCTGTTGTGTTCTAGTTGTTCGTTTAGTTTTTTTTAGTTCAGTCGTTAATAGCTGTGAGTTTGTTGTCATTTTACTGTTCCTATTTTTGATCTTCTTTTTCTTAGATAAGTCCCTTCAACATTTTGTATAATAATAGCTGGATGATGATGAACTCCTTTAACTTGACCTTATCTGGTAAGCATTTTATCTGCCCTTCTATTATAAATGATAGTTTTTCTGGATAGAGTAATCTTGGATGTAGGTCCTTGCCTTTCATGAATTCAAATACTTCTTTGCAGCCCATTATTGTTTGCAAGGTTTCTTTTGAGAAATCAGCTGATAGTCTAATGGGAACTCCTTTGTAGGTAACTGTCTCCTTTTATCTTGCTGCTTTTAAGATTCTCTCCTTACTTTTAATCTTAGCTAATATAATTGTGAAGTGCTTTGGTGTGTTCCTCCTTGAGTCCAACCTCTTTGGGGTTCTCTGAGTTTCCTGGACTTCCTGAAAGTTTATTTCCTTCACCAGATTGGGGAAGTTCTCCTTCATTATTTGTTCCAATAAGTTTTCAATTTGTTGCTCTTCCTCTTCTTCTTCTGCCACCCCTATGATTTGGATACTGGAATGTTTAAAGATGTCCTGGAGGTTCCTAAGCCTCTCCTCATTTTTTTGAATTCTTCTTTCTTCATTTTGTTCTGCTCAAATGTTTATTTCTTCCTTCTGCTCCAACCTGTTTATATGAGTCCTGGTTTCCTTCCTGTCACTGTTGGTTTCCTATAGATTTTTCTTTATTTCACATAATGGAACCTTCATTGCTGCCTGGGTCTTTTTTATGCTGTTGAAGTATCCAGTGAGTTTCTGGAGCATCTTGATAACCAGTGTTTTGAACTGTGCATCTGATAGGTTAGCTATCTCTTCATCACTTAGTTGTATATTTTCTGGAACTTTGCACTGTTCTTTCACTGGCGTCATTTTTTTTTTTTTTTTGTCTTGGCATGCCTGTTAAGTAGTAAGGGGAAGAACCTTAAGTGTTCACCAGGGTGGGGCAACCCAGGTGGCTGCATTGTGACTCTGTATGTGGGGGAGAGGTCTGAGAGGGAACAGTGCCACTTGCTCCACTCTCTGATGGTTTTTAGTCACTTTCCCAGCTACCCAGAATCAAATTGGGCCCTTCTGGTGCTGATTGCTGGGTGGGTGCATTTGTGTACATTCTAATACCCTGTGGATCTTTCCAACAAACTCTCCTGTGAGGTTGGGAATTTCTCCTGTTGCTGCTTCAACCCCCACAGGAGTTTTCAGTCAGAGGCTTTGAGGCGTTATTTCCAGATACTGGAACCGTGGGTTGTGTGGTCTATCTTGCTCCCCAGTTGTTCCTCCTGGTTTATCTGTACACCAATGTGGGACTGCCCCGTTTGCAAGCTGCCGCCTCACCTGGCCCACCAGTGCTGCCTTGACTTGAGTCCTCTCCACCTGGCAGCCCATCTCCACCCCTCCTACCAGTCTGGATGAATGTTTCTTCTTTAAGTCCTTGGTTGTCAGACTTCCATATAGTTCAATTGTCTGTCAGTTCAGGTTGTTTTTTGTTTTTAAATTTGTTGTTGTCCTTTTTTTGGTTGTGTGAGGAGGCACAGTGTGTCTACCTACACCTCCATCTTGGCCAGAAGTCCTGTTGAAATATATTTTAAATGCCCTATCTGGTACATGGCCATGAAGGAATGATGAAAACAGAGAGCACCTGAAAATATTTGGTTGCACTCTGTGTGTTGCTGTTGGGTGTCTTCAAGTGAACTGCAAGATTTGCTGCCTTATTTTGCATAAACGCTGCAAATATCTAAAGTGCAATCTTCCTGGATGATGGCACTTTAAGGGAAATTATAAGGCATATGAAGAATTTATAGATGCCTGCCATTTAACCAAACAATTTGCCAGTCTTGACTTTCAAAGTGGCATGTGGACACCTGGAATGTCAAAACAGGGTTGGAGAAGTCTCTTCTGAAGTCTAGCCTCTGTTATAGTCTCTTCTCTAATGCATTTCTCTGCTACTAGGCTCATAACTCCAAAGGTGTATAAACTCAATATTGGAGCCTAATGGAATATCACCTGATAGTGAGTAGGGATAGGAAAGTGAATTTGGACTGGGTAGAAATTACACAAGGTGAATTGGGCAGGGGCCATTCAGCAATATAGAAGTCACTCTAGGTAGGAAAAATTTAACTCCATGATTAGGTGGCATGGGTGGTAAAAGAGCTAAGAACATAAAAAGGGGTTATAGCACCACAGTGGCACCTGCAAGCAGAGGTCCGGGCGGGGCATGATGGCAGGTCCAGAGCTTAATGGGGATCAGGGAGGCCATGGTCTCTGAGACAGCTTTGGTGCATCCATGAAGATGAGTCCAGTCTCTTCCTATTCATGCAAGGCAACTCTGTGTTCTGTGGAGAGGGTGGGATCAGGCTCACAAATTCTAAGAGAAGACAATCATCACCATGAACATGCAGAAGTGGCCAAGATGAGGCAGGTTCATAAGAACCTGAATTTTTAGGACTTCCTAAAGCTGGGTCCATGTATCCATGTGGGTTTCCCTGGGATCCTCTATGAGGTGTGAGCTTGGGAATGCTGGGCATAAACACCCCTTGGCCCAGCATAAAAACCCCAGGCTCAAGGTGTGGCTTCCATTGAGAAACCTAAGCTGAAGCCACAACCCTGTGTAAAGTCCACTGGTCCGGAACCTTCAGCTGTGAGCAGGGAAGCCCTGCAAGTTTGGTTTGGTGCTGATTTGTCTGCAGATGAGTGCTGGGGACCCTGGCCTGGGTGCCAGATGTGGGGGGGCTCCGCCCGCAGAGCCCCATCCCTCCGTCACGGATGAAAGTAAAAACTACCAAGACATCTTGTGCTTGGGGAGGAAAGGGGTCAAACTCTCAGAGGAGAATGACCCAGAGGCCCTTCCTCACTAGGCTTTTATTGGGTTCCAATACACCGGAATACAAATTTAACATGTCAAAGAAATCTGAGGGCTTAATCCGAGCCAGTGTTTGTCAGGAAGGGGGGTTGCCAGACTTTGGGAGACATGCTCATTTCCTCCTGGGACACTTGTCACCTCAGGAAGAGCACTCTTAGCAAAGCAGGTTTCACAGGACTTTAGGAATTCTTTCTTATGCCAATCACCCAAGGAGCCGTCCTGGCCAGGACAGGGCTGCACTGCTCACCCCCACAGTTTCAGGCTTTAAGCCGATTAGGAAGCAGGAGACATCTCCCAGATGGAAATGAGGACTCGGGCTATGTCAGAATAGCCGGGGGGCGAGGGTCCATCATATCCTCTTTGCTGCAACCCCCCGAGTCCTTCCATGAGGCCTTCCAAGTGGTCGTGTCTGGCTTAGGTTGCCCCTCCCATGAGGAGTCTTACCCGTCATTGACTGCCAACCAAGCTATGGGGCCAGAGATGGGTAAGGCAGAAGCAGTGCTCCTGCTAGGGAGATAAGCATTGTCTCCTTAATAGATCACATCCTTGTGACAGAACAGACCCAGATGAAGTGGGTCCCTTGGGCTCTTACACAGCCCACCATGGGGTGAGGGTTACAACTCCTGAAACCAGGCTGAATGGTCCACAACAGACGAGAGGTTGCTGGTGGCTAGTGAGGGCTAATAACAGAGTTAGCAGCTTACCTTATAAATCCGTACGAGGAGCATGGCAGGGCATACACTGATGGGGAATGCCTGGTTCCTCTGCCTTTGACTGGCCTTTCTTCTAAGATTGCCTATGCCCAGGGCTGCTAGTGGCAGGGCTGCTTTACAAGTAATGTCTGCTTTCCTCCAGCCCCTGGGCTGTGGGAGCTGTACACAAATGGAAACTTCCTTTCTCTCACTTCCTTTACCCCTTCTTGGAGCATTTCAGCCACTACCTTGAGTACTCATCTGTTGGACAGAGACTGGGGGCAATGCAAACCTGATTCTTCCTACCTACTATGGACAGTTTGCTGGCTGTTAGTAAGAGTATTGACTGGTGTGGGAGGCTTCTCCCTCTACCCAGGACTGGGCTGATTTCTCCCCACTGCAACTAGTTGTTGCCCCTTGTTATTATTCTACCCTTCCCCCACTCCCCAGTTGAGAGGGCATAGGAGGGGATCAGGATGGGTTATGGATGCCAGTTCCTGTAGGGACCTGCCCCAACCTACCTATGCCACCTGATCTCCCTTGCCTTTGCACCAACACCCCATCCCCTCCTACTGGGAGGAGACAGTCTGCTACCTTGTGGTGAGGGAAAGCACCCTAGGGCTAGTGCCAGTACCTCTGAGCCCACCACCCCTTCACCTGCAGCATGCCTATCCCTTAGGATAAATCAGGGGAAAGGACTGGAGCCCCTAGGTAAGGACATCAAAGAAATACTTAAATGTGAAAGTTTATAAATAGTCTAGCCCATGATCTTGCCAGGGCAGAGTCTGATTTCTATGTACAAGTGAGTTTTTTTTTTTTTTTTTTTGTAATTCCTTACTATGCAAGTTCTGTGCTTTAAGATCCTGGGAAATGGTGTGGGGGAGGGGCTGCTGTGTTATTTATTCAGCTTTAATAAAATTATCTGTAGACCCTGAAAAAAAAGGGGGGGGGGGAAGCTGGTAAGCAAACAAGAGGTTTGTTCCTCCTAGGGCCAAAGGGAAAGAGAGGGGTAGTGGTACAAGTGGATCCAGGAACTTGGGCCAGCCACCAGAAGCATGAACTGGAGCAGGCCATTCGCGTGGGCAGCGAGTCTACAGAGGGGGTCCTTCTTTAGGGGAGCACAGGTTTACCAAGGGGACTTGGTCACTGCAGAGGGGTAAAAGAACCCTGGCCTCTTCCTTCTGCTTGCCCTCCAATCTTGGGCACATACTTCTTATTGGCTAAACTTACCAGCAATCCAGAAGGCAAGGAGACCTGGGACATACACTTCCTGGGATATATGTTGGAAGGTCCTCAGTGCCTTCACCTAAAGGATCACGATAATTTAGTGAATTAGATGTTTTTAGTAGTGCCAGCAAATTCTGGTGCATCTGTGCACAGGGTTCAGGCTTTTGCTTCTCTGACTCTAGTCCAAAAGCTTTTCTCAGACTCAGTCATCCACATCCCTCTTGACCTGTGGCCCTAACTCTTGGAGTTAACATTATTTCTGGTAATAACTCACCCCCTTTTTCACCCTCAAGTCCAGTATTGACCTGTTTCTTTTTAGTTAAATGCTTTTGTTCTTTGGAAAAGCATAGTCCTTTTCTGTCTGGGTTCTTGGTTCTATCTTCTTGGCATTCAGATAAAGGATTCCCCATATAACCACCTAGCCCTTGAATGAGAAGAATTGATCCTTAAGCCCCTGCAGAGAAGCACTCTCACTATCACTGTCAATGTTCTGGGCATGAAACATGCCACTTTGGCCCCCTTCACTTGGGTAACCAATCATAATCAGCCTTTTCTGATTTCTCACTTAGGACTTCCTTCTCCTCCACTCCCTTCCCTTCTCCTTCCTTTTTTTCTCCATTTCCTTTTGTTTTCTGAAACCACAGTTCTAAAAGAGGTAACTACTCAACTCCTAGATACAAACCCACAAGTGGAACATCCAATCCAGACTCAAGGATGACCAGCAACCAACAAGAGCTATCCTTCCCTGCCCCTCAACATTTTCCTTCTTGCCCATCCCAGGCTCACATGGCCTTGGAGGAACATCAGCAGATAAGCCTGCAACAGATGCCCATCTGCTTCTCCCTTAAATCTTTTATCTAGTTTAAATTCTACATTTGCATTTTCTCCGATAAGCCTCAGCAATTGAGGGCTCATTTAATCAACGATGACTTTGAGGTCTATTTTTATGTTTGAGTCTTTGTCACAGCGAGCCCCTAGCATTCTTATCTGAGCATTGATTTAGTTGGGAAGCCTGCAACTGAATTGGTTGTAAAATATCACAGAGCGATACTGGATTTTCCACTTGATTTCCCTTTGAATAATCAACAGAAATCTCTGAAGATTTTCCTACATTTACTTTTTTTCACTTTATTTTTATTGTTTACAATATTGTAGATGTCCACATTTTCCCCTTCTTTGCTCACCTTCCCCTCACCCCCACCCTCACCCACCCTCCCCTCTGGCCATCATCACACTGTCATCTGTGTCCAGGGACCGTGAACATATGTTCTTTACCTAATCCCTTCACCTTTTATGTAGTCTCCCTCCTCTCTCTCCTCTGACAACTGTCAGTCTTTTCTATGTATCCATGCCTCTGTTTCTGTTTTGTTCATCAGTTTTGTTCATTAGATTCCACCTAAAAGTGAGATCATGTAGTATTTGTCTCTCACTAACTGGCTTATTTCACTTAGCATAATTATCTCCATGTCCATTCCTGCTGTCTCAAAAGATAAAGGTTCCTTCTTTTTTTTACAGCTGCATAGTAGATTTATTTTTAACGTATAGTTTAAACTCACCATCTTCATAATTTCTGAAAGCAGTGAGTTGACCTGATTAGGGTACTTTCTCAAATGTAATCCTGAGACAACTAATGCCCCCTTAGAATCCTCTTATTTGTGCAAACGCTCTCCTCATTCATGCCATCAGGAGGTAATGGTTAGGTGTGAGGGTGCTCTGCCTGCAGGCCCCCCCCCCCCCAGCCACCATGGATGAGAATAAGTCTACCAAGACATGATCTGCTTGGGGAAGAGAGGTGGCCAGTCTCTCAAAGGAGCAGGGCCAAGAGCCTCTTCCTCAATGGCTTTTATTAGGTTCAGTTTACACAGGAACACAGGTAAAGCTCATTAATCATTGTCAGGCAGCAAGGATCAAACAATAGATAACTTACAAAGAACTCTGAGGGCTTATTCTGAGTCAGGGTCTGTCGGCTAAAGGGCTACAAAAGTTTGGGAAACAAACTAATTTCCTGCTCGGACCTTTATCATTTAATTGAGAGCATTCTAAAGAAAGCAGGTTTCAGAAGATTTTACATATTCTCTCTTAGGCCTGATCACCCTAGGGAACCTGCCTTTCCAGCACAGGGTGATACCCACCACCAGCATTGTTTCAGGCTTAAGTCAGGTGGGGCTAGTAAGGCAGCCAAGAGATTACAAGGCTTCTTGCAGATAGAATGAGGACTCAGACTATGTCAGTATAGCCGAGGGGCCAGGGTCCATCACCCCCTTTTGCTATAGCCCCCCAAGTCCTTCGCTGGGGTCTCCATGTGATCGTGCCTGGCTTAGGTTGTTCCCTGCCTGGGGAATCTTACCCATCATTGGCTAACCGATCAAGCATTGGGGGCCAGTTATGGATGAAGTAAAAGGAGCAGAAGCAGCACCCCTGCCAGGGAGATAAGCCTTGTCTCCTTAGTGGTTTACAGTCTGATGGTAACTCACTCAGCCATAGCCGTGAGGGTGTTACAGTTCCTGAAACCAGTCAGGGTGATTCCCAACCATCAGGAAGTGCGAGACCACTGTGTTTTGGCTTCCTGTCAGGCAGGTGGAAAGCCTGATGTTATCCTAAGGTCATTTTCCTTATAAGTAATTTTTCAGCCCAGGTCTTGGTTTTGTAAAATTTACTTTTTTATTCTTTGAGTTCAGGATTTCCTAAAGAAATTCTCCTTCCTGGGACTTGATAAGCCCTTTCCTAATGCAAACCTGAACCTTCCCTTTTCTCTCTGAAACACTCAAGCTTCTCAAGTCAGATCTTCCAGGCAGGTCCTTCAAATAGCTTATCCCTTTGCTCATAGTTTCAATGTCTTCATATTTTCTTATCTGTGTGTTGATATTTTTCTTCTGATTGATTATTTAGGCAATTCAATTGGTTCTCAAGAATTACAATTCTTTCTAGGATTTTGTCAAATAAGTTATTTAAGTTACAAATGAACTGTCAGTTCTAGAAAGTACTCTTTGGACCTAATTGAATCCCCTGAATTTCTCTTATTCCTTTTTTGTTATTATTAAAGTGCTGATTCTTTTAACTCAGATTTAAGTGGAAGCCCTTATTATAAGTGTTTTGTTCTGTTTTCACCCCTCTGATAGTCAAGACTACATAAGTGAGCCTAGTTTTGGTTTTGTTTTGTTTTCCTTTTGCCTTCTTTTGGCTCTGAGAGTTCTGTGTATCAGGGACCAATTTCGCCTTCCTTGTGTCCTCTTCCACTTCTTTCTAATTCTTACTTTGTTGGGGGAACTATGTGTATCCTGAAAGCACCAAATTTACCATCCTGTTTTCAGGTGGAGTGACACAGTCCTGGCTAATGAGATTTAAATGGAAGTCACTGAAGCAGAATCAGCTGGCTTGGGCTGTCTGTCCTGCTCTTTCTTCTGGCCTGGAATGGGCAATTGATACTGGAGGTTGAAAAGCCATCTCGTAACCAAAAAGGGACAAATGTGCCATCTAGGTACAGCAGAAGGACAGAAAGAGCCTGAGTGTCTGATGACATCATGAATTTGATATACCAACACTGGAATGCTCTCTGGAATTCTCATTACAGGTGAAAAATACAATGATGACCCCTAATTTCTTTAAGGCACCCTAGATCAGCTTTCTGTTGTTCACAGCTGGATACAATCCCCAATTAATAGAGTCTCAGTTGTTACTGTCTCCTGAAAAACTGGCCATTGTTGAGAGTGCAATTTTTACTCCTCATAGCCAGCAGTTGACAAACCAGCCACAGGAAAGCTGTCATCCAAGGTTATGGGCCTGAGGGGAACCAAGTCAGTGCCCAGTTCTCTTGAGATGGAAGTCCCAAGGGACTAATAGGGTATTAGTCAGCTTGGGCTTCCATAACAAAATGCCATGGACTGGATGGCTTAAACAAACAAAAATCATATTAGAGGGGTTAGGGCTTCAACATAGTAAATTGGGGACTCAATTCAATCCATAGAGGACAGTAACTTGATCCTTCAAAGCTGCTTCCCTGAAGGGCTCTGGGCCCAAAATCAGGCAAATGTTGCCAGCGCTACACACAGGCAGTCCAAGCACCTTCTCCATTCTTCCAAGGTCATTGTTGAGAAGGACTGTCATGGGATTGAGGTCCCTCAGCTGCCACTTCAGACCTCTCATCCTATTGCAGAAGAGATAGAAGAGATCTCCCCTTTGTGCTCTTATCCAGGGGTCCCCAGTTGAGGCCTTGGCCCCTGTGGCTCTGACATGCTCCCTCAGGTGGCCACAGTCTTGCTCTAAAGGCATAGCTGAGGAGGTGTGAAGATGGAATGGACATTAGGAATAAACACTCAGGTCTCCACGTACACCTAGAACAATGCTTCTCTGATCTAGTGACCCTAATTGTTTTCCAATTTTGCTGTTTAGGGTCACCAATAACACAGCTCCTAACTGGATCTTATTCTGAAAAATTCTGTGTATTTAAAAGTCTGAACTACTTAAAGTGTTTTTGCCTTGCATTACAGTTAAACTGGTTCTTTTTAGAGAAGGAATGAAATGAGCTACCCTTGGTCTTTCTCATAGACTTTTTTTTTATTTTTTTTAATATATTCTTTTTTTTTTAAGATTTTTAAATTTATTTATCTTGAGAGGGGAAGGGTAGGAGAGAGGGAGAGGGAGAGAAGTATCAATGTATGGTTGCCTGTTGTATGTCCCATGCTGGGAAGTGGCCTGCAACCGAGGTATGTGCCCTGACTGGGAATCGAACCGCCCCTTGGTCTTTCTGATGTTCTGTCTAGCTTTAATTATTCTCTCAACCCATCTCTAACATTTGAGTCAAAAATACTTGGGAAAAATGAAATAAAAACAGACAAATCCTCATACCCCAAATCATCCACCAAAATACTTGGACAAAGGATGTGGAAAAAGGATTTGTTTGTAGGAGTGCTGGTTTGAAGAATTCATGCAATTTATTCCTTTTCACTTCTGTTTTCTGAAGGATTATTACAGTACAGTGGAAATTCCTGGAATTTAGTATGTTTCTCTGGTTTATCTTCTCTCTACCTGCCTGTACTTTTGGGGGAATACAGAAGTGAAGGCTGTACTTGTCAGGGAGGGACACAAGTGAAGGCTGACCTCCTCCTGCAGCCTTCCTTCCTGCCTCTCCACCACATAGCTGGGTGCAGGTGCAGGTGCTCAGCAGAGTTCTTATGGCTTATTCTCCACTAGTCACTATGCTCCAATGCCACTCTCCCACTCTATTCATCTTTAAAACACTGTCTACACCTGAGTGTTCCTTCCTCCACAAAGCCTTTTCAGTCCCATTCCCAAAAGTAGCCTTTATCCTTAGGACTCTTGGTACACTGGTAGAAAACCATTTCAGAGAGCAGAGCTGTGCTCATTCCTCTAGTGTTTGTCCTCCTATGCCATCCATGGGCAACTTGAGGGTAGAAATCACATGGCAGGTCCAGTGCTAGGCAGAGGGAACAATTGTGGGGGAGCTCTGTCGGCAGGTACCCCTAACCACCATGGATGAGAATAAGTCTACCAAGACATGATCTGCTTGGGGAGGAAAGGTGGACAATCTCTCAAAGGAGAAGGGCCTAGAGTCTTTTCCTCAATAGGCTTTTATTGGGTTCATTTTGCACAGGAATACAGGTAAAGCTCATTAATCATTGTCAGGCAGTAAGGATCAAACAATAGATAACATACAAAGAACTACGAGGGCTTATTCTGAGTCAGGATCTGTTAGCTAAGGGGCTACAAAAATTTGGGAAATAAACTAATTTCCTGCTCGGACCCTTATCATTTAATTGAGAGCATTCTTAGCAAAGTAGGTTTCACAGGATTTTATGTATTCTTTCTTAAGCCTGATCACCCAGGGAACCTGCCCTTTCCAGCACAGGGCTGCACCACCCTCTGTCATTGTTTCAGGCTTAAGTCAGGCAGGGGAAGTAACACAGCCAAGAGATTAGGAGACTTCTTGCAGACAGAATGAGGACTCAGGCTGTGTCAAAGCCGAGGGGCGGGGGTCCATCACCCCTTTTTGCTATAGTCCCCAAGTCCTTCTCTGGGGCCCCCAATGACTGTGCCTGTTTTAGGTCATCTCTCCCTTGAGGAATCTTACCTGTCACTGGCTATCTGATCATGCATTGGTGGCCAGGCAGGGTGAAGTAAAAGGGGCAGAGATGGCACCCCTGCCAGGAGATAAGCTTTGTCTCTTTAGTGGCTTATGGTCTGAAGGTTGCTCACTCAGCCTTAGCCATGGAGCGGGGGGTGGGAGGGGGACAGGGGGGTAGGTTACAGCTTCTGAAACCAGACAGGGCAGTTCCCAACAAACAATTCTGAATTAATGGTTTTAGTTCATTATGACTAGCTGAAGTAAGCACACAACCTTCTTCAACCCTCTAAGCTTTGGTTTGTGTTGCTTCGTATCCATACAGTGCCTTTCTTTTGTTTACATCTTCAGTTGTTCAAACACTAACCATTTACTAAAAACAAGCTCAGTTTCTACCACCTTCATGAATCCTATGTTGATTCTTTTCTCCTCTAAAATCCTAGAGCGGTCTTTATGCCAACCACAGTTTGACTCTTAGGGAAAAATTCTTTGCTTTGCCTACTTGTGTGTTTGTCATTTCTCTCCAACTGTATTATAAGGTACTTTAACAGAAATCAATATCACTGAGTGACTGAATATGCTTTTGATGAGTAAGAGGTTTATTATTTTCCATTGATTATTTCCATATCACTGGGGCCAACATTGCTCAAACCCTGGCCCCCAATCTACTCTCCCTAGCTGCCCTACTTAGTTCCCAACCATCTAGCTAGTATACACCAAGACTTAACCCCCAGTCCTTCTAGCTTCTCCTGTCTTCCTGGCTGAGAATGTCTGTACTCTCTAGTTAGGGATGCAAGCAACAGTTAGTGGAGGAAATTTATCTTACATTTCTAGTTCCAGTACTAGGTATCACACTTTCTAGGGCAAGATTTTGTCAATGAAAGTCAGTGAATGACACTAAAATTAGTAAGTCAAGTAGCAAGAAAGGCCATACATGTCATTAGGATAAACCACTATTATTTTGTAGATGAAGGAATTGAGATCCTTTCAAAGGAATTAGGCTTTGTGAAAACGTTCTTAACCTGAGGTCTATGAATGCACAAGGACAGTGGGCAGAATTCAAGGATATACAAACTTGGGTGGTGTGTTAATTTTTTATTTCTGTTGTTCCAAAATACTATAAACTTTTTAGCTTAAAACAATATAAATTACAGCTCTGGCAGCCAGAAGTTCAAAGTCAAGGTGTTGGTAGGGCTGTGTTTCTCCTGGAGAAGTCACTTTCTTGCCTTTTTCCAGCTTTTGGATATAGCTCATGGCTGTATTAATCCAACCACGGCTTCTGTCTTCACACCTCCTTCTCTGATTCTGATACTCTTGTGCCCCTCTTACACAAACCCTTGTATTACATTGGCCGCAGGATAATCTCTGCATCTCAAAACCTTTAACTTAATCACATCAGCCAAACTTTTTTTTTTGCTATTTAAGGTAATATATTCACAGGTTCTTGGGATTAGGGTGTGGACATCTTTGGGAGAGGGCTGTTATTCTGCCTATGTCAGGTTGAAAAAATGACATCTTAATTTTCACAAATTATAACTGAAGTTTTATATTTCCTTTTATTATGAATCTAGGCAATAAGGCTCCATGGTATCAGCAACACCATCGTGCAATTGTTGCAAGTCTTTTAAAATATCATTTATGAGACATGTCCAGAAAGTATCCATCCATGCAGTATGAAAAACAGAGCCATTTCTTGAACAAGATACAAGATACAAGAAAACAGGGGGGTTCAAGATGGCGGCATGGTAGGAGGACGCAGATTGTCCTTCCTCCTGCACATGGGAGAAAAACCTAACTGATCTACAGAGGAACAGAGCAGATAGCCAACAATACCACAGTATATATAAAAATAGGAGATCAAAATCCGTAGCAGACATTGGAAAACTAGACGTGGCAGCCGAGCGACCGGAGGTGGTCCCGAGACGGGACAGAGGTGGCCGCGTGACCGGAGGGGCCTCCGCAACCGACTGGAGGCGGCCCGGCGACCGGAGGCGGCTCCGCAACGGACCGGAGGCGGCCGCGCGACCGGAGGCGGCTCTGCGACCGGGTTGGAAGCAGCCCTGCAGCCAGAGGCGACCCTGCAACTAGAGAAGGGGACTCTGGAAGACCCGGAGCTCACATCTGTGATCCTGGGGTGAGTGCGCACAACTCGGGAAACTCTCGGAGCCCACGCCCGTAGTCTCAGGCGGGCGCCTGCACCCTGTAGGAGACCTGGAGCTCACAGCAATAGGCTCAGGGAGGGATGGATCTGTAAGAGATTCCAGCTGAAACCCATAAACTCTGGAAAGCTCGCCCCCTGCAGGAGGCTCAGAAATCACACCCAAGGCCCTGCATGGAGAGTACGCCATTAGCCCTGGGGACAGTGCTGGGCTGGCACTGAGGACAGTAGCCCAAAGCTGACTGAGTGAGGAACAGGGAGAAAAGCGGTACGAGTCGCCTCGCAGCCTGCTACAGCCAGCAAGTCCAGAAAATCCAGTTTGGCCTCTGTGAAAATAGCAAGAGATTTTTTTCTTCTTCTTTTTTCCTTTTTTTTTTTTTTCCTTCTTATTCTTTTTTTTTGGGGGGGGGTGTTTTGTTTTGTGGGTTTTTTTTTTTTTTGATACTTGTTTTTTGTCTGCTTAGTTGGGTTTTTTGTTTGTTTGTTTTGCTTTGTTTTTCGTTTTTGTGGGGTTCTTTTTGTTTTGTTATGGTTATATATTTTTTATTTCTTTATTACTTCTACCTTTTTTATCCCTCAATTCCTTTTGCTTCTCTTTACTTCTTTCTGGCTTTATTCCTTCTTCCTTTCTTTCCAATTCTATCTCTCCTTCCCTCCTCTTTTTTTCCCCCTTTTTTCTCTCTCTTCTTTTTTCACTTTATTCTTTTCTCCTTTTGAATGCCCATGAGTGAGGCAAAGAAATCCTAGAACTGTGAAAAAAACAGAGTTGGACCAAAAGAGGGGGTATTCCCACACCTGAGACAGTGGAAGCTGTGAACACCAGGATACCTGAAGAAGACTATAACACTGAATCTCACAGATATTCCACCACAGAAGTTCACACCATAAATGCAGGTAGCCAGAACAGATCAACTTAAGAAGCAGAGGTTTACAAGAAGAGTCTCACCAACAATGAGAAGACAAAGAAACAATCCCCAAATGAAAGAAAAGGTGGAAGCCCCAGAAAGAATGCTAAATGAAACAGAGGCAACTCAACTATCAGATAAGGAGTTCAAAGAAATGGTTGTCAGGAAGCTCCATGAGCTCTCAATGAGCTACCAGAAACTACAGGGAAGCTACGATGAACTCAGTGCAAACTATATCAACATGAAAAAGGAAATAGAAACTATCAAAAAGGGCCAAGAGGAAATGAAGAACACAATTTCTGAGCTGAAGAACACAGTAGAAGGAATGAAAAGCAGAATCGATGAAGCAGAAGATCGGATCAGTGAGTTGGAGGACAAAGTAGAAAAAAACAGCCAGATAGAGCAAGAAAAGGAAAAGAGGCTCAGAAAGAATGAAGAGGGTTTAAGAGAAATGCAAGACAACATGAAACGTAATAATATCCGTATAATAGGAATACCAGAAGGAGAAGAAGAAGAGCAAGGGATAGAAAACCTATTTGAAAAAGTAATGATGGAAAACTTCCCTAATTTGGTGAGAGAAAAAGTCACACAAATCCAGGAAACACAGAGAGTCCCTATCAAGAGGAACCCAAGGAGGCCCACTTCAAGACACATCATCATTAAAATGGCAAACTTCCAAGACAAAGAGAGAATCTTAAAGGCAGCAAGGGAAAAAAAGGAAGTAACATACAAGGGAGCCCCGATAAGGTTAGCAACTGACTTCTCAATGGAAACTCTCCAAGCCAGAAGACAATGGCAAGAAATATTCCAAGTAATGAGAACCAAAGGCCTACAACCAAGACTACTTTATCCAGCAAGGCTTTCAATCAAGATAGAAGGCCAAATAAGGAGCTTCCGAGACAAAAGAAGTCTAAAAGAATACACCTCTACCAAACCAGTACTACAAGAGATACTAAAGGGACTGCTTTAAGGAAAGAAAGGAAAAGAGAGAGTGAGGAACACAGATACGAAAATGACAATGAATCAGTACCTATCAATAGTAACCTTAAATGTAAATGGATTAAATGCTCCAATCAAAAGACATAGAGTAGCTGACTGGATAAGAAAGCATGACCCACACATATGCTGCCTACAAGAGACCCACCTCAGGACAAAAGACCTACACAGACTTAAAGTGAAAGGCTGGAAACAAATTTTCCAAGCAAATGGACAGGAAAAAAAGGCCAGGGTAGCAATACTCATATCAGACAAAATAGACTTCAAAAGAAGAGCTATAAAGAGAGACCCAGAAGGTCACTTCATAATACTCAAGGGAAGAATCCACCAAGAAGACATAAACATTGTAAATATATATGCACCCAATATAGGAGCACCTAAATACATCAAGAAAATCTTAGAGGACTTCAAGAAAGATATTCACAGCAACACAATTATAGTAGGAGATTTTAACACCCCACTGTCAAAAATGGACAGATCTTCCAAACAAATTATCAACAAAGATATTGTGGCATTGAACAATACTCTAGACGAGTTGGACTTAGCTGATATATATAGGGCCCTCCATCCCAAAGAAACTAAATACACATTTTTTTCAAATGCACATGGAACATTTTCAAAGATAGACCACATGATAGGACACAAAACAAGCCTCAACAAATTCAAGAAAATTGATATCATACCAAGCATTTTCTCCGACCACAAGGGACTAAAACTAGAAACCGACTTGATGGGGAAAATCCCCAAATCATCAAAATCATGGAGATTGAATAGCATGCTATTAAACAATGAATGGGTCAAGAATGAAATTAAGGAGGAAATCAAAAAGTTTCTGGAAACAAATGAAAGTGAACTCACAACAACCCAAAACTTATGGGACACAATGAAGGCAGTGCTCAGAGGGAAGTTCATAGCAATACAGGCCTACGTAAAGAAGACAGAAACATTTCTAACAAACGACTTAACCCTACGCCTACAAGAACTCGAGGAACAACAACAAAGACATCCCAGGGCAAGTAGAAGGAAGGAAATAACCAAGATCAGAGCAGAATTAAATGACATAGAGACTAAAAGCACAATCCTAAGGATCAATGAATCCAGGAGCTGGTTCTTTCAAAAGATAAACAAAATCGACAAGCCTTTAAGCAGGCTCATCAAGAAAAAGAGAGAGAGGACTCAAATAAACACAATCAGAAATGAAAGAGGAGAGATTACGACTGACACCACAGAAATACAAAGGATTGTAAGAAATTACTATGAAGAACTGTATGCCAAGAAATTTGAAAACCTAGGTGAAATGGACAAGTTTCTAGAAAAATATAACCTTCCAAAACTCAATGAAGAAGAAACAGAAAGCCTGAACAGACCAATAACAGCTGGTGAAATTGAATCAGTAATCAAAACACTCCCGGCACACAAAAGCCCTGGACCAGGTGGTTTCACAGGAGAATGCTACAAAACATTTAAGGAAGAGCTAACCCCTATCCTACACAGACTATTCCAAAAAATCCAAAATGATGGAAGACTCCCAAACTCTTTTTATGAAGCCAGCATCATCCTAATCCCAAAACCAGATAAAGACATAACAAAGAAAGAAAACTTCAGGCCAATATCACTGATGAATGTAGACGCTAAAATCCTCAACAAAATATTGGCAAACCGCATCCAACAATACATTAAAAAGATCATACACCATGACCAAGTGGGATTCATCCCAGGGATGCAAGGATGGTTCAACATTCGCAAATCCATAAATGTAATACATCACATAAACAAAAGCAAGGACAAAAATCACATGATCATATCAATAGATGCAGAAAAAGCTTTTGATAAAGTACAACACCCATTTATGATAAAAACACTCAGCAAAGTGGGAATAGAGGGAGCATTCCTCAACATAATAAAAGCCATATATGAGAGACCTACAGCCAACATCATACTCAATGGGCAAAAACTGAAATCTTTCCCACTAAGATCAGGAACAAGACAAGGCTGTCCACTTTCACCACTTCTATTCAATATAGTATTGGAAGTCTTAGCCACAGCAATTAGACAAGAAAAGGAAATAAAAGGCATCCAAATTGGAAAGGAGGAAACAAAACTATCATTGTTTGCAGATGACATGATAGTGTACATAGAAAATCCTATAGACTCGGCCAAAAAGCTGCTCGACGTAATAAATGAATTTGGCCAAATAGCTGGATACAAAGTCAATATCCAAAAATCAAAGGCATTTTTGTATACCAACAGTGAAACAGCAGAAGCAGAAATCAAGAAAAAAATCCCATTCGATACAGCAAAAAGAAAAATAAAATACCTAGGAATAAACCTAATCAAGGAGGTAAAAGACCTGTATGCAGAAAACTACACAACACTGAAGAATGAAATCAAGGAAGACACAAACAAATGGAAGCATATACCATGTTCATGGATCGGAAGAATTAATATTATCAAAATGTCCATATTACCCAAAGCAATTTACAGATTCAATGCAATACCTATTAAAGTTCCAATGGCATATTTCACAGACATAGAACAAACACTTCAAAAATTTATATGGAATCATAAACAACCTCGGATAGCGGCAGCAATTTTGAGAAAGAAGAGCAAAGTAGGAGGGATCACAATACCTGATACCAAACTGTATTACAAAGCCACTGTAATCAAAACAGCCTGGTACTGGCACAAGAACAGACACGTGGACCAGTGGAATAGAACAGAGAGCCCAGAAATAAACCCAAGTCTCTACAGTCAATTAATATTCGACAAAGGGGGCAGCAACATAAAATGGAGCAAAAATAGCCTCTTCAATAAGTGGTGCTGGGAGAACTGGACAGCTACATGCAAAAAAATGAAACTCGAGCACCAACTTACACCATACACAAAAATAAATTCAAGGTGGATAAAAGATTTAAATATAAGCCGAGATACCATTAAAATTCTAGAGGATAATATAGGCAGGAAAATCTCAGATATTTCACGCAGCAATATTTTCACTGATACGTCCCCTAGAGCAAGGGACATAAAGGAAAGAATAAACAAATGGGATCTCATCAAAATAAAAAGCTTCTGCACAGCTAAAGAAAACAGTATTAAAATAAAAAGAGAACCAACTGTATGGGAAAACATATTTGGAAATGATACCTCGGACAAGGGATTAATCTCCAAAATATATAAAGAACTTACAAGACTCTACTCTAAGAAGACAAGCAACCCAATTAAAAAATGGGCAAAGGATTTGAACAGACACTTCTCCAAGGAGGACATACAGAGGATCCAGAGACACATGAAAAGATGCTCGATATCTCTAGCTATCAGAGAGATGCAAATTAAAACTACAATGAGATACCACTTGACACCAGTCAGAATGGCCTTCATAAACAAAGCAACAAACAGCAAGTGTTGGAGAGGTTGTGGAGAAAAGGGGACCCTAGTGCACTGTTGGTGGGATTGCAGATTGGTACAACCACTACGGAAAACAGTATGGAATTTTCTAAGAAAACTAAAAATGGACATACCTTTTGACCCAGCAATTCCACTGCTTGGATTATATCCTAAGAATCCTGAAACACCAATCCAAAAGAATCTATGCACCCCTATGTTCATAGCAGCACAATTTACAATAGCCAAGTGCTGGAAGCAACCTAGGTGCCCATCAGTTAATGAATGGATCAAAAAACTGTGGTACATTTACACAATGGAATTCTATGCAGCAGTAAGAAAGAAGGAGCTCCTACCCTTTGCGACAGCATGGAAGGAATTGGAGAGTATCATGCTAAGCGAAATAAGACAGGCAGTGAAAGACAAATACCATATGATCTCACCTTTAACAGGAAGCTAATCAACAAAACAAACAAGCATAATATAAACAAAGACACTGAATTTGAGAACAGTCTGACAGTGTCCAGAGTGGGAGGGGAGGGAATTTCAGGGGAAAAGGGGAACGGTTTAGAGCAACAAGTATAAAGGACTCATGGACAAAAACTATGGGGGGGTGGAAATGGGAGGAAGGTGGGGAGGGCTGGGGTGGTGGGCTAGGGCGGGGTAAAAGACAGAAAACTGTACAATATCAACAATTAAAAAATACTGATAAAAAAATTTAAATGATTCAAGAGCAAAAAAAATAAAATAAAATAAAATAAAATGTTCTTTTCTTTAAAAAAAAATAAAAGCATTCGATGAAAAAAAAAAGATACAAGAAAACAAAACAAAACAAAACATTGTACATAGGACAAAGATGCCTTAGTCCCCTTCAAAATAGGCACCTTGGGACCTCACACAGTTCTCCCAATAGCCATCACCTACTCAGTCGTATTTTCCTGAATCTCACTGATCATCTGAAAATGCTCTCCTTTCAAAGGTGATTTTAGTTTTGGGAAAAGCCAGAAGTCACAGGGCATCAAATCTGTGCTGTTGGGGGGCTGAGTCACCTGGGTGATTTGATATTTCACCAAAAATTCTGCATGAGACATGATGGATGAGCCAGTGCCTTGTTGTGATGAAGCTGCCAATTACCAGTTTTCCATAGCTGCAGCCTTCTGAATCTTCTGAATAGTCTCTGTGGAGGAATGCTCAAGCTTAATGCAAAATTTGATGCAGATTTGTTGCTCTACTTGCTCAGTCATTTTTAATGTGAGGACCACACAGGACACATGCTCACTCAATGGTATCTACCACCTCCCATGACTCATACATTGAAGTCATCATTGTTGATGCATGTGCATTCCAGTCCACTCTCCTTGGCTGGCAGGTTACTTGGACGTCACACAAACTGTTCTCATTGTGTTAATAAATGGCTGGACTTTTTTTGGACAGACCTTATACTTGAGTGTTTAGTTAGAGTTTATTTCATTTATTTATTTTTAGAGAATGAAGGGAAGGGGAAAGAGAAGGAAAGAAACATCAGTAAGTTGCCTCCTTGCACATGCCCCAACCAAGAACTGAACCCACTGGGCCACACTGGTCAGGACAGTTAGTGGTTTTAATGTAGAGAAATAATGGCTTACACAAACTTTTGGAAGAACTACGTGAGTAAAATTTAGGTAAGCTGCTACAAGTGACCCCTGCCTGACACACCCAAGTGTGGTTCTTCTTCTTCTTCTTCTTTTTTTTAATCCTCACCCAAGGACACTTTTTCATTGCCTTTTTTTTTTTTTTTTTTTTTTTTTTTAAGAGAGGGAGAAATATCAATGTGAAAGAGAAACATCAAATGCGCAACCTGGACATGTGCCATGCCTGACTTGGAATCTAACACACATCCTTTCGTCCATGGGATGGCACTCTAACCAACTGAGCCACACCAACCAGGGCAGAGTGTGGTTCTTAGTAGCTCTCCAAGAAGCCACTTTCATGCTCAGGAAATTCTGGGAAGCTTCTTCCACCCATCACCACTGAAGCAGTGAAGAAGATAGATCTCAAGAGCTTACTGGGAAGCAGCTATAAATCACACATTGCTTACAGATTTGCCCATGATTGCCTTCAGAAACCAAGGACCCACCATTCTCTGTCACCTTTGATATCTCCTCTTGGTTCCCCTAATTGACAGAGTCTATTCAGAACCACACAGAGAAAGGATTTAGGAAAATGGAATGCAACTTCTCTTCCATGTTGTAGAGGAAGCTTGGAATATGGTGTTGGTGATAGTATATCCATGCAAATACTCCTGTGCAATAATTCCTCCTTGCTTTTCTCATGGAAGCATAACCTTAAATTCAAATTTGTATAAATTTGTGGGAAAATAAAAACATAGTGATTTGGACAAGGAGCTGTAGAAGAACAATTGAAGACTCATAATTAAGGGTAGTAAGTTGTTTAACAGTCACAAGTTTGTCCCATTCCAAATGCATATTCCTTTGCAAATCTTCCAATCAGTTTGCCACTCTTCCAATCAAGAGACGGAGCCAATATTTCCACCTTCCCATTTATTTATTTATTTTTTAAGGCTGAATGCACATTTATGTATTTATTTACAGTTGACATTCAATATTAATTTATATTAGTATCAGGAAGTCATCATAGTGGTTATACATTTATATAATTTACAAAGTGATTCTCCAATAAGTCTAGTATCTACCTGGTGCCATACATAGATATTACAGTATTACAGACTATAATTCCTTTTCTGAACTTTACATCCCTGAGACCACAGTCAAACCTTTGGTCTCTAAACATCTCTCAACCCAAACAATTCTGTTCTTGAGCAGCCTTCTGGAACTGAGTTTCCACTGTATTTTGTAACTGTCAATTTGTACTTAAACCCTTCACATTTTTTGCACAGCTCTCAACTGTCCTCCAATCTGGCAAACATCATTTTGTTCTTCATGTCTGTGAGTCTGTTTCTGTTTTGTTTGTTCATTAATTTATTAAGTAATTTATTTTTTTAATTTATTTTTTCTTTTCTTTTTTAAATATATTTTATTGATTATGCTATTACAGTTGTCCCATTTCTCCCCCATCATTCCCCCCACCCTGCACACCCTATCCCACCCACATTCCCCCCTTTAGTTTATGTCCATGTGTCATAAGTTCTTTAGCTTCTACATTTCCCATACTATTCTTGCCCACCCCCTGTCTATTTTCTACCCACTATCTATGCTACTCATTTTCTGTACCTTCCCCCCCTCCTCCTCCCATGCCCCTGTTGCTAACCCTCCATATGATTTCGATTTCCGTGGTTCTTTTACTGTTCTAGCTGTTTGCTTAGTTTGCTTTTGTTTTAGGTATGGTTCTTAATAGCTGTGAGTTTGCTGTCTTTTCACTGTCATATTTTTGATCTTCTTTTTCTTAGATAAGTCCCTTTAACATTTCATATAATAAGAGCTTGGTGATGATGAACTCCTTGAACTTGACCTTATCTGAGAAGCGCTTTATCTGTCCTTCCATTCTAAATAACAGCTTTGCTGAATACAGCAATTTTGGATGTAGGTCCCTGCTTTTCAAGATTTCAAATATTTCTTTCCAGCCCCTTATTGCCTGTAAGGTCTCTTTTGAGAAATCAGCTGACAGTCTGATGGGAACTCCTTTGTAGGTGACTGTCCCCTTATCCCTTTCTGCTTCTAGAATTCTCTGCTTAATTACGATGTGCCTTGATGTGTTCCTCCTTGGGTTCAACTTCTTTGGGACTCTCTGAGCTTCCTGGATGTCCTGGTAGTCTATTTCCTTAGCCAGATTGGGGAAGTTCTCCTTTATTATTTGTTCAAATAAGTTTTCTACTTGTTGCTCTTCTTCTTCCCCTTCTGGGACCCCTATAATTCGGATTTTGGGACGTTTAAAGATGTCCTGGAGGTTCCTAAGCCTCTCCTCATTGTTTTGAATTCTTGTTTCTTCCTCGTTTTCTGTTTGGTTGTTAATTTCTTCCTTCTGGTCCACTCCATTGATTTCAGTCCCAGTTTTCCTTCCATCTCTATCAGTTCCCCATGCGTCTTCCTTCATTTCACGTATTGTAGCCTGCATTTTTTCATCTAATTTGTGAGCAAAATCAACCAATTCTGTGAGCATTTTGATGACTAGTGCTTTGAACTGTGCATCTGATAGGTTGGCTATCTCTTTGTTGCTTAGAGGAATTGACTCTGGGGTTTTCATTTTTTCTCCGGTTTGAGCCATTTTTGGTGGGTTTTTTTTGTTTTGTTTTGGTTTTAGTCTGGTCGCGGCTGTTACGTAGTGAGGGGTGGAGCCTTAGGTGTTCCTCAGGGTGGGGCAGCCCAGTCGCTGGGTTGTGAGGCTGTAGGTGGGGGCGGAGTCTGAGAGGGAACAACGGCACTGTTCCGCTCTCTTCTGGACTCCAGTCTCTTCCGCTGCTTCCCCTCTGCCTGGACTGTCTGTGCGCGCGAATGTGGGACCACCTGGTCAGCCAGCCACCTTGCGCGGCCTCACTGGGTCTGCACAGTTGCCCCCCTGTGCCCAGGGTTCTCCAGCTGCTGCCTGTGGGCCCGAGGACAGCCAGCCACTGCCTGTGCACCTGGGAACTGCCAGCTGCTGCTGCTTGCATTCCTGGGTCCACACCCACTTTTTCCTACCACGACTCCGCCCCTCTTACCGGTCTGGAGGAATGGTTGTTGGACTTCCGTACAGTTCAATTTTCTATCAGTTCTGGTTGTTTTCTTGTTTCTAAATATTTGTTGTCCTTAATTTTGGTTGTGAGAGGAGGCACAGTGTGTCCGCCTACACCTCCATCTTGGCTGGAAGTCTTCATTTATATTTTTAGATTCCTCGTATAAGTAAAATCATATTGTATTTATCTTTCTTCATCACACTTATTTCACTTAACAGAATACCCTATATGTTAGTCTATGCTGGCCCAAATGATAAGATTTCAGTATTTTTTTATGGCTGAGTAACATTTTATTTTATATCTGTACCACATATTTTTTTTTAAAAAATATTGTTGTTCAAGTACAGTTGTCTCCATTTTCCCACCACCACTTTTCCCTGCCCCACCCATCTCCACCTTCCACCCTCCATCCTTCCCCACTCTGGCTTTGTCCATGGGTACTTTATACATGTTCCTTGACAACCCTATCCCTTCTTTTCCCTCTTATGCCCTTGCCACCTCCTCTCTAGTTACTGTCAGTTTATTATTTATTTCAATGGATCTGGTTATATTTTGCTTGCTTGTTTGTTTTGTTTATCAGGTTCCACTTGCAACTGAAATCATATGGTATTTGTCTTTCACCACCTGGCTTACTCCATTTAGCATAATGCTCTTCAGTTCCAACTATGCTGTCACAAAGGGTAGGAGCTCCTTCTTTCTTCCTCCTGTAGTATTCCATTGTGTAAATGTACTATGTTTTTTTGATGCACTCATTTACTGACAGGCACTTAGGTTGCTTCCAGCACTTGGCTGTTGTAAATTGTGTACCACATCTTCTTTATCCAGTTATCTATAGATGGGTACTTAGGCTGCTTCCATACCTTGGCTGTTATAAATAATACGGCATTGGACTTCCGGCCAAGATGGAGGTGTAGGCGGACACACTGTGCCTCCTCTCACAACCAAAATTAAGGACAGCAAATATTTAGAAACAAGAAAACAACCAGAACTGATAGAAAATTGAACTGTATGGAAGTCCAACAACCATTCCTCCAGACCAGTAAGAGGGGTGGAGTCGTGGCAGGAAAAAGTGGAGGTGCGGACCTGGGAATACAGGCGGCAGTGGCCTACGGTTCCCAGGTGCACATGTGGCAGCTGGCGGACTCTGGGCCCACAGGCGGCAGCTGACAGACCCCAGGCATGGGATGGCAACTGTGCAGACCCAGTGAGGCTGCACAAGGCGGGTGGCTGACCAAGTGGTCCCACATTCCCGCGCACAGACAATCCAGGTGAAGGGGAAGCGGCGGAAGGGACTGGAATCTGGAAAAGAGTGGAGCAGGCACCATTGTTCCTTCTCAGACCCCGCCCACACAAAGAGCGTCACAACTCAGCAACTGGGCTGCCCCACACAGGGGAACACCTAAGGCTCCACCCCTCACTACGTAACAGCCTTGACCAGACCAAAACCAAAACAAAACCAAAAAAAAAAAACCCAAAAAAACCCACCAAAATGGCTCAAACCAGAGAACAAATGAAAGCCCCAGAGCCAGTTCCTCTAAGCCATGAAGAGATAGCCAACCTATCAAATGCACAGTTCAAAGCCCTGGTGATCAGGATGCTCACAGGATTGGTTGATTTTGCTCACAAATTAGATGAAAAAATGCAGGCTACAATATGTGAAATGAAGGAAGACGCATGGGGAACCAATAGAGAAGGGAGGAAAACTGGGACTCAAATCAATGGAGTGGACCAGAAGGAACAAACAACCAAACAGAAAACAAAAAAGAAACAAGAATTCAAAAAAATGAGGAGAGGCTTAGGAACCTCCGGGACATCTTTAAATGTCCCAACATCTGAATTATAGGGGTCCCAGAAGGGGAAGAGGAAGAGCAACAAGTGGAAAACTTATTTGAACAAATAATGAAGGAGAACTTCCCTAATCTGGCAAGGGAAATAGACTACCAGGAAGTCCAGGAAGCTCAGAGAGTCCCAAAGAAGTTGGACCCAAGGAGGAACACACCAAGGCACATCAGAATTACATCACCCAAGATGAAAATGAAGGAAAGAATTCTAGAAGCAGCAAGGGATAAGGGGACAGTTACCTACAAAGGAGTTCCCATCAGACTTTCAGCCGATTGCTCAAAAGAGACCTTGCAGGCAAGAAGGGGTCAGAAAGAAATATTTGAAGTCTTGAAAGGCAAGGACCTACATCCAACATTGTTCTATCCAGCAAAGCTTTCATTTAGAATGGAAAGGCAGATAAAGTGCTTCTCAGATAAGGTCAAGTTCAAGGAGTTCATCATCACCAAGCCCTTATTATATGAAATGTTAAAGGGATTATCTAAGAAAAAGAAGATAAAAAATAGGACAGTGAAAAGACAGCAAACTCACAGCTATTAACAACCACACCTAAAACAAAAGCAAACTAAGCAAACAGCTAGAACAGGAACAGAACCACAGAAATGGAGATTGCATGGAGCGTTATCAACAGGGAAGTGGGAGGAGGAGAGAGGGGGAAAAGGTACAGAGAATAAGTAGCATAGACAGTGGGTAGAAAATAGGGGGAGGGCAAGAATAGTATGGGAAATGTAGAAGCTAAAGAACTTATGACACATGGACATGAACTAAAGGAGGGTAATGTGAATGGGAGGGTGTGTGCAGGGTGGAGGGGGATGATGGGGGAGAAATGGGACAACTGTAATAGCATAATCAATAAAATATATTAAAAAATACTGCATTGAGTAAATGGGTGCATATATTGTTTCAAATTAGTGTTTTGGGTTTCTTCAGATAAATACCCAGAGGTGGAATTTCTAGGTCATAAGTTCTATTTTTAATTTTTTTGAAGAATCTCCATACTGTTTTCCATAGTGGTTGCATTAATTTACAATCCCACCAACAATGCATTAGGGTTCCCTTTTCTTCACATCAGTGCCAATATTTGTTGATTTACTGATGATACAAATTTTGACACATATGTGGTAATATCTCATTGTGGTTTTAATTTGCTGTGAGCATATGAGTGATTCATGGTAGCTTCCAAGGTAGCTCCTGATCTACCTGATTCACACTTCAGTGGAGAAGTCTCTGCTAATTAGTGATGTTGAACATCTTTTCATAACTCTATTGGTCGTCAGTATGTCTTCTTTGGAGAAATTTCTGTTCAGGTCCTTGGTCCTCCCTTTTTAAAAAAAGATTTTATTTATTTATTTTTAGAGAGAAGGGAAGAGAGGGAGAGAAACATCAATATGTTGTTGCCTCTTGCACACCCCCTTCTGGGGAACTGACCCATAACCCAGGTATGTGCCCTTACTGGGAATCAAACTGGTGACCCCTTGGTTCACAGGCCAGCATGCAATCCACTAAGCCACACCAGCCAGGGGCTCAGCCCATTTTTAATTGGATTTTTTTGGTGAGTGTTAAGTTGTTTGATTTTTTAAATTCTGATTATTAAATACTTATTAAATATATTATTGGCAAATATATTCTGATGGTAAATTGTCTTTGTGTTTTGTTGATAGTTTTCTTTGACATGCAAAATATTTTTAGTTTCATGGGGTCTCATTTGTTTATTTTTTCTTTACCCAAGGAGATACATCAGAAAAAAAAATGTTACTAAGAGCAATGCCAGATAGTTTGTCTTCTTCTACAAGTTTCTTGGTTTCAGGTCTTATATTTAAGCCTTTAATCCACTTTGTGATTGTTGTTTTAGGTACATGGTGTAAGAAAGTGGTCCTGTTTCATTTTTTTATGTATCTGTCCAATTTTTTAAACACCATTTATTGAATAAACTGTCTTTACCCTATTGCATGTTATTGCTTCTATTGTCAAATAATAATTGACATAAAATGTAAGCTTATATCTGGGTTCTCTAATCTGTTCCACTGACCTGTGTCTCTATTTTATGCCAGTATCATGCTGTTTTGATTACTATACCCCTGTAGTATAGTTTGATATTTGGTAGCATGATACCTCCAAATTTGTTGGATTACTTCCTTTAACATTATATGAAGCAAACCCCAGCTTGTGGGGTCCACCACATTGTGGATGAGATATGAGAAATTCACACAGACTACCGAGTCCTGTGGAGGAAAGGGGACAGCATGATTTTTCTCTCAAGGGGAGAAAAAACCTCGGCCTCTGCAATGACAAGACTTTATTTCTTTTTTCTCTGCCCATTGCATGATGGTTCTCATTTACTATGCACAGGTTTGCTTTAGGTGGTTACCAGTTACAGAAAACAAAAGAGGCAATGCTGCTAATCACACCATTTTTGCAAATGAAGGATGTTTGCAAATGAAAAGGGAAAAGTGGTTTTACTGGTTACACTCATCCTTGGAAGGTTTAGCATGGACTGTAGGAAGTTACTTTGCAGTAAATATCTGCTGCCTCAATTCAGGGTGAGGGACTTTTAGCAAAAGCAAGTCTCAAAGTGGCCTAGATACATTGCAGGCATGATTCCCCATGGGAGAGCCTATCCATGGACTCGGGTCCTGTGCATTAGACCTCGCTTTCCATTGGGAGCTGGGCCCATGCCACACAGAATGGTCTCCTACAATTATGTAACGTCCTTCTTTGACTCTTATTATGGCATTTGTTTTAAAGTATATTTTGTTCAAGTATTGCTACTCCATCTTTTAAAAAAATTATTTTCCATAAAATATCTTTATCCATATTTTTACATTGTATCTATGTGTGTCTTTCCATCTCTATTGGGTTTCTTATATAAGCATATGGATGGATCTTATTTTCATATCCATTCAGCTACTTTGTGTCTTTTGATTGGAGGATTTAATTCATTTAAAACTATTATCGATAGGTATGTAGTTATTGACATTTTATTATTCATATTTGTGGGGTTTTTTCCCCTCCATCTTCTTAAAGAAGTCCCTTGAACATTTATTGTAGTACTGGTTCAGTGGTGATAAACTCATTATCTTTTCTGGCAAGTCTTTATTTCCCCTTTGATTCTAAATAATAACTGCTGAGTAATCTTGGTTTTAGGTCCTTGCTTGTCATCACTTTAAATATTTTGTGACAATCATTTCTGAAGTATTTCCTTTGAGAAATCAGCTGATGGTCCTATCTCACACTTTCTCTTGCTGCTTTTAACATTCTCTGTTTGTCTTTCATGTTTGGCATTTTAATTATGATGTGTCTTGATGTGGACCTCTTCAGGTTCATCTTGTTTGGGATTCACTGAACTTTCTGAGTTGTACATCTATTTCCTTTGCCCAGATAGAGAAATTTTCAGTCATTATTACTTGAAATGCATTTTCAATTTTCTCTCTCTTTTCTTCTTCTGGTACCTGTGTGATGCAAATGTTGTTATTTTTGATGTTGTCCCAGAAGTTCCTTAAACTATCCTTTTTTGATTATTTTTTCTTTTTATTTTTCCTACAGGTGTTTTCTTCTACTTTGCTTTTTCAAATTGTTTATTTGATTCTCTGCTTCACTTTACCTTCTCCTCTTCCATTCTAGTGTATTTTTTTTATTTCTTATTATATCCTTCATTTCTGATTGGCTCTTTTTTATGAATTCTGTGTTTCCTAAGGTTTAGTATCTCTTTGCTGAAGATATCATTGAGTTCAACTGTTTTTCTTTTTAAAAAAATTTTTGTTTATTGATTTTTTAAGAGAGAAAGGAATAGAGCTGGGGAAAGAGAGAGAAATAATAATTTGTTTTTTCACTTATTTATACATTCATTTGTCGTTTCTTGTATATACCCTTACTGGAGTTTGAACTTGCAATCTTGGAAAAACCAGGAAAATGCTTTAATCAACTGAGCTGCCAGGCCAGGACACAGTTCATCTATTTATCCTTTAAGTCTCTTGAGCATCCTTATAACAAGTTCATTAAACTCTGCATTTGATAGATTGTTAGCCTCATTTTGTTTAATAGTTTTCTGGAGTATCTATTCTTTCATTTGGAATATGTTTGTCCCTTCATTTTGGTTGTCTCTCTGTGTTTGCATATGTATTACCACATTTTTTATTGTTGCTCAATTACAGTTGTCTGCATTCCCCCCCTACTCCCCAACACCTCAGCCAAATCCCCCTCCCTCCCTCCCTTGTTTCCACCCTCCCATTGTTTTTGTTCATGTGTCCTTTATAGTAATTCCTGAAAACGCTTCCACCCATTATCTCCCCCCACCTACCCTCTGGTTATTGTCAGATCGTTCTTAATTTCAATGTGTCTGGTTATATTTTGCTTGCTTTTTTCTTTTGTCAATTATGTTCCAGTTAAAGGTGAGATCATAATGGTATTTATCCCTCATAGCCTGGCTTATTTTACTTAGCATAATGCTCTCCAGTTCCATCCATACTGTTGAAAGGGTAGGGGCTCTTTCTTTCTCTCTGTTGCTTAGAATTCCATTGTGGAAATGTACCGTAGTTTTCTGCTACACTCATTTATTGATGTGCATTTAGTTTGCTTCCAACTCCCGGCTATGATAAATTGTGCTGCTATGAACTTTGAGGTGCACAGATTCTTTTGGATTGGTGTTTCAGTGCTCTCAGGATATAATCCCAGCAATGGAAGTGCTGGGTAAAAAGGCAGTTCCATTTTTAGTTGTCTGAGGAAATTCCACACTATTATCCACAGTGGCTGTACCAGTCTGTATTCCCACCAACAGCACACTAGGGTACCCTTTTATCTCTCCTCTCCAACACTTGTTTGTAGATTTGTTTATGATGGCCATTCTCACTGGGGTGAAGTGTTATCTCATTGTGGTTTTACTTTGCATCTGTCTGATGGCTAGTGATGCTGAGCATCTTTTTGTATGTCTCTGGGCCCTCTGTATGTCCTCCTTGGAGAAGTGTCTGTTCAAGTCTTTTGTCCATTTTTTAACTGGGTTTTTTATCTTCTTGGAGTGGAGTCATGTGAGTTCTTTCTATATTTTGGTGATCAAACCCTTGTCCCAGGTATCATTGGCAAATATGTTTTCCCATGTAGTGGGGTCTCTTCATTTTAATGCTGTTTTCTTTAGCCATGCAGTAGTTTTGTTTTGTTTTTTTAAATTTGAAGAGGTCCCATTTGCTTATTATTTCTTTTATGTCCCTTGTTTTAGGGGACATATCAGTGAGGATGCTGCATGGAATGTCTGAGATTTTCCTGCTGATGTTTTCCTCTAGGACTTTTATGAGTCAAGACTTATATTTAAGTCTTTTATCCACCTTGAATTTATTTTTGTGTATGGTGTAAGTTAGTGATGGAGTTTCCCTTTTTTTGCATGTAGCTGTCCAGATCTCCCAACACCATTTATTGAAGAGGCTGTTTTTGCTCCATGTTATGCTTCTTCCCCCTTTGTCAAATATTATTAACCATAGAGACTTGGGTTTATTTCTGGGCTCTCTGTTCTGTTCCATTGATCTATGTGTATGTTCTTATGCCAGTACCAGGCTGTTTTGGTTACAGTGGCCTTGTAATACAGTTTGATATCAGATATTGTGATTCCTCCTACTTTGTTCTTTTTTCTCAAAATTGTTGCAGGTATTGGGGGTTGTTTATGGTTTCATATAAATTTCTGAAATGTTTGTTCTATATTTGTGAAATATGTCATTGGTACTTTAATAGGGATTACATTGAATCTATAAGTTGCTTTGGGTGTTATGGACATTCTGATGATGTTAATTTTTCTAATCCATGAGCATAGTACATATTTCCATTTGTTCATGTCTTCCTTAATTTCTTTCTTCAGTGTTGTGTAATTTTCTGAGTATAGGTGTTTTACATCCTTGATTAGGTTTATTCCTAGGTATTTTATTTGGCTTGGTGCTATATCAAAAGAGATTTTTTCCTGATTTCTGTTTCTGATATTTCACTGTTGGTGTACAAAAATGCATTTGATTTGTGAATATTGACTTTGTATCCCACTGTTTTGCCAAATTCATTTATTAGGTCAAGCATTTTTTTTTTTTTTGTGGAGTCTATAGGATTCTGCGTACACTATTACTTCATTTGCAAACAACTACAGTTTGCTTCCTCCTTTCCAATTTAGATACCTTTTATTTCTTTTTCTTTTCTGATTGTTGTGGCTAGGACATCCTGTACTATGTTGAATGGAAGTGGTGAAATCAGGCATCCTTGTCTTGTTCTTGATTTTAGTGGGAAAGCTCTAAGTTTTTGACTATTGAGTATGATATTGGCTGTAGGTCTCATGTATATGGCCTTTATTATGTTAAGGAGTGCTCCCTCTATTCCAACTTTGCTAAGTGTTTTTATCATAAATGCATGCTGTACCTTATCAAATGTTTTTCCCATATCTGTTGATATGATCATGTGATTTTTGTCTTTTGTTTCGTTTATGTGATGTATTGCATTTACTGTTTTGCAAATATTGTACATTTCTTGCATCCCTACGATGAATCCCACTTGATCACGGTGTATGATGTTTCTAAAGTATTGCTGGATAGAGTTTGCCAAAAATTTGTTGAGAATTTAAGCATCTATGTTTATCAGCAATATTGACCTGAAGTTTTCTTTCCTTGTTATGTCTTTTCTGGTTTTGGGATTAGGATAATGCTGACTTCATAAAAAAGGATTAGGAGACTTCCATATTCTTGAATTTGTTGGAATAATCTGTGAAGGATAGGGGTTAACTCTCCCTTAAATGCTTTGTAGAATTCTCCTGTGAAACCATCTGATCTAGGGCTTTTGTGTGTTGGAAACTTTTTGACTACTTCTTCAATTTCATCAGCTATTATTGGTCTGTTCAGGTTTTGTGTTTTTTTTTTCCATTGTTCCATTTTGGAAGATTATATTTTTCTAAAATTTGTCCATTTCACCTAGGTTTTCAAATTACTTAGCATATAGTTGTTCATAGTAATTTCTTACAGTCCTTTGTATTTCTGTGGTATCAGTTGTAATCTCTTTCATTTTTTAAAGTACATTTTATTGATTATGCTGTTACAGTTGTCCCATTTCTCCCCCTTCATTCCTCTCAACCCTGCACACCCTATCCCAGCCACATTCCCCACCCTTTAGTTCATGTCCATGTGTCATAAGTTCTTTAGCTTCTACATTTCCCATACTATTCTTATCCTCCCCGTCTATTTTCTACCTATCATCTACGCTACTTATTCTCTGTAACTTTTCCCCCTCTCTCCTCCTCCCACTCCCCTGTTGCTAACCCTCCATATGATCTCCATTTCTGTGCTTCTGTTCCTGTTCTAGTTGTTTGCTTAGTTTGCTTTTGTTTTAGGTGTGGTTGTTAATAATTGTGAGTTTGCTGTCATTTTACTGTACATGTTTTTTATCTTATTTTCTTAAATAAGTCCCTTTAGCATTTCATATAATAAGGGCTTGGTGATAATGAACTCCTTTAACTTGACCTTATCTGAGAAGCACTTTATCTTCCCTTCTATTCTAAATGAAAGCTTTGCTGGATAGAACAATGTTGGATGTAGGTCCTTGCCTTTCATAACTTGGCATACTTCTTTCCAGCCCCTTCTTGCCTGTAAGGTCTCTTTTGAGGAATCAGCTGACAGTCTCATGGGAACTTCTTTGTAGGTAACTGCCTCCTTGTCTCTTGCTGCTTGTAGGATTCTCTCCTTCATTTTAATCTTGGCTAATGTAATTCTGATGTGCCTTGGTGTGTTCCTCCTTGGGTCCAACTTCTTTGGGACTCTCTGAGCTTCCTGGACTTCCTGGAAGTCTCTTTCCTTTGCCAGATTGGAGAAGTTCTCCTTTATTATTTGTTCAAATATCTTTTTCACTTCTGGTATCCCTATAATCTGGATGTTGGAATGTTTAAAGATATCCTGGAGTTTCCTAAGTCTTTACTCATTTTTATTAATTCTTATTTCTTCATTCTTTTCTGATCAATGTTTCTTTCTTCCTTTTGGAAGAAAAGAAGTAGTGACAGGAAGGAAACTGGGACTCTAATTGAGTTCCATCACTATTGGTTCTCTGTACATTTTCTTTTATTTCACTTAGAGTAGCCTTCATTTGTTCATCTAATTTGCAACCAAATTCAACCAATTCTGTGAGCATCCTGATAACCAGTGTTTTGAACTGTGCATCTGATGGGTTGACTATCTCTTCATTGGTTAGTTGTATTTGTTCTGCAGCTTTGATCTGTTATTTCATTTCCCCCCCCCCCTTTTTTTGTCTTGTCACACCTGTTACATAGTGATGGGTGATGCCTTAGGTGTTATCCTGCGTGGTGCAACCCAGTTGCTGGGTTGTGATGCTGTATGTGGGGCAGGAGTCAGAGAGAGAACAATAGTGCTTGCTCTGCCCTCTGCCAGGTTTCAGTCACTTCCCCTGATTCCCCCAAGCAAATTGGGCCCTTCTGGTGCTGATTCCTGTGTGGGTGTGTTTGTGTATGTTCTAGGACCCTGTGGATCTCTCCAACAATCTCTCCTGTGAGGCTGGCAGTTCCTCCCAGCACCTCAAACCCCACAGGTGTTTTCAGTTGGTATTTTGAGGCTTTATTTCCCTGCCCTGGGACCCTGGGTTGGTCAGTCTGTCTAACTCCCCAGTTTCCCCTGGTTTATCCATGCACGAATGTGGGACCAATGGGTCCCCCAGCTGCCTTTTGCACCACACACCTCCACAATTCTCCACCTCACTGAGTCCACCAGCTGCTGCCTTGTGCACCCAGGGTCCACAACCCACTGCTCTTTTTGCCACAACCTCTCTCTGCCCAGCCACCTGACTCCGCCTCTCACCAGTGAATGTGTCTTTTAACTCCTTGGTTGTCAGACTTCCATACAGTTCAATTTTCTGTCAGTACTGGTTGTTTTTTCTTTCTGAACTGTTGTTGTCTCTATTTTGGTTGTGAGAGGAGGCACAGTGTGTCTACCTACACCTCCATCTTGGCCAGAAATCCTAGTATGGACTTTTTGATGATGATAATTCTTCTAATCCCTGAAGCGGTACATGCTTCCATTTGTTTGTGTCTCTTTTAATTTTTTTCTTCAGTGCTGTGTAGTTTTCTGAGTACATGTCTTTTACCTCCTTGGTTAGGTTTATTCCTAGGCACTTTATTTTTCATGTTGATATGTCATATGGGATTTTTCCCTGATTTCTGTTTATGGTAATTCATCGTTGGTGTACAAAAATGCCTTTGATTTCTGAATATTGACTCCGCATCTCACTGTTTTGCCAAATTCATTTATAAGGTCAAGCGTTTATTTATTTATTTTTTTTTTGTTTTTGCTGGAGTCTATAAGATTCTTTATGTAAACTATCATGTCATCTGCAAATAATGACAGTTTTACTTCCTTCTTTCTAATTTGTATGCCTTTTATTTCTCTTTCTTGTCTGATTGCTGTGGCTAGGACTTCCAATTCTGTGTTGAATAGGGGTGGGGTAAACAGGTATCCTTGTCTTCTTCCTGAACTTAGTGGGAAAGCTCTAAGTTTTTGACCATTGAGTATATTGGCTGTAGGTCTCTCATATATGGCCTTTATTATGTAGAGAAATATTTCTTCTATTACCACTTTGCTAAGTGTTTTTATCATAAACAGGTGCTGTACCTTATCAAATGTTTTTTCCACATCTGTTGATATGATCATATGATTTTTGTCTTTGCTTTTGTTTATGTGATATATTACATTTATTGATTTGGGAATATTTTACCATCCTTGCATCCCTGGGATGAATCCCACTTGGTCATGGTGTACAGTCTTTTTAATGTATTGCTCGATGAGGTTCACTAATATTTTTTGAGGATTTTAGCATCTATGTTCATCAGCAATATCAGCCTGAAGTTTTCTTTCCTTGTTATGTCTTTTTCGAGTTTTGGGATTAGGATGATGCTGGATTCATAAAAAGAGTTTGGGAGACTTCCATCTTCCTGAATTTTTTGGAATAATCTGTGATGGAGGGAAGTTAGCTCTCCCTTAAATGCTTTGTAAAATTCTCCTCTGAAACCATCTTGTCTGGGGCTTTTGTGTGTTGCAAGCTTTTCAATTACTGCTTCAATTTCATCAGCTGTTATTGGTCTGTTCAGGCTTACTGCTTCTTTTCCATTCAGTTTTGGAAGATTACATTTTTTTGGACTTTGTCCATTTTGCCTAGGTTTTCAAATTTCTTGGTATATAGTTGTTCATAGTAATATTTTATAGTCCTTTGTATTTCTGTGGTATTAGTTGTAATCTTGTCTCTTTCATTTTTGATTGTGTTTATTTGGGTCCTCTCTCTCTCTCTCTCTCTCTCTCTCTCTCTCTCTCTCTCTCTCTCTCTCTCTCTCTCTTTTTTGTTGATGAGCCTGTTTAAATGCTTGTTCATTTTGTTTATCTTTTCACAGAACCAGCTCCTGGATTCATTGATACTTAGAATGGTGCTTTTAGTCTCTATGTCATTTAATTGTGCTCTGATCTTGGTTATTTCCTTCCTTATACTTGCTCTGGGCTGTCTTTGTTGTTGTTCCTCAAGTTCTTGTAGGTGTAGGGTTAGGTCATTTATTTGAAATGTTTCTATCTTTTTTAGGTAGGTTTGTATCACTATGAACTTCCTTCTCAGGACTACCTTCACTGTGTCTCATGAGTTTTCGATTGTTGTGAGTTCATTTTCATTTGTTTCCAGAAACTGTGTGATTTCTTCCCTAATCTCATTCTTGACCCATTCATTGTTTAATAGCATGCTGTGCAGTCTCCATGAGTTTGAATCTTACAAGCTTATTCCTTCAGATTGGTTTCTAGTTTCAGTTCCTTGTGGTCAGAGAAAAAGCTTGATATGACTTCAATTTTCTTGAATTTGGTAAGGCATGTATTGCATCCTGTCATGTCGTCTATCTTTTCTATGTGCATTTGAAAAGAATGAGTGTTTTGCTTCTTTGGAATAAACAGATACATATACATATATACATATATACATATATACATATGTTGCGGACCGTTCAGCCTGGTTTCAGGAGTTGTAACCCTCACCCCATGGTGGGCTGTGTAAGAGCCCAAGGGACCCACTTCATCTGGGTCTGTTCTGTCACAAGGATGTGACCTATTAAGGAGACAAAGCTTATCTCCCTGGCAGGAGCACTGCTTCTGCCTTACCCATCTCTGGCCCCATAGCTTGGTTGGCAGTCAATGACGGGTAAGACTCCTCATGGGAGGGGCAACCTAAGCCAGACACGACCACTTGGAAGGCCTCATGGAAGGACTCGGGGGGTTGCAGCAAAGAGGATGTGATGGACCCTCGCCCCCCGGCTATTCTGACATAGCCCGAGTCCTCATTTCCATCTGGGAGATGTCTCCTGCTTCCTAATCGGCTTAAAGCCGGAAACTGTGGGGGTGAGCAGTGCAGCCCTGTCCTGGCCAGGACGGCTCCTTGGGTGATTGGCATAAGAAAGAATTCCTAAAGTCCTGTGAAACCTGCTTTGCTAAGAGTGCTCTTCCTGAGGTGACAAGTGTCCCAGGAGGAAATGAGCATGTCTCCCAAAGTCTGGCAACCCCCCTTCCTGACAAACACTGGCTCGGATTAAGCCCTCAGATTTCTTTGACATGTTAAAAGCCTAGTGAGGAAGGGGCTCTGGGTAATACTCCTCTGAGAGTTTGACCCCTTTCCTCCCCAAGCACAAGATGTCTTGGTAGTTTTTACTTTCATCCATGATGGAGGGATGGGGCTCTGCGGGTGGAGCCCCCCCACATCTGGCACCCAGGCCAGGGTCCCCAGCATACATATATACATATATACATATGTACATATATATACATACATACATAAAAAAACTCCATTTGATCTAGGACTTTGTTCAATTCCACAATATCTTTGTTGATATTTTGTTTGGAAAACCTGTCCATTTTTGACAGTGGGGTGTTAAAATCCCCTCCTATAATTGTGCTACTGTCAATATCTGTCTTGAAGTCATCCAAACTTTAGTATTTGGGTGCTCCTATGATGAGTTTATATCTATTTACAATGTTTATGTCTTTTTTAATTATTTATTTTTTAATTTTTATTTTAATTGTTGATCTTGTACCATTTTCTGTCTATTACTCCCACCCCAGCTCTCCCCACCTCCCTTCCATTTCCACCCCCCATAGTTTTCGTCCATGTGTCCTTTATACTTGTTCCTATAAACCCTTCACCTTTTGCCCTGAAATTCCCTCCCATCTCCCCTCTGGTGACTGTCAGCCTGTTCTCAATTTCAATGTCTTTGGTCATATTATGTTTGTTTGTCTGTTTTGTTGATTAGGTTCCTGTTAAAGGTGAAATCATATAAGTTTGTCTTTCACTGCCTGGCTTATTTCGCTTAGCATGATGCTCTCCAGTTCCATCCATGCTGTTGCAAAGGGTAGGAGCTCCTTCATTCTTTCTGCTGCATAGAATTCCACTGTGTAAATGTACCACAGTTTTTTGATCCATTCATTTACTGATGGGCACCTAGGTTGCTTCCAACACTTGCCTATTGTAAATTGTGCTGCTATGAACATAGGGGTGCATAGGTTCTTTTGGATTGGTGTTTCAGGATTCTTAGGATATAATCCAAGCAGTGGAATTGTTGGGTCAAAAGGTAGATCCATGATTAGTTTTCTTAGAAAATTCCATACTGTTTTCCATAGTGGTTGTACCAATCTGCACTCCCACCAACAGTGCACTAGGGTCCCCTTTTCTCCTCAACCTCTCCAACACTTGCTGTTTGTTGCTTTGTTTATGAGGGCCATTCTGACTCGTGTCAAGTGGTATCTCATTGTGGTTTTAATTTGCATCTCTCTGATAGCTAGCAATTTCAAGCATCTTTTCATGTATCTCTGGATCCTCTGTATGTCCTCCTTGGAGAAGTGTCTGTTCAGGTCCTTTGCCCATTTTTTAATTGGGTTGCTTGTCTTTTTAAACTGGTGTCGTGTAAGTCCTTTTTATATTTTGGAGATTAAACCCTTGTCTGAGGTATCATTGGCAAATATGTTTTCCCATACAGTTGGTTCTCTTTTTATTTTAATACTGTTTTCTTTAGCTGTGCAGAGCTTTTTATTTTGATGAGATCCCATTTGTTTATTCTTTTCTTTATGTCCATTGCTTTAGGAGACATATCAGTAAAAATGTTGCTGTGTAAAATATCTGAGATTTTCCTGCCCATGTTTTCCTCTATAATTTTAATGGTGTCACGGCTTATATTTAAGTCTTTTATCCACATTGAACTTATTTTTGTGTATGGTGTAAGTTGGTGCTCGAGTTTCATTTATTTGCACGAAGCTGTCGAGTTCTCTCAACAACACTTGTTGAAGAGGCTATTTTTGCTCCATTTTATGTTGCTGCCCCCTTTATTGAATATTAATTAACTATAGAGACTTGGGTTTATTTCTGAGCTGTCTGTTCTATTCTAATGGCCCATGTGCCTGTTTCTATGCCAGTACCAGGCTGTTTTGATTACAGTGGCCTTGTAATACAGTTTGGTATCAAGTATTATGATCCCTCCTACTTTGCTCTCCTTTCTCACAATTGCTGCAGATATGCGACATCGTTTATGGTTCCATGTAAATTTTTGAAGTGTTTGTTCTATGTCTGTGAAATATGCCATTGGTACTTTAATAGGTATTGCATCGAGTCTGTAAATTGCTTTGGGTAGTATGGACATTTTGATGATATTAATTCTTCTGATCCATGAACACGGTATGTGTTTCCATTTGTTTCTGTCTTCCTTGATTCTTTCTTCAGTGTTGTGTAGTTTTCTGCATACAGGTTTTTACCTCCTTGGTTAGTTTTATTCTTAGGTATTTTATTTTTCTTTTTGCTATATTGAATGGGAAGTTTTTCTTGATTTCTGCTTCTGCTGTTTCACTCTTTGGTATACAAAAATGCCTTTGATTTTTGGATACTGACTTTGTATCCAGCTATTTGGACAAATTCATTCATTAGGTCGAGCAGCTTTTTTGCAGAGTCTATAGGATTTTCTATGTATACTATCATGTCATCTGAAAACAATGATAGTTTTGTTCCCCCTTTCCAAGTTGGATGGCATTTATTTCCTTTTCTTGTCTAATTGCTGTGGCTAATACTTCCAATGCTATACTGAATAGAAGTGGTGAAAGTGGACAACCTTGTCTTGTTCCTGATCTTAGTGGAAAAGATTTTAGTTTTTGCCTGTTGAGTGTGATGTTGGCTGTATGTCTCTCATATATGGCCTTTATTATATTGAGGAATGCTTCCTCTATTCCCAGTTTGCTAAGTGTTTTTATCATAAATGGGTGTTGTACCTTATCAAAAGCTTTTTCCGCATCTATTGAGATGATCACCTGATTTTTGTGTTTGCTTTTGTTTATATGATGAATTATATTTCCTGATTTGTGAATGTTGAAACATCCTTGCATCCCTGGGATGAATCCCACTTGGTCATGGTGCATGTATTGTTTTTAATACGTTTTGCCAATATTTGGTTGAAGATTTTAGCATCTATGTTCATCAGTGATATTGGCCTGAAGTTCTCCTTCTTTGTTGTGTCTTTATCTGGTTTTGGGGTTAGGATGATGCTGGCTTCATAAAAAGAGTTTGGGAGTCTTCCATCATTTTGGATTTTTTGGAATAGTATGCGAAGGATAGGGGTTAGCTCTTCCTTGAATGCTTTGTAGAATTCTCCTGCGAAACCATCTGGTCCAGGGCTTTTGTGTGTTGGGAGTTTTTTGATTACTGCCTCAATTTCATCTGCTGTTGTTGGCCTGTTCAAGCTTTCTGCTTCTTCTTCATTGAGTTTTGGGAGATTATATTTTCTAGAAACTTGTCCATTTCATCTAGGTTTTCAAATTTCTTGTCATACAGTTCTTCATAGTAATTTCTTACAATCCTTTGTATTTCTGTGGTGTCAGTTGTAATCTCTCCTCTTTCATTTCTGATTGTGTTTATTTGTGTCCTCTCTCTTTTTTTCTTGATGAGCCTGCTTCAGGGCTTGTGGATTTTGTTTATGTTTTCAAAGAACCAGCTCCTGGATTCATTGATCTTTAGAATTCTACTTTTCATCTCTATGTCATTTAATTGTGCTCTGATCTTGGTTATTTCCTTCCTTCTACTTGCTCTGGGCTGTTTTGGTTGTAGTTCCTCAAGATCTTGTAGGCGTAGGGTTATGGTGTTTGTTTGAAATATTTCTATCTTTTTTAGGTAGGCCTGTATCGCTATGAATTTCCCTCTGAGGCCTGCCCTTACTGTGTCCCATAAGTTTTGGGTCATTGTGAGTTCATTTTTGTTTTTTTTGGAAAGTTTTTTGATTTCCTTTCTAATTCCATTTATTGTTTAATAGCATGCTATTAAATCCCCATGATTTTGAGGGTTTTGGGTTTTTCCCGTTGGGGTTGATTTCTAGTTTCAGTCCCTTGTGTTCAGAGAAAATGCTTGATGTGATTTCAATTTTCTTGAATATGTTGAGGCTTGTTTGGTGTTCTATCATGTGGTCTGTCCTTCAAAAGGTGCCATGTGCATTTGAAAAAAAAATTATATGAAGTTTCTTTGGTATTCTTTCTATAAATATCAGTTAAGGCATTTCATCTAGAGTATTGTTCAATGCCACAATATCTTTTTTGATATTTTGTTTGGAAGATCTGTCTATTTTTGACAGTGGTGAGTTAAAAACCCCTACTATAATTGTGTTGCTGTCAATATCTTTCTTGAAGTCCTCTAAGATTTTCTTGATGTATTTGGGTGCTTGTATGTTGGGTGCATGTATATGTACAATGTTTATGCCTTCTTGGTGGATTCTACCATTGAGTATTTTGCAATGACCTCTGGGTCTCTCTTTATGGCTCTTCTCTTGAAGTCTATTTTGTTTGATATGAATATTGCTACCTTAGCTTTTTTTCCCCTGTCCATTTGCATGGAAAATATGTTTTCAGCCCTTCACTTTGAGTCTGTGTAGGTCTTTTGTCCTGAGGTGGGTCTCTTGTAGGCACCATATGTGTGGGTCATGCTTTCTTATCCATTCAGCTATTCTCTGTCTTTTGATTGGAGCATTTAATCCATTTACATTTAAGGTTATTATTCATAGGTACTGGTTCATTGCCATTTTTGGACCTGTGTTCCTCTCTCTCTCCCTCTTTTCCTCCCTTTCCTTAATGCAGTCCCTTTAGTATCTCTTGCAGAACTGGTTTGGTAGAGGTGTATTCTTTTAGATTTCTTTTGTCTGGGAAGCTCCTTTTTTGTCCTTCTATCTTGATTGAAAGCCTTGCTGGATAAAGTAGTCTTGGTTGCAGGCCTTTGGTTCTCATTACTTGGAATATTTCTTGCCATTCTCTTCTGGCTTGGAGCATTTCCATTGAGAAGTCAGCTGCTAACCTTATTGGGGCTCTCTTGTATGTTACTTCCTGTTTCTGCCTTGCTGCCTTTAAGATTCTCCGTCTTGGAATTTTGCCATTTTAATTCTTTTTTTTTTTAAATTAGTATCTTTTTTAATTTATATTTTAATTTTTGTTCTTGTACAGTTTTCTGACTTTTACTCCCACCCTGCCAACCACCCCAGCCCTTCCCACCTCCCTTCCATTTCCTCCCCCCATAGTTTTTGTCCATGTGTCCTTTATATTTGTTGCTCTAAACTCTTATCCTTTTTCCTCAAATTCCCTCCCCTCTCCCATCTGGTGACTGTCAGCCTGTTTTCAATTTCAGTCTTTGGTTATATTATGCTTGTTTTTTTGTTTTTTTGATTAAGTTCCTGTTTAAGGTGAGATCATATGGTATTTGTCTTTCACTGCCTGGGTCATTTTGCTTAGCATGATGCTCTCCAGTTCCATTCATGCTGTCAAAAAGTGTAGAAGCTCTTTCACTCTTTCTTCTGCCTAGAATTTCATTGTGTAAATGTACCACAGATTTTTGAATCCATTCATTTACTGATGGACACCTAGGTTGCTTCCAACACTTGGCTATTGTACATTGTGCTGCTATGAATGTTGGGGTGCATAGGTTCTTTTGGATTGGTGTTTCAGGGTTCTTAGGATATAATCCAAGCAGTGGAATTGCTGGGTCAAAGGGTAGATCCATGTTTACTTTTCTTAGAAAATTCCATACTGTTTTCCAAGTAGTTGTACCAGTCCACACTTCCACCAACAGTGTACTAGGGTCCCCTTTTCCCCACAACTGTTGTGGACTGTTCAGTCTAGTTTCAGGAGATGTAACTCTCACCCCATGGTGGGCTGTGTAAGAGCCAAGGGACCCACTTCATTTGGGTTTGTTCTGTCAAGAGGACGTGACCTACTAAGGAGACAAAGCTTATCTCCCTGGCAGGAGCGCTGCTTCTGCCTCATCCATCTTTGGCCCCAAAGCTTGGTTGGTAGTCAATGATGGGTAAAACTCCTCATGGGAGGGGAAACCTAAGCCAGACATAACCACTTGGGAGGCCTCATGGAAGGACTCGGGGGGGCTGCAGCAAAGAGGATGTGATGGACCCTCGCTCCCCGGCTATTCTGACATAACCCGAATCCTCATTTCCATCTGGGAGATGTCTCCTGCTTCCTAATCGGCTCAAAGCCTGAAACTGTGAGGGCAAGTGGTGCAGCCCTGTGCCAGCCAGGATGGCTCCCTGGGTGATTGGGCATAAGAAAGAATTCCTAAAGTCCTGTGAAACCTTCTTTGCTAAGAGTGCTCTCATTTAAATGATAAAGGTCCAAGGAGGAAATGAGTATGTCTCCCAAAGTTTGGCAACCCCCTTTCCTGACAGACAGACTCAGATTAAGCCCTCAGATTTCTTTGAAATGTTAAACATTGGTTTATCCTTGTCGCCTGACATACCTGTATTTCTGTGTATTTGAACCCAATAAATGGCTAGTGAAGAATGGTCTCTGGGTCATTCTCCTCTGAGAGTTTGACCACCTTTCCTTCCCAAGCAGATCATGTCTTGGTATTTTTATTTTCATCTGTGACGGAGGGATGGGGCTCTGCAGGTGGAGCACCCCCACATCTGGCACCTAGGACAGGGGCCCCCACACACAACCTCTCCAACACTTGCTGTTTGTTGCTTTGTTTATGATGGACATTCTGACTGGTATGAAGTGGTTTCCCACTGTGATTTTAATTTGCATCTCTCTGATAGCTAGCGATATCGAACATCTTTTCATATGTCTCTGGATACTCTGTATGTCCTCCTTGGAGAAGTGTCTGTTCAAGACCTTTTCCCGTTTTTAGTTGGGATGCTTGTCTTCCTAGAGCGGAGTTGTGTAAGTTCTTTATATGTTTTGGAGATTAAACCCTTGTCTGAGGTACCATTGGCAAGTATGTTTTCCTATACGGTTAGTTTTCTTTTTATTTGAATACTGTTTTCTTTAACTATGCAGAAGCTTTTTATTCTGATGAGATCCCACTTGATTATTCTTTCCTTTATGTCCTTTACTTTAGGGGACATATCAGTAAAAATGTTGCTGTGTGAAATATCTGAGATTTTCCTGCCTATGTTCTCCTCTAGGACTTTAATGGTATCTCGGCTTATATTTAAATCTTTTATTCACCTTGAATTTATTTTTGTGTATGGTGTAAGTTGGTGCTTGAGTTTCATTTTTTTACATGTAGCTTGTCCAGTTCTCCCAACACTACTTTTTGAAGAGGATATTTATGCTCCCTTTTATGTTGCTGCCCCTTTTGTTGAATATTAATTGACTGTAGAGAGTTGGGTTTATTTCTCGGCTCTCTGTTCTGTTCTTCTGTTCCATGTGCCTTTTTTTTGTTTTTTTTGTTTTTTTGTTTTTTTTTTTTTTTGCAGTACCAGGCTGTTTTGATTACAGTGGCTTTGTAATACAGTTTGGTATCAGGTATTGTGATCTCTCCTACTTTGCTCTTCTTTCTCAAAATTGCTGGAGTTATTCGGGGTCATTTATGATTCCATATAAATTTTTGAAGTGTTTTTTTTTATGTCTGTGAAATATGCCATTGGTACTTTCATAGGTATTGCATTGAATTTGTAAATTGCTTTGCGTATTAACATTTTGATGATATTAATTCTTCCAATCCATGTACATGGTATGTGTTTGCATTTGTTTGTGTCTTCTTTGATTTCTTTCTTCAGTGTTGTGTAGTTTTCTACATACAGTTCTTTTACCTCCTTGGTTAGGTTTATTCTTAGTTATTTTATTTTTTTTTTTGCTATATAAAGTGGGATTTCCTTCTCGATTTCTGCTTCTTCTGTTTCATTGTTTGTATACAAAAATGCCTTTGATTTCTGGGATATTGACTTTGTATCCAGCTGTTTTGCCAAATTTAATTATTAGGTCGAGCAGTTTTTTGGCCGAGTTTATAGCATTTCCTATGCACACTATCATGTCATCTGCAAACAATGATAGTTTTGCTTCTTCTTTCTGAGTTGGATGCCTTTTATTTCCTTGTCTTGTCTAATTGCTGTGGCTAAGACTTCCAATACTATATTGAATTGAAGTTGTGAAAATGGATAACCTTTTCTACTTCCTGATCTTAGTGGAAAAGATTGTAGTTTTTGCCAGTTGAATATGATGTTGGCTGTAGGTCTCTCATATATGGCCTTTATTATGTTGAGGAATACTCCTTCTATTCACACTTTGTTGAGTGTTTTTATCATAAATGGGTGTTGTACCTTATCAAAGATTTTTCTGCATCTATTGAGATGATCACCTGATTTTTGTGTTTGCTTTTGTTTATGTGATGTATTACATGTACTGATTTGTGAATGTTGAATCATCCTTGCATCGCTGGGATGAATCACACTTGGTCATGGTGTATGATCTTTGTAATGTATTGTTGGATGCAGTTTGCCAATATTTTGTTGAATATTATAGCATCTATATTCATCAGTGATATTGGCCTGAAGTTTTCTTTCCTTGTTGTGTCTTTATCTGATTTTGAGATTAGGATGATGTTGCCTTCATAAAAAGAGTTTGGAAGTCTTCCATCATTTGGGAATTTTTCTAATAGTCTTTGAAGGATAAGGGTTAGCTCTTCCTTAAATGCTTTGTAGAATTCTCCTCTGAAACCATTGGGTCCAGGGCTTTGGTGTGTTGGGAATTTTTTGATTACTGCCTCAATTTTATCTACTTTTAGTGGTCTGTTCAGGCTTTCTGCTTCTTCTTCATTGATTTTTCGGAGATTAGATTTTTCTAGAAACTTGTCCATTTCACCTAGTTTTTCAAAATACTTGGCATACACTTCTTCATAGAAATTTCTTACAATCCTTTGTATTTCTGTGGTGTCAGTTGTAATCTCTCCTCTTTCATTTCTGATTGTGTTTATTTGTGTCCTCTCTCTTTTTTTTTCTTGATGAGCCTACTTAAAGGCTTGTAGATTTTGTTTATGTTTTCAAAGAACAAGCTCCTGGATTCATTGATCCTTAGAATTGTGTTTTTAGTCTGTATGTCATTTAATTGTGCTCTGATCTTGGTTATTTCCTTCCTTCTACTTGCTCTGGGCTGTCTTTGTTGTTGTTCCTCAAGATCTTGTAGGCATAGGGTTAAGGTGTTTGTTTGAAATGTTTCTATCTATTTTAAGTAGGCCTGTATCACTATGAAGTTCCCTCTGAGGACTGCCTTCACTCCCCATATGTTTTGGGTGTTTGTGAGTTCATTTTTATTTGTTTCCAGAAACTTTTTAATTTCCTCCCTAATTTCATTTTTGGCCCATTCATTGTTTAACACCATGCTATTCAATATCTACTATTTTGAGGGTTTTGGGATTTTCCCCTTGCGTCGTTATCTAGTTTCCATTCCTTTTGGTCAGGGAAAATTCTTGATATGATTTCAATTTTCTTGAATTTGTTGTGGCTTGTGTTGTGTCCTATCATGTGGTCTGTCTTTGAAAATGTTCCATGTGAATTTGAAAATAATGTGTATTTACTTTCTTTGGGATGAAGGGCTCTATATATATCAGTTAAGTGCAAATCATCTAGAGTATTGTTCAATGCCACAATATTTTTGTTGATATTTTGTTTGGAAGATCTATCTTTTTTTGTCAGTGGGGTGTTAAAATCCCCTATTATAATTGTGTTGCTGTCAATATCTTTCTTAAAGTCCTCTAAGATTTTCTTGATGTATATGGGTGCCCCTATGTTGGGTGCATTTATATTTGCAATGTTTATGTCTTCTTGGTGGATTCTACCCTTGAGTATTATGAGGTGACCTTCTGGGTCTCCCTTTATGGCCTGCTTTTGACGTGTATTTTGTCTGATATGAGTATTGCTATCCTGGATTTTTTTTCCTGTCTGTTTGGTTGGAAAATTTGTTTCTAGCCCTTCACTTTGAGTCTGTGTAGGTCTTTCATCCTGAAGTCGGTCTCTTGTAGGCTGCATATGTGTGGGTCATGCTTTCTTATCCATTCAGCTATTCTATGTCTTTTGATTGGAGCATTCAATCCATTTACATTTAAAGTTGTTATTGATAGGTACTGATTCATTGCCATTTTTGTACCTGTGTTCCTCTTTCTTTTTCCTTCCTTTCGTTAAAAAAGTCCCTTTAATATCTCTTTCAGAACTGGTTTGGTAGAGGTGTATTCTTTTAGACTTCTTTTTTTGGGGGAGCTCCTTATTTTGCCTTCTGTGTTGATTGAGAGCCTTGCTGGGTAAAGTAGTGTTGGGTGCAGGCCTTTGGTTGTCATTACTTGGAATACTTCTTTCCATTATCTTCTGGCTTGGAGTGTTTCCATTTAGAAGTCAGCTGCTAACCTTATTAGGGCTCCCTTGTATTTTACTTTCTTTTCTCACTTGCTGCCTTTAAGATTCTCTCTTTGTCGTGGAATTTTGCCATTTTAATTATGATGTGTCTTGAAGTGTGCCTCTTTGGGTTCCTCTTGTTTGGAACTGTCTGTGTTTCCTGATTTGTGTGACTTTTTCTCTCATCAAATTAGGGAAGTTTTCCATCATTACTTTTTCAGACAGGTTTTCTATCCCTTGCTCTTCTTCTCCTTCTGATATTCCTATTATATGAATATTATTACGTAATATTGTCTTGCATTTCTGTTAATCCCTCTTCATTCTTTCTGAACCTCTTTTGCTTTTCTTGCTCTTTCTGGGTGTTTTTTTCTACTTTGTCCTCCAATTTGCTGATCTGATCTTCTGCTTCATTTATTCTGCTTTTCATTCCTTCTACTGTGTTCTTCAGTTTAGAAATTGTATTTTTCATTTCCTCTTGGCCGTTGTTGATAGTTTCTATTTCCTTTTTCATGTTGATATAGTTTGCAGTGAGTTCATAGTAGCTTTTCTGTAATTACTCATAGTTCATTGAGAGCTCATGGAGCTTCCTGACAACCATTTCTTTGAACTCAATATCTGATAGTTGAGTTGCCTCTGTTTCATTTCTTATTCTTTCTGGGACTTCCTCCTTTCCTTTCATCTGGGCATTATTTCTTTGCCTTCCCATTGTTTGTGAGACTCTTCTTGTTAGCCTCAGCTTCTTCAATTGATCTGTTCTGGTTCCCTGGGTTTATGGTGTTAACTTCTGTGGTAGAATACTTGTGAGATTTAGTGGTGCAATCTCCTTTGGGTATGGTTGTTTTCACAGCTTTCGCTGTCTCAACTGTTGGGATGCCCCCTCTTTGGGTCCAACTCTGTTTTTTTCGCAATTGCAGTTTTGTTTTTATTTTTGTCTCACTCATGGGTACTTAAAAAGAGAAAAGGAAAAAAATGAAAAAAGAAGAGGAAAAAGGAAGGAAGAAGAGATAAAATTGGAAAAAATGAAGAAGGAATAAAACAAGAAAGAAGTAAAGAGAAGCAAAAGGAATCATTGCTTTGAACTCAGTATTTGATAATTGAGTTGCCTCTATTTCATTTAGCCTTCTTTCTGAGTCTTCCTCCTTTGCTTTAATTTTAGGTGTTTTTGTTTGTCTTTCCATTGTTTTTGTGACTCTTCTTGTTAGCCTCTGCTTCTTAAATTGATCTATTTTGATTCCCTTGGTTTACCGTGTGAACTTCTATGGTAGAAGAGCTGTGAGATTCAGTTGTGCAGTCTCCTAGGTCTCCTGAGCTCTCTGGTGCTGAGCTGTCCTTCATGTTGGCTCTCCATATGTCTTTGAGTTTTGATCGTTGTTGGCCCTTTCTTTGGTGAGTCCTTCCCTCCAGCTGATTAACTGAGGGTCACTCCATCCACCACATCTTGTGTTCTGTTGTGGAGGTGTGAACAGGTTGTGTTGAAGGTGTTTGTTCTGTCTGTATGATGTTTTGAGGCTTCTCTCTTGCTCTTGTTCAGTTGTTTGTTCTGTGTAATTTATCCACCATTTGGTTGTATTTCCAGATCTGTCCTAGATTGAGGTTAGTGTGGCTTCTACCCCTTCCTTCACCTTCTTCCTTTGTTATCTGTTGGTGGTTCCTTTGTTGGTGGGTTTCCTCTTCCAGTAGGTATACTGGTGTTCACAGCTTCAACCTACTCTTTTTTGTGATCATTTGGAGGGGGAAGGCAAAATGGTTTAAGATGATGGGAGCATATTCTATGGTATTTAATGTACTAACCTGTAGAGAAGAGATAGGAGATCCTTTGGATATGTAAAGGGTTAACCATGACATTTCACCCAACTAAGCACTTTTTAGAAAGGGTTGAGAAAAGGTAAGACTCTTGTTAGGGGGCGAGAAATGACTATGAGTTGGATCTAGAAAGCAGTGAGCTTGCACAAGGTGAGATTATGAGTAAAGGATAGAAAATAGGTGTAGTGTGTGATAGAATAGAGTCAATGACAACAGTAATAAAGTTCCAGAAACAGTGAAGTGAGCTAAGATCTGAGAGGGGTGCTGTGTAGTATTTAAAATTGTATGGAACAGTAATTATTTACAATAGTAATGGAGCAATAATCATATGACAGAATGTATGTAGTCTAAATTAGAAGAATAGGAAATACAGGACCTAAAGCAGTGTGCTATTGGAACACAAATGAAGTGAAAGATGGAAAATTAAAAATACACTATGAAAGAGAGAACAAGGGAAACCAGCCAAACAATGGAATTTAACAAACCAAGTGAAGAGAAATAAGGACAAGAAATAAAAAATACTAATAAAATAAATGATATAAGAATAATTAGAAATAATAATAATACAAATATATAGTAACTTTCAAATTCTCTGGAGTAGCAAAGTGAAATTTGTCTCAGTGTCTTAGTTGTTGGGATGACACTTTTTTGGGTCTAACTCTGGTCTTTTCACAGCTCCAGGTTTTATTGTCTCATTTGTGGGAATTAAAAAAAGAAAGGAAGGAAGGAAGAAGGAGTAAAAAAGGAAAGAAAGAAAGAAAGAAAGAAAGAAAGAAAGAAAGAAAGAAAGAAAGAAAGAAAGAAAGAAAGAAAGAAAGAATAATTAAAAAAAAAAAAAAAAGCCTCCTGCTGGCTTAAATGGGCCAAGCCAGTTCTGCTGGCCTTCCTGGCTGCAGCAAGCTGAGGAGGGGTTGGTTTCTCTTTTCTCCCTTCCTGTGTTTTTGCCAGGATGGGGCCAGGTCTGAGTTGCACTCTTTGCAGAATCCCAGCCTCTCACCTAGTTCCTCAGTTTGCTGCCAGGCCCCTAGTGCCCTTCTGCGCCCAGTCTAAACCTTTAGTCCACCAGTTGTGCCATTTTTGAGGTGCACCAATTAGGGGCAACTCACACATCACCCTTTCATTCTTTGTTGTTCTAGATGCTAGGAACTCTCAGAGTCTCTTCAGGGTAGTTCTTCCCCTTACTAAGTTAAGTCTTTCTGGGGACTGCTGACTCCCTGAGCCCAGCTGCTCTCCTCTGCAGGAGCATCTCCACCTTCCTCTTAGAGAGCCAGTCAGCCCTGCTGGGCCAGGGCTCCGCTGTGGCTGTGGATGCAGGCACGCACCTCCTCTGCTGCCGTGCTCAGGGTGGCAGGGTCAGGCACACTCCCTCCCCAGGGCTTTGGGCATGAGCACTCAGTCTCTGCTGCTGGGGTAGGATTGTCAGCCACTGGGACATGGGTTTGGGTGTGTGCCATCCCCAGGGCTTTGGGCATGAGCACTCAGCCTCCACTGGTGGAGCAACAGTGTTGGGCATGTGCTGGCCTCCGCTGCTGTGGCAGCAGCCATGGTGGGGTGGAGGGTGCCTGGGTCAGTTGTGTGCCACTGGGGTTGCTGGTGCAGTTGGGTGCCCTCCATCGGAGGTAGGGGTGCAGTCATGGTCAGGGCAGCAGCAGTGGGCCCACGGCTGAGGCTGAGGAGGCTGCAAGCACTGGGGATGGTGCAGGAGGCTGCTATGGAAGAATTCAGCCACTGAGTGCCTGTTTTTCTTTTTGAAAAATTCCTCCTATTCAAGTTTTCTGCTCCAAACAAGTGCCTGGCCTCTCACACAGCCCAACTCTACAACCAGACTGGGGGCTATCGAATTCGGGGTCTGTTATAGCCCAATTCTTCCCAGTTGGCTTCCACAGTCTCCGCAGGTGCACACTGCCCCTAGGTGTTTGCCACCTTGTCCTTATTCCCCCAGTGACTTCAAGCATCCAGGGCCATTCTGGTGCTTCTCAAACCTTGTTTGGTAGGGGAGGGAGCTATTGACCTGGCATTCTCCCAAGAATCCTGCAGCAGACCCCGAGGGTGCCAGGACTGGGCCTGCAGTCCCCTCCCTGGTCCCAAGGATCTTATAGTCCCGAAGCACTCTCCTTACCATCTGATTTTTTAATGTCTTCTACAATTTTGGCCTCCAATATTCATATATGCTGGGATACTGTTGGCCATTCACTCTGTTCCTCAGAAGATCGGCTAGGTGTTCCACCCATGTGTAGGGGGAAGTGGACTTCAGTCCCCCCATCTCACTGCCATCTTCTAGAATTGTATTACCATATTTTTCTGTATATAACATGTATCCACATTTTTGGCCAAAACTTTCAGGAAAAAAATCTTTTATCTTATTTTTAATTAATTAATTAATTAATTAATATTTAGATTCTTGTTTTTTTGTATTATAAAGGAATTTTAGCATTTATTTTTTTTCCTTTTTTTTAGATTTTATTTATTTATTTATCTTTAGAGGGGAAGGGAAGGAGAGAGGGAGAGAAACATCAATGTGCGATTGCCTCTTGTATGTCCCCTGCCGGGAACTGGCCTGGCAACCCAGGCATGTGCCCTGACTGGGAATCGAACCTCGATCTTTCGGTTCACAGGCCCGCGCTCAATCCACTGAGCTACACCAGCCAGGGCAGAGCATTTATTTTTTAACATATTATGTTACAAGAAATTTTATGCAACAGATAATTACAAAACACAGGAACAGATACTAGGTATTTCAGGTACTACCCACGTATAAATGTTCATCCTTATTTTTCCCTCAAAAATTTGGGCAAAAAAGTGCCCATTATACACAGCAAAATATGGTAGCGTAGATCTGCCATATTTCCCAGTTTTGTCAGGATGGCCTTATGTAGTAGGTGACTGGTGAGACCAGTGGTACTGTGTCCCTGATCACCTGAGCTCAGTGCTCCCAAAGAGTCCCTTGTGTCGTGTGTGCTCCTCTGTTTTAGTTGAGCCATGTTTGCTGTTGGTACATCAGTGAGTGGGATAGTCCTTCAGGTAACTAGCTGTGAAAATTGGCCACAACCATACCAATATGAGCTGTTGCTGTGCAGTATCTGACCCAAATGAAGTGGTTTTTGCCCAATGTGCTCTGGTGCCTACTGAGACTACCTTCTGGGTTTGCCTCTTATAGAGATAATTACATGGTGCTCTGTTGTCATCACTAAGTGTGTTGGTTCTGGGGTCTCTTGGATTTGGCTCAGGTGCAGGCTAGTGTCAAACACCGCCTCTGACCATTCTGGGGATATCTGGTATGTGCTACAAAGCAATCCACTGTTGGTAGCTGCTTTTAATGGGTTTGGATGTGTGTAGGAGAGTCCATATTGTGAACCAAGTCTGGCTCCACCTGTACAATGCCTGCAACCACTTAGTAAAAGGCACAGGGCACCCCAAGGCCAATGTGCCACCTGCCTGCTGTTTTGTAAGGCTTCTGTAAGAGCTTTTGGTGGGGTCTCAGGGAGTCACCAGTGTGGGGTGAATTGTGCTCACCAAGTTAATGCAGAGTCAAATTTGTCCATATGCGGGAGGGCTCAACACAGGAACAATGTTGTCTATCTCTCCAATCCACACAACTCGGTTTCTCCCTGTGTGTCTCTGTTATCCTTTAAGCCTCTACCCTTCCTCTAGAGTCCAAGATGAGTGACTGGGAGAAATTGCATCTGTGCCTATGTTCTTTTAAGAGGATACCTGGGTTTCTAGCGGCCTTCTGTCTCACCCAGATGGACTAACTCCCTGCTGAATTTCAGAGCCAGCAATGGTGGGGGCTGCTCTTCCTAGCATTGGTTCTCTAGACTGGGGAGACTTGTGTCCTCACAAGTTGGGGTTGGGACCTCTTGTTCCTCAGGGGGGGAGCTTCTGTGGCTGAGATATTTTTTCCCAAATCTCAACTGCCACCCATAGGTGTGTGTCCAGCCTGTTTCACCTCTCTGCCCTTCCTAGCAATATCAATGTGGCTTCTTCTATATATCTTTAGTTATAGGACTTCTGTTCAGCAGTCTTCAGATGGTCCTTCAGGTTGTTTATTTTATAATTTAGTTGTAATTTTGATGTGGTTGTGGGAACAGAATAGCACAGCATTTATCTAGTCTGCCATCTTGACTAGAATGCCACCCTCATATTTTTTAACTTTATTTTTTAGAGCAATTGTAAGTTTACAGAAAAATTGAGAGGAAGGTAGAAAGATTTCTCATTACCCCCATCCCCCATGTATGCACAATCTCTTCTATTATTAACATCCCCCATGAGATTGGTATATTTCAGTCAGTGAACTTACATTGACACATCATTATCAACAAAAGCCATAGTTTACATTGTGAATCAGTCTTGGTGTTTTACATGTTATGGGTTTCAACAAATGTAAAATGTCATGTATCCTTCATTATGGTATCATACCAAGTAGTTTCATGGTCCTAATAATTCTGTGTTCTACCTATCAATCCCTCTCCCTGTTCCCAATCCCGGACAATCACACAACATTTTGCTATGGAAAACATCTCCATAGTTTTCCACAATGTCAATTCCACAATGTTGAAATAAAACAGTATGCTACATTTTTAGATTGACTTCTTTCACTTAGTGATATTCATTTAAGGTATCTCCATGTCTTTCTTTCTTCTTTTTCTTTTATTTTTAAAGAGTATTTTATTGATTGTGCTATTACAGCTGTCCCAAATTTTTTCTTCCATTTATCCCCCTCTGCCCTGCACCTACCTCACCCTCCTACATTCCCTCCCACCTTTGTTCATGTTCATGGGTTGTACATACAAGGTCTTTGGCTCCTCCTATGCTATTATTAACCTCCCCATGTCTATTTTGTGCCTAGCGATTATACTTCTTATTCCCTGTACCTTTTCCCCTCATTCTACCCCTTCACCTCTCCATTGATAACCCTGTATGTAATCTCTACTTCTGTGATTCTGTTCCTGTTCTAGTTGTTTACTTATTTTTCTTTCTTTCTTTTTTTTTTTTTGGTTCATTGCTGATAACTATGAGTTTGTTTTCATTTTACTCTTCATAGCTTTTGAGCTTCTATTTCTTAGGTAAAATTCCTTCAACATTTCATATAATAAAGGCTCGGTGATGATGAACTCCTTATCTGGGAAGCACTTTATTCCATTCTAAATGATAGCTTGCTGTGCTGGATAGAGTAATTTTGGATGTAGGTCCTTGCCTTTCATGACTTTGAATACTTCTTTCCAGCCCCTTCTTGCCTGTGATGTTTCTTTTGAGAAATCAGCTGATAGTCTTATGGGAACTCCTTTGTAGGTAACTGTCTCCTTTTCTCTTGCTGCTTTTTAAAAAAAGTATATTTTATTCATTATGCTATTACAGCTCCCCCAATTTCTCTCCCTTTATCCCCCCTCTATCCTGCACCTCACAACTTTCTAGCTTCCCCCCTTAGTACATGTCCATGGGTTGTACATACAAGTTCTTTGAGTTCTCTGTTTCCTATACAATTTTTGACCTCTCCCCATCTATTTAATGCCTACCAATTTTGCTTCTTTTTCCCTGTACCTGTTCCTCCCTATTCCTCCCTCCCCCTCCCCACTGAAAACCCTCCATGTGATTTCCATTTCCCTGATTCTGTATCTGTTCTAGTTGTTTCCTTAGTTTTTGTTTTCATTGTTTTTCTTTCTTTTATTTTTTTTAGGTTCATTTGTTGATAGTTGTAAGTTTGTTGTTATTTTACTATTCATAGTTTTGATCTTCCTTTTCTTAGATAAGTCCCATTAACATTTCATATAATAATGGCTTGATGATGATGAATTCCTTTAATTTGACCTCATCTGGGAAGCACTTTGTCTGCCTTTCCACTCTAAATGATAGCTTTGCTGGACAGAGTATTCTTGGATGTAGGTCCTTGCCTTTCATGACTTCAGATACTTTTCTCCAGCCCATTACTGACCTTAAGGTTTCTTTTGAGAAATCATCTGATAGCCTTATGGGCACTCCTTAGTAGATAACTCTCTCCTTTTCTCTTGCTTCTTTTAGGATTCTCTCTTTATCATTAATCTTGAGTAACTTAATGATGATATGCCTTTGTGTGTTCCTCTTTGGATCCAACTTCTTTGGGACTCTCTGGGCTTCCTGGACTTCCTGAAAGTCTATTTCCTTTGCCAGATTAGGGATATTTTCCTTCATTATTTGTTCAAATAAGTTTTCAATTTCTTGCTGTTGTTCTTCTCCTTCTGGCACCCCTATAATTTGGATATTGGAATGTTTCAGGTTGTCCCAGAGGTTTGTAAGACTCTCTTCACTTTTTTGAATTCTTATTTCTTCATTCTGTTACAGCTGGATGTTTATTTCTTCCTTACGTTCCAAGGCATTGATTCAAGTCCTGGTTTCCTTCCTGTCACTCTTGGTTCCCCGAATGTTTTGCTTTATTTCCTTTTGGGTATCTTTCATTTTTTCTTTCATTTTTTGACAAAGCTCAATCAGTTCTGTGAGCATTTTGATGATCAGGGCTTTAAATTCTTCATCAGATAGGTTGGCTATATCCTCATTGCTTAGGTCTCTTCTTGAGGTGTTGCTCTGTTCTTTCGTTTTGGTCCTATTTCTTTGTTTGCAGCCCCTGTTAAGTTGTAAGGGGGAGGGGCCTTAGGTATTTACCCAGGCAGGGCAAACTTCCTTGCTGAGCTGCAGTGTTGCTTGTGGGGTGGGACCAGAGAGGGAACAATGCAGCTCACCTGCTCATCTCTAGCATACTTTTCAATGAACTCCTGTGTGGGACTGGGAGTTTCTCTCACCATGGCAACCTCTGCAGTCCAAAGCTACCTCTGAGTCTCAGTTTCCCCTTAAGTCAGCCCCTCCCACGCAGCCTGACACTTCACTGCAGCCAGCCCTGCCCAACGGTCTGCCACCTCATCGTGGTTTCTCTCCGTCCACCACCTTACCATCCTGGTTGTTCTGTTTGCCTGTTTCTTTAATTCTATAGTTGTTGAATTTCCATGCAGTTTGATTTTCTGTCACTTATGGTTGTTTATTGTTTTAGATTTGTTGTTATCCTCCTTTTGGTTGTGTGAAGAAATGAAGGGTTTCTACCTATACCTCCATCTTGGCTGGAACTCTCTCTTGCTGCTTTTACGATTCTCTCCTTATCTTTAATCTTGGATAACTTAATTATGATGTGTCTTGGTGTGTTTCTTCTTGGATCCAATTTTCTTGGGATTCTCTGAGCTTTATGGACTTCCTTGAAGTCTACTTCCTTTGCCAGACTGGGGAAGTTCTCCTTCATTATTTGTTCAAATACATTTTCAATTTATTTCTCTTCCTCTTCTCCTTCTGGTATTCTTATGATTTAGATGTTGGAAGGTTTAAAGTTTTCCCAGAGATTTCTAATCCTCTCCTCATTTTTTTGAATTCTTGTTTCTTCATTCTGCTCTGGTTGAAAGTTTATTTCTTCCTTCTGCTCCAAATCATTGGTTTGAGTCCTGGTTTCCTTCTTTTCACTATTGGTTCCCTATATATTTTTCTTTATTTCACTTTGCATAGCCTTCACTTTTTCCTTTATTTTGCACCCATACTCAACCATTTCTGTGAGCATCCTGATTTCCAGTGTTTTGTACTCTGCATCTGATAGGTTGGCTATCTTTTCATCACTTGGTTCTATTTTTGGAGATTTGATCTGTCCTTTCATTTGTGCCATATTTCTTTGTCTTGGCATGCCTGTTACACTGCAAGGGGTGGAGTATTAGGTATTTGCCAGTGTGGGCAACCCACTTGGCTGTATTGTGGTGCTGTGTGTGGGGGAGAGATCTGAGAGGGAACAATGCCACTTGCTTAGTTCTCCACTGGCTTTCAGCCACTTCCCCTACAATACACAAGAAAATTGGGCCTTTCTACCTCTGATTCCCAGGAGTGTGGGTTTGTGTACATTCTAGGACCCTGTGGGTCTCTCCAACAAACTCTCCTGTGAGGCTGGGAGTTTTTCCTGCTGCTGCAACCTCCACAGGACTTTACAGCCAGAGGTTTTGAGGCTTTATTTCTGCCAAGGTGGAACACACCAAGACACATCATAATTACATTAATCAAGATTAAAGATAAAGAGAGAATCTCAAAAGCAGCAAGAGGAAAGCAGAGAGTTACCTACAAAGAGTACCCATAAGAGTATCAGCTGTTTCCTCAAAAGAAACCTTACATGCAAGAAGGGGATGGAAAGAAGTATTCAAAGTCATGAAAGGCAAGGACCTAATCTTGGACCTATATCCAAGATTACGCTATCCAGAAGAGGTATCATTTGGAATGGAAGGGCAGATATAGTGCTTCCTAGATAAGGTAAAGTGAAAGGAGTTCATCATTACCAAGCCCTTATTATGTGAAATGTTAAAGGGACTTACCTAAGAAATAGAAGAAGATCGAAAACTGTGAATAGTAAAATGACAACAAACTCATAATCATCAACAACTGAACCTAAAAAACAAAAAGAAAACTAAGCAAACAACTAGAAAATGAACAGAATTGCAGAAATGGAGTTCATGCAGAGGGTTATCAGTGGGGAGCAGGGGAGAGAATGGGGGTAAAAGGTACAGGAAATAAGAAGCATAATTGGTACACATAAAATAGACATAGGTAGGTTAAGGATGGTATTGGACATGGAGGAGCCAAAGAGCTTACATGTACAATCCATGGATATGAACTAAGGAGGGGTATGCTGGTGGCTGTGCATGGTGCAGGGTGGAGGGGGGGAAAGGGGAAAAAAAATTGGGACTATTATAAGAGCATAATCACTAAAATATACTTTTAAAAATGAGCAAAAGAATGGTAGGTAGAAAATAGGTAGAGGTTAAGAATAGAATGGGATATGAGAAGCCAAAGAACTTATATGCATGACCCATGGACAGAAGGTGGGGAAATGCTGGTGTGAGGAGGGGTATAAGGTAGAGGGGAAAAGGGAATAATTATGTGAGTTGTCCCAGAAAAAACAGGACAACTGTAATAGTGCGATCAACAAATATATTTAAAAAACAAAAAAGCAAAAAAAAGTACAGATTGGCAGTTACAAAAATAATCATGGGGATGTAAAGTACAGCATAAAGAATATAGTCAATAATATTGTAATAACTATGTATGCTGCCAGATGGATACTAATTTTATCTGGTGATCACTTAATAAGTTAAATAAATTTCTAACCATATAACTGAAACTAATATAATAATGTATATCAACTTTAATTGGAAAATTTTAAAAAATATTTAAAAAATAAAAATAATTTTAAACAAATCTGTCTTATAGCAGTCTAGCTTTGTTTATGTGATTCAGCTTCAACAAAACAATTTTATGTCACATTAATGTTGTTAATATATATTTAATTAATTTGATGCTTATTTCTATTGAATTAAAAAATGTTTTTGTTGTATAGTTGTATGAAAGCTCTAAGCACCTTGAGTTTTACCTGGTATTATATTGGGACACATCACATAATTATTATACTAAGGAGATTTTGAGCTGGCAGTGGGAGTCTAGGAGAATTTTTTTTGAAGTGTTCTGTGTCAGCTTGGCTGGTGTGACTTGGTTGGAGAGTCATCCTGTTATCAAAAGTTTGTGTGTTTGATTCTGGCAGAGAACAAACCTGGGTTGCACATACGATCACTGGTGTGGGTGCATACAGGAGGCAACCAATGATATTTCTCTCTCACGTTTCTTCTCTTCCTTCCTCTCTTTCTAAAAGCAATGAAAAAAATGTCCTTGGGTGAGGATGAAAGTGATCCGTGCCTTTCTCCATGTGAAAAGTTTGAGATGTACTGCCCTTTAAGATCTCATGTCCATAGAGTTGGTCATGGTGGCAATTATTCATTGATCTCTATTTGGCTAGTGCGCATTTGCTGAGTTTTCAATGTCAGTGTACAGTATCTCTAACTAATGTATTTCCCTGTATCCTTGTTTTGATGCAGAACTTCCTTTTTGGTGGCATTTTACTTGGCTTCTTGGATTGAATGAGTCATCATAGTTTCTTTTCTGTCTGGTCTGCTTAGAATTTTGGGTGTATTCAGTGTTTTTTAAACTGCAGTCCCTAAAATGCTGATGTTCAAAAAGCTGGTCATTCAATTTCAATTAGTAGCTGTTGAAGTGGAGACACTGAAATGCTTCTGTTTTCTTGCAGACCCACAACTAGGCTGTTTCCCAGGGTGTTTCCCAGGCCCCTGTGATTTGTCTGGGTTTGCGACTGCAGGTCAGAGGACTGTGGGCAGAAGTAATAGACACCATCTCAAGACCTGGCCCCTAAAATGCCACTTGAGGTAGAGCCAGCTCTCTCCTCTCATCCTGTGAACACATGTACAGGTGTGTGGGAGGGTCTGAAACCCACAGGGTATGAAGGGCCTCAAGTCAGAGAAGCCTGTGACCCTTTTCACCACACGGAAGGATGTTGGCCAAACACCCTATGGAGCTAATCTGATATTTGGGAGTTGTCTCAGCTACAACTTGCTTTACTAATATCACAGTCATTCCCTAATTTGCAGGGGAAAACTGTATTCATTGATAGACGTCCCTCAATGTAAAATATGTCATTTTCATAGAAATTTTCTCTTGAACCTTTGGCACCAAGTATTGCTTGTCTGCTAATGATGCCAGCAACTGACAAAACAAATAAATAAGTAGCACAGGAGGATGAATTGCAAACTTAAGGGATACATTCTCATTCTTAGCTCAGCAGTTTGTTTTACTGCTCTTCAGGTATGCCCACTGTTATACTTTTATATTGAACACATATGGGAGACAGATTTTCTGAAGAAAGGAAATTCTTGCAAAATATGAGATGATTTTAGCATGCCATTATTTTAAAATTTCACAAACCTTCAGGTGTTGCACAATCATTAAGTTAAAGCATGATATGGGTGAAGAGCAAATCCCTAAACCAAGAGTTTCTGATTTGTATCATATCCAAGAATTGGCCAACCTGAAAATTTGGTGTGTGGTGAGGATGACAGGAACTAGTAATGTAAAATTATCTTCCAAAAGCCCCAGTGCCCTTGGCTCTGTCCTCAGCTTAGGGAGTTAAGACATGTTAACATACTTCCTCAGAGAAGGAATGTGAGTATACAATATAAAGATAGATGTCTATTACCCATAGTTCAGTTTTAAGACAAAAGGCTGGAAAGAATGTTATTATAGTTTTTATCTATGTCCAGAGTGACTAGAGTCTTCAAACTGGGGTGAAAGAAAAGCAGGAGAAGAATCGAGAGTTAGATACTGGTGGTCCCTCCCAACTCCAGGCTAAGTCCAAGGTTAGGGTAATAGAGAACTCCAAGGTGGGTTTGAAGATCCCCAGAGAGAACACAGGACTGTCTTGCTCTGGGAAACTACAGGAGGCAGTAGGATGTCAGCAGTGCCCCACAACCAGTGGCCTGGCACAGCAAACGTGACTCTGTCAGCAGTGAGCCAGGAAACTCCCTGAGTGTCCCAGTGCTCCAATGAGACACAGCTGGGAATGGTGAGTCCCAAAGGGCCTATTCAAAAATAGTTTTTGCGGGAACCAGACTTCAGAGGCCTCAAGACTGCAGGGAGCAAGGAGCAGCAAATCTGTTTGGACTGGCCTGTAGCTGGACTCTAAATAGCAATGTGGACATTTCAGCATGGATGGGTGATGGCTGAGGACCAGAAAATTCCTCCTTGCACCTCACACACCATATGCAGCTGCTCCTCACATAGTTGAATATGTTATTTTAATAAAACTTTGTTTTTATTTTTGAGTATCATTACACTTGAATATAATTCTTTGAAACTGAATATATTAATTTATACTTTGTTGAGCTATAATTCAAATACTGTAAAATGCACTCTTTAAGGTGCATGATTCAGTGGTTTTGAATATATTCACAGGCTTATGTAACCAATACCATTATCTAATTCCAGAAAGTTTCCATCACCCCAAAAGAAATCCCATACCCATTGTGGTTAGCTGTATTTCTCCCTCCTCCTAATTTCTAGGAACCACTAATCTACTTTCTGTCTCTATGAATTTGCCTAATTTTGGATATTTCATATAAATGGAAACATAACAATATTTATTCTTCTGTGACTGACTTCTTTTATAACACATTGTTTTTAAGGTTTATCTATGTTGTAGCATCTATTACTACATTTTTACTGTGGCAAAAAAAATCCATTGAATGGATCTATCAGATTTTATTTCTCCATTTATCAATATTAGCAGTTGAATTATTTCTACTTTTTCACTGTTGTGAATAATATTGTGAATGTCATGGACATTCATGTACAAATTTTTGTGTGGATAAATGTTTATAATTATTTGGAGCATCACATTAGTTTCCTATGGCTGCTACAACAAATTACTATAAATAGTGACTTAAAGTAAAAGTGTATTGTATTACAGTTGCACAGTTTAGAAGTCTGAAATGGATCTCATTGGTCTAAAATTCAAGTGTCAGGAGAGCTTCACTACTTCCTGGAAGTTCTCTGCTCCTGGCCCTTCCCAGCTCTAAGGCTGCCTGCATACTTTGGCTTACCACTCTCTTCTTTCACCATCAAGACAGAAACTGGACAGAGCTTTGCATATAGCCATCTCACTGGTTTTTTAAAAAATATATTTTATTGATTATGATATTACAGTTGTCCCACTTCTCCCCATAATTCCCCTCCACCCTGCACACCTCCTCCTGCCCACATTCCCCCACTTTAGTTCATGTTCATGTGTCATAAGTTTTTTAGCTTCTACATTTCCCACACTATTCTTCTCTTCCCCCTGTCTATTTTCTACCCACCGTCTATGCTACTTATTCTCTGTACCTTTTCCCCCTCTCACCTCCTCCCAGTCCCTTGTTTCTAACCCTCCCTGTGATCTCATTTTTGTGATTCTGTTCCTGTTCTAGTTATTTGCTAAGTTTGCTTTTGTTTTAGGTGTGGTTGTTAATAGCTGTGAGTTTGCTGTCTTTTCACTGTCATATATTTAGATGAACTCCTTGAACTTGACCTTATCTGAGAAGCACTTTATCTGCCCTTCCATTCTAAATGAAAGCTTTGCTGGATAGAGCAACCTTGGATGTAGGTCCTTGACTTTCATGACTTGGAATACTTGTTTCCAGCCCCTTCTTGCCTGGAAGGTCTCTTTTGAGAAATCAGCTGACAGTCTGATGGGAACTCCTTTGAAGGTGACTGTTCCTTTATCCCTTGCTGCTTCTAGAATTCTCTCCTTCATTTTAATCTTGGCTAATGTAATTACGATGTGCCTTGGTGTGTTCCTCCTTGGGTCCAACTTCTTTGGGACTCTCTGAGCTTTCTGGATTTCCTGGAAGCCTATTTCCTTTGCCAGACTGAGGAAGTTCTCCTTTATTATTTGTTCCAATAAGTTTTCCACTTGTTGCTCTTCTTCTTCTCCTTCTGGTACCCCTATAATTTGAATGTTGGGGTGTTTAACGATGTGCCAGAGGTTCCTAAGCCTCTCCTCATTTTTTTGAATTCTTGTTTCTTCCTTGTTTTCTGTTTGGTTGTTTCTTCCTTCCTTCTGGTCCACTCCATTGATTTGAGTCCCAGTTTTCCTCCCATCTCTATTGGTTCTCTGTGCGTTTTCCTTAATTTCACTTATTGTAGCCTGCATTTTTTCATCTAATTTGTGAGCAAAATCAACCAATTCTGTGAGCATCCTGATCACCAGGGCTTTGAGCTGTGCATTTGATAGGTTGGCTATCTCTTTGTTGCTTAGAGGAATTGGCTCTAGGGATTTGATTTGTTCTCCATTTTGAGCCATTTTTTTTTGGGGGGGGGGATCTGGTTGCGGCTGTTATGTAGTGAGGGGCAGAGACTTAGGTGTTTCCCAGGGTGGGGCAGCCCAGTTGCTGGGTAGTGATGCTGTATGTGGGGGTGGGGTCCGAGAGGGAACAATGGTGCTTGCTCTGCTCTCTCTCAGATTCCAGTCCCTTCTGCCGCTTCCCCTTTGCCTGGATTATCTGTGTGCGAACGTGCAACCACCTGGTCAGCCAGCCATGTTATGCAGCCTCACTGGGTCTGCACAGTTGCCACCCCATGCTCCGGGTCTGCTAGCTGCCACCTGTGCACCTTGGATGTGCTAGCCTCCACCTGCACTCTTGGGAACTGCCAGTCTCTGCTGACTGCGTGCCCAGGTCCGCACCTCCACTTTTTCCTGCTGTGACTCCGCCCCTCTTACTGGTCTGAACAAATAGTTGTTGGACTTCTGTACAGATCAATTTTCTACCAGTTCTGATTGTTTTCTTGTTTCTAAATATTTGTTGTCCTTAATTTTGGTTGTGGGAGGAGGCACAGTGTGTCCACCTACGCCTCCATTTTGGCTGGAAGTTCCAGTTTTTCTTATTCATGTCTTCCTCTGACTCTTTTAAGATCCCTATGGTTACATTATGCCCACCCTAATTACCTAGGATAAACTTCCTATTTTAAAGTCAGCTGGGTAGCAACCTTAATTTCATCTGCAACCTTAATACCGTGTGCAATTTAACATAACATAGTCACAAGTTCCAGAGATTAAGAAGACATAGAGATCTTTAGGGGGCAATTATTCAGCCTACCACAGGATGTTATATACATAGGATAGAATTGCTGAAGTCTTTTGGTCACTGTATCTTTAATTTTTGAGGAATTACCAAACTGGTTTACTAAGCAGATATACCATTTAGCATTCCCACTAGCAATATATGAGGGTTCCAATTTTCCTACATTTTCATTAACACTTATTGTCTGTTTTTTTTTTTTTTTTAAATTATAGCCATTCTGGTGGGTGTGAGGTGGTATCACATGGTTTTGATTTGCATTTCCCTAATGACTAATGATTTTGAGCATTTTTCATGGGTGTAATTCCATTTGTTAATCTTTGTAGAAATATCTGTTCAAATCCTTTTTGTGGTGTGTTTTTTTCACTTTCTTCATGTCCTTTGAAGCACAAAAGCTTTTAATTTGATGAAATACAGTTTATATATTTTCAAACTTATTATTTCTTCTGCTTGTAAAAATCTGCTCTTGAGCTCTTTTAGCAAATTTTTTTTTATTTTAGATATTATACTCCATAATTGTATTTGTTTTTTATAATGCCTATATTTGTATTGCTATTACCTATTTTGTGAATAACTGCTCTCACATTTTCATCATTTAGACATGGTTATCTTTAGTTTTTTAAACATATTTTGATAGCTGACCTAAAGAATTTACTAAGTCTAAAAATCTGTCTTCTTCGTGGATTTTTTTCTCCTGTATTTGGGCTACAATTTCCTCTTCACTTTATGTCTCATAATTTTGTTTTGTCAAAAACTGAACATTTTATTGCATGTAGCTGTCCAGTTCTCCCAGCACCACTTGTTGAAGAGGCTATTTTTGCTCCATTTTATGTTGCTGCCCCCTTTGTCGAATATTAATTGACTGTAGAGACTTGGGTTTATTTCTGGGCTCTCTGTTCTATTCCACTGGTCCATGTGTCTGTTCTTGTGCCAGTACCAGGCTGTTTTGATTACAGTGACTTTGTAATACAGTTTGGTATCAGGTATTGTGATCATCAGTTAATGAATGGATCAAAAAACTATGGTACATTTACACAATGGAATTCTATGCAGCAGAAAGAAAGAAGGAGCTCCTACCCTTTGCGACAGCATGGAAAGAATTGGAGAGTATCATGCTAAGCGAAATAAGCCAGGCAGTGAAAGACAAATACCAAATGATCTCACCTTTAACAGGAAGCTAATCAACAAAACAAACAAACAAGCATAATATAAACAAAGACACTGAATTTGAGAACAGTCTGACAGTGTCCAGAGGGGGAGGGGAGGGAATTTCAGGGGAAAAGGGGAATGGTTTAGAGCAACAAGTATAAAGGACTCATGGACAAAAACTATGGGGGGGTGGAAATGGGAGGAAGGTGGGGAGGGCTGGGGTGGTGGGCTGGGGCGGGGTAAAAGACAGAAAACTGTACAATATCAACAATTAAAAAATACTGGAAAAAAACAAAAAAAAACTGGACATTTTAAATAACATGGTAATTTTGGAAGTCAGATTCTTTCCCCTTTACCATGGTTACTTACTTTTGCTATTTGTGTTTAATGACTTTTCTGGACTAATTATCTAACTGCTATATTATTCATTGCATGCAACCTTTGAATACTCTGCTCAATTAATCTAGTGTTCAGCTAACGACTGGACAGTGATTTCCTTAAATGCCTTGAACTAACAAGTCACTTAGCCTTTGGTGAAGGGTCTATGTGTGTGTTGAAGCATGTCTTCAATACCTGACCTGAGGGTTGGCCGCATGTGAGAGATTTGGCCTTCTCAGGTATTTTATGTGTGTGCACACTTCCCTGTATGGCCTTCCAGATTCACAGGAATGTATCAGACCTTTTCAAAGCCTGCTACAGACATCTCCTCCCTAGTTTTTGTTTACAAGCTTTTTGGTCAGCCTCTTGTTGTAGCCCCAACTGATAGGCTGTCTCAGGCAGATCCAGTGTTAAGCAATTGTTGTTGGTTGTTTTCAACAAATACTCTAGGAGTAGGGCTCATTCAAAATATCTCTGAATCAGGTAAAATAACTACAACCTCTGAGAATGGAGCCTTTCAGTAAGCTGCAAGAAAGGTCAAATAGGGATGCTTCTCCGAGTTTTTGAACAAGCTCAAAAGCTGTTTGCACCCTGCAGTGGCTGCTAGCATTTTGGTTCTCAAGCTACAATACTTGTGAGACTGTTGTTGAAGCCTCACTTGGACCTGAGGAAAAAGAGAAGCAAGTTAAAAGGCTACAAAGCTCATGGTTCTTCCTGACATTTAACTGTTTTTTAAAAAATAAATATTTCTTGGATTGTTACAAGCCCATAGTTAATTTCCTAATGTCTGAAAACTTTAATTTTAACAGTTTATGCCAGCATCCTTGTTGTTTTTATAGAGAAAGTAGCATTATTCTGGAAGGCCTTACTCTGTCATTTCAGAAGTATTTTTCTGCAGTTCAGAATTTAAACACAACTGTTTCTAGAGAAAAAATGGGGTCAAGCCCAGGCTCGATTAGAAATATGGCTTTTCATTAATACAAAGATCTATTTTTTCTTTACATTTTGTTTTTCTGAAGTTGAAGTGCTTGTTGCATTCATTATTTGCCTGTTAGCTGTCCTGAGAAATTTGTTATTGTATACTTGTGGACATTAAAGTTGTTCAATGCATCAGTACCTTAGAAGAAATCCTGGAGACAACAGTAAAGCACCATTTGAAAAGTGGTATATCACTATTGTTTCTGATAGTGCAGAGGGCATTTTTGGGTGGAAAAATACATAGAAATTAATGACTCAATAAAAAAGTGATTAAGAAGAGGCTAAAGCCTTGAATATGAATGTTTTAAGAATACTGTAAATGATTTGTTTCACTTATATTTTTCTTTTCTGTATATACAAAGGTGGTATGTAGTAAAAATTTGTGTCTAAATTATCTTTTTCAACAAATATAATATTTTTAAATTACTATTGTTTACTGGAAAAATGAGCATAGATAACATTTTAAATCTTCTAGTAAGCATGTTAAAAATGTGAAAAGGAGGTGAAATGAATTTTAACACTATATTTTTATTTAAACCAATATATCTAAAATATCATTTAAACTTATCAATATAAAAATTATGGAGATATTTTACATTCATCTTTTTATACTAGTCTCTAGAAACCCAGGGAGTATATGTACACTGCACATGTCAATCTGAGGAGCCATGTTACAAGTGTTCAATATCCACATGTGGCTTATAGCTAGAACGTTCAATAATGTACACCTAAGTGAGATGTAAGACCTATGTTATAGTTTAATTAGAGAATTTCTTTGTAATGTTACACAAATGGAAAGGTGCATCTTATTCTTAATGATGTCTTAGATTCAATGAACTATGATAGTTTTTACCTTGTGCTGGAAAGGGAGTTCAAGATAAAAGGTAAGTTTAGTTATTGAAAAAATTTTCACATTTCTTACCCATCCCTGTGATGTAGGTTAGATGAGAATTCTCCAGAACACCACTGCTTGCTCAGTCTTCCCAGATAAGCTCTGTGAGTCACTCTCTGACTCCTACGTTGAGGCAGCAGAAGCACCATTGCTACTGGCTCCTCTATCAGGGCCTACCGACTGCCAGGGCCTCTGCATGTCTTCCTCTATGTTTCCCAATGTTCTTCTGGGCTCTCTCAAACAGCTTTCAAAAATGAGAATAAGTGCATCTCAAGGAACCCTCCCCAATCTCTTGTGTCAGAATGGTTTTCAAAATAGCCAAGGGGAATACTGCTATTCTAAGTCCACTCTGTGAATATTCAGAAGTCAGCAAAGACAGGGAGAAGACGTATTTTGCAAAGTTATTGATTTTTCTTTTACTTTGAGTTTTGTGATCAGTTTCTCAGCTGGTGTCTCATTTTTCAACTTCAGTACTGTTTTCTTCTCTGGCAGGATACAATTTAGTGAGGACAGCAGCTAGGGAGAATGCTTATGAACAGCCAGCATCCTTCACGTCTGCTTTCTCCATGCCATGTCAGCAGTACTTTTCACATCAAATTGTGACAGGGAGACTAGCTTCTAATAATGAAAAAAATTGTACTTGATTGACACATGTAGTTCAGATACATTTTAATGTTCTGGGAATTTAAAAGACCTGAGCAGCCTGGTTCCTCTTTTAATCTCAATAGATTTCAAAACACTATTTTAAAAAAATATAAAAGTGCAATTATCCTCCAAAATTGAGCCCTTGGAGAATGGTGGGGTATGGGATTTTTGAGATCAGAGTAGTATCTCAGGGAGGGGCTGCTTTAAAAAGCCTAATTTAGTGGTTCCAAGAATGAGCTTTGAAGTCGGACAAAGACTGAAAACTTGGCTCTGTTATTTCCCAGCTCTGTGATTTCAGGCTGATAAATTAACCCATCTTTCTGACCCCATCTTTCCTGTAGCTAATATAATTGTCTACCATGACAATGGTTTTGTAAGGACAGTATGCACACTACCAGAAGACATGACAAAATAGTTCTTGGTAAATTATACTTGAGGGTCGGTGCACCCTCTGCAAAAGGCCAGATAAATATTTTAAGCTTGGCAGGCTCTGGCAAGGGTGTTCAACCTTTTGGTATCTCTGGGACACACTGAAAAAAGAAGAGTTGTCTTGGGCCACACATTAAATACACAAACACTAACAAAAACTGATGAGCAAAAAAAGGTTCTAAGTAAACTTATGATTTTGCGTTGGGCCACATTCATAGCTTTCCTGGGCCACGGGTTGGGCACCCCTGAGTCTAAGGTCTCTGTCACAACTACCCGACTCTGCCTTTATGTAGTAGTCATAGACAACATGTAAACAAATGAGTGTAGTTGCTTGCCAATAAAGCTTTATTTACAAAAATAGGCTATGGGCTATGAATTGCCAACCCCTGCCACAGGCATTGGGGAGCCAGTGGAGGTTTAGTGCAGGAGAACCTCCCCTAGATCTGTATACCATGCTTTCCCGGGCAGCGAACTTTAGTGTACAGAGCTGGGTCAACAGCTGAGCCTTTAGTCTTGAAGCAGTTTTGTATCTGAATTGATGATTTTGATATGCACATGGCACTAATTTTTACTCTATCTCACTTCAACCTTCCTTTTGCCTACTGGGTCCTTCACCCACTCCCTCACCCTTGCACCTTCCCCTTGCTCCTACTTCATGTCTTTGAGTGCTATCTGAAGGGCTTCCATTTGATTTCAGAGGCTGCGCAGGCTGTGTGTACTCCATTTCCAGGCAGGCTCCTCCCAGGCTGTTCTCTGAGTTCCACTTCTGGTCCTTCCCAAATGAGGCCACACAGAGCCTGTGTTTTAATTATCTAGAGGCGAGCAGTCATCTTCCAGGGAAAGAAAAATAACTCGAAGGTGGGGGCAGTCCTCTCTGCTTCAGCACAACTGTCAGACGTGATTTATGTCTCCCCAATTCCCCAGCTGCTCTGATCAGTCCTCACATCAAACACCTTAATGCTTAATTCTAACCAAGATCCCTGCACATTCTAACCAAGAAGTACAAATGCCTGGAATTTCTTTTCAGGATCCTAATTATCTGATTTCCCCTCACACGGCAAGCATGAAAATAGCAAGGCTAATTTGACATAGCAGTGATTTGAGGTAATTTCACTGTTTCTACGCTGTCCTCTAGTAACTTATTTATATTTTTTGACTTAAAGCCCTGTTGAACTAAGAAAGTCTCCCAATGCAATAAATTAATCACAATGCTGGGCTAAGTCAACATCAGGTTATGTTAGCCTATTTATGCCTTTTCTGCTGGTTTTGTCACTGCCATTTTCCTGTGAGTGGCAATTAGTCCATGAACGAAACCCAGGTGTATCCATACTCATAATTGGAAAGCATGTTATTGCTATTAGACTTCTAATTAGATTCCAGCTTTGTGCTTTTTTTCCTAGGGGTGCTCCTTATTTTGCTGCTCAGTTATCTGTATGTGCAACTTCTACAAATTAAAACAGAGAAACTTTTAGACAAATGAAAACATGTTTTATTTATAAGAAAAAGTCTGTACACTATATGTACATAAAATATACAAAACCAAAATAGAAAATATCAAAATGTTAAAATGTGACTCCTGGAAAACCTCAAGCCTTAATTAGTTTGAATAGTACACATTTCATTTTAAAAATTATCATACAAAAAAATTCCCAAAGCTGTTTAAAAAGTTCACTGGTTTCCACCAGAAAAAATTCATAAGTATTTTTATCTAGGATAAAACAGGATGTGTGATATTATAAATGTTAGGTCTTAATGCTACCAATGCAGTTAATTTACTTGACACTTACCTAGTAAGAAGACTCTTTTCCATAGGACCAATAAATATTTCTTCTCCTAATCTTGTAAAAGTCATGAGCTATAGATTTCTCATCAAAATTTACAGTGCAATTAGGCTATTTTCAGGTAGTTGGTCCACCTTCATAGTGACTTTTAAATATGTCTAACATACTTGTTAATGCAACCAGGATGTGTAAAAGATGACTGTGTACAAGAGTATATTTTTAACAGAAAGACATAACATTTACCATATTAACTGTGTATAATGTGTACTTTTCTTTTTTGCCCAGATTTTTGAGAAAAAAATAAGGATGCTCATTATACATGGGTAGTACTAATTCTGTATCTATATAAATGTTTTTAATTCTTTTCTTTATAATTATGTGTTAAAAGTATAACCCTAGAGAGCAATAACGATATTCGTATGTTCAAAAAAAAATGCTAAAATTCCTTTACAATATAAAAAACAAGTATCTAAATAAATAAAAATTGAATTAAAAATTTAAAACAAAAGATTTTTTTCCTGAAAGTTTGGCCCAAAAACGTGGGTGCACATTATACATGGCAAAACAAGGAACTTCTTTCTTTTAAAAATTGGTGTTTGTATAATTAAAATAAAGTGTATCATAAAGGTTTCAGAAATAAAGTTTGATGAAAAAAGACAATAAAAATCAACTACATGCATAGATACGTGTATATACAATACATAACTATATGCATGCTTTCTATGACAAGAGAAAGAACTATATCAATCCTTAAATTCTACTACCCCAAACTTGTAGAGATATATGCTGGATTATGGTGTGTGGGTGGTTTTTTTTTTTTTTTTTTTTTTTTTTTTTTTTACTAAAAGGCTTCATTCATTTAATAAAACAAGAATCAGTACTTATATTTTTCTTGAATGGACAGAGAAATACCTTTCATTTACCAATTGTGTAGATTATGCCCCAGTGACAGAAACATGCAGAATATTTTCACAATGGAAACACCCAGAATATAAAACACAAATTTGAACTCAGGCACATTTTATGTAAGCAATTCATTTGCAAACGTAGATACCTTCTTCAGCTATGTAACCACTGGGTAGAGTTCTAAACTATCAGAAAGTGAGAAGTCAAAACAGATAGTATGATGGAATATATTCTTAGACTATTTGGCCTAAGACTATATATTTAGTTTTGTATTTCTTGATAATTTTCCTACTTCCTTTCCCTATTTCTTTCCACAACTAAGCAGTAATGAGATCAGGTCACTTTGGCCACCAGCCAAACATGCACTGTGCCATGATCTCTAAGAAAGGTTGGAAAGAGAACTTGAATCTTGTCATTTGTGCATCCTAAAGTCTTTCATCTCATGACACATGTGAGATTGATCCCACCTAATGGGGCCCAACTGGGCCTAATTAGTTCAGTGGATGGAAGTGCTGCCACCTACAGCACAAGGTATTAATCTGTTCCACCAGAATGACCTGGCTCATAAACATGTAACAAAGAGACTCTGTAGTAGCTTCAGCTACTTTTATTTCCCAGTTCTGAAAATGCTAATGATTATTTCAGCATTGTTTTGTCCAGATGCTATGGCTACAAGGACACATGATTACCAGAGAGTCCAATATCAACTGTCTGCCTGAGACACACAGGAGGTGCTGGTATTGATGCTGGGTTCCTTGAGCTCTGTGTCCAGGTGGACAAGAAAGAGACCCCATAATTGAAAAATGTGGAAAAGTACTTTACATGGCCCATTTTAATGCACACCACTGGTGTTGCCTAATGCTCATATACAACTTTTGATTGAACACATCTTGGCCCTGTGCACAGTTCTTGAGAAAAGCAGGCACTGTATTCCATGGGACAGTGAGAACACTACATATATCTGGTACACCTTACCTTCGTACCTGACGGAGGGACTGGTGAAAGGAGTTTGAAAGAATCTAGATGATGAGTTGTCATTCTTGGCCAACATTTGTTTTTTTGTTATTACAATAATGAGAACAAAAAATTGTTAAGTGAAATTTATCTTGAAATATACAGCAAAATGACCTTGTCAGTCCTGAGAGTGAAGAAAAGAGATACCTAATGGCTTCAGGTTGCTCTGTAAGGACTTTATCAGTGTCCCTTCACAGAAGACGATGAAGGGTATTAGAAGGGGCAGAGCCTGGAAGAAATGCAATGGGGCACCATTTATTATTAACTATGCCACAAAAGCCCTGTGTGTTTACTGTAGTTCAGCATATGCAGCATATAAGGATTTAATTAATGTCTGGCCAAATAATACCAAATTTGGCTAATCCTCAAATAAGTCATCATGGTAACACTAACTGCCTAATATTTGGACGGGCTAAACAATTTAAACCTTTAAATAAAAGAATGCCCAGCCTGTGCTCTGTTAATATATATGTGTCACATTTCTGGAATGTTTAACAAATCCTGACTCCCAAGAGTCTTTAAGACCATAACAAATTCAAACATTTTAATTAAATTTTCTCTATGCTCTTCAGTCTTTCTTATAATTTCAGTGAGGCTGAAAGTAATTTTAAAAGTATATGCATTACAACACTATGCAATTTAAAAATCTTTGAAGTGTTTTCTGGTGCTTTTGAACTTGCATGTTCACACTGACGCCAATAAATTTTCCTTGAACCAATTTCTATTGTCATCAAAGGGGGTTGTCCTGGGTAATAAGGATGTGGTAAAGGAATCCACTAGGATGACTACCAAAGAAATTTCAATGCTGTGGGCATTTGAAGGCAGAGCCTGGAAGGTCCAGGGAGAAGCAGGACTGCAAGAGGAGTGCTCACTCTGCATCACAGCTACCTCACCAGCATTCAGAATTACTGAACCTTACTACCCACTAAACATTAAGACAAGACTAAGCTCTTTTAGGAGGTAAGAAAGAAAAGTGGCTTGACCATGTCTGCTTGGACATAAGCTAACATATAGGACAAAATTATTCATCCCTTCTCATAGATCTAGAAACAAAGCTCTTAAAACAGGCTTTCAGTGGACACTGCCATGTTAAAAACTTTTTCAATTACTCCTACTTCACTATTATAATAAGTCATAGGAGATGTCTGTTATCCAACCAAATTTCTGCTGTGTAGACTGATCAAATGGCTGCAAGTTTGTGTAAATCACTCTTGCTCAAGAAAGCAGTCCTTAGAGAACTCAGGGGAAAAAAACCAAAACAATGCTGGACCAAGAAAACTTTCCATAAACTCTTCTGACATTCACACACTTTTCAGAGAGAGCATATTTAATTAAGCAGCTATGGTCTTTGTGAAGAAATGTTGACCAGACCACTGAAATGTGTCTTGGCTATATATTGAAATAATACCATGTTTAATTAAGGTATTTTAAATGTTTTTGTTTTGCTGTGTTCATATCAATTTTTTTTCAGTGTAACAGTGACAAAAATTAAGATAACCCCCCCCCAAAACTATATATACCTAAGCATTGGGATGACAATTTCCCCTCTATTTGCCTTTCCCTCTGAAGCAGATATGTGTTGTCCTTGTTGTTAAAGAGCCATGCTTTCACACAATTTTATTTAATTATATGGCTTTGTTATATTGCTGATAAAAAACATATCTGAAAACAAGGATGGGATTCCTAAATGTCCAACTGTAGGAAGAATTAGTGTCAGGTTTCCAATAGCTGATATTGACCTGCAAGAAATCCTTACACAGAACATAGGTGTGCATCCCCAGGGTTACTACTCTGCAACCTTTCCTTCAGGGTTGGAAGGGGCCCTCTCCCACAGGTGTGCTGTCCTTATCAGTGTGTATAGCTATGAAGGCTGTGGGGAGGACTGGCAGAGCAGAAGGTACAAGGTGGGAATGCTGGAGTTGGAACCATCTTGTTCAGGGCCACCCTGCAGCCTCACGATTGTGTTACCTGCCAGTGATGTTGCTTTCCATCTCGGTGATACTCCTAGCTGAGAAGGAAATTCTGCAGGAAAACCAAGTGTCTCCTCAGAGGTGCTAATCTAGGGTTGGCTTGTTCTTGGACTGTTCAACATGGGTGCTCTATGATTTTAGAAATGTGTCCTGATACAAAGAGCAAATCACTCAGTGTGTACTAGGAAGCACAGGTGGTGGATGCAATGGTTTGGAAATACAAGCACCTCATAGGATATCCTAAAGATTTTTGCTGTTAAAATGAATACATCTGAGTGCTAATTCAGATAGTCATTGTAAACTCTAGGCTCCTTAATGATGAATGCCCATACAAGTGACACTAGATGTTATACTGTACCTCAGTGTCACTGTTTTACGGTATAAATCATTTCTTAATATTAGATGTATCACTGAAACTGACCCAGAGAAGTAGTGTCCATGGCATAAGGAAAGCGTAACATTTTCCTTACACATTTTCCTTTTTTCAGCTATTCTTTTTCTCTTTTTGCATTTTTCTTGATCTATTTTTTCCTTTTTAATTCCATTATTATATTCAAAGCAGTAATAAATACTCAATGGCTTAGATAAAGAAGAATTCTTATGGCCATCACTAAATTGCAGTTTAAAACACTCAAGACTACATTTCCTAAAATATATCTTCAAGTATTGTTTTGTGATTTAGAGTGCAACAGTAGTACCTTATTGCACATTAGTTCCCAAGAGTCACTTTTCACGAGTTGGTGGTGGGGCAGTGCACAGCCCGCAGCCCCTGCAGGACCACCTTCCCCTTATGGCGCAGATCAGCCCCAGCACCCATGTTCAGGCGCTGCACCAGAAGCTTCTCATACAGCAGTGGGTGGTATGCTCCCAGCGTGCAGGCTGCATCATAGTAGGGCTCGTGGTAGTGGCAGAGCTCTGTCTGCCTGATGGATGGGATGTACTCATACACATGCACCTCACTGCACAAGGACATCATGACGAGGATTCCTGACATGGAGAGAAAAGTGGAACCTGATGAACTCCAAATGGGAGGGGAATGTTGGGATAGTGGCAGTGGGCAATGACAGTGACAAAAACCCCTTGCTCTGCACTCTTATCTTTACAACTTCAGGGTTCCAACTTCCAGTAAGTGGGTGTACTGGTTCATGGGGCATGGGGCACATTAAGATGTAATGCTAGCATATATACTTGTTCAGTTGATTACTGTGGGGCAGAAAAATAAAAGACACAGTTACTTAACCTAAAGACCTGCAATATATTTAGTGACAGATTTGCATCCCCCAAGTTAGAAAATCATGTATGATATTCTACACTCAGGTCCCATCTGATTTGCAATGGTAGAACTGCTATTTTTCAAAGAAACATGTTAAAAGATAGATTATAAAATAATTGCTTAACTATAAATTAAATGTAACATAGTTGTCTGAATGAAAAGAAATGGAGTTGTAAACACAGAGTTTAAGATTCATATTAACACAATTACTTTTCTCACTGGAGCTGTATTAAAGTTGCTTTAATTGCTTTATTTTAATGTTTCAAATAGATAGCTATAACACATAATCATCATTGAGCAAATCTAGTTTGTGATCTAGGCTAATTGGCTTTCTTTTCCTAGCAGCACCTTATTAACACCCTTTAAACATGAAAAAAAATGTGCACATCCCTTTAAGGGTTACCCCTTAAAAAGGTATCCCTTGTTATGGAAAAACAAAGTCATGCAGTTAGTTCCTATTATAGGCAATATTTGTCTGCAGAGGATGATCATGTTTCTAATTAATCAACCCTGTTTGCATCATGAAAATCCCACAACCAGAGAAAATCCTGCATGAGGGATACCAAGGGGGAAGAGGAAGGGGCCTAAGAGAGAGGAGCCTGATTTTGCACAGGTGATCCAGAAAGCTTGCCCAGGGGAGGGGAGGTCTGACCCTAAAAGGGCAGCCTGGAAGACAAGGGGTGGAAGGGAAGCAGGAGAAAGGGAGCTGCTCCAGAGATGACAATGGTATCTTGGTTAGAAGACTTTAGAAAATGTGACTGACAGCCACAATATAGGTACTGTGGCTGAGAGTAAAACATATTCCTAACAAAGAAAAGATTACTCTGTTCAAATCTATGAAGTAAAGTTGTTCCCGAAAGCTAATGTCAAAATTCCCAGTTATTGGTCAGTTCCTCTTTATTCTACTGGCTATCTCCTCTTCTTCCATGGCTGACCTATTGCCCAGCTATGGCCCCTTAGCTGGCCAAATGTGATAGTGATTCAGGTGGAGTCCAGAAAGAACCACCAAGGACACCCCCTTTTGAAGTCACACAGGGAGTGGGTACTTGAGTATGCAGCACAGGCTAAAAAGAAGTCCCTCACTCTTTGTTTAAAGTATATTTTATTGATTATGCTATTACAACTTTCCCCATTTTTTCTCCCTTTTATCCCCCCTTTGCCCTGTACCTACCAGCCCTCCAGCATTCCCCCACCCCCTTAGTTCATGTCCATAGGTTGTACATATAAGTTATTTGTTTCTTATACTATTTCCTATAACATAGGCTTCTTTGTTTCCTATACTGTTCTTAACCTCTCCCCATCTATTTTATGCCTACCAATTATACTTCTTATTCACTATACCTTCCCCCCATTCTCCCCTTCTTCCTCCCCAATGATAACCCTCCATATGATTTCCATTTCTCTGGTTCTGTTCCTGTTCTAGTTTTTCATGTAGTTTTTGTTTTTTTGGTTTAGTTGTTGATAGTTATGAATTTGTTGTCATCTTACTGTTTATGGTTTTTGATCTTCTATTTCTTAGATAAGTTCCCTTAACATATCACATAATAAGGGCTTGTAATGAACTCCTTTAACTTTACCTTATCTGGAAAAGCACTTTATTTCCCCTCCATTCTCAATGATAGCTTTGCTGGAAAGAGTAATCTTGGGTGTAGGTCCTTGCCTTTCATGACTTTGAATATTTCTTTCCAGCCCCTTCTTGCCTTCCGGTTTCTTTTGAGAAATCAGCTGATAAGCTAATGGGAACTATTTTGTGGGTAACTCTCTCCTTTCCTCTTCTTGCTTTTAAGATTCTCTCCTTATCTTTAATATTGGCTAATGTAATTATGATGTGCCTTGGTGTGTGCTTCCTTGGGTCCAACTTCTTTGGGACTCTCTGAGCTTTCTGGACTTCCTGGAAGTCTATTTTCATCCACCAGATTGGGGAAGTTCTCCTTCATTATTTTTTCAAATAATTTTTCAATTTCTTTCTCTTCCTCTTCTCCTTCTGGCACCCCTAGGATTCCAATGGTAGAGTACTTAAAGTTGTCCCATAGGTTCCCAAGCCTCTCCTCATTTTTTTTTTTTTTTTTTTGAATTCTTGTTTGTTCATTCTTTTTTGGTTGGATGTTTATTTCTTCCTTCTGTTCCAAATCGTTGATTTGAGTCCCGGTTTCCTTCCCTTCACTGTTGGTTTCCTGTATATTTTGCTTTATTTCACTTTGGGTAGCCTTCATTTTGCAACCAAGATCAGTCACTTCTGTGAGCATCCTTATTACCAGTGTTTTGTACTCTGCATCAAATAGGTTGGCTATCTTCTCATCACTTAGCTCTTTTTCTGGAGTTTTGATCTGATCTTTCATCTGGCCCATATTTCTTTGTCTAGGTGCACCTGTTATGTTGTCTGGGGACAGAGCCTTAGGTTTTTGCCAGGGCAGGGCAGCCCTCTTTGCTGCGTTGTCATGCTGTCTGTGGGGGAGGGGTCAGAGAGGGAACAGTGCCACTGGCTTGCTCTGTGCTAGCTCTACTTTCCAGCGAACTTTTCTGTGAGAGTAGGAGTTTCTCTTGCGATTGCAACCCCCTCAGTAATTTACAGCTTGAAGTTTTTAGTCTCTAGTTTCCTGTTTACCTAGCCCTGCCTTGCCTGCTTGGTCCACCTCTTGGCAGAACTTCCTCTCCACTTGGCTGTCTGCTTCCTATTTCCGCCCCTCCTACTGGTCTGGATGAACATTTCTTTAACTCCTTGGATGTGGAGTTTCATGCAGTTTGATTTTCTGGCACTTCTGTTGTTTATTATTTTTAAATTGGTCGTTATCCTTCTTTTGGTTGTGTGAGGAAGCAAAGCATTTCTACCTATGCCTTCATCTAAGCTGCAGTTCCCAATAGCGCCTGTGAGTGTCCCAAACAGCTATAGCCCAGCCTCTAGCCCAGAATTTAGAAGAGCTGGCGCTTAAAGTTCTTCAAACTTCTTGTAGCAATCATTTGTATTGATTTCAAACTAGTAGAGCCAGGATAAAAAGGGCAATGGCAACTGCAGGGACCAAAGAACAAGACAGAAGGCAGAAATCTCTCCTTCTGAGAAGCAATTACTGCTCTATGAAAATTTTTTTCTGTTCCTCACAAAAATCATCTCTAAAGAATTGACACAGAGAATGAGAAAGTTAAGTGTCCAGGGAGAATTAAATTCTTTTATTCCCAGTTACTTTAAACCTGCAACAAATAAGCCCTGTGATGTGTATGTTCATATTCCATGAGGGGCACAGGATCTGTGTCTGTGGAGGGAGAATGGCTTCAGTGTTTCCTAAGAAGAGCTATGTAACAAGTTCTTTGTCATGGTTCAGCACTGACTGCTTCCCTCCCCTGTGTCTGGCAAGTTTCTGTGCCAGTTCTGCAAAAGGAGGTCAAGGATTCTAGGATAGGGTCAAGTCCAGCACATTATGCACCAGTACATTATTACCATTTGCCTGCAGAGGGCAGTGAAGAGGCCTCAAGGGTGTTTGGCACAAAGGCATTTCATAAACTAGCAGTGGAACTGTACTTAGATACCTTCCATGGAGACAGCAGTGAATTGTATATGAGCTGCTTTCTTTGAAACTCTTGTTCTTAAAGTGGCTAGCCTTTAAAAGGTAATGCTATACTTAAGGAATATGTTAGTCAGTTTATTGCTCCTCCTCCTAAAGCAGTTTTCAAACTTCAGCCTGAAATGAATGATTTGGGCAGCTTGTTAAAATGAAGATTCCTGGTTCTTGTCCCCATTCCCAGAGATTTAGATCCCATTGGCTTATTTTGGTATTCAGGAAACTGAATTTTATACAATAACAATTAATTATTAGAGAAATTATCACATATTTGGATGACATTCTTTGTCAAATTTCTATAAAGATTTCTAAACACTTTCAATTTCTACACTGATCTAGTTGTAGACCAATAACAAGCATTCCTGGCCCAATGCTGGTCCACTGACCATGTTTGGAGGATCATGCTGATCTAATACACATACTCTTTGAAAAACTCTGCCTCCCCAGGGATCCCCAGGCTGCCTCAAAGTAGCTAGACATTCCACGTGATAGACAGCTAACACACCCAAGAAGAACTCTGGGTGGTTTCCCTAGACATCCTTGATGTCTAATATCTTGGTCTCAAAGGTCTATTAGATGCTTGAAACTGATTTTTTTTAAGTTTTCCAGAGAAAATTTTTATTCTTGCTGCTAGTTAATTACATTTAAAATCATGTGTTTGCTAAATATAGAATATAACTATTGTTATAAATCTAGGCAAAAAAGTTATTATTTTTCTGTAAGTAAAAAGGTACATTTGAGAAATTTCATAAATATTTTATATTTTAAAATATCTTCTAGAGCAGTAGTGTCCAACCCATAGACCATGGGCTGCATATGGCCCAGGATGGCTATGAATGTGGCCCAACATAAAATTGTAAATTTACTTAAACTATTATGAGATTTTTGTGTGTGTAATTATGTGTTGCAATGTATTTACTGTGTGGCCCAAAACAAGTCTTCTTTCAGTGTGGTCCAGAGATGCCAAAAGGTTGGTCACCTGTTACAGCTTCAGAAATATAGGAACTTGTTAGTTAGTTCATGATAGTCCAAAATGAAAGCCAATAGAGGTTAAGAAAGTGTAGCTTCCCATCTTGAGTTATCTGTATAATTCCTCCTGATTTCTACCTATCTGAAACAGAATTAGCAACAATGGTTTCCCACATCATTTGGTGCTCTTACATGAATGTGTGGCTTGCTATAACTACAAGCCTTGGCCAAGTATCATAAGATTTAAGTATTAGTAGAATCTGCTCCAAGTATTTAAATAGCAGCCAAATGATAGCAAAATTAGTATGGTAGTACCTTCAAAAAGAAGGGAAAATTAATTTATAGCTCATTGGGTACATGTGAAAAATGAACAAGATTTATGGTACGAAAGGTAGAGAATTTATTTATATTTTGAATTATTTTTCAGACAGCATGGTCAATTTGTTTAGCATATTCAAACTCTAATTTTTAATTTATTCAGGACATTGTTACACATAAATTAGATTCAGACTTTATTATATAATAAATACTAAAAATCATTCTTAAGTGTGGATAAATGTATACGTTAGTTTTCAAGGTGGGGAGGGCTGGGGCAGTGGACTGGGATGGGAGTAAAAGACAGAAAATTGTACAAGAACAACAATTAAAATAAAATAAAAAAAGAATTATTACTAGCACTTGGAAATACATAAAATCTTCAAGATGAAATTCTTCTCTGGCACAGTTCTGAGTATGTATATTAGGGTATGGGGGTGTGGGGAGTAAATACTACAGGGAGGCAGGGTTAGGACAGGATTTGGAATGACCAGAGCCTTCAAGTACTATTGGGGACCTCTTCAATTAAATCCAACATTTATTAAACTGGGCACAGTGCTAATCATTGGGAATTTAGAAAATACTTCTTTTTTCTTCTTTTTTACTCCTCATCCAAGGATATTTTTTTAAATTTCTTATTATGTTTGTATGTATGTATATAGGTATGTATGTCTTTAGAGAGAGAGACATCAATTGGTTGCATCCTGTATGCACCCCAAGTGGGGATTGAGCCCGCAACTTAGGTATGTGCCCTGACTCTGGATTGAACCTGCACTTTGGTGTATGGGATGATGCTCCAATCAACTGAACCACCAAACCAGGGCTAGAAAATGTTTCTTTAAAAGCAATTAGGATCTAAGATGGTGGAAGAATGAGTGGAAGTCACACTAACATCCTCCCAGGACCAATGTGGAATTACAACTAAATTGTGGACAAATCATGCTGAATAAACAACTGAACAATAGTGAGAGAGAAGCCTTATAACTATGGACAGACAGCAGAAACACCTTTCATACAACATGACTGGTATGGAGTGTGATGGAGATGTGAGAGGGCAGGCTGGGCACCCATGAGTGGCAGCTGAAGTGTTGGAGGGATATCTCAGCAGCCAGGGGGATCCCCTTGAGAAGCGTGGGGTCTAAACTCCAATCTGGGCTCCCCAGTCTACAGCACCAGTGCTCAAAAAGTACACAGATAACATCCAGCCACAAAAAGTGGCAGGGTTTCTCTCTGCCAGAGATGGATGCATGGAGATGCAAAGAGCCACTCAAAGGACCAACACAAAATTTTCATATGCAGCCACTTACCATGAGCTACAACAAAGGGGACCAGAGTAGACTAGAGATGCTTGAGGAGAGACTGGGGATGGTGGCTTTGGGCAAAGAACTGAGAGAGCAGCCACCAAGACCCCAGTGCTGAGTCATCCCCCATACTGGAGGAGCCATCTTGCTCAGGCAGACCACTCCCCTCTGAGTGACATCAGCCTGAAGGGAAGCAATAGTCCTACCCCTGGAGATACTCTGCCCCACCCTGTGGAGCTTAAGCCTGACTGCAGAGTGCAGAGTGACTAGATTAATAACTGAAGGAGTCAGCCACAGACAGTAGATCCCTGGTAGTTGCAAACAGGTTGCCTAAGGTCAGACTGGGACACCATCTAACATCACCAGAAGCAGATACAGAACGAAAAAACAGTAGAAAATACTAGATTCTACCAAGACAAAATCCACCATGGTCTTCCCCATGATTTGTGATATTTTCTTTCCTGTATAGTTTTTTAACATTCATTTTTTTGTCCTTTAAGTTCGTACATATTAAGCCACTAGATTTTATATTATAATTTATTTCAATTCTCATATTTTGCTCTTCCCTTCTCTTACCCCATTTTACCTTCTTCTTTCCTCTTATTATTTTCATTTTAAATTTTGTTTTCTTTCTTGCTACAATGTTCACACTCTTACTATTTTTTCCCTGTCAAGCCTCTCAAAACCAATTCTCTTGTCAATGGTCATCTTACATTCTTTTCCCTGCTCTTAAAACACCTGCGTTCTTTCTCCACCTCTAGTAATTTTTGCTTGTTGGTTGTGGACAGGGTAGTTGTTGTTGCATTTTTCAATTTTATCTCCAGATCTTCACTATTCTTGTATTTCAAGTCTCAAATGTTACTGTTCCTCTCTCCTACTTCATTCAGCATTCATTCTACCTGTTCTTTTTTTGTCTCATATTTTAACTTTTCGCTGTCTTCATATGTTTTTTCTTTTCTATATTTTTCTTTCATTTAGCCCTTTCTTTTTTGTCTCAAATTTTAATTTTTTTATGTCTTAGCCTGGTTTTTGTTCTTGACTATTAGTATTTCCTCTTCCTCTATCATTTCAAAATACTTCCCTTTCCTCTAGACAACTTTTAAGCTTTTCTTTCCTTTTTCCCTCTTATTCCCATCCCACCTACATTAATCTTAGGTCATTTGTTGTTGATAATGCTGTGGTGGATCTTTTTCTCCAATTTGATTCCTAATTTTTTTATTTACTTTTTTCTTTTTCTTTCCCTCTCTCACATTATTTTTTTTAATTTCTTTTAAAACCTAATACTATATGCTTCCCTTCTCTTATTCCATTCTGCCTTCTTAATTTCCTTCTTTATTTATGATATAATTTTTACTTTCTCTCTTTGCATTGCTCTGCTTCCTTACTCTTACTAGTGCTCCTCCTGTTACCCTCTCAAAATCAGTTTTCTTTCAGTAATCTCATATTTTCTGCTTCTTTCTTATAATAGTCTTAATGTCTTTACATCCTTATTAATACTGATTCATTTGTTGTTGATAGTGGGACTGTGGGTGGGAATTATTTTTGCAGGTATGGGTTTGTTTCCTGGGCTGTGTGGTTTTGTTCTCCCTGCACAATAGCATACAAGACATAGTGGGTGGAGTGACTCTCATTCAGCCATGGTGGGTGGAGTGACTCTCAGTCAACTGAATCAACCAAGAATGATGCAGCAACAATCAAAACCCAATTATATTCCAGAAAGCCAACATAAAAAGTATAAAGGGCATCCTAAGAGTATCAAGTTCAGGAGATAAAGGAGACTACATCACTGAATCCCACAAGTTTCCTACCATAGAAGTGCACACCACAAAGATAGGGAGTCAAAGCATATCAATTTGAGAACAGAACAAACAAGAAGAGTCTCCCCTAAAACAGTGAGAGAAAGAAACAACACCCAGTTGAAAGGAAAGGAGTAATACCCAGAAAGAGTGCTAAATGAAAGAAATAGAGGTAAGTAAACTTTCAGACATTGAGTTCAAAACAATGGTTATAAGGAAGCTCAAAGAGCTCAGTGAGAATTACAAAGAACTACAGGGAAGCTACAAGGAACTTACTATAAACTACATCAGCATGAAAAAGGACACAGAAATTGGCAATAAGAACCAGGATGAGGAGGAGCTTCTGGCCAAGATGGAGGCGTAGGCAGACACACTGTGCCTCCTCTAACAACCAAAATTAAGGACAACAAATATTTAGAAACAAGAAAACAACCAGAACTTATAGAAAATTGAACTGTACGGAAGTCCAACAACCATTCATCCAGACCGGTAAGAGGGGCAGAGTCGAGGCACGAGAAAGTGGAGCTGCGGACCTGGAACGCAAGCAGCAGCAGCTTGCAGTTCCAGGTGCACAGGCAGCAGCTGGCGGACCCCGGGCACAGGGGGGCAACTGTGCAGAAACAGTGAGGCCACACAAGGTGGCTGGCTGACCAGGTGGTCCCACATTCGCACGCGCAGACGGTCCAGGCAGAGGGGAAGTGGCGGAGGGACTGAATCCAGGAGAGAGTGGAGCAGGCGCCATTGTTCTCTCTCAGACCCCGCCCCCACCTATAGCGTCACAACCCAGCGACTGGGCTGCCCAGCACTGTGGAGCGCCAGAGGCTCCACTCCTCACTACGTAACAGCACTCGCGCATGCGCAGATAATCCAGGTGAAGGGGAAGCGGCGGAAAGGGCCAGAGTCCAGGAGAGAGCAGAACAGGCACCATTGTTACCTCTCGGACCCCGGCCCTACCTATAGCGTCACAACCCGGCAACTGGGCTGCCCCGCCCTGAGGCTCCACCCCTCAGTACATAATAGCCGCGACCAGACTAAAACCAAAACAAAACAAAAAAACCCCCACCGAAAAGTGGCTCAAACTGGAAAACAAATAAAAGCCCCAGAGCCAATTCCTCTAAGCAGTGAAGGGATAGCCAACCTATCAGATGCACAGTTCAAAGCACTGGTCATCAAAATGCTCACAGAATTGGTTGACTTTGCTCACAAACTAGATGAAAAAATGCAGGCTACAATACGTGAAATGAAGGAGGATGCATGGGGAACTGATAGAGATGGAAGGAAAACTGGGACTCAAATCAATGGAGTGGACCAGAAGGAAGAAACAAACAACCAAACAGAAAACAAGGAAGAAACAAGAATTCAAAAAAATGAGGAGAGGCTTAGGAACCTCCGGGACATCTTTAAACGTCTCAACATCCAAATTATAGGGGTCCCAGAAGGGGAAGAAGAAGAGCAACAAGTGGAAAACTTATTGGAACAAATAATAAAGGAGAACTTCCCCAATCTGGCAAAGGAAATAGACTACCAGGACGTCCAGGAAGCTCAGAGAGTCCCAAAGAAGTTGGACCCAAGGAGGAACACACCAAGGCACATCGTCATTACATTAGCCAAGATTAAAATGAAGCAGAGAATTCTAGAAGCAGCAAGGGATAAGGGGACAGTCACCTACAAGGGAGTTCCCATCAGACTGTCAGCTGATTTCTCAAAACAGACCTTACAGGCAAGAAGGGGCTGGAAAGAAATATTTGAAATCTTGAAAAGCAGGGACCTACATCCAAAATTGCTCTATCCAGCAAAGCTGTCATTTAGAATGGATGGACAGATAAAGTGCTTCTCAGATAAGGTCAAGTTGAAGGAGTTCATCATCACCAAGACCTTATTATATGAAATGTTAAAGGGACTTATTTAAGAAAAAGAAGATAAAAATATGACAGTGAAAAGACAGCAAACTCACAGCTATTAAGAACCACACCTAAAACAAAAGCAAACTAAGCAAACAGCTAGAACAGGAACAGAACCACAGAAATGGAGATCATATGGAGGGTTAGTAACAGGGGCGTGGGAGGAGGAGAGGGGGGAAAAGGTACAGAGAATGAGTAGCATAGATAGTGGGTAGAAAATAGACAGGGGGAGGGCAAGAATAGTATGGGAAATGTAGAAGCTAAAGAACTTATGACACATGGTCATGAACTAAAGGGGGGAATGTGGGTGGGAGGGGGTGTGTAGGGTAGAGGGGAATGATGGGGGAGAAATGGGACAACTGTAATAGCATAATCAATAAAATATATTTAAAAAAAGACAAAAAAAGAACCAGGATGAAATGAATAATACAATTTCAGAATTGAAGAACACAGTAGGAGGAACTAAAAACAGGCTAGATGAAGCAGAGGATCAAATCAGCCAACAGGAGCACTAGGTAGAAAAAAATTCCTAGGCAGAGCAAAAGAAAAAAGAAAAAAAGAAAGAAAGAAAAAGACTCAAAAACAACAAAGAGGGGTTAAAGGAGCTGCAGGACAACATGAAACATGATAATATCTGTGTAATAGGGCTTCCAGAAGGAGAAAAAGGTGAGCAAGGGATAGAAAACCTGTCTGGAAAAAGTAATGATGGAAAATTTCCCTAACTTGATGAGAGAAAAAGTCATGCAAGTCCAGGAAGACCAGAAGGTTCCAATCGAGATAAACCCGAAGAGGCCTACTCCAAGACACATCATAATTAAAATGGCAAACTTTACCCTTGCCTGTGTGGCTCAGTGGTTGAGGTCAGCCTGTGAATCAAAGGGCCACTGGTTCTATTCCCAGTATGCAGCACATGCCTGGGTTATGCAGCACATGCCAGGTCCCCAGTAGGGGGCATGTGAGAGGCAATGACACATTGCTGTTTTACTCCCTCTCTTTCTCTCTCCCTTTCCCTCTCTCCAAAAATAAATAAATGAAGTCTTTAAAAAAATGGCAAATTTCAAAAATAAAGAGAGAACTTAAAGTCAGCAAGGGAGAAACAGATGTTAATATGCAAGGGAGCTCTGATAAGGCTAGCAGCTAATTTCTCAACAGAAACAGTAGAAACCAGAAGAGAATGGTAAGAAATATTCCAAGTAATGAAAAGCAAAGTTTGCAACCAAGACTACTCTACCCAGCAAGGCTCTCATTTAAAATGGAAGGCAAAATAAGGAGTTTCTCTAACTAAAGAAGGCTAAAAAAATACATAGCCACCAAACCAACATTGCAAGGTATGCTGAAGGGACTGCTTTATGAAGATGAAGAAAAAGAGTGAGAAAGGAACACAGGTATAAAGGAGAAAAATGGCAATGAATAAGTACTTATCAATAATAACCTTAAATGTTACTGGATTAAATGCTCCAATCAAAGTACATAGGTTAGTTGAATGGATAAGAAAACATGCTCCACATATATGCTGCCTACAAGAGACTAATCTCAGAACAAAAGACCTACACAGACTGAAAGTGAAGGGGTGGAAGAAAAATTTCCAAGAAAATGAACAGGAAATAAAAGCTGGGGTTGCAATACTTATACGGGATAAAGTAGATTTCAAAACAAAGGCCATAAAAAGAGACACAGAAGGACCCTTAATAATACTTAAGGGTAGAATCCATCAAGAATATATAAACGTTATGAACATATATGCACCCAATATAGGAGCACCCAAATATATAAGGAAATCTTGAAGGACTTAAAGAAAGATAAAGACAGCAACACACTTACAGTAGGGAATTTTAACACTCCACTGTCAACAATGGACAGATTTTCCAAACAAAGAAGCAACAATGATATTGTGACACTGACAAATGCACTATATCAAATGGATTTAATTGATGTACAGACCCTTTTACCTCGAATAAGCAAAATACACTTTTTTTTTAATCAGTATTTTTTAATTGTTGATATTGTACAGTTTTCTGTCTTTTACCCCGCCCCAGCCCACCACCCCAGCCCTCCCCACCTTCCTCCCATTTCCACCCCCCCATAGTTTTTGTCCATGAGTCCTTTATACTTGTTGCTCTAAACCGTTCCCCTTTTCCCCTGAAATTCCCTCCCCTCCCACTCTGGACACTGTCAGACTGTTCTCAAATTCAGTGTCTTTGTTTATATTATGCTTGTTTGTTTGTTTTGTTGATTAGCTTCCTGTTAAAGGTGAGATCATATGGTATTTGTCTTTCATTGCCTGGCTTATTTCGCTTAGCATGATACTCTCCAATTCCTTCCATGCTGTCGCAAAGGGTAGGAGCTCCTTTTTTTTAAATGCACATGGAACATTTTCAAAGATAGACCACATAAGAGGACACAAAACAAGCCTCAACAAATTCAAGATAATTGAAATCATATTAAGCATTTTCTCAGACCACATGGCTTAAAAGTAGAAACCAACCTAAAGGAAAAAACTCAAAAAACAGTCAAGTTCATGGAGACTGAATAACATGTTATTAAACAATGAGTGGGTTAACAATGATAACAAAAGAAAAAAACAAAAAAATTGTTGAAACAAATGAAAATGAACACACAACAGCCCTAAACTTATGGGACATCATGAAGGCAGTTCTGAGAGGAAAGCTCACAGCAATACAGGCCTACCAAAAAAGATAGAAAACTTTCAAATAAACAACCTAACCCTACATCTACAAGAAATGGAGGAACAACAACAAAGCCCAGAGAAAGTAGAAGGAAGGAAATAATCAAGATCAGAGTAAAAATAAATTATATAGAGACTAAAAGAATAATTTGAAGGAACAATAAATCCAGGAGCTGACACTTTGAAAAGATAAATGAAATCAACAAGCCTTTAACAAAACTCATCAAGGAAAAAGAGAGAGGACCCAAATAATAACATCAGAAGTGAAGAGGAGAAATTACAATTGATAGCACAGAAACACAAAGGATTATAAGAAATTACTTTGAACAAATACATGCCAAGAAATTTGAAAACTGGGGTGAATGGACAAATTTCTAGAAACATATAGTCTTCCAAACCTGAATGAAGAAGAAGTAGAAAGTCTGAACAGACCAATAACAGCTAGTGATATTGAAGCAGTAATCAAAAAAACTCCCAGCATACAAAAGCCATGGACTGGACTATTTCACAGGAGAATTTTACAAAACATTTTAGGAAGAGCTAACCCCTATTCTCAAACTATTCCAAAAAACACAAGAAGAGGAAAGACTACCAAACTCTTTTTATGACACCAGCAACTTCCTAATCCCAAAATGAGATAAAGACATAACAAAGAAAGAAAACTACAGGCCAATACCATTGATGGACATAGATGCTAAAATCCTGAAAAAGATGTTGGCAAACTGCATCCAGCAATACATTAAAAAGATCATACAACATGATCAAGTGGGATTCATTCCAGGGATAGGAGAATGGTGCAATATTTCTAAATCAATAAACATAATACATCACATAAACAAAATGAAAGACAGAAATCATGATCATATCAGTATATGCTGAAAAAGCATTTGATAAGGTACAGCACCCATTTATGATTAAAAAAAAACAGCAAAGTGGGAATAGAGGTAGTACACCTCAATATAATAAAGGCCATATATGGGAAACCTCCAACCAACATCATACTCAATGGGCAAAATCTAGAAGCTTTCACCCTAAGATGAGGCACAAGACAAGGCTGACCACTTTCACCACTTCTCTTCAACATAGTATTAGAAGTTCTAGCCACAGTGATCAGAAAATAAAAAGAAATAAAAGGCATCCAAATTGTAAAGAAGGAAGTAAAGCTGTTGTTGTTTGCAGCTGACAGATGGTGTACATAGAAAAACCTATAGACTCCATTGAAAAACTACTCCACCTAGTAAGTGAATTTGGCAAAATGGCAGGATACAAAGTCAATATTCAGAAATCAAAGGCATTTTTGACACCAGCAATGAAATATCAGAAAAAGAAATTAGGAAAAACATCTTGTTTATTATAGAAAGAAGAAAAATAAAGTACCTGGGAATAAACCTAACCAAGGAGGTGAAAGATCTGTACTCAGAAAACTACAGAACCCTGAAGAAAGAAATTAAGGAAGACACAAATAAATAGAAGCATATACCATGTTACCATGTTCACGGACTGGAAGAATTAATATCATTAAAATGTCCATGATACCCAAAGGAATTTATATATTCCATGTAATTGCTATTAAATACCAATGACATATTTCACAGATATTGAACAAATATTTCAAAAATATATATGGAACCATAAGTGACTGCGGATAGCCTCAGCAATTTTGAGAAAGAAGAACAAGTAAACAAATGGGACTGCATCAAATTTAAAAACTCTGCAGAGATAAAGAAAACATCAGCAAAATGAAAAGGGAACAAAAGGTATGGGAAAGCATATTGGCCAACGATACCTTGGACAAGGGTTTGATCTCCAAAATATAGAAAAAATTCATACAACTCCACACCAGAAAGACAAACAATACAGTTAAAAAATGGGCAAAGGACCTGAAGAAACACTTCTGCAAGGAGGACATACATATGAAAGGATACTCAGCATCACTAGCCATCAAAAAGATGCAAATTAAAACCACAATGAGATACTACTTTACACCGGTGAGAATGGCCATCATAAACAAATCAACAAACAACAAGTGGTGGTAAGGCTGTAGAGAAAAGGGAACCCCAGTACACTGTTGGTGGTAATGCAGACTAGTGCAGCCAGTGTAGAAAACAGTGTGGAATTTCCTCCAAAAACTAAAAATAGGACTGGCTTTTGACGTGGTGATTTCACTGCTGGGATTATACCCTAAGAATTCTGAACCACTAGTTCAACAGAACTTATGCATTGCCCCTCAATGTTCATAACACTGTTATTTACAGTAGAGGAGTGTTGGAAACAGCCTAAATGCCCATCAGTAAATGAGTAGATCAAAAAACTTTAGTACATTTACACAGTGGAATACTATGTAGCAGAAAGAAAGAAGGAACTCTTACCTTTTGTGACAGCATGGATGGAACTGGAGGATATTATGCTACGTGAAATAAGCCAGGTAGTGAAAGACAAATACCATATGATCTCACCTATAAGTGAATCTTATCAACAAAACATACAAGGGAGCAAAATGGAACAAGAGACTTGGAAATAAAGAACAAACTTGACAGTGACCAGAAGGGAGAGGTATGGGGCTACTGGGGGAAAGATGGGGAAGGGTCAAGTCAAGGAACATGTAAAAAGGACCCATGGACAAGGACAATGGGGATAAGGATTGAATGTGGGAGAGGGATGTGAGCAGAGCAGGGGAGAGCAATGGGGGGAAAATGGGGACAACAGTAAAAATCATTTTTGTTCAAAGAACAATGTTGGAGAGAAAATGGGGAATGCAATAATATACTCTTTCTTTAAAGACCACTCTACATTCAGAAAATTAAACATCTTCCAATGTTTAAATTAAAAAGAAACAATTAGCAATTTATACTAAAGAATTAACCTTTAAATTTAAAGACAGAAGTTAAGCCTATGACCTAAATTTGTTAGGGTGACTTGAAGGAAGTGTGTTAAATATTGTACTGAGGAAAATGTTTGGGTATAACCAGCCTCTCTGCTGAAGTGCTATGGTGCTGAGCCCTGTCATCAACAAATGACACAGCTACTGACAACACATGGTTTTCAGATGGTCTCTGAATTACCACCAATAGGGTTCCAAGTTGGGAGTCCCCAACCGACCCCTAGGTTTTATGATTGGTTGTGATGACTATTCAAGCATGTAGTCATACTCAGCTATGATTTATTATGGTAAAAATATACAAGGCAATATCAGCAAAGGAAAAGTCACATGGAGAGAAACGTTCAGGGGAACCAGGAGCAAGCTTCCAGAACCCTTTCCTGGTAGTCACACAGGTTTACATAATTACTCCAGGAACATGTGTGAAATGCTGCCAACCAAGAAAGCTTCTTAGAGACTCAGTACTCAAAATTTTCACTGGGAGCTGGTCATGACCAAAGACTGGTCATGCCAGTCTTTGTCTGGCATAAACCAAAATCCAGACTCCCAGAAGGAAAGCAGGTGCTCAGTATAGGCCACATTGCTTAAATAAACAGTCTACACACAGTGAACCACTCTGATCTGATCAGTTATGGGGGTGGGAACACTTCCCATGTCCAAGTTCCCAGATGCCAACCTTGGAAGCAGGCCTTCCTAAGTATCAGCAGGCAGGCCTACTATGTCAGATTTTTTTCTGCACAGATACCATATATGTACAAATTCAAAGTATCATGTTACTTTGTAATAATTTCCCCATGCCAGATCAACATGGGGAATTCACATCTGGTTATGCTAATAATGTTATTACTATTTTTTCATTTCCTCTTTTATAACTGCTCAGGATTACCCCAAAAGCAAGAAGAATACAAATCACCTAATGTTGTGCTATTCAATAAAGAATTTTTTAAAACTACTTAAAGATATTTTATGTGAAATAATATTGTTTATTGGCTGCCAAAAAGAAATTGCTTTCATCACTAACAAAATTTTACTGCTTTTATGTGGAGCTTCAGTTTTTGACAGGCAAATTAATATTTAGATACATTTTCGTGTATTTTTAGAAGCCAATCAAATGGACAGGTGGCCAGCTTTTTACAATAATTAAACATAATTCAATTAATGTTACATTTCTTTGGCCAGAGTTTACAAATGAGTCCATATTAGGGATTCACTTAAGGGAAAAAAAGTGTAAATTTTTCCAGGCAATTACGACTCAAGAGGCATTCATGTGTCCAACTGCATGTTTTAAAATATTGTATAATGCAATATAATTATCAAACCATTTAAAAAGCGTTTCAACTGGTCTTAATAAAATGTCACATTATATAACTCAACATAACAAGCACTATATCTACTTATTTATTTGCTCCAAAATGTGGGTAAAAAGGAAACTTCATCCCATGATCTGATCATCACAAATTCAGAATGAATGAGGTTCCTGCTATAAAACTCTACTTTGCATATATGAATGTATTTGATGTGTTTTCAGAGTCTAGTATAGTTTAATAATTTAGCCTTTAACTTTACTGTGATTACACTAAAATTATCTTGCTTTTAGCCAGCAATATTTAAAGTAATATCCAAATTTGTTAAAAATAATAAAATTTTCCCCTTGACAAATACTATATGATCTCACTTACATGTGGAATCTAGTGAAGAAAATAAATTGATGAACAAAATAGAATCAGAGACATGGATACATGGAACAGACTGACAGCTGTTGAGGGCGGGGACTGGATAAAAGGAGGTGAAGGGATTAGCTAAAGCACATATATGTATAACCCACGGACACAGATAATACTGTGGTGATGGCTGGAGGGAAGGTGAGATGAGGACAGGAGACAAGCTGGGGAGGAAATGAGGGCATCTGTAATAGTGTAAACAATAAAAATAAAGAAAAAAATAGAATTTTCTCCTTGATGAACATACTCTTTCAACATGTGGTGAAATAAGCTATGCATAAATAGAACATAATGCTAGTGACTGAAAAAATACTGGCTTCCATTACTTCCAGTAACTACTAAATGCAAATTTTATATCAGGTAAATTAGAAATTTCTGAAATTGATCAATAGGACACTGAAAATATATTTCTCAATGAGTGGTGAGGGTGAAAGGCTACAGGTACTGAATATGCCAGTCTAATGGAAATCAACAGCTGTTTTGTGGTTTCTCCATAAATTCATTTTAAAATGGAAACTCATGAGAACTATATTTAAGACTATTTAAGGAACAAAAGTGTTTTATAAGTGAGATATCCCCAAAACATCAGTAATTAAAAGGTTGTTTGAAAATTTGAACTTCATGTAATAAAAAAAAATTAAGAAGCATCTACTATATTAAATAAAAGTACATAATGAGAAAAATAATACTTGAAGGACAATTTTTAGCTCATTTGTTTGATGGTAACGCATTCACAACTCATTATTTACAGGGAAATGCAAGAACTTTTCTAGCCAACATAACTGTGATGCATTTTACACAGTCATGAATATGGATGTTCTGTGGCTTATAATTTTTCGTTAATATTATTTTGTGTTAGTCATGAGTTTCAATGATATATTGAAAACTCAGAACCTAAAAAGCAGCATAAAACATAAAAAAGAAAAGAAGCTATGACCTGTTAAGCATATTATTCTTGTGTGTATATTAAATAGGCTGAAGTTATAGTATTCACATCTATGAATTTTATTTTTTTAAGATTTTATTTATTTTTAGAGAGAGGGGAGGGGAGGCAGAGGGAGGAGGAGAGAAATATGGATGTGCAAGACAAACATCAATTAGCTGCCTCTCACACGCTCCCAGCTGGGGATCTGGCCCACAACCCAGGCATATACCCTGACCAGGAATTGAACCTGTGACCTTTTGGTTTGCAGGATGACACCGAACCCACTGTGCCACACCAGGCAGGACTCTATAAATTTTAGAAATAGCACTTATAATCAACAGTGGCTTTCTTTTAAAAGGGTGGGGGAGGTTATGGTGATTTCTACAATAAAAATACTGTCAATGGTAGATTTTACATGAGCCCATCTCAATGATGCTAGTCGAGTCCTGAGCTCCAGGCCTGTCTGCCTAATGGTGCCTGATGGTGTTCACTCAGCCTATGAGCCTGGGGAGTAAAGCTGGTGCCTCCTGGCTTGGCTGAATGCCCTACTTCATGCAGGTGGCAACCCAACCCAGTCATGTTTTGTGACTCCAGGTAAGATCACTGACCTTCTATAAAAATATCTGTAGCTATTGTACTAGGCACATGATACTTCAAAGATTATTAGTATCTTCATTTTCTAGCTGAAAAAACTGAGGCTTGGATACATTCAGTAACTTGCTTAAGATCACATATTTAATTGTCTGTTTGATTCTGCTCTCTATAAAACCTGAGGTTTTAACCACACGTAAAATGGTACAGAAGGAGGTGGGTATCCTTCTACATGAGAGACCAGATGAAGTGCAGTTGAGGGTCTGTAAGGTGACATAAGTTACAGCTTCCCATTCTTTCGTTCCTCCCTGCATCCATAAAGCTAACTAACATCTATGGTGCACTTGTTGTGCCATGAACCGAAGGAGCCTCATTTATTACAACAATGTTTAGAATAACTAAATCTAGATGAGGTAAAAATTTGGAAGAATACAGACTAAAATAAAATCAGGATGGCATACTGAGAGTGGGGGAGTTATTTGCTCTTTTAAAAAATGTTTAAATATTTGATTATAATGGATATCTTCCCTTTTTATAGGTCCTGCAAAGGAGAATCTTCAAAACCAGTTGCAAAGAAACATCTTATAAAGCACCACAGGGTCATTCTCTTCTTTATAGTTTATGGAAAGATTTTCACCAATATCTATGTTAGGAGAAATCTATCTAGATCTCATTTGATGTACATATGTAAATAAAGTGAGATTTCTTAAAAAGTCAAGTTTTCACTAATTTCCATATAATGACATTGTTACCCCAAGTCAAAATGTACTTGCACAGTTATATTAAGCTGCTTTGAAAATAATTCAGTAATCAATGTGCAACTGAGTTTGGTTTCTTATTTAATTGCAGTAAATATTCATTTCTTTAATAATAATTCTTCAAAATATTTTGTCGGTAAAATTGTTTGTGATAATATAACGTTAAAAAGGTAGAAACATGGTTTAAAAATATTCATTTAGAAATTTGAGATGACTAGTTTCAGTATATGTCATAGATATTAAAACTAACAAGATTGTTTTAACATTAAATAGGCTTAATGATATAAAAGTATAGTTTAATTCATTTAATATTAAAATATATTTATATTGCATCAATATAAATATACTTATGCATTTTTAATTAAGTTCCATTGTAATAAAGCATAATAAATTATGAAGAGGTTCTTACTCAGTGTTAGGTCAATGTGTTCATGAAATCCTACAACTTGCTGTCCTTTCTCTGTGAAAGAGTAGTCTTTATATTTGTAGATAAAGCAAGAATAATTTATGTAGCTGCAAATACTTGCACCCAAATATGATTGTACTAGGACATCTTACTCAAAAGACATCTTCTTCATAGGAACTCAAAATACATAGATCCCACAGATCCCAGGAAAAGCAAAGGCCTGTGACTCAGGCACTGTGACCAAGACATTGCTGCTGCGGAAGCATCTCCAGGCCCACTCTCACTAAAAACACACTCAGAAAGATGCACTGAACAGAAACTGCTTATAGACTTATCTTCCCTTCAATATTAATTGCTTCCCTTTCCCAGCATACCACCCTCCATCCCAGTTTCTACCCAACAAGGCAAGCCCACAAGATTTGTGTGCCATCATGGAGTATGCTGGTGCTAGGCTGCAGTTTGCTAATGAAAGTGCAAAAGGATGTTATACTTACTGAACAAAAGGTGCTTGCTGAACCATCTGCTCAAATACTAGTGAGAGGCTGATTTCCTGAAATCCATGAAGAGTTGAGACCTTGCTTTCTGTTTCCCAAACTTATACCCCACTAATCAGTATACCCAAGAACTTGGTTCCCAAGATAGAAGTAACCAACCATCCAAAGTAACAAAAATCCATGGTAAAAAAATATTTTCATTGATTCTAAAGAGAGAGGGTAGCGGTGGGGGAGAGAGAGAAAGAGAGAGGGAGAGAGAAAGAGAGAGAGGAAATAAACATTGGTGTGAGAGGGAAAGATCAACAGGCTGCCTCCTACATGTGCCCGGAACAGGGATTGAACCTGCAACCCAGGCATGTGTCCCAACCTGGAACTGAACTCCCAATCCCCCAGTGCACAGGACAACACTCCAACCAACTGAGCCACACCAGTCAGGGCAAAAATCCACTTTTAAGAAGGTATTTACAGTCAGCCATTACATATGCCATTTACACTAAGTTTTTAAGACAGAAAATGAGTCCATCATGGGAGTAAACTTTATGGCTGTCTTTTCAAAGAAACAAAAAGGATAATGTATTGGTAGAATTCTGGGTTCTCCCACTGAGCCAAATGCCTATCACCTGGATGATACATCTATCAGTACAGACCCTGTGGACGGGATTTCTAAAATTCCCTCCAACTTTAAGATTCTAAAAAGTCAGAAGAGTGGTTCTCAAAGTGCAGTCCCATCAGTTAGCATGACTTAAGAAGCTGTTAGAAATACAAATTCTTGCCACCTCCAACTACCCAGAAATTTTAGGGGTGGGCACAGATGATCCCTTCCCACTTTTTGAGAGAGAGATCGATTTGTTGTTCTACTTATTTATGCATTCATTGGTTACTTCTTGTACTTATTTATGCATTCATGGTTACATGCCCTGACTGGGGATGAAACCTGCAACCTTCTCATATGAAGTTGACAACAGAGCTACTTGGCCAGACTCAGGCAACCCTTTTAAAATGCTGTGGTAGCCAGCTACCAGCATGGACCCCAAAGATCAGTACCTGGTATTCACATCTTTGAGTAGTTCCATGTCACAGTAATGAGACTGACTTGTACAGCAAACAGAAAGTAGCCAATGTGATAGTTTATGACACCATGGAAAGCACTGTGGCCTCCTCCATCCTTGCTCTCTCTCTTGGATCCCTTGCTCTGGGCAGCCAACTGCCATCTTGTGAGGAGACTCAAACACTCAAGCAGCCCTATGGACAGGTCCATGTGGCCTCTGGCCAACAGCCATTGTATAAGCAAGCCAACTTGAAAGCAGACTGGCTGGCCCAAGTCTAAATAAATAGCTTGACTGTAATGTCCTGAGATACTAAGCAAAGTTATCCAGCCAATCTGCTCTCAAATTACTAACTCACAAAAACTGTGTGAGATAATAAATGCTTATTGTTCTTTTCAGTATCTGAGTTGTGGGGTAATTTGCTTCATAGCATTAGGTAACTAATATATAAACCCTCTGGCTGATTGTGGTGCATGCTAAACTTTGAGAACCACTGAGCTAGAACATTTATTCATTCTCCAAATAGTGATTTTTTGTACTTACTGTGTGTGCCAGACAAAGAACAAGAACCTAGATCCCCATATCTTCTGCTCTTTTCTTTTACTGCACTTATCACAGTTTGTGTATTTTATGTGCATGAACCTATATAATGTCTGTCACCCACTACACTTTCAGCTCTGGGGGGAAGGATCTTTGCCTGGCTTCCTCATGGCCATAGCCCTGGGATCCAGCCTCTGCTTTGCACATAGGAGGTGCTCAACTAATACCCATTTATGGATGATGTTTCCCCTCCACCTTCACTGCTTTCCTCCTACACAATGAATTCAGTCCCCAGGATCAGACCTCTAAATAGTACCTAACATTACATTTAAGGGTCCAGGTGTGTTCTCCTGGGAATCTAACAGCCACTGGCTAAATTTCCATAAAAAGAAATGTTTGTGTGTGTGTGTGTGTGTGTGTGTGTGTGTGTGTGTGTGTGTTCAAAACAGTCCCTCTAGTCCCTTTTAGAATCCCTCTACTCTGCACAAGCAGGATCATAAACACGTATGGGGAAAATGTGTGCAATGGGTTTAGAGACATAAGACATTTAATGGGAGACAGTTTCACAGCTGGATGAGCAGCACATCAATGAAGAAAGGGGTCATCTGCTTTGCCTCCAGGTGGAGCCCTGTGCTAATCAATCAGCAAAACAGAAAGTCAAGAGGCTACCATGGAGCTCTTCTCTGATGACGAGTGTCTGCTGACCTGACCATGCACCTGGTCAAACTCACAACTGTGTACACAAAATAAGCCTAACCTCACTGATGGGCTCGATGATGGCTTCTTTTGTTCAGTAACTGACATCACAGGTTAGACTGTTTGGAAATGACAAGGTGGTGAGACAACAAGTCAATAGCTTTTCAACATGACCTTAGAACATGAAGGGACATTTGGAGAACACTGTTTGATGAAATAAAAAACACTCTGATCTTTAAATATTCTTCTGGCAGATACATTAAGATGCAGGTGACATCATTTTACTAATATATAAGGGTGTCAGATAAATTACAGAATGGACTCTGGTTCTAGCATATTTCTGAACAAGATCAATGAAGGGGTAGAAAGGTTGTAACATCAGCAGGAAAGTCAGAGGATGATGGGGCTCTGCTGGACACAGCTTGCCCAGGCTGTATCTCCTGCCCATCTTCAGTGAGGGGCTCACACAGAGATATGACTGGGACAAGAGTGGCATGTGAAGTCAGTGATGTCAGGCTATGCCTTTTACACACCTGCATCCCCACAGACCCCGGCCTGCCCAGTAGGACTTAATGATGCCTTATTGACTCTCTCTTTTTCATTCCTTTGTGACTAGCAAGAATTAACAGTGTTGCCTGCAGAACTTTCTGTGATGATGGAGATGTTCTCTATCTGCACTCCCAACACAGCAGCCACTGGGAGCACATGGCTCCGAAACCTGAAATGGGGCTAGTGACTCTGAGGAATTAAAGCTTTTCTCTTATTTAGTCCTAATTAATTTAAATGCATATAGGCATTTATGGCTAACAGCTGTCATGCAGGATAGAGTATTGCTACAAAATAACAACAACTGCAGATTGACTCACTAACTTATCTTTTCAAAGGTCTTATTATTTGCATTTCTCACATGAGCATATGGAGGCTCACAGGATTAAGCAACTTGCTCATAATAAGAAAGCTAGTAAATGGCAGAGAAGAATTCACACTCAATCTGTCCAACCCAATGACATTCTTATAAAGACATCAAACTACAAAATCCCTTTTCCATGTAAAAGAAGCCTTAAAGGCAAGTATCAGCTCTGAAAATTCCGAATTCTCAGTAAATAGCTATGGAAGGAAGCTGGCTTTATATATACGGCATGATTAGTTTCAACAACAACAAATGGGAAAAATTTTCCTCCAGCTGAGACTAACTAACCTGAATATCTCAAACTACATCATAATAAGTATATCTGACAGGCCCTCACTGTGCCCTAAAACTTTTGCTCTAATAAATATTAGCCAAATGACTTCATGAGAAGGCAACAATAAGAAAAAAGCTTTATTAAACTTGTCATATCCTATTATGCTGTTAAGCATTATATTATTCTATTCTGTTTACCCTTTGTTGATAAACTAGATTATCCTGCCCCTCTGCCTCTAGCTAAATCAACAGGATGCAATGGAATTGCATGAAAGATAAAGGGCTTAGGATTTTAAAATAGTGATTTGGAAATAAAGAGTGTCAAAGACATGACTTAGAAAATCAAGGAAGGGGAGCCATGCTTAAGGAAAATAATATGCAAAGTCATAGGGTAAATTTTGTCTTGAATTCTGCATAAAATAGACACATTATTACAATACTAAAAAATCCACTCCAACATCTGCAAGTCCCAATTCAGATATTGTGTATATACCCTGTATCCCACAGATAGCAAAAACAAGGCCCGTGGGCCAAATCTTGCCCTCCACCTTGTTTTATCAGGCCTGGCATCTTGTTTCTACCTGGCAGCAGCATCAAGCTCCTTGCCCCTAGTTAAGGAGTAGTTACATTTATACAGTCCTAAAATTATATTCGGCCCTTTGAAGGCAACCGCGAGGCTGATGTGGACCCCAGTGAAAATGAGTTTAACACCTCTGCTGCATCCATAATAAAACCAGCATTATTTCCTTAAATCTCTTCTTTATTCATAGGGATCCACTATGTAGCCAAGTTAAGATGCAGGGTTATACATTCAAAACTAGGGTGAAGAACAGAATAGTTTCTTATGCATGAAACTAATATCCTTTGGTTCTATTATAGCTTTCATACTGCCAAGGAGATCTAAGAAATTCTTTAATGTCACCCAACTCAGTAAAATCAAAGAAATAATGGGGCAATAAGCTGAAACACAGGTAAAGAGATGAAGTAAGACCACAAACTTTGAGGATCAAAGCCTGGATGAAAAAAATAATAATAAGCCAAGTATTATAATCTCGTTATGTAAAATCTATTTTTGGAATAGAGACAGTGGTGAGAGTGTATAAGGTACCAGCATTAGTCTCATCAAAGCCGGGACCAACAAACCTTGTACTATCCTGTGGTCACGTATCCAGCTGCCCAGCCTGGCTTCACATGGGCAATGTGCACAGAGATGGCCGAGGTGGGGTCTATGTGTCCCCACCTTGAATCTAATAGGACCTTAAATGCTCTGATCCACAGAGCACAGCACAGAGATGCTAGGCACGTCTCCAGGCCTTGCCTTAAGAAGTTGGTAGCTTCTATTTCCTGTCTTTGGAACACCTGCCAGGAGACCATGTAAGAAGTCCAGTTACCCTGAGACCACCATATAAGAGACCACATGCAGCCACAGGTGGAGAGTCCCAACTGCACTGTGCCTCCTAGCTGTCCCTGCCTAAGGGCCAGATGTGGGAGTGAAGCTGTCCAATGACACAGCTGAATATAACCAAGTGACCCCCATCAATCCCTGTGGAACAATAGAATTGCCCAGACAAGCCCATCCTGACCCACAAAATCATGAGAGAAAATAAAGTAGTTCTTGCCTAGACCTTGGAATTTTGGGATAGTAGGTTGCATAGCAACAGAAACTGGAACACAGTGTTTCTTCTTCAGTTAGTCTATTTTCCCTGTGAAACCACCTATTAATTGCTCTTATTATATAATACGAATGTGTATTTATTAAGTATCAGGCCTAATCCTCCCTGTTACCCGGTCTTCCCAATTTTCATATATACCTACCAATGAAGCCAGAAGATGGTGGGTTGGGCTGAATTTTCTCCTTAGTGTTCTCCTGGATAATGTCCCAAAGCTGCCATATAAATTTTGGATGAAGAATGTAAAATGGCTGATTTGGGTTTCTCTGACGATGCTGAACATATGGAGTAAACAGGTTGTAATCTGGCTTCTTGTACCACTAAGAGAAAAATAAAATCAACATAATCAAGTACTGAGGACCACACTGTGAAAAGGGCACAGGGCAGCACCAGAAGGGAGGGATTCAGAGGTAGAGGAGGGACTGAGTACAAAGACAGTAGCAGGGTTCTAGCCCCAAGGGACTTTACTATTCTTTCGTAAAGTGAGGGAGCAGTCAGCAGACTTTCTGAATAGGACCAGATAATAAACATGTTCGCCTTTTTGGGTTATAGAGTCTCTGCAGCATGACGCAACTCTGCCTTTGTACTGGGAAAACAGCCACACAAGATACAAAATGAATGGCATGACTTTGTTCCAATAAAACTCATCCTAAACAAGAAAAAAATTCAAGATGGATTAAAGACTTAAATATTAGACCTCAAACCATAAAAATCCTAGAAGAAACCATAATAAAATCTCAGACATTGCTTACAGCAATATTTTATCTGATATATTTCCCCAGGCAAGGGAAACAAAAGAAAAAATAAACTAATGGGACTACATTGAACTAAAAAGTTTTTGCACAGCAAAGAAGACCATCAATAAAATAAAAAGACAACCCATGGAATGGGAGAACATATTTGCCAATACATTTGATAAGGGATCAATATTCAAAATTTATAAAGAACACCAAACAAACAATTCAATTAAAAAAAGGGCAAAGGACTTGAGTAGACACTTCTCCAAAGAGGACATATAGATGGCCAATAGACATATGAAAAGATGCTCAGTCACTAATCATAAGGGAAATGCAAATTAAAATCACAATGAGATATCAGCTCACACATGTCAGTATGGCTATCATCAATAAATCAACAAACAATAAGTGATGGTGAGGATGTGGAGAAAAGGGAACCCTTTTGCACTGTTGGTGGGAATGTAGACTGGTGCAGCCACTGTGGAAAGCAGTATGGAGATACCTCAAAAAATTAAAATTGGAACTGCCTTTTGATCCAGTGATCCCAGTTCTGGGAATATATCAAAAGAAACCCAAAACACTAATTTGAAGGAACATAAGCACCCCTATGTTCATTGCAGCATTATGTACAGTCACCAAAATATGGAAGCAGCCCAAGGGTCCATCAGTAGACGGACAAAACAAATGGATAAAACAACTATGGGATATTTACACAATGGAATTCTACTCAGCCACAACCAAAGAAAATTTTACCCTTTGTGACAGTATGGATGGAACTGGATAACATTATGCTAAGTGAAATATGTCAGTCATAGAAAGACAAATAACATAAGATTGTACTTATATGTAGAATCTAATGAACAAACTGAACTAACAAGCAAATTACAGACAGACTCATAGATGGAGAACAGGATGACAGCTCTGATGGGGAGAGGTTAGGGGGTGGAGGGACTGAGCAAAAAGGAAAAAGGACTCATGGACATGGACAACAGTGTGGTGATCAGGGGGAAGGGGATAAATGGGGTTAAATGACAATGGAAAAAATACAATACATTTTTTTAAAAAAGCTTTATTTAAAAAACAGCATCAGATTTGGCTCATGGCTATAGTTTGCTGACCCTTGGGCTAAAAAATAATGTTTTTCAAATCTAATCTATAGTGATGAAACAAACCAGTTAAAACCTAGGCCTGGGGTTGGGGTTGGGAAGACTGATGGGTGGGGCACAAGGGAACTCTCTGGAGTGATTAAAAAATTCTATTTCTCAATCGTAGCGGTAGATGCATGACTATATGTATTTGCTAATACTCATCAAAATGTATACTTACATTGACTGTACATAAATTATGTTATGAAAAATAAACTATAGGTTTGTTTTAAAAAATGTTTGCAGAAGTGTCTCAGGTGACACTATGAAATGGAATTTGGAGGAGGTGTGGGGGGCAGCCTCAGTTCGAAGGGCTGAGGCCCCTTGCTCCCTTCATACAGATTCTCTGGTATACTGTAATGTCCCAAAGAATATACCGATGTTGAATGTGTTCTGTTTCAAAAATGTTGAGAATGACTGGGCAAGATCATCTTAAGTGAACTATGGCCCCAAGCCCTGAGGCAGTGGGAAGGGAGCCAGAAGAGTGTGGACTCGCTTCTCCATTCCTCCCACTCCTAACACAGAGGTACTGAAGGACAGGCCCCACAGACAGCAGCTTTGTCACTTAGATTCAGCACCACCACCCATGGGGCTGGACAGCTCTGGGCCTTAGGCTTGGATGCTTCCAACAGCTAGAAGCTTTCAGTCTGTCCTCTAACAGCAAGAAAGCTATCAGAACTTAAAGCCAGAGAACCTCAGGCTGGAAAGGAAGCTGAAAGGTTCAAATACCCATTTGATGCTTGATTCTCAATAGAGGGTACATATGAGAATCAACCAGGTTTTCTAAAAAAAAAATACATCAATGCTGAATGCTACATTTCTAGAAATGGGGCTTTGACAGATATAGTTGAAAAATATTCTGCAGGTGGTTTTGATTTGCAATCCTGGTAAAAAGCTGGTTAGTAATCAGCTAGGTAAAGGTCCAACCTCAGTGTCAAGGGGAGCATAGACAGCACACTCCTTTCACTCTTGGACAACTCTCTTAGAAAGCTGCCTTTTGCTGGAGCCAAGAGATGTTCCATCCGATAAGACTGCATTCTCTTGAGTCATAGCAGAACAGGTCGAAAAATTCTCATTGACACAGCTGACAGCATCTTTCACAAGGCTAAATAGTCATCCATCTCCCCAGCCCTCTTTAAAAAACGCTGGCACTGGTTTTTCACCCAAGGTTTCACCAAAAGTAATTAGCTGCTTGTTTAGATAGGCAATGATTTACCAGAAAGTCATGCATATAACTTGCTTACATTTTATTTTATTTTATTTTTATTTTTTAATTTTATTTTAATTGTTGTTCAAGTACAGTTTTCTGTCTTTTACTCCCATCCCTCCCCACCTCCCTCCCATTTCTACCCCTCCTAGTTTTTGTCCATGTGTCTTTTATATTTGTTCCTGTACTTGCTTACATTTTAATGGCTAGGAATAATTTTGTTTATGCTCTATCATGAGATTAAATAGGTATAGTAGCTGGAGCCAAAGAGGGACATAATCAAGGAAAGCCTATAACGGGTTCATTTAAATAATAATAAGCTGTTGATACACAAGTTTAGATTTTTCTTGCCACACACTTCCAATTTATTTCAAAAGGTGTTGTAACTTCTTGGAAGGTGATGTAACCCTATCATAATGGGAACATTTTCAGTTTAATCAGCCCAAACTCCAGCGTAAATAGGAATTTCTGGACATTAGGACATTTTACATTTAAAAAAATCTTGCAGAGCAAAAGCCCCCTTTAGACAGACAATGTTCACCAAGTATGCTATTGGGAGTAGGTATCAAGATGGTATAAATACACAGGTATTTAAATGGCAATCACAATCAGTTTCAGTATTTCTATCAAAGCTTAATCTTTGACTTGCCCCCATGAGTAATCAATCAAAGGCACCTTGTGACCATTAGGGTTAGGATAGAGGCAACAAAGGAAAAACTTACCAGGTTAAGATTTGCAGAATAAGGAGCAGGGTCCCAGGCCACCAAAATGACATCTTTATACAATGAACTTTCAATGAAGTGATGGTTGGGGTTGGTCAGAATCTGCAAATACAAAGAAAAATAATTTCAAAACAACGGCTTGTTTCTTTAAAATCACATTTTAAAGAGAAATGAATTTTTTCCCCCATGTTCTGACTCGTTTTTAAAACATTCCTCAGACTTTGTTTTCTTCTGGGGGAGGGAAGAGAGGCAGGCATCACATGCCAAGGACTTAAAAGAAATGCCTGGAGAAATGAAATTAAAAAAAACCCCTACCAGTTCTTAACATTTTTACCAAGCACTGCACTCATATCTAGTGGTTTCGAATCAGCTCCTGGAAGATGTAACCTCCCTGCTAATACAGGCCCTCACAACCTTCTACACCTGCTTTCATAGGTAATTTGGAGAGAGAGTGGCAGGTGGGGACAGAGTTACAAAGGTGCCTCTAGAGCACCAGCCTTGGGAAAAAGGGGACACAGCGAGCCAGTCAACCTGAGTCAGACCTGGTATGACTGTTCCCCCTCTGTGATCCTATCTAGTCCTGGACGAGTTCTTCAATCTCACCTGCCAATCGTCTTTTTTAAAAGTACAGTTTTGGGAAAAATAATGTACTGTTTTCCTCAGTTTTAAGGTGCAACTTTTTACAGTTTTTTTCTCATATTTTAATGTCTCTGAAGTTAAAGTGTATCTTACAGGTGACACCTATTTAATTTGATGGGATTTATCATCTCCTTTCTGAAAAGCTCTTATTAAATGAATGGTGGATCTTATAATCAATGGCATCTATAAAATAAGAAAATATAGTAACTGTTTTTTATCTTGCTGTATGCCACGTGCATCAGGGTAATAGGCAGAAATCTAATCTTTTGTTCTGCAAGCAATTCATCATGAATCATTTATCACCTCATATTTTTCTACATAGTTTGAAACCCTAGAAATTGTTGTAGCTTCTTCTAATTTTGCTACAAGTTTGGAAAACATTAAGAATACAAAGAATAGAGATATTTTCAATTCAACAATCCATTTTAATTTAAAAAATTTTTAAATTACAGGCTAAAGTTTTCAAGCTATGATATTGACCTTACATTTTGTATCTTTGCTTTTCTGTCCTCCATCCCCTGCTTCTTATGGCCACAACAACTTCTAAGTTTAATAGCTTTTTAAGTCCACAAAATGCAACATGGTAAATCTATGAATACACACACACACACACATTATATATACATATATATGAATATATGCATATGATTTTCCCCTTTGATCTTACTCATTTTTTCTGTTCATGTCACACATGAGTTCCCATTTCTCTACCTTTTTTCTTCATTAATTCTTTATAATCATAAGACTCATAGAAATAAAGATAATAATCATGGGAAACTAGGTAATTTCTTTTCACTCATCTAGTTAAACTATTTACCTATAGAATGCACATCCATGAAACATTTCATCCATCTTACCTGGGAATTAATGATGCGCACAGTGGTTTTATTTCCAACGTCTTTCTCATAGCCACGTGTAGGAGCAGCATTAAATCTCAAAACTGCATCATGAGAATCTAAGGGCACATCGATGACAAACTCACTTTTTTTCTCTGTAGAATAAACATAATCTAGCATAATATCTTAAATCAAATCTTTCAATATCTGAAGCTAATTAGACACCAACAATTAAGAGATCCATACACATTTTTCAGTACACTGTTTAGAATGAAATCCTGCCTAGGGGCAAATAAACACGGAAATACAAATAGACACACTTACAATCGTACATCATTTAAATTATACATCATTTTGGTCCTACATCATTTAAGTTATATAGAAATACTTAGGGGTTCACAATTTTTAAAAGGGGTGTGCTCTTTGCAGCCATTCTCCTAAAGATTCCAAAACATTTTGAAGATAGAATCTATGGGAACAGGAAGGATGCTATAACCAGGCTGCTCACTGGCAGATTCTCACTGCTTGTAGATGGAGGCTGCTCCCAGTGCTTCAAAAGCTGCTCCCTGAACCAAGATCAAGTGTGTCTCTCACACAGTGAGAGCCCCAGCCTTCAATGCAACTTTACCACTTATGTGCATCTCTACATACTGCCGACAATGCCAAGCAGACCCATGTGAGAGCAATCTTAGGGCTTTTTTTTGTTTCTAGCAATGGACTGACTTACTGCCTCAACAGGAGGAAGGGAGAGACCACCAATGGTTCAGCTACCAAGGCCATTTATGGTCCATAAGGGCAACCTTGGCTCACAGACCTTCAACCACAACCTAGGTCTATCTCTCTCTTCATTTGACTTGACAAACTTTCTCAACTTCTCCAAAGTCCCAAAAACAAGGCTTCATATTGTGGAGGCTGACAAGGGAGACAAGAGTTAGTGGAAGAGGGAAGTGGGTTCACCTAAGGGATGGACATGGGAGATATGTTCTCTTGCCACAAAGCAGTCTACATATTGGGTTGGCCAAAGTCGTTTTAGTTTTTTTTCCATAAAATAAGACATATTTTTTTTATTTTCACCACTAACTTTATTGATTTGGATGTTTTATGTCGGCCACTCCCACATGGTATAATGTTGACTGCTCTCAATTTATGTCTGAATTTGATTACTATCAACTCAACTGGACCGCGCATCTATGGAGCATCGTCCAGGGAGAAATCTCCAGCACAAAACTTTGCAAACCACTCTTGAAACATTCAATCAGTCACAGCACCTTCTCTGTACACTGCATAAATCTTTTTATGTGTTTCAGTTGCATTTTTATTTTTCTTTAAATAATGAAGCATAATATGCTGAAAACGTTGCATATTTTCTTCCATCTTCAATATTAATATGGCCGCACAAAAATTCACCAGTTGTTTTTAAATGCATGCTGATATGACACCTGTCACAATACAATCAAATGGAATTGTTTCAAATGAAGTTAAAGACAACTAAGTGCTACTAGAGCCATCTTATGGAAAAACAAACAAACAAACAAATCTTTTGGCCAACCCAATAAATACATATGTCTTAAAATTTCCTGTGCCAGCTCATGGATTTCTCAAAAACCAGCCTGAAACCAGAGTTAATCAGCAATAAGGGAATTTCAATGGGTATCTTTAGTTTCAAAAATTCTATGTACATTTCAAGTTCAACTTGGAGAAATGAAAATACCTATTTATGAGAATAAGAAGTGAAATTATTCATTTCTGATTTGCCAAAGAACCTTGTGGATACATGCCACACTTACTCCACTCAAGCCCCTAAAGCAGTTTGCTTTTTGCAGTTGAGTCCTGTTATCCCATCCTGGGGAGCATCCTTTCAAGAGATCTTGCTACTCCCTAAGTACTAGAAGCTTGGCATGCATGTCACCACTAAAACTACACTACAAAAGGTGCCTCTCTTTATAAGCATTGAACTCAGAAGAATTCAGATTCCAGATTTGAGAACCAAATTGACGCACTTCTGGAACACATAATAATAATGCAGACAGGATACCTGGCTATGTCATCAAAAAGTCCTAACACTGTCAGCATGTTGAGGAGAGAGGGGAGGAAATTTCAAGGGAAAGGGGGAAAAGTTTACAGGAACAAATATAAAGAACACATGGACAAAAACAATGGGGGTGGAAATAGGAGGGAGGTGGGGAGGGCTGGGGGGTGGGCTGGGATGGGAGTAAAAGGCAGAAAACTATACTTGAACAATTTAAAAAATGTCTGCCTTTAAATTTAACTGGAAAAAAAAGCCCTATAAATGTTCTTTTAGGGGAAATTTTGCAATAGTCAGCAAGCTATTACTGACCACCAGTTTTAGTAAATAAAGCTGTACTGTAACACAGATACACTCATTTATTTATCTATTGTCTCTAACAGCAGAGTTTAGTTGTGAGACCCTATGGCTCACAGAGCCTAAAACATCCACCACCTGGCTCTTAAAAACAAGAAGTTTGCCACTCTCCAGATTCTTATTTTTTGTTTTTAGGACCCTTTTACATTCTTGAAAATATATGACAACCCAAAGACATTAAATTTATTTGGATGGTATCTATTGATATGTACTATATTAGAGTGTAAAACAGAAGCAATTTAAATGTTTATTAATTTAAAATAATATTTGTTGTTAAAATATATTAATATGAGTGACTTTTTAGAAGACTGGTGGTTTCTCTCAGTTCCTTCTGCATCCAATCCGCTGCAATGTATTGCTTTAGTTGAAGTACATGAAGACTCAGATGTATCATTGAAAATTGAAGAAATATTTGAAGTCTTTCCAGATTAGTAGGAAGTCTTCTTTGATTCTTCATAAAAACTTGATAAGTGCTAGTTTTGTAAAAGGTAGTTGCAATGAGGAATGTTACACAATATCAACAAATTTTTCTTACTGTTACATCAAAGCCCATTAGTTTATCTTGCTCTTGAAATAGGTAATTCACCCATGTATAACTTTGTAACACTGTACAATGATCATCTGAAACTATTAGTTCAATAAGTGAACCAGATCTCCCAAGTATTGATGTATCTTGTTATAAAATAAATCAAACTCCTGTTTGAAAGCCTGAATTTTATTATTGGTAACAAACAATGTTAGTTATTTTCTTAAAAGTGACAGATTCACTTAATTCCTTTTTGAGAGAATATCTGCCAGTGTTCAAGACTGAATAAAGTCTGTCAGTCACTTGTTTCAAGTAAAACTTGTGTTTCAAGATAAAAATTGCTAGTTCTGCTCACAACTCACCCAAATGCTTTCCCACTATGTGTTGGTGTGCAGAATGCTTTTCAAGTTATTTTGCCCTTTCTCTTAAAAACACAGGTACTCACAGACTGAGATTTAATGATACCAACAACTTTTAGTGCTTCATCAAGGGCATGGGTAAGTGAAACTGGCACTTTTTTCTCTTACTGATATGCTTGGCAGTGAAAAATACCATGCCTAGTAGAGTTGGGTCCTGCTGCCTTGATTTATGCTAAGCAGCAGTTTTATCCACCAATGCTTTTGTAACATCAGTGCAAATGTCAACAGTTAAAAAAAACCTTTGGCTATTATAAAAATAGTTTTCACTTTGTGAACCCATGAAAGGGTCTTGAACTCCCCAGTGTAAGCAAACCATACTATGTAAACTGTGACCTCAGGCAACCCTGTCTGACAGGGCAGAGCATGAGAAGAGGCTGCAAGCAGTGAGGGAAACTGCAGGCACTCAGAGGCAGTCTGGAGGTACTGCCAGTTCTCCCACTAATCAATGCTGCTCTCAGACACAGCTCTGTCTAAGGCTAAGGTGAACAAGCTGAGGACCCTAAGCAGTGGCTGCATTTCGAATTAACTAGGCAATTCTAAATTCATCGCACCGCTCCTGAAAACTGCACAGCTTTTAAATGCCAGAGTTCACACCAAGGTGTGTCTTAGGCCTTCAGGCAACACCAGAATGCACTTCTGTAATCTAGTTGACCTCCTTTAGAAGTGGTACAAATCTGAAGAATTAAAAGGCCAATTTTGTGGCGGAGGCAGAGAGGTAGAATTGAGGCTGAGTGGATGTAGACTGAAGTTCTTAAAGTTGTCTGTGAGCAGAATCTAGCAAAGGGGGAAGGGCAGTGTGGGGAGGACTAGCTGAGAGTGTGACCATCAGACAGACCTTTTTTTGTAAATGTATGTCTCATTGTATGTGCTCCACCATGATAATGAACCTTAAAAATGAAGCTGTCCATTCACATTTAGAAAAGAAGAAACAGGACAGCAAGCACAAGGGGAATAAAGTAAGGCACCATTTCCAGAAAAGGCATTTATTTCTAGGTTGGAGCAAGTTTATGTTGACTTGAGAACAAAGCCAGTTTAAATGCACACACTGAAGGCAGATTAAAGACCTTCAAGGAGCAGCCAGCCAGGAGGCCCACAAGCAGTCACTGCCCTGTTATAGGCACTGCAGCCACACCCTCCCCCTCCTCTCCTGTGTTCATCCAGAAAACAAAATTTGCAACAGTAAGGAAGCAAAAGCCTGCCTTCCTTAGGGAATTCATCTGTCTTCTGACTCCACCACTCTGGTCTGTGTCACCTTTCTCAGGACTCCTACAGTATGACTTAACTTTCTTCATGCCATCAAATTGAGGCTCTGGAGTGATCTCTCTAAAATAAAAAGTTGACCCATCACTCCTCTGCTCAAAGATTGCAATGCCTCTCACCATGAGCTCAGGGGTCAGAGCTGGAGTTTCTGGAGACCCAGATTGGGGTTGGGTCTCCACCCACTGGGCCTTCTAGGTACGTACATTTCCTTATCCATAAGACAGGAATAATCAATCTACTAGGTTTGCAAGACTCCAGCAGTTACCACATAAAAGCATTTGGTACTATAACACCCTACCTATGATTGCAATCATTGAGTGAAGTCTAACTTCTGGAGGAGGCACAAGCACGTCTGGGAGCTGACCTCCTGCTCACCTATCCAGCTTTCTTTCCTCTCTCCTCCCAGCCCCATGCTGCCCCTCCAGCTCTCTTCGCTGAATGCTACATCTGTGACCCGGATTTCCCTCTTCTGGGCAGTGTTTGCTAACCTCCTCTCTCTCCCCAGGCACCAGCCCTTACCATGGGTTAGAATTCTGCTGTCTTCCTTGTCAGTTTATGTCTCTCTCAGTCCTCCTAACCATGGTATTTCCATTGCCTGTTCTCGGTCTGTTTTCCCCACTAGACTATGGAGGAGTTGAGGTTTATGTCTGTTCCCTATTCATCTTTGGGTCACTAATCACTAGCATAGTTATCAGGCCTCAGAGAGATGGGAATCAATAAATACTCAATGCTTGCTGAATGACTATATGATCTTTCTTGCTTTTATTTATTTGTTGGTTTGTTTGTTTATTTTTGTAACAGGAGATGGCAAATCCAGACTCTGCCCCCTGGGGAGTACTGTATGCTCCACTCGCTACACACTCCCTCTCTCCTTTTCTTACACACTTTCCAGAATTTCAGTTTCAAGTACACAGGTCCTGATCTATATCAAGGCCACCACTGTTAGATCAGAGTAAACAGTTTTCTGCAGTGTGTTTTCACAGGACTGCTGGCAGATGAACTCACTATCAAATTATTGTTTATATGTATGGGTGAAAAAAGATCTCACTGATTCTAGGAAAGAATGTCCCACATTTCCAAAACAGTTCAGTTTGCTTTTCAATAACACATTCAAAGTGGAGGTGTTGACAACTGCTACAATGTTTTTAAAAACAATTACAGAGCATGACAGTCTAACAGAACTGCACCATCAACAGAACCAGCAGAAGGAGCTAGAGGGAAGCCAGCCAAAACAGAAACCTGACGGCAACTGAGTCTTTCTCTGTGGGTGAGGGATGTTGATTGCTAAGTATTCAAGGCCAGTTCACTGGCAGGGGCCTTCTGGCTGCACTGACATGGAGCTAGCTAGCTCCAGGTACTTTCCTAGCTCTGCCCTCAGTTTTTATTAATAAGACTATGTTTTTGAGTCTTTTGACCTTCACTTAGCCAATCCACAAGAGATTTTTAGGGGTTAAGATGAATTTAGCTAAATAGTACAGCATACCTCAATATTCCAGGTTGTCTGGAGGAATCTACTTGTGACTTCGTGTTTATTAAGAGAACCATTAACAACTATAAGTTGATAAGCATGTATACATTCCGGTGAGTAGGAAAAAGAAACTCACCACCTCACATGGGTAAGTGCTGATGCTAAGAGGTAGTCTCTTGTAGAACTGTAAGGGTGGTCGTTTTTACAATTGCATTATGCTTTGATAATATAGTCTTAAAATGGTAGATACAAAACTGAATTCAAAGGAATGTAAGCAAAACAACAGAAAAATAAATATTTGTGTTTTTCAGTTAAGATTCTACAATTCTAATCACAAAGCCTCATGAGAGTGCATACAATATAAATTAAATCTGGAAACTAGAAATTAACAAAGATGTAAGTGACATTTCCCATTCCTCCAAAGCATGTAATGTACAGTGTCTTTCACATTCTATTCCAAATTTTGAAAAGAGTTTATGAGACTCTGGTCAGAGATATTTATGGCAGAATAAAGAGCAGAGCAATTTTCACTAACAGGCAAGAGCAATCCAGATTTGCAGCTACGATTCAGAGGTGTTTAAAACACTGCAAAACAAAACCAGAAGCCAGTTACTACCTGCTTTACAGCATAATACTTAAATTCCTTCTTACACTTTTAACAATGGTCCCAGAAACAAGAAGAATGGTCCTGGAAATGAAAGAACTGTGGCATTACTTCACTCCTAGGACCTCTAACCCACTGCTTTTCCTCATCAATTGCAGGCTGCTCTGCTCCAGCTTTGGCTACACATTTATGTGACACAAGGACAGTGTTATTATAAGACCGCTGTAATGTCAGCACAAGGATACGGGGACTCCAGATCTCAAGTCTAGACTTGTATCATTTTTAAAATTTTTATTTTAATTGTTGTTCTTGTACAGTTTTCTGTCTTTTACTCCCATCCCACCCCACTGCACCAGCCCTCCCCACCTCTCTCCCATTTCCACCCTCCCTAGTTTTTGTTCATGTGTCTGTTATACTTGTTGCTCTAAACCCTTCTCCTTTTCCCCTGAAATTTCCTCTCCTCTCCCCTCTAGTGACTGTCAGTTTGTTCTCAATTTCAGCGTCTTTGGTTATATTATGCTTGTTTGTTTCTTTTGTTGATTAGGTTCCTGTTAAAGGTGAGACCATACAGTATCTGCCCTCCACTGCCTGGCCCATTTTGCCTAGTGCAATGTTCTCCAGTTCCATCCATGCTGTTGCAAAGTGTAGGAGCTCCTTCTTTCTTTCTGCTGCATAGAATTCCATTGTGTAAATGTACCACAGTTTTTTGATCCATTCATTTACTGATGGGCACCTATGTTGCTTCCAACACTTGGCTAATGTAAATTGTGCTGCTATGAACATTGGGGTGCATAGGTTCTTTTGGATTAGTGTTTCAGGGTTCTTAGGATATAATCCTAGGAGTGAAATTGTTGAGTCAAAAGATAGATCCATATTTAGTTTTCTTAAAAAATTCCACACTTTTTTCCATAGTGGTTATACCAGTCTGCAATCCCACCAACAGTGCACGAGGGTCGCCTTTTCTCCATAACCTCCAACACTTGTTGTTTCTTGCTTTGTTTATGATGGCCATTCTGACTGGTGTGAAGTGGTATCTCATTGTGGTTTTAATTTGCATCTCTCTGATAGCTAGCGATACTGAGCATCTTTTCACATGTCTCTGGATCCTCTGTATGTCCTCCTTGGAGAAGTGTCTGTTCAAGTCCTTTGCCCATTTTTTAATTGGGTTGCTTGTCTCTTAGAGTGGAGTCATGTAAGTTCTTTATATATTTTGGAGATTAAACCCTTGTTTGAGGTATCATTGGTAAAGATGTTTTCCCATATGGTTGGTTCTCTTTTTATTTTAATACTGTTTTCTTTAGCTGAGCAGAAGCTTTTTATTTGATGAGATCCCACTTGTTTATTCTTTCCTTTATGTCCCTAGCTTTAGGGGACATATCAGTAAAAATGTTGCTGCACGAAATATCTGAGATTTTCCTGCCTATGTTCTCCTCTAGGACTTTAATGGTGTCATGGCTTATATTTAAATCTTTTATCCATCTTAAATTTATTTTTGTGTATGGTGTAAGTTGGTGCTTGAGTTCTATTTTTTTGCACGTAGCTGTCCAGTTCTCCCAATACCACTTGTTGAAGAGGTATTTTTACTCCATTTTATGTTGTTGCCTCCTATGTTGAATATCAATTGACAGTAGAGACTTGGATTTATTTCTGGGCTCTCTGTTCTATTCCACTGGTCCATGTGTCTGTTTTTTATGCCAGTACCAGGCTGTTTTGATTACATTGGCCTTGTAATACAGTTTGGTATCAGGTATTGTGATCCCTCCTACTTTGCTCTTCTTTCTCAAAATTGCTGCAGCTATTCGAGGTTGTTTATGGTTCCATATAAATTGTTGAATTGTTTGTTCTATGTCTGTGAAGTATACCATTGGTACTTTAATAGGTATTACATTGAATTTTTAAATTGCTTTGGGTGGTATGGACATTTTGATGATGCTAATTCTTCCAATCCATGAACATGGTATGTGTTTCTATTTGTTTCTGTCTTCCTTGATTTCTTTCTTCAGTGTTGTGTAGTTTTCTGCATATGGGTCTTTTATCTCCTTGGTTAGGTTTATTCCTAGGTATTTTATATTTCTTTTTGCTATGTCAAATGGGATTTTCTTCTTGATTTCTGCTTCTGCTGGTTCATTGTTGGTGTACAAAAATTCCTTTGATTTCTGGATATTGACTTTGTATCCGGCTGTTTGGCCAAATTCATTTATTAGGTCGAGCAGCTTTTTGGTCAAGTCTATAGGATTTTCTATGCACACTAGCATGTCATCTGCAAACAAAGATAGTTTTGTTTCCTCCTTTCCAAGTTGGATGCCTTTTATTTCTTTTTCTTCTCTAATCCCTGTGGATAAGACTTCCAATACTGTATTGAATAGAAGTGGTATAAGTGGACAACCTTGTCTTGTTCCTGATCTCATTGGAAAGATTTTAGTTTTTGCCTGTTGAGTATGATGTTGGCTGTGGGTCTCTCGTATATGGCCTTTATTATGTTGAGGAATGCTCCCTCTATTCTCACCTTGCTGAGGGTTTTTATCATAAATGGTTCTTGTGCCTCATTAATAGCATTTTCTGCATCTATTGATACAATCATGTGATTTTTGTCTTTGCTTTTCCTTATGTGATGTATTACATTTACTGATTTGCAAATGTTGAACCACCCTTGCATCCCTGGGATGCATTCCACTTGGTCATCGTGTATGATCTTTTTAATGTATTGTTTTATGTGGTTTGGCAATATTTTTTGAGGATTTTAGCGTCTATGTTCATTAGCGATATTGACCTGAAGTTTTCTTTCTTAGCTGTGTCTTTATCTGGTTTTGGGATTAGGATGATGCTGCTTCATAAAAAGAGTTTGGGAGTCTTCCATCATTTTGGATTTTTTCAAATAGTTTGTGAAGGATACAGGTTAGCTCTTCTTTAATGCTTTGTAGAATTCTCCTGTGAAACCATCTGGTCCAGGGCTTTTGTGTGTCAGGAGTTTTTGATTACTGCTTCAATTTAATCTGCTGTTATTGGTCTGTTCAGGCTTTCTGCTTCTTCCTCATTGAGTTTTGGAAGATTATATTTTTCTAGAAACTTGTCCATTTCACCTACGTTTTCAAATTTCTTGGTATATAGTTGTTCATAGTAATATCTTACAGTCCTTTGTATTTCTGTGGTATTAGTTGTAATCCTGTCTCTTTCATTTTTGATTATGTTTATTTGGGTCCTTTCTCTTTTTTTCTTGATGAACCTGCTTCAGCGCTTGCCGATTTTGTTTATGTTTTCAAAAAACAAGCTCCTGGATTCAATAGTTTTTAGAATTGTGGTTTGGAAAGAAAGGAAGAAGGAATAAATTTGGAAAGAAAGGAAGAAGGAATAAAACAAGAAAGAAGAGAAGCAAAAGGAATTGAGGTGTAAAAAAGATAAGAATAATAAAAAATAATAACTAAAAAAAGATACTCTTGCTGTTTTCAAACTTGCCAAGCTGGTTTCTCTGGTCTTGTGGGCTGCAGGAGCCGAGGGGTGATGGTATCGCTTTTCTCCCTGTTCAGCACTCAGTCATCTTTGGTCTACTCTCTGCAGCACTACCTGCATACTCTCTCCAGAGCTAGCCTGGCGCCTCTCCACACAGGGCCCCGGGAGTGTGTTCTGAGCCTCCTGGGGAGCGCACACTTTCCTGAGTTTATGGGTGTGAGCTCGGGTCTCCTACAGGGCGTGCACCTACCCCAAGGTTACGGGTGTGGGTTCTAGATATCCTGCTTTGCATGCTCTCACCCTAATTTCATGGGAGTGAGCTCCGTGTTTCCCACAGATTGTGTGCATTCCCTGGGTTCACATGTGTGGCTCTGGTTCTCCCATGGATCCCTGCATTCCCCTGGTTCCTGGCGTGGGCTACAGGTCTCTGGTCACCAGTGGTGCAGCCTTCTCAGTTCACACACCAGCACCTGTGGTCACGCAGTGGTCTCTGTTCACACATGCAGCCGTCTGCAGTTGTGTGCAGGCATCTATGGTCATGCATCCAGTCTCCAGTCACGCCTGCTGCCTCAGGTCGGGCGAGCTCCAGCGTGCACTCCTCCCAGGGCTATGAGTGGATCCTCACATCCCCAGCATGTTTGCCATTCAGACCTTAACTCCTCTATGTGAGACTTCAAGCAACCAGGTCTCTCCCGGTGCTGTTCAAACCTCGTTTAGCTGGGAAGGAGCAGTTCACCTGGCTCTCTCCCCGTAGCCCTGTGGTAGGCCTGGCAAGCGCCAGGCTGGGGCCTCAGCCACCCTGATCTCCACACTGATCCTGGGCTCTTATTGTTCTGAAGTCCTCTCCTTACTGTCTGGTTTTTCAATGTCCGCTTCAATTTTCATTCTCCTATTTTCAAATATGCTGTGTTACTGTTGTTTGTTTGCTCTGTTCTTCCGTAGATCGGCCAGGTTTTTCTCTGTATCATTTTTTTTTAACTTTAAAAATATTTCACCTTCAGTCTCATTCCCAAGAACATCTGAGATGAGGTCTGGGTTGCAAAGCCTGATTAGGATGTCACCCCTCCATCTAAAACCAGCTGATATTCAGAATATCTACCACTACTAAAGGATACAGAACAGCTAATGGGTCCAGGAAACAAAAGGTATTCCTTTCTAACAAGTAGGTGATGCCCCCCGAATGTCACTTCCAGATTAGTTACAAGCAACCTATTGTCAGAATGTATTAGACTCGGTTGTTTTACATTGGCACTTCAGGCTGAGTCTGTGTCTGAGTCACATTTATCCTTTGGCACCAAGCACAGAAGCTGGCACATAGTGGGGGATAAATACTTGTTTGTTAAATGAGTTAATGGGCCTAAAGGGCCAAGCTGCTTGCTCACTGGTACAGCAACAGAATTAGCCTGGGAATGGAGGGAAGCCGAAGTCCTTAGAGCAAAGACTGAAGTTTCCCAAAGAAGGAATTCCACGTCGAGGCTGTAACCCTGAGTTTCCCACCTGCCAACCTGTCCTACAGATTTGGGCTCCAGATATCAACTCTTATATGAATTTTCAGACCACCTGCTTGCCCTAGAAATTCCAGAACTATCAGTCCCAACGATCACAAAAGCAAGTCCTTAAAATAAATCTCTTTCTCTCTACATATATATCCCATCAGCTTGTTTCTCTGGACAGACTTAATTGCAGGAACTATGTAACAGACTGTCCTCAAGGCTCTTGACATGGATTTGAAGATGGGAGTCTGGGATGTAGTCCTGTTATTTACCATTTGAGAGAAGATCCCTGCTAGGTGCACCAGCTATGACCAAAGGTGAGATTGGTACCAACGGGTCTAAAGTCAGAACTCACTGTGGCAATAGGAAAAATGTTCTCTCAAGAGCAATTGGGCTGTCCTCAAAGCCCGCACATCGGTTTAGTGACCAACTACAATCATCATGAATACTACTCTTTGGAGGTGGTATGCCTAACTACCTTAGCCCCGTGGGAATTTGCTTTTATTTCTCACCCTCTTATTTATGTCCCATAACTCTTCCACACTACAGGTTCATCGGGCTTTTGAAGACGAGGCTTTTGAGGACCAGGCTGGCAGATTATCAACTCAGAACATGGCTTTTATGGGAGCTGAATCCAGAGACCCAGCAGCGAGGAAGGTCGCGGCTGTAAAAGGTGGGGGCGCTGGCGTTCCATGCCTCCTGGGACCCAGCAATGGAGAGCACACCTCTGCTCTAAAACTGCCTGCCTCATAGGATACCTCTGATGGGAATCCCAAACAGGGTCTTTCAGACCGAACTACAAAGAAAAGAAAAAAAGAAAAGAGAAGAAAGAGAAGAAAAGAAAAAGAGAAAAAGAAAAAGAACGCTAAGCCCTAAGTGTGTCCTGCCAGTGGGAACCAGAGGAAGGTGGAGGAGACACAGCCAGCTCTAAGGAAGCACCAAGCCCAGCAGAATCCCCACGACCACACCCACCTATCTCCTCTCCCAAGGAGGAGTTGAGGATGGCCCCGGCAGACATGACTACCGCGCAGGAGCGCAAACCGCGCGGGTGTAGCTGACTGAGTGGTACAGCAGGGACCAGAGCCCGCCAGCCCAGTGCAGAGAAGGGCGGCTCTGTGCCATCGAGCGTGCGCACTCGCACCCGGTGCCTCAGCGCACACAGGAGAGCCGCCCGGCTCCGCCCCGCCGCGCGCCTCCCACGGAAATGCACGCCGTGCTTATTAGCGGTCATGTAGTCCCTCATGGCCTTCTGCAGGCGCGGGTTGAGCATCTTGGAGGAGACGTTTCCCGTCCACAGCTGGTGTAGGAAGGTCCTAGACATGGAGGAATACAGCCTTTCTCCATTGTCGCCCTCCTCCAGCAAATGGCTGCTCCTCTGATGCAGGTGCCTTTTCTTCATCGTTGATAACCCCTCCCGCCGGCCAAGGTGTCTAGGGGAAAGCAACTCCCAAGTCCCCCGAGTATGGCTGTGAGGCCCTCGCTGACCAGCAGCAAAAAAGTAGTCGTTGTCCTCTGGGTAGAAAGTACTTTGGGATTTTCTCCCAATCTGGGATGAAAAGAACTCGTCTTTATTTTCAACCCCACTTTGCACCTGGACCCATTTCTGCCAGTCGCGAGGCCCTGTGCCGTGTCCATCTGGCAGCCCCTTGTTTGCCTCCACGCTTTCTGGCAAGGAGGGCTCCTGCATGGCACCCATGATGGCCCTCTGCTTCCCCTGCATGGGCAGGAGCCTCCTGCTCTCCAGGAAGGCAAAGGAGCTGGGTGCAGGCTCAGCAGGGTTGCTGTCAGTGAAGTACACGAAAATCACCAGGAAGAGGATCCCCCAAGCAAATATCCCACAAAGTGTTCGTCGCCTCCACTGCTTCACGTGAGGTTTCATGGCAGGGCTTTGGGGTCAGCAGCTGGCATCCTAAAGCAGCAAGGGGAGAATGAACCTGTAAAACAGGTTTACAGTTAGCCAATGTGGACATCTGTCAGACATTACTGGGGATGATCTATGTTTGCAGTGTTCCTGTTGAGGAGAGTCAGAATGGGCACCAGAAACCAGGATCATTGGGAAGCTTTTGCTAAATTCAGCTGTCATATTTCCCCCAACCTTCAACCTCTGCAAAGGGTCCCACCATCTGAGATGAGAGTCTTGGGAGAGAGGAGGTGGAGTGGATGTGTATTTGGAAACCCTCTGTCTCTCGGTGATACATTCATCTCCCCATTTTTACAGCTGCTTAAAATAGGGACCATCCCAACAACCTCTCCCTGAAACTGGGTTTATGGAATTATAATTTGATGAAACAAAGCAGGAGAGTTGAGCAGAATTTGCCAACTCTTACCTGTTAATCAGATGGCCAAAAGCTCAAAGCTCATATATTGCACAGCAATATTGCTGTGTATTCCTAAGGGGTGACAACCGTATCTGATTTCCCATGGTCTCTCACAGGCCTGGGAGGCTTTCTGAAATACACCAGAAGTCCACCCAAGGTTCTGAATTGGCAATGCTTCTGTGTATGTTGCTGCAGGGGGATGTTATGCCAAGGTGTCTGTGGATTTCAATAGTGCCTCAAGTAATTCCTACCTACTTCATCCTCACCTGGACTTTCTTAGGGAATAAGAATGAAGTGTACTAAGGTTTTACGTAAGGGAGGAGATGAGGAGAGAGCCTGCTGATTCTACATGAGCTTTCAACCAAGAGTGACAAAGTGGGCAGAGATGAGTAGTGTAAGATGGAATGTAAGGGAGAAGGGACCTCTCCTCCATACAGTATTGCAAACATGTTATTGCTACACTGATACCTGGGTGGTATAGTGCTTGGCATTAGGAGAAACAATAAAAACATTAATAAGAAATGTACCTAAGCTTCAGGAATGTAAGCCAAGCACCAGAAAGGCAAAAACATATAGCATGTTTGTGGAATAATAATTGAGCTTGCTGTACTTAAAGCAGAGAGCACAGTACCCAGCACCAGCAGACATTGAATTAATGTGAGCTGAAAGAATGACATGAGGCTGTGTGTGTGCATGTTAGCATTTGCAAGCATGCATGGCTGTGTCTTTGGGGGACACTGTTGAAAGAAGTAGGGAGAACATTTGGTGAAAACAACTGGAAAGCTAGGTTCTTTCAAGCCATGGGGAACTTCAAGGGCCTACCTGGATGTCTGGGCTGTATGAGACATGGGGGGAGTAAAGTTCTATGAGCAAGGGAATGCTGCTTGCCTGGGATTTAGGAAGATGACATTGTAGCAGGTAAGACAGGACAGGGAGGTGTGTTAAGAGGAGGTCATTAGTACAGCTCAGACAGGGCTGGTGGGAGGAGCTCATGGGGAAATCAGTGACCTGCGTCATCCTTCCCGAACATAGGCTGCCCGCTACTACAACACCAAGGCATGTGAGGGCTGGCCATAATACACCACAATGCTGGGGTTTTTACTCAGATAAACACAAATAAAAATGAGTCATACCTATATCAGAGTAGTCACCATGGGAAGCTATATACTGCCTCTGGTAGGGGGAAAAAAGCCAAAGTAAGAAAACACATTTGCTTTAAAGATGGACACAAATTCTTTGACTCTTGTCCTGTGGAGAGATGGGGTCTATGCCTTCTCCTTTTGAATAAGGGTCCGGAGCAGGGGCGGTCTGTGACTTCTTTGATTTGTTATTGGCCTAGATCTAGCTGATGCCACATTATGTCTCTCAAACAGCTCACTCTAGGGGAAGCCAGACACCCACAAAAATGTCTCTGTAACTTGAGTCCACCATGCATTGAGGAAGCCCAAGCTAGCCATATGGAAAGCTCACATGGACCGAGCCTTTCCTGAGCTATTGCATCCTTCCCTGCCACATCTTGGATGGCCAGCCCAGTAGAGCTTTCAGATGTTTCTAGTCTCAGCGTCCTCTGACTATACCCTCATGGAAGGCCCCAAATAAGAGCCCAGCTGAACCAGACAACCCACAGAACCACGCATGTTAATGGTAGATTGTTGTTCCAAGCCACCAAATTTTGAGTGATTTGTTAGATCAGAACAGTTTATTGGAAGAGGCGCTAATAAAAATGTCGAATGAGAAGTGCCCAGAATGAGTCCAACAATTGTAGCATCTTTGAGGTAGGTGAGAGTGTAGTCTCTCAGAGGGATTATATAAAATGCAGCATTCATTCAAATGCATAAATTGTTGCTTTTCAAAAAGTGTTTGCTTTATTTTGTCTTCACATGAAAGCAAGGCTATAGATTTCATATACAGTCATGAATTAAATACACAAAGAATGTGCTTTCACCAAGCCAGAGAATGATGCCAAGAAATGAACACAGAAGAAATAAAACCAGCACTTAACTTTCTATGTGCCAGACCCTGTGTTTAGCACTTTCCCTGGATTATCTCACTTAGCTTCTAAGCACCTAGCAAGGTAGGAAATACTGCTATGTCCATTTCAGAGATGAAAAGCTGAACCTCAGAGAGACTAAGTAACCTGCCCAAAGCCACAGAGATAGCAAGAAACAGATAGTGCATGCAAACCCATCTGCTTGACTTTGGGACTCTTGACACTTTTGACCCTGATTTCTGATTCTATCTGACCATACCAACTGAAGTGTTATTTTCTAAATAAACCCTATTAAACTATCTGTGGAGAAGGATTTTTTTTCCTACGAATTGTCGCAGTCTGATGATTTTGTATTTCCATTCCTGAATGGCTTGATAGTGTCCTAGTTTCTAGATGCTTACCATCATTTGATGCATGTTTCAATGAGGAACTGAGACCAGTTTACAGATGCCACACTTGGAGGAGAATCTGCTAAATGATCTTTCTAAACCTACCCACTCAGGAGATAGTGCTTCAAACTGTAATGTCCAACATGAAGATCTAAAACTGATGCCAGTATTTTAACATTTGTATTAGAAATCAGAAAAGTATCCTTAATAACAGTTATTCTGCTTCCATTCCCACTGAGCACATTGCAACACAATTCTAAGTCTAACTAGTAGGGTCAGCACAGTTCCACAAGACAGCCCCCCACTTTAGACACCAGCCTTAATTTATATCCCCAAAGCCACCTGCACTTCTCACCATTTGGCAATTAGTCTGGGAGTCCCCACAATACCCTTCAGGTTGGATCATTTGCGAGAATGACTTACAGAACTCAGGAAAGCTATACTATACTAATTATTAAAGTTTTGTTTTTGGAAGAGATATATGTAGTTCAAAGTGTGTGTGTATGTGTGTGTGTACCAAATGGAGAGAGATTCCACGCTTCCATGTCCACTCTCCATGGTCAGGCAGCTTCATTCTCTTGGGGCATCTATGTGTTTACCAACCATGAAGATTTACTGAGCCTGGGCATTCAGAGTTGTTATTGAGGTTCCATTACATAGGCATGACTGATTGAATCATCAGCCATGTGATGGAACTGGAGAGCATTATGCTAAGTGAAATGAGCCAGGCAGTGGTGGAAGACAAATACCATATGATCTCACCTACAAGTGGAACCTAATTAGCAAAACAAACAAGTGAGCAAAATAGAACCAGAGACATGGAAAAAAAGAACAAACTGACGGTGACCAGAGGGGAGAAGGGGGGGAATAACGGGGGAAATAAAGGTAGGGGTCAAGTCAAGGTACCTGTATAAAGGATCCATGGACGAGGACAATGGAGTGGAGGATTGAATGTGGGAGCTGGGGGCTGGGTAGGAAGACTAATGAGGGGGAATGAGGACAATTGTAATTAAACAAGAATAAAAAATTAAAAGGAAAAAAATAAAATTAGAAACAAATAAGAATCATTGGGGAGAAGGAAGATGGCAGCTCAGTAGGAGGCAGCAGATTCCACTTCTCCCTACACACGAGCGAAAAACCTGGCCAATCTACGGAGGAGCAGAGCAAACAAACAACAGTAACACAGCATATTTGAAAATAAGAGATCGAAAATTGTAGCAGACATTGAAAAACCAGACAGTAAGGAGAGTACTTCAGAACAATGAGAGTCCAGGGATCAGCACAGAGATCAGGGCGGCTGAGGCCCCAAGCCCAGTGCTTACCAGTTCTGCCACAGGGCTCTAGGGAGGGAGCCAGGTCAATCGCTCCCTCCCCAGCCAAACAAGGTTTGAGCAGCACTGGGAGAGACCTGCTTGCTTGAAGTCTCCCAGAGAGGAGTTAAGGTCTGAGTGGTAAACATGCTGGGGATGTGAGCACCCACACGTAGCCTTGGGAGGAATGCACATGGGAGCTCATGTGACCTGAGGCTCCGGTGTGCCACCTGAGACAGCTGCATGACCATAGGCACCTGCTTGAGACCGTAGATGGCTGCATGACTGGAGGGGGCCACATGCGACTGGAAAAGGCTGCGTGACTGGAGGTGCCAGCATGCAACCGGAGACCCGTAGCCCATGCCAGAACAAGGGGAATGTGAGCAATCCATGGGAGAGACAGAGCCCATGCATGTGAACCCAGGGAGTGTGCATGATCCATGGGAAACCCGGAGCTCACTCCTGTAAAATTAGGGTGAGTGCACACAAAGCAGGAAATCTGGAACTCACATCTGCAAACTTGGGGTCGGTGCACACCCCATAGGAGACCAGAGCTCATATCCACAAACTGAGGAAAGTGCATGCGCCCCAGGAGGCTCAGAACACATGCCCAGGGCCCTGTGTGGAGAGGCGCCGGGCTAGCCCTGGGGAGAGTAGACCAAAGATAACTGAGTGCTGAACAAGGAGAAAAGCGATTCCGTCACCCCTCAGCCCTTGCAGCCAGCAAGACCAGAAAAACTGGCTTTGCAAGTTTGAAAACAGCAAGAGGGTTTTTTTTTAATTATTTTTATCTTGTTTCAGCCCTCAACTCCTTTTGCTTCTCATTCCTTCTTTCTTGTTTCATTCCGTCTTCCTTTCTATCCAATTTTATCTCTTCTTCCTTCCTCTTTTTTCTTCTTTTTTCATTTTTCTCTGTCTTTTCTTTTTTTAAAGACCCACGAGTGAGAGAAAACAACAACAACAACAACAAAACCAACACCCCCCCCCCTCGCCCGGAACTGAGGAAAAAAACAGACTTAGTCCCAAAGAGGGGGCATCACAAGAGCTGAGATAGTGAAAGCTGTGAACAACAGGATACACAAAGGAGACTGCACCACTAAATCTGACAGGTATTCTACCACAAAAGTTCACACCATAAACCCAGGGAGCCAGAACAGATCAATTTAAGAAGCTGAGGCTAACTACAAGAGTCTCACAAACAATGGGAAGAAAAAGAAACAATCCCCAAATGAAAGGAAAGGAGGAAGCCCAAGAAAGAATGCTAAATGAAACAGAGGCAACTCAACTACCAGATATTGAGTTCAAAGCAATGGTTGTCAGGAAGCTCCATGAGCTCTCAATGAGCTACCAGAAACTACAGGGAAGCTACGATGAACTCAGTGCAAACTATATCAACATGAAAAAGGAAATAGAAACTATCAAAAAGGGCCAAGAGGAAATGAAGAATACAATTTCTGAAATGAAGAACACAGTAGAAGGAATGCAAAGCAGAATCGATGAAGCAGAGGATCGAATCAGTGAGTTGGAGGACAAAGTAGAAAAAAGCAGCCAGAAAGAGCAATAAAAGGAAAAGAGGCTCAGAAAGAATGAAGAGGGGTTAAGAGAAATGCAAGACAACATGAAACGTAATAATATCCGTATAATAGGAATACCAGAAGGAGAAGAAGAAGAGCAGGGGTTAGAAAACCTATTTGAAAAAGTAATGATGGAAAACTTCCATAATCTGGTGAGAAAAAAAGCCACACAAATTTAGGAAACACAGAGAGTTCCAATCAAGAGGAGCCCAAAGAGGCTGAATTCAAGACACATCAGAATAAAAATGGCAAACTTCCAAGACAAAGAGAATCTTAAAGGCAGCAAGGGAGAAACAGGTAGTAACACACAAGGGAGACCCAATAAGGTTAGCAGCTGACTTAATGGAAATGCTCCATGCCAGAAGAGAATGGCAAGAAATATTCCAAGTAATGAGAATCAAAAGCCTGCAACCAAGACTACTTTATCCAGCAAGGCTTTCAATCAAGATAGAAGGCCAAATAAGGAGCTTCCCAGACAAAAGAAGTCTAAAAGAATACACCTCTACCAAACCAGTTCTGCAAGAGATACTAAAGGGGCTGCTGTAAGGAAAGGAAGGAGAGAGAGGGGGGAGGGCAGTGGGGAAGAGAGAGGAGCACAGGTACAAAAATGGCAATGAATAAATGCCTATCAATAATAACCTTAAACATAAATGGATTAAATGCTCCATGCAAAAGACATAGAATAGCTGAATGGATAAGAAAGTATGACCCAGATGTTTGCTGCCTAAAAGAGACCGACTTCAGCACAAAAGACGTACACAAACTCAAAGTGAAGGGCTGGAAACGAATGTTCCAAGCAAATGGACAAGAAAAAAAAAGCCGGGGAAGCAATACTCATATCAGACAAAATAGACTTCAAAAGAAGAGCCATAAAGAGAGACCCATAAGGTCACTTCATAATAATGAAGGGTAGAATCCACCAAGAAGATATAAACATTGCAAATATACATGTAGCCTTATCTGAGGTATCATTGTCAAATGTGTTTTCCCACATAGTCGGTTCTCTTTTTATTTTAATACTGCTTTCCTTGGCCATGCAGAAGCTTTTTATTTTGATGAGATCCCATTTGTTTATTCTTTCCTTTATGTCCCTTGCTTTAGGGGACATATCCGTAAAAATGTTGCTGCATGGAATATCTGAGATTTTCCTGCCTATGTTCTCCTCAAGGACTTTAATGGTGTTACGGCTTATGTTCAAATCTTTTATCCACCTTGAATTTATTTTTGTGTATGGTGTTAGTTGGTGCTTGAGTTTCAATTTCTTGCATGAAGCTGTCCAGTTCTCCTAACACCACTTGTTGAAGAGGCTATTTTTACTCCATTTTATGTTGCTGCCCCCTTTCTCGAATATTAATTGACTATAGAGACTAGGGTTTATTTCTCGGCTCTCTGTTTTATTCCACTGGTCCACATGCCTGTTTTTATGCCAGTACCAGGCTGTTTTGATTACAGTGGCCTTGTAATACATTTTGGTCAGGTATTGTGATCCCTCCTACTTTGTTCTTCTTTCTCAAGATTGCTGCCGCTAATGGATCAAAAAACTGTGGTACATTTACACAATTGAATTCTATGCAGCACAAAGAAAGAAGGAGCTCATACCCTTTGCAACAGCATGGATGGAACTTGAGAGCATCGTGCTAAGTGAAATAAGCCAGGCAGTGAAAGACAAATACCATATGATCTCACCTTTAACAGGAATCTAATCAACAAAAGAAACAAACAAGCATAATATAACCAAAGACACTGAAATTGAGGACAGGCTGAAAGTCACCAGAGGGGAGAGGGGAGGGAATTTCAGGGGAAAAGGGGAAGGATTTACAGGAACAAGTATAAAAGACACATGGACAAAAACTATGGGGGGTTGAAATGGGAGGGAGGTGGGGAGGGCTGGGGTGGTGGGTTGGGGTGAGAATAAAAGACAGAAAACTGTACAAGATCAACAATTAAAATAAAAATTTATATATATATATATATATATATATATATGCACCCAACATAGGAGCACCCAAATACATCAAGAATATTGTAGAAGACTTCAAGAAAGATGCTGACAGAAACACAATTATAGTAGGGGATTTTAACACCTCACTGTCAAAAATGGACAGATCTTCCAAACAAAATATCAACAAAGATATTGTGTCATTGAACAACACTCTAGATGACATGGACTTAACTGATATATATGGAGCCCTTCATCCCCCAAAAACTAAATACACATTCTTTTCATATGCATATGGAACATTTTCAAAGATAGACCACATGATAGGACAGAAAACAAGCCTCAACAACTTAAAAATTGAAATCATACCAAGCGTTTTTTCTGACCACAAGGGACTGAAACTAGAAACCAACCCCAAGGAGAAAGACCCACAACCCTCAAAATCATGGAGATTGAATAACAGGATATTAAACAATGAATGGGTCAAGAATGAAATTAGGGAGGAAATCAAAAAATTTTCTGAAAACTAATGAAAATGAACCCACAATGAACCAAAACTCATGGGATACAGGGAAGGCAGTCCTCAGAGGGAAGTTCATAGTGATACAGGCCTACCTAAAAAAAGATAGAAACATTTCAAACAAACAACTTAACTCTACACCTACAAGAACTCGAGGAACAACAGCAAAGACAGTCCAGAGCAAGTAGAAGGAAGGAGATACTCAAGATCAGAGCAGAATTAAATGACATAGAGACTAAAAGCACAATTCTAAAGGCTATTGAATCCAGGAGCTGGTTTTTTTGAAAAAATAAACAAAATTGACAAGCCCTGAAGCAGGCTCATCAAGAAAAAAAAAAAAAAGAGAGAGAGAGAGAGGACCCAAATAAACACAATCAGAAATGAAAGAGGAGAGATTACAACTGACACCACAGAAGTACAAAGGATTGTAAGAAAGTACTATGAAGAACTGTATGCCAAGAAATTTGAAAACCTAGGTGAAATGGACAAGTTTCTAGAAAAATATCATCTTCCAAAATTCAATGAAGAAGAAGCAGAAAGCCTGAAGAAACCAATAACAGCTGAAGAAATTGAAGCAGTAATCAAAAAACTCCTGACACACAAGAGCCCTGGACCAGATGGTTTCACAGGAGAATTCTACACAGCATTAAAAAAGAGCTAACCCATATCCTTCACAGACTATTTGAAAAAATCCAAAATGATGGAAGACTCCCAAACTCTTTTTATGAAGCCAGCATCACCCTAATCCCAAAACCAGATAAAGACATAACAAAGAAAGAAAACTTCAGGCCAATATTGCTAATGAACATGGACGCTAAAATCCTCAACAAATTATTGGCAAACCACATAAAACAATACATTAAAAAGATCATACATGATGACCAAGTGGGATGCATCCCAGGGATGCAAGGGTGGTTCAACATTTGCAAATCAGTAAATGTAATACATCACATAAGGAAAAGCAAAGACAAAATCACATGATCATATCAATAGATGCAGAAAAAGCTTTTGATAAGGTACAACACCCATTTACGATAAAAACACTCAGCAGAGTTGGAATAGAGGGAGCATTCCTCAACATAATAAAGGCCATATATGAGAAACCTACAGCCAACATCATACTCAACGGGCAAAAACTAAAATCTTTTCCACTAAGATCAGGAACAAGACAAGATTGTCCATTTTTAGCACTTCTATTCAATACAGTATTGGAAGTCTTAGCCACAGGGATTAGAGAAGAAAAGGAAATAGAAGGCATCCAACTTGGAAAGGAGGAAACAAAACTATCATTGTTTGCAGATGACATGCTCGTGTACATAGAAAATCCTATAGACTTGACCAAAAAGCTGCTCGACCTAATAAATGAATTTGGCCAAACAGCTGGATACAAAGTCAATATCCAGAAATCAAAGGAATTTTTGTATACCAACAATGAACCAGCAGAAGCAGAAATCAAGAAGAGAATCCCATTTGATATAGAAGAAAGAAATATAAAATACCTAGGAATAAACCTAACCAAGGAGATAAAAGACCTGTATGCAGAAAACTACAGAACACTGAGGAAAGAAATCAAGGAAGACAGAAACAAATGAAAACACATACCATGTTCATGGATTGGAAAAATTAACATCATCAAAATGTCCATACTTCCCAAAGCAATTTACAAATTTAATGCAATACCTATTAAAGTACCGATGGCATATTTCACAGACATAGAACAAACACTTCAAAAATTTATATGGTATCATAAACGACCCAGGATAGCGGCAGGAATTTTGAGAAAGAAGAGCAAAGTAGGAGGGATCACAATACCTGATACCAAACTGTATTACAAAGCCACTGTAATCAAAACAGCCTGGTATAAAAAGAGGCACGTGGACAAGTGAAATAGAATGAAGAGCCCAGAAATAAACCCAAGCCTCTACTGTCAATTAATATTCGACATAGGCAGCAATAACATAAAATGGAATAAAAACAGCCTCTTTAACAAGCAGTGTTGGGAGAGCTGGACAGCTGTGTGCAAAAAAAATGAAACTTGAGCACCAGCTTACACCATACACAAAAATAAATTCAAGGTAGATAAAAGATTCAAATATAAGTCGTGACACCATTAAAGTCCTAGAGGATAACATAGTCAGGAAAATCTCAGATATTTCACACAGCAACATTTTTATGGATATGTCCCCTAAGGCAAGGGACATAAAGGAAAGAATAAAAAAATGGGATCTCATCAAAATAAAAAGCTTCTGCGCGGCTAGAGGAAACAGTATTAAAATAATAAGAGAACGGACTGTATGGGAAAACATATTTACCAATGATACCTCAGACAAGGGTTTAATCTCCAAAATTTAGAAGAACTTACATGACTCCATTCTATGAAGACAAGCAACCCAATTTAAAAATGGGCATAGGACCTGAACAGACACTTCTCCAAGGAGGACATACACAGGATCCATAGACACATGAAAAGATTCTCCATATCGCTAGCCATTAGAGAGATGGAAATTAAAACCACAATGAGATACCACTTGACACCAGTCAGAATGGCCATCATAAAGAAACAACAAACAACATATGTTGGAGGTTGTGGAGAAAAGAGGACCCTAGTGCACTGTTGGTGGGATTGCAGACTTGTACAACCACTATGGAAAAAAGTGTGGAATTTTCTAAGAAAACTAAAAATGGATCTACCTTTTGATCCAGCAATTCCACTGCCGGGATTACATCCTAAGAACCTTGAAACACCAATCCAAAAGAACCTATGTACCCCAATGTTCATAACAGCACAATTTACAATATCCAATTGCTGGATGCAACCTAGGTGCCCAACCGTAAACAAATGGATCCAAAAACTATGGTGCATTTACACAATGGAATTCTATGCAGCAGAAAGAAAGAAGGAGCTCCTACCAGTTTCGACAGCATGCATGGAACTGGAAAGCATTATGCGAAGTGAAATAAGCCAGGCAGTGAAAGACAAATACCATATGATAGTGAAAGACAAATACCATATGATCTCACGTTTAACAGGAACCTAATCAACAAAACAAACAAACATGCAAAATATAACCAAAGACACTGAAATTGAGAACAGGCTGACAGTCATCAAAGCGGAGAGGGGAGGGAATTTCAGGGGGAAAGGGGGAAGGGTTTATAGCAACAAGTATAAAAGATACATGGACAAAAACTAAGCAGGGTGGAATGGGAAGGCGGTGGGGAGGGCTGGTGCAGTGGGCTGGGATAGGCGTAAAATACCAAAGACTGTACAAGAACAACAATTAAAACAAAAAAAAATTATATTAAATACAATTTGACCAATCAAGAAAAAGAAAGATGCATTGGCCATGTGATTGAATTCAATTTCCAGTCTTCTCCTCACTCCAGAGGTCAGGTTGGCCCCAAATCCCCTGCCCTCTAATCACAGGGTAAGTCTTTTTGGTGACCATCCTCCATTCTGACACTCTCTAGAGGCCCACTAAGATTCACGATGTTAGCATAATAAAGGTACTCCTATCACTGAGGAAAATGTAAGGGTTTTAGAAACCCAGGGTTTGATCCCCAGTCAGAGAACATACTTAGGTTGCGTGTTCGATCCCAGGTTGGGGTGCATATGGGAGACAAGAGATTACTGTTTCTCCTTCACATCGATGTTTCTCTCTCTGTCTCCCTCTCTCTTTCTCCCTCTCTCTCTCCCTCTCTCTCTCCCTCTCTCTCTCTTTATCTCCCTCTTTCAATAAAAAACATATCCTCTAGTGAGGATTAAAACCAGTTTTTTAATATAATGGGAAATGGAGGCTCCTTACTTCAGCATTTGCTTGAGAGAGTATTATTAAATTACAAAGTCAAAAAGGTATGTGCATATAATTGCAGTAGGTGAAATAACAAACAGGAAACCTTGGTAGGTTGGGGAGGAACTAGAAACCTATGGACTTGGGGACTGGGACTGAGGACCTGTGTCCTGCATGCTAGATGGCCCTTAGCTGCCTCAGTTCAGCAGAATCAAGAAGCCACAGAAGCAAGAGCTGAGATGGTAAACCTGCTAAATTTCACATTCAGAACAGAGCATCAGATATATATACAATCATATAGAAACATCTAGTTCCTAACCCAAGACATATAAAGTCTTTTTCTCCCTCTTATGGGGAGAGTACAGACATGAAACGGAGGGAGAAGAGTGGGAAGAAGTCTCTGGACACAAAGAAAGTTCAGGGAAAGCCTAGCTGGGTAGAAGGAGCTGCCATGGGGCTAGGACACTGGGAAAGATTTTATTCTCTCCACCTTTTCTGGGAAGTAGAAAGGGTGGGATTTTTGAAGCTCTCCAGGCACCATGAAAGGAGTTAACTGTTACAGTGCAAAGAGTGAGGATTTTCACTTGGTAAGACTGATGTGGCTCCTCCTCTACAGTAATGAGACAAAGTGGTGGGGCCCTGCCTCATCTCATGCTTAGGCTTTAACTTTCAGTGATCCAAAAGCTCACCTGCAACTTCTGGCACTGCTGACCTGCTGCTACCAATTACAGGAACATGCTCAAAAAGTGATTCAATCTCAAGGCAACAGTAAATTCTCTGCTAGCAAACTGCTACAAAAAACATGGCATGTATCCTGAGTCCCTGTCATCAGCGTAGTAATAAAAATCCAAGTTAGAGAGGTAGAGGATATGCTGAACATCACAGCCTAGGATCATTCTGTTCTGTAGAATGACCCACACAGCCTAATAGGAAGGAATGTTTATTTAAGCAGTGTGTGTGGGGGGGGATACACCTTTTTCTCTAATGCAGTATATCTGTTATTAAACAAAGTGGTTCTGAACTACTTGCTGCTATGTCCCACTAGCTAGTGTGATATAAATTGCATCAAGGACATATAAGTGGCACGTCAGGGAAATGATCTCTCCCCAGGTATCAATAAATAAGTGCTCCCTCATCATAGGTCTGCATGTGCTTGGTCAGGGATAGTCTCTAAGTGACTGTGGCTGCTGAGTTCTTGCCAGTTTTCACTTGGGAAGAGAACTGGCAAGATTATATGCATAGTTTGTGTGATGTGGCTTTCTCTTTTTTTCCATGGTGATTCCGACATTATCACCTGGCTGTGTAAAGGTTTAAGTTAAAAGTGGATGTTCTCTGCCTGTTTGAACTGCACTTCTCCATTCCCACGCTTCTCCCACTTTTTGTTGCCTCTATAGCCAATGATTATAGGCAAAATAAAACAAACAATAACCCACTACTAGAAATTATTCTGATTAACAATTGAAATACCTGCTCAGGAATTTTGGTGTCTATATCTTAGATAGTAATGCTTAAACAAAGAAACGCATCATATTTCCACGTGGATATTCAGAATAGTACAAAAGAGTGTCTAATTTCTCCTTCAAATTGTTCAAAAAATCACATCTTCCAAAAGGCACAATTGATTACAAGTTGTCAGATGAAATTAGGAAGTGGAAGTACTGCAACAGATGAATATTACAGCACAGCTTAGGGTAAATACAGCTGCCTTTTCATTTTTCAAGGGTAAAGAGAAGTTGATTCTGGGTTTTTCTGCTTTGATGATGTTGCTTGTAAGCCCTGAGGTTGACAAGCTTTGATCACCAGTTTTCTTTTTTTTTTTCTTTTTCATTTTTTTTTAATCAGTATTTTTTAATTGTTGATATTGTACAGTTTTCTGTCTTTTACCCCGCTTCACCAGTTTTCTTGAATGGAGAGTATTTTTAATCCAATTTGATCGACATTTCTGCTACAACAGCCTTCTGGCCAGGTTTTCTATGGCATGAGAAACATTCATGTTTGTGTGTGTGTGTGTGTGTGTGTCTGTGTGTATAAGTTGTCTGAACTGAACTTAAATCTGCATATTTATTTTGATTTTGGGATAATAAAGAACATTTAGTGTGTGAACAGTGAGACACTCATGTATCTTAGTAGCCTTCAGGAGTCATTTTCTTTCAAAAATCATCTAAAATTAGTTGTCACATAGCCAAGAAAACAGTCAGTCTGCATAAAAGGTACCACTCCCCACTGACATTCTTCTGTCTTTGTTGCGGACCGTTCAGCCTGGTTTCAGGAGTTGTAACCCTCACCCCATGGTGGGCTGAGTAAGAGCCCAAGGGACCCACTTCATCTGGGTCTGCTCTGTTACAAGGATGTGACCTACTAAGGAGACAAAGCTTATCTCCCTGGCAGGAGCACTGCTTCTGCCTTACCCATCTCTGGCCCCATAGCTTGGTTGGCAGTCAATGACGGGTAAGACTCCTCATGGGAGGGGCAACCTAAGCCAGACGCAACCACTTGGGAGGCCTCATGGAAGGACTCGGGGGGTTGCAGCAAAGAGGATGTGATGGACCCTCGCCCCCCGGCTATTCTGACATAGCCTGAGTCCTCATTTCCATCTGGGAGATGTCTCCTGCTTCCTAATTGCCTTAAAGCCTGAAACTGTGGGGGTGAGCGGTGCAGCCCTGTCCTGGCCAGGATGGCTCCCTGGGTGATCGGGCATAAGAAAGAATTCCTAAAGTCCTGTGAAACCTGCTTTGCTAAGAGTGCTCTTCCTGAGGTGACAAGTGTCCCAGGAGGAAATGAGCATGTCTCCCAAAGTCTGGCAACCCCCCTTCCTGACAAACACTGGCTTGGATTAAGCCCTCAGATTTCTTTGACATGTTAAACTTGTATTCCGGTGTATTGGAACCCAATAAAAGCCTAGTGAGGAAGGGGCTCTGGGTCATTCTCCTCTGAGAGTTTGACCCCTTTCCTCCCCAAGCAGTAATGTCTTGGTAGTTTTTATTTTCATCCGTGACGAACGGGGGGTTCTACGGGCGAAGCCCCCCCGCATGTCTTCATAACCACAAAGGCTCCTTTTACAAATGACCCCTTTCCTTTTTCTTTTCAGTTTTTATAAAACAAAGCCTCCAGACTGCTAAATGCATGACACTAAAGGTCCACTCCCTAATTCATTCCCTCTCTGATCCCAGCCCATTCTTAAGCTAATGTCCAGAAAAGCAGAAAGGAAAAAGTCAGCCCCAGTCCGGTAGAGCTTGATGATGAGAGGGCACCATCCTTTCTCAGGCAGGGGTGGGGAGGGAGGCAGAACTGCCAATTCATGGTCCTGGAAGAGCAGCCCCACTGCCAGTGGTGTGAGCCCTGAAGGCCAGGCAGCTCCTCCAGGCTCAGGCCAAGTCTCTCTGTCACCAGGAGCCTCTTGATTCCAGAATGGAGGTAGAACCTCACGTGTGAGGGAGGACTCTTCCAGGGCTGGTGGACTCAAATGAGTTTGCTTGGCAAAGACATGAGTTGAAAAAACATGTGCTAAGGCTTCCATTAATTTAAAATTTGGATGTTTGAGCCATCTCAGTAGGGAAGGAGGTAAGCTTTTTGAAGGTGGGACCACATTATTGTTCTGTATTCCCAATAAAAACAAAGTAGCTTGTTCCATGGAAGGTTCCCAATTAATATTTCTGAAGTGAATGAAATGAATGGCTGGCCTGGATGGGGCTCTTGGCTAGGTTAGGAGGGAGAGATGCAATGCTTGCTGTACTCCCAGGCCATTGGGAGTGTCTGGGCAGCTGCAAGCAAATGTAGCCAGTTGCTGTATGATTAGGTCTGTGTCATGTATGTTGGTCACAGCAGCAGCCAGGGCAGTGGAGGGAATTAACAAGCAGTTCTATCAGACCCTGCAATTTACCAGATGCCTGCTATGTGCCAGGCTCTGTACCTCACTCCTTGAATTTACTCTCATTTTAATTTTCCATTCTGTTTAATCTTTACAGCAATCCTTCAGAAACATTATTCTCTTTCAACATATAAAAAAACCAAAGCTCTATGTGGTCCCCTTCTTGTAGGATTTTACAAAACCCCATCTTTTTGCGCTATGCCATGAAACCAGGACAGGTTGCGCCATGCCTAAAAATTTAATGAGATATTTTTTTTCTCTTCGCCACGAAGTACAACACTGAATTTCAGGCTAGCTCTCTAAATCGACTAGAAGTGATACCCTAAAATCCTATTTTCCCTAATACCTGTGTAATTGTTTTTTGGAGAAACTAATCTTCCAAGTTAGGCCTCAGAATCCAGAATCCACACCTCCCCATGCTTAGCATTCCCCCCGAGAGAGCTTAGCCTTGGCACAACCACCAAGTGGCTTTTGCCAGTCAGAAAGAGCTGCCAATTCACTGACATTTCCAGAGAAGCTATAGGGGTAAAGGGCCATGATCTCAAAGAATGTGTTATCTAGGTAGAAAGGCAAAACAATTCTGACTGCTTTCTCTCCCCCAGGATGGGTGAATGTACAAAGGAGTGATATGGATTAAAGTAATCCTGAGGAGGGGTACTAGAGTTGGACATTGAAGGACACATCAATATGGAAGGGAGATAGTCACTTCCAGCCAGTGGAACACCTGAGCCAGGTGTGCCTGAGATGAGAATATGAAGAATATGGTACACAGACTGGTGACTAGGAGTGATGGGCTCAAGCTGGACAAGGGTGGGCTACACTTATTAAGAAGATGGCATTTATTTCTGGGCAAATAATTTCAACTGTATAAGATTTCTCCTAGAGTGGCAGGGCAGATGGAAAATAATTTCAAAGGCAGACTCACATATGGGAGCCACTCTGGGTAGCTTTTAGCTTTCAGAACTTTCTGTAATGACGTGGCAGGTGTTGGGGGGCAGGAGAAGGTGGGAATGATTCCAGACGTCTATTATTGGTTGCACAGGGACAACACAGCTGCCTTCTGTCAAGGGTCTGCTGGCTTCTGGAATCAGCATCCATCTGCTTTGGACACAGTGGCCTGCTTGTTTTACAATAATTAGCATTCAAATATTTACACTTTATACCAATAATATACCAAGGCTCACGATTGAAGCTGTAAATGAGCTTGAGCATAGACACTTAATAGTCAAAAAGATGGAAGATGGTATTGCATACCTGCCATTGTGATTTGAAAGTTGTACTCTGGTTTCTCAAATGGAAGCAGGTTTTGTGGTAAAAGTGTAGGTGGCTGGCAGGTGGCTCTTACAAGGAGGCCTCTGTACCAGCAGAAGCCACCTTCTCTTAGAAAAAGCATGACTCTCCATCATAGCCCAAGAGGGGCACTGAGCATCAATGTGGACCACATTGATGGGCATGTGATGGCACCTGAATGGCACCAGTCAGGTGGCAAGTCAGAGCCACCATCCCTGACCTATATGTGGGGTTATAGATTGAGACAGAGGACTGTTCATTAGGAGGAGTAAGGTGATAAATGGCTGTTGACCAGAAAGCCCTGTAGTCAGACATCCTGTTCAGATCCTTATCAGCTGTGTGATTTTGGAGAAATCCTTTGAGCTTTCTTCATCCAATGTGAGTCATGGCATTGCCTAAATCATCACTGCTTTATGAGATGAATGAATGAGGTTATTGTAAGTAATGTGACTGGCATGGTGCCTGTGCCCAAACAGGGACCTTAGTGGATAGGATTTTTCAGTCCAAAATTTGAAATTCAGTAAAGCTTAAGAAGTGGTATGACAAACATGGATTTCATTGAATCAATATTGGCCCCACGTGCATATACTTGACAGTTTCCCAATAGGCATCCCTCTCTTTCAATGATCCCAGTTGATGAGTTCTGGGTTAGATGAACACTAACACCTGATTCAAGCTAATAAATGCTAAATAAACCCTGCCTGAACAAAGACTTCTCTTTAGTATTTCCATCAAAAAAGTAAACTTGTCATAGGCTCAGTGCCTGATAAGTATCTTCTGATGGCCTCATCGTGTTAATCAACTTATTATAATTTATGCAACAAATACTTAGTAAGCCTAATGTAAAGCTGAATATATATTATTTGACACTTCACCCTTGAGGAATGGAATTAAGTTCTTGGGAAAATTAAAGTTAAAATTTTGAGTAACAAAAGAATGGACAAAAAGTACACCATAGATTCAAGTTCAAAAATCTCTCTTTAGTTGAGACAATGAGACCTCTGACAAAATGTCAGAAGACTTGAGTCCCTGTGAGGCACTGGTTTCTCCAACGGAAAGAAAGTGTTTTGTCAACTGTAATTGAAAAGTAAAAAAATTATTAAAAAAGAGAGTGTTTCGTGTAGCAAGAGTCACATCTTTAAAAACATAGCTAAATGCATTGGCTCCATATTCATGTTATCAGTAGGAGTAAATCTCAAGTGTAATGCTAAGGGAAAGAGAACTGTAGAGGCAAACCCATAGAGTTGTATCATTTATGTAAAATTTTAAAACATCAGTATACAGTTTAGTTAGTAGCCACTTCTGAGGAAGGAGGAAAGAGATTAGGTTGAGTAAAAAGAAGGGAGGATGTTTGTGTCATTGCTAAAATATTTATTTTCTTATAAAGAAAAGAACTGAATCAAATGAGAAAATATTAACTTGCATGAAATCTTATATATAAACTCATTTAATATATTATTTTCCCCATTTGACACAAATATAAATCATTTACAATTTTAACATAACGAAAGTTGTAAAAACAATAAAAGTTGCAAAAATAAGAAAGAAATTATTGATTGTGTTAATATGTACATCTCTATTTCCTTACCTCTTTGGGTAATAATTCCTAATACATTAGCACAAAATATAAATCTAAAATTTTACACTGAATTATAGCTTTGATGAAAACTTTCATGTGATCACATTATCAGTCTAGAAAAGAATAACTTAAAGCCACAGTGATTTATGAAAGCATAGAAGAGCCCTGAGGTGTAGTAGAATAGGATTGTCTACAATTCTTAACTATCCATATGAATTTGAGCAAATTACTTTACCTGTTGGAGCCTTAGCTTCATCTTCTGTAAAATGCAGATAATCCTGACTTTAAAGGGTTGTTATAGGGCAACTTATTTTAAATGAGAATATGCAAATAAAGTACTAATTGTTAGTACCAAAAATATCATCTAGGCTGGTTGTTGCAGGTTCTGAGTAAAACACTTATGAGTGCCATCTTGTTTACCCCTAACTAGCTGGGAAGATTGAATCTTCTCTAGTCTTGTGCTTCCGTATTAAGGGATATCTTGAGAGTAACACATCTGGCCTCTGTTTCCACTTCTTAATTCTCTACACAGAAAAGGAGTCTCCAGTCCAATCATGGCATGGATTCCTGTTGACCCAAGCTAAGTTAACCCAAAATACAGATTTGGGTGTCCAGGAAAAAAAGGGAAGACTGGCAATCAAGTTTGTTCTCACAGTCAGGCATGTCTTTAACAGTAATACAGACATTATTTTAGTTTCCATCTATCTGATAGTCATAGTACCAACTGAAGTGCCGAGCAGCTATTTCAGTGTCCTTCAAGTCTATGATCTGGGAAAGATTTGGATGCCCAATTTATGGATGAGAAACAAGAGTCACAGTGAGATTACCTAAAAGTCCTACTGTTAATATGTGTTTGAGCTTGGATAGTACCTGGCATATTTGTAGTCAATAAAAATGAGGACAGTGTGAATATATGCTCTCTTTACCTCCCAGGGATGTTGAAAATAGTCAAGAAAAAATATATTAGTAAATTTAGATGGCCTACAAATTAATTCAGTTTTCATGATATGAGTGATTATCAATATTCAGATTGAATTGTCATGTCAAAGTAATCTTAGCTGATTGTTTGTTTCATGAAAAAAGAGTAAGTAAAATGTTGATCTCAGTATACGTTAAAAAATCACTCGGGTAAATGGAAAGGTACCAGGGAGAATTGTATACAGAAGACCATGATTCTGGGCAAGTAAAGATGGTGGTAGTTTGTTTCGCAAGGCTGTTTAGTGGCTTTGTACAGTCTTAACACTTCTAAGGTTTGGTTTTTAGATGGCAATTTTAAAGCCTTACTAAGACAAAATTTGAATTTGTTAAAAATGACCCAACATCATGTTCCTTACATTTGCCAAAGAAGAAGATAAACCAGCCATGTCTTCTTGGGGTACTATTTTCAATAGAAGAATTGGGATGGGGAAAAAAAACCACTAATTCTTATATTGAAACACATATAGACACATATTATGGAGTCAAATACAAAAACAACTTGAAGATTTAATATAAAACATAAGATTTCAAAAAATTTCTCACTGTGAATCTTTCAACTCTTCCCTCTGACCTTTCAAACCTGAATGTTCTTCTCCATCCTCAGAACTCGCCCTACAAAAAAGTTTGAGCAGTTGGTGTGAGACTTAAGAAAAAGCCCCCCTCCTAGTCCCCCAGTGGACTTTAGAGTAACCTAGAAATAATTCAGATATTTTTTCTCCAGTCTGCTTCTCCAATTTTTATTTCTCAAAGCCAGTAAAAAGTTACCAGATTATGAAATAATTTCTAAAGTTTCTAACTCTGAGAATTAGCTTACCCTTATAATACCATCAAATTGCCAACAAACCCTGGTTATGGCCAGTCACTGAGTCACAATTCCCATGTGAACAGCAGCAAAATATTTTTTGTGTCTGTTTCCATTTTTATGTATGAACACAGTGGTGATATTGCATTATACACTCACCCATTACTTTACTTATTCAAAAATTCTACAGATATTTGAACACCTATTACATATTTGATTCTAGGTATACAATGCTGAGCAAATCAAATATACCTTCTCCCCACTTTGAATTTACAGTGATATGGGGAAAATAGAAATTAAGTATTCAAATGTTGCAGCATATTGCACTGTCTTAATAGATTTTTTTCACCACAAACCTTTACTCCTTGGAAACACATAAAATCCTAAGACTAACTGATCATACTTATAACTCACTCTTGAATTAGCATGTGTCCACTCGGATGTGTACTTTTTGCTTCTTTTGTCACCACGCCCATAGCCCATAGGAATGGTCACCAGGATCTTGGTGCTGAATCATTCTTTTTTAAAAATTTTTAAATTTTTTATTTTTAATAGTTTTTCTTTATTTTAATTGTTGTTCGTGTACAGTTTTCTGTCTTTTACTCCCACCCTGGCCCACGCCCCAGCCCTCCCCACCTCCCTCCCATTTCCACCCTCCCTACTCTTTGTCCATGAGTCTTTTATACTTGTTGCTCTAAACCCTTCCCCTTTTCCCTTGAAATTCCCTCCCATCTGCTGTCTGTCAGCCTGTTCTCAATTTCAATGTCTTTGGTTATATTTTGCTTGTTTGTTTGTTTTGTTGATTAGGTTCCTGTTAAAGGTGAGATCATATGGTATTTGTCCTTCATTGCCTGGCTTATTTCACTTTACATAATGCTCTCCAGTTCGATCCATGCTGTCTCAAAGGGTAGGAGCTCCTTCTTTCTTTCTGCTGCATAGAATTCCATTGTATAAATGTACCATATAGTTTTTTGACCAATTTGTTTACTGATGGGCATCTAGGTTGCTTCCAAAACTTGGCTATTGTAAATTGTGCTGCTATGAACATTGGGGTGCATAGGTTCTTTTGGATTAGTGTTTCAGGGTTCTTAGAATATTGTCCCAGCAGTGGAATTGCTGGGTCAAAAGGTAGATCCATTTTTAGTTTTCTTAGAAAATTCCATACTGCTTTCAACAGTGGTTGTACCAGTCTACAATCCCACCAAGAGTGCCCCAGGGTCCCCTTCTCTCCACAACCTCCAACACTTGTTGTTTGTTGCTTTCTTTATGATGGCCATTCTGACTGGTGTCAAGTGGTATCTCATTGTGGTTTTAATTTCCTTCTCTCTGATAGCTAGCGATATCGAGCATCTTTTCATGTGTCTCTGGATCCTCTGTATGTCCTCCTTGGAGAAGTGTCTGTTCAAATCCTTTGCCCTTTTTTTAATTGGGTTGCTTGTCTTCTTAGAGTAGAGTCTTGTAAGTTCTTTATATATTTTGGAGATTAATCCCTTGTCTGAGGTACATTTCCAAATATGTTTTCCCATACAGTTGGTTCTCTTTTTATTTTAATACTGTTTTCTTTAGCTGTGCAGAAGCCTTTTATTTTGATGAGATCCCATTTCTTTATTCTTTTCTTTTTGTCCCTTGCTCTAGGGGACGTATCAGTGAAAATATTGCTGCGTGAAATATCTGAGATTTTCCTGCCTATATTATCCTCTAGAATTTTAATGGTGTCATGGCTTATATTTAAATCTTTTATCCACCTTGAATTTATTTTTGTGTATGGTGTAAGTTGGTGCTCGAATTTCATTTTTTTGCATGTAGCTGTCCAGTTCTCCCAGCACCACTTATTGAAGAGGCTATTTTTGCTCCATTTTATGTTGCTGCCCCCTTTGTCGAATATTAATTGACTGTAAAGACTTGGGTTTATTTCTGGGCTCTCTGTTCTGTTCCACTGGTCCACGTGTCTGTTCTTGTGCCAATACCAGGCTGTTTTGATTACAGTGGCTTTGTAATACAGTTTGGTATCAGGTATTGTGATCCCTCCTACTTTGCTCTTCTTTCTCAAAATTGCTGCCGCTATCCGGGGTCGTTTATGATTCCATATAAATTTTTTTTTTAATCAGTATTTTTTAATTGTTGATATTGTACAGTTTTCTGTCTTTTACCCCGCCCCAGCCCACCACCCCAGCCCTCCCCACCTTCCTCCCATTTCCACTCCCCCATAGTTTTTGTCCATGAGTCCTTTATACTTGTTGCTCTAAACCGTTCCCCTTTTCCCCTGAAATTCCCTCCCCTCCCACTCTGGACACTGTCAGACTGTTCTCAAATTCAGTGTCTTTGTTTACATTATGCTTGTTTGTTTGTTTTGTTGATTAGCTTCCTGTTAAAGGTGAGATCATATGGTATTTGTCTTTCACTGCCTGGCTTATTTCGCTTAGCATGATACTCTCCAATTCCTTCCATGCTGTCGCAAAGGGTAGGAGCTCCTTCTTTCTTTCTGCTGCATAGAATTCCATTGTGTAAATGTACCATAGTTTCTTGATCCATTCATTAACTGATGGGCACCTAGGTTGCTTCCAGCACTTGGCTATTGTAAATTGTGCTGCTATGAACATAGGGGTGCATAGATTCTTTTGGATTGGTGTTTCAGGATTCTTAGGATATAATCCAAGCAGTGGAATTACTGGGTCAAAAGGTATGTCCATTTTTAGTTTTCTTAGAAAATTCCATACTGTTTTCCATAGTGGTTGTACCAATCTGCAATCCCACCAACAGTGCACTAGGGTCCCCTTTTCTCCACAACCTCTCCAACACTTGCTGTTTGTTGCTTTGTTTATGAAGGCCATTCTGACTGGTGTCAAGTGGTATCTCATTGTAGTTTTAATTTGCATCTCTCTGATAGCTCGAGATATCGAGCATCTTTTCATGTGTCTCTGGATCCTCTGTATGTCCTCCTTGGAGAAGTGTCTGTTCAAATCCTTTGCCCATTTTTTAATTGGGTTGCTTGTCTTCTTAGAGTAGAGTCTTGTAAGTTCTTTATATATTTTGGAGATTAATCCCTTGTCTGAGGTATCATTGGCAAATATGTTTTCCCATACAGTTGGTTCTCTTTTTATTTTAATACTGTTTTCTTTAGCTGTGCAGAAGCTTTTTATTTTGATGAGATCCCATTTGTTTATTCTTTCCTTTATGTCCCTTGCTCTAGGGGACGTATCAGTGAAAATATTGCTGCGTGAAATATCTGAGATTTTCCTGCCTATATTATCCTCTAGAATTTTAATGGTGTCATGGCTTATATTTAAATCTTTTATCCACCTTGAATTTATTTTTGTGTATGGTGTAAGTTGGTGCTCGAGTTTCATTTTTTTGCATGTAGCTGTCCAGTTCTCCCAGCACCACTTATTGAAGAGGCTATTTTTGCTCCATTTTATGTTGCTGCCCCCTTTGTCGAATATTAATTGACTGTAGAGACTTGGGTTTATTTCTGGGCTCTCTGTTCTATTCCACTGGTCCACGTGTCTGTTGTTGTGCCAGTACCAGGCTGTTTTGATTACAGTGGCTTTGTAATAGATTCCATATAAATTTTTGAAGTGTTTGTTCTATGTCTGTGAAATATGCCATTGGAACTTTAATAGGTATTGCATTGAATCTGTAAATTGCTTTGGGTAATATGGACATTTTGATAATATTAATTCTTCCGATCCATGAACATGGTATATGCTTCCATTTGTTTGTGTCTTCCTTGATTTCTTTCTTCAGTGTTGTGCAGTTTTCTGCATACAGGTCTTTTACCTCCTTGGTTAGGTTTATTCCTAGGTATTTTATTTTTTTTTTGCTATATCAAATGGTATTTTTTTCTTGATTTCTGCTTCTGTTGTTTCACTGTTGGTATACAAAAATGCCTTTGATTTTTGGATATTGATTTTGTATCCAGCTATTTGGCCAAATTCATTTATTACGTCGAGCAGCTTTTTGGCCGAGTCTATAGGATTTTCTATGTACACTATCATGTCATCTGGAAACAATGATAGTTTTGTTTCTCCTTTCCAATTTGGATGCCTTTTATTTCCTTTTCTTGTCTAATTGCTGTGGCTAAGACTTCCAATACTATATTGAATAGAAGTGGTGAAAGTGGACAGCCTTGTCTTGTTCCTGATCTTAGTGGGAAAGATTTCAGTTTTTGCCCATTGAATATGATGTTGGCCATAGGTCTCTCATATATGGCTTTTATTATGTTGACGAATGCTCCCTCATTTCCCACTTTGCTGAGTGTTTTTATCATAAATGGGTGTTGTACTTTATCAAAAGCTTTTTCTGCATCTATTGATATGATCATGTGATTTTTGTCTTTGCTTTTGTTTATGTGATGTATTACATTTATTGATTTGCGAATGTTGAACCATCCTTGCATCCTTGGGATGAATCCTACTTGGTCATGGTGTATGATCTTTTTAATGTATTGTTGGATGCGGTTTGCCAATATTTTGTTGAGGATTTTAGCGTCTACATTCATCAGTGATATTGGCCTGAAGTTTTCTTTCTTTGTTATGTCTTTATCTGGTTTTGGGATTCGGATGATGCTGGCTTCATAAAAAGAGTTTGGGAGTCATCCATCATTTTGGATTTTTTGGAATAGTCTGTGAAGGATAGGGGTTAGCTCTTCCTTAAATGCTGTGTAGAATTCTCCTGTGAAACCATCTGGTCCAGGGCTTTTGTGTGTCAGGAGTGTTTTGATTACTGCTTCAATTTCATCAGCTGTTATTGGTCTGTTCAGGCTTTCTGTTTCTTTTTCATTGAGTTTTGGAAGGTTATATTTTTCTAGAAACTTGTCCATTTCACCTAGGTTTTCAAATTTCTTGGCATACAGTTCTTCATAGCAATTTCTTACAATCCTTTGTATTTCTGTGGTGTCAGTCGTAATCTCTCCTCTTTCATTTCTGATTGTGTTTATTTGAGTCCTCTCTCTTTTTTTCTTGATGAGCCTGCTTAAAGGTTTGTCGATTTTGTTTATCTTTTCAAAGAACCAGCTCCTGGATTCATTGATCCTTAGGATTGTGCTTTTAGTCTCTATGTCATTTAATTCTGCTCTGATCTTGGTTATTTCCTTCCTTCTACTTGCCCTGGGCTGTCTTTGTTGTTGTTCCTCGAGTTCTTGTAGGTGTAGGGTTAAGTCGTTTGTTAGAAATGTTTCTGTCTTCTTTAGGTAGGCCTGTATTGCTATGAACTTCCCTCTGAGCACTGCCTTCATTGTGTCCCATAAGTTTTGGGTTGTTGTGAGTTCACTTTCATTTGTTTCCAGAAACTTTTTGATTTCCTCCCTAATTTCACTCTTGACCCATTCATTGTTTAATAGCACTCTATTCAATCTCCATGATTTTGATGATTTGGGGATTTTCCCCATCAAGTCGGTTTCTAGTTTTAGTCCCTTGTGGTCGGAGAAAATGCTTGGTAAGATATCAATTTTCTTGAATTTGTTGAGGCTTGTTTTGTGTCCTATCATGTGATCTATCTTTGAAAATGTTCCATGTGCGTTTGAAAAAAATGTGTATTTAGTTTCTTTGGGATGGAGGGCCCTATATATATCAGCTAAGTCCAATTCGTCTAGAGTACTGTTCAATGCCACAATATCTTTGTTGATAATTTGTTTGGAAGATCTGTCCATTTTTGACAGTGGGGTATTAAAATCTCCTACTATAATTGTGTTGCTGTCAATATCTTTTTTGAAGTCCTCTAAGATTTTCTTGATGTATTTAGGTGCTCCTATGTTGGGTGCATATATATTTACAATGTTTATGTCTTCTTGGTGGATTCTTCCCTTGAGTATTATGAAGTGACCTTCTGGGTCTCTCTTTATAGCTCTTCTTTTGAAGTCTATTTTGTCTGATATGAGTATTGCTACCCCGGCCTTTTTTTCCTGTCCGTTTGCTTGGAAAATTTGTTTTCATCCTTTCACTTTGAGTCTGTGTAGGTCTTTTGTTCTGAGGTGGGTCTCTTGTAGCCAGCATATGTGTGGGTCATGCTTTCTTATCCAGTCAGCTACTCTATGTCTTTTGATTGGAGCATTTAATCCATTTACATTTAAGGTTACTATTGATAGGTACTGATTCATTGCCATTTTCGTATCTGTGTTCCTCACTCTCTCTTTTCCTTTCTTTCCTTAAAGCAGTGCCTTTAGTATCTCTTGTAGTACTGGTTTGGTAGAGGTGTATTCTTTTAGACTTCTTTTGTCTGGGAAGCTCCTTATTTGTCCTTCTATCTTGATTGAAAGCCTTGCTGGATAAAGTAGTCTTGGTTGTAGGCCTTTGGTTCTCATTACTTAGAATATTTCTTGCCATTGTCTTCTGGCTTGGAACGTTTCCATTGAGAAGTCAGTTGCTAACCTTATCGGGGCTCCCTTGTATGTTACTTCCTTTTTCTCCCTTGCTGCCTTTAAGATTCTCTCTTTGTCTTGGAAGTTTGCCATTTTAATGATGATGTGTCTTGAAGTGGGCCTGTTTGGGTTCCTCCTGATAGGGACTCTCTGTGTTTCCTGGATTTGTGTGACTTTTTCTTTCACCAAATTAGGGAAGTTTTCCATCATTACTTTTTCAAACAGGTTTTCTATCCCTTGCTCTTCTTCTTCTCCTTCTGGTATTCCTATTATATGGATATTATTACGTTTCATGTTGTCTTGCATTTCTCTTAACCCCTCTTCATTCTTTCTGAGACTCTTTTCCTTTTCTTGCTCTATCTGGCTGTTTTTTTTCTACTTTGTCCTCCAACTCACTGATCCGATCTTCTGCTTCATCGATTCTGCTTTTCATTCCTTCTACTGTGTTCTTCAGCTCAGAAATTGTATTCTTCATTTCCTCTTGGCCCTTTTTGATAGTTTCTATTTCCTTTTTCATGTTGATATAGTTTGCACTGAGTTCATCGTAGCTTCCCTGTAGTTTCTGGTAGCTCATTGAGAGCTCATGGAGCTTCCTGACAACCATTTCTTTGAACTCCTTATCTGATAGTTGAGTTGCCTCTGTTTCATTTAGCATTCTTTCTGGGGCTTCCACCTTTTCTTTCATTTGGGGATTGTTTCTTTGTCTTCTCATTGTTGGTGAGACTCTTCTTGTAAACCTCTGCTTCTTAAGTTGATCTGTTCTGGCTACCTGCATTTATGGTGTGAACTTCTGTGGTGGAATACCTGTGAGATTCAGTGTTATAGTCTTCTTCAGGTATCCTGGTGTTCACAGCTTCCACTGTCTCAGGTGTGGGAATACCCCCTCTTTTGGTCCAACTCTGTTTTTTTCACAGTTCTAGGATTTCTTTGCCTCACTCATGGGCATTCAAAAGGAGAAAAGAATAAAGTGAAAAAAGAAGAGAGAGAAAAAAGGGGGAAAAAAAGAGGAGGGAAGGAGAGATAGAATTGGAAAGAAAGGAAGAAGGAATAAAGCCAGAAAGAAGTAAAGAGAAGCAAAAGGAATTGAGGGATAAAAAAGGTAGAAGTAATAAAAAAATAAAAAATATATAATCAGAACAAAACAAAAAGAACCCCACAAAAACGAAAAACGAACCAAAACAAACAAACAAACAAACAAACAAAAAACCCAACTAAACAGACAAAAAACAACTATCAAAAAAACCCCCACAAAACAAAATGAAACAAAACACCCCCCCCCCAAAAAAAAAGAAGAAGAAAAAAAAATCTCTTGCTATTTTCACACAGGCCAAACTGGATTTTCTGGACTTGCTGGCTGTAGCAGGCTGCGAGGCGACTCGTACCGCTTTTCTCCCTGTTCCTCACTCAGTCAGCTTTGGGCTACTGTCCTCAGTGCCAGCCCAGCACTGTCCCCAGGGCTAATGTCGTACTCTCCATGTAGGGCCTTGGGTGTGATTTCTGAGCCTCCTGCAGGGGGCGAGCTTTCCAGAGTTTATGAGTTTCAGCTGGAATCTCTTACAGATCCAGCCCTCCTCGAGCGTATTGCTGTGAGCTCCGGGTCTCCTACAGGGCGCAGGTGCCCGCCTGAGACTACGGGCGTGGGCTCCGAGAGTTTCCTGAGTTGCGCGCACTCACCCCAGGATCATAGATGTGAGCTCCGGGTCTTCCAGAGTCCCCTTCTCTAGTTGCAGGGTCGCCTCTGGCCACAGGGCTACTTCCAACCCGGTCACAGAGCTGCCTCCGGTCCCGCGGCCGCCTCCGGTCCGTTGCAGAGGCCCCTCCGGTCGCCGGGCCGCCTCCGGTCGGTTGCAGAGGCCCCTCCGGTCGCGCGGCCGCCTCCGGTCGGTTGCAGAGGCCTCTCCGGTCGCCGGGTCGTCTCTGTCCCGTCTCAGGGCCACCTCCGGTTGCTCGGCTGCCACGTCTAGTTTTCCAATGTCTGCTACGGATTTTGATCTCCTATTTTCATATATACTGTGGTATTGTTGGTCATCTGCTCTGTTCCTCTGTAGATCAGTTAGGTTTTTCTCCCATGTGCAGGAGGAAGGACAATCTGCGTCCTCCTACCATGCCGCCATCTTGAACCCCTATCGGATTTTCTATGTACACTATCAGGTCATCTGCAAACAACGATAGTTTTGTTTCCTCCTTTCTGAGTTGGATTCCTTTTATTTCTTTTTCTTGACTAATTGCTGTGGCTAAGACTTCCAATACTAAATTGAATACAAGTGGTGAATGTGGACAACCTTCTCTTGTTCCTGATCTTAGTGTGAAGGGTTTTAGCTTTTGCCCATTGAGTATGATGTTGGCTGTAGGTCTCTCATATATGGCCTTTATTATGTTGAGGAATGTTCCCTCTATTCCCACTTTGCTGAGTGTTTTTATGATAAGTGGTTCTTGTACCGTATCAAAAGCGTTTTCCCCATCTATTGATACGATCATGTGATTTTTGTCTTTGCTTTTCCTTATGTGATGTATTACATTTACTGATTTGCGAATGTTGAACCATCCTTGCATCCCTGGGATGCATCCCACTTGGTCATGTTGTATAATGTTTTTAATGTATTGTTGGATGCGGTTTGCCAATATTTTGTTGAGGATTTTAGTGTCTACGTTCATCAGTGGTATTGGCCTGAAGTATTCTTTCTTTGTTGTGTCTTTATCTGTTTTGGGGATCAGGATGATACTGGCTTCGTAAAAGGAGTTTGGGAGTCTTCCATCATTTTGGATTTTTTAGAATAGTCTGTGAAGGATAGTGGTCATCTCTTCCTTAAATGCTTTGTAGAGTTTTTCTGTGAAACCATCTGGTCCAGGGCTTTTGTGTCTTGGGAGTTTTTTGATTACTGCTTCAATTTCATGAGCTGTTATTGGTCTGTTCAGGCTTTCTGCTTCTTCGTTGTTGAGTTTTGGAAGGTTATATTTTTCTAGAAACTTGTCCATTTCACCTAGGTTTTCAAATTTCTTGGCATACAGTTTTTCATAGTAATTTCTTACAATCCTTTGTATTTCTGTGGTGTCAGTTGTAATCTCTCCTCTTTAATTTCTGATTGTGATTATTTGGGTGCACTCTTTTTTTTCTTTTGTTTTTTTTTTAAATGTTTTTGTAATTTATTTCTTTTTTCTATATATTTTATTGATTATGCTATTACAATTGTCCCATTTCTCCCCCATCATTCCCCTCTACCCTGCACACCCTCTCCCACGCACATTTCCCCCCTTAAGTTCATGTCCATGTGTTATAAGTTCTTTAGCTTCTACATTTCCCACACTATTCTTGCCTTCCCCCTGTCTATTTCTACCCACTGTCTATGCTATTTATTCTCTGTACCTTTTCCCCCTCTCCTCCTTCCACTCCCCTGTTGCTAACCCTCCAGGTGATCTCCATTTCTGTGGTTCTGTTCTTGTTCGGTTCCTGTTCTAGCTCTTTGCTTAGTTTGCTTTTGTTTTAGGTGTGGTTGTTAATAGCTGTGAGTTTGCTGTCTTTTCACTGCCATATTTTTATCTTCTTTTTATTAGATAAGTCCCTTTAACATTTCATATAAAAGGGCCTGGTGATGATGAACTCCTTGAACTTGACCTTATTTGAGAAGCACTTTATTTTCCCTTCCATTCTAAATGACAGCTTTGCTGGATGGAGCAATCTTGGATGTAGGTCCCTGCCTTTCAAGACTTCAAATATTTCATTCCAGCCCCTTCTTTCCTGTAAGGTCTCTTTTGAGAAATCAGCTGACAGTCTGATGGGAACTCCTTTGTAGGTGACTCTCCCCTTATCCCTTGCTGCTTATAGAGTTCTCTCCTTCATTTTAATCTTGGCTAATGTAATGATGATGTGCCTTGGTGTGTTTCTCCTTGGGTCCAACTTCTTTGGGACTCTCTGAGGTTCCTGGACTTCCTGGAAGTCTATGTCCTTTGCCAGATTGGGGAAGTTCTTCTTTATTATTTGTTCAAATAAGTTTTCCACTTGTTGCTCTTCTTCTTCCCCTTCTGGTACCCCTATAAGTTGGATGTTGGGACGTTATAGATGTCCCAGAGGTTCCTAAGCCTCTCCTCATTTTTTTGAATTCTTGTTTCTTCCTTGTTTTCTGTTTGGTTGTTAGTTTCTTCCTTCTGGTCCACTCCATTGATTTGAGTCCCAGTTTTCCTCCCATCTCTATTCGTTCCCCATGCGTCTTCCTTCATTTCACGTATGGTAGCCTGCATTTTTTCATCTAATTTGTGAGCAAAATCAACCAATTCTGTGAGCATCCTGATCACCAGGGCTTTGAGCTGTGCATCTGATAGGTTGGCTATCTCTTCATGGCTTAGAGGAAGTGGCTCTGGAGATTTCATTTGTTCTCTGTTTTGAGCCATTTTTTGTTGTTGTCGTTATTGCTGTTTGTTTTGTTTTGTTTTTGGTCTGGTTGCAGCTGTTATGTAGTGAGGGGTGGAGACTGAGGTGTTCTCCTGTGTGGGGCAGCTCAGTCGCTGAGTTGTGATGCTGTTTGTGGGGGCGGGGTCTGAGAGGGAACAATAGCGCTTACTCTGCTCTCTCCTGGATTGTAGTCCCTTCCACCACTTCCCCTCCACCTGGATTGTCTGCGCCCGGGAATGTGGGACCACCTGGTCAGCCAGCCACCTTGTGCGGCCTCACTGGGTCTGCACAGTGGCCGCACCGTGCCCGGGGTCTGCCAGCTGCTGCCTGTGGGCCTAGCGTCCGCCAGCTGCCGCTTATGCACCTGGGAACGGCCATCCGCTGCTGCCTGCATTCCTGGGTCCGAACCTCCACTTCTTCCTGCCGCAACTCTGCCCCTCTTACCGGGCTGGATGAATGGTTGTTGGACTTCCGTACAGTTCAATTTTCTATAAGTTCTGGTTGTTTTCTTGTTTCTAAATATTCGTTGTCCTTAATTTTGGTTCAGAGAGGAGGCACAGTGCATCACCTACGCCTCCACCTTGGCCGGAAGTCATCTCTCTTTTTTTTCTTGATGAGCCTGCTTAAAGGCTTATTGATTTTGTTTTTCTTTTCAAAAAACTGGCTACTGGATTCATTGATGTTTAGAATTGTGCTTTTAGTCTCTATGCCATTTAGTTCTGCTTTGATCTTGGTTATTTCCTTCCTCCTACTTGCTCTGGGCTGTCTTTGCTGTTCATCCTCGAGTTCTTGTAGGCGTAGGGTTAGGTTGTTTATTTGAGATGTTTCTTTTTTAGGTAGGCCTGTATCACTATAAACTTCCCTCTGAGGACTGCCTTCGCTGTGTCCCATAAATTTTGGGTTGATGTGAGTTCATTATCATTAGTTTCCAGAAAATTTTTGATTTCCTCTCTAATTTCATTCTTGACCCATTCATTGCTTAATAGCATCCTATTCAATCTCCATGATTTTGAGGGTTTTGGGTTTTTCCCCTTGGGGTTGGTTTCTAGTTTCAGTCCCTTGTGGTCAGAGAAAATGCTTGGTGTGATTTCAATTTTCTTGAATTTGTTGAGGCTTGATTTGTGTCCTATGATGTGGTCTATCTTTGAAAATGTTCCATGTGCATTTGAAAAGAAAGTGTATTTAGTTTCTTTGGGATGAAGGGCTCTCTATGTATCAGTTATGTTCATTTCATCTAGAGTATTTCTCAATGCCACAATATCTTTGTTGACATTTTGTTTGGAAGATCTGTCCATTTTTGACAGTGGGGTGTTAAAATCCCCTACTATAATTTTGTTGCTGTCAGTATCTTTCTTGACGTCCTCTACGATATTCTTGGTGTATTTGGGTGCTCCTATGTTGGGTGCATATATATTTACAATGTTTATGTCTTCTTGGTGGATTCTACCCTTCAGTATTATGAAGTGACCTTATGGGTCTCTCTTTATGGCTCTGCTTTTGAAATCTCTTCTGTCTGATATGAGTATTGGTTCCCCAGCTTTTTTTTTTTTCATGTCCATTTGCTTGGAAAATTTGTTTCCAGCCCTTCACTTTCAGTCTGTGTAGGTCTTTTCTCCTGAGGTGCATCTCTTGTAGGCAGCATATGTGTGGGTCATGCTTTCTTATCCATTCAGCTATTCTATGTCTTTTGACTGGAGCATTTAACCCATTTACGTTTAAGGTTATTATTGATAGGTACTTATTCATTGCCATTTTTGTACCCCACTCCCTGCCGTCTTTTCCTTCGTTTCCTTAAAGCAGTCCCTTTAGTATCTCTTGCAGAATTGGCTTGGTATAGGCATATTCTTTTAGACTTCTTTTGTCTGGAAAATTCCTTATCTCGCCTTCTAGCTTGATTGAAAGCCTTGCTGGGTAAAGTAGTCTTGCTTGCAGGACTTTCATTCTCATTGCTTTGAATATTTCTTGCCATTCTCTTCTGGCTTGGAGCATTTCCATTGAGAAGTCAGCTGCCAGCCTTATCATGGCTCCCTTGTATGTTACTTCCTTTTTCTCCCTTGCTGCCTTTAAGATTCTCTCTTTGTCTTGGAATTTTGCCATTTTAATTCTGATGTGTCTTGTAGTGGGCCTCTTTGGGTTCCTCTTGATTGGGACCCTCTGTGTTTCCTGGATTTGTATGTCCTTTTCTCTCATCAAATGAGAGAAATTTTCCATCATTACTTTTTCAAATAGGTTTTCTATCCCTTGCTCTTCTTCTTCTCCTTCTGGTATCCCTATTATATGGATATTATTATGTTTCATGTTGTCTTGCATTTGTCTTAATCTCTGTTCATTCTTTCTGAGTCTCTTTTCCTTTTCTTGCTCTTTCTGGCTGTTTTTTGCTATTTTGTCCTCCAACTCGCTGATCCAGTCTTCTTCTTCATCTTCTTCTGCTTTTGGTTCCTTCTACTGTGTTCTTCCATTCGGAAATTGTATTCTTCATTTCCTCTTGGCCTTTGTTGATAGTCTCTATTTCCTTTTTCATGTTGATATAGTTTGCAGTGAGTTCATCATAACTTCGTTGTAGTTTCTGGTAGCTCATTGAGCTTCCTGACAACCATTGCTTTGAACTCAATATCTGATAGTTGAGTTGCTTCCCTTTCATTTAGCATTCTTTCTCAGGGTTCCTCCTTTCCTTTCATTTGGAGATTGTTTCTTTGTCTTCCCATTGTTTGTGAGACTCTTCTTGTTAGCCTGATCGTTCTTGCTCCCTGGGTTTATGATGTGACCTTCTGTGGTAGAATACCTGTGAGATTCAGTGGTGGAGTCTCATTCAGATATGCTGTTTTTCACAGCTTCTGCTGTCTCACCTGCTGGTATACCCTCTTTTTGTGACCAACTCTGTTTTCTTTTCACAGTTCCATGTTTTTTCCCCCTCACTCATGGGTATTTAAAAAGAGAAAAGAGGGGGAAAATTTAAAAAGGAGAAAGAAAAAAAAGAGGAAGGTAGAAGAGATAAAATTGGAAAGAGAGGAAGAGGGAATAAAACAAGAAAGAAGTAAAGAGAGGCAGAAGGGGTTGAGTAAAAAAGAATATAAAAATAATAAAGAAATAATAATTTAAAACAATTTTATAAACGAACACAGGAACAAAACCAACCAACCAACCAAACCAACTAAAAAACAAAGAACAAAGTGGAAAACAAAATCAAGCAAACAAAACAAAAACAAAAACACAGAAACAAAAAGAAACAAAACAAAACAAAACAAAAGAAAAACACCAAACAAAAAACTCTTGCTGTTTTCAAACTTGCGGAGCCAGTTTTTCTTGCCTTGCTGGCTGCATTGGTCAAGGGGTGATGGTATTGCTTTTCTCTGTGTTCAGCATTCAGTCATCATTGTGCTACTGTCCCTAGAGTTAGTCTGGCGCCTCTCCGCTCAGGGCTTCCAGAGTGTGTTCTGAGCTTCCTGGAGTGTGCACACTTTCCCAAGTTTATGGTTGTGAGCTCGGGTCTCCAGTCGCAAGCAGTCGTCTCTGTTGGCCCCAGTACAGCTTTTTGTGGTGGCACAGGGCCTATGATCCTGCAGCCATGTCATGCCTGCGCGCATATGGCCCTGAGCTGTCTGTGTTTGCGCGTGCGACTGTGGTCCCAGAGGTGTCTCCAGTGGCAAGCGTGTATGATCTCGCTTGTGCCTATGATCCTGCGACTGTTTACAGTCCCCCGTTTTGGTGCCTATTTTCATGCAGCTGTCTCAGTTCATGCACAGCCATCTGCAGTCACGCTGCGACCATAATCACTCAGCTCCTTTTAGTGGTTGACCCAGGTCGCTCTCTAGAGCCCTCAGGCAGGCCTGGCAAGCGCTGGGCGGGGGCCTCAGCCACCCTGGTCTCTGTGCTGATCCCTGGGCCCCTATTGTTCTGAAGTACTCTCTTTACCTACTGGTTTTTCAATGTCGCTACAATTTTCGATCTCCTGTTCTCAAATATGTTGTGTTACTGTTGCTTGTCTGCTCTGTTCTTCTGTAGATCAGCCATGTTTTACTCCTGTGTGTAGCGGGGAGTGGAATCTGCTCCCTCCTACCACCCTGCCATCTTCCTTCCTCCTGAATCATTCTTAAATGCTGCAGTAGACAACTTCAGGAAAATTAGCGACTGGCTGTGTGGAGGGTTTATTTTCCCCAATTTCCCATGAACTTGACTGGCACTACTCCCCTCATGGGAAATATGATAGAAATGCCCTTGTGGTGTTTGTCAAACCCAACCTGTGGACTCAGAAGGCCCCACCCAACCGAATACTAGGGGTTTGGCCCTGCCAAAGGCAGGGAAAAATCCCAGACAGACTCGGTGGCTCTGGGGTGGGGTGCTGTTCAATTTCCCTGAAGCCTGAATAGCACTTAACCCTCACAAGACACCCATTAGTGCTATCCTCTCAATTCTGCCAGAGGCTCTCTCAGTGACTAAACCTAGCAGGCAGCTGGCAGGCCGGTGGAGGCAGATCAGGGCAGACTCCCAGGTACCATGGGATGTTTGGCCCTTCCTGAGGCTTCCTATTGGTAAGAGCCAGCCTTGGAGAGCAGCTTGGTCCTTCCTAGGCACAGCACGTCCAGGAGAAGCAGCCACAAACTGTGGAATGCTTGTGGCTTTAAGTAAGTTGTTGAGGGCAAGGGATGGACTGTGTTTGGTGTTGGCCTGTGTCAGAGTTCCACCCTGGGGGCCCAGAACCAACACGCAAGGAGGCTGGTGCCAGAAAGCAATGGAGTTAGATCCAACAAACTTTAAAAACAGTATATTCAAAGAGAGATTGCAGAAGGTACCAGAGTCTGCAAAGTGGAATAGTTTTCTGTTTCAAAACTTTTAATTTTTTGCTTATCTCTTTTCAGCATTTTTTAATTTTTTCTTTTCCATTTTCTCTTTCTTTTCTTATTTGTTTTTCCTTTCTGCTTTTCTTATCCTTTCACTTTTTTAATTTTAATTATTTCTTTATAATTATTTATATTTTATATTTATTTATATATGTTTTATATGTATTATTACTTCTTTTTTTTTATCTTTCTTTTTTCTTTTTTCTTCTTTGAATCAACACACACAAAGCAGCTGCACATGGTCATCTCATAGTCAGCGAGACTGAGGCTCGATCCCATGCATGAACAGGCAAAGAGCATCAAGATTCAATTACAATAGGAGGGTCAGCCCTGGCTGGTGTAGCTCAATGGATTGAGCGCGGGCCTGCGAACCAGAGGATCGCGGTTCGATTCCCAGTTAGGGCACATGCCTGGGTTGCAGGCCAGTTCCCAGCAGGGGACGCATGAGAGGCAACCGTACATTGATATTTCTCTCCCTCTCCCCCTCTCCTACCCTTCCCCTCTAAAGATAAATAAATAAATCTTTAAAAAAAAAAAAAAAACAATAGGAGGGTCAACAAAATCCAAAACAAGAGATATTTCTAGAGCACCCAGCTCAGAAGATCAAAGAGACCAGATGACTGGGTCCCACAGGACACCTACTACACAAAAAAACCCACGAAGACTGGGTGTCATAGAAAATCTAATACACAGAAACAAGCTTAAAGAGACACCAAAAATGAAGAGACAAAAAAATAGACCCCAAATGAAAGAACAGGAGAAATATCCAGAAAAAGAGATAAATGAAATGAAGATAAGCAATTTATCAGATATGGAATTCAAAGTAATGGTTATACGGATGCACAAGGAAATTACTGAGAATTACAACAGCATGAAAAAGGACATAAAAACCATAGAAAAGGACCAGGTGGAAATGACGAATAGAATATCTGACATCAAGAATATACTGGAAAAGACAAAAAGTAGGCTGGATGATGTAGAGGATTGCATCAGCAATTTGGAAGACAAGGTAGAGAAAAACACTCAATAAGAGCAGCACAAAGAAAAAAAGACTTAAAAATAATGAGGATAGTTTACTTTAAGGGAACTTTGGGGATAGTTTACTTTAAGGGAACTTGGGGAAAATATGAAATGTAACAACATCCACATTATAGGGGTACCAGAAAGAGACAAAAGTGAGCAAGGGATAGAAAAACCATTTGAACAAATACTGGCAGAAAACTTCCTTAACTTGGTGAAGGAAACACCACAGATATTGAGGAAGTGTAGAGGGTCCTAAAAAGATGAACCCAAAGAGACCCACATTAATACTTACCATAATTCAAATGTCAAAGTTTAAAGACAAAGATAGACTCTAAAGGCAACAAAAGAGAGATAGTTGGTTACTTACAAGTGAGTTTCCATAAGACTCTCAGCTGATTTCTCAAAAAAGGGAACCCCCCCCCACACACACTTTAGGCCAGAAGGGAGTGGCATGATGTGTTCAAAGTAAAGAAAAGCAAGGACCTGCAATCAAGACTACTCTACCTAGCAAGGCTGTCATTTAAAATTGAAGAAGTGAAAAACTTCCCAAACAGCCTAAAGGAGTTCATTACCACCAGACCATTATTGCTGGTTAAATGGTCTGATTTAAGAAGTAACGTTAAATGGTCTGATTTAAGAAGAAGAAATAGGAGAGAGTGGAACATAGGTACAGAGAAAAAATGGCAATAGATAAATTCCTATCAATACTAACCTTGTAAGTGGATTAAATGCTTTAGTCAAAAGAAATAAGGTAACTGAATGAATAAGCAAACATGACCCAAATGTATACTGGCTACAAGAGACTAACCTTGGAACAAAAGATATGCAGAGGCTGAAAGTGAAGGGATGGAAAAAAGTATTCCATGCAAATGGAAACAAAAAAGAGATGGGGAAGCAATACTTAAATCAGAAAAAATAGACTTCAAAACAAAGCCCATAATAAGAGACAAAGTAGGTCATTACATAATACTAAAGGGATTGACCTAACAAGAGGATATAACCCTTGTAAACATTTATGCACCCAATATTGGAACATCTACATTGGATACAATCAAATATAATATAGTAATACAATCATATTAGGGTATTTTAATACCCCCCGTCATCAATGGATAGATCATCCAGACAAAAAGTCAACATGGAAACAGCAACCTTAAATGATGAACTAGATTAGATGGATTTAATTGATATTTACAGAACATTCCATTCCATCCCAAGGCAGCAGAATATTCATTCTTCTGAAGAGCACATGGAACAGTCTCAGAAACAGACTACATGTTAGAACACAAAATAAGTCTTAACAAAAAGCGTATCAAACATTTTCCAGGATCACAATGGCATGAAACTAGAAATCATCTTCATTAAAAACACTCAGAAGCATTCAAGTACATGGAGGCTAAATAGCATGTTATTAAATAATGAATGGGTTATCAGTAAGATCAAGGAAGAATTAAAAATTACCTGGAAACAAATGAAAGTGAACACACAACAACCCTAAATCTATAAAACACAGCGAAAGCAGTCCTGAAAGGGAAGTTCGTAGCATTACAGGCCTACTTCAAGAAGCAAGAAAAATCTCAAACAATTTAACCCTACACCTAAAATAACTAGATACACAAAAAATAAACAAAGCCCAGAGTAAATAGAAAAAAGGAAATAATAAAGATCAGAGTGGAAATAAATGACATAGATACTAAAACAATTTTCTTAAAAAAGATAAGTAAGAATTAACTAATCTTTAACCAAAATCATCAAGAAAAAAAAGAGGGGACCCAAATAAATAAAATCAGATACAAAAGAGAAGTAATAACTGATAACACAGAAATATAAAGGATTGTAAGAAAATACTATAAACAACTAAATAACTAGAAATTAGACAACTGGGGAAAATGGATAATTTCTAGAAACATACAATCTTTCAAAACTAAATCAGGAAGAGTCACGCAATCTGAATAGACTAAAAGCAACTAGTGAAACTGAAATAGTAATAAAAAACTTGCAGAAAACAAATGTCCTAGACTGGTTACTTCACAGGCAAATTTTACCATTCAAAGAACTAACCCCTATCCTTCTCAAACTATTCCAAAAAAAAGTTCAAGAGGAAAGAAGACTTCTAAACTATTTTTTATGAAGTCAACATTACCCTAATTCCATAACCAGATAAAGACACTATAAAGAAAAAAAATTATAGACCAATATCCCTGATCAACATAGATACTAAAATCCTCAACAAAATATTAGCAAATCAGATCCAGCAACACATTAAAAAGATCATACACCATGATCAAGTAGGATTTATTCAGAGGATGCAAGATTGGTACACTATTCTGAAATCAATAAATATGATACATCACAAAAAGGAAATGAAAAATAAAACTCACATGATTATATCAATACATGCAGAAAAAGCATTTGATAAAATTCAGTATCTGTTTATGAAAACAAAATCTCAGAAAAGTGGGAATAGAGGGATTATTCCTCAACATAATAAAGGCCATATATGAAAAACATACAGTCAACATCATGCTCAATGGGGAGAAACTAAAAAACGTTTCCCTTAAGATCAGGAACAAGACAGGGATGTCCACTTTCACCACTCTTATTCAACACAGTACTGGAAATTCTAGCCTTATCAGTCAAACAAGAAGAAGAAATAAAAAGCATCCAAATTGGAAAGGCAGAAGTAAAACTGTCATTACTTGCAAATGACATGATAGTGTGCATAAAAAACCCTGAAGATGCCACCAAAAAACCATTAGACCTAATAAATGAATTTATCACAGTAGCAGGATACAAAATTAATATTCAGAAATCAGTGGCAATTATACACTAGTAATGAACTATCAGAAAGATAAACTAAGAACAATCACATTTGCTATTGCAAAAACAAAAATAATAATAAGTTACAAAGGAATAAATTTAACCAACAAGATAAAAGACCTGTACTTGGAAAATTATAAAACATTAAAGATATTGAAAACAATATAAAGAAATGGAAGCATATATTGTGTTAATGGATTGGAAGAATTAACATTATTAAAATGTTCACATTACCCATAGCAATCTATAGATACAACATAATTCCTATTAAAATACATTTGACATATTTCATAGATCTAGAACAAATATTCCAAAATTGGGAACCAAGAAGACCCCGAATAGCTTCAGCAATCTTGAGCAAGAAGAACAAAATTAAAGGTATTAAAATACCTGATATCAAAATTTACTACAAGGCCCTTGTAATCAGAGCAGGCTGGTTGTTGTGGCATTAGACTAGACATACAGGTCAATGGAGAGAACAGAGAGTCCAGAAATCAACCCACATCTTTATGATCAATTAATATTTGACAAGGAAGGCAAGAGCATACAATGGAGTAAAGACGGTCTCTTCAATAAATGGTGCTGGGAAAATTGGACAGCTACATGCAAAAAAAAAAAAAAAGAAACTAGACCACCAACTTACACCATAAACAAAGATAAACTCAAAATAGATAAAAGACCTAAATGTAAGTTGCAAAACCATAAACATCCCAGAAGAAATCATAGGCCATAAAATCTCAGAAATCTCTTGTAGCAATTTCTTTGCTGAGACATCTCCTAGGGCAAGGGAAATAAAGGAAAAAATAAACAAATGAGACTTTCAAACTAAAAAACTTCTTCACAATGAAATAAGCCATCAACAGGAACTGGAGAGCATTATGCTAAGCGAATTAAGCCAGGCGGTGAAAGACAAATACCATATAATCTTACCTTTAACAGGAACCTAATCAACAAAACAAACAAACAAGCACAATATAACCAAAGACACTGAAATTGAGAACAGGCTGACAGTCACCAGAGGGGAGTAGGGAGGGAATTTCAGGGGAAAGGGGGAAGGGTTTAAAGCAACAAGTATAAAGATCACATGGACAAAAACTAGGGGGGTGGAAATGGGAGGGAGGTGGGGAGGGCTGGGGCGGTGGGCTGGGATGGGAGTAAAAGACAGAAAACTGTACAAGAACAACAATTAAAATTAAAAAATACAACCAAAAAAAGAGAAATGAGCCATCAACAAAATAAAAGGGAATCCACTCTATGGGAGGACATATTTGTCAATGATACATCTGATAAGGGGTTAATTTCCAAAAAATATAAAGAACTTATCCAACTTAACACTAGGAAGACAAACAATTCTGAGTAGACACTTTTCTAAAGAGGACATTCAGATGGCCAATAGACATGAAAAAATGTTCAATGTCACAAATCATCAGAGAGATGGAAATTAAAACCAAATGAGATATCACCTCCCAACTGTTGGAATGGCTATCATCAATAAATCAACAAACAACAAGTGCTGGTAAGGAGGTGGAGAAAAGGGAACCCTTTTGCACTGTTGGTGGGAATACAGACTGGTGTAACCACTGCAGAAAATGATGTGGAATTTCCTCAAAAAATTAAAAATGGAACTGCCTTTTGACCCAGTGGTTTCATTTCTGGGAATATATACTAATAATCCTGAAACACTAATCAGAAAAATATATACACACTATGTTCATAGCAGCATTATTTACAATATCCAAGATTTGGAAACAGCCCAAGTGCTCATCAGTAGATAAGTGGATAAAAAAGCTGTGGTACATTTACACAATGAAATTCTACATATCTCTAAAAAAGAAGGAAAGAACTCTTACCTTTTGCAACAGCAAACATGTACCTGCAGAATGGTATGCCAAACGAAATAAGCCAGAGAATGACAAATACCATATGATCTCATACATATGTAGAATCTAATAAAAAAAATAAACTGAAGAACAAAATAAAACCAGAGGAATGGAAACATGTACCATACTGACAGATCACAGAGGAAAGGCAGGTGTGGGAGACTGGAAGAGTTGAGCCAAAGAACATACATACATATATATATATGTGCATATATGTATGCATGTGTGTATGTGTGTGTGTGTGTGTGTATGGCCCATGGACACAAATAACAATGTGATGAGGGCCAGGGAGGAGGTGACTTATTGGAGGAAGGAGAAGGGTGGGGGAAATGGGGACATGTGTAATAAACAATACAAAAATGTATGTTACACAACTACTCTGTTTACCTCCCCAGCTCCGCTGACCCTAGCCTTTTTTCCTTACTGCTCTAATTTCTATCTGGCCTGCAAAAAACTCTTCTGTCTAATTTGTAAATGAGTCAGAGCATATAAGATGCTTACTTCCTCTTGAGGGGTATACACACGCACACAAATAAAACATATATATCAAGCATTTGCTAAATGTCCAGGCACTGTGTTAGATGGAGTGATTTAAAAGAACAATACAACAGTTTTATCTTTCATGATTCTAATATTTAGTAGTGGAAGTATCTACTAAAATTTTCTTCATGGTAACTGTGTCAGCCAGGAATACTTTATTATTAAATCAAATTGATATTCATTATTCATATTTCTTACTCATGTAAACATACAAATAATATTATAATTACAGTATCTATTTATTTTCATGCTGAGTAAATGAAAATTCTGTAACAGAAAAAAATCATTGATCTCACATCTACTCACTCACCAAATATTTCTTATAAGTTACACACTCATATCTAAATTTATTAGTGATCATACCATTTATTTACTACATGTTGTTAATGACAGGCTATTGTAAAACAGTAATAAAATAGCACCCATTTTTATGTTGCCTCCCACTCCAGTGTGCATTTACTCACTTTATTTCTGCTTCTAGTAAATTTAAATAAAGGCTTTTTTCCCTTTGCTCTACAAATGTTTGCAGCAGCTACATCATACAGACTTAACACAGCATTAACTATAGTATAAATACACACTGTCCAGACTGCATTTTGAGAAAAGAAAATGTTTATGATCGCTATCTCAGAAACACTAAATTCATCAGTCTAATTATTTAAAATGTCAGATGAGTTTGATTAAAAAATATCTAGCTGGAAATTATTTCTGAACAATGTACTTATTACTTTGAGGTAAAAAAAAAAGAATACACTCTACAATATGTTTTGCTTTGAAGTTAAGCCATGTACAGCTATTGTGTTTACACTGCATTGTGGCCTAAAGAAGCATTTCTGACACTGTTGCCCTTCTCATTTTAGTAAAAGTTTTAGCTCCAATTCTACAATGAACCAAGATATCACTTCTAAAGGAAAACAACTGAGAAGCATGTGCCAAGATGAATGTAATTTTACTATGTGTTACTTTTTGATCCTGGCATTCAACAGAGGCAGGTTATATATGAAAAACACATTTCTAGATGCTCAGCATTTGGGAGAAGTGACTGAACACTAGAGAAAATACAAAGTTGAACTATTTTAAGTCTAATTTGTAAGGTAAAATAGATTTCTATTTTTCCAAGCTGCAAATAAAGGAATATAATACTTGAGTCATAAGTTCATTGCTCACAATGTAAACATGTTCTGTTTGTCTTCAAAAAGCCAAAGAACATGAAATCAATGGTGACATTTCCTCCCTCCATCCTGCAGACTTGGGAGCCCTAACCAGAGCTGGGACAGAGCAATGAAGAGCCCAGAGTCTGGGGAAAGAAAGTGTGCTACCTTTGGTTATGAAACTGGTTAGAGACAGACACAGAATGAGAATATAGGTTTCCTGGCCAAACCTCCCTCTCTTGTTCTGTCTTGTTCTCTTCATTCAGTGATGGATAGAGATTGAATATTTAAAGCCTATAGAAATTTAGTTTCCTGGCAATATCCTCCTTGTTATCTAATGATACTAACTAGGTCAGATCATAGATTTTACTTGTAGACTATTTTAAAGTTCTACAGCTGAACAAAACTCTAGAAACTAAGAATGGGAGGCCTTAAGAATACAATTATTATTTTACATTGTAAAGTGTGCAGAGTTATTCAAAAAAAGTTAAATAATGTGGGGAGCATAGGTGGTTCTCTGTTTAAGGCACAATGTTTCTGAGGTTGGCCCTGGAGCAGATCAACATGATTGGCATCCTGGACATGTGGGCAGCACTCCCTATGGGCACTGTACAAACACAGAAAGTACACTGGCAAATACAGGAAATCTGGGTCCTCCATTTGCTAGCACTGGGACCTGGTGCTACTTAATTAACCTCTGCCATCCTCAGTTCCCTCAACTGTAAAATGAGAAAAGTAATTAACTGCTCTGAACATCTCACGGGGTAATTGTGGGGAAGGAGAGACACTGGGTATAAGGTACCCAGGGTATAGCTCAGAATAGCTATTATGATTATGTATGTGTCCTTTCTTCCCACTGATGAAGATAGCACTGAAACTAGAGAACAATAACATTTTTCAGTGTGTGCTACCTGGTGCTGCCTCTGAACCTTTACGGATGTATGAAAAAATGAAACTTCCCAGGATCTCCCCCAGACTTGCTGAACAAAACCTGAGGGGCAGGGTCCATAAGCAAGCATCATAGAAGCTTCCCTCTGACTGTGTGGCCTTGAAAGGGCTGCTACTAAATGAGTGAAAGCCAGAGATTAGTGAGAACGGACACTGCCTTCAACATGTGCCTCAGGTAGCAGTGTGGAAGGAACCCCCAGACTGCCACAGATGCCATCTGACCATAATGCCCTCACTTCTGTCACCTCTACCAAGACATCCTCCACCACACATTACACTCTGGGGAGTGCACGCAATGCTGGGCACATGTGGACAAGCCCTGCCAGGGCTGCATTCTCTACGCAAAACCTGGAGCTATCACTCATAAAGAACCAGCTTAGCCCTGGCTGGTATGGCTCAGTAGGTTGGACATCATCCTACAAACCAAAACATTGCTGGTTTGATACCTGGTCAGGGCATATTCCTGGTTTGCAGGCCAGGTCCCTGGTTGGGGCCTTGGGAGAGGCAACTGATTGATGTTTCTCTCACACCTCAGTGTTTCTCTTCATCTCTTTCTCCTCCCTTCTCTTCTCTCTTAAATGAATGAATGAATGAATGAATGAATGAATAAATAATATCTTAAAAAAACAGAACCAGCTTAGTATCCTTCTCTGACATTCCCTAGTCATTTCCTGGGCTGCCTCATCACTGCATACATACCTATTCCTCCCTCAGCTAGAACCTTTAAATGACCAATGGCTGGCACATATTTGACTTTAAATGCTTGATGTACAAAAAATGAGTGAAAGAAAATATATAGTATCATATGTTTATGTTTGAGAAACTTAAACATAAGTTTCTTCATTTATTAGCTTTAGCCAAGTGGGCAAGTTATTAAACCACAGATTAGTTTCAACTGCAAGATCGAGGTAATATCATGCTGCTTAACAAGACTTTAAGAGAATTTTAATTAACCTCTATATGAAAGTCAATTAATGTATTGCCAGCCACAGATATGAATAATGTTCATTCTCTTCTGTATTTCTTTTTTTCGTACATTCTAATGAATTCTATAATGGTCTGCAATAGCCACAGCTTGTAACAAATCTTCCAAAAGGAACCTGTACATGAAATTTCATTCCTACTCAGTTCTTTGCTGATAAATGTTTTACAATTGGCTCTCAGGGAAGGGGGTAGGGGGAGGAAACCTGATTTTTCCCCTTTACCCATTTCAATGGTGTAAATAGTTCCATCCAGGCCAATTCAAACTACCAACATGATGTCACTGAACACAGAACTGGGGAGAGATGAGCAGAAACCCATCACTACACAGTATTTGCACCACTCAGACACTGTATATGGGAACAATATCAAGACAACAGAGTAAAATGTAATAAAATAATTATGAAGTTATGCTTTTTGAGAATTTGCTTGATTTTTAATACAATTTAATAATTGGCCCACAAAATTCCTGAAAATTTACAAGCCAGCTCAACACATCACTGTATCTCACCCCATTGAGAAAATGCTGACTACAAAAGGGTATAATTTGAGGGCCTATAGTTTTCTGGCCTGATTAGAGAAACTCTTCTGCAGGACCCATTGAAAAGATGCAGAAAGTAGGTGCTCAGACTTTCTACAAGGGTGAAATATGAAAACAAAACAGCATATGTCTATATGGCACATAGCACATGTGTGCAGAGTCTTGCTGGACAATAGCCTTGGTGGTGGAGTGAAAGTCTGTAGTGCTCAGTATGCTACCAACACCCAGCCAATGTGAGTGGTGACAATAAAACTGATTTATTGTAGCTCTTCTCTCCATGAGGCCCTTATTATACATATTTGTATGTCTTTGTTTTTTATCTCAGGTTCATTCTAGTTATTAGACATCAGACCGAGATGTGACGATGTCGCGTATCCATGTCAGACATCTGACACTCTCGTTTTACACATGAAGAAATTGAGATTCAGAAGAAGACAGTAAATTGGCTATAAGTAAAGAGCTGTGGGCCAGATGCTATGACTTATATCTTTAAGTCATAGCACTTTGCTCTTCAAAGCCCTTAAAATACTATACAGTATTTTATTATCTGAGTCACTTGTACAGACACAGACTGATTTCCAAAAGATAGTAAGATGTATTCGTGACTTATGAAATTTGGTTTGCATCCTGCTCAATTCAGGAAGTGAGATTCAATGACTCTGGCTTGCATCTGCATTAGGTTGTCTTTCCAACAACAAGGCTTCTGTTTGAAAACTTGCTCAGTAGTAGAAGTGTAGGAAGGACATTTTACTAAAGACTGCCTGATACTATGTAAACTGTAAACAGGGGTTCAGTTAAATATAAGAACAACCTGTGAGTCTGGTAACAGCGTTGCCTGAATTTAATGATGAGAAACAGAGGCTCCTTGAGGTAAGAACCTATTAGACATCACTAGGGCCAGCATATGCATGTGATTTATACAGCTCCACAGGACCCCACAGTCAGTAGGGCCACTCTTAGGCAAAGTTTAATGCTTTCCTGCCACTCTTTGAGTCTGTGTTATAAGTGAAGTCCTATGGAACAATGAAGCCTGTGTGTAAGTACAGCAGATATGTATGATGTATGTGCAGTATGGCGTCCACCACTCTTTAATGCCCCATCCACATATAGCTACAGCATTTGGGATAGTCCATGAAAATGGAATTCCAGTGAACCCATAGCATGTGGGAGTTTAGCAGAATTACTGAGCATGTTCCTTTGCAGCTGAGTGGGAGATCTGATAGTCCCCAGGGGGCCATTCTTTCTGTTAGAACCAGAACTTGCTGCCAAAGCCAGTAAATAAATAAATAAATAAATAAATAAATAAATAAATAAATAAATAAATAAAAACAAAAAGAAAAAAGAAGGCAATGGTGTTCTCAGAAATACACTTGACGAAGGATCCTGATGGTGTCCTTTTTTATTTACCTGTTAGCCATCCACATGTGCTTGAAAATGATGACATTAGAAGGCAAGTCCCTCCTTATCAAAAGATGAAGATTGAGTGTTTGTAGAATGTGCATATATCATGAAATATGGTAAACACAGCTGAGTTAGTTCTGAGCAGTGGTTCCACTGTTCTGGTGAGAACAAAATACATAGCCATGTGCCAGCTACGAAGTACATATTGCGCAATTTTGGTGATTCTTGATGGGAGTTAAGCACTCTTATATTTGTTTTTATAACCAGCATAGCCCAATATAAGGATGAACAGTAAAATGCATGCTAATAATTATTTTTTTATTTTTTATTTTCTTAGGACAACATTGAAAACAACATAATCAAGAGAAAAAAAGAAAAGGAAAATCATTTTGTTTAGTACTATTAAGAGTATTTTTATTCCTGCTTTTTGAACACTAGGCCTATTTTAGTTTTGTCTAGGGTCCTTCAGCCAGTCCTGGATGTCACACAGCTTGTCAGTGGCAGAATCAGCACCTGAACCCAGGCTGACTGCAAAGTGCCTTTGCTTTGACACCATCTGATTCAGCCTCCCATTAAAAGCAACAGGGTTCATACAGTTTCAGAACAATTTTGTTGCTATTCTGCTGTCAGCAATCTAGATACCTGACAATTAATTGTTTATTCCCTTTGACTTTTCTTGTTTTTTTTTTCTTGCTTTCTCTCAACCATTTAAGCTGTATTTTCTCCATTCACTAAGTATTCAGGTGGTGCCAGAAATATGGAACTTTGTTACCCAACAGTGTATCAGCAACGCCTACAATTTTAGAGACAATGAATAGCTAAGTTATTTTTAAAATCCTTAATAAAAACATATAAATGATGAGTTTTATGTAAATTGAAAGTTTTTCAGCCTCTTTAAGCAATACTTAATTACTTCTATAACCATATACAGTAGGTGTAATCTTTGAAAGTGTGGACTCTCTAGGAAGAAAGAAAAAGGGATAAAATGAGCATGTGGCCACTAAGCAGGCATTCTATTTCAAAGAGGGCTTGTTCAGTTGATTGCCAAGCCAGGGGCTAGAAGCAACAGATTAAAATTCTATGTACTTGAGTCCAAAAGGGGACTCAAAGTCAGAAAATTTTCTTCCCACAACCCTCCTGCATCCTTATGATCTACAAACCACTGTCTAGATCGTAAGTTATATGCATGATAAGTCACTTTAAAGAACACATATCATAGAAGAAGGTAAGCAGTAACAAACATTGATGAGGGCCACTAAAAAGAAGGGCCAAAAAATGTTGCCAGAAATGTAGCAAGTCCATTTTCCTGCATGACTGTGTTGTGTTCTAATAATAATAGCTATTGAATACAAATGCCACCCTTGAGCCAAGTACATATGTACTGATTGGCACATAAAAATAGTTTATCAAAAAAAAAAAAAGAAGAACCAGATCATTTACTCTCATTTTACAGAGGAATAAACAAACCTAGATTATGGTTAACTTTTTCCTATTTTACTAAAACAAAAAGTCACAGATGTAAATGTAAAATGCAAAACTATAAAACTTCTAGAAGATGACAAGAAAAATGTCTGAGATGTTTAACATTAAATGATGCCTGCTGGAGAGTGAGAGAAAGAACAGTTAGCCTGTTAACAGCTTTGGACAAACTGGCAAGAGGTACTCACATTCTTGTATGGATGTAGAACTTTGGATTAACTCCAAGGTGGCTACTTCCAAAATTATCTAAAGAGAATGAATGACCAGATACCACTGCATCCCAGGTGCTTCTGCTTCTTGCTTACACTCAAACTGTCCAGACTGTTGCCCACAACTAATCCAAAGGAGCAAGCACTCTTCCTTACAGAATGCACCTATCCTAGAACTAGCTCTGCTGCACCTTCACCCACTCCTTTATCTATGGGTAATGTAAATAATTTCTAAATAACTTACATTTCTTTCCCTCTACTTGATGTATAAGAGTTCCCTCCAACTCCAGGATAGAGGCATGCTTGTCTTCTCACGTAGCCATGTGCTGGTGGTTTAGACTTTATGCCCCAAGTCATTTTCTTGCTAGCAATGTCCTAATGAATCTTTTCTTTAAAAAATACTTTCAGCTCTGAAAGTTAAAATTTATGTTTAACAAAGATAACATAATAGAAAACGTAGATGACCTTGGGTATGGTGAAGACTTTTTAGATACAACACTAAAAGCATGATCCATGAAAGAAACAACTGATAAATTGGACTTCGCTAAAACTAAAAACTTTTGCCCTCTGAAAGACAATGTCAAGAGAGTGAGAAGACAAGCCACAGACTGGAAAAAAATGTTTGGAAAATACACATCTGGTAAAGGACTATTATCAAAAATGCATAAAGAACTCTTAAAACTCAACAATCAGAAAACAACCTGATTGAAAGATGGCCAAGATCTCAACAGACACCTCATCAAAGAAAATAAATGAGTGGCAAATAAGCACACAGAAAAGGTGTTCCAAATCATACTTCATTAGGGAAATGCAAATGAAAACAATGTGATATCACTACACACCTATTAGAATGACTTAAATTCAGAACACTGACAACACCAAAGGCATCCAAATTGTGGTGCTAAAGGAACTCTCCTCTTTCAATGATGGAGGGAATGCAAAATGGTAAAGCTACTTTGGAAGAGTTTGTCGGTTTCTTATAAAACTAAACATCCTCTTACCATACTCTAATCCAGCAGTCATACTCCTTAGTATCCAAAGAAGTTGAAAACTCATATCCACACAAAAGCCTGCACACAGATATTTATAGAAACTTTATTCATTATTGCCAAAACTTGGAAGCAATCAAGATGTCTTTTAGTAGGTGGATGCATAAATAAACTAGAGTGCATCAAGAGACCAAATCAAGCTAAAAAGAAAAGAGCTAGCTATTAAGCCATGAAAAGACATGGAGGAAACTTAAATGCATATCACTAAGTGGAAGAAATCCATATGAAAAGGTTACATATTGCATGATTCCAACTATATGACATTCTGGAAAAGGAAAACTTTTCCAGGAAACAGTGAAAGATCAGTGGTTATGGGATCCATGGAGGGAAAGAATGAATAGCTGAGCACAGATGATGTTTAGGCAAGTGGAAATACTCTGTATGGTATTATAATGATGGATACAAGTAATTAGACATTTGTCCAAACCCAGAGAATATGGAACAATAAGTGAACCCTAAGGTAAACCATGAACTACACAAATGCACCACTTTCTGGTTAGGGGGAAAATTGTGTATTTGTGGGGGTAGAAGGTATGTGGGAGGGAAATCTTTACATGCATTGTTCAATTTTGCTATGAACCTAAATCTAAAAGTTTTAATTTAAAAAAAAAAAGTAAGGGAAGAAAAAGAGAGAAAGAATAACTCACACAAATCTTCCCAAAGTGGAGGCCCTGAAATTTCAGTCTGTTGATTCCAGAGCCCATGTCTCTTCTCATGCTGCCCTTTGCAGTTTACAAAGAGCTTTCACCTGTTGTGCAACTCAGAGCCATATGGATTTCAGATTAAACGTGCAATTCTGACCCTAGTTACAATGAAAATAAACTTTTCATAGGTCATAAATTTTTAGTATCTGAAATATTAAACTAAATATCTGTGTACAATTCCCAAAGCAAAGAGAACTGTCCTGAAAACCTTGAGCAGTGCTTCACTAGTACTTGCTGTTAATGGTCACGTGCCTACGTGTGCAGAGAAAGGGGTGGGAGGCTGGATGCTGAAGAAAGAAAGGCAAGGAGAGAATCCAATGTTTTAAAAAATGTCATCAATCTAATGTAAATATGGAGTTTGGGACCTTACTTGACAATTATAATAAGCAAACTTTCTTCCATTTTTAAGAAGAAAATTTCTAATCTCAGAATGTTCCTTCTATAAAGTTCTGCCTCCATGTATGTTAATCATGGCTTAAGAACATGAATAAGAAAGTGCAATTAAAAAGCCCTATTAAATATGCTATTTGTTGAAGAAGTGCCATTACATTCTGTGATAAGTTAGTAGTAAGATAAAAAAAAGTAGATGGCTGGTAATCCATTGCTAGGTTTCCACAAACCTGTGACTACCATGCAATAAGTTTCTTTCATTCAACAAATATCTAAGGAAGGAATTTGCTAGCCTCTGGGGACACAAAGGTGAATTAGATAAGCTCCCAGATGTTAGAATTTGGGAAGAAGGGTTGGAGAGGATTTAGGTGTGATAACCAGAATATTCACAAATACAAGACAGATATCCTAGGAGATAAAAACAGCACTGAAGAGGTCCCTGTGAGGGATCTCCAGATTCAACAGAATGAGCTATCTGGAAGGACACCTTTCATGAGGTACAGTCAGTGAGCAAGGGGGAAAGGCATTGGACTCTAGCTGGTTCCTTTGTACAGAGCTTTACATCTTTCACTCAGATATTGCAGGAAAAACCAAAGTTGGATGATTTTGTTAATTTCCTCCAGCAAGCAGAAAACATCATTTCATCTTTCCTCCAGAAGCCCCCAAACAACAACTGCCCTTTGAACTCAAGAGGAACTGTTTCTATCCTAGAAAGCCTGCTGAGATCAGGAGCAGATGGACCCCCACCCTATTTTCTAGGTCAGGGAGGGATGAGTCTGACAGATACAAAGTGCATACTACCACCCTTCGTGGTGATAAGCATAATGCCTTCAACTCTTCCCTCCAAGTGAAAGGTGGAAAGATCTCACTTCCAGTGTCTTGGCTGTCTGGGCAAAAGTGGGGTCTTCAAAGTTGTCCAGCAGGACTTTCCAAGACTATGAAGAACCCTGGAGAGGTAAGAAAGAATTTGGTTTTAAGTCCCTCTCATTAACTTGAATGATAGCTGAAGTGCACACTGCACTCAGCAATGGAGGGATCCCAGGCTAAGGTTGAGGGCCCAGCCAGGAGGCTCCTGACCTTTGAGCTTGGGGGACAAATTTTCCTTTAGTTATTCATTTGTGAGATTATACTCAAGCAGACCTCTGCGTTGAGCCAAGTCTCACTTTTACCAGGCTGACCAATACAGGGTCCTTGGGTGACTGCTAGGAGGCCTGTCTGCAAAACAGCCAGTGAAAGGAGGGCAGGGAGATCCAGCTCTGTACAGATAGTCACATGGGGGAGCACTGTACTCAGCCACCGTTTGCATGAGGGACTTTTCCCATCACCACATAGTGAGATCTTCCCTACTTTTCATTTGGCGGAGACAGTTGAAGGCATTAGGTATATCACCCTGAAGGATGGTAGTTTCTCTTCTTAGGTGCCCCAAGAGAAGGGCTTTCTTTCCAAAATAAGAATAAGGACAATTATTTTGGTGTGAAAACTGAATGTTTGGTAGTAATTCACCAACATGGCCTGAAATGTTAAAATTTCTAATTACTTCAGACATTCAAGACATGTAAAAAAAGGTAAATGTAAGATTTCTTGTTATATCCTTATTATGCACTACCAGTTTCTAGGGAATCACAGAATTGCCTGAGAATAAACCTTCAAAGAGTCTAAAGCAGTTGAAGAAAAGAAATCCAAACAAATAAAGAAGCAAAACACCAATCTCACTTCTGCAGGCCCAGACCAAATTTACCTCCCTCCCAAAAGCTTGGGATCCATTTGAAACCAGTTCCTATACCTGAGGATTATGAGTTTCCTGCAAAGTACAGCATAAGTTGGTGGGTTGGTTTTATCACAGAGTTAGGCCTTCCTGGCTGGCAAGAGAATTCTAAAACATAGTAATGGAATTTTCTAACCACATCCAATTATCAAAGCCTTGTCCAGGACAACATAATTAAAAAGTACAGAGAAACCAACTGGCAATGAAAACCTTATTAAGCTAACATAGCAGGACTCATAAGGAAAATTAAAAGGGCTTGAGGGCATGCAGAGATCTAAAGTCATTAAGAAAAATGAAACAATTTTCACAGATTTTCAAAATGTAATGTAAGTACCAATGACACCCTGATGCCCTGGGACCCAAGCCGGACTTGTCACAGTAGACTGAGTTTTCTGACTTAAAGAGGTTCGTTTGCCTGGTGTGTGACCCAGTGATCCAGGTGAGCCGGTGCTGATGTGGAGATCCCCCACAACACAGGAGGCAGTGGGTCACCAAACAGAACTTCCAGAGCACCATTGTCAGCAGAACAACTGCAAACAACCAACACACACGAAGTCATTAAAATCCACTTAACTTGATTATGACACTGATTTAAAATTATTTCCATGGGTGAGAAGAAATCCACAGTTAGGTTTGCTCTTCACTACCAAGCTGTCCCTGGTATCTTATGCATTTGTAAACAGAACAATAAAATTGTTTCATATAGCCCTGGCTGGTGTGGCACAGCGGATTGAATACTGGACTATGAAAAGACAGGTCATGGATTCAGTTCCCGGTCAGGGCACATGTTTGGGTTGCGGCAAGGTCCCTGGTTGGGAATGAGATGATGGATTGATGTATATATCTCACACATTGATATTTCTCTCTCTCTCTCCCCCTTTCACTCTTTCTGAAAGTAAATAAATAAAGTCTTTTAAAAAACTGTTAGATATGTATTTGAACTTAGTGCACTTTCATTAAATTCCTGCAATGTTCTATTTACCACTGAGAATCATTAAAGTTCCCTAACTTCAATTACTGGTAACATTTAAAAAAATTTTTATTCTACTATGGACTCAGAGCAAGGGCAAAAGTCCCTTTAGTTACATACACATCCCAGACATGCCTCTATCTCTAACTTGACCTTTTTGGAAGACAGCAACATTCAAAGAAAACTCTCTTAGATCGTGGGGAGAGATGCACAGCATTTAGATGTGCATCTCCAGAGGATGTGAATCCAGGAAGATACTTGAAAATTCACAAAGTTCCACATAAACTCTGATGACCCCAAACAAAAACTGACCTTCCTCTGTCCTTGGAGGGTACATCTCAGCCCTGAAAACTGTCTGCTGCAGGAAGCACTGGGAGAGGGTTACTGTCATATCAAGACACCGCACTGAAGGCAGGCACAGCTCCTTCCCTAGGTTTTCCACTAACTGTGTGTGTAAGCTTCCCCACCTGCATGTTGGGTCAAGGCATTGCATTTACAATTCTTCCTGAAGAGTTAATATTTCATATCCTCCCTGGTCTAGAAGTGCCTCTCTAAATTTCAGTATCTATTCACGGGTGATTTGTGGGCAGGCAGAAAAGAAGGCAGCACAACAAAGTGCTGCCTTGCCTATTCACTGTGGAAGCATCTTAATTATCACACAAGGTACTGATAATATATGTAGCTCTAATTATTAGAATTTGATAAACATTTATGAGTCTGAGACAAAGTGTTTTTTATAAACTCTCCCAGGACAGATACTACCTAATTTATTTACTAATTACTTACCAATTACATGTATACCTCACTTTTGAATACTTTAAGACACGAGCAAAGATGCCCTACCACATTTGTAATATTTATGAAAGGAAATGTGAATTTTAGGTTTTCTCAGTGAGATTCACAAATGATAATGAACTGTTTAACTTCGATTTGATAGATTCTGTGACTTCAAGCACTTCAAACTGTAGAACCTACGGATGACACTGAGGACTTACTGTACTAGCAGTTAGGAAGTCAAAGTTAAATGTGAAGCCAATTTTACCACAGGTGAATTGTATGAACAAGAGTTCAGTTTTTACAGCATCCCATCAATGTTATAACAAAGCTATGTTGAATGAAATGAGGATATTCAAGGACCTACTATAAATGTGTTTTTCTGAAGTGATTATCTATAAGGTAATACAGCTACAGAATGGGTCATCTGGTTCATGATTCCTGGTCTTTAGAATGTCCTGTTTATAAATGGATCACTAGAATTGGGGGAACTGTATAGATGGGGACTCAAGTCAACAGAAATACACAAAAGACCTTCCCTCTCCCTTTGTTTGGGGAGTGAAGTAGTCATATAAGTCTCATATGTCTTAGCTTCATGGATTCAATACTCGTCAACCACCTAGTGTCTTGAGGTGTGTTAAGTAGCTAAGGCACAGAGTCTCAGGGATGAGAAAGAAGCAAACAGTCCCTTATAACATACAGTAGTAAGTGCAACAATGGAGGGATGATGCTTTGGCACGGAAGACTATTAACTTATCGTGTGTATGTGTTTAAGCAGAGGAGTGTTGCTGACAGAGGGAAAAGGAACCAGGTTCATCCTTAGATTCAGCCTGATATGGTCAGAAAAGAGAGCCTGAATATGAGAAAGTAGATGCAACAAACTGGGGCCCAATGCAGAATTGCATGATGTTCTAAGGCCGGACTGTGGCCTGTATATAGTGGAGGGTGGCTGGAGCATCCAAGGAGAGGACACATCAGATGAACAAGCTCAGGGTTCAGAATGATGACTGTCTGCCAATAGGGAGAATGGGTGGGGTTTCAGGAGATGAACAAGAGTAGATGGAGACATCTATAAGATAAATTTGTTTTATAAAATATCCCTCCGGCTACTAATGGTGCAGGGGTTCCCTCCATTTTTTTTTGTTAAGAATATGATAAACAGTAGTTGAAGCCAACAACTTGCCCTCCAGGAACTGTAAATGTCCTTGTCTCCATCGGGAAAGAGACTCTGGACAGGCACATGAAGTATAAATGCATATTTTCAAGCCACTTACATAGCCATTGGGAAGGATATGTTGCAGAAAAGCCACTTTGTTAGAGGTAGCTGAGAGATACAGTTTCTTTGTCAGGATACAGAAACTGAGTGGTGATACTCTCAATGCTATGTGTGAACCATTTCTGTCAAGCCTGCAGATCCATACCCCTTGGTTCCATTCGTGTCTGGCTTTGGGTTTAAGCCAATTTCTTTGACTTTAGTAAAATTCGGAATGTATACAAATAATCTGAGTACATTGGATCTTTATTAAGTAATCTGGCTGTTATCCTTATTTTTTTAAATCACATTTCCATTACTTATATTCTTCTTATCTACTAAATTTTAAATACATCTCAACTTTTCTTTATATCCCTTTGAACTTTAGTTTTTGGTACAGTGGAAATCTCCCTCAAAGTTGGTTAGTGTACTCCAAGTACCAGGCAACTGATAGCCTAGACTGATGTTTTAGATTTTATTTTTTAGATTTTTATTCATTACTTCCAAATTGCAATGCAGCATTTCTCCATGAGGATGGAAACTCTAAAGAATACACATGACTTTAACCTTCCATGTTCTGCTGAATTTTTCTACCAGCTAGTTCCTTAAAAACATCTCCTAAGAAAGTCAAACTATACAATATAAAATATCTTATAGAACTGTTTATGTATCAGTGTCCACTTGCAATATTAATGTATTCTAAATTCACAATCCAGAGGCTAGAAGTTGTAAAATGAAAGTAAATTCCATTAGTAAAGAAAATTTAATTTTAAGTGTATATTTTTCATATAAATGTTGTATGTTCAGTCTAACTTTTTAAGTAAACTGTAATATATTAAAATATGTCTTCAAGATTTGCAGCATAATGTACTAGCTTTTAGTACATTTAAAAATTTATTTTTGATTCTGTGGTTGTAGTGAATTGAAAGGAAGTGCTATAGCATCCAACAATTGGCAAAACTAAGCTCTTATGTTTAGTTTTCATATACTACATGCAGCATGAAAGTTCCAATGGTGAATAAATATCAAAATTTTCTACTTTAAGAGAACAGTCTACATATCATACCTGTCTAACTCTTCCTTAACCTTTATTTTGTTTGAACTTGTATGGAAGCAAGTGAAACAAAACTAATCTATTCTATTAGAAATCAGGTCAGCAGTTACCTTTAGAGGAACACTGACCAGAAGGGACTTCTGAGATGCTGGTAATATTTGTTTTTTGACCCTAGCTGGTTACATAGGGTATATCTGGTTTATAAAAATTCATCAAACTTTATACATACGATCTGTGCAAAGTTGTCATTAGAGAAGGATCTACTAATTAACGTTTCTATGTAGCAATCCTCTGGTTTAGAAATATAGTTGAAGAAAATAGGATACCTAAAGTAGTTGCCTAAAAACCAGAGTAAAATTGAACCTTGGATAGAGTGACACTACTTCCTCCCTATGTACATGGACACAAGAAGCCCATGATTGACACAGACATGTTTAGAGAGAATGAAGAAGACACTAAAACTTACAGACTTGCTGGTGGGAAAAACCACTGGTGACTGGGGGTGTGTTGGGTAGGGAGGGTGAGGATGGCCTGTTTCCATGCACCTCTTTTCTCCTCTCTGATTCCCTTCAACATTATTTGCTTCTGGTTCGTAGACTACCAGGGAAAGAGGCAGGACACAGGCCTGTCCTTCCTGACCTATGCACCAGCCTGAGATGAGTTAGCAAATCATCATACGACATCTTTGATTAGCAATCTGGGGATAGCTAAGTTTGCTTCTCTGCAATCCTTCTGAGATTCCAGAAGGTGGTCTGGGGGGCTTTGTTGCATTTCTATCTTTTGTATTTGAGGTTGATGAAATCTAGTATGTGAGCATATATGTAGCTGAAAAGAATTATGTTACATGAAGGTAAATGCAGTCTTGTGAATTAAAAAAAAAAAAAACAGTTGAAAACAAAAGACATGCTCCAGACTTATTTTGTTCAGTGATGTCCCTCCTCCAAGCACCTGGAGTTCCACAAATGCTGTGGTGGGAGTTTCTTTTGGTAAATTTGAACATCTACCTCCCACCATTCTACCAGGAGGAGTGGAGTCCATGACTCATCCCTGTTTTCCTCTACCCTACAAACCGTCTACACCAAATAAACAGGTCATTCTGGTATATGTAGGTGAATTGACTCCCAAGGGATTTTTCATCTTATCTCCAAAAGAAGATGAGCTTACGAACTACACAGGATGAACCATGGGACTATTTAAATACAGAATTGTATGACCAGTCCTTGTTTCTTATGCACAATACAAAAAATATATAAAGGAAACAAAAACACACATTACCTTCCTCCTATAATCCTGTCTTATGCCCACCTCTCTCCTGCCCCAACCCCACGACTTGAATTTTTACTTCCAAGAAAAGAATAGGTGGGCAAATTAACCAATCTAAGTATGCATTTCAGTCCAGCCAGGAAGGAATTCTAAGGAATGTCCCTCATACCGAGCTGTTCTGGTGTGGGTGGAGCAGGCACCTGGCAGACAACGCCTCCTGCTGCCTGCTACAAGGATCACATGGAGCATTTAGTGGACTGCTGTGCACCACCTGGACCAAAAGTGCTGGCCATTATGCAGGATCAGTTTATATATTTTTACACTCTAAACTCACCTTTCATCTTCAAATATGGTGTGGTAAGTTTAAGGTAGATTTAATTTGGACATCTGGAAGGCAGCGGGTCCCAGGGAGGAGATCTCAGGTGAGTTTAGTTTTGCCAGTAAAACATGCACATCATGCTTTGATTATATGCACAAAACTTTATATTATAATTCATTTATAGACAGACCTTGTAGGAACAACAAAGGTTCCTTGGTCTAGGATTCTTGTTATACCCCTTAAAAGGCATATCATTTAATACAATCTGAAGCTTTTCTTTTGACAACTTCCATTTTACATCTAATACTATACTTATCAATCATGAAAAAAAAAAAAAACAACAACAACAAACAAACCACAAACCAAAAAGATTCATTATGCTCTTTTTTCATATGTATCAAACAGTGATATGTGGGTTATTATTGAGGTATGACTATAATACAGTATGATATGTTTTAATTAATTGGTGGAAAGTATAGAGTGAAGCAAGTATAAAAAATATTTGGGTTTAACTTATGGAAGTAATCACATTATTTTAAAGCCACACCTTACAGACATTTTCCTATTCCTATCCAGGCAATTTTTGAAACTCTCCCACTGAAATAATGATATAATCTATTTAATGACATCTCTGAATGTTACTGTAAAACACCAAGTATTGAGCCAGGCCAGTTAATTAATTAGTTCAATTCTCCTAGCTACTAATTTTGAACACAGGGCAGAGGAATATAGTTTGAAACTACACTGAGACTCAAAGAGGGAAAACTTCTCTTTGTAAAATGGAAATTATATATTGTACTTACACACATTATATGCATATTTATATATACACATATAAATAAAGTAAACCATGTTTTACTTGTCAGGTTCCCATTTAGTCGTAAATTACTTAAAAATTTCTTGGGAATTAGAAGGTATAGTAAAATAAAACTCTGGAGCTTATTGTCTTAATTCTCTTACCTAAAGAATAAAGTGGTTTGAGAATAGCATAATTCAGGGCAACTTCAAATAGTAAACTGTTCCCCATCAGAGATACTGAGTAACCTACAGTATTTGGTCAAATTCAGGTTGACTCAAAACATCTAGGAAGATTCAACCTCTTTCAATCCCAATGAATAGCTAACTAATATATTGGACTCAGTCATTCTGCAAACCACCAAAAGTATCCTGAAGGTGCTGCCGTTATAAAGAACATTAATAAATACACACACATACATACACACATTAATAAAAGTGTTCTCTCTCTCTTTATATATATATATACATATATATATCTTATTAAGATTAAAGTTTAAATCCAAAACATCTATGATATCTTATCACAAATCACATATAATATAGAACATGCAATTCTCTAAGAGGTCAGTGTTCTGGTCTTGATTTTGTTACAAACAAATGGGAACCCCAACAGTTAATGTTTTGGTATCCTAATTCAAGCTCTTACTCCTAATCATGAATGTAAAAACACATTAGTGCATATTCCTCCTATATTTGTAAGTGTGTGTGTGTGTGTGTGTGTGTGTGTGAGAGAGAGAGAGAGAGAGAGAACACACGTTATTTTTAAAGACAGTCTTCTTTTTCATATTGGGATTTCTTATGAGATATAGTTTTTCTGATTTTAAAATATGATTTACATAGCAAGATCCTTATTTCTAATCATAGAATCAAATTCATTCATTTAATCATGCACCTATAGTTTCATATTGTAAATGGGTTAACTGTATCATTTAGAAAACAGCCCACATTAATGGTATATTTTTTTATCCATTTGTGGTCAAAGGTACAGAGATAGATGTTTTTAACATATAATAATAGACTTATATTTCAGAAAAAGCATCACTATACTTTCAAGGAAACTACTTTTCAAATATTACTGAATAGTGAAAGCTACTTGATTATCTAAGACATTTACTCTTTCCCAAGTTTAATTTAAAGCTAAGTAATTTTGGAAACCACAACAATTGCCAACATGCAAGGACCTTCACTTGAAAAATTTGTATAATTTGAACATAGAAAACCAATTGTTTTATTTTTTTTCCCTCAGGCTCAAATATTAGAAGGAACCTAGAACAGAATTTAATGTATGAATTATAAACTTCTGAAAACAGAGACTTATTATCAAGATATTCAGGATTTTTCTTTGCAGTGTATTCCCCAACGATTTAGCCAATATATTTCTCAATGTCCAAAGAGACTACTTTCTGAGCTTTCTCTCTTTGCCAATCCAATAAGTCAAAGCATAAGGATAATTTTCTCAAATCTTAGCTTAAATTTTTCCTTGGAAATTTCACTTGCTATAAGACCATTCATATGAACCTGAATTTCATTCTAGTACTGACTGCCTGGATATTTCAAATTTCAGGGGCCATTTGTAAGTTGCTACTCAAGACTCTTTCAGCTTCCAGTGGGGTGGATCCCGGCTTCTGGGGTCCACGGCATTATGGATGAGATGAGACAAATTCACATGGACTACTGAGTCCTGTGAAGGGAAAGGGAAGGCATGGCTTCTCTCTCAAGGGGACAGAGCCTTGACCCTTGCCTTGACAAGCTTTTATTGGGTTCAATTTGCACAGGAATACAGGATGTGTACGTAAATCTCATCAGTCATTGTCAGGCAGAAATGATTAAACAATAGATAACATTCAAAGAACTCTGAGGGCTTATTCTGAGTCAGGGTCAGATAGTTAAAGGGCCACAAAATCCAGTTTCTGGTAGATATGTGGACTTTCTGTCTACATGACCCCCTTGCCATTTTCTTCCATCCTGTACAATCTTCCTGATCCAGTAGACTTGGCCATGCTATGAACAAGTGAAAGCTCACAGTTACAGTTGTTCTCTGGCTCTGACATAAGAACAGGAAGAGTCATTACTATTTCTCTGTAGACTCAGGTCTCAGTCTAACAGTATGGACTTTGGAGACAAAGAAACCCAAGTTTAAATCACAGCTCTGCCACTTTCTTATCATGAGGCTTTTGAGGAAGGCACTTCACCTTACTGAGGCTGTCTCCTCACCTGTAAAAAGGAGATGATAATAATATGTCCCAGGGTTGTGGCTAAGATGCACTTTGATAAATTACTTGAACAAATGGCAGGGTAATGGCATAGGAAGTTTGAATCAGTCACTATTGTTCTTTGAACTACTACTCTTACCTGTACTGTATGGTGTTTGAAGAGATGTCCAGCATGTTAACTAAAGGTTAATTCTCTTTTGAGTATAGAAATTAGCTTTGCATTGTGTCAGATTATATAATTATATGTTTCATGGCACCCCAGCACCACTGGACAGAATATAATTGAAGTCCTCATTTTACAGCCCTGAAGTTGAGCCCTGGTAAGGCCTAGACTTCTTCAGCACTGGTTCCTGCAGGATCCACACTCCCTGGGACTCAGGTTTGAGGCCTGCCAGGAGCTTTCCTTGATGCTGTGTTCTGTGAGATGTGGGCTGTTTTGTGAAAGTCCAGTGTAAACTGCAAACCTATCCTCCACACCTCCTAGCTTATGAAAGCCAATGTGTGCCTTGAGTTCAGAATTCTTTCCTAGAGAAGACCACAGGAGCAGCAGAAACCAGAAGGGCCATGCGCAGTTCTGTGCAAACAAACTCCCCAAGAATGAGCTGCATTTCCTGATGGTGTTTCCACCCACCAAGCATCAGGAGGCACTTGATATTGTGGGGCCTGCAGGTGGCCAAGTGAAGACAGTAGCTTGGTCACTGCTGGGACCCAGCTTTTACCAAGTGTCAGGCCTAGGACAAATACTAGGATCAAACCACCAGTTTCTGCAAAACCTTATGACTGCTCAGTTCCCACCTCACCCCCTTTAAAGGTATGACTGCCATTTTACCACAGGCTAGGTGGGTTCCAAGCATTTGAATTAGGTACTACTGCTCCCCATCAATTCTGGGGTCGGGGGAGCCCCAGCCACTTGCAATTTCAGATCAGGATAGGATTTAGTAAGAAGTATAAGAAGTCCATGTTTTTCTGATGCTTCTGTCTGTACCCTATGTACTTAATAATGTTTATAAACAAATATCTCAAAAAGAGGAAGGAGGACTTTCAGGAAAATTGTAGATGTGTTAAATTGAAAGTCTGATGTTTATTCACTAACAGAGCTGGTCATCTACACCACACACTGTCCTTGACCTTGGCATCAACCTAAGGACATTTAAAATTTCTGTGTAAATGTGTACCTGTATCTTCTGGGTTCCAAAATTAGTATCTGAGTTATGTAATTGTTTTTCTGATAGTCAGTTGTGAATTTCACCCCACAGATCTTTTAAGGAGAAGCTTTCAGGGCTTAAAAACTCAACCTTAACATACACCTACCATGAGGACACTATCTTTTGCTTAGACATTTAAGTGAGTCAAATAAAGTACTTCATTTAATTTAAACAATTAAATTTAGGATCATGAAACAGAAGATCTGGGAGTGGGGGGACAAGCTAAAGGGAAGATGCATATATTAAAAAAAGACTATCATCACGTGTAAGATATTTTTATTCAAAAATATCAAGTGAGATACCAAATCTGCAAATTAATTGAAAATGTCTGCAAATTAATTCAAATTAATTGAAAAGGATACATATCTCTAACTTTTGGAAAGAAACCCTAAGCAGAAGTTGAAGAAGCCTAGGGATGACATTGTCATTTTAGTGAAGACTTAAGCACTTGAGAAATGCCTGAATAAATTCTAGACCAAGAGTATAAAATTTCAGTTACTGTAAACAGATGATCAGAGACTCACGCACTTAAATCATCTTAGAAAGAAAAGAATCTTAGAAAAAATATTCAGAAACAAGTATCTACAGGAATTTCTCAGCAACCACTTCCCAAATTGACTAATCTCCCTGGCTGGCCACAAATCATCCCCTAGATACAACTTAAGTCTTCACCCTAGAGGAAGCTCACTCTTAATTATGCTAATCAGAAACCAAGTATAGTTGATTACTCTTCTCTGCATAATAAATCCATTTATATAATTTTAAATATTAAATTATTCAGTCTTGAATCCTCCAGTCTCAGTATCCTCATTTCTTTATCATGACTTCTGGGATTGTATACAACACATAATAGACTCACCCATTGCTGGTCTGCACTCTGAACTCTCCACAATCTCCACCTTCTCTCTGGGGTTCACAACCCCATTAGCAGCGGAGTCTTATATTATCACAATCTCTACAAGAGACTGAGCTCTAAATTCCAGAAGTTTCTTGTGCACCAAGCAAAAGGTGAAATGCTACAATTTTATCAATCACAATAAAAATTGAATTAAGAATTCAAAATGTTTGAGTGTCTTTTTTTAAAACCTAGCTATAAAATTCAAGGCAATTCACCATTATTGAATATTTTAGGTTTATCTCCATTTTGATCACAATATCCATATACTATTGTCAACAGTTTTTTCTAACTCATTAGTAGGGAATGAAAATCTTCAAGTGTAAACATTCGGGTTATGGCTTGCACTGCAGAAAATAATGGTGGAAAGGAGAGTAGGTAAAAAATAGTTTCAGGCCATTTTTTTTTCATTTAAAAGAAGTGTTGATCCTAAGTTCTCAGCAATTGGATGACATGCAGAATTTTAACTTATTGAAATTTTTATTAGTCACAAATTTTATTTCGAAAGGCAAAATATGTTGACCAAAACTTCAAAACAATTAAAGTATCAAGTAACTTGCATGAAGCTTTTTAAACCTGCAGAAAGTATTTAAAACACCAAACATGTTTCTAGTCCACCAATGCCACCCTCACGCCAGGAGAGTCCAGGGCTCTGAGTCTCTGCGTGTTCCTTCTGGGTTAGAATGCCAACAGCACGGAAAACAAAGATTTCAAGATAACATTTGCCTCTCGCCCGATTTTCAGCATGACTAATAAAAATAAGCTCACGAAAACCCAGCCAGGCACTCATTTTCTCTTACAGTGTTTCTCGAATTACAAAACAGCTTTGAAAGTTTGGCCTGACCAAACAGGGTGCTAGAGAGACCTGCGAGGCAGTCATAAAAGTCTCACTTGAATTCCTAGAAAGCATGCTCCTGGCTCTGGAAAGCAGCACTTGCTGGGAGACGCGGCTTGAACTTTCCACTTGGTTCCCTGGCACCTTCAAATGGGAAAGTAGAGGATGTTCCTTTCCGTACCCAAAATGCGTTAACGGTTCTCTCTCTACACGGTGGAAAGTAAAACATCTCGAAAGCAGGAGATGTCCCCGTGCAAATGCATAAAAATGAAAAACCTGGTGTTTAGGATCCTCAAGGCCCCTCCTGTCCCAAAACCCGTATAGCTAACAGAAAACAAGAAATCGATAGAACGCACTTTAAGCTTACGAAGTGCACTTTCGCAAAGAGGTGGGGTCGAGAAATACAATAAAAAATCTAGATTCCTTTCTAGAGCCAAAATAAAATAAAAAATCACCATGAATGAGCCACAGGGACAAAACAGCCCCTTCCCATAGCTCAAACCCTCCAGTTAGCTCACCCTTTCCGAATTCCTTTTTCTTCCCCCAAATCACCTTCAATATCCTTTCCATACACACACGTCAGGCTCCTCATCGCCGAGTCTAACTCCATACTGAAAACCACCCAGACTGCGGTGACACCCAGGAAGATGTCGCCCTACCTTGCGACCCCCGTGCCCTCCCTCACCAACCTTCTCTGGGCACTGTGCCTCGAAGCGCCCGACGAAGCGGTGTACTAGGCGCTCCCTGGCGCGCGGCGCTGCAATCCCGGATGCATGTGTCACATTTTACTCTCTGGCAGCAGCTCGGGCGCGCGCGCCATGCGCTCCCACACTCACAGGGACACTCCTGGGGCTGGAGACCCTGGACCGAGGGCGTCCGACGAGCGCCTCAGAACTTGAGGGCTGCGGACGCCAATGGGGCTGCTAAGATTCTCCTGTTCAAGGCCGCCCCCTCCTGTGCTACGTCTGGGGCCCGGAGCAACCCGCGCTGGTGTCTCGAGCGGTGTGTAGGATCACCTTCTAGGGGCAAGAGCTGCTTGGAGCCTAGCTGCAGCCGCTGGGGTGCGGTTTGGAGCGGCCTCTGGGCGGATTCCGGGCTGCAATCCGCACCGCACCGCGATCCTCATTGTTCCCAGCAGCGGGCGGATAGTGCGAGCGGCGAAAGGAACAACGGCCCTGAGCGGAGGGGCTAGGCAGAGAGGCTCTAGATCCCCAAGTAGAGCCTGCGCCGCGCATGCATCGCCCTGCCTGGAGCTCCTCGCGTCCCCTCCGCCCAGCGCGGGCCCCCTCTCGCTCCGCCATCACCTCCATCCTCACCCCACTGTGCCTGGGTTCATCTAGCCGGCGAGCTCCCTGCATCAGGAAGTTGCGCTCTCCGCTGTCCGCTCTCCAGGCCCCGGGTCCCGCTTGCCTGCAGCTGGCCAGCGCAGGCAGGGTGCACGGCTAGGCGCTCCCCGGCGGCGCTCTGAGCCCTGCCTCTGGCAAAGAGTGATTGCAGACTTAGGCTGCGTGGGGCTGCGTTGCTGATTATAAAGGCATGCCTCTCCCAGCCGCTTCCGGCAGCCCTCCCTGGTTTCCCCAAAGGTTACCTGCACGGGCTCCGCCTGGCACCGCGCCTAGCACCCAGCGGGCGCTCGGGTCTCAGAGGCGGCAGGGATGCAGAAATATAAATGGTGACGAGGAGGGCAGTCTGGACCCCTGGACTCCTGGCCCCGCGAAAGTGAGTCTTTGTGTACCTCATTCAACACACTCTTCTGCAGCGCCCCAGACGAAGCTACCTGTGCGCGAGGCAGCGCGCGCGAGCCAGACGGGTGTACTCAGCATCCTCCCAGGCCCGCTGGTTCTCTTTGTTCCTCCAGCTCCGCAGGCTCCGCGCCGCCGCTTGGCCTTCGCTCCTGGGAGCTTCTACGAGGCTGCAGATGGTCGGGGTTGGACTTCGGAGGGGCTATCTTCCATTTGGGGGAGGCCTTTCGCCGAACCCAGTGAAAAAAGTCCACAGAGGCCCCCACCTGCCCGTCCCTAGCTCCAGAGAAACGGGAAAATTCTCGGAATGGTGCTGCGGGAGGAGGCTGCTCTCCAGTAGCGTGGAAAGAACCAGCTGCGGGAGTATAGCTGGAGCTGGCGGTAGTGGCCGCCAGGAGCCGCATATGGGGTTTCTGTCTGCTAGAGTGAATGTCCATTTGCCAATGTGGCTCTCTCTTGCTCTTCCCAGGCGGCCACAGCTGGCCCTGGGCCCGAGACCATGCTGCCCTTTTGTTTGCTGATAAACACACTCCTTTTAAATTCAACGTGCGCTAAGGTGGCAGTGGGGTGGGACCTTGCCTCCCTACTGGGTGGTCCTTAGGAACACAGAGACCTAAGGTGGAGGAGGAGCCCCCAGGTGGATCAAGGTTGAGTAGTGCCCATCTTAGAGGGAAAAGAAGTCACCTGCCTCCAGTCTCCAGCCTCAGTCATTCCAGGGTCTAAAATTTTGGAGATACAAACTGTTCACTAAATCTATATTTTAAAATTCGAATTTAAGTTCATTTAAGTAATTGAGGCTTTTAAGAAAAAAAAAAACACAACAATTAACTGGATACTTGATTCATTAGATATCTGAGTGCCCACTATGTGCTGGGGACTCTGGCTTCAACAGTAAATATGTGAAGGGATTCAGAACAGGCCTCTCCAAGACAGACCACTTGGTATGTGTATTATTTTGAGTTGAAGGCAATGGAGACCCTGTGGGCTCATGAGAAAATTACTTGCTCCCTTAAAGAATTTAAATTAGAGGCCTTGCTCATAGTAAGAGCTATCACCAGAAATAACTTCTTATGGCCTATCCACAGGGCAGGGTAAAATACTAATTACTGAACATCTGCTCTTCTTTTCACCCTGCAATCAACCTTCTACCCCTCTAAAGCCCCAAAGTGAAGAGGTAAGGACCTCATCCTCAAGTTAGAATGCCATATATATCTCATTTTCTCTTTCTGTCTGAGATCTATGATTCTCTCATGTATGTGGGTTCCCATACTACATATGTAATTAAATGTGGTTCTTTTCTCTTGTTAATCTGTTTTATTTAGATTTAATTACTAAACCGATATCAGAGGGGTTCATCTAAAACTTACTTGGCAAAATTCACTGTACTCAATTACATATGGGCTAGAAACACTTACTCTGTTTCCCCAATTCTGTTAACTGCTTCTGACACCTGGAATTCTGCAGAACTGCATGAAGGGACAATGTGTCATACCTGTTTAAAAAAAAAAAACTGTACTTCAGAAATATGAAATATGTTCAATTGCTAAAAGTACAAAAAGTTTCTAAAGAAGTGTCCCAGGGCTAGAGGGGTTAGGAGAAGGAAGCTGTCACTGTAAGAATGTTCAAACCTCTAAGAATTTTTTATGAGTTTATTTGAGTCAAACTGACGACAATTGCCAGCAAGCAAAATCTCAATGCATTAAGAAAATGCTCTGGAGAATGTCAGTTTTGCACCTTATTTTATACATTAGAATCCAAGGAGAAGGCATAAGAGGGGTTACATGAAATGTATTTGTGGTAAATTAGGGAGGTGGGAGAAAGCAAGCAGGGAAATCTCTGAGACTGGATAAAAAGTAAAACGAATCGACACATACTTTTACACTGGTGGGTATAGGATAGTCAACAACAGGTACAGCACATAGAGATGGTACTCGGGAACAAGATAACAATGAGGGGCCCTGTGGTCTCTGCTCTGGTGGGAGGCTGTGCCCTGAGGAGTCTGGAAAAAGGGGATTACTCTGACATTCCAAAAGCATGTTGCCGGAGATGCAAAAAGACAACAGGCAGGCTCAGGTAAGGTAAGACTGACCTTTGTCAAGGAAGATAGAGGCCTAGGACATGTCTCCCTGCCATGACTCTTGTTTAGTTAAGAAGTTTCAATTTCACACCATCCTATGCAGTTTCTTTAGGTCTCTGAGTTTGTAAGGCTACCATACCCCTGAGTTTGTCAGGTTTAGTATGTAGTCCCTTTTTCCTCCACAAAAATATACAGAAAATTTACTCCCATGGTAGCTGAGGGGCCCTGAGCAGGTTGCAAACAAAATTGGCTTTGTTTTTCTCCTGTATAATGCATATAACACTACCTACAGTTAGAGTTTGTCTTAAGAAGTAGAGTTCACATGTGAAAAGCCTCTGCCCTAGTGCCTGGAATGTGACACTTAATAAATTGTAGTAATTAATAAATAATAGTAGTTATTATTTAAACACTTAACTGTGAAATAAAAATAATTTTAGACATTTATTATAGTATATTTGTATTTTATACACTTTCTGTTCCTTTTGTATAAATGCTGCAAAAGTTGATGTCTTGACAACCTTAAAACATTTTAATAGGAAATTAAATGAATGGCCAAATAACAATTAACTATGCTTGTAAAAAAATTACCACCTGAAGGTAAATATGAAAAGCATTGCTGTAAGATTTTAAGTGGATTGAGTTTATTATTTGTTACCCCAACCATAAGTGATATGGTTGGGGTAACAAATAAAGTGGGGCTAAACTGACTTAATCTTTTGCTTCCTAAAAAAATTAGAGAGCCAGTTGACATGCATAAAGCTATCACCTGATTATTGTTTCTGTCAAAGTGTAATGATAAGTAAAATATTTGACATCCTTTACTTTAAGTGCTTTGAGGCAATCCAAATAGGAGCATGTTATTTACTTTTTTTATTAGATTTGTGAAATCTTCCTGGGCTCTTCTGGCACTTCCCTTAAACAAAACAAAACAAAACAAAATAAAAAACATAACAAAACAAAACAAAACAGAATAAGCATTTCTACAAATAGAAAACACCAAAATGTAGTTGCAGTTATCTGTTTGTTCATAATAACATGAACTTTCTTTTCTGTTTTTAAACTTGGGGTTCTTCCCTGTCCTTTCTCATGTTCACTGTTGACCAGTGGACTATGTTTCACAGGGAACATTCTTTCCATTTTCAGGAATTCATCATTGGTAAACAGTCAACAAAAACCTCAGTAAGTCTTCCAGCTGAAAAGTATTTGGGTTTGGATAGGGAATGAAGAGAAAACACTTTCTAACTGTACCATGGTTAAATCTGGGGTATTTGTTTTCACTTAACTACTGTTCATAGAAAATATTTCCCTACTCTTTATTATGCCTTTCTGCTCTCATAATAAATCCATAGTTTATTTTACTGATGGGGATACTAAGGCCAACAGATATACAGGATCTCACAGAAGTAACACCTACTTTAATGTGGTTGGTAGGGTAATAATATGGATATAATAATTTATAGTATTAATTTGAAAATTTCACCTAAAATGTCATATAGTGAGCTTGAGTGTGATATTGTTATGTTACAGAATTGCATGCTTATGATTTTGTAATCAAAGATTTTGTAATAAAAAGGGGGTATTTTTTTTTTTTTTGGCCAGGCTCTGTCTTTAGCACCATATTCTCTATGCATAATGTGTTCTGGTGCTATTTACCTAAGATTGCCATTGTGTAAATGAAATTAGCACCTCCTGGAAGGAAATAACTTATAGATGTGTTTTCCTAATTAATCAGCAAAACATATTTGTATAAGGTCAGTGCAAAAAATGAATCTCCAATACTCCTTTATGTGGAACTCATTATACAATGCTAACATTAGGAAGAAATGTGTGTTTCCTGGTTAACCCATAGATATTTTTAAAAATTTGTGGGTGGACTCTGTCCAGCAGAGCTCTCCCAGCCACTGTGGATGAGAATAAATCTACCAAGACATGATTTCCTTGGGGAAGAAAGGTGGCTAATCTCTCAGAGGAGAAGGGCCTCAAGCCTCTTTCTCAATGACCTTTTATTGAGTTTAGTTTGCAGAGATATACATAGCGTGCATGTAAAACTCATCAATCAATGTCAAAGAGTAATGATCAAGGAAAGGAGATAAGGTTAACAGTTAATATTTCTGGGATCACGGGAGTCCTTTTGAGTCAGGGTCTGGTAGATAGGGTGATGCCAATTGGTCATAAAACCTGGGGAAACAAACTTATTTTGTGTTTGGACCCCTAACATTTAAATTGAGGTCATTCTTAACAAAGCAGGTTTCACAGGATTTTATGCATTCTTTCTCAGGTCTGATTGCTCCCAGCAACTGTTGTCCTAGCACAGGGCTGCATCACCCTTCAGCATTGTTTCAGGCCTGAATCAGGTGGGGGAAGCAAGGCAGCCAAGAGATTAGGAGACTTTTTATGGATAGAATGAGGACTCAGGCTATGGCAAAGCCAAGGGGTGAAGGTCTTTTGCCCCTTCTCTATAATCCCCTAAATCCTTCCCTGATGGCCCACTCACAACTGTGTCTGTCTTAGGTTGTTCCTTCCTTGAAGAATCTTACCCATCATTGACTACCCAGTCATCCTCCAGGGGCCAAGCAGGGTGAAGTAAAGGGGGCAGAGGCTATACTGCCAGGAGGATAAGTTTTGTCTCCTTAGTGGATTATGGTCCCAAGGTCTCCTAGCCATGGGGACTTTTTGCCTACTGGCAAGGTTACAGCTTCTAAAACCAGGCAGGATGGTTCTCGACAAGAATTAATCCATTTAGTTTTTTAAATGTTAATAAGGAAACAGATCATTATTGAGAAGCAACAACCTCAGCTATTTGGAATTCTAGGTCAGGACCTCCCCACCTCCCTTTTTTCCTTTAATATTTCCAAGTGGAGAGAAGAAATGGTTTTAGCATCAAATACAAGAAAGAATCCATTTTAGCATCAAATACAGAAGAGAGGACACAGATGTGATCAATTGCCCCTTAGCTTGCTGAGATCCACAGTCTTGTACCTCATCCCTGGGCCCCTCGGTGAGACAAAGCTATCTCAGGGAATGGTCGGGGGATCACAGCCTGACCTCTAGATTGGCAACCAGGACAAAAACATGTCAGGGTGTGAAAGAAAATTTCCTTTTCTCAACTCTTCCATGTAGTCCATAATCTAATGTTAAGGATAAGACTGAAGTCAAGGAGATCTAGGATTTAGTTCTGACCTTGTTCCGCTAGTGAATTTATACATGAAATAAATCCATTTTATACTTAGTTCTAAAAATCTGAGCTCACATCACAAGCTTACAGTCACAAGGGCACAGCACTTCACAGTTTATGTAAAGGCTTTGCTGTCTGCTATCTCATTAGATTTTCCCCAACTCTGAATCATGAAGTGAGGTTTGAGGGGATTAACACCATATAGAGGTGGTCCTGCAATTTTTTAATTGTGTGGTATTAATAATAATAATACCTAACGCCAATATTTTATTGCCTAAGTTCTAAATCCTCTATAATAAGTATTAACTCAATCCTTATAACAAGGTTTGTTATAAGATTCAGACTCACAGAAGAATTGGAAAAATAATTCCTTCCTCCAAATTCCGCAAATATTGATGGTACTGTGTTTGCTTTATCATTCCTTTACCCTCTGTTTATGATTTTTCCTGAATTGTTGGACTGCATATGTCATGCCCTTTCTCCCCTAAAAAATTCATTGTATTTTCCTAAGAACAGGGACATTCTCTTCCATAACCAAAATACAACTATCATGATTAGGAAAACAACATTGATTATACTAGTATCTAAAATCTCAGCCTTAAATTTCACCAGTTGTTCCATTAATGGCCATTACAGAAGATGATAATAAATAATAAGGCCTCAAATCCAGTCCCAGATCATCTGTTATATTTAGTTGTCATATTTCTTTAGTCTCTTTAATCTGGAACTAAAGAGGGTTTCTGTAACCTTAACATTGTTGATTCGTTCAGACTATTTATTTTGCTAATTGCCCAGTTTGGATTTGTCTGTTGTTTCCTCATGCTTAAATTCAGATAAGGTTCCGGTTATGCTGTTTTTCTTTTTTCCTTTAGCCAGGAATACCACAGCTGTATGTCCTTCTCAGAATATCACTTCAAAATAATACATTATGTTTATTTTCTTTCAGTACTGGTAAACTTTTATTACTTCGTTAAGGTGGTGTTTGCCAGTTGCTCCACAAAGGAAGTTAGTATTCCTTCCTTTATAATGAAATAGTAAGTTGTGTGGAGATACTTGGAAGCCATGTAAATACTCTGTTTCTCCTCAAACTTTACTCCCTAGTTTAAGCCTCCATTCATGGCTCTCATCATAGTGATTTTCTAGTCCCATTATTCCTTCACACTTAGTGGTTGGCCTTTTGTCATAAAAAGGGCCTTTTCCTTTTCTCCATTTATTGATTTTATAACAAGATCTTTATGGAAGTGTTTTTGTTGCCCTTTTTCTAAAGAAGAAGAAACTGTAGAGTCACAGAAAAAGGAAGTAAATTGTCCTGGATTACACATCTAGTAATTGTAAATAAGTTGGGCAAGAAAATAATTCAGAATCTGTTTCTTTATCTGTAAAATGAGAGCAATGATCCATGTCACAGGGGTCTTCACAGGCTTAAATGAGAGAGTGAATTCAAGGTGCTTACTCCAATTGAACATACAGTAATGTGCCGAATAAAGATGTTTCAGTGAATGACAGACCTCATGTATGATAGTGGTCCCAGACATTACAGTGGAGCTGAAACCTAGTGACATTGTAGTTGTCATAGTGCAAGACATTACCCATGTGTCTGTATTGATGCTGGTGTAAACTAACCAACTGTGCTGTCAGTTGTATAAAAGTATAGGACATACACTTATGTACAGTACATAATACTTGACAATAATAAATGACTATATTACTGGTTTATGTGTTTACTATACTATACTTTTATCATTATTTTGGAGTATAGTTTTTCTACTCATAAAAAATGTTTGCTGTAAAGCAGTATACTGAAAGCAGCCTCATACATCTCATGTTTACTGCCTGACATGATTGTATTATTTTATCTGGTGCTTGATTTAATCTCATGTTATTTTGTTCAGTATCACACTGTATAGGTCTATAGCTGATAAAAAATAGGCTATACCATGTATCCTAAATGTGCAGTAGGCTATTCCATGTAAGTCTGTGTATGTTCAGTCTGTTAGGTTCTTTCAATGACAAAATCACTTAAGGGCTCATTTTGCAGATAGCTTCTTATTGTTAAGTGGCACGTAACTATAGTATTTGTTCAACAAATAATGCCTATTATTTAAAAAATGAGTATGCCTATTTGTACATAAGAAAATACACTTATATAGGGTAAGAGAGGTCATAAGGCTATTTATTACTGAGGATCACTATGACCCTGAATTCATTCCTTCATCAATTATTTGTTGAGTGTCAGCTATCTGTGAGGTTCAGTTGAGTGTCAGCTATCTGTGAGGTTCTAGGATCTAAAGATATAGAAGTCAGTGAGAGAACAGGTCCTTGCTCCTACCACTTTTTGTTTTTCCCAGGTAAGACTGAATATATAAATCAACAGCAAAACCAGATCACATATGACAATAAAATTTTGACCCACAATCTGCAGCAAGCAGAACAGGAAGCCAAACCACAGTCTATGTACAATTGGCCCCACTTCCAACCTGAAACCATACATACAAATTCAAATATATTCCCTGACCAACCACAAAGTTTGCACCATTCCAGTTAGCCCATGGATATGGGATGAATTATGACCCTAAAATTCATATGTTGAAGATCTAACACCCCCACCTGAGAATATGACTATTTAGATTTAGAAATTTTCAAGAGGTGATTAAGTTAAAATGAAATCATTAGAGTGGGCCCTAACACAACATGACTGGTGTCCCTAGAAGAAGTTGAGATTAGGCCACAGGGAGAGAGCAGAAATACTCTCACAGAGAAAAGAGCATGAGGACACAGCCAGAAGACGGCCATCTGCAAACCAAACCTCATCCTCAAAAGGCACCAACTCTGCCAACACTTTGATCTTAGACTTCCAGGTTCCAGAACTCAATATGTAGTATGTTGTTATGGCAGCCCCAGCAAACACATACACCCACCTACCTGTAGCTTCCCCAGGCCAGCTTGTCTCTAATGAGGACACACCTAAAACCTTCCCCTTTATATTCTACAAAGTTTTCCCACTCCTCTGCTTGCTTTTGAGTCTCTGCCAAGTGCAAGTTGTCAAGCGCAAGTGATGGTGGCTGACTCCCTTGCTATAGCTAAATCTGAATAAATAGCTTTTTTGTGTTCTCATTTGGATGGTCTGTGTTTATTTCCATGTACAGAGAGGGAAGACCAATCAGAAAGTTACCAGAAGGACACCCAATTCGATCCCCAATCCTTGGGAAGATTTAACATGAACTGAAGACTAGTAAAGACATTTCATTTTTAAAAAAAGTTCTATAAGAACAAACAGCCCTTTTGTGATGTTTCTTTGATTATTTTCAAAGACCTGTTTTGAAAAAGCTTGCAATAAAATTAATTAAAATGTACCTCAAATGCTGGGTAATTTCCCCATTGATTAGTCCTTCAATGTGTTACACATCTCTCACAAAACCCTAATTATTTTGAAGTGAAGCAGCCTGTAGCACACATAGTTACAATGGAGTTTAAAACAACCAGGCTATTTCAGAAGTCTAAATCCTATAGCAGTTTAATTTGTTTTCAGTCAGTGATAGAAATGGTAGAAAATAACTTTAGTTATATAAACAAATGGATACTAATGGCACAAATTTAAGTGACATCAGAAGCATGAACAAAAAGTGAAAACTTCGGACCAAGTTTATTTTTTTTAATAAATCCCTACACATTCCTGTTTTAAAAGAAGCACTAAGTTGTGGGGGGGAGCTCCACCCTCAGCGCCCCCCCCCCCCCGCCCCATGGATAAGAATAAGTCTACCAAGACACGATCTGCTTGGGGAGGAAAGGTGGTTGATCTCTCAAAGGAGAAAGGCCAAGAGCCTTTTCCTCAATGGGCTTTTATTAGGTTCATTTTACATAGGAATACAGGTAAAGCTCATTAATCATTGTCAGGCAGTAAGGATCAAACAATAGATAGCATACAAAGAACTAGGAGGGCCTATTCTGAGTCAGGGTCTGTTAGCTAAAGGGCCACAAAACTTTGGGAAACAAACTCATTTCCTGCTCGGACCCTTATCATTTAATTGAGAGCATTCTTAGCAAAGTAGGTTTCACAGGATTTTATGTATTCTTTCTTAGGCCTGATCACCCAGGGAACCTGCCCTATCCAGCACAGAGCTGCACCGCCCTCTGTCATTGTTTCAGGCTTAAGTCAGGCACAGTAAGTAAGGCAGCCAAGAGGTTAGGAGACTCCTCGCAGACAGAATGAGGACTCAGGCTATGTCAGGATAGCTGAGAGGCAAGGGCCCATTACCCCCTTTTGATGTAGCCCCCCAAGTCCTTCCATGGGGCCTCCTCATGATCATGCCTGTGTTAGGTCATTCCCCCTGTGGGGAATCTTACCTATCATTGGCTAACCAGTCAAACACTGGGGGCTAGTTATGGTTGAAGTAAAAGGAATAGAAGCAGCACTCCTGCGAGGGAGATAGCTTTGTCTCCCTAGTGGCTTAGGGTCCCAAGGTCGTTCACTCAGCCTTAGCCACGGGGGTGTTACAGCTCCTGAAACAGGCAGGGTGGTTCCCAACACTAAGTTATGTGATATTTCTCATGTTCAGTTCAAGTTATTTTCCCCAATAAGTACACATATTTCTAGGTCTCATCTCATGCAGTTTAAAATTAACACATGTGTCAGAAGAAAATTCTTACATGATGGGGATTGATGATAAGTTATATATGAAATAGCACAACTTAGATAGCCATAAATTTCTTTTTTAAAATATATTTTATGGATTATGCTATTACAGTTGTCCCATTTCTCCCCCATCATTCCCCTCCACCCTGCACACCCCCTCCCACCCACATTCCCCCCTTTAGTTCATGTCCATGTGTCATAAGTTCTTTAGCTTCTACATTTCCCACACTGTTCTTGCCCTCCCCCTGTCTATTTTCTACCCACTATCTATGCTACTCATTATGTGTACCTTTTTCCCCTCTCTCCTCCTCCCACACCCCTGTTGCTAACCCTCCATATGATCTCCATTTCTGTGGTTCTGTTCCTGTTCTAGCTGTTTGCTTAGTTTGCTTTTGTTTTAGGTGTGGTTGTTAATAGCTGTGAGTTTGCTGTATTTTCACTGTCATATTTTTTATCATCTTTTTCTTAGATAAGTCCATTTAACATTTCATATAATAAGGACTTGGTGATGATGAACTCCTTGAACTTGACCTTATCTGAGAAGCGCTTTATCTGTCCTTCCATTCTAAATGACAGCTTTGCTGTATAGAGCAATTTTGGACGTAGGTCCCTGCCTTTCAAGACTTCAAATACTTCTTTCCAGCCCCTTCTTGCCTGTAAGGTTTCTTTTGAGCAATCAGCTGATAGTCTGATGGGAACTCCTTTGTAGGTGACTATCCCTTTATCCCTTGCTGCTTCTAGAATTCTCTCCTTCATTTTAATCTTGGGTACTGTAATTCTGATGTGCCTTGGTATGTTCCTCCTTGGGTCCAACTTCTTTGGGACTCTCTGAGCTTCCTGGATTTCCTGGAAGTCTATTTCCTTTGCCAGATTGGGGAAGTTCTCCTTTATTATTTGTTCAAATAACTTTTCCACTTGTTGCTCTTCTTCTTCCCCTTCTGGTACCCCTCTAATTCGGATGTTGGGACATTTAAAGATGTCCTGGAGGTTCCTAAGCTTCTCCTCATTTTTCTGAATTCTTGTTTCTTCCTTGTTTTCTGTTTGGTTGTTTGTTTCTTCCTCTGGTCCACTCCATTGATTTGAGTCCCAGTTTTCCTCCCATGTCTATTGGTTCCCCATGCGTCTTCCTTCATTTCACGTATTGTAGCCTGCATTTTTTCATCTAATTTGTGAGCAAAATTAACCAATTCTGTGAGCATCCTGATCACCAGGGCTTTGAGCTGTGCATCTGATAGGTTGGCTATCTCTTTGTTGCTTAGAGGAATTGGCTCTAGGGATTTGATTTGTTCTCTGGTTTGAGTCTTTTTTTTTTTTTTTTTTTTTTTTTTTTTTTTTTTGGTCTGGTTGTGGCTTTTATGTAGTGAGGGGCAGAGCCTTAGGTGTTTCCCAGAGTGGGGCAGCCCAGTTGCTGGGTAGTGATGCTGTATGTGGGGGTGGGGTCCAAGAGGGAGCAATGGTGCTTGCTCCGCTCTCTCACAGATTCCAGTCCCTTTTGCAGCTTCCCCATTGCCTGGATTATCTGTGCGTAAACATGGGACCACCTGGTTAGCCAGCCACCTTGTGCGGCCTCACTGGGTCTGCACAGTTGCCACCCCATGCCCGGGGTCCACGAGCTGTCGCCTGTGCACCTGGGAACTGCCAGTCACTGCTGCCTGCATTCCTGGGTCTGCTCCTCCACTTTTTCCTGCTGGGACTCCACCCCTCTTACCGGTCTGGATAAATGGTTGTTGGACTTCCGTACAGTTCAATTTTCTATCAGTTGTGGTTGTTTTCTTGTTTCTAAATATTTGTTGTCCTTAATTTTGGTTGTGAGAGGAGGCACAATGTATCCACCTATGCCTCCATCTTGGCTGGTCAACAAAAACTAAAAAGAATTGCCAAAGTAAGCTGTATTAAATTACATGAAAGAAATAATTTTTAAAATTTTGAGTAATTTGACTAAGTGGAGCCCATTATCCTGTGATGTGTAAAAACATTACAGGGACAGAAGTGAAAGCTTTTGCCCTTTAAGTTTAGGTGTAACTTACAGTGGCGACATTGATGAGATATAGGAATAATTTGTTTTCTTGGAAAGGTTAGCACTTTAAATTTTTTACCTTATTTTTCTTTCTAGTTTAGATTGGTTGTGGAAGATGCATCTATCCATTAAGTCATTAAGAACTGATAAAAGGAAAAATATATACCCATTACTTTTTTTGAGCAGAATAATATTCACTTGGGTACACTCTTGAAGGAAGAATTTACACATGTCAGCATGGACTGTCCTCACACTGAAAGGTGAATTCTGCAGACATCCTCTTGAATAAGAGAGTGGCACACAGCTAAGTAAGGGCCAGGGCCCTGGGGGTCCTCAAGATAGTCTTTAAAAAGTACCTGAATCCAAACCAATTTAGTAATAATATTAGGTAATATTTTCCCTTTTCACTCCCACTCTCCCTTGAATGTACAGTGGCATTTTCTACAGGCTTTGTGACATGTGATATTACAACAGATTCATTGTAGCAGCAGCTACGAGAATGCACCTGCATTTCAAAACAGACGTTAAAGCAGTTGGCAAAACTATGAGGCAATGTGGTTCTCATTTCTAGATATTTTTGCTCTGTTTTGAAAATATGGTTATTTTTTCACAAAATAAGTGACTTATGTTAACATGTAATAGCTTATTATTTTTTAAATTAAATATTTAAAATTGTTTTAATTTTAGTGAATATGCATAGATATAGCCCACATAAATAAAATATGGTAAATATGCATAGGTATAACTCACATAAATAAAAGCTCATTGGGGTTCTCAATAGTTTGTGAGTGGAAAAGAATGCTAAGATAAAAAATTTGAGAATGGTAGCAGGTTAAAGAACATTTGACTTAGAAAAATGCTCTAACTATGTGTGGTGAAGTTCCCTGTTCAGTTGACAATAGCTGAGCTCCATCAGTCTGGGTTTTGTTTAAACTCGGTAAAAAATTGCCAAGAACTCTTGTCCTTGCCCTCCAGGGCTTGTGTGACCTGGCTATCCTGCTGTGTTCCTCCTCCTCACACCAGTACTTCCCCTCATTCCAGGCCTTAGAGCCTTCCCATCCCAGGGTCATTGCTCTTGTTTTTCATCCCGGTAGCCACCCTCTGCCTCCTGCAGCTCACTTCTTCTCATCCTTCACATTCAACTTAAATCTCATTTTCTCAAGAAAACCTACTGCTTCCCATGCATGTTACGTCCTTTTTAAATATAACTATATGGCACATAGTGCTTTTCTTTTGTTGCACTTAACAAAACTGTAATGACAATGTATTCAACAATGTATTGAGGGTCAGGACCTGTTTTGTGTGCCAGGACCTGTTCTAGGTGCTGGAAATACCAGGAACATACAATAAAAAAAAACTTAGGCCTCATGGGGCTTACATTCTAGAGGTGAAGGTGGGGAGAGTGACAATAAGCAAATAAATACATAAATTATATAGTATGCTAGGTGATAACAAGAGCGATGGGGAAAAGTAAAACGGGAGGCAGAGAATGCTGACTACGAGAATTGCTATTGGCGTGTTGCTATTTTTAAAATGCTGATCAGGGAAAGCCTCACTGAGAAGGTAATAAAGCCAAGTTCAACTGGAGCAGACCTCAGGACAGTAGAAGGTGGGAGAGTAAATAGCAAGGATTGTCAATGTCATTCATTTGTTAAACAGTATAAGAAAGTCTGTACTTTTCCAGTATAATGATACACTTTCTGTGGCATCTCTTTCCCTTGCTTGAATCAATCAATGCAAAGTTGTCATTTTCCGTGTTCAGTGTTCTATAAATCATTGTTAGGTCAATCCCCAATGAGCATGCTAGCTCTGTCTCCACTTCACCCCCAAAACATTCTTCAGCCTAGCACAATGTCGCTTTTATCTAACTATGCATTCTCCTTCTTCTAAAAATCTGGGCCCTTTTCCTCAACTCATCCCTTCATGGAGGCTTTCCTCAGGGTTGGGCTCAGAGTCTCTGCATCCATCCTCAGAGCAGGATGATGTCCACCAGCATGAGGTAGTCACTCACCTCTGCCCCAGGTCAGCCCCCATAAGCACCTGCCTCCTGGGCATCAAAATCTCATCATGTTTGCTTTAGTTAGCTTGGGCTGTTATAACACAAATACCATAGACTGGGGGCTTAACAAAAGAAACGTATGTTTCACAGTCCTGGAGCCTTCAAGTCTAAGATTAGCATACTAGAAGATTCAGTTCTTGGTAAAGACTCTCTCACTGGCTTCCAAATAGTGGTCTTCTTGCTGTGTCCTCACATGGTGGAGTAAGGAAGCTCTGGTGAGTCTTCCTCTTCATAGATGGGCCTTAACTAATCCCCTCATGGGGGCTGCACCCTCATGACTTCATCTAAACCTAATTACCTCCACAGGACCCGATTGGCAAACATGATCACACTGGGGATTAGGGGCTTCGATTTATGGATTTTGAGGGGCACAAATGTTCAGTGTATAACAATCATGCCCCTCCCCATAGCCTACTTCTTTCCTAAGAAGCCCTATTTATGATTTTAATGGGCAGTGTTTGTGGTTCTGAAGGAAAATGGATAATAATTGTAACCTTTGTGTTGCCTGGGTACATTTACCAAAGGGCATAGGTTTGACTTGGTAGATCTTGACTTAGAAAGAAAATATGAAAATATGAATGTACAGGTGTAGAACTCTCAGGTTCTAAAGGTAGCAACATTTCAGGCCATCAGGACTCAGCATGGTTTGGCATTGACAGAAAAATGAAACAATGATGCACACCAGCATAGTCTTGCACATTAACTGGAATATGCACTACAATGGAGCTTTATTCTTCTCACCTAACACTACTGAAAATAATTTTAAACTCAAATTTGAATAGAGCTTTGTTAATAGCATTACCTTCTTCTATCTGGTTACCCATGCCAGGAAGCTGGAAATCAAAAAGGCACATACACTATAGAAGACCATTCTGCGTGATGTAGGCCCAGACAGGACCCACACACACAGATAGATTTTCCCTTGGGAAACAGGCCTGCATTGTACCTAGACTGCTATGAGACTTGCTTTTGCTAAAACTCCCTCACCCTGAATTGAGGCAGCAAATATTTACTACATATCTTTAAAGTAACTTCCTAAAATCCATGCTAAACCTTCCAAGGACCAGTGTAATCAGTTCAACCACCTTTCCCCTTGTTCTGCAACATCCTTCTTTTTGAAGTAATTAGCAACATTCTTTCCTTTCTTTTCTTTAAAAGGTAACCACCTAAAGGGAACCTGTGCATAGTAAATGAGGACCATCATGTAATGTGCACAGAAAAGCAATAAAAGCTTGTCAAGGCAAGGGCCAAGGCTTTTTCTCCTCTTGAGAGAGAAACTGAGCTGACCTTTTTCTTCCACAGGACTTGGTAGTCCATGTGAATTTCTCGTATCTCATCCACAATGTTGCGGACCCCATGAGCCGGGGTCTGCATCAATACACACCTGAGTTAATTAAATTCCTTAACTCCTATATTTGCACCAACTCTTATAAATCTTTCTGCTTCTATCACTTTGAGTCAGATTCTTATTATCTCTCATAAATAGTATTATACAGTTTGGTCTTTCTACCTCTAATTTCTCCCCAATTCAAGCCATTCATCATGGATACCATATTGTGTTCCTAAAATAAATAAATACATAGATGGATACATATATACATATGTTCATACATACAGGGTAGGGAAAGAGTAGATTTAGAATTGTGAGTATGTGAAACATAGAGTTTATTATGATTATTTATTATATTATTTTCCATATGAATAAGTGTAAACACTTGTACATACATACATATTGACATATATATTTGTTTATATACTTATTTACAACATACTATATGTTATTGATAAGTAAATGTAAATATATAATGAGTTTATCTCTGTTCATAGATATATCTGCAAATTATATAAACATATCTGTATACAGATTTGCCAGTCTGCCTTCCCCTCTTTCAAACCTTCTTTGGCTCTTTAATGCCTTCAGAATAAAATCTGAACACTTTTAAATTGGTGTTTAAAGTGTTCACCTACTAGTTCAACCTCATTTCCCAGCCTTATTTTCTGAAGAAAAAGAAAACATGAAATTTTTTCCCTATTAGAAAAATAACCAAATTGGCTATATCTTTAAAATTTTTTTAACTTTGCCTTTCTTCTTTTTTAAATTATATTCATAGTTCTCAGACAGCGTGTGAGAGTGCCCAGGATGCCACAGCAAGCTCACTGAGATGCTGTAGAGTATTTTAAGTTTTCAAGGGAAAAACAGTGCACTGGATACCTGTGAAATAATGTAGTTTGATGGTCTCAGCCTTAGACTATGCCACATTATTATTGATTATAGCATATATCTTTGAAATTGTGTTTCTGATAATTGCTGTGATTGAAAGTACCATGTGAAACTCAAAGTGGAGCCAAGGAATGAAGGCAGCAGTGTTCAATCTGATTCCAAGTTTGAGAAGTTGTACAGTGTTCACCAGGCACACACGTTATTAAATGATTTTGGTTATTTAAGAACAAAGTAATAGTATTTTGTTCCTTCAATTTGTTATTTTGTATTTAAAGTAGTTATAGTCAACTCATTATTTGCAACATCTATGTTCTGGAATGTTCCCTCAAATTGTGGATTAGTGATATGGAATCATCGCTCCTAGGGAAAATACTGAATTGGATCTTGCAAGCTCCTGCCTGACACTTATTTTCATCAACTATCTAAGTCACAGTCTTGTTTTAATAGTGTTTCTGTTTAAAGACATCTTACTTAATGTAACTGTTGCTCATTAACACTGAACTCACAGCTGGCAGCATTGCATGTAACACACGCCTGAAGAAAGCTGATCTAACACACGATTTCCTCCTGTGCTCAAGAACACAGACAGCATTTCACTGCCATGCTTGAGGGTATTTGAAACAGTGAAATCACCAGCAAAAAGCACAAATGTGTGAGAAATATGGCACTTCATATAACACGAAAAAGACATTTGTTTACATTATGAAAGTTAAAACAAGAAGTCAGAACGTCCCTTGTTTGACCTCTATTGGAACTGTATTCATCACATAACTCAAAATTTTCAAAACTGTGCATCTGCAAATGACCATGAAAGTGACATGGGTACTGCTTTTAGGGTTATAAACATGTTTTAGCATGCAGAATTTGCAAATTTGGAATCCAAGAATGATGAAGATGGGCTATATTAAGCTGTTAGAACATACATACTTTTAAAGTTATTTAGATCCAATTAATTAATAAATGAACTAAACTATTAGACATTTCTTTTAGCTTAGAGGCCCTTGAAAAATTTCTGAGGCACTGAGGATGCCATAAACTAAAGCAGAATCTTTGGTTTTTACTCTTCTTTCCTCTCTAAGTTATTGATATCTTAGTTTTCTCTCCTAACCCAATTTGGTGATCTCTTCTTTTCTGATACCCCCTCTGTGTTTCCAATTAACATGAGCCACTTCCCCTTTTGGCTCCTGCATCCTAGGTGTTAGTGACACACTGATGCTGTGACAGGATAGTAAGAAGCTAGGAAAGTCCCTAGGCAAGTAAAATGGGAAAACTGAGAAAAGAAAATTAAACAAGGTCAAACAAGGACACTTAAGAGCAAATGGTTCATACCTCTCTTCCCTAACCAGAGAATATATAACTTAAATTTCCCTAGCTTGGGAAATGGAGAACAGAGACCTAATTAATGTCATTTGTATCAGCTAAACCCAGGAACAAATGAAGTCAGGGGAGCAAATAACAAAAACCCCATTAAAAGCTAGACAGACCCAAAATAAAACTAAACCAGTATAGCAGACCAAAGAATATTCCCAAACACCCCTTTGCACTCATCTTGATGCATCAGCATCTTAAAAATTCACCTGGAAAATGGATGGATATTCTGTTGAAACCATCCCCTAAGATTCTCACTCTCAGGAGAATGATAAAAAGCCCTCAGTACAAAACTTGGGGCAAAATCAGGACAGGCTCACTATACAGCTTGCCCATGCCCTTCCGGGGCATGGACTTTTTACTTTCTCCTAAATTCTAAGGATCCCCACAAGACTTTCAGCCAGGAGGACACCAGGCAGTGGCAACTCCACCTGGGCTTACCACCTGATCCTGTCTTCAAAGCCTGCTTTCTTCTCTGACTTTCCAGTGAGCCAAAGCAGCTTCGACTCAGCTCACTCCTTTCCTGTAACATTCCTTTCCTGTAACATTTCTAGGAAGCCAAAGCCAAGCACCACCTAGGCTCTCTCCTGTTGCTTCTTCTACCCTAAGTCCTTGCTTTGTTTCACTGTCCCCAGTCTGAAAATCACCTGCAATTGTGTTGTAATATCCTTCCTACATAAGGTCAACTACACACTACAGGCTGGCCTGAGGCAGACCCACTCTAGGATGGTCTCTGTACAGTAACAATGCTACTCATTACAGGACAAAGTCATGCTACTCATCATAGGACAAAGGGATGCACCTCAATGATGAGATTGGTGACTGAAATCCAGGGAAGTATTTTATTCTTTGCCCACCTTCTTTTTTCTCAAACCACAATATCTTTGTTCCACCGACAGCAACAACTAGAATTTTGCAAGCTCTTTTTCTAGCTCTCCATTGCTAGGCACTCTAAATTGTCTCACTGTCTTTCACATTTTATATCCAGGATCCCTAGATTTGGAGGAATGGAGGAAGGGGTAAGATCTCATTTGTGTTAAAAATAAATTTTTCCTGTACTTCAGTGTAGGAGACCATTTTGAGTGGTGTGGGCCCAGCTCCCACTCGGAGATGCACAGGACCCATGCCCATGGCTAGGTTCTCCCATGGGGAATCAGGCCTGCAATGTGCCTAGGCCTCTTTGAGTCTTGCTTTTGCTAAAAACTCCCCAGTATGGAGTGTAACCAGTTCATCCACTTTTCCTTTTTTCATTTGCAAATATCCTTCTTCTGTGATGTGATTAGCAGCATCGGCTCCTTTATTTTCTGTAAAAGGTAACCCCCTAAAGTGAACCTGTGCATAGTTAATGAGGACCTCCAGGTAATGTGCCCAGTAAGACAATAAAAGCTCATGCAAGCAAAGTTCCCTTGCTCCCCTTGAGAGAAAAGCCATGTTCACCCTTTTCCTCCACTGAACTCGGTAGTCCATGTAAATGTCTCATTTCATCCATAATGACACAGACACCGTGGGCCAGTGTCTGCATCAGCTAGTGCCTGGGAATAGGGACCCAGAGGCCATGAGCTGTAGTTGTGGACGGCACAGCAACTTGGTTGGAATGTGCACATCAGCCCAGTTAAGGGCCAATGACCCCGAATGCTTTTTGGGAATGTCGTAGGGTGTGTTGGATTACAGAGGAAAAGGGTTTTCTTCTCAGGTTGCTCTCTCGTGACTGCTTTGCAACTGTACCTTCTTTAGTAAGCAGGAGTCTTGCTCCCTCTTCCAAACTTTTTCCAGGAGGCAACACCAAACTAGGGCTAGGCTTAGGAGACAGAGCAAAGATTTTCCCTTTAATCAGCTTTAAAAACATCAACTAGTTACAGGACAGTTTACAGGCATCTCAGCAAATTCTTTCTTTTAAGCCACCTCTTGCAGCCCCCTCAGTTTTGCCTTTTTCCTCCATCCACCTGCATAAGGATTTAAAGGTGCAGGTGGAGAAAGAGCAAAATTGAGACTGGTTTTGTAATCATTGTGCTTGTGGTGGGTGGAATTTCAGGAAAAGGTTTTTATTTGTTAAAAAATTTCTTTGCAGGTTTCTGCAAATCCTCAACCATGTACAACAGGCTCATCGTACTTTTAAAAATCTTCTTAAAAAACAGAAAAAGGGGGAGTCATGAGTCCTTCCCCCCAAATTTGATTATGTTAGCCATGTTTATATATAATTTTCTAAATTGTGATGAATCACTTTGTACTCTAATTAAGAAACATTTTCAGAAGAAGGAGCCAAAGTCGTCTTATCCTCAGGTTTTATATAGAAATTCACTGGAGATGGCTCTTGGCAAGGTTCTCTCTCTGTGTAGATCTCTTAACTTGGGGAAGAGGGTATGCTTGTGTTTCCATTCCTACAGGTCCTGTCTGGCTGCCAGCCAAAAGAGTAAAGCCTTATCACGAGTGGAATAGATGCCAAGCTCCGCTACCTGGACCAGAGAACCAATCGACTGACAGGCCAGATGGCCCAGCTGACCCTGAATAACCAGAAGGAAAACAGATACCCACACCATCACTCACAGGCCTGGGTCCGTCAACAGAGGAGGATGGGGCCTGCCCCAGTGACAGAGGCTGAGGCTCAAGGGCCTCCTGCAGAGGACAACAACCCCTCGGTGTCCCATAATGTTCAATGTCTGAACCCTAAAAACTGTTTTAATGGACTGAAGTTTGGGTTCTAGCAGCCCTTGGATGCCCCTTTGTCTTAATCCTTATTTGTGCTTTATGATGTATATGGAGATTGTTTTCTTGAGATCACATTTGGAAACAGCAAATAGTAGGTTTCACAGGCTTAACAGCTAAAATTGCATTTACAAACAAAAAAGGGGGAGATTAGATGTTGGGAACCGCCCTGCCTGGTTTCAGAAGCTGTAACTTCTAATGGCTAAGGCTGAGTAAGAGCCCAAGGGACCTGCTTCATCTGGGTCTGTTCTGCCATGAGGACCTGAGTCACTGAGGAGACAGAGCTTATCTTCCTGACAGGAGCACCGCCTTTGCCCACTTTACTTCACCCTGTCTGGCCCCCAGTGCTTGGTCAGTTAGCCAATGATGGGTAAGATTCCTCAAGGGATGATTGACCTAAGCCAGACACGATCACATGGAGGCCCTCAGGGAAGGACTTGGAGGGCTACAGAAAAAGGGGGTGATGGACCCTTGCCCCTCGGCTTTGTCATAGCCTGAGTTCTCATTCTGTCTGAAAGAAGTCTCCTAATCTCTTGGCTGCCTTACTTCCCCTGCTCCACCTAAGCCTGAAACAATGTCGGAGGAGGGTGCAGCCCTGTACTGGCAAGAGCAGGTTCTCTGGGGCAATCAGGTCTAGGAAATAAAGCATAAAATCCTATGAAATCTACTTTGCTAATGCCCTCAATTTAAATGGTAAGAGTCCAAGCCTGAAATGAGTTTGTTTCCCCATAATTTTGTGACACTTTAGCTATTTGACCCTGACTCAAAATAGGCCCTCAGAGTTCTTTGAATGCTATCTATTTGATCATTACTGCCTGACAATGAATGATGGGCTTAATCTGAGAATGTGGGTCTTTGGAATTACTGGTTGCTTCCTGATTATAATAATGCTCTATGTACTTTGATGCATTTGCAAATTATTTTCCCAGAGTCATGTGGGAGACCAGCAAGTAGCAAGCTTTGTGGGATATATAGTGGTCCTAACTAAAATCAAGGGGGGAGATGTAGGAGACCATTCTGCGTGGCTTGGGCCAGCTCCCACTCAGAGATGCACAGGACCTATGCCTACAGTTAGGTTCTCTTGTGGGGAATCAGGCTTGCAATGTGCCTAGGCCTCTTTGAGTCTTGCTTTTACTAAAAACTCCCCAGTATGGAGTGTAACCAGTTCGACCACTTTTCTCTTTTTCATTTGTAAATATCCTTCTTCTGTGATGTGATTAGCATCATTGGCTCCCTTGTTTTCTGTAAAATGTAACCACCTTTTCATAAAAAGTGAACCTGTGCATAGTTAATGAGGACCTTCAGGTAATGTGCCCAGTAAGACAATAAAAGCTCATGGAAGCAAGGTTCCCCTGCTCCCCTTGAGAGAAAAGCCATGCTTACCCTTTTCCTCCACCAGACTTGGTAGTCCATGTGAATGTCTCATTTCATCCATAATGACATGGACACTGCAGGTCTGTGTCTGCATCACTTCAGTCCTTGCTGAGTATAGTACTATCTCCATCTCAAGTGCTTGGTGCCTGCTGCGGGTTCCAGGGATGGCACAATTCAAGGCCACTGCTTGTTGCTGCTTCAGTGTGCCTAATCTGTACCTTAGCTTCTTACTTTATGGACTTCATTCTTCACCCCAGACTATGCCTTTGAATGGAACAAGACAACTTATTGGCCTCTCTGTTGGCATAAGAAATTTTGGTGTGCTGTATGAAAAGAGGTTCATCCAAAGACATTATTAAGGGAATGGAAGTACAATTATTAAGGGAATGAAAGTACAAATGAGTAATACATAGATGCAACCCTGTAAAAAACAAACAAGAGAATCAAACAGATACTTTGCAAAAGAGTGTATACAAATGACCAATACATTTGAAAAAGCGTTTAACCTTTTCTGTAATCACAGAAATGCAAATACCTGTAATTATTCTCTATACCAGAATGGCTGAAAATACCAATAACAAATAACAAATAAATTAAGAATTTTTGTAGCAGTATTATATTTATTACCCTAATCTGGAAGCAGTCCAAAGTTCTTCAGCCATGCTAATATAGCAATATTAGTATAATAATACTAATTATATATACTAAGTTAACTAATTAGTAATTATAATCAGCATAATAATAACAAATAGTTCAGATGCAAAAGAACATGTGTTGTCAGTTTGTTCTTTATTTCCATGTCTCTTGTTATAATTTGCTCACTTGTTTATTTTGTTGATTAGGTTCCACTTCTAAGTGACATCATATGGTATTTGTTTTTCACTGCCTGGCTTACTTCACTTAGCACAATGCTCTCCAATTCCATTGTACTTGAACAACAATGAAAAAATAATATGCCAAAAAATAAATAAATGCTGGCCAAGACCTACTTGAAAAAAAAAAAGAAAAAGAACAACATATGTTATTTGAGGATGGCTCTACCAACAATGTTTAAGTGATCCAGTTTCTCCATAGCTTTACCAACATTGTCATCACTTTTTATTTCAGCTGCTTGAATAAATGTGTAGGGATATCACATGTTGGTCTTAATTTGCATTTTCCTAATGATTAATGATATTGAACAACTTTTCATGTGTTTATTTGCTGTCAATATGAGGGTTTATCTCTTCAGTCCTTAGCCATGTTTAAATCATATTATGTTTTCAATATTGATATTTGGAAGTTCTTTACATAGTTTAGATTTGAATCGTTGTTACACATATGATTTGCAAGTACTACCTTATTTTTTTTTAAATCATTTTGACAGGGTCTTTTACAGAGCAAAACTTTCAAATTTCATTTACTTGAATTTGCATTTATTTTCTTTTATGGATTATGCTTTAATGTCATCTTAGAATTGTATACTGAGTCATAGGTCCTAAATATTTTCTCCTATGTTTTTAAAAATTTTAATAATTTTGTGCTTTACATTTAAATCACTTTCAATTTTTTGTATGAATTGTGAGGTTTAGATCTGGGTTCATGTTTTTATCTGTTTTATCCAATTATTTCAACAATCTGCTGAAAAAAGTACCCTTCGTCTATCAAATTGTTTTTTACACTTTTGTCAAATATTAGTTGGTCATAATTGAATAGGGTTTTTCTGGGTTTTCTAACTCAGACCATTGACCTGTGTATCTTGACCATCCCTAATAACACACAATTTTGATTACTGTAGCTATATAAGTATTAAAATTGCACTGAGTGATTCCTCCAACATTAGCCTTCATTTTCAGAATCACTGTAATTAATCCAGCTCCTTTATATTTCCATATAAATTTTAAAATAATTTTACTTATATCTCATACATTCTTCCTGAAATTTTGGTCAGAATTTTGTTAAACTTGTTCATCATTTTGAAAGGAATTCACTTCTTTACCATGTTGAAGCTTTCATTAATCTATGAATCTGGTTCATAATGCTTTATAATCAGCATTATAAAGTTTTTCAGGATAGGTTTTGTTTTAGGTTTATTTCTAAGAATCTTATTTTTTAAATATCATGCATTCATTTTTTAAATTCCATGTGTTCATTGCTAGTATGGAGCAATACAACAGATTTTTGGATGTTGATCTTGTCTATACTAATGTTGCTATTGCTTTCGCTGCATGTCGTGAATTTTGATAAGTTGTATATTCATTTTCTTTCAGTTCTATATATTCAGTTTATTTTTTTGAGATTTCTTCTTTCGCTAATGGATTATGTAGAAGTATTTCATTTAGTTTCTAAAATTTGATACTATTTCTGTTATATATCTGTTATTGATTTCTAGTCTGATTTCATTATAGTCAGAGAACATGTTCCTAATGGTTTTAATACTTTCAAATTTGTTGCAGTTGGTTTTATGGCCCAGGATATGATCCATCTTGATATATGATCCTTGGGTACTTGGAAATAATATTTTCTGCTATTGTTAGGTGAAGTGTATTGTAAATGTCAATTAGAATTTGTTGATTAATGGAATAGTTGAATTCTCCTAAATCCTTTTTGACTTTCTGTTTAGAGGTTTATCAATTTTAGAAAGTTGTTTAAATTTCCAATGATAATTGTGTATTTGTCTGTTTCTCCTTTCAGTTAAAGTCACATATTTTGGAGCTCTCTTGCTTGATTCACAAACTTTTAGGATTATTATATATTCTTGATGAGTTGACTTTTTATTATTATGTGATATCCCTCTTTTTCTCTGATATTTTTTTTTGCTCTGAAAGCTACTTTACTTGATATTAATATAGCCACCTTTACTTTTTTTTGTTTAATGTTGGCAGGGTATATAAACATCCATCATTTTACTTTCAAACTCTGCATGCCATTATATTTGAAGTGAATTTCTTATAGACAATGTATTTTTGGATCACATTTTAATCCACTCTTCCAATCTCTGACTTTTAATTGGTGTATTTAGATTAATTTCATTTAGCATAATTATTAATATGTGAAGGCTTAAGTCTGACATTTTATGTTTTCTGTTATCTGTTTTTCATTTCTGTTTCTCTTTTATTTTTTCACTACTAAAAACTACTACAGTGCTTTATTAGAATTTTATTTTTACTTGTATATAGTGTTTTTGAGTGTATCTCATTTGTAGCTTATTTAGTGACTGCTTTAGATATTATATTACAGGTACATACTTACCTATACTGGTATCAATATTTTATTATATTGAATGGAGTATATAAATCTTATTTCCTTTTATATCCATGTATTTCCATTTATATCCATCCATTTATAATAGTCTTAAATATTTCCTTTACATACTAGAATACCATAATGTACCCATTGTTACAATTTTTGCTTCCACTAGCCAATATAAGTTAGAAAATGCAAGGAAAGAAATTCTATTGTACTTATCTACATTTTTCCTCTTGCACCTTCTTTTGTCCATGCTGATGTTCCAAGATTATCTTTTACAAATAATTTTCTTTCTCTTTAGAGAACTTCTGTTAACCATTTTTTTAAGGGTGGATCTGGTGGTGATAAATTCTCTTACTCTTCCTTCATCTGAGAATATCTGGATTCCCCTGTTATTTCTAAAGCATATTTTCACTAGATATTGAATTATAGAATTGAATTCAAGAAAATCGACAGTTCTTTTCTTTAAGCCTTCAAATGATGTTGTCTCACTCCCTCCTGACCACTATGATTTCTTGTCAGAAATTCTGTTATTTGAATTTTTCCCCGTTAGTAAGATGTCATTTCTCTCTGAATGTTTTTAAGATTCTCTTTTAGTATATTTTATTGATCATAATATTATAGTTGTTCATTTTTTTCTCCCCTTTATTCCCCTCCTCCTGCACCTCCATCCCTCCAACATTCCCTCCTTTAGTTCATATCCATGGGTCACACATATAAGTCCTTAGACTTCTCCACTTCTTACACTATTCTTAACCTCCCCCTGACTATTTTGTGCCTACAAATTATGCTTCTTATTCTCTGTACCTTTTCTCCTGTACCTTCCTGCATGCAAGGTTTCTTTTGAGAAATCAGCTGATAGTTTAATGGGAACTCCTTTGTAGGTAATGGTCTCCTTTTCTCTTGCTGCTTTTAAGATTATTTCCTTATCCTTAATGTTGGGTAATTTAACTATGATGTGCCTTGGTGTGTTCCTCTTTGTATCCAACTTCTTTGGGACTCTATGAGCTTCCTGGACTTGCATGTTTATTTCCTTGGTCAGGTTGGGGAAGTTTTCCTTCATTAATTGTTCAAATAAATTTTCAATTTCATGCTCTTCCTCTTCTCCTTCTGGCACCCCTATGATTCAGATGTGGGAAGGTTTAAAGTTGTCCCAGAGGTTCTGAAGTCTCTCCTCATATTTTGGAATTCTTGTTTCTTCATTCTGTTCCAGTTGGGTGTTTATTTCTTCCTTTTTTTCCAAATAGTTAATTTGAGTCCCAGTTTCCTTCTCTTCACTATTGATTCCCTGTATATTTTTCTTTATTTCCCTTTGCACAGCTTTTGCTTCTTACTTTATTTTGCTGCTGGAGTCAATTATTTCTGTGAGCATCCTGATTACCAGTGTTTTGAAGTCTGCATCTGATAGGTTAGCTATCTCCTTGTCACTTAGTTTTTTTCTGGAGTTTTAATCTGTTCTTTAATTTGGGCCATATTTCTTTGTCTTAGAACATCTGTTACATTGTTAGGGGAGGAGTCTTAGTTATTCACCATGGTGGGGCAACCCACTCTGCCGTGTTGTGGTGCTGTTTGTGGGGGAGGATTCAGAGAGGAAACAATGCCACTTCCTAGGCAATTTCTCTTGCCACCACAGCCCCAACAGGTTTTTAAAGTCAGAGGTTCTGAGGTTTTATTTTCCTCATGCTGGAACCCTGGGTTTCATGTTCTGTCTTGCTACCCAGTTGCTCCTCCTGGTTTATCTGCACATGAGTATGGGAATGCCGGTTCCCCAGTAGCCCAGTAGCTGCCGCACACACCTGGTCTGCCAGCCACCACTTTGCTGTGAGTTCTCTCTGCCTTGGCTTCCCATCTCTGCCCCTCCTAGCTGTGCCTCCATCTTGGCCAGAAGTCTCTGTTTTTACTTTTCAAAAATTTGCCTATAATGTGCCTTAGCATGGATACATTTAGTTTTATTCCATTTAAAGATTGCTCACTTCTTGATCTGCAAGTTTATGCACTCTATCAAATTTAGGAAATATTTAGTTATTATTTCTTTGAATGTTTTTCATTCCTACTCTCTTTCTGATCTTCTGACATTCTGATGGCATAAATGTCAGATCTTTTGTTGTAATCATAGCTGTTTGAGATGCTATTCAATTTTTTAAGCCTATTTTCTTTCTTGGTTTTTCTGTTTGGTAATTTTTATTGCTGTGTCTTCAAGTTCACCAGTACTTTTTTTTCTTAGCTATTAGTTTTTCATTCTAAACTTTTAATTTGGTTCTTCTTCATATTTTCTATACCTTTTCAGAGATTTTCTATTTTTAAAATTTGTTTCCTTTCAAATTTGGACATGAAAGTATTTTTATGGTTGCTGCTTTAAACTCTTGTAAAGTAATTTTAACATCTGTGTAATTTTGATGTCAATGTCTATTGATTTTCTTTTCTCATTTAATGTGAGATCTTTCTGATGATTTGTCCGACAAGTGATTTTTTATTGAAACATGGATATTATAAGATTCAGAAACTTACTTAAATCCCATGTTTTGGTAGGGCTCATCTGAAACCACTCCAGTGAGGGGGGAAAGGGATGTTACCTTATTACTCCCATGTGGTAGTGAAAGTCTAGGTTCTCCACTTAGCCCCTGCTGGATGGAATAGGATAGGACTCCTTGATATTACTAGACAGGGGTGAGAGTTAGGTACCCCTCTAGGCATCAGCTTATACGATGTTGGTACACTGGAATACTTCTCTTTTTTTTTGGTGTATTGAAAAAGATAGATCTAAAAGTATTTCTCTGTCAGCAAAAGTATTTCTCTGTCACATCATAAGCCAAGAAGTAAACTATGTATTTAAACAAGATAACTATTTTGGCTGATCCTTACTTTGGAGGATGAGATAGCACCACTGACAGAGAAAACCTTTGTGAATGTAAGGCCAGCAGTCATTTAGGAAAGGTTCTGGTTACAAGTAACTTTGCTAATTTTCTCTTTCTTTCTTTCTTCTTTCTTTCTTTCTTTCTTTCTTTCTTTCTTTCTTTCTTTCTTTCTTCTCCTTCCTTCCTTCCTTCCTTCCTTCCTTCCTTCCTTCCTTCCTTCCTTCTTTCTTTCTTTCTTTCTTTCTTTCTTTCTTTCTTTCTTTCTTTCTTTCTTTCTTCTTTCTTTTTTTTTCCTTTGGTCTTCCCATAAGCAGACCTTGAGATAAACACAGGTTTGTTTGGAGGTGAATCCAGGAAACATAAGTCAGAGGGACAGTGGGGAATGAAAGTCTGTAAGCAGAGATAGCCAATATAAAGAGTGCATTGTGAAGCAAATAACCAGTTTAGGAATTCAGAGTTCAATCCTGTTGGGGTTCTCTGGACACAAGCATAGCACATAAAGCTAGAAGTGTAATGGAACCAGGGAGGCTTGGGGGATGGGAATAGTGGGGGGGTGCATTAGTTCTTTGATGCTAAGAGGATTCTAGCTACCAGAGAATATTCCCAGGCACAGAGATAAAATGATGTCAGTTGGAAGTCAGCTTAGTGCACTACTGTAGTCAGACCTGGTGGAAAATGAGATGAGCACCAACAGCATCAGTAACACTAATCACCAAACAGGTACCTAGAAAGTACCTAGACCTGGTGGAATATGAGATGAGCACCAACAGCATCAGTAACACCAATCACCAAACAGGTACCTAGAAAGTACCTATAATGCTCCACTGGAAGGTTTTGATACACAATCTAAGTACCTGGATGAAAAAAAAAATGCCTCCTTTAGCTGGAGTCCTCTCTTCATGATATTTGCTTCTCTTCCATGTCATGTTTCAGCATCTTTTCTGCCCTTTTGGATAACTTTTCCTATTTCATCTTCCCTCAAGAGCAGTCCCCCGTGCTCATAAGCCACATCTCATCTTTCTAAGACAGCACCAAACCAATCCACAATGAGATGTTAGCAACTGTTTTTGTTACCATTTCAGGCAGCATGGCAGGGCTTCACCTGCAGAGGCCCATCTGTCCTCTGTGGATGAAAATAAGTCTACCAAGACATGATCTTCTTGGGGAGGAGAGGTGGCCAATCTCTCAAAGGAGAAGGACCAAGAGCCCTTTCCTCAGTGGTTTTTATTAGGTTCGTAATACACAGGAATACAGGTAAAGCTCATCCATCAATGTCAGGCAGCAAGGATCAAACAATAGATAATGTTTCAAAGAACTCTGAGGGCTTGATTGAGTCAGGGTCTGTCAGCTAAGGGGTTACAAAACTTTGGAAGACAAACTCATTTCCTGCTCGGACCCTTATCATTTAAATGAGAGCACTCTTAGCAAAGCAGGTTTCACAGGACTTAATGAAGAATTCGTTCTTATGCCCCATCACCCGGGGAGCCCACTCTAGCCAGCACAGGGCTGTACCACTCTCTGTCATAGTTTCAGGCTTAAGTGGATTGAGACCAGGAAACCAGAGATAAGGAAAACTTCTCCCAGATGGACTGGGGACTCAGGCTATGTCAGGATAGCCAGGGGGTGAGGGTCTATCACCCTCACCCCCTCTTTACCTCAGCCCCCCAAGTCCTTCCTTGAGGGACTTCCAAGTGGTCATGCCTGGCTTAGGTGACCCCTCCCTTGAGGGAATCTTACCCATCATTGGCTAACCGACCAAGCATTGGGAGTCAGTTATGGATGAAGCAGAAGCAGTGCTCCTGCCAGGGAGATAAGCTTTGTCTCCTTAGTGGTTTACAGTCTGAAGGTCACTCACTCAGCCTGAGCCATGGGGGGTGAACTCCTGAAACCAGGCAGAATGGTTCCCAACACCCATGAATACAGAGTTATTAAGTCAAAAAGGTAGAACTACAATTCAAGGTTTCTGAGTCAGATTTCATAATTTCCTTCAGAAAAATCAGCTAGATTTTTTTGCAAAAATTTAAGGTTATATATCAAAATGACAATTGTTAAGACTATGATAAAGAGACACAAGAAAAGCAGTGAGTAATACAATGATGTCAATAATCAGTGCTCAAACTAAGAAACACCTAAATGATGAAAATCAATGTGCTCTGCATTAAACTGGGTGGCTATCCCAGGATTCAAAGTCCATACCAGATTTTCACACCCAATTTTGTCTTCTAGGTTAGACTGGCTGGGTTCTCCCTAAGTTAGCAAAGTTCTTCTTCTTCTTAAGAGCATTTCAGATGCAACTTCAAATACAAGCAATCAAAAAAAGATAAAAAGGACTTCCAATGTCAAGTGAGAGATAAACCACTAGAGAAGCAAACTTGTAAGTAGGTAATTTGAAATCATAAAGTTCGAGAAGCAAAAAGTAAAAAGAATCAAGTAAAATGAAGAGACTATGAGGATCTTTGAAGATACCAGCAAGTAGACAAAAATAAAAGACAACCCTTTACAAATAAGGGAGTTCATATGAGATTGTTAAAAATGTCTCAGTGGAAATCTTGTAAGCCAGGAGGGATGGGATAGTATATGCAAATGGCTTGAAAAAACTGTTGGCTCTGCCCAGATAAGCTCAATTGGTTAGAGCATCATCCTGATAAATCGAGGTTGTGGTTTCAACCTCTGGTCAGGGCACATACAAGAATCAACCAATGAATGCATAAATAAGTGGAACAAAAATTTGATGTTTCTCTTTCTCTCCCCTCTTTCTCTCACTCTCTAAAAATCAATAACAAATACAAAAGAAATTTTAAATAGAAAACTGTCAGTTGAGAATACTGTATCTAATACAGCATTCTTCAAAAATGAAGAAGAAATTAATACTTTTTCAGATAAACAAAAGCTGCAAGAGTTCATTACCACTACAGTTATTTCTCTTCAAGTAATACTAAAGGGAAAAATTTACAGTGTGACAAAAAAAAAACAATAGACAGAAACATGGAGTCCTAAACAATTATAAAGCTCTCTGGTAATGTTAAATACATGGACAAATATAGAAATCTGTATTATTGTAATTTTAGTGCATAATTCCACTTATGATTCTTGTATAGAATTTAAATGGCAAAATAATAAAAACTATAAACTTATGTTGATCGTTATACAATATATAAAGGTATTTGTGAAATCAATAATATAAATTGGAGGTGAGGCTATAAAAATGTAGAGATTTTGTAGATGACTAAAATTAAATTAGTTTAAAATTGAATTTTATATCTTTAGGACACTCTACAAAATTGTAATGGTGATCACAGAGAAAATATGTATATGTAACATACATAAAAAGAAATAGAGAAAATCAAAGCCTGTCACTACAAAGAAATAATGAAAGCCAAAGGAAAGACAGTAAGAGAAAATTAACAAAATAGCGATAGTAAGTCCTTTATCAGTAATTACTTTAATACCTTAGCTATTATATATAATGCTGCAATGAACATAGGGGTACATATATCATTTCAAATTAGTGTTTTGGATTTCTTTGGAGAAATATACAAAAGTGTAATTGTTGGGTCACATAGTAGTTGTATTTTTAATTTTTTGAGGGAACACCATACTGTTTTTCATAGTGGCTGCACTAATTTACAGTCATTTTGCCATTTGTGACAACATGAATGGACTTAGAGGGTATTATGTTAAGTGAAATAAGCATACAGAGAAAGACAAACACCATTTGATTTCACTTTTATGTGGAATCTAAAAACAAAATAGAAATAAATCATAGATACAGAGAACAAACTGATGGCTACCAGATGGGAAGGAGGTTGAGGGGATGAATTAATACAGGTAAAGTATACAGGTGCTTATTTAAGAAGTATGAATTGGCAGTTATAAAAACAGTCATGGAATGTAAAGTATGGCATAGGGAATATAGTCAATAATTATTGTAGTAACTGTGTTGGGTGTCAGATGGGTACTAGACTTATAGTGTGGTCATCTTGTAACAGTGGAAAATTGTAACAGTAGGAAATTGTAACTCACCCCACCATTCTTTTGACGTTTCAGTTAAGTGCTGACTTTGACTAATATGTAGCTTGTATATGAGCAGAATGTTTGTACAAGAATCATAGGAACTAACTGCTCAAATGATACAGATGCTTGGACCTTCAAGCATACCAGTTCTGGGAGATTTGCTGACCTTTGACAATGGGGACAGGATGAAGTAAAGTCAGGGTGATGTGAAACCATGATGACTACACCAGGATGATACACACTGGACTATTACTTGCCTTATCAGAATGGACTGTGCTTGTGTGCACATAGAGAACTTTTCAACCCCCTCCCTTGATCTCTTTGTTGTGTTCCCCTCTCCTTATATAAACCTCTGCCTCCACTGAGAGGAGATGGGCTTTGAGATGTGAGTCCCCAATCTTCCAGGTGGCCAGCACCTGAAAATAAACCACTTCCTTTATGTCAGAGCTTGCATATTGAGTATTGGATTTTGTAGCATCAGGAGACAGCTGGACCTGCATTGAAGCTATAATTTTTGAAGTGCTATACATCTGAAAGTTATGTAATATTGTATATCAACTTAATTTTTTTAATTTAAAAAAGTAAATAAATCACACTCCTTATCAAAAAACATAGATAGACTGAATACATAATGCTAAAAAGGAAAGTTTATAGCTGTAAAAACATACATAAAAATAGATCTGAAATCAACAACATAACTTCACACTTAAAGGAAAAACAAGACTACATTCAAAACTAGAAAGAAGTTATAAACATTAGAGCAGAAATAAAAGAAATATGGAAAAAATAATAGTATATATCAATGAAACTAAGAGTTTGTTTTTTAAAAGATCAACAAAATTTACAAACCCTTAGATTTAAAAAAATGAAAGACTTAAATAATTAAAATCAGAAATGAAACAGAAGGTGTTACAAATGATACAGTAGAAAAAAAGGATGGTAAGGGAATACTATGAATAATTGTACATGAAAAATTGAATAATCTACAAGGAATAAATAAATTTCTCAAAACACACAACCTACTTAGACTAGCTCATGAAGAAATGGAAAATTTGAATAGACATAACTAGTAAGGATATTGGTAGATTTGATCAGTAATCAAATACTTTCAAATAAAGAAAGGCCCCAAACCAGAGGACTTCACAGGAGATTTCCAACAATTTTTTAATGTACAACATCAATCCTTCTCAATATCTTCCAAAAAATTGAAGAGAATACTTCAAAATGCAGTCTATGAGGCCAGCGTTACCATCATACCAAAGCCAGAAAAGAACACAAGAAGAAAAAAACTGACAAACCAATATCTTACTGAATACTGGTGCAAAAATCCTCAACAAAACATTGGCAAACTGATTTTACAGCACATTAAAATTATTATACACTATTATGTATTAGTTATTTCTGCCATGAAAAATGGTTCATCACACCACATTAACAGAATGGACAAAACCATATGATCATTTCAATGCAAAAAAGTCATTTGAACAAAATCAGCACCCTCTCATGATAAAAAAACTCAACAAACTGGTAATAAAAGGAAACTCTCTCCAAGTAATAAAGACCATACATGAAAATCACATAGCTAATATACTCAACGATAAATGACTGGAAATCTTTCTCCTAAGATCAGGTACAAGACAAGGGTATACTATTTAATCTAGTATTGAAAGTCCTAGCCAGAGAAATTAGTCAATAGAAATAAATAAAAGAGAGTCAAATAAACAGGATAAAGTAATATCTCTGGTCACATATTATATGATTTTATATGTAGAAAACTCTAAATATTACACACACACGCAAACACTAACACAAACTATTAGAACTAATAAATGAATTCAGGAAAGTTTTAAGATAAAGAATTAACCCACAAAATCAGTTACATTTCTATATACTAACAATGACCAAACTAAAAGGAAAATGAGAAAAATCTCACAATAGTACCAAAAAGAATAAAATACTTGGGAATCAACCAAACAAATAAAATATTTGTACACTTTGAAAATGACAAAATGCCATATGATCTCACCTTTAACAGGAAGCTAATCAACAAAACAAACAAACAAGCATAATATAAACAAAGACACTGAATTTGAGAACAGTCTGACAGTGTCCAGAGTGGGAGGGGAGGGAATTTCAGGGGAAAAGGGGAACGGTTTAGAGCAACAAGTATAAAGGACACATGGACAAAAACTATGGGGGGTGGAAATGGGAGGAAGGTGGGGAGGGCTGGGGTGGCGGGTTCGGGTGAGAGTAAAAGACGGAAAACTGTACAAGATCAACAATGAAAATAAAAATTAAAAAAAAAAAGAAAATGACAAAATGTTGTTGAAAGAAATTAAAGACACAGATAAATTGGACATCTTGTGTACATTGATTAAAAAACTTAATATTATTAAGATGTCAATACTACCCAAAGCAATCTACAGGTATAATGCAATGCCTGTTAAAACCGCACTAGTATTTTTTACAGAAATAAAAAAAAATACCCTAAAATTCATACAGAATATCAAGAAGCCACAAATAGCCTAAACAGTCTTGAGAAAGAGGAACAAATCTGAAAGCCTAATGTTTCCTGATTTTAAAACGTGTTATAAATCTATAGAAATCAAAACAGTATGGTGCTGGCAGACATATGTATAAAGACAGATACATAGGCCATGGAATAGAGAACCCAAATATAAACACTTTCAAATACAGTTAAATGTTCTTTGATAAGGCTGCCAAACCAAATGCAAAAGAATAAAGTCAAGCCCTTGACTTGATCCATATACAAAATTTAATTCAAAATAAATTAAAGAATTAAATGTAACACCCCAAGCTCTAAACCATATAAAAGAAAAGATAGGCCAAAAGTTCATGATATTGGATTTGGCAATGATCTCTTGGATAGATATGATGTCAAAAGTATAAGTAACCAAAGCAAAACTAGACAAATGGAAACTAGACAAATTTAAAAACTCATGTGCATTAAAGGTCACAATCAGCAGAGTGAAAAATAAACAGAAAAGAGAAATGTTTCAAATTATATATCTGATAAGAGGTTAATATCAAGATATATAAAGAACTCCCACAGCTCAGCAACAAATAAAAGAGCCCAATTTTTTAAAAGGGCAAATGACTTGAATAGATATTTCCCCAAAGATAATATGCAAATGGCCAATAAGTATATGAAAAGATGCTCAACATCACTAATCATTAGGGAAATACAAGTCAAAGCCATGATGAAAGACCCCTGCACCCATTAGGATGACTGTTGTTTTTTTTAAAAAGTGTTGGTGGGTCCTGGTTGGTGTGGCTCCTCAGTGGTTGAGTGCCAGTCTGCAAAGCAAAGGTTACTGTTTTGATTCCCAGTCAGGGCACGTGCCTGGGTTGCCAGCCAGGCCTCCAGCGGGGCACATGAGAGGAAACCACACATTGATGTTTCTCTCCCTCTCTTTCTCTCTCCCTTCCCCTCTCTAAAAGATAAATAAAATCTTTAAAAATATATGTTGGTGGGCATGAGGAGATGTGAAGAAAGTTAAACGCTTGTGCACTGTTGGTTAGATTATAAAATGGGGCAACAATAAAATGGTAAACAGTATGACAGTTTCTCAAAAATTGAAAAATGAACTAGCATATAATCTAACTACCCCACTTCTGTGTATATGTTCAAAAGAATTGAAATCAGAATCTCAAAGATATATTTGCACACCCAAGTTCATACCAGCACTAACTGGATAAAACCCAAATATCCATCAATGAATGAATGAATAATCCAAATGTAGCAAATGCATACAATGGAGAAGTTAATTCTGTCACTTGCCACAACATGCATGAACCTTCAGGACATTATGCTAAGTGAAATAAACCAGTCACATAAAAATAAGTACTGCATTATTCCACTTATATGAAGTACCTAGAAAAGTCATATTTATAGAAACAAAAAAATAGAACAATGATTGCAAATGATTGCGGGCAGAAGGAAAATGGAGTTAAATGATTAATGGGTATAGCAATTCAGTTTTGCAAGAAGAAAATATTCTGGGATCTGTTTCATAGTATGAATATACTTAAAATTACAAAACTGCACATTGAAAAATGATTAAGATGGTAAATTTTATGTCATGCATTTTTTATCACCAAGTTTTTTTCCCATTAATGGTTGCTTGGGCTTGGGAGAGAGATGTAGATACAAGAATAGTTGGATCATAGGTGATATTCAGGGCAATGAAACTATTCTGTGTAATAACAATTGTGGGCACATATCATTACAAATTTGTCAAGACCATAGAATATACAATTTAAAGAATGATTCCTTATGTACACTAGAGACTTTAGTTAATGTAATGAATCAATATTTGTTTATTAATTATATTAAATATACCACACTATTGTGAGGTGTTAACAAGGAACATTATGAAGAATAGAGAAGGGAACAAAGTATATGGGAACACTCTGCACTTTCTACCCAAATTTTCAATAAACCTAAAACTGTTTTTACAAATAAAGTGTAATAATTTAAACCAACTAATTATGTTTTAAAAAGCAAAGATAAGAGCAAATATCTCTTCAGAGTCATTGTTCTTCATGCTGCCTTAGTGTTGTCTGTCTGTGACATAGATCTCTAGTTTTAGAGGTTCTTCTTGGCATTTATACCTTCTTCCACATGTGTTTATATACTATATATGTCCATAACTCAATTTCAGCATTGCAACGTGTAAAAAATTGGATTACTTTAAAAATGGCTAGACATTCTACAAATTATGCTTTTGTTTCTGCTCGCATGTCCTTTTACACTCTCATTCCTAGCTCTAGATCCTGATGCATAAATGAGCATAAGAATCTTCCTCCAATAACAGAACCAGAGTTACTTGTTCCCCATGAAGATGGAAGTTTAAAGTGAGTAAAGTTAGAGTTGGACTTTTTAAAAGCATCTCTGTGTCTTCTCCAAGAGAGCCATGAACTCTTTAGGTCCTGAACATTGGTGTTGAATTTTTTTCATGGTTCCTATGCACATGCAAACCATCTGATGATTCTAAGCATTTTCAGCTGTTCCCTTCCTCTGCTTCCTGTCTTCATATATCTCAGATGTCAGAGATCCATGGATTAGTTATTAGCAACACTGAATAAATTGAAAAGAACAGAAGAAAAAAGGAAGAAAAGAGAAAACTTCTAGTACTTTATTTATTATAATCCTTGCAATTCATACATCTTTAAATGTTAGCATGTTCTACTATAATATCTACTATTTATGTGTTTTAGTCTCAACTATATTAACACAAGTCCCTTCATGCTAAAGATGAGCTCTTCTGGCTTGACCTTTCAGAGAAAACCATAATATTTCATTATAATGTCTTAACTATCCATCTTTTCAGGTTTACACAAACTGCAAGTGTCTTTCAAGTGTTTTATTATCATCTTCAGATTTTCACAACTTCTCTGTATGTTAAGAACAGGGGTTAATCTGCCTGGACAAGGTGACTATTTCAACTCACTATCACCAATTAGACAATGAAAACAATGCAAGTAAAGAGATTTGATTAGAATTACCAAAGTTTAAAACTATCACTTGACTACCCATTTGTGAATAAAGTAGGAGCATGACAGGGGAATGATACCCAGAATCATCCATCAATTAGAGAAAGAGTTGCAAGCAAAACCAAAGCCAGCAAGTACACTGACACCTCACAGCTCTGAACCTGCTAGTGTATGATTATGATGACTTTCTAACTTAAATGTTAAAACCAAAGAAACACAACATTTTAAGTGGTCCAAATCAGAATGTTTTGAATTGCTTATCTTAAACAATAAATTGAATTTCTTATGCCACATAATGAGAAAATCAAGCAGCACATGGTTTTGACAATCAGAAAACTGTGAGTTACAAATTCCCCAAAGATCTATGTTCTCTCCACCTTTGTTTTACCATTTAGTTGGCTTTTCCCCATGCTTGATACCTTGTATCTATGAGAAGGCTGAAGCAAGCCTGAGTATCCCATCTTCACATAGCAATTACCTAAGACTTGGGGAGAGAAGGGTCCTTGTTTGCATCACCTTTTAATAGGAAAGAAACCCTTTTTAGAGATTGCCCATCACCACAAGCACCAATAATAAATTCTTTTCAAATCTTGGGCCCATTTTAAAATTGTATGCTTTGGTGTCTTATTGTTGAATTCGAAAAGTTCCTTGATTAGTTTGGATACCAGTTCTTTATCAGGTATGTGTTTTGCAGAGATTTTCTCCCAGGCAGTTGTCATTAATTCTCTTTACAGTGTCTTTTATTTTAATTAGGTCTAACTTACTGTTTTTTCTTTCATGGGTCATACTTTTAGGGCTGTATCTAAAAATTCATCACCAAACACACAGCCATCTGGAATTTCTGCAATATTATCCTCTAGAAGTTTTATAGTTTTGCATTTTAAAACTATTGTCATTTTGTTTCTCTTACCACTAATTGCTATGAAAAATGGACAGAAGTGCATTTGCATTGTTATATCAATCTCTGGTAAAAGGAATGAAATAATTATAACTGGTTCCGACTATTGATTTTCAAACTTCTTCTAACACTGGAATCATCTGACATATTATTCAGGTCAGGGTTCTCTCTCTAGATAAACCAACCAATAAGTGATGTGTGTGTAGTGTATGTGTGTATACATGTTTACACATATAATAAAAATGTCTTGTTTAATAAAAATTATAAAAATGGTCACATGTTTATGGAGGGAAGTAAGTCCAAAATCTGCAGTGTGAGCCAGTAGGCTGTAGACCTGTTGCGGTGCAGCTCTAGTCCAAAGACAATCTGATGGAGGATTTTCCCTTGCTAGGAGAGACAGTTTTTTGTTCTATTCAGGTCTTCAACTGATTGGATGAGATTCATTCACATTGTGGATCACAATACACTCATTCAAAGTTCACCAATTTAAATGATAATCTCATGTAAAAGCACCTTGCAAGTTGACACATAAGATTAAACACTGCAAGTTAACTCCTTATCAATTTGGCACCCATACACACCTCCTCAAATTATTTTAATCTCCAAATAAAGACAACAACAAGGTTGCAATTCCAACTAACATGCCTGAAACATTAAAAAACTCATTTTTGCCAGAAAGATTTGCAAAGGCTTTGGATGTTGTATTCACTGTTCTTTGTATCTCACAACTTAAATGCAATGATATAAAACTAAGAATACTTAAATAACATGATATAAAATTAATGTAATTTATATTATATCACAAGGAAATAAAAGAGGGAAGAAAAAGATATTTGCTTAATATACACACACAAACACTCATTCACAACAAAATAAGGAGGGAATGGCCATTATAGTCCTTATTTCTATAATTGGTCCTGTGTTCCTAGTTACCTTCTTTCACTACTCCTTCTGTATTCTCTGTCTTCATCAACTACTTCAGCCAGTTGTGGCTTTTTACCTGGTGGGGTTACCCAAAACTGTATTTCTGAAAATCCTGGGCCAGTACTAGTCCTGAGTGAGATGGATATAGTTTTCCACTGGCTTTAATACAAAAGTCATACTAAGTCAATACTAAGTCATACATAGTCATACTAAGATGACCTAGAGGATCTTAGACATAAACTCCTTTGCCTCCATTGTTGAGTCAGAGTCCAATTTCCCAATCAAGATCAATGGCCCCAGTCAGCACTTGTAAGTCTCTTCTTTGTCTGTTGATTCAATGTCAAGACAAGTAAAAAGTGGCTAGGTGGCAGTGTTAACTTTCAGCTCAATGGAATTATTCTTGTGTTTCCCAGAGGAAACAGTCCTACCTTTGGAAATAAGTCCTTTAGGCCAACAGAACATAAGGATGTGGGGACAGGCAGCAAAAATGTTGCTCATGGGTCACTAGAAGTAACAGTAAGTGATGCTGTTTCCATTTCTGTCCCTCGATTCTTGGACCTGTGAATTCTGGCTATGGAGGAAACACCATATGCTGGATGCTAACTTAGCATGTACAGCCTCCTGGATAATCTTGATCTTCAAGGTATTTCCACCTAGCTGACACTGTAACTAAATCTTCAAAAGGCCATTCCACCATTCTATCAAACCACCTGCTTCGAGATGTGGGAAATATGGAAATACCAGTGAATTTCATGGTCATAGGCTCATTGGCACACTTTATTTGCTGTAAAATGAGTTCCTTGATCTGAAGCAATGCTGTGTGGAATACCATGATGGTTTATAAGGCATTTTGTAAGTTCGCAGATGGTAGGCTTGGCAGATATTGCACATAGGGAACGCAAATCCATATCCAGAGTAAATGTCTCTTCTAGTGACAACAAATGCTATCCCTTTCATGATGAAAGGGATCCAATGTAATCAACCTGCCATCAGGTACTTACTGATTACCCTGTGCAATGAGGCCATATCTGAGACTCAGTATTGAACTCTACTGCTGGCATATTGCCTACTCAGCAGGGGTCATAGCCAAGCCATACTTGGTGAATAGAAGTCCATGTTGCTGAGCCCATGTATAACCTCCACCTTGCCACCATGGCCACTTTGTTCATGAGCCCATTGAACAATGACAAGGGTACCTTAGAAAGAGGCTTGCTTTTATCTACAGAATGAATCAGTTTATCCATGTGATTATTAAAATTATCCTCTGCTGTGGTTGCCCTTTAGTGAACATTCTTGTGGAATTTTTTTTTCCCATTCAGAGAAGCCTATCCACGTACACCTTTACCAAATTTCTTCATCTATTTTCTAAACATGTTCTTTCCAAATCCTGACCATCCAGTCAAACCACAAGCCATAGCCAATGAATTGGTTTGTAATTACATGTCTGACCATTTCTCCTTCCAAGCAAAGTGAACAACCAGGTGCATTGCTCAAAGTTCTGCCCATTGGGATCATTTCTCTTTACCATTGATGGCACTGGAATGCTATGCAGAGCCATCAATAAACCAGGTCCAAGTCTTATTTCCTCTCATAATTGAACTTAGAGGATTCCCCATGAGGTTAAAGATGGAGGCTGGAGAAGAGGAAGCAATGTGTGAGAAAAGGCAGGAATGTGCATGTGGGCCATTTTTTCATTTAACTTACTTGTGCCTTAGGACCTACTTGGCCCAATCATATATATACCACTCCCATTTGGTGATGAGGTTCTATTCTGCCCACTCAACTTTATAGTTTGGTGAGTCAGGTAATACCCATTTCACAATAGGCAGCTCAGGCACATGGGAATTTGGTGACCAATGGTTAAGTGTTCAGTCTCTACTAAAGCCCAGTAGCAGGCTCAGAGCTGTTTCTCTAGGCAGGGGAGTCCAAACTTTTGTTGTCTTTGGGCAACACTAGAAGAAGAGTTATCTTGGGCTACATATTAAATACATTGTGACACATAATCACAAAAAAAATCTCATAATGTTTTAAGTAAACTTACAATTTTGTGTTGGACCACATTCACAGCCATTCTGAGCCACAAGCAGCCCACAGGTTGGACACCTCTGCAAAGAACAATATTTATCAGCAGGGAATGACAAACTTGGTCCTCAAATCCTAAAGGCCTACCCTGAAATTCACCTATAAAGCCTGCCAAAGTATCCAAATAGTATCCTTAGCTGCCACTGAAATTTCAAACAACATTGTATCCACTGAATACTATGGCCCAAGTAGCAGAGCAATTTGTTAGCCAGCCTGAATCTGTTGCAGCACCTTTTCTTGTTCTGGATCCCAGTTGAAAGCAAACTGCATCTGGTGGGTCTAAATGATAAGGATGAAGAAGATGGCATTTGTCAGATCAGGCTGCATATCAAGTACCAATAAATGTGTTAATTTGCTCAAACAATAAAACCACATCTGGTATAGCAGCTGCAAGTGAAGTCAATACCTACTTAAACTTATAGTAATCCACTGCCATTCTCCAAGACTCATTCATCTTCTGCACAGGACAAATAGCTGATCGGAAATGCAGATGTGGTTGGGAATTCCACACCTGCATCTTTCAGGTCCTTCATGGTGGAAAGAATCTCTGCAAGCTCTCTAGAAATGTGATATTGCTTTTGAATTAATATTTTCCTAGGCAGAGGCAGTTCTAGTGGCTTCAACTTGGCCTTTCCCACCATAACAGGCCTGACTCTGTGGGTCAGGAATCCAATGTGGGGATTCTGTCAGCTACTGAATGTGTCTATTCCAATTATTCCTTTTAAAACTGGGAAAATAATCACAGGACATGTTCAGGAACACACTGTACCCACTTTGAGATGTATCTAAGCTATAACTTCATTGATCACCTGACCTCCATAAGCCCGAATCTGCTGGTGAACCACAATGACATTATGGGTTTTCTGGAATTAGGGTTAGCTCAGAAACAGGGCCCAGTTGTCCCCAAAGGTTTGGATTGTTTTCTTATGCCTAGTGTACATTTATCCTGGTAAAAAGCTGTTGGTCTTTGTAAGTAAGCATGTGAAACGATTTACAGTCTAAATTTTTAGTAGTGTATCAGAGTCTTTCTTCAAAGGGATGGCCTCCTCTTCATTCAAGGGGTTCTAGAGCTGAGAGTTGGTCCAAATCTGGGGATTCATTGAGGGGCTATGGTTCTCAGTTTCTGTGATTCATATTAGACTTTTTTCACTTGACCTAGAACTTTTTTGCTTATACAGCTCAAGTAATAATTTAGTAGGCTTCCTATTTATTTCACTTCTAGGAACACAGTCATCAATTAGACAATGGCATAGGTCTGTGTGAGTCAGACTATTCTGATCACTAAATTGATTCTGCTATCTTTTAAAGTAATTGTGCCCACCTTGCCTTTTGTGGTTGGGTGCTTATTTAGGTGTCTCAATTCAGTGACCACAGTTTCCACTGTAAGACCTGACCTACAGAGAATCATTGTGGAGCTCTTTAAGAATGATGTGCCTTCCCTCACACATTTATTTCTTACAGTTATGGTGAAATGTATATTTTGGGATAATTTACTCTAACATTATAAGCTCCTTAAACTTTTGAATACCATCCTCTACAATAAACCAAAAAGCAGGTCCAAAATTTCCAGTGTGCTCACTATAAACAACTTTTGGTTCATGTTTCAGTCAACCATCAAACTCTTAGAGACTTTTCTCTAACCCCTCAAGATACCTATTGAAATAAGCATCTCTGTTTAGTGGGCCCATATTTATAATTCACTCCAATATAAATTTATGTTTCTTCCACTATTATCCCACACCTTTACTCATTTCCATACTTCATGTCTGTATAAATTATAATACTCAACTTTTATAATGTAACACATCTTCTCATGAGACACACTCTTTACCTTACCTTTAGGGGTCTGCTGGGACTTAAATCTAGTTACAGGTCTAGAAGCAAAAGGGGAGTGGTGACGGTAAGTTCTGAGGAGGATCACCAGTGTGATTCTGTGATTCATGGCAATTACTAACAGTTTTCTCAGTCAGTGCAGGCTTAATTCTCTCAGGTGGAGATGAAAAGGCTGCCTCTGCTGGCAAAGAAGATTCATCAGAATTTAGAGATTCCATGTCCGCAGCTTTATCAGTCTTCCCACACATCCCCTATTCCAACTTTTAGGATCCCATTCCTTCCTAATTAGTGTCCTCACTTTTACTATAGATACCCTTCAAGACTTTGTAACTCAGCAATTCACAGGATGAGATTCTGGGTTTAGTTTTCAGCAAACTCTGTCTAGCGATTACAGGAAATAAGGATTTCTTTCAAGGAAGGAAGACACATAAGCTCTTAGGTCATTTATGTGAAACTTGAGCAGGGAATTCAAATCCCTGAACTTACTCTTTTATTTTCCCACTTTGCCCCAAACCATTAGGAACAACCAGCCAATTTCATTATATTCATTCATTTGTCTAAAGTTTGTTTGCAAGTAATATATGCATGGTCACCCAGATCTTTGCTTCTTATACTGTCTGATTAGGTATATCCAGTGGTAATATTTTGAGTATCTCTATTGCCGGATCATGCAATGGACTATATGTGCTGTCTTTACTACTGGAAATTGAGTCGGTAGGGCTTTAAAATCTAATTAGATTAGACTTTCAGAAACCCCGGGATAAATTCTGAAGATTCAACCTTAAGGTTCTATTCATTTAGAGCCACCCTCAGCACCAAAATCCATACTAGTCAGGGTTCTCCCAAGAAACAGAACCAATAGGATGTGTGTAATTTTGATATCCGTAGGATATAGGAAGATTTATCATAAGAAATTGGTTTGTGAAATTATGGAAGCTGGCAAGCACAGAATCTGCTGTGTGGGCTAGTAGATTGAAGACCCAGGAGAAGCAGTGTTGCAGTTCCAGGCTGAAGGCTATGTTCTGGAGCATTCGTCTTGCTTGGGGAGGCCAGTCTTTTTGTTCAATTCATATCTTTAACTGATTGGATGAGGGCCCATCACAATATGGGGGACAATCTGCTTATTCAAGGTTCACCAATTTAAAAGTGAATCTCATCCAAAATCATCCTCTAAGTTGATACATAAAATTAGCATCACATCTGGGAACCTTTACAAAATACTAATGTTTGAGGTTCATCCTCAGTGATTTTGATTTCACTAATTTAATATGAATTCTGAGCATCCAGATGTTTAAAAGCCCCCCCCCCTGCCCCCGCCCAGTGATGTTGTTGTGCTGCCAAAGTGAAGAATCTCTGGATTAGATAAGTTAAGATTTATGTCCTTGGGGCTGGGGAAGAGCCCAGGAAACACAGGACCACCCCCCCATAGCCTGAGCAACACTGGAGTCAGAGAGAAAGGGGCAGAGAGTACTGGTACCATAACGACTGGTTTGAAATTAAAAGATTACCATCTTGCCATAAAGTTTGAAAATGAATTCTGTTCCTAATATTTTTATTTTTTATTATTTGTAATATCTTCTTATGTGGCATTTAAATGTATATTAATTAAACATAAATAAAATTAAATATTCAGTTTCTTAATCACACTATCCCCTTTCCAAGTATTCAGTATCACATATGGCTAGTAACTAATGCATCAGGCAAAGTAGATATAGATATTTTTATCTTTGTAGGAAGCTTTTTGGGCAGCAGTAATGGAGCATAACAGACCTAGCAGGGCTTAGTTTGCTCTTTGGCAGAAACTGAAGACAGAGATTTTTAAGACACAATACTGCTCTCACAAAACTTCTTATGGCCCTGGCGTAGCTCAGTGAATTGAGTGTGGGCTGGAAACAGAGGGTCACAGGTTCAATTCCCAGTCAAGGCACATGCCTGGGTTGCAGGACAGGTTCCCAGTGGGGGCCACATGAGAGGCAACCACACATTGATGTTTCTCTCTCTCTCTTTCTCCCTCCCTTTCCCTCTCTAAAAGTAAATAAATAAAATCTTAAAAAAACCCACTTCTTATGCAGCTGAAGAAACATGTGAATGCCTAATTATAGTAAAATGTGATATTAATAATTATAACATATTCATTACACAAATATTTTGGACATAAAAGATATCATGATCCACTATTTTCTTTAACAATTCACTTTTTAAAATATTTCAAGTATATTTTTCCCCTTAATATTAAAACAGAATTTCCATATACTTACATAATGTTTATAAGCATAGCTAACTAGTAGAATAAAAGAGATGCCTTTTTAAAGTAATTTTCCACCCCACAAAAAAGTACTCCTCCACCACTGTCACCGGGTACAGGTGTTGATTCAGATGGCTAATGTGTGACCCCAAACTTTTGGCCATTGTTGATAGAACCAGAAACAAACTCAAATTAAATTAAATTAACTTTCAAGAATTGTAAATAGAAGTGAGAAGCATGAATCCTAAAATTTGACAGGAACCAGGGATGTTGGTTCTCCTTTGGAAAACACAAGACAGAGAGGTATGCAAGCAGATGCAGCTCTTCTGTCCACAGTTGGACCAACAGAACATGACCTCAGCCCTACTGCTGAGTTCTTGCCCATCAGTCCAGCCACACAAGCATCCCAGCCATCCAAAGTTCATCTATGTGCATGGCAACTGAGCTATTCCATCTGAGCATGAAGTGGTGGCAATCCTGGGGGGCCTGGGGAGTCTGTCATAAAAAGGAGTCAGGGTCAGGCTGTCTAGACATGCTAGCTAGCAAAATATTCTCCTTTACTTTTTCTATGGTAACCCACCCGCCTGCTCCCTTCCACTAGAATTCCTAACAGAACACTGTTGTTAGAAATTGAAGTAGCTCTAGTATCCTTACTCACTCTCCCACCCCTTAAAGAGGTTGAAAGGAGTGATCACATGACCCTGACCTTGTCTATCAGAGTCCTTCCTCCATGGAATTAATTGAATGTGAAATGGTTCAATCCTTGAAGTTTTGTTCCCTGACTACTGGAGAATGCTTTTTGCACTAATGAGCAGAGAAGGGCAGGCAGGTATTTGGAAGCCTTCAGAGAATTTGTGAATATTTAGGAAGATTTGTGAACCATTAAGTCCTGTTGTCTTCTCAAAGAGTGCAACTGCTGGAAAGGGAAACTATGAATAAAAAACTAAAATGGTATTTGCTTTTCTGACATAGCCTTCACTTTATTAAAACATTAATTGTGTGAAATACATCTTTTAAAAGAAAATATGCTATAGTGGATTGAATAGTGGTCCCTAAAAAGATATGTCCAAGTCCTAACCCTCAGAACCTATGAATGTGACCTTATTTGAGAATAGAGTCTCAGCAGATGAAATTTAGAATCTGAAGATATCACCCTGTATTATCAGGATGGGCCCTAAATTCTTAGTAACCAGTGTCACTAAGGAGATGTAAAGAGAATCAAGCTGTGTGAAGGCAATGGCAGAGATTGGAGAGATGCAGCCATAAAACCAAGGAATACCTGGAGCCACTAAAAGCTGAAAGACGTGAGGGAAGAATCATGCCTTTGAACTACTAGAACCTATATTTCAGACTTCTTGCCTCCAGCACTGGGGAATAATAAAATTCTCTTGTTGTAAGCCACCATGTTTGTGGTGATGTGTTAGAGAAATCTTAGGTGTCTAATACAAATGCTAAATAAAAAGAGTTTGCTGAATTACTCAATAGTTTGCTACAGGAGGTGTATACCTAAAACCAGTTTCTTATTTGTGTTAATTCTTATTTGTATTAAAAGAATATTAAACAATATGCTTGGTGTTTCTTTCAAACACATGAAAAGCCATGTCATTTTTGACTGCCATTAGAGGTGGCAGAGAATGACAATTTTAAAAGGAATCTTTGTCTTTAAATAAATTTCAAATTCTTATGGGATGGGATGTTTCTAACCATGTGAGCATTTTGAAAGGCACACATGACACATTTAAAAGAGTTTTCCACAGTTTCACATTTTAGGCCAAGATAAAACCTGAAGAAAAGGTGAAATTGCTATTATCCTTGAAGAACTAGAGGACACATTCTCCTCCACACATTTAAATTAGTTTCTTCAAATTTTCACATTTTTCTATGGCTTGCGGCAACCAAGGAGCAGAAATGGCACTTCTTTCTTATAAAGCATCATAAGGTCCCCAGGAAAAAAGAAAGCATCCTATGCGATGCTTAGGAAAAATAAAACAATTATACTTTTGATTGATTCTTGCAATGCCTCAGTGTAGTACTTCAATCTTATTTCTAATCTCTTGACAGTTGAAGAAAAAAGTATTAAATTATTTCCCCCAAAGTAGTGTGGCTCAAGAAATGACAGACCTCTGCCTCCCAGACATCTACATTAAAACACCAGGTCCTATCTGTTAATTTACCCATCCACATGGGTAAATTCGGAGGAGTGCTGTTTGTCTGTAAGCTAAAATCAGATGTGGACTGGCTCCAGATGTGGGTGGCAACTCATTTCAAGATGTATGTTATCAAAGTCAGAGAAAAGCAGACCTGGATTCTCTTCCCATCCCACAACGGGTAGCTACTTAGAGGTTTAGATGCCTGAAATTGTCCATTAGGCACTCATTTTTCCTCCTATTAGAATGTAACTCTGCCTTGTTGGGAACCGTTCTGCCTGGTTTGAGGACTTGTAACACCCCCCCCCCCCCATGACTAAGGCTGAGTGAGCCACCTTCAGACTGTAAGCCACTAAGGAAACAAAGCTTATCTCCCTGGCAGGGGTGCTGCTTCTGCTTCATCCATAACTGACCCCCAATGCTTGGTCGGTTAGCCAATGATGGGTAAGATTCCCTCAAAGGAGGGGTCACCTAAGCCAGGCATGACCACTTGGAAGGCCCTCAAGGAAGGACTTGGGGGGCTGAAGCAAAGAGGGGGTGATAGACCTTCACCCCCTGGCTATCCTGACATAGCCTGAGTTCCCAGTCCGTCTGGGAGAACTTTTCCTTATCTCTGGCTTCCTGGTCTCAATCCACTTAAGCCTGAAACTATGACAGAGAGTGGTACAGCCCTGTGCTGGCTAGAGTGGGCTCCCTGGGTGATGGGGCATAAGAACGAATTCTTCATTAAGTCCTGTGAAACCTGCTTTGCTAAGAGTGCTCTCATTTAAATGATAAGGGTCCGAGCAGGAAATGAGTTTGTCTTCCAAAGTTTTGTAACCCCTTAGCTGACAGACCCTGACTCAATCAAGCCCTCAGAGTTCTTTGAAACATTATCTATTGTTTGATCCTTGCTGCCTGACATTGATGGATGAGCTTTACCTGTATTTCTGTGTATTATGAACCTAATAAAAGCCACTGAGGAAGGGGCTCTTGGCCCTTCTCCTTTGAGAGATTTGCCACCTCTCTTCCCCAAGAAGATCATGTCTTGGTAGACTTATTTTCATCTACAGAGGACAGATGGGGCTCTGTGGATGGAGCCCCGCCACACATGGGTCATCATTTAACCAGTCTCTGCTTGATTTAGGGGGAGTGTGTGATGATGGACAAAAAGCTAGACCAGAAAGCTAGACGTTTAAATCTTTACTATGACTCTTATTTGCTAGTTACATGTTTTGGAGCAAGCTTAACTTTTCTGGGCATGAGAAGGTTGGATGCCATTCTTTTTTTTTTCTTTTTAAGATTTTATGTATTTATTTTTAGAGAGGGGGGAGGGAGAAAGGGAGGGAGAGGAACATCAATGTAAGAGGAACATCATTCGGTTGCCTCTCACTTGTGCCTGGACCAGGCACCCAATCCACAACCATTCACATGCCCTGACTGGGAATCCAACCATGGACCTTCACTTTGCATGACAATGCCCAACCAACTGAGTAATGTGTCAGGGCTGGCCTCCTTTCTTAACCAAAGCTTCCTTTCATCCACGTACTCAGTGGCTGCAAGACACTGGCTCTGGGGAGGGCTAAGGACTTGGGCAATGAAAATGTGAGTGCACAATCCAGTAGAGGACAGAGAAATGGAAGGAAACAATCATAATGGAATAGGATAAGCACTGATGTGGTTTGAATTTTCCTTAAGAATACTAAATATTAAAGCTATGTAGAAATTGAGGGTGTATGAGATAGAAAGGTGCAGAGATGGAGGAAGGGTCATTCTAGACAATGATATGGTGCAAGCCCATGGAAAAGATTCTGGCTTTACTATCATATATCATTTGCATGTTAAATAATTCTCTTATTTTTGTGACATAATTAGAAGGCTCCATACAATAAAGCATGTGTTCAATCTCAGCCAGGATCCTCTTTGCACCTACCCCAATATCACTCTGCCAGTTAACTTCTCATGTGTACCTTAGTGGGAGGTCAAGTGCCATGTCCTATATAAAGTGTTTTCCTGATACACTTCCATTTAATGAAAACAACCATTTTAAGATACTTTGGTTGTTGTTCTATGTATGTCTTTGTCAATGAACACTTAGCTCCTTTCTTGCAAAGAAACTGCACTTTCATCTCAGCATAACCAACATCTAACCCTGACTTTGCCATGGTATATGCTCAAAAATGCTCACATAAGCAATACCTTCTGCAGTTTAATGCAGAGCCTCAATCTCAGAGTGTGAATCCAATTCCCCTTTTAGTAGCTGTTGACTTTGGAAAGTTATTTAATCTCTCTGGATTTCAGTTTTCTAAAGAAAATTAATAAAATATAGAGATGTAGTACACTTAGCATGGTTTCTCACACAATAAGCATTCCATAAAGAATAGCTATTCACAATAATTATTTCTTGAGCAGGTGAAAGAGGATCCCTAGACAACAAACACTTTGGACTGAGACTGTCCCAGATTTCAGGGCCTGTGGACATGCTGCACACCGTAGTACTCTCTAGGACTACTCCCTTCACACATATTGTGGCTTTCTTAGGTATTTTTGACTAGTTAAGTTGGCCTGTGGGTCCCAATTACCTTATCTATTACATTGAACTAATTTAATAGTTTGTTCTGAGGATTAAATGAGTAAATGTTAATATAAAGTGACTAGAATAGTTCTTGATATATAATAATCACTTAGTAAGTCAGAGATACTATTATTAGTAGCATTAGTAGTAATATATAGTACAATTACATCCTGGGGTTGTCTTAAGGCTTAAATAAGGTAACATATATGAAATATTTGCTTTACATCCAGTGGAGTGAGCCCTCAGCAAATGTTAGCTGTTAGTCTCTTTACAGTGGTACACCTCATTCCATTTCTTAAGAACTACCATTTACAGAATCTCTCCACTTCCTGTTTTCTCTGCTAGAGGGTATGCCACCTCATAGGACAGTCCTTCCAATGCCCTCCAATTTCTCTTTAATTCTGTATCATCCTGTGACATAGACACTATATTATATAGGAACGCAAAGGAGTTTTAATAGAATTTTAGCTTTCAAGAAGGATACATTCATCAAAAGGCTGTTTGATATGTCCAAAGTCCTGAGAGTTTCACTTCATATGGTAAGTAATTTGCTTGATTCCTTTTTTCCTGTTTTTATCCAGATGTTTTGCATGACTTGACAAAGAGAGAGCCTGAGTGTTGTTCTTTTGTCAGTGTTGAAAGTTATTCATGAATATACTTGAAATCAAATAACAAAGATATATCTCTTTTTAGCTTTTCTTTTCATTACACAATCCTACTAGTATTCTTGAATTACATAACAAACTACCACAGTCATCCGGATGGTAACTCATATCACATGAATCATGAGTCCAAGGCAAGTTTGATTCTCTGCATTCTAATCATATCTCCAAACATAGCTGAGAGTCATTATCCAGGAATATTATTTCCCTATTTCATCTCCCTATATTTGAGCCATGATATAAAGTTATGAATAAATAGGAAAAATAGATGAGTAAAAATCTAAATAAAGAAAAACAGACACAAATGAAGTAGTGGAGTTGAGACTTAAAATATATGTCTAAAAAGTGTAAAAGAAACAAGCAGACAATGATTTTTTCCTCCTCTCATGCTCAAGTTTGTCTATCTTAATTTGGGACAGTGAGGCAAAATTATGGTTAAACAGTAAATGCAAATCTCATGTTTCCTGAATTCATTTAGCCTTACTGCATTTATTAAAGCTTATATTTAACATCTTACTTATCCAGAATATACCATGTGGATCATGTGGGCGAAAGTGCTGCAAGAACCTTTACTTGTGCAGTGTTAGATTACACAGGCTTCAAAATAACCCTTATGTTAAATTGCATCCTTAAAGTCTGTGTCATTTGAAGAGACAGCTCATGAGCTTAGGTTGAAATCCAGTGGAGAACAAATCAACATACTCCTTTTAGCAAATGTTTTGAGCTCAACACACTTTTTAGTGCAAGTTTTGAGCCATCTATATTACAAAGCTGCTTTTTAAAATCCTCTCCCAAATCCTCATGCTTCTTTTAATGAAATCTGTGTAAAGAGAGACTGAAGATAAGAATTTTAGGACTATAGAAGATGGTAGCATGGTAGGAGAGAGCAGATTGCACTTCCCCCCTATATGCGGGAGAAAAACCTAGCCAATCTATGGAGGAGCAGAGCAAACAGCCAACAGTACCACCGCATATATGAAAATAGATAAAAAATTGCAGCAGACATTGAAAAACCAGACGGTAAGGAGAGTACTTCAGGACAATAAGAGCCCAGGGATCAGCGTGGAGATCAGGACGGCTGAAGCCCCAGGCCTAGTGCTTGCTGGGTCTAGGGTTCTAGGGAGGGAGATGAGTCAACTGCTCCCAAGCCAAACAAGGTTTGAGCAGCAATGGGAGAGACCTGGTTACTGGAAGTCGCAGAGAGAGAGAAGTTAAGGTCTGAGTGGCAAACACACTGGGGCTGTGAGCACCCAAGCATAGCCCTGGGAGGAGTGCACGCCTGAGCCTGCATGACTACAGGTGCCTGCAACCGGAGGAAAGGGATTTGTGGAACACATGGAGCCCATGTTGGGAACCAGGGGAGTTCGAGCGATCCATGGGAGAACAAGAGTACACACATGTGAACCCAGGGAGAGTACATGATCCATGGGAAATCCAGAGCTCATGCCTGTGAACTTAGGGTGGAGCACATGCAAAGCAGGAAACCCAGAAACCACACCTGTAAACTCAGGGTCAGCACTCACCCTGTAGGCGACCCGAGCTCATACCCATAAAGTCCGGAAAGTGCGTTCTCCCCAGGAGGCTCAAAACACACCCATGAGGCCCTGTGCAGAGAGGTGCCAGGTTAGCTCTGGGGAGAGTGGACCAAAGCTGACTGAGTGCTGAACAGGGAGAAAAGCTATACCATAGCCCCTCAGCCCATTGCAGCCAGCAAGACTAGAAAAACCAGCTTGGACAGTTTGAAATCAGCAAGAGGTGTTTTTTTTTTTTTTTTGTTATTATTGTTGTTGTTGTTATTATTGTTGTTGTTTATGTATTTTATTTTTCTATTTTTATCCCTCAATTCCTTTCGCTTTTATTTCCTCTTTCTTGTTTTATTCCTTCCTCCTTTCTTTCCAATTTTATCTCTTCTTCCTCTTTTTTCTTTTTGCATTTTTTCTTTTCTCTTTTTAAGTACCCATGACCGAGACAATAAAACACTAAACTGTGAAGAAACTAGAGTTGGACCGAAAGAGGGGGCATCCAAACAGCTGAGAGAGGGGAAGCTGTGAACACCAGGATACCTGGAGACTGCACCACTGAATCTCATAGGTATTCTACCACAGAAGTTCACATTACACCATAAGCCCAGGGAGCCAGAACAGATCAATTTAAGAAGCTGAGGCTAACAAGAAGAGTAATTCACAAACAATGGGAAGAAAAAAAAACAATCCCCAAATGAAAGAAAAGGACGAAACCCCAGAAAGAATGCTAAATGAAAGAGGCAACTCAACTATCAAATAATAAGTTCAAAGCAATGGTTGACAGGAAGCTCCATGAGCTCTCAATGAGCTACCAGAAACTACAGGGAAGCTATGATGAACTCACTGCAAACTATATCAACATGAAAAAGGAAATAGAAACTATCAAAAAGGGCCAAGAGGAAATGAAGAATACAATTTCTGAAATGAAGAACACAGTAGAAGGAATGCAAAGCAGAATCGATGAAGCAGAGGATCGAATCAGTGAGTTGGAGGACAAAGTAGAAAAAAGCAGCCAGAAAGAGCAATAAAAGGAAAAGAGGCTCAGAAAGAATGAAGAGGGGTTAAGAGAAATGCAAGACAACATGAAACGTAATAATATCCGTATAATAGGAATACCAGAAGGAGAAGAAGAAGAGCAGGGGATAGAAAACCTATTTGAAAAAGTAATGATGGAAAACTTCCATAATCTGATGAGAGAAAAAGCCACACAAATTTAGGAAACACAGAGAGTTCCAATCAAGAGGAACCCAAAGAGGCCAAATTCAAGACACATCAGAATAAAAATGGCAAACTTCCAAGACAAAGAGAGAATACTAAAGGCAGCAAAGGAGAAAAAGGAAGTAACATACAAGGGAGCCCTGATAAGGTTAGCAGCTGAATTCTCAATGGAAACGCTCCAAACCAGAAGAGAATGGCAAGAAATATTCCAAATAATGAGAACCAAAGGCCTGCAACCAAGACTACTTTCTCCAGCAAGGCTTTCAATCAAGATAGAAGGACAAATAAGGAGCTTCCCAGACAAAAGAAGTCTAAAAGAATACACCTCTACTAAACCAGTTCTGCAAGAGATACTAAAGGGACTGCTTTAAGGAAAGAAAGGAAAAGAGAGAGAGAGGAACACAGGTACAAAAATGGTAATGAATCAGTACCTATCAATAATAACCTTAAATGTAAATGGATTAAATGCTCCAATCAAAAGACATAGAATAGGTGAATGGATAAGAAAGCATGACCCACACATATGCTGCCTACAAAAGAGCCACCTCAGGACAAAAGACCTACACAGACTCAAAGTGAAAGGATGAAAACAAATTTTCCAAGCAAACAGACAGGAAAAAAAGACCGGGGTAGCAATACTCATATCAGACAAAATAGACTTCAAAAGAAGAGCTATAAAGAGAGACCCAGAAGGTCACTTCATAATACTCAAGGGAAGAATCCACCAAGAAGACATAAACATTGTAAATATATATGCACCCAACATAGGAGCACCTAAATACATCAAGAAAATCTTAGAGGACTTCAAGAAAGATATTGACAGCAACACAATTATAGTAGGTAATTTTAACACCCCACTGTCAAAAATGGACAGATCTTCCAAAAAAAAATATCAACAAAGATATTGTGGCATTGAACAGTACTCTAGACAAATTGGACTTAGCTGATATATATATAGAGCCCTTTATCCCAAAGAAGCTAAATACACATTTTTATCAAATGCACATGGAACATTTTCAAAGATAGACCACATGATAGGACACAAAACAAGCCTCAACAAATTCAAGAAAATTGATATCTTACCAAGCATTTTCTCCGAGCACAAGGGACTGAAACTAGAAACCGACTTGATGGGGAAAATCCCCAAATCATCAAAATCATGGAGATTGAATAGCATGCTATTAAACAATGAATGGGTCAAGAATGAAATTAGGGAGGAAATCAAAAAGTTTCTGGAAACAAATGAAAATGAACTCACAACATCCCAAAACTTATGGGACACAATGAAGGCAGTCCTCAGAGGGAAGTTCATAGCAATACAGGCCTACCTAAAGAAGACAGAAACATTTCTAACAAACGACTTAACCCTACGCCTACAAGAACTCGAGGAAGAACAACAAAGACAACCCAGGGCAAGTAGAAGGAAGGAAATAACCAAGATCAGAGCAGAATTAAATGACATAGAGACTAAAAGCACAATCCTAAGGATCAATGAATCCAGGAGCTGCTTCTTTGAAAAGATCAACAGAATCGACAAGCCTTTAAGCAGGCTCATCAAGAAAAAAAGAGAGAGGACTCAAATAAACACAATCAGAAATGAAAGAGGAGAGATTACGACTGACACCACAGAAATACAAAGGATTGTAGAAAATTACTATGAAGAACTGTATGCCAAGAAATTTGAAAACCTAGGTGAAATGGACAAGTTTCTAGAAAAATATAATCTCCCAAAACTCAAAGAAAAAGAAACAGAAAGCCTGAACAGACCAATAACAGCTGATGAAATTGAAGCAGTAATCAAAACACTCCTGACACACAAAAGCCCTGGACCAGATGAATTCACTGGAGAATTCTACAAAACATTTAAGGAATAGCTAATCCCTATCCTTCACAAACTATTCCAAAAAATCCAAAATGATGAAAGACTCCCAAACTCTTTTTATGAAGCCAGCATCATCCTAATTCCAAAACCAGATAAAGACACAACAAAGATAGAAAACTTCAGGCCAATATCTCTGATGAACACAGATGCTAAAATCCTCAACAAAATATTGGCAAACCGCATCCAACAATACATTAAAAAGATCATACACCATGACCAAGTAGGATTCATCCCAGGGATGCAAGGATGGTTCAACATTCACAAATCAGTAAATGTAATACATCACATAAACAAAAGCAAAGACAAAAATCACATGATCATATCAATAGATGCAGAAAAAGCTTTTGATAAAGTACAACACCCATTTATGATAAAAGCACTCAGCAAAGTGGGAATAGAGGGAGCATTCCTCAACATAATAAAGGCCATATATGAGAGACCTACAGCCAACATCACACTGAATAGGCGAAAACTAAAATCTTTTCCACTAAGATCAGGAACAAGACAAGGCTGTCCACTTTCACCATTTCTATTCAATATAGTATTGGAAGTCTTAGCCACAGCAATTAGACAAGAAAAGGAAATAAAAGGCATCCAAATTGGAAAGGAGGAAACAAAACTATCATTGTTTGAAGATGACATGATAGTGTACCTAGAAAATCCTATAGACTCGTCCATAAAGCTGCTGGACATAATAAATGAATTTGGCCAAACAGCCGGATACAAAGTCAATATCCAAAAATCAAAGGCATTTTTGTATACCAACAGTGAAACAACAGAAGCAGAAATCAAGAAAAAAATACCATTTGATATAGCAAAAAAAAAATAAAATACCTAGGAATAAACCTAACCAAGGAGGTAAAAGACCTGTATGCAGAAAACTACACAACACTGAAGAAAGAAATCAAGGAGAACACAAACAAATGGAAGCATATACTGTGTTCATGGATTGGAAGAGTTAATATCATCAAAATGTCCATACTACCCAAAGCAATTTACAGATTAAATACAATACCTATTAAGGTTACAATGGCATATTTCACAGACATAGAACAAACACTTCAAAAATTTATATGGAATTATAAACGACCCCGAATAGCTGCAGCAATTTTGAGAAAGAAGAGCATAGTAGGAGGAATCACAATACCTGATACCAAACTGTATTACAAAGCCACTTTAATCAAAACAGCCTGGTACTGGCACAAGAACAGGCACATGGACCAGTGGAACAGAACAGAGAGCCCAGAAATAAACCCAAGTCTTTACAGTCAATTAATATTCGACAAAGGGGGCAGCAACATAAAATGGAGCAAAAATAGCCTCTTCAACAAGTTGTGCTGGGAGATCTGGACAGCTACATGCAAAAAAAAAATGAAACTCGAGCACCAACTTACACCATACACAAAAATAAATTCAAGGTGGATAAAAGATTTAAATATAAGCCGTGACACCATTAAAATTCTAGAGGATAACATAGGCAGGAAAATCTCAGATATTTCACGCAGCAATATTTTTACTGATATGTCCTCTAGAGCAAGGGATATAAAGGAAAGAATAAACAACTGGAATCTCATCAAAATAAAAAGCTTTTGCACAGCTAAAGAAAACAGTATTAAAATAAAAAGAGAACCAACTTTATGGGAAAACATATTTGACAATGATACCTCAGACAAGGGATTAATCTCCAAAATATATAAAGAATTTACAAGACTCTACTCTAAGAAGACAAGCAACCCAATTAAAAAATGGGCAAAGGATTTGAACAGACACTTCTCCAAGGAGGACATACAGAGGATCCAGAGACACATGAAAAGATGCTCGATATCTCTAGCTATCAGAGAGATGCAAATTAAAACTACAATGAGATACCACTTGACACCAGTCAGAATGGCCTTCATAAACAAAGCAACAAACAGCAAGTGTTGGAGAGGTTGTGGAGAAAAGGGGATCCTAGTGCACTGTTGGTGGGATTGCAGATTGGTACAACCACTATGGAAAACAGTATGGAATTTTCTAAGAAAACTAAAAATGGACATACCTTTTGACCCAGCAGTTCCATTGCTTGGATTATATCCTAAGAACCCTGAAACACCAATCCAAAAGAATCTATGCACCCCTATGTTCATAGCAGCACAATTTACAATAGCCAAGTGTTAGAAGCAACCTAGGTGCCCATCAGTTAATGAATGAATCACAAAACTGTGGTACATTTACACAATGGAATTCTATGCAGCAGGAAGAAGGAGCTCCTACCCTTTGCGACAGCATGGATGGAATTGGAGAGCATCATCCTAAGCGAAATAAGCCAGGCAGTGAAAGACAAATACCATATGATCTCACCTTTAACAGGAAGCTAATCAACAAAACAAACAAACAAGCATAATATAACCAAAGACACTGAAGTTGAGAACAGTCTGACAGTGACCAGAGAGGGAGGGGAGGGAATTTCAGGGGAAAAGGGGAACGGTTTAGAGCAACAAGTATAAAGGACACATGGACAAAAACTATGGGGGGGTGGGTGGAAATGGGAGGAAGGTGGGGAGTGCTTGGATGGTGCACTGGGGGTGGGGTAAAAGACAGAAAACTGTACAGTATCAACAATTAAAAAAATAAAGCTTTTAAGTGCAAAAAAAAAAAAAACAAAAAAACAAAACAAAAAAAACCCAAAAACCCCATCTAGGCCTAAACTATGTTTCAGCTCCAGGCCCAGAAAAGCAGCAAAACCAGATGAAGGAGGCCATGGCTGGTATCAGGACCAGCTGCATTGACCAATGGCCCACTACTCTGGAGAAATCAATCAGTTGATACCAGGATCTTTAAAGGAAAAACCTGGAAAAGCTGATTTTACTGTAATCCTCTCCTGGGACTTCCCCTAAGATCCGTGCCTTTAGAGAGGGAATGAAAACCTTCAGGATGGAGGAACCAATGTGCATCCTCTCTCTCTCAAGCACACCTTTCTGCATCCCCTTCTTAGGTGTGAGCACACCTGCATTTTTCCTCCTTCTTCTTCCCCTAGGCATGGTTTTCTTTGTCTTTCATTCTCTAAGTTTCCAAGAGCCCTTCCTTTGACTCCTTAACTTGTTTCTTGAACCCTTGCAGCCCAGGTGGCTCACTTCTTCCATAGCTCACTACTATTTCTGTTAAACTTTTGCTTGTATTTGAGTCTTGAATATGAATTCTTTTTAACCAGAACTCAAGTACTGAGGTTGCTGAACTGAGGTTCAATAGCTGGTACATAATGTTGCTATTTCATTGCTAACAATTAAATTTTTAAATACGAACCCATCCACCTCATTTGGCAGATAAAATAACTCAAGAAGGCTGATACCTACCCTTTGTTACTGGCTTGCCACCCATCAAGGCTGGGCAGGTCCATGGTATTAATGCAGACAGAAAACATTCACATGGCTATTGGGATGTCTGGCACGCCTTTATTCATGGGTGGGTGAGCCATGCGCACTGTAAGTTGCATGTCTGTCTGCATGTGGTCCCTGCTTCCCAGCATGGCACCCATTGTGGCACCTGTCCCCTTGTGTGTCTCTCATCATCATTGCCCCAGCAGGGAGTCCCTACCTGCTTTAAGTACTAGAGAGGAAAAAAGCTGGAAAACTGCCAGAACATTACATAACATAACGCAATTCTATGCATGCAAGCCCACTTCATGTTATGGAAACAGTTTATTGGACCCAGTCTCAAGGCTATGAGAACACTGGTTATCAGGCCCCTCCAAGGCTATGGGAACAGTGCTTCCCTTAGCTACACAGACACCTGGATGAGGAAGCCAGACTGCCTCCACTTATCCTACAATTACAGAACCAGAAACAAAGAGATTTTTTGTTGTTGTTGTTGTTGTTGTTGTTGTTGTTGTTGTTGTTGTTGTTTGTTTTGGTACTTTCCTTCTATCAGCACTTCTGTAGGGCACTGGGTATATGGAGGGGCATGGCAGGGGAGAGTGATGGGATCTGAAGACAGATTGGGTTTCGATATTGTTTCTGCCATCTCAGCTGTAATCACTGTTTTGTAAAAATGATAATTTTTTGGTAAAATTTTACAACTAAATGAAGTAATAGATGTAGAATGCCTGGCATAGGATCTAATACATACTAGGGCACAATAATTGACAACTAATGCTACTAATAAGTGCCAAGACTTTGAAACCTTATGATCTAAGGTGGGAGTGGAGAGAGCAACAGACATTAAGTTACAAGACACTGGGCCAGTGGCTCACAATTCAATCTGGAGAGACCTGTTGGGGTATGTGTGGCACTTTATGTAGTACCCAAGGAATTATTTTTTTCCGAACATCTCTAACTTGGAATTACAAATTATAAACAATTTTTTTACATAGAGTATTGAACCTCAAGGAAAGAAACCCTTCTTATACATCCAGTTAAAGGTATCACTCTCTTAACTTTAAATGTTCCTCCAAGAAAAGACAAGCTTTTAAAAATAATTATTTATTGTCACTAGAAGAAACCAGAAAAGGAAGTAAGTCCATCTATGTGCATGTTGTTTACCCATCTCAGATCACTGGAATCAAGTATTTGCATCTGAAAGGATTCAGCTGAAGTGTTTTTGGTCTATGTGCTGATGCTCCATACATATTGAAATGTACCTGGGAGATGAAGTCTTGGCCTTTCTCTCTGCAGGAAAACCAGAGTGCTAATTCAAAAGGAAAGTTTTAACTATTCTTAAGAGACTTCGAGAGTCCCTAGCACCTAGGACAGCAAATAGATAGAAGGTAGTGTGTGAGTTGTCCCTCATTGGTGCACCTCAAGGACAGCACAACTGGTGAATTGAAGGCATAGACCTGGTTCAGAAGGGCCCTAGAGGTCCAGCAGCAAACTGAGGAACTGGGCAGGAGGCTAGGCAACTGTGAAGAGTATGGCCCACACATGGCCCCATCCACACAAAACCACAGGAAGGGAGAAAAAAGAAACGCAATCCCCTCAGCCTGCTGCAGCCAGGAAGACCTGCAGAACTCACTTGGCCTATTTAAAGCCTGCAAGAGATTTTTTTTTTTTTCTCTTTCTTTCTTTTTTTTCTCTCTTCCGCCCCCTACCCCACCCAAAGGGAGACAATAACACCTGGATCTGTGAAAGGACCACAGATCACAGAGTCAGACCCAAACACAATTACAATGACTGAGAAACTGAGAAAAATTCCAATTTGCTACTCCAGAGAATTTGCAAGTTATTGTTTATTTGTATTATTATTATTATTTCACTTCTTTTATTAGTATTTCTAAAATTTCTCTTCTTTTTGTTTAGTTTTCTTTGTCTTGTTTGTTTAATTGCATTGTTTGACTGGTTTCCCTTGTTCTCTCTTTCATAGTGTATTTTTAATTTTCCTTCTTTCATTTCATTTGTGTTCCAATAGCACACTACTCTAGGTTGTGCATTTCCTATTCTAGTTATTCAGACCACATAGATTCTGTCATATTGTAACTGGAAAAGACACCTGCATTTGGGCTGCCTGTCACTACCAAATCCAACAAGCAATGACAGCGATTGAATCTTTTACGGGCACTTTATTCAGATGGCTGGCAATCTGAGAAGATGGCAGGTTCACACCCTAACAAACCATCTTCCCTTCTTTTTCCTGGCCAGATCTTTTATAAGGAAGGTGGGGGAGGACAAACAAGGTATGGTGAGGGCTTTGAAATTCAGAAGCTGCAACATTCCTGTCCTCAGCAGTTAGCTGTTCCCAAGGGGGCAGCGGGGAGTGGGCGGTGGTCACCTGCTCCCCTGGAACACAAAAGGCCTGGATGCCTCCAATTTGTCCCCAGGCAGTAATCTCTAGCCAGTGCCCCAGTATGTCAGCTGTTTTTCTCAGGAGCCAGGATGGGCCTTATCTGTAGTTTCTGAAACAAAACTTTAACATATGTATTACTTGCTATACTTACAACTTTTTACCTTAAGCTAAAATTTTTCAAGACTTGAGTCCCCTGTCAATATGATTGTTGTTCCAGTATTATTGTAAATAATTCTTGTTCCACACAATTGTAAATATGATATAGCACCTGCATCTTAGCCCATTTCACTGTCTTATGGAAATTTCTTACTATTGTGGTTAACTCTATTTTCTCACACACTATACCTCTTTTCTATCCTTTACTCTCACTATATCTCATAATCTAACCTCCCACAAGATGACTGTTTTCTGGATCCAACTCATAATCTTTCCCCCTTCTAACAAGAGTCTTATCTTTTTTCCACCCTTTCTAAAAAGTGGTTAGATGGGTGAAATATCATAGTTAACATTATACTTTTCCAAAGGATCACTTATCTCTTCTCTATGGGTTGGTACTTTAAATCCCATAGAATACACTCATGCTGTCTTAATCCATTTTGCCTTCCCCCTCTAACTGATCACATAAAAGAGTAGGCGGGAGCTGTGAATACTAGTATGCCTGCTGGAAGAGAGAACCCACCAATAATGGAACCACCAACAGATAATAACAAAAGAAGGTGAAATAGTGAGTAGAAGCCATACTAAGCTCCACCCAGGACCAATCTGGATTTACAACTAAATGCTGAAGAAATTACCCAGAACAAATAACAGAACAGTAGCAAGAGAGAAACCTCAAAACCTAGAACAGTTAAAAGAACCAGCTTCAACACAACCTGTCTGCACTTGCACAATAGCATACAAGATGTGGTAGGCAGAGTGACCCTCAGTTAACCAGTTGGAGGGAAGGACCTACCAAAGAAAGACCCCAAAACAATCAAAACCCAAAGATATCCAGACAGCCACATAAACAACAGCCCAAGACCAGCAAGTTCAAGAGATCATGGAGATTATACCACTGAATCTCACATGTTTCCCATGATAGAAGTTCACACCATAAACTCAGGGAGTCAGAACAGATTAATTTAAGAAGCACAGGTTAACAAGAGAGTCTCACAAACGATGGGAAGACAAAGAAACAAACCCCAAATGAAATGAAAGGATGGAGCCTCAGAAAGAATGCTAATGAAATAGAGGCAAGTCAACTATCAGACAGTGAGTTCAAAGCAATGATTATAAGGAAGCTCTATAAGCTTACAGAGAATTACCAAAAATTACAGGGAAACTACAATGAACTCACTGAAAACTATATCAACATGGAAAAGGAAATAAAAACTATTAACACAGGCCAAAGGAAATGGAGAATACAATTTCTGAATTGAAGAACACAATAGAAGGAATCAAAATCAGGTTAGATGAAGCAGAGTATGGAATCAGTGAGCTGGAAGACAAAGCGAACCCCTCCCCCCCCTCCACACACACATGACCACAGAAATAACAAAAGGAAAAGAGACTCAGAGAGAATGAAGAGGTGGTAAGGGAATTGCAGGATAACATGAAATGTAATAATATCCGTATAATAGGGATACCAAAAGGAGGAGAAGAAGACCAAGGGAGAGAAAACCTGTTTGAAAAAGTAATTTTGGAAAATTTCCCTAATTTAATGAAAGAAAAAGTCACACAAATCCAGGAAACACACCTAATTCCAATGAAGATGTACCCAAAAGGCCCACTTCAACACATCATAATTAAAATGCAAAATTCCAAGACAAAGAGAGAATCTTGGAGGCAGCAAGGGATAAACACAAGGTAACATACAAGAGAGCCCCCGGAAGGCTAGCAGCTGATATCTCAATGGAAACACTATGAGCCATAAATGAAAGTAATGAAAACCAAAGGCCTACACATAAGACTACTCTATTTAGCAAGACTCTCAATTAAAATGGAAGGATAAATAAGAAGTTTACCAGACTAAAGAAGCCTCAAAGAATGCAGCTCCTGTAAACCAGCTCTAAAAGAAATGCTCAAGGGTCTGCTTTAAGAAAAGGAAAAAAAAAAAAAAAGAGTGAGAGAGAGATAAGCATGGGTACAAAAAATGGCAATGAATAAGTAAGTATCTGTTGCGGACCATTCAGCCTGGTTTCAGGAGTTGTAACCCTCACCCCATGGTGGGCTGTGTAAGAGCCTAGGGACCCACTTCATCTGGGTCTGTTCTGTCAAGAGGACAGGAGCCACTAAGGAGACAAAGCTTATCTCCCTGGCAGGAGTTCTGCTTCTGCCTCATCCATCTCTGGCCCCAGCACTTGGCTGGTAGTCAGTGACTGGTGAAACTCCTCATGGGAGGGACAACCTAAGCCAGACATGACCATTTGGGAGGCCCTCATGGAAGGACTCGGGGGATGGGGCTGCAGCAAAGAGGATGTGATGGACTCTCACCCTCCGGCTATTCTGACATAGCCCGAGTCCTCATTTCCGTCTGGGAGATGTCTTCTGCTTCCTAATCGGCTTAAAGCCTGAAACTGTGAGGGCGAGTGGTGCAGCCCTGTGCCGGCCAGAATGGTTCCGTGGGTGATTGGGCATAAGAAAGAATTCCTCAAGTCCTGTGAAACCTGCTTTGCTAAGAGTGCTCTCATTTAAATGATAAGTGTCCAAGGAGGAAATGAGTATGGCTCCCAAAGTTTGGCAACCCCCTTTCCTGACAGACACTGACTCAGATTAAGCCCTCAGATTTCTTTGAAATGTTAACCATTGTTTGATCCTTGCTGCCTGACATACCTGTATTCCTGTGTATTTGAACCCAATAAAAGCCTAGTGAGAAAGGGGCTCTGGGTCATTCTCCTCTGAGAGTTTGTCCACCTCTCCGCCCCAAGCAGATCATGTCTTGGTAGTTTTACTTTCATCCATGACGGAAGGATGGGGCTCTGTGGGTGGAGCTTCCCCACAGCTGGCGCCCAGGATAGGGGCCCCCCACAAGTACCTATCATGTACTTAAATGTACATATCATCCTTAAATGTAACTGGATTAAATGTTCCAATCAAAAGTCATAGAATAGCTGAATGGATAAGAAAGCATGACCCCCGCATATCCTGCCTACAAGAGACCTACCTCAGAACAAAAGACCTATACAGACTGAAAGTGAAGGGCTGGGAAAAAAATCTTCCAAGCAAATTGACAGGAAAAAAAAAATCAGGGTTGCAATTATCATATCAGACAAAATACACTTCAAAAAAAGGGCCATAAAAAGAGACTCGGAAGGTCACTTCATAATATTCAAGGGAAGAATCCATCAAGAAGACATAAATATTGTAAATATAAATGCACCCAACATAGGAGCACCCAAATACATAAAGAAAATATTGGAAGATTTCAAGAAATATATTGACAGCAACACAATTATAATAGGGGATTTCAATAGCTCACTGTCAAAAATGGATAGATCTTCCAAGCAAAATATCAACAAAGGTATTGCTGTGTTGAACAATGTCCTAGATCAAAGGGACTTAACTGATGTATAGAAAGTCTTTCATCCCAAAGAAGCAAAATACACATTCTTTTCAAATACATATGGAAAAATTTCAAAGATAGACCACATGATAGGACACAAAGAAGCCTCAACAAATTCAAGAAAATTGAAATCATACCAAGCATTTTCTCTGACCACAGAGGACTGAAAATGGAAATCAACCACAAGGAAAAAAACTCAAAAACACCCAAACTCATGGAGACTGAATAGCATGCTATTAAACAATGAATGGATCAAGAATGACATTATGGAAGAAATAAAAAATTTTATGGAAACAAATGAAAATGAACTCACAACAACCCAACAGTTATGGGACACAGTGAAGGAAGTCATGAGAACTCATAGCGATACAGGCCTACCTAAAAAAGATAGAAACATTTCACATAAACAACCTAACCCTACACCTACAAGAACTGGAGGAACAACAAGAAAGACAGCCCCAATCAAGTAGAAGGAAAGAAATAACCAAGATCAGAACATACTTAAACAACATTCAGACTAAAAGAACAATTCGAAGGATCAATAAATCCAGGATCTGGATCTTTGAAAAGATAAACAAAATCAACAAGCCTTTAAGTGAACTAATCAAGAAAAAAAGAGAGAGGACCTAAATAAATAAAAGTAGAAATGAACAAAGAGAGATTACAACTGACACCACAGAAATACAAAAGATTGTAAGAAATTACTATAAAGAACTATAGGCTAAGAAATTTGAATGCCTAGGTGAAATGGACAAATTTCTAGAAAAATATAATCTCCCAAAACTGAATGGAGAATGAGCAGAAAGTTTGAACAGAACAATAATAGCTGATGAAATTAAAACACTATTAAAAAAACTCCCAACACACAAAAACCCTGGGCCAGAGGTTTCACAGGAGAATTTTACAAAACATTTAAGGAAGAGCTAAGCCACTTCACAGACATTATTAAAAAAAAAAAAAAATCCAAGTAGATGGAAAACTCCCAAACTATTTTTATGAAGACAGCATTATCCTAATCCCAAAACCAGATAAAGACATAACAAGGAAAGAAAACTTAAGGCCAATATCAAAACTTTAGGCATGGTGTTGGGAGAGCGGAACAGCTACATGCAAAAAAATGAAACTTGATTACCAGCTTACACCATACACAAAAATAAATTCAAGGTGGGTAAATGACTTAAATATAATCCATGACACCATAAAAGTCCTAGAGGAAAATATAGGCAGGAACATCTCAGACATTCCACACAGCAATATTTTCACCCATATGTCCCCTACAGCAAGGGACTTAAAGAAAAGAATAAACAAATGGAACATCATCAAATTAAAAAGCTTCTGCATGGCTAAAGAAAATAGCATTAAAATGAAAAAGAGAGCCAACAGTATGGAAAACATGTTTACCAGTGATACCTTGGACAATGGTTTGATCTCAAAAATATGTAAATAACCCACATTACTCCATTCCAGGAAGACAAACAAACCAATAAAAAAATGGGCAAAAGACTTGAACAGACACTTTCCAAGGAGGATATGCAGAGCAGCCAGAGACATATGAAAAGATCCTCAACATCATTATCCATCAGAGAGATGCAAATTAAAACCACTATGAGATACCACTTCACTCTATTGAGAAAGGCCATGATATATGAATCAACAAACAACTCTTGGAGAGATGTGGAGAAAATGGAACCCTAGAGCACTGTTGGTGGGAATGCAGACTGGGGCAGCCATTGTGGAAAACAGGATGGAATTTCCTCAGAAAACTAAAAATAAAACTGCCTTTTGACCCGGAAATTCCATTGCTGGGATTATATCCTAAGAACACTGAAACACCTATAGGTTCCAAAAGAATCTATGCACCCCAATGTTCATAGTAGCACAATTTACAATAGCCAAGTGCTGGAAACAGCCTCATTGCCCATCAGTAAATGAACGTTTCAAAGAACTGTGTTACATTTACACAATAGAATAGTGTGCAGAAGAAAGAAAGAAGGAACTCCTGCCCTTTGGGACAGCATATGTGGAACTGGACAACATTATACTTAGTGAAATAAGCAAGGCAGTGGAAGACAAATACCGTATGATCTTACCTATAAGTGGGACCTAATAAACAAAACAAGAAAACAAGCATAATATAACCAAAGAAACGGAAATTAAGAACAAACACAATATCCAGAGGGGACATGGGAGGGGATGAAGAAGGGGAAAGAGGAAAGGGTCTTCAGGAAGAACTATAAGGAATACATGGACAAAACCAAAGGAGATGGAAGCAGAGGAGCAAGGTGGGGATGGCTGCGGTGGTGGGGGAGTGGTGGGAGGGCAAATTCAGACAACTGTACCTGAACAACAATAAAACATTTTTTAAAGGAGTTTTTCTTTCCTTTTTTCTGTATTTCTTTCTTTTTTTATATTGCTTAGATGAGTGACACCATCTTTTTATTTTTTAATTTTCAGTTAAGCATATTTTTTCTCATTTTTTTAATTGTTGTTCAAGTAGAGTTGTCTCAATTTCCTTCCCACTATGCTCCCACACCCCAGCCATTCTCACTTCCCACCCTTGATCCTACCCCACTTTGGACTTGTCCGAGTGTTCTTTATACATGTTCCTGAAAAACCTTCACCCTCCCTCCCTCCAATTATCCCCTCCCATCTCCCCCCTGGTTACTGTCCCTTTGTTCTTAATTTCAATGTCTCTGGTTATATTTTGCTTTTTTGTTTGTTTTGTTGATTAGGTTCCACTTAAAGGTGAGATCATATGGTATTTGTACCTTGCCACATGGCTTACTTCACTTGGCACAATGCTTTCCAGATCCATCCATGCTGTCCCAAAGGGTAGGAGATCTTTCTTTCTTTCTGCTGCATACCATTCCATTTTGTAAATGTACCATAGTTTTTCGATCCATTCATTTATTGATGGGCATTTAGGTTGCTTCCAGTACTTGGCTATTGTAAATTGGGTTGCTATGAACATTGGGGTGCATAAGTTCTTTTGAACTGGTGTTTCAAGATGCTTAGGGTGTAGTCCTAGCAGTGGAACTGCTGGGTCAAAAGGCAGTTCCATTCCTGAGGACATTCTATACTGTTTTCCACAGTTGTTGCACCAGACCATATTGCCACCAACAGTGCACCAGGGTTCCATTGTCTCCACAGCCTCTTCAACACTTGTTTTTTGCTGAGTTGTTATGATGGCCATTCTGATCAGTGTGAAGTGGTATCTCACAGTGGTATTAATTTGCATCTCTCTGAAGGATAGTGATGCTGAGGATCCTTACATATATCTCAGGGCCCTCTGTATGTCCTCCTTGGGGAAAGGTCTTTTTAGGTCCTTTACCCATTTTTGAATTGGATTGTTTGTCTTCCTGGAGTAGAGTCATGCGAGTTCTTTATACATTTTGTAGATGAAACCCTTGTCTGAGGTACCATTTGCAAATATATATTTTCCATACATTTGGTGTCCTTTTCATTTTGCTGATCTTTTATTTAGCTGTGAAGAAGCTTTCTATTTTGATGAGATCCCATTTGCTTATTCTTTCCTTCATGACCCTTGCTCTAGAGGATATATTGGTGAAAATATTGCTGTGTGGAATAGCTGATATTTATATCCCTATGTTCTCCTCTAGTACTTTTATGGTGTTGTGATTTATATTTGTCTATTTTCCATCTTGAGTTTATTTTTGTGTGTGTTGTAAGTTGGTGATTGAGCTTCATTTTTTTGCATGTAGGTATCGAGATCTCCCAACACCATTTGTTGAAGAGGCTATTTTTGCTTCATTTTATGCTGCTTCCTCCTTTGTCAAATTTTAATTGACCATAGAGACTTGGGTTCCATTTTTGCTTCTTTATTCTCGTCCATTGATCTATGTGTTGGTTCTTATGCCAGTACCAGACTGTTTTGATTATAGTGGCCCTGTAATAAAGTTTAATATGAGGTATTATGATCCATCCTACTTTGTTCTTATTTCTGAAAATTGCTGTGGCTATTTGGGGTCATTTATGGTTCCACATAAATTTTTGAAATGTTTGTTCTACATCTGTGAAATATGCCATTGGTATTTTAATAAGAATTGCATTGAATCTGTAAATTGCTTTGTGGGGTATGGATATTTTGATGATGTTAATTCTTCCAATCCACAAACATGGTACATGCTTCCATATGTTTGCATCTTGTTTAATTTCTTTCTTCAGTGTTGTGTAGTTTTCTGAGTACAGGTGTTTTGTTTCCTTGGTTAGATTTTTTCTCAGGTACTTTATTTTTCTTGTTGATATATCAAATGGGATTTTTTCCCCTGATATTTCATTGTTGGTGTACAAAAATAGTTTTGCTTTCTGAATATTGACTTTGTATCCTGCTATTTTCCCAAATTCACTTAGTAGGTTAGGTAGTTTTTTGGTGGGATCTATAGGGTTCTCTATGTGCACTATCATGTTATCTGCAAAGAATGACAGTTTTGCTTCCTCTTCTCTAATTTGGGTGTCTTTATTTCTTTTTCTTGTATGATTGCTGTGGCTAAGACTTCCAATACTGTGTTGAATAGAAGTGGTGAAAGCCAACATCCTTGTCTTTTTCCTGATATTAGTAGGAAAGCTTTTAGTTTTTGCCCTTTGAGTGTGATATTGGGTGGAGGTCTCATATACGGCATTTATTATGTTGAAAGTATGTTTCCTCTATTCCCACTTTTCTGAGGTTTTTATTTTTATCATGAATGGGTGCCGTACCTTATGAAATTCTTTTCCCACATCTATTGAAATAATCATATGATTTTTGTCTTTGCTTTTGTTTATGTGATTGATTATGTTTATTGATTTGTGACTATTATACCATCCTTGCATCCCTGGGATGAATCCCACTTGATCATGGTGTATGATCTTTTTAATGTATTACTGTATTTGGTTTGCCAGTATTTTGTTGAGGATATTAGCATCTATGTTAATGAGCAATATTGGTCTGTAGTTTTCTTTGTTGTGTCTTTATCTGGTTTTGGAATTTGGATGATGCTGCCTTTGTAACAGTTTGGGAGTCTTCCATCTTCTCGAATTTTTTGTAATAGTTTCTGAAGTATAGGGGTTAGCTTTTCCATAAATGTTTTTGTAAAATTCTCCTGTGAAACCATCTGATCCAGGGTTTTTGTGTGCTTGGAGTTTTTGATTACTACTTCAGTTATGTCACATGTTATCAGTCTGTTCAGACCTGTGAGATTCAGTGGTGCAGTCTCCATGATCTCCTGAACTTGCTGCTCTTGGTCTGTCATATATATTGACTTTCTGGTGTAATTGGGTTTTGGTTATTGTTGGGTCTTCCTTTGGTGGGTCCTTCCCTGCAGCTGGTTGACTGACAGTCGCTCTGCCCATCATGTCTTGTATGCTGTTGTTCAGGTGCTACCAGAACAAAACCACAAAGCCCAGGGAACAAACACGCATCCACAAAAATACCTTTTCCCTGCAATCTCAGTATCAATAGCAAATGAACCTGTGTTAATAAGGGTGTAAAGAGTTTAAGACTATTATAAGAAAGGAGAGAAGTAAACTATAGTATAAATTCTAATGACTTAACATGTTCAAATTTGCTGGACAAGAAACGAATGCTGAAAAGCTATGCAGGAAAGAAAATATCGCTCCTCATGGAGGAGACCACAGTGGATTTCATCTCGGTAGCCTCTAGTATTTACTACCATTTTTTCTTTTTTGGATTTGCATCTGGTGATGTCAGATGTTGACCCCACCTTATCTTAGGCAGCCTGCTCTGAGACTGCCAGGGATCTACTGTCTGTGGTTGCTTCCTTCAGTTATTAATATAGCCACTCTATACTCAGCTGTCATCTTAAGCACCACAGAGCTGGGGCAGAGTCTCTCTTGGGGGTGGGGCTGTTGTTTCCTCTCAAGTTGCTGAGGCTCAGAGGGAAGTGGTCTGCCTGAGCAGGATGACTGCTGCTGTCTGGAGGATGATTCAGCAACAGGATCTCAGCATCTATTCTCTCAGCTCTCTTCCCAAAGCTTCCATCCCCAGTTTCTCCTCAGGCATCTCCAGCCCACTCTGTTCTTGCCTTTGCTGGAACCCTGGGGTAAGTCACAGCAAATGAAAATTTGTGTGTTGGCCCTTTAAGTGGTTCTTTGTAACTCTAGCCATCCATCTCTGGCAAAGAGAAATCCGGCTGCTTTTTGTAGTTGGTTGTTATCTGTGTATTTTTTTTGGCTGTGGTGCTATAGGCTGGGGATCCCAGCTTAGGGTTTAGACCCCTTTTTTCTCAGGGGGAGCCAACTGGCCACTTAAGTATCCTTCTGGTGCTGCTGCCTGTGGGTGCCCAGGCAGCCTTCTCTAGTCTTCACAGCACTCCTTACCAGTCAGTTAGTGCTGAAGATGATTCCTCTCTCTGTCTGAGATTTTAAGGCCTTGTCTCTCTATTGTTCAATTGTTTGTTCTGGGTGATTTTTCCACAATTTAGTTGTAATTTTAGATTGGTCCTTTGGAGGAGGTCAGTATGGCTTCCATTCACTCCTCTGCCATCTTGCCAAGTCTTACATGCATTTACAAAGGACTGCAAAAACAATCTTATGCATTTGACTTGGTTCCTGTCACCTCCATTTTAACTGCAGGTATCTTTTTGGGAAAGTTTTGCATAAGGCAGTATGTATGTGTCCACTCTTTTCTCCACCAAAAGTAATATTAATTGAGAGCAGACTGGTAGCATAAGAAGATGATTCAATCATAGGCTCAATACCTTGCTTCCCCCACTCGTGATATGAACTCTTCTTTCAACTGAGAGCTGAGCTATCTTTCTAATAATCAAGAGTAGGAGAATTACAGTATTTACCTTCAGTTGAACTATACTAGAGAGGTAAGTTTTTGATTTACTGACTGCGAAGATGAAGACAAAATTGTTTAAAGACAAAATTGTCCTCTTGAATTCAGATTTTGCAGGATGATGATATCATAGTCTAAATTACTTGAATTCTTGTATATTATGTGTGAGAAAGTATAAAAGCTTTCTTGTTTGATCACGTGTTTGATATTAAGAAGACTCTGAATTTGTACTGTAGGGATTATGAGCACCATTAACATTTTTTCCATTTACCACAAAGTACCAGGAGGTAGTTATCTTGTAATGTAATGTTCAGAAATGGAAAACCTGGGTGACAAAGTAATATGCTATTTCTTAAAGAGGGTAGACATTCATTATGAATATTTTAAGGACTAAAAAAAATCACTTAAAATGAAACATTCAGCTAAAAATGATTTCTTTCTTGCTCTAAATATACACATAAATCTCAAAAACTGCCATAAACACCAGCAGCACTTTCTGAGTTTATAATAATCTCTAATTATAACGATGTTCATTTTCTTTGGAAGTGACATGATTTGACACTTGTATAAGTACAGACTCTAGTAAATTGGTAACTGTATCCAATATTAGAAATAGGCATTTAAAACCATGAATGGGATAAAGGCATTTAAAGTTGTATTAAGTAAAACTTTTTGAGAGTTTTGCTGAATTTATTTAAAAATTAACTTTTCATAGGCACTTTATTTTCAGCATTTGACTAAAGCAATTTTAAAAATTATAAATAAAATTCTTTTTCACCTAAGGCCTTGAATAAAATTGGTTCTGAGTGTCATAAGTTGATTGAGGTATAATCTTCACAAAATGATTATTGGAATAAGCACTTTGGTAACTCAGTTTAACAGCTTTGTCATAAGTAAGACCCTGCAATATGCAATGGCCTCTAGTGTTTCACAAGGGAATCCTGATAGAGGCTTTGAAACGTTCTGTCAAGTCTCATAGTCCTGTACCCAACATGAGCATTTAATTTGCAACTTTTGTGTTATACATGTGTCACTAAACTGGCAAGAAGTTAAACATTTCCATTCTCCTGGTAATAGCTATGCTGTCTGATATTTACATTGGTGGCCACATTATAGGCTGATGTACTTGGTATCTCATTTCATAGCTGTGTTAGTTAACTTGTTCCAAACATTCAAGGCTAACTTGCACTATTCCATTATGTCATTTGAAGTTATAAGTTAAAAAATAGTTTTCAGCTTTTAGACATATAATGTCATATATTGTCAACTAATATCTTAGGAGGTTGTACTCATTGTCATACCATTCACAGTTGCCATTATACTCTTCCTATGTGACAAAATTAAAGTAAAAACTAGTCCAGGCACTGATCATGTCTGTGTAATTGATGGTTAGACAGGAGGTCAGATTTAATCAATTCAATTTCCAATCTGGTGGCTGATTTATTCTGTGAAGCTGGTGAAAAAAAGAAAGGGTCTGCACATGACTATGTATGTGTTTTCTATTAGAAGATGTCAGTGTGAAGAGTGACATTGCCCATGGCTTCACTTTATGTTTGAGAAGAAGCCTAATATAAATGCCTGTAGTCTAATATTTCTTGATGGCAAAGACTGTCAAACATTGGCACACAGTGAAGGAGATGGTAGCATACAGTAAGACTAGACACACATTTTTATGGGAGGGTTTAGAAACTGTCATGAAGGTAGAGATTTTAGACTAAGTTGGAAGGATCCCCAGAGATCTGTTGTCTTAGTCTATTTTAGCTGCTATAACAAAAACACCATAGACTGGGTGACTTGTAAGTAGAAAAAAATACTTCTCACTGCTCTGGAAGCTGGGAAGTCCAAGATCAAGTTATAAGCATATTCCATGCCTGGTTCATAGATGGACTTCTCTCTGTGTCCTCACAGGGCAGAAAAAAATGAGTGAGCTCTATGGCCTCTTCTTACAAGGGGACTAATTCCATACATGAGGGCTCTACCTTCATGACCTAATCACCTTCCAAAGACCCCCATCTCCTAATATCATCACACACAGAGTTAGGTTTCAACATATGAAATATGGGGTAGATACATTCAGTTTATAGTGTTCTTTAAAACGAGATTATCAAAACTTAGAGATGGTAAATATCCTCTGCCTTTAAAATTCCCCCTAATCATGGAAAGCCCATGTGTGCAGTAACTCTTTCTACCCCTGAATTGTGCTACCTGAAGCCCAGGTATTCTTGGAAGCCTCTGTAAATTTCATAATTTTGTTTCTGCTGATTACAACCCACTCCCCAAAACTCAGGAAAATCCTCTATTGTTTGACCCATTGAAAGGTAGTTATGCTTATTTCATTGAGTAGGCTACTGAATGAAAAGAAAGCAAGGTTTTTATGAAAGTTTCAGTGTAATTAACTGGATAATTCTTTAAAAACTGGTTTTGTGGTTAATAAGCACATGAAAAGATGCTCAATATCATTTATCATTAGGTAAATGAACACTGAGGCCACAATGAGATACAAGTTCACACTCTTTAGGGGTTGGAGAGGATGTGAAGAAATTGGAGAAGCCCTGTGCATTCCTGGTGGAAAACAGTGTAATGGTTTCTCAGAAAATTCAACATAGAATTATCATATGATTCAACAACCTTACTTCTGGGCATATATTTATAATAACTGAAAGCAGAGACACAAACATACTTGTATACCAGTGTTCATAGTGCATTATTTACAATAGCAAAAAGTGCACATTAATAGATGAATGGAAAAGGAAAATGTGGTGTATACATACAATGGAATATTATTCAGCCTTAAAAAGGAATAAAATTTTAGTACATTTCACAACATCAATGAACCTTCAAAATATTAGGCTAAGCGAAATAGGCCAGGCACAAATGAACAAATATTGTAGGATTCCACTTATATGAGATATCTAGAGTAGTCAAAATTATAGAGACAGAAAGTAGAATAGAGTTTACCAGGATTGGGATGGAGGTGAAGGAATGGGGAAGGATTTAATGAATACACAGTTTTAGTTTAGGGAGACACAAAATTCTGGAGATGGATGGTGGTTATGGTTGTATAGCAATGTAAATAAAATATTCTTAATGCCACTGAACTGTACACTGAAAATGGTGATTTTTTTTTAAAGAGTAGCCTTGAGGCTTATTTAGAGTCTTAGAAAATAATGAATTTTTAAGTCAGTGAATCTAGGTTTGACTTGATTCTTTGTTTGACTTTGAATTTGTGGCCCATTTTCTCACACAAGCCACTTCCAAGATACTGGGAGGGGCCTTAGTAATATGTTCACGAAATCGCATACTTTCTAAAATTTGCAAAAATAAACTTTTCATCTCAGTTGATTGAGGACATTCTTTTTCCACATTGTTTTCCCACTGTCATACTTTGTCTCATGTTGAATGCCATTGGTGGGGCCAACAGGAAATTTTGGAATGCAGATAAGAGGAAGCTGAATGAGGGGCATATTTAATCTAGTTTTAGAGGGGTCTCTTTATGTGCCTTTGCAGTCACTTCAGTTCTTTCCATTATTACTAGTTGTCCCAGTATAGGGCTGTCTTTGAAGCATATTTCCTGGATCAACTAACCTCACCAAATATACCAACAAGGAGGTAGGGGATTAGATCTTGCATGGCAAACAAACCCCGTCTTAGGTATCTGGCATGCAAAGTGTGTAACAGTGGAGTCAGAAGTGCCAACCATTTCCAATTTAAAGAGAATCCAGGATTGGTCATTGAGTAGGAAAATTCTAAAAGCCCTGAAAATAACAGCTCATGTTAAATTTGACATTCCTAAAAATTTACAAGATATTACCAATACTGAGTTATAAAGATAAAAGAATCTTTCTAATATATCAGTGGTAAAAATAAATTTGTTCAATTAGGTTTAGAACAATATGTAGAATTTCAATAGAAAACACACCAAAAAATCATGGATATGCAAAAGGAACATCAATGAATATATGGATAAAAATATACCATAGAAGTATGTTGCTAAACCCTTAATTCATCAGAATGTTACTTCACTGGATTTTATAGCCTTTCTAATATTTTTTAAGCTGAAATTTCTTTTTTCTTTTTCAATAAATATTCACTTTCATATGTACTTTTTGTATTTATGGTTTTGTATTACAGAGTGCCTAAAAATTGTAAAAAGCTTCAGACCCCATGAAACTTGGATCTAATCTATTCTAATTTGGGGCTTAGAGCAGTACTTCTCCAGCCATAGTTTCTACAGGCTTAAGGGTGGTTAGTAACCTAAAAGAGTTATTATGAGGGTAAAATTAGGTGGTATTATTTTCTGGCACATAGTAAGTTTTCAATAAATACTCTTTTTCTTTTATTTGAACTTTGATGGTATAAACTTATTATCTTAACTTTGACCTTTCTATCTTTTCTACTCATTTAATAATCTTTTATCTCTCTAGATAAGTTCTGAGTTCAATACGCTCCTATCTGGTCTCTGCCTTTGGTCTTTTTCTCTTTTAATCCACCTTTGTTCTTCCGTAACAGTGTTTTCAGAAAGTCAGACCTGATCTTAGTTAAATACCTGACCAGCTTAAAGATTTTTAATGGCTCCCTTTGACCAAAATATAAAGATGAAATGCCTTAGTATGGAATTTAAGGTCCTTAATGACTCCTGCTTGCTTTTCTAGATTTAATTCATGCCTTCCTCACATCCTGTGCTCTTGGCAGCCAGGTAATTAAGAAACATACTGGCATGCTTCTTGCCTTTTGTAGTTCAGGCAAAAATGTACTCTTCATGCTTGTAATTCATTGATTTGTTAAGTCAGTCAGTGGGTCTGTCATAAGTCATTTATTCACCTATTAATTGCAGTTATACTTACCGAGTCAGTATTTAATTTGTGCATGACATTAAACTAAATATGAATATATGAATGTGTGTTGTATGGAAAATTAGCTTCAGGCAATGGTCCCTCCCAAGTACTCTACCAGGGAAACTTGCCTGTAGGTCATAGAACTAAAATCTCACAGACTAAGTTAAAGGCTGTATTGGATGGTTTACTAACTCCCAGTGACAACAAAGGGAGAGAGACTGTGTAGGTGTTTACAGTGGAAGGGCCATGCTTCTTGGGTTGTGCAGTGTTTTCAGGTCCTGTCTCTTTCTACCACATTAGCTTCCTCATTGATGATGTTTTTGACAGACCAAGAGTTACGATTGCTGTAAGGGGACCCCCAAATAGGAGGTGCCAAAAAACAAAATACACTCTTGCTGTGAGAGCCAGGTACATCTGCCTCCCTGAGCTGTAGCTCACCCATTACCATTCTGAACTTGAGCTGTGAACTGTATTGTGGTTCTCGGATAGAGCATATATGGGGCTAGGATGGGATCACACTGGAGCTAACTGGTGTGTGGCTGGTATGTAGAGCTAACTGGTGACAGAGATGTTAGGACACAGAGGTAGCATGATCATGACTTGGTGTTTGCAATTATTTTGGCCTATAAGTAACACTTTTGTGTGTTGCATCATATTTTCTGTTAATTCTATGTATCTTTGGCATGTTGTAGAGATTACTGACCTATTTAACACATCTTATGACTTTTATTTGTTTCCCATAAACTGATTGCTTACTTATTATGTTTGCTTAACACTTTAAGTTTACTTACATCTTATGGTACTAGATATTAGGTTGTCCATTCCATGTGTGTGGTGAGGTAGACCTATACAGACTCACTCCTAACTCAACCAAGGAACTGAGGGGACTTCCCACTGGGGAGGGTGATGGAGTCATATGATGGTAGGAGTAATCCAGATTAGTAGGAGCTGGTTAAAGGCACAGATCCCCTTTGGGAACTTAAGTTATTGGCTTTGGCTGGTGCATGAATCCTACAGAAAAGAGTAGAAGCATGTGGATGGGGATAGATTGACAAGGAGCTTCTATGATTGGCCTTGACTGCCTTGTTAAAGAACTTGGAGGTTATCATGAAGAGCAAAAGGAGCTATGAAAAGATTTTCGGCCTGGCTTGCCTTCATTTGACCTTTAAATTCTTGTCTCTACCTATGTTGGTAAATTTTATGTGTCAGTTTGGCTGTACCACAGTACCAAATACTATTGTAGATGTTTCTGTGAAGGTGTTTTTTTGGTTGAAATGAATGCATAAATCAGTAGACATTGAGCAAAGCAGATTATCCTCCATAATGTGGTGGGCCTCATCCAATCTGCTAAAGGTCTTAAGAAAAAGACTGACCTCCCTGAACAGGAAAGAATTTTGCCAGCAGACAGCCTTTGAGTGGGAACTACCAATTTTCCCTGAGTCTCTAGCCTGGTAGGCTACTCTGAAGATTTTGGACTTGCTAGCCACAATCATGTGAGCCAATTCCTTAATAAATCTCTTTCTCTCTCCATATATGTATATATGCGCACATACACATAAGTATGTATACATATATTACTATGAAACTATATAATCTTCAATTGGTTCTATGGTTCGATTAAAATATTATCATATTTGCAAAATATCCTGTGTCCACATTAGTCATTCTCTGTAACATTTTCTTCATAATGCTATTCAGAATTCAGAAGATGATTTATAGTTATTTATATACATCTGTCTCTCCCACAAAACTGGGAGTAACTTGGGGACCACATCTTATCCATCACTGAAGTCCCTGAGACTAATGGTGGCTGATTCTAAAAATATTGAATAAATGAACAAAATAGATAGAGAAAGGATTGTGTGCAGTGGCTGTTTTCACAGGAATTATTATGCATGGTGTGTAGTAGCAATAGATGAATATCCATGATAGCAATGCTAATACTGTAGGCACTTGTTTACCATGTTACTGTGAGCTACACTCTAGTCTGGGCTCTAAAAATACCACAGAACCAAAATGAGCTCACACAAGTTTATTTTTCATTAAGTTAAGGAGTTCTGCCAAAGATTTCCCAAAGCAATCATGACTCAAATTACCTGTTCCACCAAATTCCCCCTCGCCCAACCTCCCAGACCTTGAGCTCTCTTTAGCACAGAGACTAAGCAGGGCTTGTAACTGGGAAGAAGAGGAAATGCAGTAAACAGAGTCAGAAGGTAGTAGGGTCATTATCAAGATTCAAGGTCACAACAAAAGCCCTGTCCAATTGATAAAGAGAGATCTGATTAGATTACTGGGGAGGAATAGGGATGAGGTTGCCTGAAGAAATGGTAAATATTTAGTCTAGGGAGGGAGTGACAGAAGCTGAGTGCCTCCAGAGCGCCTGAAATTATTGACCAGAAGATTTAAAATAAAGAGGGCAAAGGCTGGGTCTTGGGCTCTTTTCCTTGAGGATGCCTGAATGATCATGCTGTAGCTGTCTGTGTTTCCCAAAGGACAGGGTTTGCGATGGGTTTTGGATCAGAGAAGAAATTCCCAGGTGCAGCCTGGGCTAGAGCAGGCCTGGCAGAGGGTGGCAGTGTTATTTTTTGGGGGTCTTACAGGGGAGGAGCTCTGAGGCAGAAGCCTGCCATTCTTCCGAAATCATGCATCTTTTGTATCTTATGTTGTTTTAGTTTGTAAACTAACCCTATAGAAAAAAGACAATTAAAAACTATCAGGGGAATGATAGGCGAACTCGAGTGTTAAAGAATGTAGCCTTAACTGATAAGGTTAATTGATTAAAACTGTAATTAAAAAGTTAGAGTTAGCCTTAATTGATAGGCTTAAGTTATTAATGCATGCATGTGGGAAGCTGCTATTCCAAAATTGTGCAGTTTTGAATAAAAACTCCCTTTATCACCAAACCTTTGCCTCAGAATTTCACCTAGAGGGTGGCGGTGGGCAGCAGGATCCCATTTGCTGCTCTGTAACAAAATGAGGCAGCTTCTATTCCTTTGACCCCTCTCAAACTCCCTGTGTCCTTAAGGTACCTCTTGAGAAACACCTGGGAACATGTTCCCAGGAACATGTGGGCTAATCAAGCCCCAATCAGGCATTGCAGGAAGGCTGAGGGAACTATATAATAAACTTGGAGAAAACAGGATAATAAATCACAAATATGTGACACTGTACAGCTGAGAGAGATGACTAAAGTGTGTTTGCAATTTATTTTCCCTTTAAAACAAAAAAGAGTTACTTCTTGCAGTGTCAACGCCAGATCTCTAAAAATAAGTTACTGACTTATTTGTCACTGAAGATATAGGCACATCAATATCTATAGGAAATTCAAGTCTCCTGGTGCTGGTGTCTTCAAATGGAAGATGATACAAGTAAGAACAAAGAAAACCATTCTTACTTCCGGCCAAGATGGAGGGGTAGGTGGACACACTGTGCCTCCTCTCACAAACAAAATTAAGGACAACAAATATTTAGAAACAAGAAAACAACCACAACTGATAGAAAATTGAACTGTACAGAAGTCCAACAACCATTCATCCAGACCGGTAAGAGGGGGGGAGTCACGGCAGGAAAAAGTGGAGGTGTGGACGGGGAACGCAGGCAGTAGTGGCTGGCAGTTCCCAGGCATGGGGTGGCAACTGCGTAAACCCAGTGAGGCCACGCAAGGAGGCTGGCTGACCAGGTGGTCCCACATTCACGAGCGCAGATAATCCAGGTGAAGGGGAAGCGGTGGAGGTGAATGGAATCCAGGAGAGAGCGGAGCAGGCGCCATTGTTCCCTCTCAGACCCTGCCCCCACATACAGCATCACAACTCAGCGACTGGGCTGCCCCACTCTGGGGAACACCTAAGGCTCCGCCCCTCACTACATAACAGCCCCCACCAGACCAAAAACAAAAAACAACACCAAAAATGGCTCAAACTGGAGAACAAATGAAAGCCCCAGAGCCAATTCCTCTAAGCACCGAAGAGATAGCCAACCTATCAGATGCACAGTTCAAAGTCCTGGTGATCAGGATGCTCACAGAATTGGTTGATTTTGCTCACAAATTAGATGAAAAAATGCAGGCTACAATATATGAAATGAAGGAAGATGCATGGGGAACGAATAGAGATGGGAGGAAAACTGGGACTCAAATCAATGGAGTGGACCAGAAGGAAGAAACTAACAACCAAACAGAAAACAAGGAAGAAACAAGAATTCAAAAAAATGAGGAGAGGCTTAGGAACCTTCGGGACATCTTTAAACGTCCCAACATCCTAATTATAGGGGTACCAGAAGGGGAAGAAGAAGAGCAACACGTGGAAAACTTATTTGAACAAATAATAAAGGAGAACTTCCCCAATCTGGCAAAGGAAATAGACTACCAGGAAGTCCAGGAAAGTCAGAGAGTCCCAAAGAAGTTGGACACAAGGAGGAACATGCCAAGGTACATTGCAATTACATTAGCCAAGATTAAAATGAAGGAGAGAATTCTAGAAGCAGCAAGGGATAAGGGGATAGTCACCTACAAAGGAGTTCCCATCAGACTGTCAGCTGATTGCTCAAAGAGATCTTACAGGCAAGAAGGGGCTGGAAAGAAGTATTTTGAAGTCTTGAAAGGCAGGGACCTACATCCAGAATTGCTCTATCCAGCAAAGCTATCATTTAGAATGGAAGGGCAGATAAAGTGCTTCTCAGTTAAGGTCAAGTTCAAGGAGTTCATCATCACCAAGCCCTTATTATATGAAATGTTAAAGGGACTTATCTAAGAAAAAGAAGATAAAAAATATGACAGTGAAAAGACAGCAAACTCACAGCTATTAACAACCACACCTAAAATAAAAGCAAACAACTAGAACAGGAGCAGAACCACAGAAATGGAGATCATGTGGAGGGTTAGCAACAGGGGAGTGGGAGGAGGAGAGAGGGGGAAAAGGTACAGAGAATAACTAGCATAAACAGTGGGTGGAAAATAGACAGGGGGAGGGCAAGAATAGTGTGGGAAATGTAGAAGCTAAAGAACTTATGACACATGGACATGAACTAAAGGGGGGGGATGTGGGTGGGAGGGGGTGTGCAGGGTGGAGAGGAATGATGGGGGAGAAATGGGACAACTGTAATAGCATAATCAATAAAATATATTTAAAAAAGAATAAAAAAGAAAACCATTCTTCATTGGACTTTCCAGTGAAGCTGATCCAGAGAGAGAGACAATGCAGGGGAACGTCATTCCAGGTTTTGGTATTCTGATTTCTTTGTAAAGTAATTCTGAATTCCCAGAGCCCCTCTATGGCCCTTCCACCAATGGATGGAGGTTTCTGCCTTCCCTCCCATGTCCTTTATCAGATTTCTTTCTATTCAATGTGATTTTTCAACATGGTTAGCTGGTTGGAGATTAGTAGCAGAGAGGGGTGGGCACACTACAACACAAACAAATAACAAACAATCCAAACCCCATCCTGCCATCTGGCAAGCTTGGCTGCCAGAAACTCCCTCTGTAAGTGGCTGCAGACAATAAATCCACTGTAAATATTTCCACCTGTAAAAAGGTAAATCAGTGGAAGCAAGGTTTATGTTCTATATAGTGATCCTGCACATGTCTACCCCAACTCCAAAGAAAAGAGATCAGCAGGTCAATGGAGAGCCAGAAGCAGAGGAGTGCAGGAATTAGAGAAATTGGATGAGATGCTGCTGCCTGGCTAACTCAGCAGTGTGGCCCAGATGCCCTACAGCTGTCATAGAGTTGCTTTCCCTGGGATATAATAAAGTACTTATTTATGGGAACATGCTCCATATCTGAAAGTATTTGTGATGAAGAGATGCAGCTAGATGGCAGAACTCAGTCACCACTGCTGCAAAGTCTCACTGTACCCAGTGGTGGCAGAGGAGAGAGAGGCCCCAGACTTCTGTCTTTTATCAATTATTACAAACACATTGGCATTTCCCCTGTGTTCCTATCGCCATACTTACCCCTTTCCTCACCTCTCCTGCCCTCCACAAAACAGCTATATTCTGCTCAAGGAATTTTTTTTAATGTTCAAAATTAAATTTTGCTCATTTTAGTGGAAGGAGTGCGACCAGAATGAAGCAGGTTTATTGATGGTGCACACATTTTCTCAGATAAGGAATATTCTGAGAACAGCTCCTGTCCCCACCAGCCTAGAGCAGCTCAGATATCTTGTCGCTGAAAGATCGCCCCCCCCCCCCCCCCCCCCGCCCAGCAATGAGTGAGGGAGCCTTCTGGCCTTGGCCCTTGGCTTTCTCTCTTCGGGTCCTACATAGCTGAGGCTTATCGAACCCTGCCATAATGTATTTACTATATTTTGCCATGTATAATGAACACTTTTCTGTCCACATTTTTTAGGGAAAAAACAAAGATACACATTTCACCTGGGTAGTACAAATTCCGTATCTATATAAATGTTTTTAATTCTTTTATTTATGCTTATGTATTAAAAGTGTAACTCTAGAAAGTGATAATGATATCTGTATGCAAAATAATGCCCTGCAATATGATAATTAGTTTTGTTGAGCTTATGATGAACTTGCAACAAAAGCAGTTTTGGCCAACAATTCAATGAAATGAAACATAGAACAACATATTGTTATCCAATGAGTAAGATAAATGAGGCCAATTGTTATCTACCTGATAAGATAGGTGATGCTGACTTTATTATCATAGGGTGAACAGCACAACATTTCTCTTCATACACTTTAGGCAGGAGAAATTATTGGAATTGGAAAATCCCTTGGAAAATGTCAAAACAGTATTTTTTTTAAAGATTTTATTTATTTATTTTTAGAGAGAGGGAAAGAGAGGGAGAGAGGGAGAGAAACATCAATGTGTGGTTGCCTCTCATGTGCCCCCTACTGGGGGCCTGGCCCAAAACCCAGGCATGTTCCCCAACTGGGAGTTAAACCAGCGACCCTTTGGTTTGCAGACCAGCACTCAATTCACTGAGCCACACCAGCCAGGACAAGACAGTTTTTGTACACTGCAAGCTTTAAGCTAAAAGTTATTAAATATGCTAAAAAGAATGGCAATGGAGCTGCCTAGAGACACTTTGGACCTCCTCCCACAGAGAGTGTCATCAGATTGTAGAGGCAACAGGAAGAAAAGCTTCTTCAGATGCCAAGATAGAAGAAGGCAATGCGAGGGAAACTTCCAAAGTGGCCAGAGGTGGAGCAGGAGCTGAAGACCTCAACCAAAGTGATACAAGCAGAAGGTAAAAGGATTGCACAAGAAAAAAACTGATGATTTCTCAGGCACACATAAATGGTGTTTTAACTTTATGAAGAGAGAAGTTTGAGCATGAGGACATGAATGAAACTTGCCCCAAAACATCCAGCAGCTTATGAGGATCAAGTTTTAGAATTTCATTCTTATGTTATCAGTCTTAGAAAGACTTAGAACTTTGATGTTCAAGTACAGTTGTATCCATTTTCCCTCCACCACTTTCCCCTGCCCCACCGACCCCAGCCTCCCACCCTCAATCCTATCCCACTTTGACTTTGTCCATGGGTACTTTCTACATGTTCCTTGATGACCCTTCCCCTTCTTTCTCCTGTTATTCCCTTCCCTCATCCCCTTTGGTTATTATCAATTTGTTCTTTATTTCAATGCCTCTAGTTATATTTTGTTTGTTTCTTTGTTTTGTTGATTAGGTTAAAAAATGAAATTTCTTTTCCTTTAAAAAATAAATAAAATCCTTAAAAAAGAGAGAGACTTAGAACTTTGAACTATCCCAAATCACCAATATGGATGAAGTCCCATTCACATTTGATGTGCCATCCAACAGAACTGTGTACGTCAAAGGAGCAAAGACCATGGCTGTTAGAACTAGTGGTCATGAGAGAACATATTTCACTGTTCTAGCCTGTTGTGCAGATGGGACAAAGCTACCACCTGTGATCATCTTTAAAAGAAAAATGTTTCTGAAAGAAAACATTCCAAGTGGAGTTATTGTCCATGTGCAAGAAGGATGGATGAATGAAGAAGGCATGAAAATCTAGTTTAACAAAGTCTGATCACAAAGGCCTGGAGGATTACTAAAAAACAAAACAAAACAAACAAACAAAAAAACCCCAGCTCTGCTTGCATGTTTTTAATCACTTCAAAGCCCATGTTACACAAAGTGCAAAAGCAATCACAGTGGACTTGAAAACCTAACTTGCTGCTATAGCTGGTGGGCTAACCAGCCAAATGCAATATCTTGGTGTGTCAGTAAACAAGCCCATTAATGCCTTAATGGAGAAAAAATGGATATCATGGATGTGGTCAGCTGGTAATGATTTAACACCTACAGGCCAAATTGAGGAAGCACCCAATCACCCAGGTTTGTGATTGGATCCTCAGATCACAGAACAGTGTCAAGAAAAAAGTGGTTGTGAAATCATTTTAAAAATGAGGCATCAGCAATTCTATGGATGGAACTGAGGGCAATGAAATTTACTAGGATGAGAAAAATGACTCTTCAGAAAACACCAGTAATGTAGAAATTGAAGATGATACTTCTTTTAAAAAAAATATTGTGTTTATTTATTTTTAGAAAGAGGGGAAGGGAAGGAGAAAGAGGAAGAGAAACATCAATGTGTGGTTGCCTTTCATGTGCCCCCTACTGAGGGCCCAGCCTGTAACTCAGGCATATGTCCTGACTGGAAATCGAACCTGTAACACTTTGGTTCGCAGTCTGGCAGTCAATCCACTGAGCCACAGCAACTTGGGCAGAAGATGATACTTCTGATATTGACAGTGACCAAGAGTTCTTGGCCTTTTATGATGCATAAATATTGTAAATTTGTTATCTGTACATAAAATTTCTTGTACTTTGTATCTGTTCATGCATTTTGTGATTATTTGTCATATAAAATTTATTGTACTATAATATGTTCAAAAATAAACACTAAAATTCCTTTATAATACAAAAAATAAGTATCTAAATATAAATAAATAATTGAATTAAAAAATTAAAAGCAAAGATTTTTTCCTGAAAGTTTGGGCCAAAAACATGGGTGAGCATTATACACAGGAGCTCATTATTTGGATTCTACCTCTGTGCTGAGAAAAGGAGGTCATGAATCTCTACTTCAGGGTCTGAAAGTCCATGATTTTACCATATATTACATAGTCACAGCTGTACAGGGGCCCCTGTCCTGGGTGCCAGATGTGGGGGGACTCCGCCCGCAGAGCCCCATCCCTCCGTCATGGATGAAAATAAAAACTACTAAGACATGATCTGCTTGGGGAGGAAAGGTGGTCAAACTCTCAGAGGAGAATGACCCAGAGCCCCTTCCTCACTGGGCTTTTATTGGGTTCCAATACACTGGAATACAGGTATGTCAGGCAGCAAGGATCAAACAATAGTTAACATTTCAAAGGAATCTGAGGGCTTAATCTGAGTCAGTGTCTGTCAGGAAAGGGGGTTGCAAAACTTTGGGACACATACTCATTTCCTCCTCGGACCCTTATCATTTAAATGATAGCACTTTTAGCAAAGCAGGTTTCACAGGAATTCTTTCTTATGCCTGATCACCCAGGGAACCATTCTGGCTGGCACAGGGCTGTACCACTTGCCCTCACAGCTTTAGGCTTTAAGCCGATTAGGAAGCAGAAGACATCTGAAGACATCTCCCAGACTGCAATGAAGACTTGGGCTATGTCAGAATAGCCAGGGGCGAGGGTCCATCACATCCTCTTTGCTGCAGTTCCCCGAGTCCTTCCATGAGGGCCTCCCAGTGGTCATGTCTGGCTTAGGTTGCCCCTCCCATGAGGAGTCTTACCTGTCATTGACTACCAACCAAGCACTGGGGCCAGAGATGGATGAGGCAGAAGCAGCACTCCTGCCAGGGAGATAAGCTTTGTCTCCTTAGTAGCTCACATCCTCTTGACAGAACAGACCCAGATGAAGTGGGTCCCTAGGATCTTAGATAGCCCACCATGGGATGAGGGTTACAACTCCTGAAACCAAGCTGAACGGTCTGCAACACACAGCAATACTGCCTTTGAAGGACTTAATTAACAATTCAGATAACATTATTAAAGTGCTCTAAAAATATATGGATATCTTGTTGAAGAACAGAGGAGGAAGATAATTCAGGCTTAAGCTGAGTAGTCAATATTTTTCATTACTTCAAAAATGTAAGGCTTGAAGTACAGATACTCTGAGAAGTTTAGTTTTGTAGTGCCAGTAAATTCAACAAATACTGGTTGGAGTCATATTATATGCAGGCATTGTACAAAGTACAATTTTTGTCCTCAAGTCACTCCCAGTCTAGTAGAGGACATGAAATTTGGGCACAGAGTAGAGGTCGGGGTGCCATAATGCTATGTCTAGGAGGTATGGGAACATAGGAAGGTCTGGCTACCTCCACCACAGGGACTGGGCCACAGAAAGCTTTGAGAAGGAGAAACATTTGGACCTGATTCTGTAGCCTTTAGAGAGCCAATGAGGTCTCATACAGAGGGAAGTAGCATAACCACACATACTCTTGACAGGTAGTTGGCAGCTGTGTGTGAAGCAAGTAGAGAGAGGGTTGCAAGACTACAGACAGAGCAGTTTGAAGATTTGTCGAACATTTACAGCAATGGCCATGGGTTGGAAGAGACTGGGAAGACACCTAGAAGAAGAAATCCACTGAATTTGTCCACCAGTTGGTATGCTGGCTAAGAAAGGGGGAACTCCAGTTTCATTTCAGGTACATGGTTTTCTCTCAAGGAGTGAGATGGCACATTCACTGAGAAGGGGCCACAGAGACTCGGAGTTTGAGATGCTTATGGACTATGGACACCATTCTGCAAGTAGTTGAAAATGCAGAACTAGAGTGTGAAAATGGGGAGGATGTAGACACTGCAATATGGGGGGCATTACTTATACAAGTTATATTTATAAATGATATTTAAATCCAGTGATGGCTCAAAGAGAGAATGCAGAGGGAGAAAGGGTGAAGATTTAGGGTGAGATGATTAACATGATGAATTCTTGAGAAGAGAGGGCACAAGAAGAAGTAATGAGGTCCTAGGCATTGGAGAGGCATTGGAGTGGGTGTTGATAAAGAGGCACCTTAAAGGTGATAAAAGGGCACATATGGAAGGGCTGGAGTGCCAGGACAAACTCAATTTCCACCTTCGTTTAGCCAATCCTGATAAAGAACATCCAATAGCAGTGTATTGTGCTATCTTTCAATCTGTTCCCAAGTTAAATCTAGTCCAATCACATATATAAATTCAAACCCTGAAGATAATCAACTAGTTCTGTACTGTATGCAGGTTCTTTATTGTAACAAATAGACACTCTATCTGGCACTCTGGGACTTGGTAAAGTACCTCCTAACACTGAGCTCAAACTGTTTCTTTCCACAAAGCAACTCATTTTAGTTTTCTCAACCATTCTGTGAACTAGGCACTAAAATTTCCCTATTTAACAGATCAGAAAACTGGGTAATTTGCCCAAAGTCATACAGTCCTTAAGGACTGAGAAGTGAGTCCCCAGCCTTGCTAATTTCTTTAGCAGGTGTGTGACTCTGAGCCTTTCTCAAATATAGATATTCTTTACCTTAAAAAAGATGGTGGAGATGTACTGTGCCACCTGATTCTGTTTTCAGTGATTTTACAACTACACGGATGAACTAACTGCATCTGAAATGATGTTTGGTAAAATCTACCTTGTTATGCATCTACCCAATTGTAAAGATTGGTGGGTCCCTGTGATTGTTGTATGGTGACTGCTGGAGTGGTTTCTTCCATCAGCATGACTCAGACTAAATAGATACTTAGTGTCCGGACCAGTGATTCTCATCCCTGGCTGCATAGCATAATCACCTGGGAGATTAAGAACATTCTGATGCCCAGGCCACACAGATTATATCATAATCTATGGGTCTGGAGTTCAGGATAAGGTATTTTTAAAGCTCTAGGTAGTTATAATGTAAAGCCATGATTTAGAACTACTAGTCCTGACCCCGCTTCAGGTAGCACCTGCCTGTCTATCACCAGTGCTACGTTTATTTGTTCAGAGAGCACCAAGGCCTTGGGAAGTGTTGAACTCTGCAGTGGAGCAGAATCCTTAAAAGGCACCCTGGTTTCTTTTTTCTAATATAAACTCCTGTATTATTTATTCTCCTTGAGTTGGGGATGTGTGTGAATATCATCATATCACCCTTTGATTATGTTACTTACATAGCAAAAGTGATAGGATATTGCAGATGTAGATAAGATCTTAAATCAATTGATTTTGAGTTCAGTTAAAGAGAGTTTGTTCTGGAAAGACCTGACCTGGTTAGACCCTTTAAAGAGGCAGAGAGACTAGAAACAGCAGAGATTCACTGATGGTTTATTAATGTCCTTTTATGGCTTTAAAATATGACTGAGAATAATAATCCATGACATTCTTTAAATAAGCTTGTATCATTTAGTCTCTCAATTTGCAGTTCAGAACAAACCATAAAGCCATTTTGTTCTTGGAAAAGTAATCAACTTTGCGTGAGTAAAGCTGGCTGATACCACATACTAATTTTATAAATGTTGAGGCTGAATAGTGAGTTCTTAGGTAAGTCTTTGAAAATAAGTTGAACTTTAGTAGTAACTTTTCTCATAATTAATAGTAGTCTCAGAACAATAAGCTTGCGTTAGACAAAATCTTTACAACCTCTAATGGTGTGAAAGTTGGGTTGGAATGAATCACCTTTAAATTATGTAGATCATAATTTTATTGTTAGAAAGTCAAATTATGGCTATTACATAATACTCCAAAGTTCAAAAGTTGAGAGAATTAATAGTACAAAAAGATGTGTGTATTTCAAAGAGACTTCTTAGCTTGAATGGCTGTCATGTACTGAAACAATGATTGAGTCATATTACAGAACTGCCTAGGATTGATGCCATGTGCCAACTGAAGTAACAGTGCAGGGCTTCCCAAGTTAGCATCTTGACTGACTGCTAATACATGAGGACCACCGTTTTGTCGTTGGGGAGAATCCTGTTTGTGCTTTCTCATCACCTCCTCACCTTGCTCTCCAGGCACACAAAGAAGAGGAGGTTCCAGACCCTTGTCTTAAGGAAAAATATTGTGGAAGATCACAACTTCATGGACTGGATGATAAGAAAAAGGTTATAGTTCAGAATAGTTTCCAGAATTTTTGTCTGCACAGCAAGTTAAAGTCAGTTCACTGTGTCACTTTACTTTGGTTCATATTTCAAATAGGAGAAGGTTCATGGGTTTCCCAGTCACAAGATCAACAACTGTCAAACATAATGCAGAGAGAATGTTTTCTTTTCTTTAGAAATTAGAAGTGTAGCAGAAACTGGAAATTTCAGAGAAGAATGTCTGGGGAGGTCATCTTTTTTAGATGTTCAGGATGCACCAATTCTTGTTATTACCCATTTAGGGACTTATTTAAGCTTCTTGTTTTTCTTGCTCTATCTTCACTGCTCATTAGTAGTTGGAAAGGAAAAAAACAAGCTTTAGTGTGTCAAATTTTGGAAAAAAACTGCTTTAATTTCTAGGGGTCCATTTGTCTATGAGGTGCATTAAACTAACCTTTTCTCCTTATACCACAAGCAATTAAAATGAACTATATTATGCTTAATCCGTAACCAACTTTCCTTTCCTCCTTTGCTCCTTTCTTCTTTTTCTCTCTCCCTTTCTCCTTGCACTTTATTGTTGTTATTTGTTATTATTTTGGTCAAATGATTTCTTTTCAAATGCATCAAAAAGGTAAAGGAAGCCTGGTTATACACAGTGTACACTACTGGTAATTTTGACTCAGCAAATTCTGGAATAATAAGATTCACTTTAAATATAGTTTGTTTCCATATATTAGGTCATATTTAAATTCAAATGTTTCCCTAGAAGATAAAAACTCACTATAGTAGATTTATAATATATCATTTTAGTGTAAACAGCTTAATTGTAATATTTAGTTGCATTATCCATAATCTCAGGGCAGTCAACAACACTGCACCAAGAATGTTACTAGAGCTTTTTTGCATCAAAGGAAGGATTATATTCCATGTTAAAAATAAAGGGACACAGCATATCTACATTGCCATGCACATATATTTTCAGAGTTATCACAGCTTCAGGTTTTTTTGGGGGGCCATTTATTCTCTTCATTCTTGTTTCACTGTTTCAGTCTTAGATATTTAATCCAGCTATGTATTTAAATATGAATGAGAAAAGTTGTGTTTATAAAATTTCCAGATATTCCAAAAGTTACAAAGACCATTATCCAACAGTAGGGTGACATTTTGATAACAATGCTTGATGGCTCAGGAGTCTCATTTATGACCCAATAATTCTATACTCTTGTGTCCTTATCTTGTTACCCTTTTTAAGGACATTCAGGGAGGTGTTGTGAGTGGAAGAATATATTACCCTTTCAGAAAGGTTTTCTTTATGTGTTTCTCAGATTTGAAAATATCTCTAAATAATTATAGAAATATTGCACTATCTTATCAGTATGTCTTTGTATACAATAATACATATAACCATGTTCTGTTTTTCTCTTCTATCTTTGTATTGTAAAATGTAGTATTATTTTTATTGTCAACTATATATTTAACATACTAACAACAATAAAAAGCTTTTAAAAGGAAAAAAATAAAAAAACTCACAATTTCACACATCAGCTGTTTCCACTTGGTGTTTGCATGTTCATCATGATGTAAATACAATTTTTTGATTTAATGTTTTAAATCTACAAAACAGGCAGGAAATCTGTGAGAGATAAATTAAAAGCACTTATCAAGGGGATGGAAGTGGGGATAAGAGGCCCACAGCACAAAAGAATGGAAATGGAGTTTGGTATGATAGAAGGAGCAGAAGATCATTTAAGATGGAAGTTTACCCAAGGATGGAGAAAGCCACAGACAGCATAATGACCTGGAACATATTCTGATGGGCCTCATATTCTGCAGTCAGCTTCAGAGTGTCTGGAGGGGAGTATGTCTTCAGACTCCCAGTATAACAGGGTGCAGTCAGGGGGAGCCTCGAATTGGGATTTGTAATGGGGTCCAGAACTCAGGTTGTCTAGGAAATATTAATATATATATTAATATTAATGGGGAATGGGACACATGGAACAGGGCCATTGAGAGTTTTTTTTTAAATAGCAATGGTCTTGCAGATAACCTCTAGAATGGTCATTTAACATATCTATAACCTTTAACTGGTTTCACAGATATGTTGAATAGCTGTGGCCCTGCTTTGAGCCAGGGGGATGGGAGTGACTTCAACCCATGATGTAACTGGGAGGCAACTCCCTCTGGGTACAGCACCTGCGTAAAAGCTTGTAGATGCTTAGCCCCACACTATGGAGCCATGCCTGCCTGGACTTACTATGGCAACGCAGTAAAGTTGGAAGAGTACGGGAATGCTGGCAGGGGCAACAGATTGTGGGAGGATTCAGAAATGGGGCTGCAGAGGAAGATTGGGGCTACGATTTAAACCCAGGCACACCAGCCATGGGGGCTTTTTGGGACCTCGCAGTTTTGGCAAAAGTTGGGACCATGAAGCTTTAGGGTGCTTCCTTTTTGCCACATGGCTTAGAAAGCAGGAGAGACTTTGCCTGGAAGAAAAGGGGTGAAAGGATTCTTGCTGGTGGGCCAAGAGAAGGTGCCACATGGTTTTGGATTAACTGGAGATTGCAGCGGCGACACTGCTGATGGTGTGGGAACCAAGGGGCTGCCTGAACCACGGACTTCTACCTCTTTTCCTGAGATACAGTACGCTGGACTGGGCAAAGGGGAGAAGGAAGGACTGTGTGTTTGTGGGTATTCTAAAGGACTTTAGTATTTTTAATGAAGACATTAAGTCATTACTCTAAATCTGTATAACTTTTAAAATAAATAATCCCTTTTCACCAATCTGTAGCATTGAGAGACATCTTTCCATGGTGACAGGCAAGGGAAATCTAGTACAGGGGAGACCTCCAGAGCACAAGGGTGGGTCCGTTCCATAATAGTATATCATTCACAACTCCCCTAGGGTCTGTTCTATAACATCAGCTCCTAGTTATGTCAAGGAAACTCAGTGACTGGCTCTTGGGCCAACTCAGTGATCTCAGTGGTGAGGTCTCTTGGCTTTAGATAGGTCCTTTCCTAAGAGTCATTTCCTAGTCCTGAGGCCTTTAACATAGTAACAAAATGCCATTTATTGAGCTCTTACTGCATACTTGGCAAGATACTGATCTCTCAATAGTCACTTTTCCATTACTATGACTGCTCATTAAAATCACTTTGATAAAGAAGATGGATAAAAAAGGGCAAGAAAATAACCCTCAAATCCTTTAATAACTGTAGTGTGAAATTGCACCGGTAAAAAAAATAGGGCTTTTCAGTTGTTTTATCATCTTTGAGGTCTTCATTTCTGTTCTAGACAATGCCTCCAGCGTACACACTCACACATACACACACACGTGTGTGAAAACATACTCACAGAGATAGATACTGGTTTTGCTTGATAAGAAATAAAAAAGACTTAAACTTCCCACGTATCTTTCCTTATCTAACTAGGTCAGTTCTCAGTGTTATCCTCATTTTGAACATAAAATAGCTCTAATCTAACAGGGCATTTTAAGGTTGTCATTTTACAAATGCTAATTTTTAAAGGAATATCTGTTTCCTCAGTTTTAAATTCTGTGTTTCTCCTTTCTTCCCTCCCTTCCCCATCTCTCTTTCCCTCTTTCTCTTGTTTTTTCTTCCCTCTTTTTTTCATTTTCTTCCTTCCTCCCTCCCTTCCTCCCTTCCTCCCTCCCTCTCTTCCTCCCTCCCTCCCTTTTTCTCTTCCTCCCTCCCTCCCTCTCTTCCTCCTTTATCTTTTCCCTCCCTATCTCTTTCCCCCACCACCATATTATCCTCCAGCACAAGGCCTGGGACAAAGTGTTGGCCCTGGGTACATATAAGCTGAATGTTACCTCTGACAATGAATAAGTGCTGGCAGAAAGTCGTCATGTCCTCATGCCCTTGGGGAGAAGAAGCTCTGTAGCCACCTGTATACATGTTTAGTTTCCTACATTAGAGGGGACAGTTTGGATCTTTACAATAGTTATTTGTTATGACCAGATTGTTAGCATGGTCCCAGCATGTCTTGTACATAGGTAGTTGAATGGTTGGTTTAGTGGGAGCCAGTCAGCAGATGTCTCCAGTTGTGACAGAAGGCTTGGAAATAGTATGACTTTTCTCTAGGTCTGGGTATCATATACATAGATATGTGGATGCTAACATAGATATATGTGAAGATATCAACCCAAAAGGTATTGACAGTGTCTTGCAAATATGCATTTCCAATGGATACCATACACTAAGACTTTCCCCCACCTCATTATTATGATTGTTATTGACTAGAAATTTTTGTGCTTAGCTTTCAGTTAGCAGAACTATCCCTCATAAATCAAGCTGCAGGTGACAAGATAAAAAGGGAAGTGACAGGATTTGCATTATCTGCTGTGAGTGATTATAGAAAAGAGTTTAGTTACAAACTGGAAGTGACAGATAGAGAACACATTTTTAAAAAATGTATTTTATTGATTATGCTATTACAGTTGTCCCATTTTTCCTTTCCTTTATTCCCCTCCATCCTGTACCACCCCTCCACCAGAATTCCCCCATACTTGTTCATGTCCATGGGTCATGTGCACAAGTTCTTTGGCTTCTCCATTTTCCATATTATTCTTAACTCCCCCCTATTTTCTACCTACCATTTATACTACTTGTTCTCTGTTCCTTTTCCTTGGGTGTTTTTTTGTTTGTTTGTTGTTGTTGTTGTTTTTTAGCTCGGATGTTGATAGCTCTGAGTTTGTTGTCATTTTACTGTTCCTATTTTGGATCTTCTTTTTCTTTAGTCCCTTTAACATTTCACATAATATGGCTTGGTGATGAGGAACTCCTTTAACTTGACCTTATGTGGGAAGCACTTTTCTGCCCTTCCATTCTAAATGATAGCTTTGCTGGATAGAGTAATCTTGGATGTCAGTCCTTGCCTTTCCTGATTTCAAATACTTCTTTCCAGCCCCTTCTTGCCTGTAGGGTCTCTTTTCAGAAATCAGCTGATAGTCTAATGGGATCTCCTTTGAAGTTAACTGTCTCCTTTTCTCTTGCTGCTGTTAAGATTCTCTCCTTATCTTTAATTTTGGCTAATGTAATTATGAAGTGCCTTGGTGTGTTCCTCCTTGAGTCTAATTTCTTTGGGACTCTGACTTTCCTGGACTTCCCGGAAGTCTGTTTCCTTTGCCAGATTGGGGAAGTTCTCCTTCATTATTTGTTCAAATAAGTTTTCAATTTCTTGCTCTTCCTCTTCTCCTTCTGGCACCCTTATGATTCAGATGTTGAAATGTTTGAAGTTGTCCCAGAGGTTCCTAAGCCTTCCTTCATTTCTTTTTTTTTTTTTGAATTCTTGTTTCTTCATTCTTTTTTTTGAATTCTTGTTACTTCATTCTGTTCTGGTTGAATGTTTATTTCTTCCTTCTACTCCAAACTGTTGATTTCAGTCCTAGTTTCCTTCCTGTCACTGTTGGTTCCCTGTACATTTTCCTTTATTTCACTTTTCATAGACTTCACTTTTACAACTATTTGTAACCATACTCAACCAATTCTGTGAGGATCCTGATTACCAGTATTTTGAACTTTGCATCTGATAGGTTGGCGATCTCTCTGTTGCTTAGTTGTATTTTTTCTGGAGCTTTGATCTGTTCTTTCATGTGGGCCATTTTTTTTTTTTTTTGATCTGGGTGCACATCTTACATATTAAGGGGTGGAGCCTTAGGTATTCACCAGGGTGAGGCAACCCACATCAGTGCATTGTGATGTTGTATATGGGGGAAGGGTCTGAGAAGAAACAGTGCCACTTGTTGGGCTCTCTGCTGGTTTTGAGTCACTTCTCCCACTGTCCACAATCAAATTGGGCCCTTCTGGTGCTGATTCCTGGGTGGGTGGCTTTGTGTACATTCTGGTACCCTGTGTGTCTCTCCAATGAACTCTCCTGTGAGACTGGGAGTTTCTCCCACTGCTGCCTCAACCCCCACAGGTTTCTTCAGTCAGAGATTTTGAGGCTTTATTCTCCTGCACTAGAACCCTGGGTTGCCTGGTCTTTCTCTCCAGTTATTCCTCCCACTTTATACTGCCACTACCTTGCTTAGTCCACCAGCAATTGCCTTGTCTGCCCTGGACCTCTAGCCTCCACCTTACTGGGAGTCCTCTCCACACTGGCTGCCTATCTCTCCCTCTGTGACCAGTCTATATGAATGTTTCTTCTTCAACGCCTTGGTTTTTGGGCTTCCATAAAAGTTCAATTTTCTGGAAGTTCTTGTTATATATATAGTTTTAAATTTGTTGTTGTCATTTTGTGGTTGTGCGAGGAGGCAAAGTCTATCTACCTACACCTCCATCTTGGTTGGAAATCCTATTTTTTTAATTGTTGAACCAATTTTCCCTCTGATTCATGGAGGCACACAGGCAAGATGCCTTAAAATTGACTAAAGACCCCTAATTGATGCATGCATGTGGCCAGAGAAAGAAAGATGAAGGCAAGATCAGCTATGGTCTCTTTTGCAAATCACTGCTGGGTGATATTATAGAAACAATATTCATCCAGAGCTACAACAGGTGAAGGGGCCTCTGGGCTATGACAAGGTGGGGAAGTAATGGGATATTTGTAAAAATACAAGGCAAAACTCTGTTGAATGTTTACCTCCCCCACTCGCACTTGAAAGAAAAGATAAAAATACACTGATCTCATGTAACATGGAATTTAATAAAAGATGAAAGAGGAATAGCAGGTTTTCATTGTAGAAATAACCTGCAAAGACCCCAGTTATTGTAAATAAGGTTTTTGTATGTGGCAGGCCTGAAGAGAATTATGAAGTCTGGGTGAATTTGCAGCTTTTTAAAAGTTTTCTCTCTGGGAAGCTGTTGGGAAGTTACTCAAGCAGTATCAGGTCCATTAAGTCAGAACAGGCATGAAGTAGGGAGGACAGCATGCTACAATCACAGTGTTTCATTGAAGACACAGAAAGATCAACATCATGTGATCCTTGTAAATTCAAAAACAAATTGGTAAGTAAGGAAGCCCCAAACCTCAGTCGATAATAAACCAACCAAAGTTGACAATTGCACTAAAAAATGGTAAAGGGAATAGCACAGCTTTAGGGTAAAGAACACCTGCCTGGTGGAGCAGCTCTACCTTGAGAATCCTGGTCACCTGGGGAACTTCTGACATACCCCTAGGGAACCTTCAGTTAATACAGACACAGCCAGTCCTTGGCATCACAGCCTGGCTTTGAATTTCCAGGCTTCAGAAGCTGATCCCTTTAAAAACAAAGCAGGGGACAAAAGTCTTCAGTGATAATGGGGGAGGCTGAGGATGTGGTATTTTGCCACCTTTTTCTTGGTGTTCGCTTGGAGTGAAATACACAAACACTTGCAGTTTGAGACTAAAGGGGGCTCATTCTGAGACCACAGTGGGAACATGTTGATGAATAAGGTAGGTCTAACCCAAAGAGGCTTGAGCACTAACCTCAGCTCATTCAGGTGGGGTTGCCAAGCAAAGTCAGTGGGCTTCTCTACCAGCAGATGAAATGAGTTTCAATTTCCAATATTTTCATCAGTTGTCAAAGACTGTACAGGCACACATCATATTATGTGGATTTATGCGTAAGATGTATAGGTCAAGGGAAGGATTGTATGAGTCTGAATCAGATGGATCAATAGAAGCTGTATATGGGCTTCTTTTAAAACAAGTATGTGCTTGTGTATGCATGTGTGAGAGTGTCTGGTGTACATGTGCATGTATGTGTGCCTGTGTGTGCATGTGTGTATGTTTTGTTTGGCCATGTCTAGTGAAGTGGAGCAAACACTGGACTTTTTATCTTAGATTTAGAGAGAGGCATAGGTAGACAAACTGCCTCCTTGCAAAACCAAAAGAAGGACAACAAATTTAAAAACAAACAAAAAAAACAGCCAGAACTTACAGAAAGTGGAACTGTACAGAAGTCCAACAACCATGGAGTTAAAGAAGAAACATTCATCCAAACCAGTAGGGGGGGTGCGGGGGCCCCTGTCCTGGGTGCCAGATGTGGGGGGGCTCATCCCGCAGAGCCCCATCCTTCCATCACGGATGAAAATAAAAACTACCAAGACATGACTGCTTGGGGAGGAAAGGTGGTCAAACTCTCAGAGGAGAATGACCCAGAGCCACTTCCTCACTAGGCTTTTTTGGGGCTCAAATACACCGGAATACAGGTTTAACATGTCAAAGAAATCTGAGGGCTTAATCTGAGCCAGTGTGTGTCAGGAAAGGGGGTTGCCAAACTTTGGGAGACATACTCATTTCCTCCTGGTACACTTATCACCTAAGTGAGAGCACTCTTAGCAAAGCAGGTTTCACAGGGCTTTAGGAATTCTTTCTTATGTCCGGATCACCCAGGGAGCTGTCCTAGACAGCACAGGACTGTACCACTCACCCTCACAGTTTCAGTCTTTAAGCCTATTAGGAAGCAGGAAACATCTCCCAGATGGAAATGAGGACTCGGGCTATGTCAGAATAGCTGGGGGGTGAGGGTCCATCACATCCTCTTTGCTGCAGCTGCCCGAGTCCTTCCATGAGGCCTCCCAAGTGGTTGCTTCTGGCTTAGGTTACCCCTCCCATGAGGAGTCTTACCCATCATTGACTGCCAACCAAACATTGGGGCCAGAGATGGATGAGGCAGAAGCAGTACTCCTGCCAGGGAGATAAGCTTTGTCTCAGTAGGTCATGTCCTCGTGACAGAACAGACCCAGATGAAGTGGGTCCCTTGGGCTCTTACACAGCCCACCATGGGGTGAGGGTTACAACTCCTGAAACCAGGCTGAACGGTCAGCAACAGGGCGGAGATGGGCAGCCAAGTGGAGAGGACTTGCAGCAAGGCGGTGGCTGGCGGACCAAGTGAGGAGTCAGCTTGCAGACTGGGTGGTCCCACATTTGCATACAAATAGACTGGGAGGAAAAACTGTGGAGCTAGATAGATTGCACAACCCAGGGTTACAGTGCAGGGAAATAAATCCTCAAAGCCTCTGACTGAAACCTGTGGGGGTTGAGGCAGCAGTGGGAGAAACTCCCAGTCTCACAGCAAGAGTTCATTGGAGACACACACAGGGTACCAGAATGTACACAAAGCCACCCACCCAGGAATCAGCACCAGAAGGGCCCAATTTGATTGTGGGTAGTGGGAGAAGTGACTCAAAACCAGCAGAGAGCCCAACAAGTGGCACTGTTTCCTTTCAGTCCCTTCCCCCATATACAACATCACAATGCACTGATGTGGGTTGCCTCACCCTGGTGAATACCTAAGGCTCCACCCCTTAATATGTAAGATGTGCACCCAGATCAAAAAAAAAATGGCCCACATGAAAGAACAGATCAAAGCTCCAGAAAAAATACAACTAAGCAACAGAGAGATCGCCAACCTATCAGATGCAAAGTTCAAAATACTGGTAATCAGGATCCTCACAGAATTGGTTGAGTATGGTTACAAATAGTTGTAAAAGTGAAGTCTATGAAAAGTGAAATAAAGGAAAATGTACAGGGAACCAACAGTGACAGGAAGGAAACTAGGACTGAAATCAACAGTTTGGAGTAGAAGGAAGAAATAAACATTCAACCAGAACAGAATGAAGTAACAAGAATTCAAAAAAAAGAATGAAGAAACAAGAATTCAAAAAAAAAAAAAGAAATGAAGGAAGGCTTAGGAACCTCTGGGACAACTTCAAACATTTCAACATCTGAATCATAAGGGTGCCAGAAGGAGAAGAGGAAGAGCAAGAAATTGAAAACTTATTTGAACAAATAATGAAGGAGAACTTCCCCAATCTGGCAAAGGAAACAGACTTCCGGGAAGTCCAGGAAAGTCAGAGTCCCAAAGAAATTAGACTCAAGGAGGAACACACCAAGGCACTTCATAATTACATTAGCCAAAATTAAAGATAAGGAGAGAATCTTAACAGCAGCAAGAGAAAAGGAGACAGTTAACTTCAAAGGAGATCCCATTAGACTATCAGCTGATTTCTGAAAAGAGACCTTACAGGCAAGAAGGGGCTGGAAAGAAGTATTTGAAATCAGGAAAGGCAAGGACTGACATCCAAGATTACTCTATCCAGCAAAGCTATCATTTAGAATGGAAGGGCAGAAAAGTGCTTCCCACATAAGGTCAAGTTAAAGGAGTTCCTCATCACCAAGCCATATTATGTGAAATGTTAAAGGGACTAAAGAAAAAGAAGATCCAAAATAGGAACAGTAAAATGACAACAAACTCACACCTACTAACAACAAAACCTAAAAATAAAAAACAAAAACAAACTAGTCAAACAACTAGAACGGGAACAGAATCACAGAAATGGAGATCGCATTGAGGGTTATCAGTGAGGGAGTTGGAGGAGGTGAGAGGCATAAAAGGTACAAAGAATAAGTAGTATAAATGGTAGGTAGAAAATAGACAGGGGGAGGTTAAAATAGTATAGGAAATTTAAAATCCAATAGTATAGGAAATTTAGAAGCCAAAAATAGTATAGGAAATTTAGAAGCCATTTACTTATATGTACAACCCATGGACATGAACTAAAGGGGGGAAATGGAAGTGGGAGGGGTTGTGCAGGCTACAGGGGACTAAAGAGGGGGGTAAATGGTATAATAGTAATAGGATAACCAATAAAATATATTAAAAATAAATAGTTTTAAGTAAATTTTAAACTCATGATAATATATACATAACATAAACTTTTCCATTTTAATCATTTTAGGTGTAAGATTCAATGGTATTAAGTATATTTGCAATGTCCTGTAACCATCACCACTATCTGTTTCCAGAAGTTTTCATCATTCCAAATATAAACTCTGCACAAATTAAACAATTCTCATTCAATCTCTCTCTCCAACCTCTGGTAACTTCTACTTTCTATTTCTTAAGTGTCAATAATACTCATTTATGTGGACATTAGGGTTGTTTCTTTGTTTTGGTTACTGTGCATAATAGCCAAAGACTATTGCTCTGAATATTGGTGTACAAATGTACATGTGCATTTCTTTCAGTTCTTTTGGGTATATGTGCAGAAGTGGAATTGTTGGATCATATGGCAATTCTATGTTTAATTTTTTTTTCTGTAAACTGCTAACCTGTTTTTCACAATGGTTGCAGCATTTTACATTCCCGCCAGCAACATATAAGAGTTCCACTATTTCCACATCCTCACCATTACTTTTTACTTTATGTTTTCTCGATAGTAGCCATCCTAATGAGTGTGAAGTAGTTTGATTTGCATTTCTCTAATGGCTAGTGATGGCATACGTTTTTTCATGTGCTTATTGTCCATTCATATGTTTTGTTTAAAAAAATGTCTCAGCCCTGGCTGGTGTAGCTCAGTGGATTGAGTGCAGGCCTGCAAACCAAAGGATTCCATCAGGGCACATGCCTGGGTTTTTTGCTAGGACCCCAGTAGGGGGCATGCAAGAGGCAACCGCACATTGGTATTTCTCTCCCACTCTTTCTCCCTCCCTTTCCTAGCTTTCTAAAAATAAATAAATAAAATCTTTGAAAAAAGTCTATCAAGTCTTTTGTCCAGTTTTGAATTTAATTATTTCTTTTTGCTTTTTGGGTTGTCAAAGTATTTTTATATTCTTAATATTAATCCTTCATTGGATATATACTTAGAAAATATTTTCTCCTGTTTTATGGGTATCTTTTCACTCTCTTGATAATGTCATAAAAGTTTTAAATTTTAATGTTTATTTATTTTTTTTTTTTGCTTACATTAAGTGGTTTTTAAATAAGTATTTAAGTGCTTTGGATGTACTTTGAGAAAACAGAACTTCCTCATCCCCAGGATGGTTGATCACAGAGACTCCATTGTGCACAATGGTCATGCTGATCTTGTTGTTCCTGGCAATTGCCTCTGTGCACTTCAGCTGACATAAATACTGTTGTTGCTTCTGGACATCATCATTTGATACCAATAGTCAAGTGGATAGTTAGTTGAACAACAAATGCCACTATTATTATGCTGGTATTTGTGTTTTTAGCAATCTGTATGTCTTCTTTGGAAAAATGTCTATTCAGATCCTCTATCTATATTTTAATAGGATTGTTTGGTGTTTTCTATTGAGTTGTATGAGTTCTTTATATATAGTAATCCCTCTTTTATTCTCAGGGGATACATGCAAGACCTCCAGAGGATGCCTGAAACTATAGATAATACTTACATATACTTTGTTTTTTTCTGTATATGCATACCAATGTAAAGTTTAATTTATAAGTTAGCCACAGTAAGAGATTAACAATAATGACTACTAATAAAATAGAACAATTATAATATACTAAATAAATGTTATGTCAGTGTGATCTTTCTCACTCTGATAACAGATAAGATAACCGAGGTGGCCACCAAGTGACTAATGGGCAGGTATTGTATAGAGCATGAATATGCTGGACATAAGGAGGACTCAGGCTCTGGGAGATGGAGTGGGACACAGTGAAATTTCATCATGCTAATCGGAAAGGTATGTGATTTAAAGTCTATCAATTATTTATTTCTGGAATTTTCTATTTCATATTTTCAGTGGTTGACTGAGGATAACTGCAACCAGAAAGTGAAACTACAGATAAGAGAAGGAATATCATATTTTGGATATCAGCCCCTTGTCAGATGGAAAATTTGGAAGTACTTTCTTCAAATCAGTGGGTTGATTTCCCATTTTGTTGATGATTTTCTTTTCTGTTTTAATGTTTTTAGTTTGAGGTAGTCCCACTTATTTATTTTTGCTTTTGGTGTCATGTCCAAAAAATCATTGCTGTGATCTTCATCAAGGGACCTATCACCTGTTTTCTTCTAGGAGTTTTATGGTTTCAGGTTTTCCATTCAAGTCTTTGACCCATTTTGTTAGGTTATGCATATGGTGTCAGATTGTGGTTCAGTTTCATTGTTTTGCATGTGGTTGTTAAGTTGTCACTGAACCATTTGTTGAAGAGATTCTCTTTCCCTATTGTATAGTCTTGGCTCCTTTTTCATAAATTAATTGATGATATTGGTGTGTTTTTTTCTGGGTTCTTTATTCTATTCAATGAATATATGTGTTTGTTTTTATGCCATACCATAATATTTTGATTCCTATAGCTTTGTAATACAGTTTGAATTCAGGGAGCGTGATATTTCCAGCTTTGTTCTTCTTTCTCAAGATTGCTCTGATTATTTGGGGCTTTTTGTGGTTCCATACATATTTTATAATTGTTCTATTTCTGTGACAAATGCATTGGAATTTTGGCAGGAATTGCATGGAATCTATAGATTGCTTTGGATAGTATGGACATTTTAACAATACTAATTCTTCCAAACCATGAGTGTGTGACATGCTTCCATTTACTTGTGTCTTCTTCAACTCTTTCACTAATATTTGATAGTTTTTAGTATTATAGGTCTTTCAACTTCTTGGTTAAATTTCTTCTCTTTTTTAATTTTTATTTTTTAATTGTTTTTATTTTGTATCAATGTATAATTTTACTTTATTTTATTTACTTGTTTTTTTTTGTTGTTGTTCAAGTACAGTTGTCTCCATTTTCACCCCACCATGTCCTCCCACCCCACACATCTCTGCTTCCCACTCTTGAGCCTACCTCCTTAGGCTTTTTCCATGTGTCCTTAATACATGTCCCTTGATGGCCTGCCCCTGTTATCCCTCTCCCTCCTCTTCTCTGGTTAGTACAGTTTGTTCTTTATTTAAGTGTTTCTGGTTGAATTTTGCTTGCTTGTTTCTTTTGTTGATGAGGTTCTACTTATAGGTGAGAGATCATGTGGTATTTCTCTTTCACTGCCTGGATTATTTTACTTAGCATGATGCTTTCCACTTCTATCCATGTTGTGGGGAAGGGTAGGAGTTCTTTCTTTCTGCTGTGTAGTATTCCATTGTGTAAATATACCACTGTTTTTTCATCCACTCATTTACTGAAGGTCACTTAGGTTGCTTCCAGCACTTGGCTATTGTAAATTATGCTGCTATAAACATTGGGGTGTATAGATTCTTTTGACTTGGAGTTTCAGGATTCTTAGGGTATAATCCCAACAGTGGTATTGCTGGGTCAAAAGGCAGTTCCATTTTTAGTTTTCTGAGGAAATTCCACACTGTTTTCCACAGTGACTGCACCAGTCTGCATTCCCACCAACACTGGAGTTCTCTTTTCTCCACATCCTCTCCAACACTTGTTGTTTGTTGCTTCGTGTATGATGGCCATTATGACTTGTGTGAAGTGGTATCTCATTGTGTTTTTAATTTGCATTTCTCTAATGGCTAGTGATGCTGAGCATCTTTTCATATATCTCTGGGCCCTCTGTATGTCCTCCATGGAGAAGTATCTGTTCAAATCCTTTGCCCTTTTTAAATTGTATTATTTGTCTTCCTGGCATGGAGTTGTGTGAGTTCCTTGTATATTTCAGAGATCAAACCCTTGTCTGGAGTATGATTTGCAAATATGTTTTCCCATATAGTTTGTTCTCTTTTTAATGCTGTTTTCTTTAGCTGAGAAGAAGATTTTCATTTGATGTATTTCCATTTGTTTACTCTTTCCTTTTTGTCACTTGTTCTAGGTGAAATATCCATGAAAATATTGCTGCATGGGATATCTGACATTTTCCTGCCTATGTTCTCCTCTAGGACTTTTATGGTGTCATGACTTATATTTAAGTCTTTTATCCACCTTAAATTTATTTTGTGTATGATTTAAGTTGGTAATTGAGGTTCACTTTCTTGATGTAGCTGTCCAGATCGCCCCACACCATTTGTTGAAAAGGCTATTTTTACTCCATTTTATGTTTTTGCACCATTTGTTGAATATTAATTGACCATAGAGACTTGGGTTTATTTCTGGGCTGTTTATTCCGTTCCATTGATCTATGTGTTCTTATGCCAACACCATACTGTTTTGATTACAGTGCCCTTGTAATATAGTGTGATGTAGGTATTCTGATCCCTCTTACTTTGTTCATCTTTCTCAAAATTGCTGCAACTATTCAGAGTCATTTATGGTTCCATGTAAATTTTTGAAATGTTTGTTTTATATCTGTGAAATATATCATTGGTATTTTAATAGGGATTTCATTGAATGTATGAATTGCTTTGGGTAACATGGACATTTTGTTGATATTGATTCTTCCAGTCCATACAGTTGGTATATGCTTCCATTTATTTGTGTCTCCCTTAATTTCTTTCTGCAGTGTTCTGTAGTTTTCTGAGTACAGGTCTTTTGTTTCCTTGGTTAGGTTTATTTTTAGGTATTTTATTTTTCTTGTTGCTATAGCAAGTGGTTTTTTCCCCCCTGATTTCTGATTCTGATCTTTTGTTTTTGGTGTATAAAAATGCCTTTGATTTCTGAATATTGACTCAAAACCCTGCTGTTATGCCAAATTTGCTTATTATGGAGAGTAGGTTTTTCATGGAGTGTGTAGGGTTTTCTATTTGCACTATTGTATCATCTGCAAACAGTGACAGTTTTACTACGTCATTTCCAATTTGGATGCCTTTTATTTCTCTTTCTTGTGTGATAGCTGTGGTTAGGACTTCCAATACTATATTGAATAGAAGTGGTGAAAGTGGATATCCTCATCTTGTTCCTCATTTTAGTGGGAAAGCTTTTAATTTTTGCCCATTGAATATGATGTTGGCTGGAGGTTTCTCATATATGACCTTATCATGTTGAGGAATGCTCCTTCTATTCCCACTTTGCTGAGTGTTTTAATAACTAACTAGTGCTTTACCTTATCAAATGCTTTTTCTGCATCTGTTGATAGGATATGTGATTTTTGTCTTTTGTTTACATGATGTATTACATTTATTGCTTTGTGAAAGTTGTACCATCCTTGGATCCCTGGGATGAATGTCACTTGATCATGGTTTATAATCTTTTTAATGTATTTCTGGATGTACTTTGCTAATATTTTGTTGAGGATTTTAGCATCTATGTTCATCAGTGATATTAGCCTGAAGTTTCCTTTTTTGTTGTTGTTGTGTCTTTATCTGATTTTGGAATTAGGATAATAACGGCTTCATAAAAAGACTTTGGGAGTCTTCCCTCTTCTTGGATTTTTTGGAATAGTCTGTGAAGGATAGGGGTTAGCTCTTTCTTAAAAGTTTTGAAAAATTCTCCTGTGAAACCATCCAGTCCAGGGCTTTTGTGTGCCGGGAGCTTTCTGATTACTGCTTCGATATCATCAGCTGCTATTGGTCTGTTTAGGCTTTCTGCTTCTTCTTCATTCAGTTTTGGGAGGTTATGTTTCTGTAGAAATTTTTCCATTTCACCTAGGTTTTCAAATTTCTTGGTATGTAGTTTTTTGTACTAATTTCTGACAATCTTGTATATCTCTTTTGTATCAGTTGTATCTCTCCTCTTTCATTTCTGATTTTGTTTATTTGTGTCCTCTCCCTATTTTTCTTGGTGAGTCTGCTTAAAAGCCTCTCAATTTTATCTTTTCCGAGAACCAGCTCCTGTATATATTGATTCTTTGGATTGTTGTTTTAGTCTCTATGCCATTATATTCTTCTCTGATCTTGATTATTTCCTCCCTTCTAGTCTCTCTGAGCTTTGTTAGTTGTTGTTCCTCCAGTTCTTGTAGATGTAGGGTGAGGTGGTTTATTTGAAATATTTCTATCTTTTTTTAGGTAGACCTGTATTGCTATGAACTTCCCTCTCAGGAATGCCTTTGCTGTGTCCCAAAAGTTTTGGACTATTGTCTGTTCATTTTCATTTGTTTTGAGAAAGTTTTTGGTTTCTTTCTTGAGCTCATTGTTAACCCATTCATTGTTTAATAGCATGCTATTCAATCTCTGTGAATTTGAGTGTTTTTGAATTTTTTCCTTGAGGTCGGTTTCTAGTTTCAGTTCCCTGTGGTCAGAGAAAATGCTTAGTATGATTTCAATTTTCTTGAATTTATTGAGGCTTGTTTTGCATCCTATCATGTGGTCTGGCTTTGCAAACATTCCATGTGCATTTGAAAAGAATGTATATTTTGCTTTTTTGGGAAGAGAGATTCTATATATATCTGTTAAATCCACGTAATCTATGTCATTGTTCAAAGCCACAATATCCTTTGTTGATATTTTCTTTAGAAGATTTATTCATTATTGACAGTGGGGTGTTAAAATCCCCTAGTATAAGTGTGTTGCTATCTATATCTTTCTTTAAGTCCTCCAAGATTTTTCTTATATATTTGTGTGCTCCTCTGTTGAGTGCATATGTATTTACAATATTTATTCTTCTTGATGGATGTTTCCCCTGAGTATTATGAAATGTCCTTCAGTGTCTCATTTTATGGCTTTTGTTTTGAAGTCTATTTTGTCTCATGTAAAAATTGCTACTCCACCTTTTTTTTCCCCCTATCCATTTTCTTGGAATATTTTTCCCAACTTTTCACTTTCAGTCTGTGTAGATTTGTTTTCTGAGGTGGGTCTCTTCTAAACAGCATATGTCCAGGTCATGTTTTCTTATCCATTCAGCTACCCTATGTCTTTTGATTTGAGCATTTAATCCATTTACATTTAAGGTTATTATGGATAGGTATTATTGATAGGTATTTCATTTTCCCCCCTTTGTACCTGTGGTCCTCTCTCTCACTCTTTTTCTTCCTGTTGTTATAGCAGTCCCTTTAGCATATGTTGCAGGGCTGGTTTGGTGGTAGTGTATTCTTTCAGCCTTCTTTTGTCTGGAAAACTCCTTATTTCATCTTCCATTTTAATTGAGAGAGTCACTGGGTAGAGCAGTCTTGGTTGCAGGCATTTGAGTTTCATTACTTGGAATATTTTTTTCCATTCTTTCCTGGCCTACAGTGTGTTTGTTGAGAAATCAGGTACTAGGTTTATTTTAGCTCCCTTGTATGTTACTTCTGATTTCTCCCCCACCGCATTTAAGGTTCTCTCTTTTTCTTTAAAAAGAAAAACTTGGCATTTTAATTATGATGTTTCTTGGATTAAGCCTCTTTGGGTTCATCTTGATTGGGACCCTGTGTGCTTCTTGAACTTGAGTGGTTTTTCCCTCTTCAGGTTCAGAAAGTTTTCTGTCATTATTTTTCAAGCAGGGTTTGTATCCCTTGCTCCTTTTCTTCTCCTTCTTGTGTTCCTATCATTCAAATGTTGTTGAGTTTCATGTTGTCTTGGAGTTCCCTTAAGGCATCTTCATATTTTTGAGTCTTTATTTATGTAGCTGGTCTACTTGGGTGTTTCTTTCTACCTTTTCTTCTAGCTCACTAGTTGTTCCTCTGTGTCATCCTGCCAGCTTGTAATTCCTACTTGTGTGTTTTTTAATTTCAGAAATTGTGCTCTTCATTTCTGGTTCTTGTTTGTAGTTTCCATTCCCTTTTTCATACTGTTGTAGTTCTCACTTAGTTCCTTGTATTTGTCTCTGAGTTCTTTCAGCATCCTTATAACTATTCATTGAATTCTATATCTGATGGTTTGCTTGCTTCCATTTCATTTAGCTCTTTTAGTAGGGAGTCTTCCATTCCTTTTGATTGTAGGTTCTTTTTTTTCTCCATATTAAATGAGTCTTTTTTTTGTTTCTGTGCTACCTTATGCTCTGCTTTGCTACCTGTCTTTGTTGGGTGAACTTCTGTGGCAGGACTTATGTGGGATTCAGTGGTGTGGTCTCTTCGATCTCCTTGTCTGGATGTTTTAGGGTTGCCCTGTCTTCTGTTTATGTGGGCTCTCTTGTTGTACTTGGGTTTTACATGTTGGTGTGTCCTTTTTTGTTGGGTTCTCTATCCAGTGGGTTTACTGGTGTTCACAACTCTCACCTTATTTTGTATGCTTTCAGTGGCAGGGGGAAGGCAAAATGGAGTGATACAGCAGGAGAGTATTCTATGGGATTTAAAGTACCAACAAGTAGAGAATAGACAAGAGATCCTTTGGAGAAGTGCAATGATAAACATGATATTTCACCTGACCAGCCCTTTTTAATAAAAGGTAAAAAAGAGATTAAATTCTTATTATAGGGGAGAAGTAATGTGAGCTGAATCCAGAAATAGAGCAATTGTGCAAGGTTAGATGGTGAGATATAGTGAGAGTAAAGGATAGAAACTAGGCATAGTATGTAAGAGAACAGAGTTAACCACAACAGTAATAGAGCTCAGGAAGATAGTGAAATGGGCCAAGATCAGGGAGGGGTGCTATGTAGTATTTACAGTAATATGGAATGACAATTATTTACAATAATATTGGAACAACAGTAGGACAAGAAATATATGATCTGAATAAAAGAATAAAAAGCAAAAGATCAAGAGTAGTATATTACTGAAATATGAGTGAAGTGAAAGAAAAATTAAAATGCAATATGAAAGAGAGAATAAGGAAAACTAGTCAGACAATGGAATTAAAGAAACAAAACAAAGTAAACAGAAAGAAGATAGATAAAAAATAATAATCAAATAAAATAAATGAAAGTTTCAATAATAATAATAAAATATAGGATTGCAAAGTGAAATTTGTCTTAGTTTTTCAGTTGTTGATATTAGCCTTGTGATCACTCTCTGGATCTGTTTTTGGCCCTTTCACAGCTCCAGGTCTTGTTGTCTTACACTTGGGAAAATAGAAAAAAAAAAAAAAAGAAGAAAAACCTTCCTGCTGACTTTAAACCCTCTAACGCTAATGTTCTGCTGGTTTTCCTGAATGCTGCAGACAGAGAGGGGCTGGGCTTTGCTTTTTTCCCTTTTCTGTGGTTTTGTGAGGATTGGGGGCTAGGTTTGGGCAACAATATTCACAGATGCCCATCCTCCCGCCCAGGCCTTCCGAGAGCTGTCAGGACCCCATCATTCATCAGTGCCAGGCCTACGCCGTCAATCTACCATGTTGTTCCACCCTTGAGGTACCTAGATTAGGAGCAACTCTCACCACACCTCTTCCCTGTTTGCTGGTCTGGGTGCTGTGCACTAGTAAAGTCCCTTCAGGGTAGTTTAGTTCCCCTATTAAATTAATTCTCTCTGGGGAGTGCTGCCCCTCTGAGCCCCTGCTGCTTCACTTTGGTCACACCCTGATTAGGAGCAATTCATACCCTTCCTCCTCCTCCACTGGCCCAGCCACTGCAAGAGTTCCTTAAACAGCAGCTGTGAGCCTTTTTTTTTAAAGTAAATTTCTCATTCACACCTGCCAGTCTTAACAAGTGCCTGTCTTTTCACACAGCCCAATTCTCTGACCACAATGGAGACTATCCTGGTCAGGATCTATCATGGCCCAACTCTTCTCCTTTTTCCAGGTGTCACCCAGCTCCCCAATTTCCCTGGTAATGTCCTATCTGGTGACCACAGTCCCAGCAGGGGAACACCACCTCTGTGCATCTCCCACTGCATCTTTATTCTCATCAGCAACTTCAAGCATCTAGGTCTCCCTGGTGTGAGGCTGCCTTCCCTGCTCTGGCAGGGGAGAGAGCTGTGGAATTAGAATCACTGATCTGGCTCTCCTTCAAAGCTCCTGTGACAGCCACCAACCCCAGCACCAGATACCAGGCCAGGGACTGCGGCAGTCTTTGTCCCTGTGCAGGTCCCAGCGACCTTACCATCCCAATGCAATCTCCTTACCATCTGTTTTTCAACATCCTCTACAATTTTGTCTTCCAAACTTCATAGAAGCTGTGATTCCATTGGCTGTTCACTCTGTTCTTCAGAAGATCAGTTTAGGTTGTCCCAGTTGGGTTCACCAGCAAGTGGGTTCAGCTGCCACCTTCAGTCTCTCCAAATTCATTCTAATTTTTAAATCTAAACTTTGATAGGTATTCTATAAGAAAAAAATCTTGATTCTCACTGACTTCTATAAACATTAATGCTTATTTACTTTCCTGGGGCAGGCAGTATTCAATCCCCTCACCCCAAATCATATTTTTTTTCGTATTTTAAAATAACTAGGATTGGATTACCTAACTCCCACCATACATGTTCTGCAGCTCCCATTTCACATGTTCTGAGATCTCCTAGAAAGTTAAAATATTTACTTGCCTTATTTGACAAAGCAAGTATTTTGACTGAAGATTTACTCCAAGCAGGGCCAATCTAACTTTTAATATCACTGATTGAATTACCCAATAAAGTGTAAATCCTGAAATGAAATTCCTCATTTGTTTGAAAGTCTTATCAAAAGTATACCAGTAGTCACCCTTGTGAAATATCTCAGTTGGTTGAGCATCATCCTCTACATGAAAGGTTTTGGGTTCAATCCAATCAGGGCACATATCTAGGTTGCAGGTTCCATCCCCTGCCTAGGCCAGTGTGTGTTACTTAACTGATCAATGTTTCTCTATCACATCAGTGTTTCTCTCTACTCTCTCCCTCCCTTTCTCTTTAAAATCAGTAATAAAATATACTTGGGTGAGGATTTAAAAGAAAAGTATATCAGTAGTCATTCTATAAGTCTACCACAACACTAAAATAAGGCAAAGGGATAGTTTTTTGAGTTGTGCTATGGTTCTCAATGACAGGGGCTGTGTATACAGATACTTATGTACACTTGATGCCAATGAAAAACAAATTGGAACCTTTGTTGACAAAAGAATAATCTGAGAATTCATAAGTTAAATTTTAATTTAGAAATTTATGGCTAAAAATGAACCAAATGTATGGGAAAACATATTTGCCAATGATACCTCAGAAAGGGTTTGATCTCCAAAATATATAAAGAATTCATATGACTCAACGCTAAGAAGACAAATAATCCAATTAAAAAATGTACAAAGGACCTGAATAGACATTTCTCTAAGGAGGACATACAGAGGGTCTATAGGCATATGAAAGGATGTTCACCATCACTAGCCATCAGAGAGATGGAAATTTAAACCACAATGAGATACCACCTCACACCAGTGAGAATGGTTATCTTTAACAAATCAACAAACAACAACTGCTGGCAAGGATGCAGAGAAAAGTGAACCTTAGTGCACTATTAGTGATAATGCAGGTGGGTATAGCCATTGCAGAAAACAGCATGGAATTTCCTCAAAAACTAAAGATGGAAGTGTCTTTTGACCTTGTGACTCTACAGCTGGGTTTATACTCTATGAATCCTGAAATATCAATTCAAAAGAACCTAAGTACAGCAATGTTAACAGCAGTATTATATACAATAGCCAAGTGCTGGAAACAGCTTAAGTGACCATCAGTGAAGGAGTGGATAAAAAAAACTGTGGTGAGTTTACACAGTGGAATACTACATAGCAGAAAGAAAGAAGGAACTTCTACCTTTTATGACAGCATGAATAGAACTGAAATGTATTATGCTAAGTGAAATAAGCCGGGCAGTGAAAGAGAAATACCATATGATCTCACCTATAAATAGAACCTAATAAACAAAACAAACAAATAGGCAAAATAGAACCAGAGGCATGGAAACAAAGACCAAACCAACAGGGACCGGGATGGAGTTGGGGGATAAGGGAGGAAAGAAGGGGGAGGGCCTAGTTAAAGAACAAGTAAAAATGGCCCCTGGACATGGATAACAGGGTGGAGATTGACTGTGGGAGCAGGGCAGGGGGGTGGAGGAGAGCAATGAAGAAAAATTGGGACAATTATAGTAGAACAACAATAAAATAAATAAATAATAAATTAAAAAAAGAAATTTATGGGTAAGTACCTGTTTTCTTATAATCATTAGTAATGGAGTATTTTAACTGTTTTTCAAATATGTTTGGATCATATTTTTGTTGTATACTGGTAAGCTAGTCTCAGCAAATCTACTTTGATTTTATAATAATTATTTTAATAACATATGACTTTATAGTAATAAGAGATTAAGCTTGGAAGTGGAAACAAAAAAATATATCAAAATTGTTTTTATTTGGCTCTCCTTATTTGGCATAAGAAACAGTACAGTAGAGAGAGGTTTAGTACATAAGCTGTGTAATACTCCTGTGTGGGTTAGGTGATATTTTGAGAATTAACTGAGATAATGCACACAAGGCTCTGAGTACAGGGCCCAATACAGAGGATGGGGAAAGAAGAGTGAGATAACGCTGAGAAACAAGGCTGAATCAAGGTGATTCAGGACCATTTAGGAGACTCTGATTTTTGTCAGAACAATATGAAATTATTGCAGGACTTTTGGCAGAGAAGCAACATGATCTGATAACACTAGATCCTTTGGAGAGCTGAGAAGAGGTTGAAAGAGTGGAAAACAAGGGAGGCCATTTTGGGGACTATAGAAGGCATATAGTTACTATATTATAACTATGTAGTAACTATACTACATAGTTATAATGTAGTATAGGTACATGGGTGAGGGTCTGGTTTTCTCCACTGGGTAGATGATGGTACTAGTTGCAAAGAGAGGAAATATTAAAATAGCATCAAATTAAGATAAGCTGCAGTAAATCACAAGTTTATTTTAATCATGTTGAGTGTGAGGTATTTAATGAGGCAGATAAAGGGGCTGACCCTAAGTTCAACCAGCCAGCTCATAGATTGTGGTCAGCTGGAATGGGAGTCTGCTTCTGACTCCAAAGCTTGCATTTTTTATAAACGACCTTACCTCTGGCCTGTTACAAGGAAAAGAAGGCTGAACTTGAACTCAAGACACTTTGATTTAAAGCAAATTTTGTTTTTTCTTTTCCCTCATGAGCTACTTAGGAATTCACAGGTAATTCATTTAACTTTCAGAGCCTCAGTTTCTTCATCTGTAATTTGGAACTATGCTATCTGCCTTACTTGTTTCTATGCTTTTTAAAAAAAAATTATTTTAATTGTTGATCTTGTAGTTTTGAGGGAGGTGGGGAGGGCTGGGGTGGTGGGCTTCTATGCTTTTTAAATGCTGCTTGCTTTAAATGTAAGTTATCATGTAAAAGGCAGCTTAGCAGAAAGTGTATTTCATTCCTAAGGCCTGGGTTCAAGAACTAATTGTATGGCTTCTGGAAAGTGACCTGAACTCTCAGAATCTCCTTTTTCTTCTCTGTAAAATACAGATAATGATAATTACAAAGAATTGTTATCTCTTGTTGTGAGGTCAAATTACATAATGAATACAAAAGTGATTTAAAACTCTAACATGAAATATAAGTATTAAGAGGAGGAAGATGGCGGCGTGGTAGGAGGGAGCAGGCCCTATTCCCCCTCTACACACGGGAGAAAAACCGGACCAAGCTATGAAAGACCAGAACAGACAAGGAACAGTAACACAGCATATTGGAGAATAAGAGGTCGGAAATTGTATCGGACACTGAAAAACAAGCGGTAAGGAGAGCTCTTCGGAACAATAAGAGCCCAGGGTTCCAGCGCGCGGAGAGCGGGGCGGCTGAGGCCCCGGCCTGGCGCTCCGCCAAGCCTGCCCCAGGGCCCTGGGGAGGGAGCTGGGTCAGCCGCTGAACCGGCTGGGAGATCTCAGGGGCCACCTCGCGACTGCGCCCGAGCAAAAGTGGGTGTCCCGCGAGGGAGCGAAAGTGGGTGCCCCACACCAGGTCACTGCACGACTTTGAACCGAGTTTTCGTGGTCGCCGGGCGACTACGAAAGCACAGGCCCCTCAACAGAGACAGAGGCGCCGGTGAAGTGAGACAACTGCTTGAAAATAGACACCCTCAGGGGACCGCACACGGTCGAGGGCTAGTGGACACTCGTGAAAACATAGGCGCAGGCCGCTGGAGACAGCTGTGGAGCCAGAGGGGCCAGTTCACGGGCGGGTGCTCAAACTCGGACAGCTCAGGCCCAAGGTGCAGGCGCCGGATAGCAACTGGAACGCAGGCCCCTCTCAGAAGCAAATGCAGGCAGCTGCGCCCGAACACTGAAAGCCTCCCAGGGACAAAGGCAGGCGGCTGTGCACGTCTGGAGAACCTACCACACACCCATAAACTCGGAGAAGTGCGCACACCCAGGAGGCTCAGATCCCACGCTGAAAACCCTGTGGGGAGAGGCGCCCACTAACGCTGGGATACATAGCACAATGAGGACTGAGTTCTGAACGCAGAGAAAAGCAATAAGATCACCCCTTGGCCATTGCAGCCAGCAAGACCTGAAAAACCGGCTGGCAAGTTTGAAAACAACAAGAGGGTGTTTTTTTGTTTGTTTGTTTTGTTTTGTTTTGGTTTTTTCATTTTTTTAATTTTATTTTTTTAATATATTTTTATTTTTTTTTAAATATTTTGTTGTGCTTTGCTTGTTCCTTCCCCCCGCCCCCTTTGGCTGCTTATATTTGTGTGGGGGTGTCTGTGTGCGTGTCTCTTTTTTGTTTTGCCAGTTTATTAGTGTCTTTTTGTTTGTAAGCCTGTCTATCTATATGAGTTTTTAACTACTCCTTCTTCATTGTTTATATCTTCTTCTTTACTCCCCAACTCCTTTTGCCTCCCTTGAATTCCTTCTTCTCTTATCCCCTCTTCCTTTCTTTTCAATTTTATCTCTTCTACCTTCCTCTTGTTTCCTTTTGCTTCTTTTTTTCATTTTCCCCCCTCTTTTTTTTTGTAAATACCCACTAGTGAGACAAAACAAACAAACAAGCAAGCCTGAAACTGTGGGGAAAAACAAAAACAAAAACAAAAACCAGAGTTGGCCCCCAAAAGGAGGGTATACCAGCTGATGAGACAGTGAAAGCGGTGAACAACAGGATATCGGAAGGAGAATCCACCACTGAATCTCACAGATATTCTACCACAGAAGGTCATACAACAAACCCAGGGAGCCAGAACAGATCAATTTAAGAAGCTGAGGCTAACAACAAGAGTCTTACAAACAATGGGAAGACAAAAGAACAATCCCCAAATGAAAGGAAAGGAGGAAGCTCAAGAAAGAATGCTAAATGAAACAGAGGCAACTCAACTATCAGATATCGAGTTCAAAGCAATGGTTGTCAGGAAGCTCAATGAGCTCTCAATGAGCTACCATAAACTACAGGGAAGTTCTGATGAACTCTCGGCAAACTATATCAACATGAAAAAGGAAATAGAAACTATCAACAAGGGCCAAGAGGAAATGAAGAACACAATCTCTGAACTGAAGAACACAGTAGAAGGAATGAAAAGCAGAATCGATGAAGCAGAAGATCGGATCAGCGAGTTGGAGGACAAAATAGAAAAAAACACTCAGAATGAGCAAGATAAGGAAAAGAGGCTTAGAAAGAATGAAGAGGGTTTAAGAGAAATGCAAGACAACATGAAACGGAATAATATTCGTATAATAGGGATACCAGAAGGAGAAGAACAAGAACAAGGGATAGAAAACCTGTTTGAAAAAGTAATGATGGAAAACTTCCCTCATTTGGTGAGAGAAAAAACCACACAAATCCAGGAAACACAGAGAGTCCCAATCAAAAGGAACCCAAACAGGCCCACTTCAAGACACATCATAATTAAAATGGCAAAATTCCAAGACAAAGAGAGAATCTTAAAAGCAGCAAGGGAGAAAAAGGAAGTAACATACAAGGGGGCCCCAATCAGGTTAGCATCTGACTTCTCAATGGAAACGCTCCAAGCCAGAAGAGAATGGCAAGAAATATTCCAAGCAATGAGAACCAAAGGCCTGCAACCCAGACTACTTTACCCAGCAAGGCTTTCAATCAAGATAGAAGGCCAAATAAGGAGCTTCCCAAACAAAAGAAGTCTAAAAGAATACACCTCTACCAAACCAATGCTGCAAGAGATACTAAAGGGACTGCTTTAAGGGAAGAAAGGAAAAGACAGAGAGAGAAAGAGAGAGAGGAACACAGGTACGAAAATGGCAATGAATAAATACCTATCAATAATAACCTTAAATGTAAATGGATTAAATGCTCCAATCAAAAGACATAGAATAGCTGAATGGATAAGAAAGCATGACCCACACATATGCTGCCTACAAGAAACCCACCTCAGGACAAAAGACATACACAGGCTCAAAGTGAAGGGCTGGAAACAAATTTTCCAAGCAAATGGTCAGGAAAAAAAAGCTGGGGTAGCAATACTCATATCAGACAAAATAGACTTCAAAAGAAGGGCCATAAAGAGAGACCCAGAAGGTCACTTCATAATACTCAAGGGAAGAATCCACCAAGAAGACATAAATATTGTAAATATATATGCACCCAACGGAGGAGCACCTAAATACATCAAGAAAATTTTAGAGGACTTCAAGAAAGATATAGACAGCAACACAATTATAGTAGGTGATTTTAACACCCCACTATCAAAAATGGACAGATCTTCCAAACAAAATATCAACAAAGATATTGTGGCATTGAATAACACTCTAGAGGAAATGGACTTAACTGATATATATAGAGCCCTTCATCCCAAAGAAGCTAAATACACTTTCTTTTCAAATGCACATGGAATATTTTCAAAGATAGACCACATGATAGGACACAAATCAAGCCTCAACAAATTCAAGAAAATTGAAATCATACCAAGCATTTTCTCGGACCACAAGGGACTGAAACTAGAAACCAACCCCAAGGAGAAAAACCCAAAACCCTCAAAATCATGGAGATTGAATAGCATGCTATTAAACAATGAATGGGTCAAGAATGAAATTAGGGAGGAAATCAAAAAGTTTCTGGAAACAAACGATAATGAACTCACATCGACCCAAAACTTATAGGACACAGCAAAGACAGTCCTCAGAGGGAAGCTTATAGCGATACAGGCCTATCTAAAAAAGACAGAAACATCTCAAACAAACAACCTAACCCTTCGCCTACAAGAACTCGAGGAACAACAACAAAGACAGCCCAGAGCAAGTAGAAGGAAAGAAATAACCAAGATAAGAGCAGAATTAAATGACATAGAGACTAAAAGCACAATCCTAAAGATCAATGAATCCAGGAATTGATTCTTTGAAAAGATCAACAAAATCGACAAGCCTTTAAGCAGGCTCATCAAGAAAAAAAGAGAGAGGACTCAAATAAACACAATCAGAAATGAAAGAGGAGATATTACAACCGACACCGCAGAAATACAAAGGATTGTAAGAAATTACTATGAAGAACTGTATGCCAAGAAATTTGAAAACCTAGGTGAAATGGACAGGTTTCTAGAAAAATATAACCTTCCAAAACTCAATGAAAAAGAAACAGAAAGCCTGAACAGACCAATAACAGCTGGTGAAATTGAATCAGTAATCAAAACACTCCCGATGCACAAAAGCCCTGGACCAGATGGCTTCACAGGAGAATTCTACAAAACATTTAAGGAAGAGCTAACCCCTATTCTCCACAGACTATTCCAAAATATCCAAAAAGATGGAAGACTCCCAAACTCTTTTTATGAAGCCAGTATCATCCTAATCCCAAAACCAGATAAAGACACAACAAAGAAGGAGAACTTCAGGCCAATATCGCTGATGAACATAGATGCTAAAATACTCAACAAAATATTGGCAAACCGCATCCAACAATACATTAAAAATATCATACACCACGACCAAGTGGGATTCATCCCAGGGATGCAAGGATGGTTCAACATTCGCAAATCAGTAAATGTAATTCATCACATAAACAAAAGCAAAGACAAAAATCACATGATAATATCAATAGATGCGGAAAAAGCATTTGATAAGGTACAGCACCCATTTATGATAAAAACACTCAGCAAAGTGGGAATAGAGGGAGCATTCCTCAACATAATAAAGGCTATATATGAGAAACCTACAGCCAGCATCATACTCAACGGGCAAAGACTAAATTCTTTTCCACTAAAATCAGGAACAAGACAAGGCTGTCCACTGTCTCCACTTCTATTCAACATAGTATTGGAAGTATTAGCCACAGCGATTAGACAAGAAAAGGAAATAAAAGGCATCCAACTTGGAAAGGAGGAAACAAAACTATCATTGTTTGCAGATGACATGTTAGTATACATAGAAAATCCTATAGTCTCGGCCAAAAAACTGCTCGACCTAATAAATGAATTTAGCCAAACAGCCGGATACAAAGTCAATATCCAGAAATCAAAGGCATTTTTGTATACCAACAATGAAACAACAGAAGCAGGAATCAAGAGAAAAGTACCATTTGATATAGCAAAAAGAAAAATAAAGTACCTAGGAATTAACCTAACCAAGGAGGTAAAAGACCTGTATGCAGAAAACTACACAACACTGAAGAAGGAAATCAAGGAAGACACAATAAATGGAAACACATACCGTGTTCATGGATCGGAAGAATTAACATCATCAAAATGTCCATACTTCCCAAAGCAATCTACAGATTCAATGCAATACCTATTAAAGTACCAATGGCATATTTCACAGATATAGAACAAACTCTTCAAAAATTTATATGGAACCATAAACGACCCAGAATAGCGGCAGCAATCTTGAGAAAGAAGAGCAAAACAGGAGGAATCACAATACCTGATACCAAAATGTATTACAAGGCCACTGTAATCAAAACAGCCTGGTACTGGCATAAAAACTGGCACGTGGACCAGTGGAATAGAATAGAGAGCCCAGAAATAAACCCTAGTCTCTATAGTCAATTAATATTCGACAAAGGGGGCAGCAACATAAAATGGAGTAAAAATAGTCTCTTCAACAAGTGGTGTTGGGAGAACTGGACAGCTTCGTGCAAGAAAATGAAACTGGAGCACCAACTTACACCATACACAAAAATAAATTCAAGGTGGATAAAAGACTTAAACATAGGCCGTAACACCATTAAAGTCCTAGAAGAGAACATAGGCAGGAAAATCTCAGATATTACACGCAGCAACATTTTTACTGATATGTCCCCTAAAGCAAGGGACATAAAGGAAAGAATAAACAAATGGGATCTCATCAAAATAAAAAGCTTCTGCATGGCTAAAGAAAATATTATTAAAATAAAAAGAGTACCGACTGTGTGGGAAAACATATTTGCCAATGATATCTCAGATAAGGGTTTAATCTCCAAAATATACAAAGAACTTACACGACTCCACTCTAAGAAGACAAGCAACCCAATTAAAAAATGGGCAAAGGACTTGGGCAGACACCTCTCCAAGGAGGACATACAGAGGATCCAGAGACACATGAAAAGATGCTCGATATCGCTAGCTATCAGAGAGATGCAAATTAAAACCACAATGAGATACCACTTGACACCAGTCAGAATGGCCCTCATAAACAAAGCAACAAACAGCAAGTGTTGGAGAGGTTGTGGAGAAAAGGGGACCCTAGTGCACTGTTGGTGGGAGTGCAGGCTGGTACAACCACTATGGAAAACAGTATGGAATTTTCTAAAAAAACTAAAAATGGATATACCTTTTGACCCAGCAATTCCATTGCTAGGACTATATCCTAAGAACCCTGAAACACCAATCCAAAAGAAACTATGCATCCCTATGTTTATAGCAGCACAATTTACAATAGCCAAGTGTTGGAAGCAACCTAGATGCCCATCAGTAAATGAATGGATCAAAAAACTGTGGTACATTTATACAATGGAATTCTATGCAGCAGAAAGAAAGAAGGAGCTCATACCCTATGCAACAGCATGGATGGAACTTGAGAGCATCATGCTAAGCGAAGTAAGCCAGGCAGTGAAAGATAAATACCATATGATCTCACCTTTAACAGGAACCTAATCAACAAAACAAACAAACAAGCATAATATAACCAAAGACATGGAAATGGGGAACATGCTGAAAGTCACCAGAGGGGAGAGGGGAGGGAATTTCAGGGGAAAAGGGGAAGGATTTACAGGAACAAGTATAAAGGACACATGGACAAAAACTATGGGGGGGGGTGGAAATGGGAGGGAGGTGGGGAGGGCTGGGGTGGCGGGTTCGGGTGAGAATAAAAGACAGAAAACTGTACAAGATCAACAATGAAAATAAAAATTAAAAAAAAAAACATTCCCACTCAAATGCAAGGATTAAAAGGAGGTAAGAGCAATCTCTCAAAAATTTTAGTGGGCACATTTTTAAAAAATCAGAATTATCATTAAAAAAAAGAGAAATATAAGTATTAATACTATCCTCATGATTATAAATTCTGAATTATTTTTCAGATGGCTAAAGAAAATGAAGAATGATACACAATCTTTTACTCAGGCCCTCCTGTGAAGAGTGACCTAAATTTGTAATTCTTATGATTTATACTGGAGATGTGGTCAATTTGTTCAGTGAAGTTTTCTTTGAGTAATACAAAAGGATACTCATAAGGTCAAGCCTATGAAGATATAAGCTTTACTTTATTCATTTTGTGCTTTACCAAGATAAATTGTATTAGACATTTCACAGTAGCATCATATATTTATATCATATACATGACACAGTATTTATAAAATAAACATATATTTGAGATTAAATTTTACTGGTTTTGAGGTGTTTTTACTATTTGCTTTTTGAGTTTAAAATATTAAATATATAGATTTGAAATTTTAGTAAACTTAACAGACATGGAATTGTGTATATGTACATATACACTCATTTTAGTATATTTTTTCCTGAGAAGGACTTTTTGGTTTGATTCTCCTTGGATTTTTAGGTTTATTACATCTATTAGCTTATATCTTACATTTTTCTTTCCAGTCTTCAATTATGTGGGTTTTTTCATCCTGTGGAAGGTATTTGTAATGAAATGTTGGAGACCTTGCTCTGTATCTTTTGATGATTGACATCTGCCTCATAAATTAATAAGAACATGGTGATCCATTCACAGCCTATGGCAGTGAATCAGGTGTGCTATTGCATTTGGGAGAACAAGCATTCTAGTTTTATTCATCTGTTTCTGTGTTTTCTTCCTTTTCTCCTCTGCATAGCTCACCCAATCCACTTCTCAGCTCCCTCATTATTTTGCTCAAATTCACATCAGAAGATTTTTTTTTTGGTTCGCAGGCTCGAGCTCAATCCACTGAGCTACACCAGCTAGGGCTCAGCAGCTTGCTTTTTTTTTTTTTTTTTTGCTGTGTTATCACTAAAGTTGTAATAGTTCTCTTATTGTCAAGATATCAATTATCAATGACATTGAAGATTCAGTAGAAGGTAATGATTAAAAGTACAGGTTTTGGAATCAGACAGCCTTGTCTTTACTACTTATTAGTTTCATGAACTGAGCAAGCAACTTATTTACTTAGCAAAAATAGCACATTGGCACAGGCTCCAAAAGCCTTGCAAATAAAGGTTTTACAAGCCTGGTCTAGGCCCAAGATATTAAAGTACATGCTAACTGTTACCGCAAATAAAGCCCAAAATCTACATGGAATAACATAGTAGAATTAATTTCTCACTCAGAGTGACAGAAAATCTGCCATTGTTAGCCTATGTCTTCCAAGATTACCCTGGCAACAGCATCCAGCTGGAATATAAGAAGAGACAGAAGATCATTCCAGAAACCATAGGACAGGCCTAGAAATGCTCTACTTTTCCTCACTTGCTGTTTAATTAACAGCCCAGGAGACTGAGAAATATAGTCTAGAGGTGTGTCCAAAAGAAAAAAGGAATAGATTTGGTGAACATCATTCAGTGTTTGTCATATGGGACTGACTTCCTCTCAAGTTATCTAGTGGAAGAGGCAAGAATAACACACATGAAACCATTTAAGAATAATTATGTACTAAATGGTACAACATTGACTCTTAGATACTAGGAGAGGTGTGAACAAAGAGATTATGGTGGTATGGATTAAGTGTGAAAGATCTTTCTAGAAGAAATGGGATTTAATAGTTGCTATAAAACTTGAGTTTGTTCTTAAAGACCAGTAATATTTTGACATGTGGAGAGGAGGGGAAGGATACTGGGATTCGTTTGTCAAGATAAGATAAAAGTTATCCTAATGATTTCATTTTCATATGTTTATTTTATATGGATAAGGAAAGAAAAACCAACAAAACATTGATGGGTTGACAATTTTTTCTGAAGCCAGTTTAAGGTAAGTAGTTATTTTCAAATCCTACTTGACACACATTCCCATGGCAAATATTCATGTGTCCACAAATTGCAGACACTAAAACTTCAATGGGTACAAATGAACACTTATTTGACATTTCCACTAAGATGTCTAAGAGGCATCATAATTTTAATATGTTCACAAATAGAGCTCTTGATTTTCCTTGACACTGAAACCTGTTCACATCTCAGTAAGTGGCACTACCAGACTCTTAGGCATTCAGATCAAACACCTAGGAATTGCCCAACATTGCCCTCTTTCTATCATGCTTCACATGTAATCCATGTTTAAATTTTTCTGCTATATTTTTAAGATACATTTTGGATCTAATTATATCTCACCTTTTTCACAACTATAGTTCATCTTAGTCCAAGACTCCATCAATAGGTTTCCTTGCTTCTACTCTTGTCCCTTGATAGTAGCTAGAGTGAGCTTTTTAAAATTTAAGTCAGGTCCTTTATTTCCCTGCTTAAAACCCTTGAGTGGTTTTCTGTAAGATTCAAAATAAAATCCAAGGTTCTCACACAAAGAGCTAAGCTCCTGTTATTCTTCCTCTTGATCGTTATGATTATGGCACATAAAAAGTAACCTGGGGCTTTTGTATTTGTGGTTCTTTCCTTATAGAACTATCTTCAGCAATTCCTAGCTTTCACTTTCGTACTTCATTTGGGTATATATTCAAATGTCAGGTCCAGAAACAGACCTTCCTGGACCTTCTACATTAAGACCCTCTATGATAATTTCTATATCCTCACAATTTTTATTTTTTTATGGAAATTATCTATATAAAGCATATATAATTTTTCACTTGTCTGTTTCTGTCTGCCCCAAGAGTCCATGAAGATAAAGGCCTTGTTCGATGTGTTCTCCTCTGAATTCCCAGTATTTAGAACAGTGTTTTCACATAGCAAATACTATGCAACGAACATTTCTTTAGTGAAGAAGTAAATAAATGACATATTTTGGGAGAGGTTCTGAATGTTTTTTATCCTAACTTTGAGCACCAAATGGTATAATAATCTCCCTCTAGGACTAGATAGAATGCCCGTGAAACACTAATAGTCTGAGAAGTGTTTAAATGAATATAAACAAATAAATTAATTTTAAATAATTTTAGAAACTCTGAATTTTCATCATGTTAGATCTTCCCTGCTAGAGAACATGGGGCTGAGTCTGAATTCTAGTGTTCTGTTCCCTTTCCTGCTTCCAAAAGTATGTGTACTACTTGAGCCTCAGTTTTTTTTTCTTCTCATACTCAGAATGAGGGTGTTGATCTTCATGACATTTTTATAAGAGTTCTTCCAAATCTAATATCTGTACCATGTTTTAAAATGGGGCATATATAATAACATTAAATATTTTAAAATATTGACTGAAATGTGTGTAACTAGTGTTCAGTAAGAGAACCACTAGGAATCACTAAGAAGTATAAAATATACACAAAAGGATTTGTCACAGGGACTTGACCTTGAGCAACTGGGAGAGGAAGTAAGGAACTCTGGTAAGCCTGTAGCCTTTGTAACTGATACCAGACATTGGATTTCACAGAGCAGGCAGATGGAAGGGAAAGTGAATGGAAAGATGGGGAGAACAAGGACAGACTGGAGCTCATGAGAATGCATTGAATCTGCCAGTTCTTATTGCCTCTGACCTTCATGGTTTGGATCGTATATAAATTGCCACTCTTGTCATGTAACTAAGCACACACCAGGGATAGAATTCAGAGCATCTGCAGGAGAACCCAGTGGGAGGTGAGCCACCTTCAGTCCCATCTGTTGCCCATGTCAACTAGGCAAGTCAGCAGTTAAAGACAATCTGTGCCAGCTCTTATAAGGCTGCCACCTTGCTTCCACTAACTAGATCTTACACAAGAAGGACTTGTATGCTCCATCTTAATTATAATATACAGAGAAGGGAGCTCTGGGGAGTGTAGTCTAGCTGAGACAAGTGACACATGGCAAAGCCTTCATGATGCAGATTTGTGATTTTGTGAAGAATTTTTAAATTATGTACAGGAAGAAAAAAATTTCCCTTGGGTCTTTGAACTTCAGTGGTGTTTTAGCATCTATCAATGTTATAATAGTGAAGCACATAAATTGGCATGGAGAACCAGGTGAAGTTCTACCTTTTCTTCATACTTTGGAAAGATGCTGGAGCAACTTTGAGTATGGATTCAAATGGGGCTGGAGATCATCTAGTGCATCCCCTGTGTTTTATTGATGAAAATCAAAAGCTTAGCAGAGTGTCATATCTTGTACAAAGTTACCCTCCTACACAGTTCACCTTTGGAAATAGAACACAAAATTCTTGAGTTCAGTTCTGATTTGTATCATCTCTTCCTTACCCTCCAGGAATACAGAGTGGGTGTATCCTCTCCCAAATAATGGGATGGAGCTGGGTGTACCTGACATAATCAAGAATACACATTAACTCACAAGACTTGCTGCAAAGTAAAAGTGGCCATGGGAGATAGCTTCAAGCAAAACCCTTGCCTGCCTTACTTCTGACCTACAGGGCCTGGTGTTCCTATAGCTTTGGGAGAGATAGGGTGGTGATGTTATGGCAGGAAATACAAAATCCCTCTGTATTCTCTGTACCCAATGTATCAAAGATGGAACCTATCTGTGTTGATTGGCCCCAGAATTTTATCCTCAAGCCCTAAGTTAAAACAGAGCAGTTGGCTTTCTGGGGACTAACTATATAGCTGGTATAAAGTAGGAGAACAGTCAGCCCAGCTATTGGCACAACGTCTTGTGTATGCTGCAACAAGTAAATAGTCTTTGAAGGAGTATGTTGCTAATAATTTGGAAAGGCCTTCTTATTATAATTCATAAGAGAATCTCTACAGATAAGTGTAATTAATTTTCACCAGTGTGATAATCTAGTTTATGTACTATGGTTATTATATTGACTTTTATAACTATGTTTTTTTGTAACTTCCTCAGAATATAAGCACATAAGCTAAACCATTAACTGAAATTCATAGACTACAACATGGCATCGGATGGGATGAAACTACTTGGGTGAGGCCCACTTCAGAGGCAAGACCTCTCATCACAACCTAATGTTAAGGTAGTCTTCCTGACTGAGGCCTGAACTTCCAGAGAGAGAGAGAGAGAGAGAGGTTGTTGAGTCACTCAGTGAGACGTTGTGTCCCCTGTAGAGGGTTGTGGTCTTAGGAGCTGTGTATAGGCTGTATTTACCAATCTTAACTATTAAAAAGGGTTGTAGAAAGTGATGGTCCTTAGGTAGCTCATTAATGCTGCCAGCCAGGAATCACAGGTATATAATTTCTCAATAGTGTATTCTTTCTTTTAAGGAAACCTTTCCACATAAACTGCAGTTAAATGAATTAATGCAGAAATAAATGCCTCAGGTAAAGACAAGGACTACTTATAAATTGTCTATTCTGCAATAAGTAGTTTTCTGGAGTCCCAAAGATGCAGAAAATAAAGTGAAATGAAACAAAACCCTACATATATGTTCACAGCTTATTGTTAGCTTTGTGCTGCATTTTTAGGTGGAATGTTGGGCACATTTTAAAATGTACACATTCATTCACTAAGTTTCAATTTTGACCAACAATATAATTGATAAAATGTGTTAAGTTTTAGTCTATAAATGGTGGACATTAGATTACAAACTTTTTCATGTAGAGTTAAGGGAACACATAGGAATATCTACACAAGATCTGATATGTCACCAAAAAGTAAAATAAAAGAATAGAGGAGGAAAAAAAAGCTGAAGAAACAGAGGAGATTAGGCCAAATTTGGGCAGAGTGAATATAGAATCAATCTTTAAAAAACTAGAGATCTGTTATGTGGAAAAATGATTCAATTTGATTGGCAGCCTCAGGAAGTAGGGTTGTAACAATGAAGTAGAAGCTTTGAGAAACATTCAAGGAGGCAAATTTCAGCTCAATATGATGAAGTTATATCTTACAGCTAGAATTTCTCAAATACCCCTGAAAAAAATAGCTAATTAGTGCCTTCTCCCTATGTCCCTGGAGCTGCTGTGGCTTCTGATTTGAGACTTAATTCTTCAGCTTGTCCTGAAATACTTTTGGCTACTTGAACCCTACATACACACACACACACACACACACAGACACACATTACACATATATTATATACATGTAATATATAATTCTCCAAGAACAAGATTGATGGGCATATGGTGAGTTTCCATTATAGCATAGGTACCCTGTCAATAATTGTCCTTAGGTTGCCAGCAGTTGAAACAGTCTTAGAATAATTGCAAAATATATAATATATTTATCTTTTTTCCTTTTTAAAAATTGTTGTTCAAGTACAGTTATCTTCATTTTCCTGCCACCACAATTTAAAAATTATATATATGGGTTCAGAGTGCCACCCTCACCTTTGGACTGAATGTGTTACTTGGCTTAGTTTATGTTCCAGTTTGAAGCAGAAGCATCTGACTCTCTCCTAAAGCATGGCTCACGTTGACTGTGTCATGCAAGGCAACAGAGGGCCATGTGTGCTGTTGTCTAGGTTGTGAACCATGCAGCTTGGGGTTGTCATTTCCATGTGCTAAAAGGTCTGGCTCTCAAAATCATAATAAAAGCTGAGGGTAAAATCAGGGTCATCATTTGTCAGAAAGAATGTAGAGGGCATCCAATGGGGGTGGTTTATTTAGTAGGCCCTTTAACCTTGAGAGAGTCTTCGAGGTGTTAAGTTCTTTGGTATATTCTGTTAGTGTTGAACATGGCATAAATATAAATAAACCTAGAACCAGGGTATTTTTGTTCTTTGGTTTTCCAGTTCAGCTGAAGCTAGAAACATAAATCATTGTGTCAAGACCAATTTAAGTCATCAACAATTCAATTGTCCTACTTTGACATTACAGTTGTCTTCCCAAGTTCCCACCCTTCCCTCAGCCACTTTTGTCTCCTGTGGGGCTTTCATTCTTTTTTGTTGTTTCAGGGATGGCATGGCTATGTCGCACAATTGAAAGAACTACCTGTCCTTTCAGGCCACACTCAATTTATTGTTTTGATGATTTTTTCACAAATATACACAAATCTCTAGGTATTTGAAACACTTAAACTTATTTTTACATACTTTAAACTGCATTGTCATGTAGTTTTACCTTCAGTTTAGCCATTTTCCACTGTTACTTTCATATTCCATTTTAGACCTTGCAAATTCCTAGGGAATAGGACTTGGGAGAAGTAAAAAATTCTGTTAAATTTGTAGAAACTGACATCCCTTTCTAATTATACACAGAAGTTAAACAGTAATTGCCCAAAACAACACTTAGCAGCCCTACACTGATGCCTAAGTTCTAAAATCAAACCCAATTTTATTCATGACCTTAGAGTTTCAAATATGTTGTTGTACTAAAACACTGTTAGATTTTCCTTTTATGCATTTCAATATTGAGATGTTGAAAACTTTTCCAGATGTATATATAATTCTGGCATTACATGTTATAAAATACAAAAAATAGTGAATTTCCTAGGAGCTTTATTGAACTGCAATTTATACTATATAAAATTTGTTGTACCATTCAATGACTTTTTGTAAGTTTATAGAGATGGGCAAACACTATAATAATTGAAAAAAAGGAAAAAATATTTTTTAGTTCCTTCCAATAACGTAATTTTTGCCAATAGAAGTCCTGGAGTTTGTTCCTTTTGCCATATGAGAGCAGACAAACATGGAAACATATTGTCACCTAAAACTCTATTCTTCAATTAAACTTTCTTCTAAGGATTAAATGATTTTATTATATAATGTTCTGCAAGGACCTGTTCTCTAGAACACTTACTGATTAATTTCCAATTATCTGGATTTATATCTGATTCTTGTAAGTATATTTAGTTTTTTTGTTGTTGTTTTTACTTCAGATTGATCTGTTTCTGAAGGGACCATCTGTGGTGATTTTAAAGATGCTAGAATAATATTTTTAAGCTGACACATGCAGAGCTCACCTAGTGTCTATAAAATATCTCAGTGTTTCATTTTTAAGACCTTTGCCCAAGGTACATAGATAAAAGAATTGACAGAGAGCCAATGTTTTGTCTTTGAATTCAAGCAAGATTGGAGTCAATTCACAGAGCAAAGAGGAACAGAAGAAAGAAAACTGGCTTAGGCTTTATTTTGAACTTCCCATTTCAGAATAATACTAACTTCTCCTCTTGATGATCATTGGCTTTCCATAAAAGGATATAAAAGAGATACTTAAAAATAAGTAGACACTCCTTACCTCTGCCTACAGAATGCTTTCCCCTTGGTGTTAGGTTTTATTCTACCCTTGTGATCCTCAAAGACCTTCATTTATATTAAATGTGTCTAAAAAAAACAGATTGGAAAATCTAAAACCTTCTTTTAGAGTCCGTTTGTATGTGTATGTGTATGTGTATGTGTATGTGTGACTGTGCATGTATATATGCATCCACATTGTTGTAGATACAATACACATAAATGCATTTTTGATGTATACAGGTGTGGACAAAAGTAGATTTACAGTTGTTGGTATGGAAAATATATAATACAAGAATAAATAATAATATAAGAATAAACTGTGTTTTGTGTATTCATAACTGTATACCTACTTGTGCCATATACATATATATATGGAAAGGACCATTAAGGAGCAAAGAAATGAGTGATCATTATAAAATACAGGACAGTGGAAAGTCAGAGAGAGAATAGAGAGGAGTACAAAGTTAGATGAAATAGTTGTTAAGACAAAGGTTTTAATTATCCATTTTATTGTACTGCTTCATAATTAAACTGTATATGCTCTCTTTGTCACTGTCTTCTTTTCTCCAGATACATACATGTTTTCATATTAAGATACCTGTTTATGTAAATCACTAGGTTACTTATGAAAGCATTAAAAAAACGAAGTTATCTCAATTGATGCCAAAAACTTCAGTGATTAAGCTCATCACTCATTATTTCTGATAAAAGTGCTTAGTAAACTTTAAAGAAGAAATTTTCCTTAACTTCACAAAGACTATTAGAAAACTGCAGAGAATGTGTTTAATGGGGAAACACAAGGGTCCTTCCCACTAGAACCTGGAATAAGAATAGTGGCCCACTGCCATCATTCAATTGACAGCACAGTATAGAAGAAAAATATAAGAAAAAATTATGTTGGAAAAAGTTGTCATCATTTGCAGATACTGTATGATCGATCTAGAAGTTAGTAAAGGAAATAATAAAATTGATCAGCAAAATGGCCATTGAAAAATCAATATACAAAATCAATAGCTTTTAGTAAAAAATTTAGAAAATGATAAAAACATATCTCACATAGAAGCAGGAAAATCTATATAAAAACTTTACACATTTTTAAAACCCAAAATTAAGGTGATCAATTTAGAGAAGTATGTTTCTGAATATACTTAATATTTATATATGCTATAAATATTTACCTTGTAATACAGCCAGGCTTTTTCCTACATACTAAAGATAGTGTGGGAGAAAATAATTTCTGCAATAGGGTAATTACAGATATTAAACAAACTTTAGGAAGCACTATGTCATATGGTGATAAATACTATGGATGAAAAATAAGATAGTTGAAAAATAGTAGGAGTCTTGTTTGTAGAGAGTGGGGGGTTGCTATTTAAACAATCGTCATCAAAATCCTCATTAGGGAAGTTATGTTTTAGCAAAAGCGGTAACTATCTGAAGTAATGCATGCAGGCAAGGGAAACAACACAGAATGGTGCTAGGCAGAAGCATGCCTTATCAATATAAGCTGGAGAGGAATGATCATTAGTGAGTGGGGAAGGTGAGATGACAAGGACCAGGTGGTAGAGAGCCAGGCAGGCTGCCCTAAGAACTTGCTTTCTCTTTGAGAGGGGCTGCTGAATTATGAGTAGAATAATGGAATCTAACTTTCATTTAAAGAGAACCACTCTGACTGTTATACTGAGAAAAATTTTAACAACAGAAAAATGGAGAAGCAGTGAACCTGGTTAGAATGCAATTGCAGCAGTCCAGGATAGGCTCAAATGAGGAGAGAGGTAGTCAGGCTCTAGCCATACTTTAAAAAGAGGACCAATAGAAGTTGATGATTTGGATGTGGGGTATGCAGTGAAAAAGGAAAAGTCAGGGATGAACCTGAGAGTGTATATGGTCAGCAAATAGAAGATAAAATCATCATTTACTGATGTATGACTCTGGCTTGGGTGGGGAAGTGTAGAGATAGATGGAGCAGGTTGGAAAAATGGTGTAAGAATAGAAATTGTCCCTAAAATAACCATTAAGTGTACTTCAATAGTCATTCTAATTCCTATATAAGCTTTTTATGGAATCGGGAAAACTAAAGTAAGTTAGATCACTATTTCACATCAAACACGTGCAAAAATCTGGATTTTTCCATCTTTATTGAGATATAGTAATTGACACATTGTATAAGACCATAGTATATAATGTGTTTATTTGATATACTTACATATTGCAAAATGATTACCATCATAGCATTAGCTAACACCTTCATCACATCACAGTTATCTTTTTTTTTTTTTTGTGGTGAGAACATTTAAGATCTATACACTTAGCAACTTTTAAGTATATAATACAGATTTGTTAATTATCATCAATCAACATGCTGCACATTAGATCTTTAGATTTTACTTATCTTATAACTGGAAATTTATATGCTTTGATCAACATCTCCTCATTTCCGCCACTGGCAACCATCACACCTCTATTTGTTTCTGTGAGTTCAACTATTTTAGATTCTACATATGATTGAGATCATCCATTATCTGTCTGTCTCTATTTGACTTATTTTACTTAGCAGGTTGCCCTCCAGGTGCATTTATGTCCTTCTGTCTCATGGTTAAATAATATTCCATTGTGTACATATACACCATATCTTTTTTTATCCATTTATCTGTTGACAAGCACTTACGTTGTTTCCATATCTTGGCTACCATGAATAATGTTGCAATTAACAGGTGTTCAAATACCTCCTTGAGATACTGATTTCAATTCCTTTGGATATACCCAAAGTGAACAAGCTGGATCATATGTTAGATCTAATTTTAGTTTTTTAAGGAAATTCCATACTGTTTTTCTTAGTGGATGTACCAATATTCAATCCCAACAACAGTGTACAAGGGTTGCCTTGTTTCCACATCCTACCATCACTTGACATCTCTTGTCTTTATGATGATGGCCATTTTAACAGGTGTGATTTGATACCTCATTGTGGTTTTGATTTGCATTTTCCTGGTGATTAGTCAAGTCCATCCAGGACCTTTTCATGCATCTGTTCACTGTTATTATGTCTTCTTTGGAAAGGTATTTCTGCTATTAAATTGCATGAGTTCTTTGTATATTTTGGATATTAACCTCTTAACAGATGTATGATTTGCAAACATTTCCCCCCATTCTGTAGGTTACTTTTTAAATTTTATTTATTGTTTTCTTTGCTGTGTAGATAGTTTTTAGTTTAATGTAGTCCCATTTATAAATATTTTTGCTTGCATTTTTGGTATTATATCCAAAAAAACTGTTGACAAGACCAATGTCTGGGAGATTTTCCCCTAAGTTTTCCTCTAGGATTTTTACAATTTTGGGGCTTATGTTTAAGTTTTTCATCCATTTCATGTTAATTTTTGTGAATGGTGTAAGACACATGTCCAATTTCATTCTTCTGAATGTGATTATTAAGTTTTCCAACAACAGTTACTAAAAAGAATACTTTCCCCATTGAGTACTCCTGGCTTTCTTGTCAAATATTAGGTCAACATATTGTATGATGGTTTATTTTTGTACTCTCATTCTGTTCAGTTTGTCTACATGTCTGTTTTTATGCCATTTACTATACTGTTTTGATTACCATAGCTTTGTAGTATAGTTTGAAATCACAGGCAATATGATGACTTTAGTATTTTTTTCTTTTCTTATTCGAATTGCTTTGGTTATATGGAACCTCTTATACTTCCATATAATTTTTTTGATTTCTTTCCTATTTTTGTAAAAAATGCCACTGGAACTGATAGGGATTTCATTGATCTATAGATGGCTTTGGGTAGTATGGACATTTTACCAATATTAATTCCCCCAAACTATGAATATGTGGTATGTTTCTATTTATTTGTATCTTTGTAAATTTATTTCATTAAAGTCTTGTAGTCTTCAGCATTCAGATCTTTCAATGACTTGGTTAAATTTACTTCTATTTTATTGTTTTTGATGCTATTAAGAATGGATTTGTTTTCTCTGTTTTCCAGGTATTTTATTGTTAGTGTACAGAAACACAACTAATTTCTATTTGTTTAGTTATATCTGGGAATGAGAGATAATCTTTAGTATTTTATCTATATAAAATCATATAATTTGCAAAGACAGTTTCATTTTTTTCCTTTCCAATTTGGGTGTCTTCTGTTTCTTTTTATTTGATTGGTTGACAGGACTTCCAATACTATTTTAAATAGGAGTGGGGAGAGTAGACACCCTTGTCTTATTCCTGATCATAGGAAAAAAGCTTTTAAACTTTCACTCTAGAGTATGATGTTGGTTTTCTACCTGTCATAGATGGCCTTTTCTTATGTTGAGGCAAGTTACTTCTACATGAAATTTGTTGAGTATTTTTATCATGAGCAGATGATGTATTTTGCCAATTGCTTTTTCTGCATCCATTTGAGATGATCACAACTTTTATCTTTTGTTTTATTAATATGATGTATCATGTTTATGGTTTTGTGTATGTTGAAACACTCTTATATACTTTGGATAAATCCCACTTGGTCATAGTGAATAATTCTTTTAATGAGCTGTTGAATTCATTTTGACTAATACTTTGTTGATAATTTTTGCATATATATTTATCAGAGATATTGGTCTGAAATTGTCTTTGCCTTGAGTATCTTTATGTGGCTTAGGAATCAGTGTAATATTTCCTAAAATACATTTGTAAGGGTTCTCTCGCATTTATTTATTTTTTCTAGAAGAGTTTGAGAACAATTGATATTAACTCTTCTTTAAATGTTTGATAGAATGCATCTGTAAAACCATCTGGTCCTGGACTTTTCTTTGTTGAAAGATTTTTGATTACTGATTTAATCTCCTCAATTGTTATTAGACTAGAGTTTTCAATTTTTCATGGTATAGTAGGTTTCATGTTTCTAGGTATTTATCCATTTCTTCTGGGTTTTCCAATTTTTTGTGTATAATTCATATTAACTCTTAAGATCCTTTATATTTCTGTGGCATCAGTTAAGTTCTCCTCTTTCATCTCTGATTTTTTTTAATGCCTTCTCTCTTTTCTTCTTAGTCTAGGCAAACATTTGTCAATTTTGTTTATAATTTTTTAAAACAGGTTTTAATATGCATCTCTCTGATAGCTAGCAATATCGAGCATCTTTTCATGTGTGTCTGGATCCTCTGTATGTCCTCCTTGGAGAAGTGTCTGCCCAAGTCCTTTGCCCATTTTTTAATTGGGTTGCTTGTCTTCTTAGAGTGGAGTCGTGTAAGTTCTTTGTATATTTTGCAGATTAAACCCTTATCTGAGGTATCATTGGCAAATGTTTTCCCACACACTCGGTTCTCTTTTTATTTTAATACTGTTTTCCTTGGCCATGCAGAAGATTTTTATTTTGATGAGATCCCATTTGTTTATTCTTTCCTTTATATCCCTTGCTTTAGGGAATATATCAGTAAAAATGTTGCTGCGTGGAATATCTGAGATTTTCCTGCCTATGTTCTCCTCTAGGACTTTAATGGTGTCACGGCTTATGTTTAAATCGTTTATCCACCTTGAATTTATTTTTGTGTATGGTGTAAGTTGGTGCTCGAGTTTCATTTTCTTGCACGAAGCTGTCCAGTTCTCCCAACACCACTTGTTGAAGAGGCTGTTTTTACTCCATTTTGTGTTGCTGCCCCCTTTGTAGAATATTAATTGACTATAGAGACTAGGGTTTAATTCTAGGCTCTCTATTCTATTCCACTGGTCCACGTGCCTGTTTTTATGCCAGTACCAGGCTGTTTTGATTACAGTGGCCTTGTAATACATTTTGGTATCAGGTATTGTGATCCCTCCTGCTTTGCTCTTCTTTCTCAAGATTGCTGCTGCTATTCTAGGTTGTTTATTGTTCCATATAAATTTTTGAAGTGTATGTTTTATATCTGTGAAATATGCCATTGGAACTTTAATAGGTATTGCATTTAATCTGTAAATTGCTTTGGGAAGTATTGACATTTTGATGATGTTAATTCTTCCGATCCATGAACACAGTATGTGTTTCCATTTATTTGTGTCTTCCTTGATTTCCTTCTTCAGTGTTGTGTAGTTTTCTGCATACAGGTCTTTTACCTCCTTGGTTAGGTTTATTCCTAGGTACTTTATTTTTCTTTTTGCTATATCGAATGGGATTTTTTTTTAATTCTGCTTTTGTTGTTTCATTGTTGGTATACAAAAATGCCTTTGATTTCAGGATATTGACTTTGTATCCGGCTGTTTGGCTAAATTCATTTATTAGGTCGAGCAGTTTTTTGGCCGAGACTATGGATTTTCTATGTATATTATCATGTCATCTGCAAACAATGATAGTTTTGTTTCCTCCTTTCCAAGTTGGATGCCTTTTTTCCCCTTTTCTTGTCTAGTCGCTGTGGCTAATACTTCCAATACTATATGGAATAGAAGTGGTGAAAGTGGACAGCCTTGTCTTGTTCCTGATTTTAGTGGAAAAGAATTTAGTTTTTGCCCATTGAGTATGATGCTGGCTGTAGGTTTCTCATATATAGCCTTTATTATTTTGAGGAATGCTCCCTCTATTCCCACTTTGCTGAGTGTTTTTATCATAAATGCATGCTATACCTTATCAAATGCTTTTTTGCATCTATTGATATGATCATGTGATTTTTGTCTTTGCTTTTGTTTATGTGATGAATTACATTTATTTATTTGTGAATGTTGAACCATACTTACCTCCCTGGGATGAATCCCATTTGGTCATGGTGTATGATCTTTTTAATGTGTTGTTGGATATGGTTTGCCAATATTTTGTTGAGGATTTTAGCATCTATGTTCATCAGTGATATTGGCCTGAAGTTTTCTTTCTTTGTTATGTCTTTATCTGGTTTTGGGATTAGAATGATGCTGGCTTCATAAAAAGAGTTTGGGAGTCTTCCATCTTTTTGGATATTTTGGAATAGTCTGTGGAGAATAGGGGTTAGCTCTTCCTTAAATGTTTTGTAGAATTCTCCTGTGAATTCATCTGGTCCAGGACTTTTGTGTGTCAGGAGTGTTTTGAATACTGATTCAATTTCACCAGCTGTTATTGGTCTGTTCAGGCTTTCTGTTTCTTCTTCACTGAGTTTTGGAAGGTTATATTTTTCTAGAAATCTGTCCATTTCACCTAGGTTTTCAAATTTCTTGGCATAAAGTTCTTCATTAATTTCTTACAATCCTTTGTATTTCTGTGGTGTCAGTTGTAATATCTCCTCTTTCATTTCTTTTTTTAAATATATTTTATTGATTATGCTATTACAGTTGTACCATTTCTCCCCCATCATTCCCCTCCACCCTGCACACCCCCTCCCACCCACATTCCCCCCTTTAGTTCATGTCCATGTGTCATAAGTTCTTTAGCTTCTACATTTCCCATACTATTCTTGCCCTCCCCCTGTCTATTTTCTACCCACTATCTATGCTACTCATTCTCTGTACCTTTTTCCCCTCTCTCCTCCTCCCACACCCCTGTTGCTAACCCTCCATATGATCTCCATTTCTGTGGTTCTGTTCCTGTTCTAGATGTTTGCTTAGTTTGCTTTTGTTTTAGGTGTGGTTCTTAATAGCTGTGAGTTTGCTGTCTTTTCACTGTCATATTTTTATCTTCTTTTTCTTAGATAAGTCCCTTTAACATTTCATATAATAAGATCTTGGTGATGATGAACTCCTTCAACTTGACCTTATCTGAGAAGCACTTTATCTGTCCATCCATTCTAAATGACAGGTTTGCTGGATAGAGCAATTTTGGATGTAGGTCCCTGCTTTTCAAGATTTCAAATATTTCTTTCCAGCCCCTTCTTGCCTGTAAGGTCTCTTTGGAGAAATCAGCTGACAGTCTGATGGGAACTCCCTTGTAGGGGACTGTCCGCTTATCCCTTGCTGCTTCTAGAATTCTCTGCTTCATTTTAATCTTGGCTAATGTAATTATGATGTGCCTTGGTGTGTTCCTCCTTGGGTCCAACTTCTTTGGGACGCTCTGAGCTTCCTGGAAATCCTGGTAGTCTATTTCCTTTGCCATATTGGGGAAGTTCTCCTTTATTATTTGTTCAAATAAGTTTTCTACTCGTTGCTGTTCTTCTTCCCCTTCTGGGACCCCTATAATTAGGATGTTGGGACGTTTAAAGATGTCCCGGAGATTCCTAAGCCTCTCCTCATTTTTTTGAATTCTTGTTTCTTCCTTGTTTTCTGTTTGGTTGTTAGTTTCTTCCTTCTGGTCCACTCCATTGATTTGAGTCCCAGTTTTCCTACCATCTCTATTCGTTCCCCATGTATCTTCCTTCATTTCATGTATTGTAGCCTGCATTTGTTCATCTAATTTGTGAGCAAAATCAACCAATTCTGTGATCATCTTGATGACCAGTGCTTTGAACTGTGCATCTGATAGGTTGGCTATCTCCTCACTGCTTAGAGGAATTGGCTCTGGGGCTTTTATTTGTTTTCCGGTTTGAGCCATTTTTGGTGGGGTTTTTTTTTTTGTTGTTGTTGTTGTTTTGTTTTGGTTTTAGTCTGGTCGCAGTTATTACGTTCTCATAGGTAGAGCCTTAGGTGTTCCTCTGGGCAGGGCAGCCCAGTCGCCTGGTTGTGACGCTGTATGTGGGGGTGGGGTCTGAGAGGGAACAATGGCTCCTGCTCCGCTCTCTCCTGGATTCCGGCCCTTTCTGCCACTTCCCCTTCACCTGGATTATCTTTGCACGTGCGCGTGCTGTTACGTAGAGAGGAGTGGAGCCTCTGGCACTCCCCAGTGTGGGGCAGCTCAGTCGATGGGTTGTGACGCTGTATGTGGGGGTGGGCCTGAGAGGGAACAATGGCGCCTGCTCCGCTCTCTCCTGGATTCAGTCCCTTCCGCCACTTACCCTCTGCCTGGACCATCTGCGTGCGCGAATGTGGGACCACCTGGTCAGCCAGCCGCCTTGTGTGGCCTCACTGGTTCCGCACAGTTGCCCCCCTGTGCCCGGGGTCCACCAGCTGCTGCCTGTGGGCCTGGGGACTGCCAGCTGCTGCCTGTGCACCTGGGAACTGCAAGCCGCTGCTGTTTGCATTCCTGGGTCCGCACCTCCACTTTCTCCTGCCCTGACTGTGCCCCTCTTACCGGTCTGGATGAATGGTTGTTGGACTTCCGTACAGTTCAATTTTCTATGAGTTCTGGTTGTTTTCTTGTTTCTAAATATTTGTTGTCCTTAATTTTGGTTGTGAGAGGAGGTACAGTGTGTCCGCCTACGCCTCCATCTTGGCCGGAAGTCCTCCTCTTTCATTTCTGACTGTGTTTATTTGAGTCCTCTCTTTTTTTCTCGATGAGCCTGCTTAAAGGCTTGTCGATTTTGTTGATCTTTTCAAAGAACCAACTCCTGGATTCATTGATCTTTAGGATTGTGCTTTTAGTCTTTATGTCATTTAATTCTGCTATGATCTTGGTTATTTCTTTCCTTCTACTTGCTCTGGGATGTCTTTGTTGTTGTTCCTTGAGTTCTTGTAGGCATAGGGTTAGGTCATTTGTTTGAGATGTTTCTATCTTTTTTAGGTAGGCCTGTATCACTATGAACTTCCTCTGAGGACTGCCTTTGCTGTGTCCTATAAGTTTTGGGTCGATGTGAGTTCATTATCGTTTGTTTCCAGAAACTTTTTGATTTCCTTCCTAATTTTATTCTTGACCCATTCATTGTTTAATAGCATGCTATTCAATCTCCATGATTTTGAGGGTTTTGGGTTTTTCCCCTTGGGGTTGGTTTCTAGTTTCAGTCCCTTGCGGTATGATTTCAATTTTCTTGAATTTGTTGAGTCTTGATTTGTGTCCTATCATGTGGTCTATCTTTGAAAATGTTCCATGTGCATTTAAAAAGAATGTGTATTTAGTTTCTTTGGGATGAAAGGCTCTATATATATCAGTTAAGTCCATTTCCTCTAGAGTGTTATTCAATGCCACAATATCTTTGTTGATATTTTGTTTGGAAGATCTGTCAATTTTTGACAGTGGGGTATTGAAATCCCCTACAATAATTGTGTTGCTGCCAATATCTTTGTTGAAGTCCTCTAAAATTTTCTTGATGTATTTAGGTGCTCCTCCGTTGGGTGCATATATATTTACAATATTTATGTCTTCTTGGTGGATTCTTCCCTTGAGTATTATGAAGTGACCTTCTGGGTCTCTCCTTATGGCCCTTCTTTTGAAGTCTATTTTGTCTGATATGAGTATTGCTACCCCAGCTTTTTTCCCTGTCCATTTTCTTGGAAAATTTGTTTCCAGCACTTCACTTTGAGCCTGTGTATGTCTTTTGTCCTGAGGTGGGTCTCTTGTAGGCAGCATATGTGTGGGTCATGCTTTCTTATCCATTCAGCTATTCTATGTCTTTTGATTGGAACACTTAATCCATTTACATTTAAGATTATTATTGATAGGTATTTATTCATTGCCATTTTTGTACCCGTATTTCTCTCTCTCTTTCTCTTTCTGTCTTTTCCTTTCTTTCCTTAAAGCAGTCCCTTTAGTATCTCTTGCAGAATTGGTTTGGTAGAGATGTATTCTTTTAGACTTCTTTTGTCTGGGAAGCTCCTTATTTGGCCTTCTGTCTTGATTGAAAGACTTGCTGGGTAAAGTAGTCTGGGTTGCAGGCCTTTGGTTCTCATTGCTTGGAATATTTCTTGCCATTGTCTTCTGGCTTGGAGCGTTTCCATTGAGAAGTTAGCTGCCAATCTTATCAGGGTTCCCTTGTATGTTACTTCCTTTTTTTCCCTTGCTGCCTTTATATTCTCTCTTTTTCTGGGAATTTTGTCATTTTAATTATGATGTGTCTTGAAGTGGGCCTGTTTGGGTTCCTCTTGATTGGGCCTCTCTGTGTTTCCTGGATTTGTGTGACTTTTTCTCTCATTAAATTAGGAAAGTTTTCCATCATTACTTTTTCAAACAGTTTTTCTATCCCTTGTTCTTGATCTTCTCCTTCTGGTATCCCTATTATACAAATATTCCGTTTCATATTGTCTTGCATTTCTCTTAAACTCTCTTTGTTCTTTCTGAGCCTCTTTTCCTTATCTTGCTCATTCTGGGTGTTTCTTCTATTTTGTCCTCCAACTTGCCAATCCGATCTTCTGCTTCATCGATTCTGCTTTTGATTCCTTCTACTGTGTTCTTCAGTTCAGAGATTGTGTTCTTCATTTCCTCTTGGCCCTTGTTGATAGTTTCTATTTCCTTTTTCATGTTGATATACTTTGTGGTGAGTTCATCATTACTTCCCTGTAGTTTCTTGTAGCTCATTGAGAGCTCATTGAGCTTCCTGACAACCATTGCTTTGAACTCAATATCTGATAGTTGAGTTGCCTCCTTTTCATTTAGCATTCTTTGTGGGCCTTCCTCCTTTCCTTTCATTTCGGGATTGTTCCTTTGTCTTCCCATTGTTTGTAAGACTCTTGTTAGCCTCAGCTTCTTAAATCGATCTGTTCTGGCTCCCTGGGTTTGTGGTATGACCTTTTGACGTAGAATATCTGTGAGATTCAGTAGTGGATTCTCCTTTGGATATCCTGTTGTTCACAGCTTCCACTGTCTCATCAGCTGGGATATCCTCTTTTTGGGGCCAACTCTGCTTTTTTTCACAGTTCGAGGCTTGTTTGTTTGTTTGTTTTGTCTCACTCGTGGATATTTAAAAAGAGAAGAGGGGGAAAATGAAAAATAGAAGAAAGAAGAAAAAAGAGTAAGGTAGAAGAGATAAAATTGGAAAGAAAGGAAGAGGGAATAAGACAGGAAGCAATTAAAGGGAGGCCAAAGGAGTTGGGGAGTAAAGAAGAAGATAAAGAAGAAGGAATAATTAAAAACTCATATAAATAGACAGGCACAGAAACAAAAAAAAAAAAACACAAACAAACTAGCAAAGCAAAAAACAAAAAAACACACAGAGAAATACAAACAGCCAAAAAAAAAAAAAAAAAAAAGGAACAAGCAAAGCAAAACAAAATATTTTAAGAAAATATTAAAAAACAAAACAAAACGAAACAAAACAAAACGAAAACCCTCTTGTTTTCAAACTTGCCGAGCCGGTTTTTCTGGTCTTGCTGGCTGCAATGGCCGAGGGGTGATCTTATTGCTTTTCTCTGTGTTCAGAACTCAGTCCTCATTGTGCTATGTATCCCAGTGTTAGTGGGCGCCTCTCTCCACAGGGTTTCCAGCGTGTGTTCTGAGTCTCCTGGTGTGTGCTAGGTTCTCCAGTCGTGCGCAGCCACCTGCCTTTGGGTCTGGGCCTTTGCTCCAGCAGCTATCTGAAGCCTGCAGCTATGGACCTGAGCTGTCCGCGTTCGAGCACCCGCCTGTGCACTGGCAACTTTGGCTCCACAGCTGTTTCCAGTGGCCAGCGCCTATGTTTTCATGAGTGTCCACTATCCTGTGACTGCGTACGGTCCCATGTGGGTGCCTATTTTCATGCAGCTGTCTCACTTCACACACACCTCTGTCTGCGGTTGGGGTGACTGTGCCTTCGCAGTAGCCTGGCGACCACGAAAACTTAGTTCAAGGTCGCGCAGTTACCTGGCACGGGGCACCCACTTTCACTCAGCTGCAGTCACTCGGTGGCCCCTGAGATCTCCCAGCCGGTTCAGCGGCTGACCTAGCTCCCTCCCCAGAGCCTTAGGGCAGGCTTGGGTGAGTGCCGGGCCGGGACCTCAGCCGCCCCACTCTCCGTGCTCCCTGGGCTCCTATTGTTCTGAAGAGCTCTCCTTACCGCTGATTTTTCAATGTCCGCTACAATTTTCGACCTCATTCTCCAATATGCTGTGTTACTGTTCTTTTTCTGCTCTGTTCTTCCATAGATTGGCCCGGTTTTTCTCCCATGTGTAGGGGGGAAAATGGAGTCGGCTCCCTCCTACCACGCCACCATCTTCCATACAATTTTTAATTAGTATATCTTTTGTTTCTGACTGGATCTTTTTTAAGTGTCTGAGGTCCTCTCTAAGTTCCTTGAGCATCTTTACAATTAGTGTTTTAAGCCTACATCTGATAGATTGCTTATCTCCATTTTGTTTAGCTCTTTTCCTGGAGTTTTGATCTGTTCTTTCATTTGGGCCATGTTTCTTTGTCTCCTCATTTTGCAGCCTGCTTGTGTTTGTTTCTATGTATCAAGCAGAGCTGCTTTGACTGTATGTCTTGATAGCGTTCTCTAATGTAGTAGGTGTCCTGTAGGGTTCAGAGGTACAGCCTCCCCTATCACCCAATCTGAGTACTCAAGATATTCCTTTTGTGTGGGCAGAGTACATCCGCCTCTCATAGTTGAACCTTGGTTGCTATTGGCAGGTGAATGGGAGAGATTCACCTAGGCAAGTCAGCTGCAAGGGCTGGCTATGATCACTTACCACCAATCTCTGCCATCCATGGAGGATCAGCTGTGCAGGGGCAGGGTGCTCCAACATAGTCTGTAGCTGTCCACTGGGTATGCAGTCCCTTGGGTTTTCTAGGTGGTAAAGGCCAAGGTCAGCCCCTACCTGTATTTCACCCGGGGGTACCCTTACCTGAGCTGTAAAGCCATCCAAAATGGCTGCTACTTGTTCTGGGCTTGGAGATTCCCAGGCAAAGCCAAGTTGTGATCTAGGCTGGCTGCTGCTAGTGCTATGACTGTGGCCACTTCGCAAATAATATGGGGGCTAGGAGCTCACTGAGTCCAGTTATAGCTCATTTGAAAGGATTTAAGATGGTGTTAAACATGAATCAAGGCAAGCCATTCATATGGAAAAACCACTGTTAACAGCTGTAAGCTGGGTGGGACAGAACCTCAGGGATTCTCCAGGGCAGGGCAAACAATGTTAGCCAGCTTGATGGAGCTTCAGATATGGCACCAACCTGCTGGCTTTGTGGTTCCATGGTGGGAGGGTTCAGAAGACAGTCAAGGGCCTCTGTTCATCTTTCTGTCTCAGAGAAAGCTATCCTCCAGCTCTTGCCTTGAGGCCAGACACTTCAGTCCCTTCCTGCATGCCATTGGTGCCTTTCAAGCTGCTACCCCAGTTCTAGAGCACAGAGGGAGTGAGTCTGAGTAAGTCCATGTATGAGTTCTTTAAGAGGAGTGATTTGGGACTCCAGAAGCTTCTTCTACTGACCCTATTTCCCCTGCTTTTTGCAGCCAGAAGTTATGGGGATGTACCTTCTGGGTACTGGAACCCTGGGCGGGGGGGCCTGTTGTGGGGCCGGGATTCCTCATTCCTGAGATATCCCTCCTGAATTTTTATCCAAGTCACATGGGTGTGTGACCAGCCCACTCTGAGTCTCTGCCCCTCCTACCAGTCTGGATGGATGCAGTTTCCTTGATTCTGTAGTTGTCAGACTTCCATTCAGCTCTATTTTTGATGGTTCTGAATGATGGCTGTTCTATAATTTAATTGCAATTTTGATCTGGTTGTTTGAGGAGGCAAGTCATGTTTACCTATGCTGCCATCTTGACCCATTTTTGATTTTTATAATAATATTTCCTTGAAAACTCACTACAAATATTTATAAGTTCTAATAGGTTAATTTTATTCCATTCCATGTAATGACAAATTATCTCTTTTCTTCTTCTCCTTTCACTTCTTACTTTTCTTTCCTTATTGTATTGACTTGACTTATTAACTTTAAACCTTAATGCAAATGATAAGATAAAATTAGATCTTAAAGGATATTAAAATTTATATGCCTCAAGTTTTTCTGTTAGTTGTGATGATTATTGAGGTATTGCTATAACAATATTTATTTAGGAAAGTTTTATCCTATGCCTATTTGGTAAGATTTATCATTTTAAATCACAATGAATGTTGAATTTTCTCAAAGGTTATTCATATAATTATGGATAATCTCTATTAGTCCACAACAAAAGAAAATCATGAAAATACCATTCCTTCAGTACTTTCCACTTCACCCATTCTCCTTCTAGCTTTCTAATCTTCATATTACTTTTGCATTACATTTAAATTATGTTTGGTAACTAAAATTAAATTGTAACTTTGCTTTTGCTGGATTATAAAACTTGAAAACAAATAATAACCTGCAAATTATTATGATTATACACAATATTCACTCTAGAACCAGTTTTAAAAGTTGAGTCCTAATATAAATGAATGTAATTACGTCACTAAACATTGCTCAAATGTGAAGTTCCAAAAGTAAGGTAAAAATACTTCTGTATTTTTCAATATTGAGCAGCATTCCACCTTTTTGATTTCTCCATGTTTATGCAATGCATTTTTTGCAAAATGTTTTTCCTTGATTTTCTAATTTCTTCTTAACATGAGATACACAGCATTCTTAACAAGCAATATCATCTTCCACATCTTAATTGTATTGTATCTGTTCAAGGAAATCCATATTTCTCTTTGAAAATATTTTTCTCAAATCTGTTTGAATCAGTGCTAATTTTGACTGATCATTTTCTTTACCTCCACCCCCACATTCAGTGGTCATTTTGATGTGTTTGTTCATACACGTTGCACTTGTTTTTTGAGTTCCTCAAGATTTTTCTTTTTTAAGACTTTTTGCTATAATATAATATATCTCGAATAAAATTTACTAGAGAAAGACGCTTATTTTTTGCATGTCTGAAATTGTCTTTACAATCTTATTAATAGGTTGATTTAGTTTTGATTTTTGGTTCAAAAGAATTTTTCTTTAAAATTTTGGAGATGTTCTTCAATATTTTCTAGAATTAAGGATTGATGAGGAAAAATCTGATAACATTCTCTTTGTCATTTTCTTTCAGAAAAGACTTCAGTGCTAGTGTTCATATTCTTTTTATAATACAGTATATATTCATACTAAAATGAAACTTCTGTTACTGAAAATATGATGTGAGATTTAGAAGTGATTGAGACAAGAGATTTCTTGTTTTGCTTTAAATTTTACTAATGGTAAGTTTTGAGGGCAAAAATATCTAATGAAAGACTAAGAATGTGCTTATAATATAGTACCTTGACAGATGCAATCGTTGTAGAGCTTTTACTCTGCTCCATACACTTTACAAGTACTAACTTCTTTCTTTAAATATACTTTATTTTTTATGCTATTAGAGTTGTTCCATTTTTCCCCTTTATCCCTCTCCACCCTTCACCCCTCTCCCTCTGGCATTTCCCCCTCCACTTAGTTCATGTGCATGGGTTGTACATATAAGTTTTTTGGCTTCTCCATTTCCTGTACTATTATTAATCAGTTTGTTGTCATTTTCCTGTATTTTTTAACTTCTTTTTCTTAGATAAGTCCCCTTAACATTTCATATAGTAAGGGCTTGGGGATGAGGAACTCCTTTAACTTGACCTGACCTAGGAAACACTTTATCTGCCCTTCCATTTTAAATGATACCTTTGCTGGATAGAGTAATCTTGGCTGTAGTTCCTTGCTTTTCATGACTTGGAATACTTCTTTCCAGGCCCTTCTTGCTTACAAGGTTTCTTCTGAGAAATCAGCTGACAGTCTTATGAGAACTCCTTTGTAGGTAACTGTCTCCTTTTCTCTTGCTGCTCTTAAGATTCTCTCTTTCTCTTTAATCTTGGGTAATGTAATTATGATGTGTCTTGGTGTGTGCTTCCTTGACTCCAATTTCTTTGGGACTCTTTGAGAGTCCTGGACTTGTATGTCTATTTCTTTTGCCAGACTGGGGAAGTTTTCCTTCATAATTTATTCAAATAAGTGTTCAATTTCTTGCTCTTCTTTTCCTTCTGGAACCCCTATGATTCAGATGTTAGAGTTTTTAAAGTTGTCCCAGAAGTTCCTCAAACCCTCCTCATTTTTTGTGAATTCTTCTTTATTCTATTTTAGTTGGGTGTTTATTTCTTCCTTTTGTTCCAAATCATCGATTTGAGTCCTGGTTTCCTTTCCTTCACTGTTAGTTCCCTGTATATTTTTCTGTATTTCACTTTGTCTAGCCTTCATTTTTTCCTTTGTTTTATGACCAAACTCAATCATTTCTGTGAACATCCTGATTACCAGTGTTTTGAACTCTGCCTCTGATAGGTTGTCCATCTCCTCATCTCTTATTTCTTTTTCTGGATTTTGATCTGTTCTTTCATTTGGGCCATATTTCTTGGTTTAGGCACACTTGTTATGTTGTAAGGGGCAGAGCCTTAGGCATTTTCCAGGGTGAGGTTGCAATGCTTTATGCAGGGCAGGGTTTAGAGAGAGAACAGTGCTGCTTGCTAGCTTACTTGGATCTCACCCCATTTTCTGTAACTTCACTAGCTTCCCACAAGCGAATTGTGCTTTTTCAGGTACTGGTTCCCAGGTGGGTGGGCTTGTGTAAGTTCTAGGATCCCATGGGCCTCTCCAGTGGACACTGCTATGAAACTGGGAGCTTCTCCTGTTGCCACAACCCCCACAGATTTTACAGTCAGAGATTTTGAGATTTTAGATTCCCACGCTAGAACTCTGGGTTGCCCGGTATGTCTCACTCCCCAGTTCTTCCTCCTGACTTATTCACACATGAATGGAGGATATTCCAGTCTGCCAGCCATCACCTTGCCTGCCCATGACTGGCAGACACTGACTTGTCACGTGCTCTCTCTGCCCTGGCTGCTTGTCTCTGCCCCTCCTAGAAGTCCGGATGAGTGTTTCCTCTTTAACTCCTTGACCGTCAGACTTTCATATGGTTTGATTTTATGGAAGTTCGGGTTATTTTTTGTTTTTAAATTGGTCATTATCCTTCTTCTGGCTGTGTGAGGAAGTGAAGCCTATCTACCAACACCTCCATCCTGGTTGAAACACCAAGTACTATCTTCTTTAATTCTCACAACAACTCTATGGAGAAAGTAGTTATTTCCATTTCCCTGAAGGGGAAACTGAGGCTTAGAGAGTCTAAACAAATTGCCCAAGGACACACAGCCAGTAAACAGTAGTCAGGATCTGACACCAAAGCTGTCTAGTACAAGAGTGCATACTTTCTACTGCTGGAAATATTTCCAATTTGCTGGAAATGGGTTCTTCCCAACATTGGGGTTCCTTTCTGCTCCACATTTTTAGAACAGGACCTCAGAATCCTCAGAGTTTTCTGCCTCAAAGGTTTTTTGAAAGAGGTATGGTTCGATGAGCAAGACGGACACTGACTTTTCTCTTTGGATGGCACTGGGCTTACATGAAATATTTGGTTTGTATAACCCAGATTCCAGGTTTCATCCTTACTCCTGTTATCTGTAATAATTTGTAAAGAGCTTCCCGTTCAAGACTGCCCCATAGAATTCTCAACCTTCCTCAGAGTAAAAACCAAAGTCCTCTTAATGCTGCCACAGGGCCTACTTTGTTCTCTCCCTTCTTTATCCTCTCCCTCTTTTTTTTAAAATATATTATATTGATTATGCTATTACAGCTGTCTGATTCCCCCCTCATTCTCCTCCACTCTGCACCCCCTTCCCACCCACATTCCCCACCCTTTAGTTCATGTCCATGTGTCATAAGCTCTTTAGCTTCTACATTTCCTGTACTATTCTTGCCCTCACCCTGTCTATTTTCTACCTACCGTCTATGCTACTTATTCTCTGTACCTTTTCCCTGTCTCTCCTCCTCCCACTCCCCTGTTGCTAATCCTCCATGTGATTTCCATTTCTGTGGTTCTGTTCCTGTTCTAGCTGTTTGCTTAGTTTGCTTTTGTTTTAGATGTGGCTGTTAATAACTGTAAGTTTGCTGTCTTTTCACTGTTCATGTTTTTTATCTTCTTTTTCTTAGATAAGTCCCTTTAACATTTCAAATAATAAGGGGTTGGTTTAACTTGACCATATCTGAGAAGCACTTTATCTTCCCTTCCATTCTAAATGAAAGCTTCCTGGATAGAGCAATCTTGGATGGAGGTTCTTGCCTTTCATGACTTTGAATACTTCTTTCCAGCCCCTTCTTGCCTGTAAGGTCTCTTTCAAGAAATTAGCTGACAGTCTGATGGGAAATCCTTTGTAGGTGACTGTTCACTTATCCCTTGCTACTGCTAGAATTCTCTCCTTCATTTTAATCTTGGCTAATGTAATTATGATGTGCCTTGGTGTGTTCCTCCTTGGGTCCAACTTCTTTGGGACTCTCTGAGCTTCCTGGACTTCCTGGAAGTCTATTTCCTTTGCCAAATTGGGGAAGTTCTCATTTATTATTTGTTCCAATAAGTTTTCCACTTGTCACTCTTCTTCTTCCCCTTCTGGTACCCCTATAATTTGGATGTTGGGACATTTAAAGATGTCCTGAAGGTTCCTAAGCCTCTCCTCATTTTTTTTGAATTCTTGTTTCTTCCTTGTTTTCTGTTTGGTTGTTTGTTTCTCCCTTCTGGTCCACTCCATTGATTTGAGTCTCAGTTTTCTTCCTATCACTATCGGTTTCCTGTGCATTTTCCTTCATTTCACTTAGTGTAGCCTTCATTTTTTCATCTAATTTGAAACCAAAACCAACCAATTCTGAGAACATCCTTATCACCAGTGTTTTGAACTGTGCATCTGATAGGGTGGCTATCTGTTGGTCTCTTAGATGTATTGGCTCTGGGGCTTTGATCTGTTCTTTCATTTGAGCCATTTTTTTTTTGCGGGGGGGCTGGTCCCACCTGTTATGTATTGAAGGGTGGAGCCTTAGGTGTTCACCAGGGCGGGGCAACCCAGTCATTGGGTTGTGAGGCTGTACGTTGGGGCAGGGTCAGAGAGGGAACAATGGTGCTTGCTTCACTCTCTCTTTCGTGTTTCAATCCCTCCCACCACTTCCCACAAGCCAGCTGGGCCCTTCTGGTGCTGGTTCCCAGTTGGGTGAGCTTATGTATGTTCTAGGACCCTGTGGACCTCTCCAACAAATTCTCCTGTGGGGCTGGGAGTTTCTGAAGGCACCTCAACCCCCATAAGTGTTTTCAATCGGTGCTTTTAGACTTTATTTCCCTGTGCTGGGGCCCTGGGTTGCACAGTCTGTTTCTCTCCCCGTTTTCGCCTGGTTTACCTGTGCATGAATGTGTGTCTGCGACCAGCCAGCCACCTTGCACACCTCACTAAGTCTGCCCATTGCCACCCTGTGCCCAGGGTCTGCTAGCCGCCTACATGTCCAGGTTCTACCAGCCACTGCCGGCATGCCGGGACCACCAACTGCAGCTTTTTCCTGCTACGACCCCTCTCTGAGATCTGCCAACTCCACCCCTTACTGGTCTGGATGAATGGTTGTCAAACTTCCTTATAGTTCAATTTTCTGTCAGATCTGTTCTTTTTGTTTGTTTGTTTCTAAATTTTTGTTTTCCTTAATTTTGGTTGTGTGAGGTGGCACAGTGTGTCTACCTAATCCTCCATCATGGCTGGGAGTCCCTATCCTCTTCTTGACCTTCTCCCATCCCTGCATTTCTCCCTCTCTCCTTGTGTCCTTCCCATTCCCCACTCTCCCTGCTCTTCCTCTCCTCTCAATTCCCTTTCCTACTCAGCCTCAACCCCACCCCATAAACCTTCTTATAGTCCCTGCCCCTCCCACCTCAAGGTCTTGCCATGCCCCTGGTGACTCTTTATACCCACACACAGCTCTTTTAGTCCCTGACATGACCTCAAAGCCAGAGCAAAGACTTCTTGGAAAAGCTGGGGTAGGAGAAAGCTCAGAGAATGCTTGCTGAGATATAGGGCTGGATGCCCCACCTAGTATGAACAGATGCCTGGGCACCTGTGTGTGGCTGGGAAACCATTATCCAGACAAAATATGACAGCTGAAAGAGGGTCAAAGACACTGGGATGCTGACAAAAATAATGGACAGTGACACATTGTATGAAAAGCTGGACACTCCCACTGGCTTCCTGTACATGTGAGATTTTTGGGAGAGCCCTTTTTAAAGCAAAGGCATGCAGAGCTCTCTCTCTCCCTCCCTTGCTTTGTAGGTTGATGCAACCTCTCTCACACATGCAGGCTTGGTATGGGGCTTTTAGATCTGGGTGCAGTTTCTTGGCTCTGATTTTGCTCCCTGCACAGACAGGTGCACTCATGGGACCAGGCAGATGTTGGGCCCACCAGGGGCTTAGGTTCTGCATGGTTGGAAGCCTGCTCCTGGAGGCAGGATCCCACACTAGGATGTGTGCCTCCCTGGGCTCCACCCTCTGGTACACTATGATGAAGCACAGCATGGCACATGGGTCCTGGACTGCTACATAGAGACTGGGAGAAGCATACCCCAGATCCTGAAAGAGAGAGTTGCTGCAAGAAGATGAAAACTCTGAAACTTATGAGTGCACTTTCCAGCAAGGATGGAGAGCTGTTTGTGTGGCCAGTTTAAAGACAGATAAGGAAATGGGGAACTTCTGAGCATGGTTTTGGCTTGTAGTCTTTTGGGGAGCAAGAGACATTCTGGGTCTCATGGGAGATGAGGGATCAGAGCAGGAGTGCTTTCACAACCTCCCCAAATGATATTGGAACCCCCCAAACTGAAACCTTGTTAAAAAAAAAAAACCCTGCTTTCTTCAACACAAATTGTTGGATCATGTGGATTGAGGGTGACAAGTGGACAAACCCCATTCTGCATGGTTATAGAGAAAGAAGCAAGAAAGATAGAAAGTTCTTCAGGATTGTGTTTGCATGCAAATAGGGGAGAGTAAAGAAAAGCTGACATGCTGCTGCTGGACAGGGTCAGGCCACCTGAGAATGGTGGTCTCGTTCCTGTGGCTCGAGGAACAGACTTGCTTCTAGGAACAAGACTATGCCTCTTTCTTCATAGGAAATTATCCCCCCTACCATTGGAGTTATGCATAGCACAACCATTTCAAGACCATTTTTCATCTTCCCTATGCATGAAATAAAAAGCACCGTGGAAAGCAGCTTTTTTTTTTTTTTTTTTTTTTTTTTTTTAAATAACCATCTGTTGTTCTGATGCTCCAATCTTAATCATCCTGGTAAATCTTACCTTGTGCCAGAAATGATGGTAGGGGACAGATAAATGAGTTTGTAGTAATTACTTCAATGAGTTCAGGTAGAATAAATGTCTGTACCCCTCAGCAGCACTCTGTTGAAAACAAATTTAGATTCCTCCAAGAACTCAGCCTGTAAAGTAAAAGATGGGATATTCATGTAGCTGCTACAGTACAAACTATCTCATCTTTCAGATCCAAAGTCTTAGCAATCCTTTGTGAAACAGAGGTCTTCATCTGAGGGCCACCCTTTCTTGCCCTTTGCGGGTGCAGGTACTTTCAACAGCAGAGGAGCAGAAAAATTTTTCTCTTTGAATGAACATCAGTTATAAAAACAAACAAACAAACAAAAAAACATGACATGGAAGTATTGAAGTGGGGAAGTTTTTCATCTTCATTATTTCTTGCTGCCAGGAGTACTTTACTGTCTTTTCTCCAGTGTAACATCCAGACACATCAGTAAAACACATTTAGCTGAAACATAAGGAAAAGCTATAGGTGGGCACAGCTTATTGTTGTGTTTTTGTTTTATCGATGAGTTCCTTGGCCAAGCAAAAACTTTTTAGTTTGATGTAGTCCCATTTGTTTATGTTTTCTTTTGTTCCTTTTGCCTGGGGAGATATATCTGGTAAAAAAAGTGCTATGAAAAATGTCCAAGATTTTGCTGCCTATGTTTTCTTCGAGGATTTTTATGGTTTCATGTCTAACATTTAAATCTTTGATCCATTTTGAATTTATGCTTGTGTATGATGTAAGAAGGTGGTCTAGTTTCATTTTTTCTGCAAGTATCTGTCCAATTTTTCCAAAACCATTTATTAAATAAACTATCTTTAGTCTATTGTATGTGTCTGTTTCCTCTGTTGAATAATATTTGACTATAAAAGTGTGGGTTTATTTCTGGGTTCTCTATTCTGCTCCATTGTTCTATGTGTTTGTTTTTATGCCAGCATAATGCTGTTTTGATTACTATGGTGTTACAGTTTGGTTTGGTATTAGGGAGCATGATTCCTCCAACTTTGTTCTTTCTCAGGATCATCATATGTGGGGCCTTTTGTGTTGTTATGTGGGGCCTTTTGTGGTTCCATATAAATTTTTGAAATATTTGTTCTAGTTCTGTGAAATACATCATTGGAATCTTAATAGGAATTTTCCTGAATCTATAGATTGCTTTGGGTAGTGTGGACATTTTAATGATTAACTCTCTGTATCCATGAACACAGTTTGTGCTTCCACTTATTTGTATCTTCTTCAATGTTTTATAATTTTCTGAGTTCAGGTCTTTTACATCCTTGGTTAAGTTTATTCCTAGGTATTTTATTCTTCTTGAAGCAATTGTGAATGGGATTGTTTTATTAATTTTCCTTTCTGTTAGTTCATTATTGGCATGTAAAAATACAACTGATTTCTGGATATTAATTTGTATCCTGCTAGTTTGCTGAATTCATTTCAATTCTAGTAGTTTCTTTGTGGGTCATTGGGGTTCTCTATTTACAGTATCATCATTTGTGAATAAAGACAGTTTTACTACTTCCTCTCCAATTTGGATGCCTTTTATTTCTTCTTCTTGTCTGATTGCTGTGGCTAGCACTTCCTGTTCTATGTTGAATAAGAGAGGTGAAAGTGGACATCCCTGTCTTGTTCCTGATCTTACGGGGAACAAGTATAGTTTTTGTCCATTGAGTATGATGCTAGCAGTGGGACATCATACAACTTATTTATTAGGATATTATCAATCTTGTAACACTAGTGAGTGAGCTTCCTGAAACCAGTGATACTTATTTTTCATTTGTTTTTTTTCCTCAGTGCTCTGAAAGAGTAGCTGACAGGTATAGTAAATATTTGCTGAGTAATGAAAGAAAGAATGCATGCCTCTGTCACAAAATCTTGCTAGGTAGTAAATCTAAGACACTTAGGAAATTATAAGAACAGCTTGTCCATCTCACCTGGGAAGAATTTAGGTTTCAGAGATCAAAATTCAAATCCTAGCCACTTTACCAACAGTGTGATCTGGATCAAATTACTTGACCTCACTGAACCTTAGCTATTTTGTTTTTGAAATGGGGACAATAATGGCCAATGACAAGCATGCCAAGATTAAATGAGAAAATGAATTTAAAAGTGCTTGACATAGCATGGTACTAACTGTTCAGATTCTTATCTTTTACCTGAATGATGACAATATACCTTGAATCAGAATGCTGCAAATTGTTATGAAACTCTGGTACTGCAACAGTCCTCATGAAAACTAGAATCTTCACCATTAATGAGATCTGATTGGCATTGAATGAAATAAAACTGCTGTGAGTGAATGGTATTCCAAATGTGTCCCTGCCAACTGTGAATATGTTACATTAAATGGAAAAGGGATTTTTTCCAGAAGCCATTAAATTATGGAAGCTTAATATGGGAAGATGTTCATTTTCCTATTCTTAATGACATGAGCCCTTAAAAGCAGAGGACTTTTTCTGACTGGAGTCAGAGGGATGAGGTACTAGGGGAAGTTTGGGAGATTCGAAATATCAAAGGAATAGGGCCCACCACTGCTGAGGGAGGGGCTGCATGGGGAGCATAAGAAGGAATACAACCAGCCTGCAAGAATGTAGACTGGCCCCTGGCTGACTGCGAGGGCCCCTGTCCTGGGCACCAGATGTGGGGGGGCTCCGCCTGAAGAGCCCCATCCCTCTGTCACAGATGAAAATAAAAACTACTAAGACATGACTGCTTGGGGAGGAAAGGGGTCAAACTCTCAGAGAAGAATGACCCAGAGCCCCATCCTCACTAGGCTTTTATTGGGCTCAAATACACCAGAATACAGGTTTAACATTTCAAAGAAATCTGAGGGCTTAATCTGAGTCAGTGTTTGTCAGGAAAGGGGGTTGCCAAACTTTGGGAGACATACTCATTTCCTCCTCAGACCCTTATCATTTAAATGAGCACTCTTAGTAAACAAAGCAGGTTTCACAGGACTTTAGGAATTCTTTCTTATGCCCGATCACCCAGGGGGCCGTCCTGGCCCATACAGGGCTGCACCGCTCACCCCCATAGTTTCAGGCTTTAAGCCAATTAGGAAGCAGGAGACATCTCCCAGATGGAAATGAGGACTCGGTCTATGTCAGAATAGCTGGGGGTGGGGGGAGGCGAGGGTCCATCACATCCTCTTTGCTGCAGCCCCCCAAGTCCTTCCATGAGGCCTCCCAAGTGGTTGTGTCTGGCTTAGGTTGCCCCTCCCATGAGGAGTCTTACCCGTCATTGACTGCCAACCAAGCACTGGGGCCAGAGATGGGTGAGGCAGAAGCAGCACTCCTGCCAGGGAGCTAAGCTTTGTCTCCTTAGTAGCTCATGTCCTTGTGACAGAACAGACCCAGATGAAGTGGGTCCCTTGGGCTCTTACACAGCCCACCATGGGGTGAGGGTTACAGCTCCTGAAACCAGGCTGAACGGTCCACAACAGCTGACAGCAAGAAAGAAAATGGGGACTCCAGTCCTGTAACCACAGGGACTGAATTTGGCCAACAACCTGCTTAAGCTTATGAGTGGATCCTTGCATCCAGTGACAAATGCGGCCCTACTGACGCCTTGATTTCAGCCTTGTGAAGCCCTAAACAAGGGACACAGCTGAACCCAGTCAGACCTTTGAGTCATACAAATGGTCGGATAATGCATTTGTGTTGTTTTAAACTGTTAAATATAAGGGAATTTGTTATGCAGTAATAGAAATCTAAAAAAGCAAAATAAAATAAAATCAGTGCATTTCATGATATGTAAATGACTCCTCGACAAAGCTGTTAGAACAATGTCAATACAACAATATGTAAGATGTTAGTGAACTATAATAGGTGGACAAGTATGGCACAGAAATCAACTCTCCTTCCCAAGAAAGAATTCTACCATTACTAAGACAGGCTGGGATAGAGTATTTAAATTCTAATCTGTCCCATGAAGTTTCATGTATAAACTTACACTAACTATATCCTAGACATAGGGTGTGTATATGTGGAGAAATGCATATAGTGGAAATAAGGTTCTTCATGGGATAACACAAAAGAACTGACTTACTTTTATGAGTCAAGGTGGAAAACCTTAAGGTTATAAAATAGGGAAACAATCAGAAAAGTAGGTTTCAGGTAATGAGAAGAATATATAAAAGTTCATTAAATTGTTCCCAATATGATAAATTCTTGCCTGTGCATTCATAGTTGGAGGCTTTGAAAGGGACTGCTTTTGCGTGATTGTCAGGAGCAGTTTCTTTTTCAAGGTGGTTCTCAGAGCCGCCTGCCATATGCTATTTTGAATTAAGACTCAGCAAGATACTGCTTGGATCTGAAAATACAGGCTTGTATATTGATGAAAAGAAAGATTTAACTGCTGTAAGGAGAGCGTAAGCTATTATTGTGGTGCCTTTAATCTTCAGATTTTCATATTTCTTATTTCAAAAGGGGTCAGAAGCTAAATTTGACTTTTTGTATAATTATTTTAGGGAAAATCAAAGATCCATTTTTTTTGTTTCAGCAAAGTCTATACTGTTTTTTTTTTCTCCAAAGAGTGATTTAAAGTGTGTTACATTTTAACCTTAATGTCTTGAACATTAAGGTCATTTCTATGTCATCCAGAAAATGTCTATTTTTCTGACTCACTTGTAACCTGTTATTGTAAAATAAATTTGCTGCAAACTGAAAAACTTCAGGGACTTTTCTACATAACTTTCTATCACCTCTTTTTCTGCTGTTAAACTGGGGTATCTTCGATTCTCTAATTCTTCCAATATGGAAGCACTGTCTTAACTTTCTATTTTTATTGAAATCCTCTTGCATTGAATCCTGGAGTAATTTGGCTGTCAGATGGTTTTTGAATCATTCTTCTAAATCCATATTTTTAAAAAGAGAGCAATAGCTTTCATTATATGATTTGATTTTTATTTAAGGGTGACCATGAAAATAAAACAATCCAAGAACAGCAAACTATGCATCTCAAGTCATATCTATGCTGTCTCTGTTCTACTGGCAATGTATTGGGAACATTACCTCTCCAGTTTCAGGTGTTTTACTGCAAAGATGGAAGCTTTAGAGAGACATAGACACTGGCTGGAATTCTTGTTCTGTCACTTAATAACTAGATGTTTTGTCAGGATAATTAGCTCCTCCAAGTCCAGGTTTTTTGCTCTGTGAGGTGGAGACTCATGTGATTGTGAATGAGATAATGCCTGAAGTGCATAGGAATTCCGCTTGCTACTCCCAGCCATGGCCACTCCAGGACCATCATAACATGCCCTAAATTATACTTACATTTAAATCAAATGATCTGTTGTTATACTTATTATCTTCAGTTTTGTCCTTGTATATTTTGGGGGAACTTATATTTATTTAAAAAGTATGTACTTTAAAATTGATTTTTTTGTGTGTGTATGTACAGCTCTTTGAGCTGTAACGCAGGGAGAAATTTATGTAATTACAATTACATCATACAAACTACTTTGTTTTCATATCAAATTCTCCCTTCACCCTACTCACTGACAACCAACAACTGATTTGTTTTCAGTCAGTTTATATAGTTTTGTCTTTTTGCCTTTTGCTGTTTTTTTTTAAACAATGTTATATAAATAGAATCATAATATTATATGCAACCTTTGAGATTGGCTTCTTTCAGCATGATTTCTTCAGGGTTCATTGATGCTGTTGAGAGTGTTTATCAGCTGTTTGATCCTTTTCATTATCCACTGCATCAATGGATCAGAGTTTGTTTATTCTTTCACCTCTTAAAGGATATTTGGGTGGTCAAATAAGTTTGTATTATGAGTTTTTACTAAATGTGCCTTCTCCCAACAAAGACACTGAATTTGAGAACATTCTGACAGTGACCAGAGGGGAAGGGGAGGGAATTTCAGGGGAAAAGGGGAACAGTTTAGAGCAACAAGTATAAAGGACACATGGACAAAAACTATGGGGGGTGGAAATGGGAGGAAGGTGGGGAGGGCTGGGGTGGTGGGCTGGGGGCGGGGTAAAAGACAGAAAACTGTACAATATCAACAATTAAAAAAATACTGATTTAAAAAAATATATGCCTTCTCTTTTTCCCCCTCTAAAACTTTTCTTACAGTAGTTCCAAAACCAGATTTTCTGTTCTGCTTCTTTTTCTGCTTTTTCCATGCCTATCTTCCAAAGGCCTTGTACTTAGATTTGCACAGTGAGAAAAATGAGAAAGTTTGCTATATCCTCCATTGATTTGTTTCTGAACTGTCCCAAGCAGAATTGGTCACCTTTCTTTTCCTGCTTTGTTCATGACTCTATTAGATAAGTCAGTTTTAGATATATCTGCTACACCCAGTACAACACATGGTCCTTGATATGCAGACTTTGTATACCTTGGCATGTGAGTTCAGCAGCTTTTGTAAGCAACTTGAATTGAATGTGGTTGTAGAAAAGGTTGAGTCTATAAAACTGTGAAGTAGAAGGAGCTTTTCTTTTGTTTCCTAATATATTTATAACTATTGATATTTCTCTGACTTGTCCTGCAGTGTCTAGTGGCCCTTTGAAGTCTTTTACTCCCTACTCTATCTTGTTCACAGATAGTTTACACTAAATTAGAAATAACTGATAGCTTTAAATGTTACCCAGGTGTATTTATAATTAAAAAACCTGAAGTCCTCTGGTTTTAGGATGAACATATGAAATTATATTGGTCTTAAAACCAGAGAACTTTGGGAGACTGCCCAAAAATAGAATTTATTTATTAAAAATTGTGATTTTTCTTACATGTTTAACCTTCAGTCACCTTCAAAGTACCCTCTGTTTGTTTCAATACAACTATCAAAACATTTTTTCTATTACTCAAAACTGTTTGAACTCATCAATTTTGATGCCTTTAATTAGTGCTTCTACTGTTTTTTGTTTCACCTATTCCACAATGGCAAAACATTTCCCTTTGAGGATGTTTTTTCATCTAGGGAAACAAAAATATGGCTCAGGGTGAGATTGGGTGAACTGAGAGAGTAGGGCATGGGGGTCATGCTTTTTTTGGTAAAAAGCTGCTGAACATTCAGTGCAGTGTGGGCAGGTGTGCTCATAAATCACACATCATGAAATGGACAAATGTGTTGAGAGAGTCTTCAAAAAGTTCACTGAAGCTGAATGCAGCCTCTCATAACAGTGCCAGCTGGTATACTGATACAGATAGGTTCTTTAATACTCACCCAGTGGGGGAAGCCTTTACCACAATGAGCCTGCCCTTCAGAAGATGATTCCAGTTTTTTTGGGGTCCTCCCAAAAAGAATATGCATCTTTGAGTATATAGTTATATAGTATGTTGTAATCATACACACTATATAACTATATAAGAGTTTACCTATATTGCCTTCATGTAAGTCCTGGGTTACCTGTATGTTATTTTACAATTTTCAAATAAGGGTTGTAATTATAGAAACTTCCTGCAGAAGTCTCTCATTGTAAATTGTTGCCATTATAAGTAAATGTGGTAGTATATCTAATACAATAAGATTGCTAGGCCTGACTGATTGTCCCTACTGGGTCTGGAGCACAGTGTGGGTGGGAAAATCCTAACCGCAAGGAATTAGTTGTTGGTCAAGTTTTGGAGTTTGTGTTCTAGAGGGCTTTAATGAAAAAGCAAGAGGTGGGCTGTTAGTTCCACAAAGGTTTTCACATACTGCCTACTTAATCTTGGATTGTATATTAAAGGAATCCAGTTAAAACAGATAATATACATATCTAGTATTCAGCAGTTCACTTCCCTAAATTTCTAAGGCAATTTATTTTTATTTTTTTTTCTTTTTTTTCTTTTTCTTTTTTTTAATCAGTATTTTTTAATTGTTGATATTGTACAGTTTTCTGTCTTTTACCCCACCCCAGCCGACCACCCCAGCCCTTCCCACCTTCCTCCCATTTCCACCCCCCCATAGTTTTTGTCCATGAGTCCTTTATACTTGTTGCTCTAAACCGTTCCCCTTTTCCCCTGAAATTCCCTCCCCTCCCACTCTGGACACTGTCAGACTGTTCTCAAATACAGTGTCTTTGTTTATATTATGCTTGTTTGTTTGTTTTGTTGATTAGCTTCCTGTTAAAGGTGAGATCATATGGTATTTGTCTTTCATTGCCTGGCTTATTTCGCTTAGCATGATACTCTCCAATTCCTTCCATGCTGTCGCAAAGGGTAGGAGCTCCTTCTTTCTTTCTGCTGCATAGAATTCCATTGTGTAAATATACCACAGTTTTTTGATCCATTCATTAACTGATGGGCACCTAGGTTGCTTCCAGCACTTGGCTATTGTAAATTGTGCTGCTATGAACATAGGGGTGCATAGATTCTTTTGGATTGGTGTTTCAGGATTCTTAGGATATAATCCAAGCAGTGGAATTACTGGGTCAAAAGGTATGTCCATTTTTAGTTTTCTTAGAAAATTCCATACTGTTTTCCATAGTGGTTGTAGAAATGTTTGATATCCCACATTAACCTTACTATGTCAATAGATCAACAATAGCAGCATCCCTCTTATTTACCTCTTGGCTCAGCTCTCCCATCCACTCATTCCTCCATGGCAGTATATGCTGCCACCTTTCAAAGAACATGAAGCAGACACAGGACAGTAGTGAAATCTATTTTAGTAAGTTAGTATGGGACCTCATTGTTCCAAAGACTAGGTCTTTACATCATGACCATTAATTCTGATTTGGAAACTTTGTGACCTTGTATAACTAATCAAGCCCTTTTGTGGTTGATATCTACAGGTAGGTTCTACAGAGGTTTGCTGACATGTTTTAAGCCTTCCTAATTCACTGACAATTTCCTCTCCCCCCTTACATACTCACACCCATGTTCTACAAACATAAGTGTATTTAGTTGCTTCAGGTGTTTCAAGGACTATTCATGGATGCTTGTTCTGTTGTGCTTGAGGAAAATCTAATTCTCTGATTCTTTGTTTTCCGTAGTGCTTATGGTGCTACAGATCTCAGGGGTGTTTGGGTTTGTGAGGAAATAAAACAGCATTAACTCAGCACCTAATATATGCCAGGCACTGAGCTCAAATTGCAGGGGCCCCTGTCCTGGGCACCAGATGTGGGGGGGAGGGGGCTCTGCCCTCAGAGCCCCATCCCTCCATCATGGATGAAAATAAAAACTACCAAGACATGATCTGCTTGGGGAGGAAAGGTGGTCAAACTCTGAGAGGAGAATGACCCAGAGCCCCATCCTCACTAGGCTTTTATTGGGCTCAAATACACGAGAATACAGGTATGTCAGGTGACAAGGATCAAACAATGGTTAACATTTCAAAGAAATCTGAGGGCTTAATCTGAGTCAGTGTCTGTCCGGAAAGGGGGTTGCCAAACTTTGGGAGACATACTCATTTCCTACTGGGACATTTATCACCTAAGGGAGAGCACTCTTAGCAAAGCAGGTTTCACAGGGCTTTAGGAATTCTTTCTTATGCCTGATCACCCAGGGAGCCATCCTGGCCAGCACAGGGCTGCACTGCTTGCCCTCACAGTTTCAGGCTTTAAGCCGATTAGGAAGCAGGAAACATCTCCCAGATGGAAATGAGGACTCGGGCTATGTCAGAATAGCTGGGGGGCGAAGGTCCATCACATCCTCTTTGCTGCAGCCCCCCGAGTCCTTCCATGAGGCTTCCCAAGTGGTTGTATCTGGCTTAGGTTGCCCCTCCCATGAGGAGTCTTACCCGTCATTGACTGCCAACCAAGCACTGGGGCCAGAGATGAATGAGGCAGAAGCAGCACTCCTGCCAGGGAGCTAATCTTTGTCTCCTTAGTAGGTCACATCCTTGTGACAGAACAGACCCAGATGAAGTGGGTCCCTAGAGCTCTTACACAGCCCACCATGGGGTGAGGGTTACAACTCCTGAAACCAGGCTGAACGGTCCACAACATCAAATTATTATATCTACTATCTATTTCATGCTCACAATAAATATTAGAAGAAAATATAAGTGCATCTAACTTTATGGATGAGGGGCAGATGCTCTGAGGAGGCTTTGCTAATGAGTACAAAAATCAAGATTTGGATCTAGAATTTCTTGCTTACAAGATGTGACTCTGTCTTTGGAAAAGTTGGGTAGGGCCTTGTCTGTCGAGACAGGTATACTGCAAATAAGGAATATGTGAAAAGTCACCGGGATCTAGTCTTTGGCACAGAATATTTTCTTTTGGGGGGATATTTGTAACACTTGAGGGAATGGTGTGTCTGGTAGGGGTGCCAGCCCGTAAACCCTCAATTCACCCTCAGGCGTCACTTTCCCTTTGCTCCCTTACTCAGCTCATCCTTCAGTAAACTGTATCACTCTTTAGGTTGCTAATTTCTTTGTATAATTTCATGTAGTTTCCTAACCATCAGCAATGCAGATCACAGGGCCAGAAGGAATGATAGAGTTACTCCCAGGTCTGTACTGACAGTGACCAAGCCAGGGAAAGGCTGGATTGGACCATTCATATAGGGTCTAAATCAGAGCAGGAGCTTCAATTTACTCCCTGTACCATTAGTCAAGTGCTCTGTTTACTAGCATATTACATATTGATTACTAGTATGATTAAGTGGATGGGAAAGGGAGTAAGAAAATAACTAAGAAAATTTACTGATGGTGATCTTGTTTATAGCTTCCACAAAGTAACTATTTCTTGCTTAGGTCTATCTACTTTACCTGTTTGTGAGAATGGCCTTGTTCATTCTGCATACATTACACAGAGTTTAAGTTCCTATAAGGATCCAAATCTCAAAAAACAAAACTACTTTCCCATAGATTGTCAATTCTTGGAAAGATGCATGATCTACATTAATGGGGAAAAATGTTCTCTTCTTGGTATTATTAAAACTATTTTAAATAAGGAATTTATAGAAATTTATTGAGTCTGGGTGTTTACCTAAAATAAATTTTAGGAAACCTACATGTGGCTTCCATTTTGGGTGGATCTCATTATGTATAAAGTCTTCACAAAAACCTGCAGTAAAGAAACTTATTTAGCTTCCTTAACATGGTTGTCCCAAATTTATTTTAATGTGTAATTTTTTGCAAGAAAGTCCAATTGACATCTCAAAAGAATAAGAGTTTGATGAGATGATGATGAGATGATGTAGATGAGAGTTTGGAAAACATACCTTTTAAGGTAAAAAAATAAAAGTCCTTGCTTTTGTGCAGACTGCTAATTATTTAGGTGGTGAGGATGGAGCAGAGGAAGCAATTTGGTTCCTTTGGAGTTAATCATGGTTGAGGATCCAGGATCTCTTCCTGAGTGAGAAAATCAACATATTAACACTAAATTCTTTTCCAAGTTAAATAATCAAAATATTCTTCCTATTGGTAAATTTATAGGAATTTGGAAGCAGATGTTAATAACTCGAAGTCCTAAAATCAAAATGAAGCATTGCACTCTGGATGAAGAAAGGAACTCTGGGGGGAAAAAAACCCCTACAAGTATGCACATTACCTGTAGTCACAACACCAACAACTTTATGAGAATTGTTTGAAAGCATGGTAAAAGGAGAATCTTAAAGTATCAAACAAAGATTAGTCATGGAATGCCCAGTTTTGCTCATCTGAGAAACAGAAAATATGCCAAGTACAAAGTGTACATTTAGTTCATTGCCTTTAATTTTTATTTTAATATAAAAGTTTACATAGAGCTCTGATAGGTGAACTTATGATTTCAATCTCCCAACATTTTTTTTTCATAATGGCTCAGACAGACTTTGCAATTTCAGGCATTTTCATTGTCACTGGTCTTGAAACACAGGAACTACTACTGCTTCCTTAAATGTTCACTTGATGGAAGAATCCCATGGACAGTGTGGTAGAGGATCCCTTGATGACTGTGAAACAGGCAATGCAAAACGGAGGTCCACACACTGGCTTCCACTTCTGTTTAGAAGATCCATTCATCCATCTCTTCATCCATCCATCCATCCTTTCTGCCTGTACAGTGAAGCTTTGCACAGAGCCAGGCATAGCATCACGTGGCCTTGTCAGGCTCAAGTTTGCTTGTTTAGCACTGGAGACAATTTTATTGGATAAACTAATAGTGGAGAAAAGATTAAAAAGATGTTCAAATTAGGAAATAAACTTTTCAAGTGCATTAAGTCCTCTTGACAAGAATGTAGATTTCTTCTTATTAAAACTTAAATAGAAAAACACCAAAATAAAAAGTACTGATGGACTTCAACTGAGCTGCATATAAATACTTTGTGTTGTAACAGAAGGAAGATACAAAAAAGCATAAATATGTTATAGAATGAGGTCTGTCTGGAAAAAGTCCAGCCATTGTTAATACGAAAAAAATGGTTTTTGTGATGCTAATGTAACCTGGCAGCCAAGGGGAGTGGGCTAGAATGAATGCACATGCATGAACAATGATGACTTCATTGTACTAGTCACTGGGAGCAGTAGACACCCTTGAGTGAACATGTGTACTATGTGGCCATTGCACTCAAAATGACTGAATGAGTATAGCAATGACTCTGCATCAAATTTTACATTAAGCTTTAATACTCCTCCATGGAAACTATTCAGATTATTCAAAAGGCTGCAGCTGTGGCTAACTGGTGATTGGCAATGTTATTATAACTGCACGCTTGCTCATATGTCACATGTCATACAGAATTTTTTTGCAAAACATCAAATCACTCAGGTGATTCAGACCTCCCTACAGTCCAAATTTGTCACCCTGCAACTTCCAAATTTTTCCAAAACAAAAATCACCTTTGAAAAGAAAGAGATTTCAGACCATTGATGAGATTCAGGAAAATATGACAAGGCAGATGATGGTGATTGGGAGAACTATGTGAAGTTCCAACATGACTACTTTGAAGGGGTCTGAGGCACCTTGTATCTTCTTCAAATAAATGTCTCTATTTTTCATATTACATAGCTGTACACCTTCTAGACAGACTTCACATGTTCTTCCAGGAATAGTTTTATGTGATGCTGGGCAACTTAAAACATTTTTTAAAATTAAAATATGCATGAATATGTTATAGAGCAGAGTGAAAAATTGGAGTTAATTACAATAACATGCACACTCACATTTATGCAGATTTTTACTCCTGCACTTCTTGACCTGAGCCCTAGGGCACCATGGTAAAACCCAATCTCCTGAGCTCTTACTGAGATATGGCTGCACTGAGGAGCAATGTGAGAGAAGATCTGAGGGGCCACTCAGGCCTTTAATTTCTCCTCTGCTTCTCTTCTCCCTTTTGTTTTTTTCACAGCCTGGGCTGGGTGGGCTGAACTTTGAAGGAGGTCCACCCATGAATGAATGGATGGAGTGAGGAGGCTGATCTAGCCTGGCCAAACTGGCAGTTTTTGGCTGCTAAGGTGTGTATCCTGACAAACCAATCTTGGCTGCAGCTTCACATGGCCCATGTGTAGTCCTTTAGATAGAACAATAGATTTCTTATGTTTTAGTTTCATTTTCTAAGTGGTCTTCCCTTATTTCCAATCTCCAATATATGTATATCCACTCTGTTTACCCTCTCTGTTTACCCTCACAGCTCTTCAAATCATTCTACCCTCCTTTGTCCCACACTCCAACTGTAAAATTTTTCCATTTCATCCGGACACCAGCCCTAGGTCTTGAATAGCCCCTGGTTTGGCATTTATTTAGTATTTGACTAACACAATCTCTCTTTGAGGAGCATGTTTCTTTTTAATTAATTTAATTCCCAAAATCCCTTATGTTCAGGAATTTATGTCTTTGCATAATGAGGATTAAGGAAAAAAATAATGATGCAAAGATGAGAACTGGCTTCAAAATTTCTTCCTGATGGTAAGACATAAGAAGAAAATAAAAAGGACACAAGTCTGTTTAATGTCCTGATCCCTGGGGACCCAGGATTAACAGCATGAAGATTTCTCCTGCTACCACCCCTGCTTCTATATATCCCTGAAATAGTGCCTAGAGGAGTGATAATTCCACCTCTTGGAGACCTGGCAAGGAACTCAATTTGGCTAGAAAGCATCTCTACCTGAAGTGGGATAATTACCTTTGAGGCAATATTCTAAAGGTGGAATAAACAAGGAAGAACAGACCCAACCCCTCATATAGGGAGGACCCTCAGAAAATGGCAGCTCTTGTCACCTCCATTTTTGCCACTCACCATTCAAACTGGGCAGGCTCTATTTAATATTCTGTTAATAGCAGCTGAAAGGCAGCTAGTTACAGATAATAAGCTCATTGCCTTCATCAAGAGAATCCTAATGGGACCCCAAGCTTAGCCACTGGGGCAATTCCTTTGATAGAGCCCAACTCTGACCCAAATGGTGGGAACTTAGTCTCCTTAGAACATTACAAAAGGTACATATTAGAAGGACTTAAGAAAGAGCCATCTAAATAAAATAGCTTAAATATGATACAGGACATTCAGCAGAAATCAAACAAAGATAGAAATTTATTAGGACTATCAAAAACACACTGATGCTGACCCATAAGCACCAGAAAATGTCCAGATGGTAAACATGACTTCTACTGGTGAATGTGTTCTGGATATCAGAAGGAAGCTCCAACATTTAGAGAAGACACTGGGAATAAATCCCTCCCTACTAGCAGACATAGTCTTTAAAGTTTACCATACTTAGGAAACAGGGAAATTAAAGTAGGGTACAATTTTCTTAGAAACAGTGTGTGGAACCAGAAGAAGAGGTGGGACCCCCCAAAAAGAGAAAGACCCACTAGGTGTCAATCTATGTGCCTATTTCAAAGAGGAAGGGCATTGAAGAAAGGATTGCCCAGAACTCAAGAAAAATAAAAAGGATAGAAACCTGTGCTGAGAAATATTAGAAATAAATGACAAATCTGATGATGAACAAGGAAGCCCAGGGGTTGCCCTAGACACCTCCTGACCTATTATCACTTCCCCATAGGAACTCTGCATACAATTGACAGTTGGGAACAAGCTATTTGACTTCCTTGTATATACAGGGGCTAATACTCAGTGCTAACTACAAAGCTAAGCAAGAAAAGTTCAGCTGCAGTGTCAGTTACTGGAGTGACAAAACAATTACAAAAACAGGTGTTTCTTCAACTTCTGGAATGCCAGCTTGGGGATCAAAAATAATGCATAGGTTTTTCTACATGCCAGACTGACTCATTCCATTGTTGGACAAAGATTGACTTTGTAAATTGTATGAACAAATAAGTTTTCCCCCTGAAAAACAGCAATTATATTTAGGGGTTTCACTGGAATATGCTCTCCAGCTCCAGGTGATCTTGATTTGCCCAAAAGGACCTGGAGGTGAACTCTTTCCACCCAAGATTTACAAACAGGTTGATTGAATCATTTGGATGATTCAATGGAACATCCAGTTCATAATAATTTATCTAAAAGAAGGGGCACGGATCCCATTAAAGAAACAATAAAAGAAGCTTTAAAGATAATTCAACTCAGCATTGGCAAAGTTCTTAAAATCAGATTAATTCAGCCATGTCAATCTCCTTAAAACACACCAATTTTGTCCATGAAAAATCTTCACACTAATGAATACCAACTTGTACAGGACCTTAGGACTATAAATGGCATTGCCCAGGATATTCATCCCACAGTGACCAACCCTTATACTTTGATGAGCATGGTGTCTAGGGATAGCAACTGGTTTTCAGTCCTAGACTTGAAGGATACTTTTTTCTGCATCACAGTAGATGAATAAACTCAACTATTATTTGCCTTTGAATGGAAGAACACAGAAACTAAAGCCATGCTCTAATACCTTTGGACTGTGTTGCCAAAGGATTTAAGAATTCTCTGACCATATTTGGGGAAATACTAGCAAAAGATTTAAGAGATATTCATTAAAAATTGGGAATTCTTCTATAATATATAAATGACTTACTAATAGCTAGTGATGCTTATGAAAACTGTTTGCTCAACACCATCATCGTCCTGAATCATTTGGCAAAAAGAGGATGTAAAGTATTGCCTCAAAAGACCCAGACACAAACAGGATGTAGCATACCTGGGATTCCAACTGAAACAGGTAACTAAGAGCTTGATGGCTGAGTAAAAATAAGTCATCATTACAATAAAAATCCTGGAGGATCAGAGGCAGCTTCATAGATTCCTAGGGATTAAAAGGCTTTGCCAAATTTGGATCCCTAGCTTTAGATTTATAGTAAAAGTGTTGTATAATTCTTTGAAAGAACTAGACTCTGAAACCCTCAAACAGGTGAGAGTATATCAGGCAGCATTTGACACCATGAAGGAAAAATTAGTTTTGCTCCTCCTCAACTACTATTGCCCAAATTATCTACTGCTTTAAAATGCTACATTTGAAAGAAGACGGCCGCGCAGTAGGAGGAAGCACATTCCACTTCTCCCTACACATGGGAGAAAAACCTGGCCAATCTACGGAAGAACAGAGCAGACAGGGAACAGTAACACAGCATATTTGAGAATAGGAGATCGAAAATTGTAGCAGACATTGAAGAACCAGTTGGTAAGGAGAGTACTTCAGAACAATAGGAGCCCAGGGATCTATGCAGAGACAAGGGTGGCTAGAGCCCTGGCCCAGCGCTTGCCAGGCGTGCCACAGGGCTCTAGGGAGGGAGCCGGGTCAAATGCACAAAAGAGCTGAGCGATCATGGTCACCACAGGACTGCAGATGTATGCGCGAGTGAATGGACACGGCTGCATGAAAATAGGCACCCACACGTGACCGCAGATGGCCATGGGATCATAGGTGCACGCCACTGGAGACAGCTGTGGGACCAGAGTTATCTGTGCATGACTGCAGACAGCCACGGGACCATAGGCGCACGAGAGAGATGGCCACAGGAACGAAGGCATCCGTGCCACTGCAGAAAGCAGCACACAGGCCAAGAGAGATGGCTGCACGCAACCGGAGACCCGAGATAACACCCATAAACTTGGGAAAGTGAGCCCACTCCAGAAAGCTCAGAACACACGCCCCAGGCCCTGTGCTGAGAGGTGCCAGGCCAGCTCTGGGGAGAATCCCAAAAATTACTGGGTGCTGGACACAGAGAATAAGCGATACCATCACCCCTCAGCCATTGCAGCCAGTAAGACCAGAAAAATCAGCTCGGCAAGTTTGAAAACAGCAAGAATTTTTTGTTTTGTATTTGTTTTTTGTTTTTGCTTTGTTATTTTTGTTGTTGTTGTTTGTTTGTTTTTTGGGTTTTCTTTTGTTTTTGTGTTTATCTGTTTATATAATTGTTCTTAATTACTATTTCTTTATTATTTTTATCTTCTTTTTTACCCCTCAACTCCTTTTGTCTCTCTTTACTTCTTTCTTGTTTTATTCCCTCTTCCTTTCTTTCAAATTTTATCTCTGCTTCCTTCCTCTTTTTTCTTTCTTCTTTTTTCATTTTTCCCTCTTTTCTCTTTTTAAGTACCCATGAATGAGACAAAAAAAAAAAAAAAAAAACAAAAAACCTGTGAAAAAAAAACAGAGTTGGTCCCAAAAAGAGGACACCCCAGAAGCTGAGATAGTGGAAGCTGTGAACAACAGGATACCCGAAGGAGACTGCACCATTGAATCTCACAGGTATTCTACCACATAAGCTCACATCATAAACCCAGGGATACAGAAGAAATCAATTTAAGAAGCTGAGGCTAACAAGAATAGTCTAAAAAACAATGGGAAGACAAAGAAACAATCCCCAAATAAAAGGAAAGGAGGAAGCCCCAGAAAGAATGCTAAATAAAATAGAGGCAACTCAACTATCAGATATTGAGTTCAAAGCAATGGTTGTCAGGAAGCTCCATGAGCTCTCAATGAGCTACCAGAAACTAAAGGGAAGCTATGATGAACTCCCTGTAAACTATATCAACATGAAAAAGGAAATAGAAACTATCAACAAGTGCCAAGAGGAAATGAAGAATACAATTTCTGAACTGAAGAACACAGTAGAAGGAATGAAAAGCAGAATTGATGAAGCAGAAAATCGGATCAGTGAGTTGGAGGACAAAGTAAAAAAAAAATACTCAGAAATAGCAAGAAAAGGAAAAGAGGCCCAGAAAGAATGAAGAGGGGTTAAGAGAAATTCAAAACAACATGAAATGTAATAATATCCGTATACTAGCGATACCAGAAGGAGCAGAAGAAGAGCAAGGGATAGAAAACCTATTTGAGAAAGCAATGATAGAAAACTTCCCTAATTTGATGAGAGAAAAAGTCACCGAAATCCAGGGAAAACAGAGAGTCCCAAACAAGAGGAACCCAAACTGGCCCACTTCAAGACACATCATCATTAAAATGGCAAAATTCCAAGACAAAGAGAGAATCTTAAAGGCAGCAAGGGAGAAAGAGGAAGTAACATACAAGGGAACCCCAATAAGGTTAGCAGCTGACTTCTCAATGGAAACGCTCCGAGCCAGAAGAGAGTGGCAAGAAATATTCCAAGCAATGAGAACTAAAGGCCTGCAACCAAGACTACTTTATCCAGCAAGGCTTTCAATCAAGATAGAAGGCCAAATAAGGAGCTTCCCAGACAAAAGAAGTCTAAAAGAATACATCTCTACCAAACCAATCCTGCAAGAGATACTAAAGGGACTGCTTTAAGGAAAGGAAGGAAAAGACACACACACAGAGAGAGAGAGAGAGAGAGAGAGAGAGAGAGAGAGAGAGAGAGAGAGAGAGAGAGGGAGGGAGGGAGGGAGAGGGAGAGGAGTACAGGTAAGAAAATGGCAATGAATAAGTACCTATCAAAATAACCTTAAATGTAAATGGATTAAATGCTCCAATCAAAAAACATAGAATAGGTGAACAGATAAGAAAGCATGACCCACAAATATGTTGCCTACAATACACTCACCTCAGGACAAAAGACCTACACAGACTCAAAGGGAAGGGCTGAAAACAAATTTTCCAAGCAAATGGTCAGAAAAAAAAGCTGGGGTAGCAATACTCATATCAGACAAAATAGACTTCAAAAGAAGAGCCAAAAAAAAGAGACCCAAAAGGTCACTTCATAATACTCAAGGGAATAATCCATCAAGAAGACATAAATATTGTAAATATGTAAGCATCCAATGTAGGAGCACCTAAATACATCAAGAAAATCTTAGTGGACTTCAAGAAAGATATTGACAGTTACACAATTACAGTAGGTTATTTTAATACCCCACTGTCAAAAATGGACAGATCTCCCAAACAAAATATCAACAAAAATATTGTGGCATTGAACAACACTCTAGATGAAATGGACTTAACTGATATATATATAGAGAGAGCCCTTCATCCCAAAGAAACTAAATACAAATTCTTTTCAAATGCACATGGAACATTTTCAAAGGTAGACCACATGACTGGACACAAAACAAGCTTCAACAAATTCAAGAAAATTGAAACCATACCAAGCATTTTTTCCAACCACCAGGGACTGAAACTAGAAACCGACCCCAAGGGGGAAAACCCCAAACCCTCAAAATCATGGAGATTGAATAGCATGCTATTAAACAATGAATGGGTCAAGAATGAAATTAGGGAGGAAATAAAAAGTTTCTGGAAAAAATGATAATGAACTCACAACGACCCAAAACTTATGGGGCACAGCGAAGGCAGTACTCAGAGGAAGTTCATAGTGATACAGGCCTACCTAAAAAAGATAGAAACATTTCAAACAAATAATTTAATTTTATGCCTACAAGAACAAAGACAGCCCAGAGCAAGTAGAAGGAGGGAAATAACCAACATCAGAGCAGAATTAAATGACATACAGACTAAAAGCACAATTCTAAGGATCAATAAAGCCAGAAGCTGGTTCTTCGAAAAGATAAATAAAATCAACAAGCCTTTAAGCAGGCTCATCAAGTAAAAAAAGAGAGAGGACACAAATAAACACAATCAGAAATGAAAGAGGATATATTACAACTGACACCACAGAAATACAAAGGATTGTAAGAAATTACTATGAAAAACTGTATGCCAAGAAATTTGAAAACCTAGGTGAAATGGACAAATTTCTAGAAAAATATAATCTTCCAAAACTCAATGAAGAAGAAACAGAAAGCCTGAACAGACCAATAACAGCTCATGAAATTGAAGCAGTAATCAAAAAACTCCCGACACCCAAAAGCCCTGGACCAGATGGCTTCACAGGAGAATTCTATAAAACATTTAAGGAAGAGCTAACCCCTATCCTTCACAGACTATTCCAAAATATCCAAAATTATGGAAGACTCCAAAACTCTTTTTATGAAGCCAGGATCATCCTAATCCCGAAACCAGATAAAGACACAACAAAGAAGGAGAACTTCAGGCTAATATCACTGATGAACATAGATGCTAAAATCCTCAGAAAATATTCCAAACCTCATCGAGCAATACATTAAAAATATCATACACCATGACCAAGTGGGGTTCATCCCAGGGATGCAAGGATGGTTCAACATTCGCAAATCAATAAATGTAATTCATCACAGAAACAAAAGCAAAGACAAAAATCACATGATCATATCAATAGAAGTGGAAAAAGCATTTGATAAGGTACAACACCCATTTATGATAAAAACTCTCAGCAAACTGGGAATAGAGGGAGCACTCCTAAACATAATAAAGGCCACATATGAGAGACCTACAGCCAACATTATACTCAGTGGGCAAAAACTAAAATCTTTTCCTCTAAGATCAGGAACAAGACAAGTTTGTCCACTTTCACCACTTCTATTCCATATAGTATTGGAAGTCTTAACCACAGCGATTAGACAAGAAAAGAAAATAAAAGGCATCCAACTCGGAAAGGAGGAAACAAAACTATCATTGTTTGCAGATGACATGATAGTGTACATAGAACATTCTATAGACTCAGCCAAAAAGCTGCTCTACATAATAAATGAATTTGGCCAAACAGCAGGATACAAAGTCAATATCCAGAAATCGAAGGCATTTTTGTATACTAACAGTGAAACAGCAGAAGCAGAAATCAAGAAAAAAATCCCATTCGATATAGCAAAAAGAAAAATAAAATACCTAGGAATCAATGTAACCAAGGAGGTAAAAGACCTGTATGCAGGAAACTACACAACACTGAAGAAAGAAATCAAGGAAGACACAAACAAATGAAAACGTATACCGTGTTCATGGATCGGAAGAATTAACATCATCAAAATGTCCATACTTCCCAAAGCAATTTATAGATTCAGAGCAATACCTGTTAAAGTACCAATAGCATATTTCACAGACATAGAACAAACACTTCAAAAATTTATATGGAACCATAAACGATCTCAAATAGCTGCAGCAATTTTGAGAAAGAAGAGCAAAGTAGGGGGGATCACTATACCTGATACCAAACTGTATTACAAGGCTACTGTAATCAAAACAGCCTGGGACTGGCATAAAAACAGGCACATGGACCAGTGGAATAGAGCAGATATCCCAGAAATAAACCCAAGTCTCTATGGTCAATTAATATTTGATAGAGGGGGCAGAAACATAAAATGGAGCAAAAATAGCCTCTTCAACACAAGTGGTGTTGGGAGAACTGGACAGCTACCTGCAAAAACTGAAACTCAAGCACCAACTTACACCATACACACACACAAAAATTCAAGGTTAATAAAAGATTTAAATATAAGCCGTGACACCGTTAAAGTCCTAGAGGAGGACATAGGCAGAAAAGTCTTAAATATTTCATGCATCAACATTTTTACTGATATGTGTCCTAAAGCAAGGGACATAAAGGAAAGAATAAACACATGGGATCTCATTAAAATAAAAAGCTTCTGCACAGCCAAAGAAAACAGTATTAAAATAAAAAGAGAACCAACCATATGGGAAAACATTTACCAATGATACCTCAGACAAGGGTTTAGTCTCCAAAATATACAAAGAACTTACACGACTCCACTGTAAGAAGCCAATCATCCCAATTCAAAAATGAGCAAAGGGCTTGAACTGACACTTCTCCAAGGAGGACATACAGAGCATCCAGAGACACATGAAAAGATGCTTGATATTGCTAGCTATCGGAGAGATGCAAATTAAAACCACGATGAGATACCACTTGACACCAGTCAGAATGGCCATCATAAACAAAGCAACAAACAGCAAGTGTTGGAGAGGTTGTGGAGAAAAGGGGACCCTAGTGCACTGCTGGTGGGATTGCAGACTGGTTCAAGCACTATGGAAACCAGTATGGAATTTTTGAAGAAAACTAAAATGGATCTACCTTTTGACCCAGCAATTCCACTACTTGGATTATATCCTGAGAACCCTGAAACACCAATCCAAAAAAACCTATGTACCCCAAGGTTCTTAGCAGCAGAATTTAGAATAGCCCAGTGTTGGAAGCAACATAGGTGCCCATCAGTAAATGAATGGATCAAAAAACTGTGGTACATTTACACATTGGAATTCTATGCAGCAGAAGGAAAGAAGGAGCTCCTACCCTTCACAACAACATGAACGGAACTGGAGAGCATTATGCTAAGCGAAATAAGTCAGGCAATGAAAGACAAATACCATATTATCTCAACCTTAACAGGAACCTAATTAACAAAACGAACAAACAAGCAAAATATAACCAAAGACATTGAAATTGAGAACAGGCTGACAGACACCAGAGGGGAGAGGGGAGGGGATTTCAGGGGGAAAGGGGAAGGGTTTAGTACAACAGGTATAAAAGACACGTGGACAAAAACTGGGTGGGGGGTGGAAATGGGAGGGAGGTGAGGAGGGCTGGTGCAGTGGTCTGGGATGGGCGTGAAAGACAGAGAACTGTACAAGAACAACAATTAAAATAAAAAATACTAATCTATAAAGCAAATATCAATAAATCAATAAAACAAAAAAAAAAGTTTCCTAATGGTTGTTTTGGATAGAGTTTAGGAGCCCAATGCTATCAGTCATTTTACACTAATATCCTAATCAACCTAAAGGTATTTGACATATTTAACAATGATGGAAGGTCTGTCATGAAGATATAATCACACCTCTTTTTGAGAGGAATATTATGGTAACATGAGACAGCATTCATTTTGGTCATGGACAGGGCTCTTGTCATTTATTTGAGTAGGCTTTGGGAAAATTGTATTTAAAATTCGTATCTGTGGCAAGTATAGTAATTTCCAGGCAGCATACTCAGTTATTCAATACAGGCACTACATAAATCTACTCAACAACATAAACACACTGCCTCAGAGCGATATCACAAATTAAATAGCCTGTTTCCTGGTGAGAGAAAAGTATAGAACAAAATTAATGGTACAGCTACTGTATCTCAATGGGGAACTACCCTCAAGCCTGAATCATTGCAGATGAAGAGATGTTAACAGAGTTTTTAGTAAGCATGAGCATGAAAATGCCTGTGAACTCAAGAGAAAGGAGTAGGAGAGTTGATTTGGAAGCATGTTGTTAATTAGCTAACTTAACAGAAATTAAAGTCATGTAAAAAATGCTACATTCATAAAAGGCAAGCATTGGATTTGTGATACTAACCCAGATCCTAGGAAATATTATTCAACCCCTAGTTTATCTCTCAAAGAAATGAAATCATGCTAAAAATAAATGAATGAATGAATGAATGAATGAATGAATAAACAAACAAACAAACAAATAAATAAATAAGGATAGCTCCCATGCCTGTGGGAAATAATAGCAACATGTTACATCTTACAGCAAGCAGAGAAAGTTACTCTAGAGAAACCTAATATAGTATTTTTATCTCACCAGGTCCTAACTCTACTAGAACAGAAAGGAGGTTATTAGCTGACAGCAGGGTACATGGAAAAATATCAGGCCTTTTGATTAGACAACTCAAATATCATCTTATAAACCACCATTATTTTAAACCTAGGCATCCTACTCCCTGACCCAGAGTGAAGCTCAGACTTCTAACATGATTGCTTAGAAATCATTGACAAAGTTTATTTCAGCAGACAATATAATTGAACCAACCACTGACAGAACCTGACTGGAAAGTATACAAGTATACAGATGGGAGCAGTTTCATGGAGAATGGTTCATAAAAAGCCAAATACAAGGTAGCTACCACAGACAAGGTAATAGAAACCCAGGCCTTTGCTATAGGAACCTCCGTACAAAAGGATAAACTGAGCTCTCACCAGAACCATAGAATTATCCCAGGGAAAGAATGATAACATCTATACCGACTCTAAAAATGCCTTCATGGTAGTTCATGCCCATGGGGCAATATGGAAAAAAAGGGCTCTTAACCTCAGGGAATAAGGACACCAAACATGCAAAAGAGATTTAAAAATTGCAAGAAACAGCAAGTCAACTGAACCAGATTGCCATAATTCACTGCCCAAGACAACAGAAGAATGGTTCCCAAACAAGCCAGGGCAACAAAACTGCTGTTGAAGCAACAAGACAATCCACATGAAGGCCAATATTTCTTGGGGTTTTAAAACCCTGTTACACAGAATGGAATGAGGAACAGGCCCACGTGTGGGGATTCTCTAACACTGACCCTAATTCTGTATGAGGATCAACACTCATGGAATAATCTTACTCCCTGAAGCTCTAGTAAATTACATCCTCAAACACCTACATAGAGGGACACAGTATGGAAGAGTTGTTTTAATGGACCTCATTAGACTTCATTTGAAGGTTCCTCATTTACAAAGGACCATTCAGAAGATCATCTAAGCCTATCAGATATGTGCCAAAAACAATCCTAAGACTAAACTTGCCCCAATAGGAAAGAGTACAATATGAAGGATACACCTTTTTGAAGACTGGCAAGTTGACTTTATACAGATAGCTAAAACCATATAAAGCTTTAGATTTTTATATGTTTTTTTTTGTAGACACTGTTTTTCTTGATGGATAGAGGCATACCCTACTAAAATTGAGAAGGCAGTTGAAGTAGCAAAATTTATACTCAAATAAATAATCCCTAGGTTTGGACTTCCTCACAGCATTCAAAGCAATATGGACCATCATTCACTTCAGAAATCTTCCAGCAGATAGGACAGGAACTACAGATTTAATGGAAACTATATGCATTTTGGTCACCTCAATCTTTGGGGAAGATGGAGAAAAGAAACCACAAAATAAAGTAGACCCTGGTGAAAATATTTCAGAAAACACAATTAAAATGGGACCATGCACTCCCTGTTATCTTATTCCAGATTAGGGTGTTGCCCAGAAGTAGGATTAAATTAAGCTCTTTTGAGATAGTTTATGGGAGACCCTTCCAAGTTTTTGTTTTAAGAACACTCTCTTTATAATTAGAACAGGAATTTTAAAAATCAAGCAATATGTACAACATTTAGGTTAAACACTAACAACTTTGCACAAGTTTGCTCTTTGCTGGTCTATCTACTCATCTGATGATCCCTTACACCCATTCCAGCTGGGAAACCAAGTCTTACTAAAGATCTGAAAGACTCAAGACCCTGAACAGAAGTTAGCCAATCAATTTACCAGTTCTAATGGCATCCTAGCTGACAACATATTCTTCTCTAAAGCTCATGGGAATCAAGCCTTGGATCCACCACTCATGGGTAAAGCAGGTTCCACCTGGTGAGGACACAGATCTTGCTGCTGCTATTGATACTACAAAGGAAAGTTGTACCCACACTCTTGAAAGTGACTTAAAATTTCTTTCTTGAAAAGTGACAGTGCCTCCCAAGGCTAAGTCACAATGTATTTTATTTTGTTACCATTTTTTAACAACTGCTATCTTTTGTGCCCATGCTTGGACTGATAACGTCTTTCTTACATTTCCCAGGCAGTGGCTTCCTTGGCAAACTTAACCCACTGAGCTCCACTCAGGATTAGAGTATCCTTTAGTCTCTCCAGCTTCTGATTTCACTGTAATTTCCTTTGCACTATCAGGCATACCTCTCACTAAATATTTGATTGCCTGTCTACACAATAGGTCTCATTTTGGAAGCCCATGAGCAACACCACCTCTTGAAACATGAAGCAGTCTACTAGCTTCCTTTGTTCAGTAGTGCCATCCTTTAGATACCATGTATGTTGCTTTCTGAAGACAGTAATACTTTTCCCTTGCATAAAGTCCATTCTTGACTACCTTTTACTTTTAGTAGATAGCAAGAATCTCTGGACCCTGGGATAGATAAAACTATATCCCTTGACAACAGGAAAAAAAATATAGGAGATGAGATCTCCATCCATTTATCCTTGTAATAATACAAGGGTCCAGAAGTTAAAGGGGGGAATTATTACTGTAAATAGTCAGGGAGCATGGGGAAGTCTCTCCCATTGGTGAAGATGTTGCAGGGGTAGGTTTATATACAGAGTATGCCAGACACCGAGAGATGAATGGACAGGCCCCGAACACACTAACAGCTAGCAAGATAAAGCCCTCCCCCTATAAGAACTTCCTCTATCCCTATAAGAACTATGGGTTTAAATAGGAAGGGGGGGGGGAGTTATGACCTTTGATTTAGAAGTCCTCTATTCTCCTAGGTTGCAACACCAGAATAAAACCTCTTTCCTTTTGCACCAGCACCTGTCTTACAATTTTGGTTTTTGTTGAGGTATGCAGCTGAACCTGTTTCAGGTTCTCAGGCTGGAGAGAGTTTCTCAGTATATTTCTGTTATAATCCTCATAAAATTGTTAATAAAATAGTTGTAAGCAATACCCATGACTTAATGTAGCCAGGGAGGTTGTTCAGTGGTTTTGTGACAGAAATGTCATGGTACCTATGGCCCTGAAATATGGGCTCCCTGGTTTAAGGGTTGTCCCCAGTCATGAAGTGATTCTTCCTTAAAAATGCTTGGTTGATGAGTCCCTGCTCATTCTGCTATGTGAGAGAGAGCTCCAAGTCAGACCTATGAAAAAGCAGAGGTGTGACCATTAGAGGTGTTACTGCTTATAAAGTACATGAAACAAAGACAGCTTTTTAAATCTCATTATTATTGAGGCATGTGGGCATTTCAATAATCTCTTTATGAGGATAAACTGAGTTTACCATAAACCCCACATGTAATATTTATACTTTCTATTGTGCAATTACTCTTGAAAGTTCACCATATTTTCATATGGTAGAGTATTTTTCATCCATTAATAAATAATGACATATGTAGATTTCCAACTCAGAGTGGGCTGTTTTTATTTTCCTAACTACCCAGGTTAAGGAACTGGTGCGGTTGTTGGACAGAACCGCATCTACTGCCACTCAGCTGTCATTCAATGTGAGGACAGTCAAATGAGCATTATCCCCATAAAGTATGTTCTTTATCTGGATTTTTTTTTTATTCAGGTGCACCTCAAGTTATTCCAGTGCAGAAGGTCTTTCCAGTTATTTGAGGATAACGGGTGTGTTCTGGGGACAAAGGAACCACTCAGAGGTCAAGACTGGTATTTGGAGCCAGACAGAACTATGGCTGTATCCTGGCTCTGTCTTCAACCTTTGTCAAGTCATTAACTTCCAAGAGCCTCAGTTTCTTCTCTTGCCAAACCTACAAGTATACCTACTTGACATCCTTGATTATGGATTAAACAAGATAATGCATCTAAAGTATTTTTGGCACACAGCGAGGGCTCAGTAACAAGTATATATCACCATGAGGAATGAGGGAGGTCTCTATTGCTGGAACATCCTGCATGGAATATGGAATGGCTGGAGATGAGATGCCTGGGGGTTCAGGGGAGGGGAGAATGAAAGGACAACATTGAGATGGAGGCAGGAAACACTGTGAGTAACCTCAGAGGCCATGGTGAGGAATTCCCTTGGTCAAGAGCAAGAGCTGGAATGAAGAAAAGAAAATTTTTACAAACAAAACCAAGAAAATCAGGAACCTGGAGAATATTATGTATTTTACCAGCTTTAATTTGAACGCAAATGAATAATATGCTGAGTAGAATGTAATCTTATTTATTTATTAAACAAGCCCAGTAGGACTGCTACTTGGCAGCAGGTTATCAGGAGTTAGCTGAAGATTTTCTCTGTATTTAAAACCAAAAGACTCAATTAAAAAATACTTGAAAATTTGAAATTTGTGTTAATTTCTCTCAATAGGTTTAATTAGTGTTTCTTTACTGTGCCATTTGTAGTATTTTCTTAGCCTATAAAGGTGATAAATTGCTTTGATTTACTATTTTGTCCCAACGCTATTTATAAGGGAAACAATGAATATCCTTTTAATGAATTAAGGTCTCTTAATAAGGGCATCAACCTAATTAAACTATGAAATAAAAAGTGTCAGTGAAACCCCAATCTCTAGTTCTTGTATTTAATGGACATTGGTTTACAGAGTTTGTGATTTTAATATAAAAACATACATGATTATAAACAGTGTATATTATGAGGTCTCTCCAGAGAAAGTCAAGCCATTGTTAATATAAAGAGAACAGCTTACACACATCCATTCTACCTGGCAGCAAAGGAGGGTGGACTGGAATGCACATGTGTGAACAATGATAACTTAACTTTACTAGTCAGTGGAGGCAGTAGATACCGTTGAGTTAGCATATGTAATGTGTGACCGGTGCGTTCAAAATGACTGAGCGAGTAGAGCAATGAATCTGCATCAGATTTTGTGTTAAGCTTGAACATTCCTCCATGGAAACTAGTCTGATGATTCAGAAGGCAGCCGCTATAGTCAACAGGTGATTAGCAGCTTCATCATAACAATGCACCTGCTCATGCATCATGTCCTGTGCAGAGTTTTTTCGTCAAACATCAAATTACCCAGGTGACTCAGCCCCTCTACAGTCCAGATTTGGCACTTTGCAACCTCTGGCTTTTCCCACAATTTTTCCACAGTTCAATGATTGTCTATCAGAACATTGTGGCAGACTCAAGATGAGGATGGCAGTTGAATGGTGTAGAAATGAATGAAATACATTCTTTCTCTTGCATGGCTTCACAATCTAATAGAAAAACTGGATTGCATCATATGAATCTGAATACAAGTTGATCTTGTAGTGCGCTTTCAGAATATAACCCAAATACTACAGGAATATGGAGAAAATTATGGTGTTAAATTTCAAAGCCATGGGTGGTGAAGATGAGAGCTGGTGATCAGGGCCTTATGAAAACTTTCGGAGAAGGTTAGATTTAAGCTGGTCCTCAAAGATTGGTGGTTTGATATTCTGTTAAGTCATTATTAAAGAAAAATTTAGTTTTTATTTTCCTGCTTTGTTCTTAATTACCTAAAATTTGTGATAAAATTCTTAATTAATAAGTAGCAAAACACCATTAGTAGAAAAATTGGAAAGTATGAAGAAGCAGTTAAAAATTACCTAGATGCAAATATAGATATTCTATAAATGTGAATTTCTGAGTGTTATTGTTTCTTTTTGTTAGGTCAGAGTCTCTCAGGAAACCAGATGGACACAGCAAGCTAAGGAGCAGGGTTTATTAGCTGGGGATAAGAGGGAAAAGTGGAGCCACCCTAGGGAGGTTGGGGAGCCAACCAAGGGAGATTAGGACTTGTTCAGTTGTTCTTAGGGCAGGGTTTTTAAATGCAAAAACCCACTCAGGGTAACTGGTTGGGGTGTCAGAGTCTGATTGGCTAGAGCTGGTTGCTGGGTGCCATTTCTGCTGACCATTGTTCTTGATAAATCTTGTCAGGTTTAAGTTAAAGCTGCATCCTGCTATGCTGGATAGGCTGACCCCAGGTCCCAATCTTAGCAGGCGTCTGTCCTGGGTAGGGTCAGCAGGCAGTTTCCCAAGCAGGCATTTTCCCAGGCTACAGTTTCCCATGATACAGTTTTCTTATCTGGTGATTTTCCATTCCTTCTAGGCCTACCTAGTTCTGTCAATTTTAGATTCAGCTGGTCAGCTGGGCTTAGTTTACATGTGTGCATCTCAAGCAATGAATATACATTTAACAGGACATGCCAGACCACCCCTGTTAACAGTTACAAATGACTTGATATTAGTGCATTTTTATAGTAATTGTATTGGATACTGAGTGATTATTTTTTAATAAAATCATAAAATATCTTTAATGTGTTTAAATATTGTTAGCAGTTTTGAAACACCGTAATAAGCAGAGTAATAGCCACATCTTAATCTCTGAGACCTGTAAATATATGACCTCACATGGAACAGGGATTTTGCAGATGTGATAAAGTTAAAGATCTTGAGATGGGGTGATCATCCTGGGCCCAGTGAAGTCAAAAGTGTCCTAACAAAGCCAGAGAGGGAGACAGGAGTGAGAACTAGAGAGGAGCAGTGACCTTGGAAGCAGAGGGTGGAGACATAGGGCCGTGGGCCAGAGAATGCAGGCAGCCTAAGGCTGGAAAAGACAATGGAAAGAATTGGGCCTTAAAACCACTGAGAAGAGATTAGTCCTGCTGACACACCCTGTGAACTTGTGAGACTGATTTTAAATTTCTGACCTCCAGAACTGTAGTATTTGTGTTGTTTAAAGCCTCTATGTTTACAGAAATTTGTTTCAGCAGCCCTAAGAAACTCATATGAGTATTTAAATTTTCCAATATTCAGTTAGTTAATCAAAGGGTTAAAAGTTTAAAGATGTTAAATTTATTATACTGTATCTAAGAATCCTGAAAAACTGCAAAAGAAGTGTTTGAGCAGAGATGAAGCACGGTGAAGATGGAGATGAACTGAAGATATTGACAGTACAGAAGACTGGATGGAAGATGGAGAGGAGGGAACCATAGGCTTCATCCATGGAAACCTGCTCACTAACAATGTGCATTCACACTGCAGTCAGCCTGTAAGAGTGCAACAGGGGGCATTACATCTGGGCCTTCCACGTTTGAGTTCATACAACATTTTACTGATAAACACTAAGATCTGATAGATCCATACATGATCTGACTGATAGTACTTTAGAAATATTTTTCTAAACTTTTTGTTAATGAATAATTTTATTTTAATTTTTTTATGTAACTCATCACTTTATTTTTTCCTTTTCTGTACTTTTAGCCATTATCATTTAGTCCTCTTATGCCCCCCTCCTCCCAGCAATTGCCACACTGTTATCCATGTTCATGAATCCTCAATTCCTTACTATATATGGGCATTTGAAGCTGCATTTTCTTATCTAACATTTTATTACAAGAATTTCCTGTACATAATTATCCTAATGATTATAAGTAAAATATTTGACAATGTGAATATAAATAATGTTACTATGCTATAATTGAGTGTATTTGTTCCCAATTTTTTGTGTTATAGATGTTATTGCAATGAATGTTATTGTAGATAAGATATGTATGTACAGCTAATGAGTCCTCAGGAAGAATTTGAAATTTTGAGACTTAAATCAAAAGGTATGAGAATTTTTAAAATTACTTTATTGTTGTTCAATTACAGTTGTCTGCATTTTTTCCCCACTTCTCCTCCCCATTCCAACCCAACCCACCTCCCTCCCTTGCTTCAACCCTCCCCCTTGGTTTTGTCCATGTATCCTTTATAGTAGTTCCTGAAAACCCTTCTCCACACTGCTCCCTTCCCCCTGGCTATTGTTAGATTGTTCTTAATTTCAATGTCTCTGGTTATATATTTTTTTTGTTTTTTTCTTTTGTCAATTATGTTCCAGTTAAAGGTGAGATCGTATGGTATTTGTCCCTCATTACCTGGCTTATTTCACTTAGCATAATGTGCTCTATTTCCCTCTATGCTGTCCTGAAGGGTATAAGCTCCTCCTTTCTCTCTGCTGCATAGAATTCCATTGTATAAATGTACTATTGTTTTTTGATCCACTCATTTACTAATGGGCACTTAGGTTGCTTCTAGCACTTGACTATTGTAAATTGTGCTGCCATGAACATTGGGGTGCATAGGTTCTTTTGAATTGGTGTTTCAAGATGCTTAGGGTGTAGTCCTAGCAGTGGAACTGCTGGGTCAAAAGGCAGTTTCTCTGAGGAAATTTTGTACTGTTTTCCACAGTTGTTGAGCCAGACTGTGTTGCAACCAACAGTGCACTTGGGTTCCCTTTTCTCCACGACCTCTTTAACACTTGTTTTTTGTTGATTTGTTATGATGGTCATTCTGACCAGTGTGCAGTGGTATAATCAAGATCAGAGTGTAATTAAACAACATAGAAAATACAAGAACAATCCAAAGGATCAATAAATCTGGGAGCTGGTTCTTTGAAAAGATAAACAAAATCAATGAGCCTTTAAGCAGACTCTGAGAAAAAATGAGAGGGAACCCAAATAAACACAATCAGAAATTAAAGAGGAGAGATTACAACTGATACCACAGAAATACAAAGGATCATAAAAAATTACTACAAAGAATATATGCCACGATATTTGAAAACCTAGGTGAAATAAATGAACAAATTTCTAGAAAAATATAATGTCCCAAAACTGAATGAAGAAGAATCAGAAAGCTTGAACAGACCAATAACAGTTGATGAAATTGAAGCAGTAATCAAAAAACTCCCAGCACACAAAAGCCCTGGACCAAATGGTTTCACAGGAAAATTTTACAAAACTTTTAAGGAAGAGCTAACCCCTATCCTTCACAGACTATTCCAAAAAATCCAAGAAGAGGGAAGAATCCCCAATTCTTTTTATGAAGCCACCATCACCTTAAACCCCAATCCAGACAAAGACACAAGGAAAGAAAACTAGAGCCTAATATCGTTGATGAAAATATATGCTAAAATCCTCAAGAAAGTATTGGCAAACTGCATGCAGCAATACATCAGAAAGTTCATACACCATGATCAAGTGGGATCATCCCAGGCATGCAAGAATGGTACAATATTCACAAATCAATAAATTTAATACATCACATAAATGAAATAAAACACAAAAATCACATGATCATATCAATAGATGTGGACAAAGCATTTCATAAGGTAACCATTTATGATAAAAATGCTCAGCAAAGTGGGAGTACAGGGATCATACCTCAACATAATAAAGGCCATATGTGAAAATCCTACAGTCTATATCATATTCAATGGACAAAAACTAAAAGCTTTCCCACCAAGGTCAGGGACAAGAAAAGAATGCCCACTTTCACCACTTCTATTCAACATAATATTGTTAGTCCCAACCACAGCAATCAGAGAAGAAGGAGAAATAAAAGGCATCCAAATTGGAAAGGAGGAAGAAAAACTTTCATTGTTTACAGATGCCATGATAATGTATGTAGAAAATCCTATAGATTCTGCCAGAAAACTTCTTGACCTAATAAGCAAATTTGGCAAAACAGTGGGATACAAAGTAAATATTCAGAAATTGAAACCATTTTTATACACCAAAAATGAAAGATCAGAAACCTTGAAAAAATTCCATTTGCTATAGCAATAAGAAAAATAAAGTACCTAGGAATAAACCTTACCAAGGAGGTGAAAGACCTGTACTCAAAAAAAGAACTACACAACACTGAGAAAAGAAATTAAGGAAGACACCAATAAATGGAATCATATACCATGTTCATGGATTGAAAGAATCAACGTCATCGAAATGCCCTTATTATTCAAAGCAATTTATAGATTCAATGCAATCCCCATTAAAATTCCAATGACATATTTCACAGATATAGAACAAACATTTCAAAAATTTGGGGCCATAAACGACCCCAAACAGCTGTGGCAATTTTGAGAAAGAAGAACAAAGTAGGAGGAAACACAATAGCTCATATCAAACTATATTACAATGCCACTGTAATCAAAACAGCCTGGTACTAGCATAAGAACAGACACCTAAACCAATGGAACACAACAGAGAAGCACAAAAATAAACCTAAGCCTATATGGTCAATTAATATTCTACAAAGAGGGCAGAAGTGTAAAATGAGTAAAAATAACCTCTTCTACAAATGGTGTTGAGAGATCTGGACAGTTATATGAGATAAATGAAACTCATTCATGAAGTTATACCATACGCAAAAATAAATTCAAGATGCATAAAGTATTGAAATGTAAGTTGTGACACCACAAAAGTCATAGAGGGGAACAGAGACAGAAAAATCTCAGATTTTCTATGCAGCAGTATTTTCACTGATATGTCCCCTAGAGCAAGGGGCATAAAGGAAAGAATAAACAAATGGGACCTCATCAAAATAAAAAGGTTCTGCATGGCTAAAGAAAATTGCATTAAAATGAAAAGAGAACCAACTGTATGGGAAGACATGTTTGCAAATGATACCTCAGACAAGGGTTTGATCTCCAGTATATATGAAGAACTCACACAATTCCCCTCCAGGAAGACAAACAACCCAATTAACAAATGGGCAAAGGATTTGAACAGACACTTTCTCCAAGGAGGACATACAGAGGTCTCAGAGACATGTGAAAACATGCTCAGCATCACTAGCCATCAGAGAGATGCAAATCAAAATTACAGTGAAATACCACTTCACACTGTTGGGAATGACCATTATAACCAAATCAACAAACAATGAGTCCTGGAGAGGTTGTAGAGAATAGGGAACCCTAGTGGGAATCCAGACTTGTACAGCCACTGCGGAAAACAGTATGGAATTTCCTCAGAAAACTAAAAATGGAACTGCCTTTTGACCCATCAATACCACCGTTGGGATTGTTCCCTAAGGATCCTGAAACCACAATTCAAAATAACCTATGGACCCCAATGTTCATAGCAGCACAATTTACAATAGCCAAGTAATGGAAGCTACCTAGGTGCCCATCAGTAAATGAGTGGATCAAAAAACTGTGGTACATTTACACAATGGAATACTATGCAGCAGAAAGAAAGAAGGAGTTCCTACCCATTGCCACAGCATGGATGGAACTGGAAAACACTATGCTAAGTGAAATAAGCCAGATGGTGAAAGAGAAATACCATATGATCTCACCTATCAGTGGAACCTCATCAACGAAAGAAATGAACAAGTAAAATACAACCAGAAACATTGAAATTGAAAGCAAAGTGACAGTAACCAGAGGGGAGATGTGAGGGAAATAACAAACAAAGGAAGGGAAAGGGTTGTCCAAAACATGTTAAAGGACCCATGGAGAAAACCAAAGGGATGTAGGATTGAGGGTGGGAGGTGAGGTTGGTGGAGCAGGGAATGTAGTGGTAGGAAAATGGAGACAACCCTTTTTGAACATTAACAAAAATTATTTTTTAAAAAGGTGATGACTTTAGTCATTTAGGAAAGTAGTTTTCTTGTGTCTCTCTCATGTATACAGGAGGTGTACATATAAGTAAACTTTGTTAATGTTTTCTTATTCTCATAGGAGTATATGTTTATTTAGTTTTAGAGAGAAAGGGAGGGAGAAAGAGAGAGAGACACACAGACAGATAGGAACATCAGTGTGAGATAGAAACATTGATTCATTGCCTTCTGTAGGTCCCCTGACTAGGGATCAAATACACAACCTTTTGGTGTATGGGATGATACTTTAACCAACTGAGTCACCCAGTCAGGGCCTGTTAATCTGTCTTATGTCAATTTGATTATTAGACCATCCAAAGACCCTAGAAGGGAAGAAACAAAATATTTCTGCCACTACTCTAGTCAACATGTCTAAGTGAGTCGGGATTATTATATCATTTCTTTGAATAAAGAAACTTCTTGGCAGTGGAATGAATTATTATATGGATAATTGCAGTTAATTATTTTATTATAAACCAGTGAATTATTTAAGTTTGAAATTTCAGAAGGTCAATTATGGTGTTTTACTCCTAACTCCTGATGGCTTAGCCTGGGGTTAGATGAATTTGGAATGCTATCATTTAAAAAATACTAATGGTTTATTTTCATCTAATTAGAATAATTAGCTAATTACTTCATTAAAATTGAAGGGGTTACACTTAACAATGACCCAAAGCTGAGGACAGCATATTCCAAAAATGGCCAAAGAACACTGCATTCTCCTGTACTCCAAAGAGAAATGTCTAATTTAAATTATTCAAGTGAAGAGTAATAGTGATTATGTATTTTTAGTCTGGGTTTATAGGTATCATAGATTGCCTTATGTTTCTAGAACCAAAAATAATTGTCTTTATTTGCATAAGGTTTGTAGTTTTCTTGACACAACTGTGAAAAAGGTAGTATTTTCTCCATTTATGTGTACTGCTCAAATTGGATTTTTAACTTTTTAAAGATTTTGAGTTAAGCTTCATATCCAAATTCTCAGAGACCAAATTTTATAAATATTGCAATTTTTCAATGATAGTGCATTATTTGATAACACTAGGATAATTTTTGTACATATAGCTATTGTACTTTCAGAAACTATTAGCTTTCTATCATATCAAACAATGTAAGTGCAGACTCTTGATAGCATTACTGTAGCTTTAAAGCAAAAGTGAATATAAGTTGTGCTTTAGCAATTTTAGGCTAGAGATTTTGGGGGGAATTTTCAATTTCCAGGTGAGAGCATTTAGTAATATTAGTCAAAATATGTAAAACTTTTGCCTGAATATATCAGTTAGCTGTCAAAGCATTGTATGACTATGGTTCAGAAGAGGAGGAAAGAACAGAGAGTTGAGCCCTGCATTTGGCCTTTCTGCTCCCTTTACCATGACAGCCAGTAGCTGAGGACTGAAATGTTCAGCAGTTGTCTGAACTTACTGATAAAGCATGGCTGACACACTGGTATCCAGGGCTCAGAGGGGAAATAGTCCTGGTAAACACTAGAATACTGGATAAAGAAAAAGTGAAAAATATATATGTTAATACTTCTGGGATGCAGTTAAAGCACAGATTAGAAGAAAATTTGTAGGTTTAAAAGCATATGTTGAAAAGAAAGGATGGAAATAATGACCTAAATGTCTACTTCAAGAAGAGGTAGAACAAAAACTGTTAAATCCAATGCACAGAAAAGGGAGTGATAAAAATAAGAACAAGTGTTAGTGAAATTAAAAGAAAAAACACCATAGATAAACATACAATAAAGGGTATTTACATATCCAAAATTAAGTTCATTGAAGAGACAAATACCTGGCAAAACTAATGAAGAATAAAAGAAAAAGGGGACACATAGGTAGTTCAGCTGGTTACAGTGTCAACACAATATGCTAAGGCTGCAATTCGATCCCTAATCAGGGCATATACACAAATCAACTGGTGGGAGCATGAATGAGTGGAACAACAAATCTATGTCTTTCTTTTACTATTTCTCTAAAAATCAGTATGAAAAAAGGGACACATAAAACCATATAGGAATGACAAAAAAGAATATCACCACAGGACTTAAAGATATTACATGTTTCATTAAGAAGATATATGCATAATAGTATGCCAATACATTTGAAAATTTAGTAGGAACATGAAAATGCAGAATATAAACAATACTATATATATTAAAAATTAAAATCATATTGGAGAACCTTTTCATGAAGAAAATTATAGACCTAATTGGCTTCGCCCATGAATTGTACAAATAATAAATTAAGAAATTCAATATTTCACAAAACCTTTCTAGAAATGAAATATTTTAGATAATAGCCAAATTATTCTTTGAGAATAACAAAACTTAGACACCAAAATCTAACAAGAATGTACAATGAAAAGGAAATTACAGGCTAATCTCTCTTAAGACAGTCTATGAAAATATTCTAAAATACTAGCATACAAAATCCAATAATAAACAAAAGATAATACATTGTTATTATGTTGTGTTTATCCAAGAAATGCAAGTTTCACTGAACATTCAAAAATTAATTAATCTAATTTTATTTTGATGGAATAGAAAACAAATGATAATTTCAATAAATGTAGACAAATGCTAGACCAAACTGAATATCCATTCATAATTTTAAAAAATTCACCACAAACAAGAATAAAAGGTAACATTCTTGATTTTTTGGTGATTATCTACATACAAATTACAGCACACATTATACTTAATGGTGAAATATTGAAAGCTTTTATTCTGAGATTGGGAATTTGATAAAGATGTTCTCCACTTCTAGCCCTGGCTGGGGTGGCTCAGTGGATTGAGTGCTGGCCTGTGAACCAAAGGATCACCAGTTTGATTCCCAGTCAGGAAACCTGCCTGGGTTGTGGATCAGCTCCCCAGTTGGGGCCACTGGAGAGGCAACTCCATATTGATGTTTCTCCTCCTCTCTTTCTTCTTCCCTCCCCCTCTGCCTACAAATAAACAAATAAAATCTTAATAATCAAACAAAAAGATGTTCCCTATTTCTTTAACCAACATTTTAAAGCAGGTCATAGATAGTACAACATGGTATGGAAAAGAAATAAACAGTGTAAGGGCTAGAAGAAAAGAAACAAAAATATTATTTACTGATGATAAAATTGTATATGTATAAAATCCAAAATACTGTAATTGATACATTCTTAAGATTAATAAATTAATTTAGCAAGACTTGCCCACTCTTTAAAAAAGCAATTTAATTTTCATGTGAATAAAAAATTTAATAGAAAGGTAGTTGTACAAAAGTACCAAGGAACTTCAAATACCTAAAAGTCAACATAAAGGAAATAATGTGTTAGGCCTCCACAGAGAAGTATTACATATTATTAAAAAATTTAAAGAATATCTAAATAAATGAAATCACATACTATGTTCATGAGTTGGATTTTCAATATTAAAAAAAAAAACAATATTCACCCTCATATTGATCTATAGACTAAATACAATTCTAATAAAAATACCAGAGAATTCACCTTTTCTTTTTAAATGCCAAGCTCCTGGCTGGTGCGGCTCTGTGGACCGAGCCCCGGCCTATGAACCAAAGGGTTGTTGGTTGGATTTCCAGTGAGGGCACATGCCTGGGTTGCGGTCCAGATCCAGTCCCCAGTAGGTGGTGGGCGAGAGGCAACCACACATAGATGTTTCTTTTCCTCTCTTTCTCCATCCCTTCTCCTCTGTATAAAATAAATAAATAAATAAATAACCTTAAAAACATTAAAAAAGAAAAGCCCTGGCTGATGTAGCTCAGTGTATTGAGCACAGGCTGTGAACCAAAAAGTTGCCAGTTTGATTCGTCGTTAGGGAACCTGCCTGAGTTACAGGCCAGGTCCTACAGTACAGGGGCCACAAGAGGTGACCACACATTGACATTTCTCTTCCTCTCTTTATCCTTCTCTTCCCCTCTCTCTACAAATGAATAAATAAATAAATAAATAAAATCTTAGAAAAAGATAAATAGAATGCTAAGCTCATTTTATTTTATTTCATTTTACTTTATTTATTTTTAAAGCAGAGCAAAGTGCGTACTTTTTTAAAAAGGATTTCATTTATTTATTCTTAGAGAGAAGAGAAAGGAAGGAGAAGGAGAGGGAAAGGCCAGGCCTGTGACTCAGGCATGTGCCCTGGCTGGGAATTGAACTGGAGACCCTTTGCTTTGCAGGACGACACTCAACCAATTAAGCAATGCCACCCAAAGCTCATTTTCAAATTAATATTAAAATGATTGGACCAGTGCCCTGGCCTTCTAGCTTCATTGGTTGGATTGGTTGAGGTATTGTCCTGTACATTAAAAATGATGGGCGTTCAATCCCCAGTCAGGGCGCATACTAGTTTGCAGGTTTGATCCCTGGTCAGGGCATATATGGAAGGCAACCAATAGATGTTTCTCTCTCTCTTTCCCTTTCTCTTTCTCTATCTCTAAAATCAATGAAAGCATGTCCTCAGGTGAGGATAAAAAAATAAATCAGGTGATTAATTAATAAATTGATAGGGCCAAGAATAATTACAACAATCTTGAAGCAGGAGGACTAAAACATAAAAATGTATTATAAAACCACAAAAAATTAATTCAAGATGCTTTCAATTCAAGAATAGATGAACAACAGATTCTGTCCAAAAAGTATCCAGCTAATCAATATGAAAAATAGAGACATTTATAGAATAAGATGCAAGATACAAAAGACATTGCACATAAGACAATGATGCTTCATTCTCCTTCAAAGTAGTTACCTTGGAACCATGCACATATCTCCCAGCATCTCTTCCTCTGTTCAAAACAATCTGTAAAATCCTTTGTTGGGATTGCCATAAGCTGCCCTGTCATATTTTCCTGAAATCGCATGATGGTCTGAAATCTCTTCTCTTTCAAAGATGATTTCAGTTTTGGGAAAAGCCAGAAGTTGCAGGATGACCAATCTGGGCTATCGTTGGGCTGAGTCACCTGGGCGATTTGATGTTTCACCAAACAACTCTGCACAAGATGTGATGTACATAGTACACATGATCACTCAATGGCATCTTCCACTCGTGCTGACTTGTACAGTGAAATCATCATTGTTCACACATGTGTATTCCAGTCCATTCTCCTTGGCTGCCAGGTTACATTGATGTTGTGAAAACTGTTCTCGTTATATTAACAATGGCTTGACTTTTTCTAGACAGACCTTGTATAGACTGATAGAAAAAATAGACCCAACAAATAGATACTTGTATACATGAAATTGATTTATGGCAAAGAAAGCACTGGAGTGCAGTGGGGAAAAGAGTTTTTTTTTTTTTTTCCCCAATTAAATGGTGCTGAGTTAATTGCTTATCCATAGAGAAGAAAATTTATCTTGATTCCTGCTTTCATTAAACATAAAAATCAGTTTTGGAGTGGGTAGCAATATGGCCATGAAGTAGGATCTTTCTCATACCTCCTCCCAGAACCAAAATGGAAATAAAACTAAAGAGGGGAACAGTCACCCAAGATAAATAACTGGAGACTATTCTAAAAAGAGACTTTCGGAGAATTCTGGCCAAGATGGAGGTGTAGGTAGACACACTGTGCCTCCTCACACAACCAAAATTAAGAACAACAAAGATTTAGAGACAAAAAAGAACCAGAGAAAACTGAACTGTAAGGAAGTTTGACAACCATTCATCCAGACCGGTAAGAGGGGCAGAGTCAGCAGCCCTCAGAGAGGAGTCACAGAAGAAAAAAAGCGGTGGTTGGTGGTCCTGGGCACGCAGGAGGTGGCTGGAAGACCCTGGGAGTTCAATATGGCTGGCTGACCGTGGTCACACATTCGCGCACAGATAAACCAGGAAAAAACAGGGAGACAGACCAAGCAGCCCAGGGCCCTAGCGCCAGGAAATAAAGCCTAAAACCACCAATTGAAAACACTTGTAGGGGATGAGGTGCCTGGAGAGACTCCCAGCCTCACAGGAGAGTTCATTGGAGAGACCCACAGGGTCCTAGGATATACACAAGCCCACCCACCCAGGAACCAGCACCAGAAGGGCTGGATTTGCTTGTGGGAAGTGGTGGAAGAGACTGAAATATGAGAGGCAGTGGAGAAAGCACCATTGTTTCCTCTCTGACCCTGCACCCACATACAGCATCTCAACCCAATGACTGGATTGACCTGCCTTGGTGAACACCTAAGGCTCCACCCTTCAATACATAACAGGTGGCACCAGACCCTCTCCTGCAAAAAAGTGGCTCAAACAGAAGAACAGATCAAAGCTCCAGAGCCAATTCATCTAAGCGACCAAGAGATAGCCACCCTATCAGATGCACTGTTCAAAGCACTGGTGATCAGGATGCTCACAGAATTGACTGATTTTGGTAGCAAATTAGATGAAAAAATGAAGGCTACACTAAGTGAAATGAAGGAAAATGCACAGGGAACTGATAATGATAGGAAGAAAACTGAGACTCAAATCAATGGAGTGGATCAGAAGGGAGAAACAAACAACCAAACAGAAAACAAGGAAGAAACAAGAATTCAAAAAAGTGAGGAGAGGCTTAGGAACCTCCAGGATATCTTTAAATGTTCCAACATGCGAATTATAGGGGTACCAGAAGGGGAAGAAAAAGAGCAACAAGTGGTAAAGTTATTTGAACAATTAATAAAGGAGAACTTCCCCAATTTGGCAAAGGAAATAGACTCCCAGGAAGTCCAGGAAGCTCAGAGAGTCCCAAAGAAGTTGGACCCAAGGAGGAACACACCAAGGCACATCATAATTACATTAGCCAAGATTAAAATGAAGGAGAGAATTCTAGAAGCAGCAAGGGATAAGGGGACAGTCACCTACAAAGGAGTTCCCATCAGACTGCCAGCTGAATTCTCAAAAGAGACCTTACAGGCAAGAAGGGGCTGGAAAGAAGTATTCCAAGTCATGAAAGTCAAGGACCTCCATCCAAGATTACTCTATCCAGTGAAGCTGTCATTTAGAATGGAAGGGAAGATAAGGCGCTTCTCAGATAAGGTCGAGTTAAAGGAGTTCATCGTCACCAAGTCCACCACTAATTATATAATATTATATTTCATATAATATTATGAAACGGACTTATCTAAGAAAAAGATAAAAAATATGACAGGAAAACGACAGAAAGCAAACTCAGAGATATTAACAACCACACCTAAAACAAAAGGAAACTAAGCAAACAGCTAGAACAGGAACAGAACCACAGGTATAGAGATCATATGGAGGGTTAGCAACAGGGGAGTGGGAGGAGGAAAGCGGGGGAAAAGGTACAGAGAATAAGTAGCATAGAAGGTAGGTAGAAAATAGACAGGGGGGAGGGAAAGAATAGTATTGGAAATGTAGAAGCTAAAGAACTTATGACACATGGACATGAAATAAAGGGGGGAATATGGGTGGGAGGGGGTACAGTATGGAGGGGAATGAAGGGGTGAAAATGGGACAACTGTAATAGCATAATCAATAAAATAAAATTAGATTAAAAGAAAAAGAAAAAAAGAGACTTTTAACCATGGACAGCCAGAAACCCACTGGAGATCAGGAAGGAGGTTAATGAAGGGTGGGGATGTGAACATGGACAGCTCTGTTCCCATGGGTGGCAGGCTGAGGTTACAGCCCAGCTGCAGAGCTGCTTTCTGAGAGAAAATAAACCTGGAACCCAGACAAGGCTACCAAGCACAGAGAACCAGTGCTAGGATCACCCACCCATGTACTATCCAGCAATATGGTCACAACGTTTGTGTCTGCTGTAGAGAGATGGAGTCCACTGGAGATAGAGTCACTTTTTTTTTTCTTAGAAGAGCCAAAGCACCAAAGCACTCACCTTGGGCTTGGGAAAAAGAAGAGTGGCAAGGACTGGAGTTGCATAAGGAAAGTTTGGAGAGAAAGGTATTGGGGAGAGACATGGGGGAGTGACTGGAAACTTTTGTGCTGGGACGTATCTGGATACCACACCAGCCATCTTTCTTGAAAAGAGTAAACCCTTCTCAGGGGAAAAGCAATTACCCATTTTATGGGATACTACTTGTTCTACCCTCTGGAACCCTGCTGGCCCTGCCATGCATCTTTTTTTATTGTTTTGTTTTATTTTTCTTTTTTCCAATCCTGCATCTTAACACCTGCTGAGGAGACAGTAACATATGTAGACTCAGTGGGTATCAGAGACTGGCTTTAGGGTGCAGCTATCCCATTAACTTTCACAGGAAATTTCCCAGGAAAGACTGGCACTTCCCCATCATGGAAAGCCATAGAAACCCTTTCTGGTTTCTGGAAGACCCAAATTCTGGGCTGGAAGCCCCAACCATTAGCCTACTAAAGGCTCTGCCCTGCTGAGTTCAGGAAAAATATCCAGCACCAGACACAGACAAGTGGTGGGAGGAGTGGAAACACACCCACCATCTTCCCTGAAGTATGAAAGGCACCTGCCATTGGAGATCCCATCTCCCTGATTCGGCCAGAGCCTTCTCAAAAATAGTCAGGTCAGGGACTAGTCTAAGATTGACAGCAGGCCGGCAGGCAGAAGCTGGTGAAAGTGAATCCTGTGGTGCCTTGGGGTGTTTGCTGACCCAACTCTGGGCCCAGTGCTGATGAAAGTCAGCATTTCAGTGTAGTTTTGGCCCAACTTATGTGCAGCCAAGCCCAGAGAAAACAGGCTCAAACTGTGGACTGCATATAGTGTCAAATGGGCTGCTAAAGGCTAGTGGTGAACAGCACCTGACATTGGCTCAGACCAGTCTCAGACAATAGCTGAGCTATATCCAAAGGGAGAAACCAGCAGTCAAGCACTGAACAATACTGAGACAAATTCCACTTTGTTAATTTTCATTATTTTTTCTTTTTCATAGTTTTTAAATTATTTTTATTATTTTCTTATATTTTTGATGCCCTGTGATCTTTTTTTATATCTCTTATTTACTCTGACCTTTCCTTATTTCATTTTTCTTCTTCTTGCCTTTTATTTTGTTATTCTTTTTCTTTGTCCCTTTTTCTCATTTCCCTTTCTATTCATTACTCAGATTAGTTCTTTTCCTTTTCTCCTCTCATAATCACTTTTCTGTCCTTTGATCTTCTCTTATTCTTTTTTCTCTTTTCCTCTTTCTCTACTATTCTGTTTCTCTTTACAAGTTTGTTATTCTTTGCTCTTTTGTCATTGGTTTTGCTGTTGTTGGGGGGGTGTTGCTTGTTTTGTTTTTGTCTTTTTTGTGTGTGTTGTTTTGCCTTGTTTTGTCAGCACCTGAATAACAACATCTAAAACAAGGTAAGGGTTGAGCCTCTCAGTCAGTCATCCAGAGGGGAGATTTCACCAATGGAAAGACCAACAACTATCAGGACCCAAATATAATAGGAGAGGCCATATAATGCACACAAAGGACTTCCTAAAGCATCCAGCTTTGGAGATCAAAAAGTCTGCACCACTGAATCTCAGCAAGACTCTTGCTACATAATGCCACCCCATGAAACTAGGGAGTCAAAGCACACTTATGTAATATATAGAAACATACAAAAACAAACAGCTAAAATGGGGAGACAATGAAACGACCTTCAAATAAAAGAAAAGGGGGGAATACCCAGAAAAGGAGCTAAATGAAATTGAGGCAAGCAAATGATCAGATATAGAGTTCAAAGTAATGGTTATAAGGATACTCAACTTAGAATTATAAGGAACTTAGTAGGAAGTACATCAGCATGAAAATGGCATATAAAATATGGATAAGAACAAGTTGGAACTGAAGAATGCAATATTTAAAATGAAGAATACACTGGAAGGAATTAAAAGGAAGTTAGATAAAGCAGAAGATTAAAAAAGAGATTGACAGCAATACAGTCATTATAGGGGATTTTATCACCCGAAGGTGCCAATGAATATTTCCAGACAAAAAATCAACAACAAGGAAACAGCTACCTTGAATGACACACTAGATTGAATGGATTTAATTGTCATTTACAGAATGTTTCATCTCAAAGCAATGGAATACGAATTCTTTTCAAGTGCACATGAATTATTCTCAAAGATACACCACATGGTAAGTAAGACTCAAAATAAGTCTTAACAAATTCAAGAAAATTGAAATCGTATGAAGCATTTTCTCATCCCAAAATGGTTTAAAACTAAAACTCCACCTCAATAAGAAACTCAAAAACATTTGAATATATGGAGGCTACATAACATGTTATTAAACAATGAATGAGTTAATGATGAAATCAAAAAAGAAATAAAAAAGTTACTGGAAACAAATGAGAATGAAAACAACAACCCCAAACCTGTGGATACTGTGGGAGGAATTCTGTCCAGCAGAGCTCCTCCCAGCAGCCATGGATGAGAAATAAGTCATCCTGGACACAATCTTGCTATTCTGGTGGGAAAGGGTGTGGCACTTCCCTCTAGTGGGGAATGCCCCAAGTCCTTCTCCCAAATGGCTTTTATTGGGAATGGTTTGTGTAGGTGTATACATACCTAGCTCATTAATCAATGTCAAAAGTCTATGGTCATACAAAAAACAGGTATTATCTATTGATAACAATGGAAGGAACACAGATTTTTTCACAGGTCAGGGTCTGTTCATCATGCTGACCCCAGATGGTCTTTAAGATGTGTTTCATGAGATAAGGAAATTACTCCTTATTCCTTGAACTTAAATATCCACTTTATATCAACAGAGCCATATAAAGCAAAGCAGAGCATGCTTCAAAGGATACAATGTATTTATCAGGCCTGATTGCCACAGAAACCCTCAGTGTTTGAGTTGAATAATATCTGCCACCCGCGTTACCTGGGTTTCCAGGGAGACTTACTAGCTTCTTTCAGAGCCTGCTCTAATGGGGCTACATTCTCCAAAACCACACAGAGTGGTCCCCAACAGGTACAACAAAAGCAGTTGTAAAAGGGAAGTTCACAGCATTAAATGCCTACCTCATGAAGACAGAAAAATCTCAAATAAGCAACCTAACTCTGTACCTAAAAGAACTAGAAAAACAACAACAAACCTCAGAGTGAGTAGAAGGGAGGAAATAATTAAGATCAAAGTAGAAATAAATGCCATAGAGACTAAAAAAAATTCAAAAGATTAATGAATCCAGGGGCTGGTTCTGTGAAAGATAAAAAAAAAAAAAAAGATGAATCTTTAACCAGTCTCATCAAAGAAAAAAGAGGGAGGACCTAAATAAATAAAATCAGAAATGAAACAGGAGATGTAATAATGGATACCACAGAAATACAAAGGATTGGAAGAAAATACTCTGAAAAACTATATGCCAAGGATTTGGACACCCTGACCAAATGGAAAACTTTCTAGAAATACTGTCTTCCAAAACTGAATTAGAAAGAAGCTGAACACCTGATAGACAAATAACAACTAATGAAATTAAAACAGTAACCAAAATACTCAGCAAACAGAATTCCTGGACCAGATGGCTTCATTGGTGAATTTTACCAATCATTCAAAACAGAATTAATACCTATCCTTCTCAAACTATTCCAAAAAATTCAAGAAGGGGGAAGACTTCCAAACTCTTTTTATGAAGCCAGTATTAGCTTAATTCTAAAACCAGGAAGAAACACAGCAAAGAAAGAAAATTACAGGCCAATATTCCTCATGAGCATAGATACTAAAATTCTCAACAAAATATTAACAAATTGGATTCAGCAATACATTAAAAAGATCAGACACCATGATCAAGTGGAATATATTTCAGGGATGCATGGTTGTTACAATATTTGCAAATCAATAAATGTGATGCATCACAGAAAAAAAATAAAAAGAAAAGATTATATATCATATCAATAGATGCAGAAAAAGCATTTGATAAAATCCAGCACCTATTTGTGGGGGGAAAAAAAGCTCTCATCCAAGTGAGAATAGAGAGAGCATACCTCAACATAATAAAGTCCATATACAAAAAATGTACTGCCAAAATCATACTAAATAGGCAAAGACTAAAATTATTTTCTTAACGCCAGGAACAAGACAAGAATGTCAACTTTTACACTCTTATTCAACAAGTCTTGGCCGCAGCGATCAGATAAGAAATAAAAGGCATCCAAATTGAAGAGGAGGAGGTAAAACTGTCAGTATTCATAGATGATATTGTATTCTACAGAGAAAACCTTGTAGGATCCACCAAATAACTACTACACCCTATAAATGAATTCAGCAAAGTAGTGTGATACAAAATTAATATTAAAAAATCAGTGGAATTTTTATGCAGAAAGAGAAACTAAGAAAAAAACCATTTACTATTGCAATGAAAATAAATAAAGCACCTACGAATGAATATAACCAGGGAGATAAAAAACTAGTATTTGGAAAAATATAGGACTATGAAGAAAGAAACTGAGGAAGATACAAATAAGTAGAAGCACATATGCTGTGTTCATGGACTGAAGTATTAACATCATTAAAATGTCCATATTACCCAAAGTAATCTATAGATTCAATGAAATTCCTATTTAAATATCAATGGCATATTTCACAGAGCTTGAACAAATAATTTAAAAATTTATATGGAATGAAAAAGGAACCTGAATAGCCTCAGCAGTCTTGAGAAAGAAGAACAAAGTTGGGGGATCACAATACTTGATATTAAACTGTACTATAAGGGCACTGTAATAAAAAAAAGTTCTGGTACTGACATAAGAACAGACACATAGATCAATGGAACACAGTAGAGAGCCCAGAAATATACCTACACCTTTGTCAATTAATATTTGACAAAGGAAGCAGAAGCATACAATGGAGTAAAGGCAACCTCGTCAATAAATGGTGTTAAGAGAACTGGACTGATACATGCAGAAAATGAAACTAGATCATAATCTTACACCATACATCAGAATAACTCAAAATGTATAAAAGACAAATATAAATTGTAATACCATAAGAATCCTAGAGGAAAATATAGGCAATAAAATTTCAGGTACCTGATATAGCAATGTTTTTGCTGTTATATCTGCTAGGGCAAGGGCTATAAAGGAAAAAATAACCACAATGACTATATCAAATTAAAAAGCTTCTGAACAACTAAAGAAACTATCATTAAAATAAAAGGGAACCCACTATATGGGAGAATAAGTCTGCCATTAACATATTGGACAATGGTTTATTCTCTAAAATATATGAAGAATTTCTATGACTCAAAACCAGAAAGACAAAAAATACAATAAAAAAATTAGCAAAGAACCTGAATAAACAATTCTCCAAGGAGGACATACAAATTGCCCACAGACACATGAAAAAAAAGTGCTCAACATCACTAGCCATCAGAGAGATTCAAATTGTAACTACAATGAAATACCAGCTCACACCTGGCAAAATGGCTTTATTAATAAATCAACAAACAAGAAGTTCTGGTGAGGATGTGGAGAAAAAGGAATCCCTAGTGCTCTGTTTGTGGGAATGCAGACTGGTGCAGCCCCTGTGGAAAACCGTATGGGGTTTTTCTCAACAAATTAAAAATAGAGCTGCCATTTTACCCAGCAATTATACTCCTGGGAATATATACTAAGAATCCTGAAATACCAATTGAAAAGAACTTCTGCACCCTTATGTTCAATGAAGTTCCATTTATAATAGCCAAGTATTGGAAACAGCCTTAATGCCCATCAGTAGATGAGTGGACAAAAGAAAAAGAAAAACTGTGCTACACTTACTCAATGGAATACTGCATAGCAGTAAAAAAAAAAATGAATTCTTACCTTTGGCGACAGCATGAATGGAACTGGAGACTATTATGCTAAGTAAAATAAGCCAATTGGTGAAAGAAAAATACTTTATGATCTCGCTTATAAGTGGAATCTAATGAACAAACGAAGTAATGAGCAAAATAGAATCAGAGTCATATAAACATGGAACAGACTGACAGCTGTTAAGAAGGGATTGGATACATCAAGAAAATCTTAGAGGACCTCAAGAAAGATATTGACAGCAACACAATTATAGTAGGAAATTTTAACACCCCACTGTCAAAAATGGACAGATCTTCCAAACAAAATATCAACAAAGATATTGTGGCATTGAACAATACTCTAGACGAATTGGACTTAGCTGATATATAGAGAGCCCTTCATCCCAAAGAAACTAAATACACATTTTTTTCAAATGCACATGGAATATTTTCAAAGATAGACCACATGATAGGACACAAAACAAGCCTCAACAAATTCAAGAAAATTGAAATCATACCAAACATTTTCTTTGACCACAAGGGACTGAAACTAGAAACCAACTTCATGGGGAAAATCCCCAAACCATCAAAATCATGGAGATTGAATAGCATGCTATTAAACAATGAATGGGTCAAGAATAAAATTAGGGAGGAAATAAAAAAGTTTCTGGAAACAAATGAAAATGAACTCACAACAACCCAAAACTTATGGGACACAATGAAGGCAGTACTCAGAAGGAAGTTCATAGCAATACAGGCCTACCTAAAGAAGATAGAACCATTTCTAACAAACGACTTAACCCTATGCCTACAAGAACTTGAGAAACAACAACAAAGACAGCCCAGGGCAAGTAGAAGGAAGGAAATAACCAAGATCAGAGCAGAATTAAATGACATAGAGACTAAAAGCACAATCCTAAGGATCAATGAATCCAGGAGCTGGTTCTTTGAAAAGATCAACAAAAATGACAAACCTTTAAGCAGGCTCATCAAGAAAAAAAGAGAGAGGACTCAAATAAACACAATCAGAAATGAAAGAGGAGAGATTATGACTGACACCACAGAAATACAAAGGATTGTAAGAAATTACTATGAAGAACTGTATGCCAAGAAATTTGAAAACCTAGGTGAAATGGACAAGTTTCTAAAAAAATATAATCTCCCAAAACTCAAAGAAAAAGAAACAGAAAGCCTGAACAGACCAATAACAGCTGATGAAATTGAAACAGTAATCAAAAAACTCCCGACACACAAAAGCCCTGGACCAGATGGTTTCACAGGAGAATTCTACAAAGCATTTAAGGAAGAGCTAACCCCTATCCTTCACAGACTATTTTAAAAAATCCAAAATGATGGAAGACTCCGAAACTCTTTTTATAAAGCCAGCATCATCCTAATCCCAAAACCAGATAAAGACACAACAAAGAAAGAAAACTTCAGGCCAATATCACTGATGAACATAGACGCTAAAATCTTTAACAAAATGTTGGCAAACTGCATCCAACAATACATTAAAAAGATCATACACCATCACCAAGTGGGATTCATCCCAGGGATGCAAGGATGGTTCAACATTTGCAAATCAGTAAATGTAATACATCACATAAAGAAAAGCAAAGACAAAAATCACATGATCATATCAATAGATGTGGAAAAAGCTTTTGATAAAGTACAACACCCATTTATGATAAAAACACTCAGCAAAGTGGGAATAGAGGGAGCATTCCTCAAAATAATAAAGGCCATATATGATAGACCTACAGCCAACATCATACTCAATGGGCAAAAACTGAAATCTTTCCCACTAAGATCAGGAACAAGACAAGGCTGTCCACTTTCACCACTTCTATTCAATATAGTATTGGAAGTCTTAGCCACAGCGATTAGACAAGAAAAAGAAATAAAAGGCATCCAAATGGGAAAGGAGGAAACAAAACTATCATTGTTTGCAGATGACATGACAGTGTACATAAAAATCCTATAGACTCAGCCAAAAAGCTGCTCGACATAATAAATTAATTTGGCCAAACAGCAGGATACAAAGTCAATATCCAAAAATCAAAGGCATTTTTGTATACCAACAGTGAAACAACATAAGCAGAAATCAAGAAAAAAATCCCATTTGATATAGCAAAAAGAAAAATAAAATACCTAGGAATAAACCTAACCAAGGAGGTAAAAGACCTGTATGCAGAAAACTACACAACACTGAAGAAAGAAATCAAGAAAGACACAAACAAATGGAAGCATATACCGTGTTCATGGATTGGAAGAATTAATATCATCAAAATGTCCATATTACCCAAAGCATTTACAGATTCAATGCAATACCTATTAAAGTTCCAATGGCATATTTCACAGACATAGAACAAACACTTCAAAAATTTATATGGAATCATAAACGACCCCGAATAGCTGCAGCAATTTTGAGGAAGAAGAACAAAGTAGGAGGAATCACAATACCTGATACCAAACTGTATTACAAAGCCACTGTAATCAAAACAGCCTGGTATGGCACAAGAATAGACACGTGGACCAGTGGAACAGAACAAAGAGCCCAGAAATAAACCCAAGTCTGTACAGTCAATTAAATTAAAGAAAGGGGGCAGCAACATAAAATGGAGCAAAAATAGCCTCTTCAACAAGTGGTGCTGGGAGATCTGGACAGCTACATGGAAAAAAAGGAAACTTGAGCACCAACTTACACCATACCCAAAAATAAATTCAAGGTGGATAAAAGATTTAAATATAAGCCGTGACACCATTAAAATTCTAGAGGATAACATAGGCAGGAAAATCTCAGCTATTTCACGCAGCAATATTTTTACTCATATGTCCCCTAGAGCAAGGGACATAAAGAAAAGAATAAACAAATGGGATCTCATCAAAATAAAAAGCTTCTGCACAGCTAAAGAAAACAGTATTAAAATAAAAAGAGAACCAACTGTATGGGAAAACATATTTGGCAATGATACCTCAGACAAGGGATTAATCTCCAAAATATATAAAGAACTTACAAGACTCTACTCTAAGAAGACAAGAAACCCAATTAAAAAATGGGCAAAGGATTTGAACAGACACTTCTCCAAGGAGGACATACAGAGGATCCAGAGACACATGAAAAGATGCTCGATATCGCTAGCTATCAGAGAGATGCAAATTAAAACTACAGTGAGATACCACTTGACACCAGTCAGAATGGCCTTCATAAACAAAGCAACAAACAGCAAGTGTTGGAGAGGTTGTGGAGAAAAGAGGACCCTAGTGTACTGTTGGTGGGATTGCAGATTGGTACAATCACTATGGAAAACAGCATGGAATTTTCTAAGAAAACTAAAAATGGACATGCCTTTTGATCCAGCAATTCCACTGCTTGGATTATATCCTAAGAACCCTGAAACACCAATCCAAAGGAACCTATGCACCTCTATGTTCATAGCAGCACAATTTACAATAGCCAAGTGCTGGAGGCTACCTAGGTGCCCATCAGTTAATGAATGGATCACAAAACTGTGGTACATTTTCACAATGGAATTCTATGCAGCAGGAAGAAAGAAGGAGCTCCTACCCTTTGCGACAGCATGGATGGAATTGGAGAGCATCATGCTAAGCGATATAAGCCAGGCAATGAAAGATAAATACCATATAATCTCACCTTTACCAGGACCCTAATCAACAAAACAAACAAACAAGCATAATATAAACAAAGACACTTAATTTGAGAACAGTCTGACAGTGACCAAAGGGGAGAGGGGAAAGAATTTCAGGGGAAAGGGGGAACGGTTTAGAGCAAGTATAAAGGACATATGGACAAAAACTATGGGGGGTGGAAATGTGAGGAAGGTGGGGAGGGCTGGGGCGGTAGGCTGGGGGGGCAGTAAAAGACAGAAAACTGTACAATATCAAGAATTTAAAAAATACCGATTAAGAAAATAATAAAAAATTAAAAAAAAGAAAAAAAAAGAAGAAATTGGGGAGGTGGGAACTGGTTGAAAGAAGATGGAAGGATTAGTCAAAGAACCTATATGAATGACCCATGAACATGAACAATGCTGTGGGAATAGTAGGGGGTGGAGACCTGCTGGCTGGAGGAGTGCAAAGCGGGGAAAAACTGGGACAACTGTAATAGAATGGAAAATATTTCAATAAAAGTCAGTTTCAGTTAGATAACAGGTCTAAATGAAAATGGTAAAGCAATATAGCTTCTAAAGGTTAACATGAAAATAGCTTCATGTTTTTGAGGTATGAAAACATTTTTTAAATAAGCCTCAAAAGTACTGATTATAAAGAATAAGCCAGATCACCTTAAAATTAAGAACTTATGTGATTCAGGCCCTGCTCCTGGGGTCTGCATGGTATTATGGATGAGATACAAGACAAATTCACACAGACAACCTAGCCCTGTGGAGGAAAAGGGACAGCATAGCCACTCTCTCAAGAGGAGAGCGCCTCCACCCTTGCCTTCACAAGCTTTTATTGCTTTTCTGGGCACATTACATGATGGTCCTCATTTACTATGCGCAGGTTTGCTTTAGGTGGTTATCTTTTACAGAAGACAAAGGAGAGGATGCTGCTAATCACATCACAGAAGAAGGATATTTGCAAATGCAAAGGGAAAAGTGGTTGCACTGGTTACACTCATCCTTGTAAAGTTTAGCATGGATTTTAGGAATTTACTTTAAAGATATGCAGTAAACATTTTCTGCCTCAATTCAGGGTGAGGGAGTTTTATCAAAAACAAGTTTCATAGTAGTTTAGGTACAATTCAGGCCTGTTTCCCCATGGGAGAACCTATCCATTGGTGTAGGTCCTGTGCATCGGACCTTGCTTTCCACTGGCCTTCTGAGTGGGAGCTGGGACCATGCCATGCAGAATGATCTCCTATACTTAAGTCATTTTTTAAATATATTTTATTGATTATGCTATTACAGTTGTCCCATTTCTCCCCCATCATTCCCCTCCACCCTGCACACCCCCTCCCACCCACATCCCCCCCTTTAGTTCATGTCCATGTGTCATAAGTTCTTTAGCTTCCACATTTCCCACACTATTCTTGCCCTCCCCCTGTCTATTTTCTACCTACCGTCTATGCTACTTATTCTCTGTACCCTTCCCCCCTCTCTCCTCCTCCCACTCCCCTGTTGCTAACCCTCCACGTGATCTCCGTTTCTGTGTTTCTGTTCCTGTTCTAGCTGTTTGCTTAGTTTGCTTTTGTTTTAGGTGTGGTTGTTAATATCTGAGTTTGCTGTCTTTTTACTGTGATTTTTTATCTTCCTTTTCTTAGATAAGTCCCTTTAACATTTTATATAAGGTATTGGTGATGAGAAACTCCTTGAACTTGACCTTATCTGAGAAGCACTTTATCTGCCCTTCCATTCTAAATGACAGCTTTGCTGGATAGAGCAATCTTGGATGTAGGTCCTTGCCTTTCATGACTTGGAATACTTCTTTCCAGCCCCTTCTTGCCTGGAAGGTCTCTTTTGATCAATGAGCTGACAGTCTGATGGGAACTCCTTTGTAAGTGACTGTCCCCTTATCCCTTGCTGCTCCTAGAATTCTCTCCTTCATTTTAATCTTGGCTAATGTAATTATGATGTACCTTGGTGTGTTCCTCCTTGGGTCCATCTTACTTGGGACTCTCTGAGCTTCCTGGACTTCCTGGAAGTCTATTACCTTTGCCAGATTGGGGAAGTTCTCCTTTATTGTTTGTTCAAGTAAGTTTTCCACTTGTTGCTCTTCTTCTTCCCCTTCTGGTACCGCAGATGTTGCGATGTTTAAAGATGTCCCAGAGGTTCCGAAGCATCTCCTCATTTTTTTGAATTCTGGTTTCTTCCTTGTTTTCTGTTTGGTTGTTAGTTTCTTCCTTCTGGTCCACTCCATTGACTTGAGTTCCAGTTTTCCTCCCATCTCTATTGGTTCCCTGTGCATTTTCCTTCATTTCACGTATTGTAGCCTGCATTTTTTCATCTAATTTGTGAGCAAAATCAACCAATTCTGTGAGCATCCTGATCACCAGTGCTTTGAACTGTGCATCTGATAGGGTGGCTATCTTTTCGTGGCTTAGAGGAATTGCCTCCAGTGATTTCATCTGTTCTCCAGTTTGAGCCATTTTTGGTGTTTTTTGTTTGTTTGTTTGTTTGTTTGTTTGTTTGTTTTGGTATGGTCATGGCTGTTACATAGTGAGGGGTGGAGCCTTAGGTGTTCCCCAGTATGGGGCGGCCCAGTCGCTGAGTTGTGATGCTGTATGTGGGGGTGGGGTCTGAGAGGGAACAATGGTGCTTGCTCTGCTCTCTCTTGGATTCCAGTCCCATCTGCTGCTTCCTCTTCACCTGGATTATCTGTGCAAGAATGTGGGACCACCTGGTCAGCCTGCAGCCTTGCTTGGCCTCACTGGGTCTGCACAGTTGCCACCCTGTGCCCAGGGTCCGCTAGCCATCACCTGTGCACCTGGGGTCTCTTAGCCGCTGCATGCACGCCTGTGAACTACCATCTGCTGTTGCCTGCGTTCCTGGGTTTGCACCTCCACGTTTTCCTGCCGCAACTCTGCTTCTCTTACTGGTCTGGATGAATGGTTGTTGGACTTCCGTACAGTTCAATTTTCTATCAGTTCTGGTTGTTTTCTTGTTTCTAAATATTTTTTGTCCTTAATTTTGGTTGTGAGAGGAGGCATAGTGTGTCCACCTATGCCTCCATCTTGGTCGGAAGGTTGATTGCTATACTTATGTCTTAATGTGGGACATTAAGAATGTGGAAAAAAAAAACATTTTAGTTTGGAAGACAACATCTGCAACATATATAACAAAGACCTTATAAGCAAAAATATAAAAATACATTAATATTTTATAGCAATAAGAAAAAAACTGACAACCCATTAGAAAAGTAGGCACTTCATAAAGTAGATATCCAAATGGCTCACAAACATATGAAACGGTGCTCAACCTTCTTGTTTTCATGGAAGCATGATAAGATGCCCCTACTCACCTTCCATGCTTACTAAAATTAGAAACATTAGAAACACTGACTGGATCAATTGTTGGTAAGGGTGCAGAGGAATCAAAACTCTCATATTTTGCTCTTGGGAGAAAAAGTTGCTAAAACTTATTTGGAAACTGAGATGATAGATTAAGGGTGAGTACATGCATAACTTTCGACCTAGCAATTCCTGGGTTTACATGCAACAGAAATCTGAACATAAAATATGCACAAAAATGTTATTACTATATTAATTCTCTTTCTGTGCAACAAATTAGATAAAAAATGTAGCTGCACCAAAAATTCGATTAAAAATTTTATTTTAGGATAGTAAGCATTTATTATGTCACAGTCTCTGTGGTTCAGGAATCCATTTGTAGTTTATTTGATTGTCTCCAACTCAAGATCTCTCATGAGGATCCAGATGGGATGTTTTTCAAGGTTAGGGTCTTATCTGAAGGCTGAACTGGGAGTGGATCTGTTTCCAAACTCATTCAGGATTATTGGCAAGATTCTGTTTTTTAAGGGTTATTGACCAAAAGCTACCCTCACTTTATTGCCCCATGGACATATTCATAGGGCAGCTCAGAACATCACAGCAGACTTTTCTCAACAAGTGAATGAGCAAGAGTGATCAAAACAAATGACACAGTCCTTTGGGATGGAATTGTACAAAAGTGTGAATATCAGGAGACATCACTACAGGCTAACTCAGAGGCTGCTGACCACATAAGATTATTCAAAATAGCTTGGAAATAAACTAATGGATCAATATATTTTGCTATTGCCACATAGTAGAATACCATACTACCATGAAAGGTAATAAATTATTGCACCCAATAACATAGATGATGAACAAACATAACAAAAAACAAAATAAGTCAGAGATAAACAAATCATACTGTATTATTTTCCTTCTATTTTTGTACTCTAACTTTTTAAAAATTATTACATTGTTCACTACAGTTGTCCTCATTTTCCCCTCACTACTCTCCCCTGCTCCACCCACCTCATCTCACACTTTCAATCTCCCCCTCTGTTGCCTTTGTCCATCAGAATATTATATAGTTATACATGTTCCTTGATGACCCTTCCTCTTCTTCCCCATGTTATCCCCTTTTCCCCTTCCAGTTACTGTTAGTTTGTTTGTTATTTCTTTATTTTTATTTATCTCCTAGAGCAAGGGATATAAAGGAAGGAATAAACAAATAGGACCTCATCGAAATGAAAAGCTTCTGCAGGTCTAGAGAAAACATCAGCAAAATGAAAAGAGAACCAACCATATGGGAAAACATATTTGCAATTGATACCTTGGACAAAGGTTTGATCTCCAAAATATATAAAGAACTCACATGACTCCATTCCAGGAAAAGAAACAACCCAATTAACAAATGGGAAAAGGATTTGAACAGACACTTCTCCAAGAAGGACATACAGAGAACTGAGAGACATATGAAAAGATACTCAGCATCAGTAGCCATCGGAGAGATGAAAATTAAAACCCAACGATATACCTTCACAGTCAGAATTGCCATTACTATCAAATCAACAAATAAGTGGTGGCAAAGATGTAAAGAAGGGAACCCTAGTGCACTGCTGGTGGGAATTCAGACTGGTGCAGCCATTGTGGAAAACAGTGTGGAATTTCCTCAGAAAACTAAAAATGGAACTGCCTTCTGATCCAGTGATCCCACTGCTGGGATTATACCCTAAGAACCCTGAAATACCAATTCAAAACCTGTGCACCCCAATTTTCATAGCAGTGTTATTTACTATAGCCAAGTGCTGGAAACAGACTAAGTTCCCATTAGTAAATGAGAAGATAAAAAACTATGATATATTTACACAATGGAATACTACGCAGTAGTAAGACAGAACTCCTACCCTCCTTGACAGTGTGCATAGGCCTGGAGACTATTATGCTAAGTTAAATAAGCCAGTTGGTGAAAGACAAATACTTTATGATATCACTTATAATTGGAATCTATTGAACAAAACAAACAAATAAGCAAAATAGAACCACAGACATGGAAATAAGGAACAAACTGACAGTGATCTGAATGGATGGAGGAGGAGAATAACAAGGAAAAGAAGGGGAAGGGTCTAGTCACGAAACATATATAAAAGACCCATGGACATGGACAACAGGGTAGGGATTGCCTGGGGGTGGGGGCATGGACAGGGCAGGGGAGAGCACTACAAAAACACTGGGACAACTGTGATTGAACAGCAATAAAAAAATAAAATAAAATAATCTGTTATAACAACAAACTTAAAATAATTAAAAAAATAATGTAGGCTAGTTTTCTCAGGACAAATAGACTGAACTGAGATTTTGAGATGTTTGTAAGTAACTACAACTTCTATAGTAACTTCTCTTCTTGTCATTATCCCTTCCCTACTACCAACTCTAAAAACTCTGAAGTATCTAAAAACATTGTGATTTAAAATCACCATAAGACTGAAAAAAAATTAAAAACTGTTGCAGGTATAATTTGTATGCCATTCCTTTTGTTAGGTAGGATAGACAGTAAACCAAAGCAGAGAGGAGGAGGGAGATATGTCTCACCTACTGACCCAGCAGTCTTGGGCCCAAAGTCCATAAATAGTTAAGTGCTTATTACCTGAGTAAGGAATGTTAAGTAGCAGCTAGAAATGAGCAACTAGAGAGGAAATAAAGGCAGGCTCCTCACCACTGCAATTAACAAAGAACTTAATACAGGAGGCTAAAATCAAAGGAAGGAATATCTCACCCATTGACCCAGTAGTCATGAGCCTGGTTCGATAAGGCTGCTGGGCATTCCAAACAACAAGCAAAACTATGATAATGTGGGGGCAGGGAGCCCTTAAAAGTCTGTGTGTATCATCTCCACTAGCTGAGAAAAGGAAAATCTTTAGACTGTGTATTCATCCCAAGGCCTAGAAGGGAGAAGGTCCACTGTGCCCCAAAGTGAGACCATAAAGCAACTTTGGTTAATTGTTTGCCTTCTGTCACATATACAAAATGAACAAATGGAGTCTGGATCAAGATAAGGATTTGAACTAACAGACTCCCACACATACCTATGTTTGGATAGTCACGTCTCCCTGGGAAAGCTGACACCACCTTTACCTGTTAATCAATATGTAAACTTCTTCATCCCCATCCTGCCAACTATATAAGTCCTCAGAATAAAGGACTCCCTTTCTTGGTTCTCTTGCCAAATAGGGGGAGCCCTGGCCACCTTAGTTCTGGCCACTCTACTCTTGCCAACCTTGTTTTTGCTCTCCTATTGGAACTTAGCATTAATAAATGCTGAGTTTGCCTGAATGCTGATAGGCTTGCTGATCTGTAATCCTTTACTGTGTTGGCAAGAAGAACTGAGTTTCTCCCACAACACTTTCACAAAAGTAACTAGAAGAACCAGAGATGTAAGGATTCACATCCTTAGTGAGAATAGTGGATAGGAAGGAAGGGATGAAGCTTCCAAAAGGAGGGCAGACTTAAGGCTCCAGCTGTAAATATGTAAAGACTGGAGGTACTTGAGATCTTTAGAGAAAAGAGGGATTCAATAAAAGTGAAGAGATCTCAGAGTGAGCTGAGAGACATAGAGGGGTGAGGTGTCTAAAATGCCAGAAATATCTTTTAAAAGGCATGACAGAGATAAGCAAGATAAGTAGAAAACTTAAGCTGCAGACTGACAAAGATGTATTGTTGGAAATAAAGATCTCAGTTTTGGGCAATGTTGAAGGCACTAAGGAAAGGCTAAGACAGCTTTGATCTTAACCCTTTCTCAGATGGAGAAAGACCATGGCTATATAGAAATGAAGGCTTTGCAGGAAAAAACTTTGAACCTTAGGAAAGGAGATGAGAGGGTAAAATGCCAGTGCCTTTCTTCAGAGTTTGGGCCAGAGAAAGAGCAGCATCACATGGACTGAGCTGTACAATGCCAGGGCAGGTTCTGGTTCATTGGCTGATAAGAAACATGGTTACAGTTCTCAGACCCCAACTTTCACATGGGCCACTTCCCTATCAGAAATTTAGGTTTCCATAGAAACCATTATTTATTGATGGAGTAAATTTGTCCTCTATCCACCAGCATGCATTTGTTTCTTCTCTGCATGACTCCTCACTCCATTATCCAAGGAGATCATTCAACTATCAAAGTGCTAATATTATTGAATTGGTATAAATATTGAATAGAAAAAATTAATCAATGTTTTTCAATGTGTAACTTGAGTTGGAACAAGTTGTAGAGATTTTAAAGTCTCTAAGATATTAAACACTTCATGTGCATATTTCATAAGGGAAAATGTTAAGCAAGCTTGTAATATAATTGATGAGAAAGAAACATTTTCCTGAAGTGTTTTTTTAAAACTAGTTCATTAGAAGTGCTGTGAAGTAATGAACTTAATCATATATGGACAGAGAACAAGGAGATTGTACTGAGACCAGTTAATAATGACCAAGATGTTCCCTACATCTATGGATGCAGTCTGATTTTATGTTAGATGTATCTAAAAGCTACAGCCAGGCTTTGTTTTACATAAATATCTTTAAATAAGCTTTTTTTTCATCAGACAGATTTTTAGAACCGTGAGTTTGAAATTCCCTGGTGAGCTGTTGTCTTTGCAGTACTGGCTGACACAGTAACTTTTGCTTTATTTACTTTTTTTTTTTTTGGCTTTTTATTATAGGACTCAATCATCAATGGCAATCAGTTTTTTCATGCAAATATTTACACAGAAGTTGACTTTAAAAGTCCACACACTTCCACAGGTATATACACATTCTTTTTCTTCATATGTTTTTGCTTTCCCTATTTGTTAAATGTCCAAAGCGGTCAGAAAGAAGCCTCTGTTTGCTTGCTAAGAAATTGGTATTTCAGCTCCATTTCTCCCTATCAATGAGTCTCCCTTTAACATTTGAAGCTGGATGCAAATGATAGTTCCATCTTTTGAAGCTGGAGTTGGTGTTTGTACTTCCTTCTGAGAAACCAGTCTGAGTTTTGTTGTGCCTTATGGAAAGTAAATCTTACTGGTGAAAATCTGCTGAATTCTATCCACAGACATGCATTAAAAGACTCATATCCAGTCCATCTGGCTAGGCACTGTGAGGGCACAGAGAAATGCAAGTTGTACGCAAGCATCATGAAAGATATGTACATATACATCAAAATATAAAGCAATATGCACAGGGACATAAAAGGTGAAGAGGAGGTAGGATCCCTACTGGTGTGCAGAAGGGAGAAAGTCTTTCAAGCTGAGGTGCTGAGGGAAGGTTTAATAGTAGAATTGGAGCTTGAATGGAACCTCGTCTTGAATAGGATTTGGATGTGCAGAGAGAAGGCATGACCTGCAGATAAATCAGGTGATATCCAATCATTCTATATAATGTCTCATTATATGAGGCCTTATCTGGTATAGAGTTTCTTTAAATGCAACTTTCCTATCATACATAATTTTACTTTTATAGGTGAGGAAACTGAGGCACAGAGAAGTTAAGTAACTTGATAGAGATTCTAAGTGTCAAAGATTTGAGCTCAGATATTCTGGCTCTGGAGTCTATTTCTTGAACATGCAACTATTCATTCAAATGGACTGTCCATTATATAGAAGCTATTGTACTAGATGTTGGGGATCAAATTGTGAACAAGTCACATTTTCCTTCCTGAAGGTGTAAAGAATCAAGTGAGAGAGACAGATAACTAAACAAGCTATTACAAGTCAGAATAATGAAGGAAATAGTAAAAAAAATCATAGGATTACCCAAAATTGACCTTAAACTTTTCTTGGGGGTTCAGAAATGCCTTTAGGTAGGATCTAACACAGATACTGGGAATTGGAGCATGAGGAGGTATTAGCTAATAAAATAGAACAGATGTTATGGATAGAAAGGATCACAGGACAAAATCAGCCTGATGACAGCAAGCAATCCCAGCTCTGGAGTACAGTGAAAGGTATTTGGATACAGAGAGGCATGAGGTTGAAGGCAAAACATAGCCTAATTCTGCAGACTTTCCTTCATCTTCTGAGTTAAGAGATTTGAAATTCAAATTGAGGAAAATGGGAGGCTAGTGGATAGTATCTCCAAACTGGAATCATAGGGGTTTGGAGAGTGGAGAGTCTAGGCAGAGACCACTTGGAGTTATTTACCCAGGTAAACAGAACTGTGGTCTAACCTCTATCTGAGTCAGAAAGGGGTGGTGAGTATGTGAGGGAGCAGATGGTTCAGGGAAATATAATAAAAAGGAAGACAGTGGGAACTACTGACTGTGTAGGGGGCAAGGAAAGGGGTGGGGAGGAATGAAAGATGATTTCCAACTTTCTTTCTTGAGTAAGTAGATTACAAGTGGTGATATTTATAGGAAACACAGAGAGAAAGGGAATGGAATAAGCAAGAATGACAGAATGAGGTTTGGGTAGACTGAATCTGAGATTCTGAGGATAGAGACATTTAGCCTGGATGGCTATGATGGTGGGCTGTGGAGACAAAATACTGAGGTTCAATCTCCCCTTCCCACATCTGCTAAACTATGTGGCCAAAGAAGAGCTGCTAAGTCACTCTGGGCCTCATATTCCTTATTTGTAAAATGAGAGTAGTAATAATACCACTTTTTAAGGTCCTGGAAAATATTAAGTGTTTCACATATGTTGGCTATACCCTTTATTAGGCACAAAATATATTGGTCTGAGGATTAAGAGATGAGATTAGGCCCGGAGATGGAGATTTATGAGTTGTTTTTGTCCATCTTGATAGTGACTGAAACTAAGGAAAAAAGAGAAAGTCAGTCAAGAGATGTGCAGAATCAGAAGAAGCGGTAGTGACCAAAACCAGGAGAACCCCACTATTCAGGTGCTTCTAGCAGGTTTACCTGGATTTAATTTGCAGCACTGGTACTACCTAAACCAGTGAGGTAAGTTACGTCCAACAGCCTGGTCTGTCTCTGCCCTGTGGACACCCACCTACATTCAGCTACACCATCATACACTGAGCTTCACAGACTGCCCAGAGGTACCTGACTGTCTTCATGACACTTTCTGTCACAGCAAATAACACTGCTGAGCTGTACAGGTGTACACAGAAGAGTCTTAAAGACAAAAGTAGCACTGACTCTCACAAACCTAAGTGTTCATGTGGGGTGATGTTAGAATTGGAAGCCTCACATCACTATCGAGGCCAACCAGCAGGTGTGTAGTGAAGCCCTTCATGGAGAAGGGTGAGTCCTGAGAGAAGGAATCATCTGTGGAAGATCAGAAATCTGTGCATTGAGTGCATTTCTTCTATCATCTGTTTGTTTTATTTTTTTTTGCTTAGTGTTAAAGTATAAAATACTTGTATATTAACTTATTTCAAATGAAACTAGTTGTGGTAATATGTGAATATGCACTGCTTAGAACCCTTTAAATGAAAAGATAATATTTGGTATTAATGGTGAACAGAGTACAAGTCACCAAATTGTCTGTGTCATACCTACAGGTCACAAAGTACTTTGATGTACACTGGCTTGTTGGACCCTCTTAACCAGTCTGTGAAATTGGGGTCACCATTTTCATTATAAAGAAACTGAAATCCCTATAAATGTGTCAGCAAGGGTGGTAAGGTTTCTTCAGACACCTGGGTAAAGAATCCATCCAAAGTCTACAGTTCTGGCAGGGAACTTCCTTATGAGGAACATACAACTTAGGGTTAGAGACTATACTTTTGTACACAAATGGAACTAAACATCTATATCAAATCAATATATCCATGTAACTCAAGTATCCCTGTGGTATTTTTTTGTTTTCTTTTAAAATTATTTTATTGTTCTTCCGGCCAAGATGGAGGCATAGGCGGACACACTGTGCCTCCTCTCACAACCAAAATTAAGGACAAAAAATATTTAGAAACAAGAAAACAACCAGAACTTATAGAAAATTGAACTGTACGGAAGTCCAACAACCATTCATCCAGACCGGTAAGAGGGGCGGAGTTGCGGTAGGAAAAAGTGGAGGTGCGGACCCTGGAACGCAAGCAGCAGCGGCTGGCAGTTCCCAGGTGCACAGGCGGCAGCTGGCAGTCCCCGGGCACAGGGTGGCAACTGTGCAGACCCAGTGAGGCCGCACAAGGCGGCTGGCTAACCAGGTGGTCCCACATTCACGCGCGCAGATGGTCCAGGCAGAGGGGAAGTGGCGGAAGGGACTGAATCCAGGAGAAAGTGGAGCAGGCGCCATTGTTCCCTCTCAGACCCCACCTCTACATACAGCATCACAACCCAGCGACTTGGCTGCCCCACATTGGGGAGCACCTGAGGCTCCACTCCTCACTATGTAATAGCCTCAACCAGACTAAAACCAAAACAAAACAAAACAAAACAACAAAAAAAAATAAAACCCACCAAAAATGGCTCAAACCAGAGACCAAATGAAAGCCCCAGAGCCAATTCCTCTAAGCCGTGAAGAGATAGCCAACCTATCAGATGCACAGTTCAAAGCACTGGTCATCAAAATGCTCACAGAATTGGTTGATTTTGCTCACAAATTAGATGAAAAAATGCAGGCTACAATACGTGAGATGAAGGAAGATGCATGGGGAACCGATAGAGATGGAAGGAAAACTGGGACTCAAATCAATAGCATGGACCAGAGGGAAGAAACAAACAACCAAACAGAAAACAAGGAAGAAACAAGAATTCAAATAAATGAGGAGAGGCTTAGGAACCTCCGGGACATCGTTAAACGTCCCAACATCCGAATTATAGGGGTCCCAGAAGGGGAAGAAGAAGAGCAACAAGTGGAAAACTTATTTGAACAAATAGTAAAGGAGAACTTCCCCAATCTGGCAAAGGAAATAGACTACCAGGATGTCCAGGAAGCTCAGAGAGTCCCAGAGAAGTTGGACCCAAGGAGGAACACACCAAGGCACATTGTAATTACATTAGCCAAGATTAAAATGAAGGAGAGAATTCTAGAAGCAGCAAGGGATAAGAGGACAGTCACCTACAAAGGAGTTCCCATCAGACTGTCAGCTGATTTCTCAAAAGAGGCCTTCCAGGCAAGAAAGTGCTGGAAAGAAGTATTCCACATCATGAAAGTCAAGGACCTCCATCCAAGATTACTCTAACCAGCAAAGCTGTCATTTAGAATGGAAGGACAGATAAAGTGCTTCTTAGATAAGGTCAAGTTCAAGGAGTTCATCATCACCAAGCCCTTATTATATGAAACGTTAAAGGGACTTATCTAAGAAAAAGAAGATCAGAAATATGACAGTGAAAAGTCAGTAAACTCACAGCTATTAAGAACCACACCTAAAACAAAAGCAAACTAAGCAAACAGCTAGAACAGGAACAGAACCACAGAAATGGAGATCATATGGAGGGTTAGCAACAGGGGCATGGGAGGAGGAGGGGGGGAAAAGGTACAGAGAATGAGTAGCATAGATAGTGGGTAGAAAATAGACAGGGGGAGGGGAAGAATAGTATGGGAAATGTAGAAGCTAAAGAACTTATGACACATGGACATGAACTAAGGAGGGGAATGTGGGTGGGAGAGGGTGTGCAGGGTGGAGGAGAATGAAGGGGAGAAATGGGACAACTGTAATAGTATAATCAATAAAATACATTAAAAATAAATAAATAAATAAATAAATAAATAAATAAATAAATAAAATTATTTTATTGTTGTTCAATTGCAGTTGTCTGCATTTCCTCCCCACCCCAGCCAAACCCACCTCCCTCCCTTGCTTCCACTTTCTCCTTTGGTTTTGTTCATGTGTCCTTTATAGTAGTTCCTGAAAACCCTTCTCCTCATTATTTCCTCCCCCCTCCCCTCTGGCTATTGTTAGATTGTTCTTAATTTCAATGTCTCTGGTTATATTTTGTTTGCTTTTTTCTTTTGTTGATTATGTTTCAGTTAAAGGTGAGATCATACGCTATTTGTCCCTCACCACCTGGTCTATTTCACTTAGCATAATGCTCTCCAGTTCCATCCAAGCTGTTCCAAAGGGTAGATGCTGCTTCTTTCTCTCTGCTTCATAGTATTCCATTGCATAAATGTACCATTGTTTTTTGATCCACTCATTTACTGATGGGCACTCAGATTGCTTCCAGCACTTGGCTATTGTAAATTGTGCTCCTTTGAACATTGGAGTGCATAGGGTCTTTTGGATTGGTGTTTTAGGGCTCTTATGATATAATCCTAGCAGTGGAAAATATTGAATTTCCTCAGAAAATTAAAAATGGAACTGCCTTTTGACTCAAGTATCCCTGTGGTATTGTACAGACTTGTGAATATAATTGCAGGCAGGTTGACATATATTGATGAGTCTTGTTGACTCCAGGACATCTCTGGGGCTTAATTTGCTTATGCAAAGTCTAGTGCCTTATGATGTTCTATCACACCCTCACCAACTGCCTGATATTTCTGCAAATCCTCAAAATGTATTGTATACACATAACCCAAATATCTACTGGGCATACTTACTGAAGACTACAGAGAAGGACACTGAAACTCCATTCCTGAGTTAGTGCTGCAATATGTTCCATTTGCCCCTCTTATTCCTCACCCATCTCCACTGGAGGCTGATGGAATATGGATCACATCATTTTGTCCTGTGGCTTCAGTTGGGTTCAGTATATGGGAAACACAGGCATAAATTGAAGAGAGGGAGGAGAATGGCTCGGTACTCTTTCTTAGGCTATTTCCCTATGAGATACAGCCAAGCCACTGTGTCTCCAACAATAGGTCCTAGATCTCATATAGTGGTAAACACTCTCTGCACTGTGGGTGGAGAGGTGAAGATGGCCTGGTGTTTAGCTCCAGAGAATAGCATCAGCCCTTGTAGTTTCCATTTCATTGGTAAATAATCCTTACTCTACTCTCTTTGAATCACCCAGTTTCAATGTGTTGTTGGTTACCTCCTGGGACTTTTATTAATTCAGTCAACTAGGTCAACATCTATTGAAAGGGTGGGTGGACTTCAGCATTATAATTCTTGTGTTACTTTACATGACTCCAAAGAGAAAGGCATACCTCCCACCCATTGGAGCCTCTGTTCTCTATTCTGGCATTGAGCATGCTCTTTGCCCTGCACTTATCATCCTCTTAATTGACTGTGGTACTGCTCCCTGACAGGCTGCTCTATCAAAGTGCCCCTCAAGCCTCTGTTGGCACTGCTTCCAAGTGCTTCCCACCCAGGATGCTAGGTCTGTAGTCTTTACTCTGCACTACTTTCAATGCCCAGATTTTTGTCTTTGGTTGTCTCTTGAGCTATTCTTCTTTCTAACTAGTGAAAATCACTCCACTATTTGCATCTATTTTCCTTTTTTTTTGGTAGAGGCAGGGTGAGAACAATCCCTCAGTTGAGTCATCTGAGCCCTCCTCACACACCTCCTCCGTTTTCACCTCAGCCCTCTCCACTCTAGCACACATACACATACCACCTCAGGATGTATCTAAGAGCAGTTTCTATGGTTCCTGAGCTGCCTTCTCCTGGCCCTCCTGTTTCTGTGGCCTTGTGATGCTGTAAGATTTCTATTTATTCCTTATCAATTTCTTTTCAGAGACTCAAAGCCCTTCACACTTGTTCCTTTCTATTGCCCAAACTTCTTTTCCAGTCATCTAAAGTGCCAACATTGTTGTAAGCCCAGAAACACATAGAGTGCCCATTTTCTCTTTGGGTGTTGGTATCAGAGACATCAGGCACACTTTGTTACCCATGGCTGCATGCACACTCAGTGTCTGCCCAAAGAACAGGAGCTGACCTTGGTCTTGTGGTCATGCAGTCCAATCAGGTGAAAAGTAAATTCAGAAAAGACTGTGACATGCTTCTTGCATATTGGCATGGCACTAAAACATCTGAAAAATTCAGTGAAAACAGAAATTTTTTTCTCTGTGTTCCTTCTTGGAGAATTCATGAAAACTAAATGCAAGAAAGCTAAATAAAAATGCTTTAAAAATTAAAAAATAATCATGAGTAATTGAGATTTACAAAACTCTTTAATTATATACATACAATGGAATATTACTCAGTCTTTTAAAGAAAGGAAATTCTGACACCTGCTGCAACATGGATAAATCTTGAGGAAGTTTTGCATGGTGAAATAAGCCATTTATAAAAGAAAAGTGCTGTATAATTCCACTTATATATGGTGCCTAGAAGGGTCAAATTCATAACAAAAAAAGAATGGTGGTTACTAGTGTCTGGGTGAGATGGAATACAAACTTATGTTTTAAGGGGTACAGGAGTTCAGTTTTACATGACGACAAAGTTCTGGAGGTCTGTTGGGCAACAATGTGAATATGCTTAACAATACTGAATTATACATATAAATATCATCAAGATGTTAAATATTATGTTTACTTCACTAAAATTAGTTTTTTAAAAGCTCTTTATTTGCTTTCTAAGAGTCCTTAGAATTATTTTATCACAGTACAAATTGCTTCCAAACTAGTGGTTGAAATCTTGAGAATCAGCTTCATTTGGTTGCATATAATTCCTGTGCTTTCTTTGTCTCTTTGGTGATCCTTCTCTCAAGTTGCTGTCTTCTTACCTGCAACACCATCTCTCTACCTGAGATAGGACCCTGTTTATTCCCATGCCCCAGAATCCACAATGAATCCTCACTTAGCATTTTTGAGCCTGCTGTAATCAAGACTTTGTGAGTACTAACTCATTGCTATGGAAATGTTCATCATTATCATTAGTTTTTTTAAGTTAGCACCTCATTTAAGTTTCTTTGAGACATTTTACACCTCTGCTTCTGGCTATAACCAGCTATGAAAACATTTCATTGCTTAGATATCAACAGATCTGAACATGTAAATATTTTGTATATAATAATCCTAAATTAAAATTTTATTTTAGGTTTTAAAAAATTAAATGGAATATATTTGGACCCTTTAAGATATGTACAAAAAGTACTTGCTGATAAAGTTATTTTATTTTGGTTGTTCTGTTTTTTTTCCTTGGTATTTTGTTCTCCTCTTTATTTATTTTTCCTATAGAAGATTGAGCCAACTGATTGAATTCAGTCATCATAATGGTCCATCACACTTGCTGCTTTGATATGGGCAGGTGTTTCCTGCAGGACCATGAGGCTTTTATGCACTTAGTTCTGGGGAAGGTGGACATCTGCCTACAGAAAATACTTCACCAACTTTCAGAATGTTTTCCCAGACTGAGAAGAGTTAAGGAAAAATTCCTTAGAAGTTCCTTATCCTGGTTCCACATTCCCACAGTTCTCAACCTTCCTTCAGAGTAGACTACAAACACCCACATTAGCATTGACATCTCCTTAGAGAGGAAGAGGAGAAGTGAAATAGGAGATTTGTCCTCAGCCCTACAACAATCCCATGGACCTCAAGCCTGGCTGGTGCAGCTGGGAGGAGAGGAGATATGTTTTTCAATTTGATATAAGATTGAGATTTAAATCCAATAGACTAAAAAAAGGGGGTGGGGCGGGGACAAAAATCTGTCTGACATGTAGAAAAGGAATGAGTGAAGCTAAAGTCAGTGAAAGGAAAAAGCAAAACCATTTCAACTTTATATCCCACTGAATTGAGACCAAGTCCAAGTGTCAACTCTTTCATGAATCTTGTCTGTCTTAATTTGCAATTTGTCCTTAATATGCATTTTGGCACATATTTAGTGGATGCCTAATAGATATTTGTTGAGGAAACAACCAAACAACCAAATAAACAAATACAGAACATAAACAATTAAATGGACTGTAAGGTCAGATGGAACCAAATATAAAATCTTATTCTGCCACTTTCTAACATGGTGATATAAACAATATCCTCAATATGGATGTACCCTCTAGACTCTTGTTTCTCTCCTGTGAGTGTCAAAGGATAATGTTGATCCACAGGGTGTTGGTACTGGTTTACCAGGTCATATACAAGCATAGAATAAGTGCTCAATAAATGTTTATTTTATTTCCTCCATTGCTTATGTATTATATATAGATTATTTTTATGTAGTTATTCAAGATGAATTTTTGTGGACAGCAAATAATTAATGTTAAATTCAAAAAAGAAACTTCACTACAAATAGTCACTTTAGCCCTGCACAGATTTACTTAATAAGAATATTTTTTATGTTTTCATTTTTTTTATCTATTGTTGTTCAGTTACAGTTGTCCCTCCTTTTTCCCCATTGCTCACCACTAACCCATCTTCCCCCACTCTCACAGTCAATTCCCTCCCATATTCATGCTCATGAGTCCTCTTAATAAGAATATATTTTTAAAAAATCTGAAAAACATTATACCCAAAGAAATGAGTGCCATAAGATTTATGGTATAAAGACAACTCCAAGCACCATTGTAAAGATTTTCCACCAATTTCTTCTATTTCTTTTCCTTCCCTGCTTTCTACTCCCTCTATAAGGAGGCTTTTTCTCACCTTTCTTTCCTTTTTTATTTTCCTTATTTTAAAAATCTCTCTTTCATTTCTATTAACAGAGACAGATGAAGGGGGAACACAGGGACAGGGTCAAATATATAACATTTGAAGGAGATGAGGAGATTGATCTCATAAATAGAAGGAAACAAGGATGTAAGAAACACTCAGGGGAGGACAGAGAAGATGTTGGGCTTTGCTGGGTGTCACTAGTATATTTCGGGGTTGTGAGAAGTTCACACATAAAAGCTGTTTAAAAAATAAGAGAAGACTTAACTCCCCAGAAAATCATAAAAACAGAGATAAGAACAAAAAGATTTAAGATTATAGGTGACAACTGGGTTTTGTTTCCTTAGAGAAAGAGCATACCAGATGTCAAACTGGCCTGCTCCACCACTGCCTAGGGTCAGGCCAGCTGCTGGGTTCTGTTCTACTTATTTTAGTAGCAGATTTTTCTGTTTTCTTCACACTTACCCTTTGAAATCTAAGTTCTCCTCACTGCTACCATTGGCTGCATTCCCCCTGTTACAAAGTATCTCTAAGCAAAGATCAGGATAAGAGAGGCAAATGCTCCTCCCCAAAGAACCAACAGTTTCTCCACTCCTTGGAAAGGCACTGAAAGTGAAATGGATGTGGGAATGTGTCAAAGGAGGTCAGCCCACTAAGTGAACATTCAGATTTGCACAAAAGCCTAAAGAATTCCTCTATATACTCAGTTCTTTTTACACACTATAAATGTGATTGAATTTGCGCACACACACACAAATAAATCTGTTGCTTCTTAAGAAACCAGTTGCTTAAAAAATATCTAAAGAAACATGATCATGTTTTAATTTGTCAAGACCTGTGCGTTTCCTGTCTTGTTTCTCTTCTTTCCTTTTTAAGGCCATCACTAATTCATGAAAAATGTAATCATTGGAAATCTCCTACGTGTTTGGGACTGTGCAAAGTACTATTTGGAAGAAATGAAATATGAAGCGTAGCTCCTGGCTTGGGAAACTTTGAACCTGGGCATGCCCACCAGGAAGCAGTAAATCTTACAGTATTCAAGATGGGGGAAATCACTCCACCTTGTGTGCTAATTTGTAGCTTATTCTTCCGCTTGTGACCTTGCATTTTAGAAATTTTACTTAAACCCACTTGATGGGTTAATAATGTCTCTGAGTTATGGCTTTTCGTCTGCAAAACTGAATTCTGATTTGCTTAATTTGAGAGAATATACCTAGAAAGTCACATTCTAGGTGCTGTGTTACTTGCTGTGCTGGTACTGGTCACAAAGGTTGGGGAACTGCATGGACAGTAATGGGTGCACTGAGTGATTGTTCTGCTTTGGGTGCTGAGCTAGGTCTGCAGCACAGAGACAGACTATTTTCAAGGACTTCAGCAGTTTTTTCAGAGAGGATAGATGCAGGTGCAACAAATGTGCACAAAATGGGAGAAATTGGTTATGGTTAAAGAGAATGGGCAGGATGCTATGGAAGAGGCATGATATGGGTAGATTAAAGGTTATTTAGGGAAAGGCTATGTACTGAGGTGCATACAGTAAGTTTGAAAAGAATTATAGTGCTGAAAGAATCCTTAGATGGAGCATAAGGAATATTGCCTTGAACGGTTTGGTAAACTTGAGTTGTCATTTTACATTGACCTTACTATGAACTTTGGCAATATTTTTATATTTCCCCATTTTTATCCTACAGTTCTCCTGCTAGAAAAGTATTTAGAAAATTCTATTTCCAGAAGTTTGTTTGGAGAAATAGGTTTGACAACTGGCATGACAATGTGTGCATCTCAATAGAACAAATCTCATTACTATTAATATTAAGCAGCCACAGAGTGATTCATGAAGCCCTTTCCAAAATTCAAAATGTACTTAATTAAAAGGAGGGGGAGGAAAAAGAATAAACAGAAGTCATGCCAGAAGTTGATTATTTTTGGCACTTTTAGTAGTCAGTTCCTCCGTTTCTCAGGGTGACTGATGCTGAGGTAGGATGCATTGATTTATTTTACTAAATAAAACTTTAGACATACCATGTATGAGCAGAAGCTTTGAAAGCCTCTGCTCACATGTGACCATTTTTCTTTTCCCTCTGGAGCAAGCACAGCATGTTCCAGGAGGGGGCCGCTCCTCAGTCTGGATCCCAGAACCTGTAGCCACCATAGAAATGTCATTTGAGCTGGAAACGAACCCCTGCTACTGTTCCTATTAAAGGTGAGATCATATGGTATTTGTCTTTCACTGCCTGGCTTATATTCGCTGGCACAAAAACAGGCACATGGACCAGTGGAACAGAACAGAGAGCCCAGAAATAAACCCAAGTCTCTACAGTCAATTAATATTTGACAAAGGGGACAGCAACATAAAATGGAGCAAAAATAGCCTCTTCAACAAGAGGTGTTGGGAGAACTGGACAGCTACGTGCAAAAAAATGAAATTCGAGCACCATCTTCACGGGTCTTTGTGTCATCTAAGAGAGACCAGATTTTTCATTAAATCCCCTTCCTAAAAACAGAACAAAACAAAACAAAAAAAACAACTTTACATGAAGCAAGAGAGAAAAATCTGACAAATGGTCTTAAATGTCCATGGAGTTGATTGATTTTTGCAGGTCACACTACTGCCCTAAGGTTTTTAAGTTCTGTGTTCAGGGTTTTTGATATGTTCCCAGCATATGAATTTTGTTTGTTTCTTTGTCTTTTTGCTACTTAGTCCTCATTTCTTCCTGCCTTTTATTTCTTGAGATTAAAACGGGCATATTTATGTTTTCTTGTTACAAGGAAGATTTTCAGGTAAGCTCCTGTTTAAGTGGGTAAAACTTAAGAGAGATTTCAAATTTATGTCTGCATCATTATAGAGGGTCTCATCAGCTGAAACTAATAAAATGGACACTTGCAAGTGGAAGGAAGGAGGATCGTTACATGTTTTACGCAAGAAGGACACTAAGGTAGATGCTTATGAGAAACATATTTTTTTTTCTATTTCCAGGGCAGGAAATAAAGAAAAAATGTTTTTCCTCCTTTTTGTCCCCTTATTTTTGCCAGCACTCCTTTGACTGTGTTCTTTGTGTTTCTATAAGCCAACAGTACAACCTCTGGATCACAGAGGTTTTAGTCACTCTTACTGTAGACATTACCCACAGGAACACAAAGCATATAATCAAAATCAGACTGATGTCTCCTTTCTGTCTATTGAACAAATTCAACCTGCCTTGAATTTGTGTCTGAATCTTACTTTCAGAAAAGTGAACCAAACACTTTCACTTTTCTTTTTTTTTTAATTTTTATTTTAATTGTTGATCTTGTACAGTTTTCTGTCTTTTATTCTCACCCGAACCCTCCACCCCAGCCCTCCCCACCTCCCTCCCATTTCCAACCTCCCCCCCCCTTAGTTTTTGTCCATGTGTCCTCACTTTTCTTTCTGTATCAAAAGATGAATCCTGCTGGAGTAGTTGTCACTTGCTGCATGAAAATTACCCCACAACTTAGGGGCTAAACAATGAAAGTTTGTTATCTCACAGTTTCTGTAGGTCAGGAATGTCACTACAGATTAGCTCAGAGTCCTCCCAAAAGTGCAGTTGAGGGTTCTGCTGGGACTGTAGTTATACCAAGGCTCAGTGCAGAGATACTCCATTTTCAGGATCACTCACATGGTGGTTTGCAGGTCTGGGTCATCACTGCCAGTTGCGAGTAGCATCAATTTTTGACACATGGATTTTCCATAAGGAAACTAACAATATTATAGCTGGCTTCTCTCAAAGTGAGAGAGAGAAAGATATCACCCAATATGGAAGTCATGGTCTTTATTCCACCTAAAGACAGATGTGAAATCTCATCACCTCTGCCATATTCTTTCTTGAGACATCACTTAACCAGGTCCAACCTACACTCAAAAGATAGGGTTACACAGAGGAGGTGGGGGTCATAGAGGGCTGTCCTAGCGATGTCCTGCTTGTGAGGCATTGCAAAACCAAGTACTTAGGAGAGAAGTTCTTTCAGGGTATGGATTGGTCCATTGGCATTTTTCAATCACTGGTAGACTCTCTTAGTCTTTTCAAGTACTAAAATACAAACTTTCCACATCACCTCCACAAAGCAGAAGTTTTTCTCAGCTCAGCACCACCAGTGAAAGTCTGTCGTTGGCCATCTGCTTGATTCCCTGTCTCTACCAACCCTTTTCCTTGTTTGATGTGTTTGTGCCTCTCTCTCATGTCCTTGAATTGTACGTGGCCCATGGTGGCCATCCATGGCATACCCTGGTTCCTTTTACATCAGTTCCCATTGTTTGTTGTGCCAGCCCTCCTGTCCTCTTACATACTTTCTGAGATTGCACCTTCTGCTTGTGTGGGATCCCAGTAGTTTGGTCCCATATTCAATCAGAATCTCAGTCCCAATGGACACTGCAGAGTTTTCAGTAGTGATTATTAAACAATACAGTCTTTTATTGCTAACCTCTAAACCTGAGACAATACTCTCACTTTCCACCCCATCCATCTCACAATAGGTTATTTCCCCCAACCACCTATAGTTTTTCAGCTCTTCTGTTCCTACTGTCTTTTTCTCCCCAGAAATACATTCATATAATTTTTTTCATGTGATTTCTTGATAGTTTTTCAATTTGTCATCACAAAAGGAAAATGAAACTTTTCTGAAAAAGGCAGAACTCTCAATAGAGAGGAATTCAGGGGCCAAGAGAGATACCAAAAAGTGGGAAAGGAAAGGAGGCTGGGGCACATATATATTGATACAAATTTTGTCCCGTTACTTTGCACAGTCTTCAAAACTTATAGCTGGATAGACCAATGCACTTCTTCAGGTTGTCCCAAGTTGGGTGACCAGTGTTAATTTGTGTGCTTGCCCTTTTGCTAAGAGGAATCCCTTGGTTCAGTCATTTTTGACTGAAGTTCCTAGGTCACAGTATCTATAATATGGTCATTTAGGTAGCAAGGCTTGGGGCTGGGGAAAATCCTCTTCAAATGAAGTGTTATCAGGGAAGATGATGATTAGGAATAGACAATTACATTTCCAATAAATGCAGAATGAATAAGCTACATATGCAATCAAAATTTAACAGGGCACCAACTTAGTAAGGATATCTAAATATGTGAGTAGGTATAAAGGTTGATTACCTGCAGAACGATGTATATATTTAGGTGGCATGATGATCAGACTCCAAGTTCTGGAGAGCTTTTCTTCATGGAAAGTCTTACTAGTGTTTATAGTATTGGACTAGCTGAAGGCAACATCTTCCAAGCCTCTATACATATCTGACAACAATGAACAAAAATAAGACTACTCTATAAGTCATGTTAAAACAGTAGTAATGTTTAATCAATGCTTATTTTAAAACAATTTTTATATGCATTGATTTATCTAATAATCCCAATAACTCAATGAAGGACTTTGATTGGTACACTCATTTTATTCATGAGAAAATTGAAAATTCTAAAGGTATAGTTACTAGCTCAGGTTGTACAGTGTATAAGTACTGCATCCAAAATACAACAAAATATGTCTGTGTCTAAAGTCTATGTTTACACTCACTGCACTACAATTCATTTAACATACCGATATTGTAGGGTCATCAACATGATTACTTCCTAAGAAATTTTAACAAAAACCAGTATGTCTCTGAAGTAAAATTAATTCTCTCTTTCAAATTGAATAGCTTCTTTTTTTATTTTTCAATTACAATTTATACTCAATATTACTCTATTAGCTACAGATGTATAACACAGTGATTAGAAAATCATGTACTTTACAGAGTAGTCCCCCCACAGTTTCAGGTACCCACCTGGCCTCATACATATTTATCCTGATATTATTGACTATATTCCTTATGGCATAATCTACATCTCTGTGGTTATTCTGTAACTATGAATTTGTACAAAGGATTAAGATCCTTTCACCTTTTTCACCTAGTCACCCAACCACCTTCTTCTCTGACACCTGTCAGTCTATTCTTTTTATCTATGAGTCTGTTTCTATTTTGTTAATTTTTTTCATTAGATTCTAAATATAAATGAAATTATGTAATATTTGTCTTTCTCTGTGTGATTTATTTCTCTTAGGATAATACCCTGTGGGTCCATCCATGCTGTTGCAAAAGATAAGATTTCCTTTTTTATGGCTGAATAGTATTCCACTGTGTAAATGTGCCAAGATTTTTTGTCTGCTAATTTACTGGTGGGCATTTGGGCTGCTTCCAAATTCTGGCTATTTTAAGTAATGTTGCAATGAACGTAGGTGTGATATTTGAATTGCTTCTTTTTGTTGTTGTTGTTCAAGTTCAGTTGTCTCTGTTTTCACCTCACCATGCCCCCCTGCTGCCATCCCCACCTCTGACCCATGAACATACCTCCTTTTTATTTTCCATGTGTCCTTTATACATGTTCCTTGATGACCCTTTCCCAACTTTCCCCATTATCCCTCTCCCCACTCCCCTCTGGTTACTATCAGTTTTTTCTTTATTTAAATGACTCTGATTATATTTTGCTTGCTTTTTTTTGTTAATTAGGTTACACTTATAAGTGAGATCATATGGTATTTGTATTTCACTGCCTGGCTTATTTCACTTAGCATAAAGCTTTCCAGTTCCATACACGTTGCTGCAAAGGGTAGAGTTCCTTCTTTATTTTTACTGTGTAGTATTCCATTGTGCAAATGTACCATATTTTTTAATCCATTCATTCACTGATGGGCACTTAGGTTGCTTCCAGCACTTGGTTATTGTAAATTCTGCTGTTATGAACATTCAAGTGCATAGGTTCTTTTGAATTGGTGTTTCAGGATTCTTAGGGTATGATTTGCAAATGATACTTTGTAAAAGGGTTTGATCTCCAAAATATATAAGCAACTCTCAAGACTCCAGTCTAGGAAGACAAAAAACCCAATTAAAAAATGGGCATAGGACTTGAACATACACTTCTCCAAGGAGGATATACAGAGAGCCCAGATACACAGGAAAGGATGTTCAACATCTCTAGCCATCAGAGAAATGCAAATTAAAACCACAATGAGATACCACTTCACACAGGTCAGAATTGCTATCATAACCAAATCAACGAACAACAAGTGCTGGTAAGGCTGTGCAGAAAGGGAACCCTAGTATCATGTTGGTGGGAATGTAGACTGGTGCAGCCACTATGGAAAACCTATCCAACAGAAAGGAGGAGTGGATATGATCTCTATTTTATGCCATTATGCCACTCGTCCCTTTCTCTCACAAATTCATGGGATCAACTCAGAATAAATAAGAAAAGAATTTTATGTCTCCCATGAGGGAAAATAAAGGCTCACTTTCTCTCATAAATTCAGGGAATTTTTCTTTCTTCAGTACAATTTTATGAGAAGAACAAGAAGTAATATCATGTCTTTTGCCTACGTAAAAGAAAGTTTATTCAATGACTCGTTGACTCATTAGAGGCAAATTAGTGCTTCAGGACAATACGCTTTACTTTTACAAAAAGTCAGTCACTAGCATCAAGCTTGCTGATGTACTCATTTGGATTATCTGCAAAGCCAAGCACCCATGGCTGAAGTGGAATCATGGCAAAGCCATCTTTAGCTATTTTCACCCACAGCCTCTGTCTCCTGGCTTTTGGCCTACTTTGTTGTGAAGATTACCATGAAGAATCTGGTAATCTACAAACATGGCTGTACATGACAGTCATCCCTCTTGAAATGTCTTAACTAAAAAATGTAGGAAAAAAATAATACCAGCCATCTTTATAAGTTGTGTTTTTTTTCCTCAGAAATATATGGTTGCATTTTCTCTTCAGTTAAAAAAGAGACCTCCAGACTAATTGCATATTGTTACTTGTTCTAAGTTTGGTCTTTTTACAACTCTTCCCTAACAGTGGTGTAATAAAGCTATTTTTTTCATATGCACCACACTAGCTAATGTTTTTCTCTTCCAGATGCTGCTGCTGTCACAAAGACAGTGATAAATCTTGCTTACATCTGATGGGACACAACTTTTTTTAAGCTTTTCTAAATACCCTTCCTGGTTAGCAGCAGTAAGGTGACAAGCCCAGGTCATCTGATGAAATTTTTTTTATGTGTTGACATCACACTATCTAAACTTCATGCTATTTTGAAGATGCAGAGCTGGCTCCTCAACTGAAATGCTCACTGTGATTTCTCCACTTGCTCTGAGCTTTCTGCCAGGGAGATGAAAGATACTGCTTCTGTGGTGAAGGAGAGTATGCATTCCCACTTTCAGCATGTTGGGAGCCTCATGGGAAAATTCACATGGAAAATCCATAACTATTTGCTGTGCACTTTGTAGAGATGTTAGCACATGTGGATGGTTAGACTTTCATTGCTTCTTATATGACTTCACACACATACCCAGAAGAGCTGAGAAGATTATATAGTTATCCTTAAGGTTATAGAGGCAAATAGTATGAAATTGCCCTTAACAAACATAAAATATCTTTGAAGTAGAAAAAATGCATAATTTACAACTTAAACCAATGTGCATTTGTGTTTATCACAGTATGTTGTATTCACGTTATTTTGGCACAAGGAACAGACATTTATTTGAACAAGCTAACCAGAGCATAAAAAGTCAGCTTAGTTTAAGTGTACTCATCTCTAAGAATCCTAGAGTCAAAACTGAGTAGCTGCACTTTGTGGTGTGTTGGAGAGTCATCTGGCATGAGGTGGGTCTCTCCATTTGTCAAAGCTGTCCGTGTCTACTCTGAACTCTCTGCATACCTCCTTACTTATATTTATATGTAATTCAAGATGGAGCCCTACACCTTTGGGTCTACCCAGGCTTTTACTTCTAGCCAACATTATAAATACATACAACTCTAGATCAAAGTTGGAATGGTTACATCCATTGGACAAGATGGCTACCCATAACATCAACCATCTTGGTCTAGGAAGGTAGTGGGTTTTGACTACTTGATATATGTGGCTGGTTTTCCAGGGATTGTGGGTAGAATGAAGAATTAGAAGGAAAATTTGCTCATAGATAGCAAATAATATATGTGTAAATGTTATGTTCCAAGTTACTTTTCATAATAAAAATCAAAATAAAAAAAGTATTTCACTACTTTTATCTTATAGATTAATGTATAGAATATAACAAATTAAGATCAGCATTTTGGCTTATGTAAATAATATTGTTTTAAATATTGGTGTACAAATATCTGAGTCCCTGTTTTTAATTCTTCTGGATATATACTTAGGACTGGAGTTTCTGGGTCATATAGAACTCTAGATGCAACTTTCTGGTTAACTGTCACATTTTCCTACAGCACTTGCTCTGTTTTACATTTTCACCAGTATTTATGAAGGTTCAAATTTCTCTGCATCCTTGTGATCATGTTATTTTCCATTAAAAAATGACAAACATTTTAGTGGTGTGGAGTGGCAATGCTCTTGGATACGAAAAACTAATGTGAGTCCTGCAACTTCCTTTTTGGTTCTCAAGGTTTATTTTTGGCTACTCGGGTATCCTTAGAATTACATATAAATTTAAGAACCAGCTTTTGTGGATCAGCTTTTCCATTTTTGCAAAAAGACTGTTGGAATTTTTATAGGGAATTTTTTTGATCTGTATATCACTTTTGGTTAGTATTGACATCTTAATATTAAATCTTGCGAACCATGAACTCAGGATGTATTTTTATCTATTTAGGTCTTTTAAAATTCCTTTCAGCAGTGTTACAAGTTTCCAGTGTACAAGTTTTCCACCTCTTTGGTTAAATTTATTCCTACATACCTTTTGGAAACTAATTTAAATGCATTGTCTGCTTCTTTTCTTTATTTTTAATTTTTATTTTAATTGTTGTTCTTGTACACTTTTCTGTCTTTTACTCCTATCCCAGCCCATACACCCAGCCCTCTTCACCTCCCTCACATTTCCATCGCCCCCTAGTTTTTGTCCATGTGTCCTTTATACTTGTTGCTCTAAACACTTCCCCTTCTCCCCTGAAATTCCTTCCCCTCTCCCCTCTGGTGACTGTCAGCCTGTTCTCAATTTCAGTGTCTTTGGTTATATTTTGCTTGCTTGCTTGATTTGTTGATTAGGATCCTGTTAAAGGTGAGATCATATGGTATTTGTGTTTCACCACCTGGCTTGTTTCGCTTAGCATGATGCTCTCCAGTTCCATCCATGCTGTCGCAACAGGTAGGAGCTCCTTCTTTCTTTCTGCTGCATAGAATTCCATTGTGTAAATATACCACAGTTTTTTGATCCATTCATTTACTGATAGGAACCTAGGTTGCTTCCAACACTTGGCTATTGTAAATTGGGCTGCTATGAACATAGGGGTGCATAGGTTCTTTTGGATTGGTGTTTCAGGGTTCTTAAGATATAATCCAAGCAGTGGAATTGCTGGGTCAAAAGGTAGATCCATTTTTAGTTTTCTTAGAAAACTCCATACTGTTTTCCATAGTGGATGTACCAGTCTGCACTCCCACCAACAGTGCACTAGGGTCCCCTTTTCTCCACAACCTCTCCAACACTTGCTGTTTGTTGCTTTGTTTATGATGGCCATTCTGAATGGTATCAAGTGGTATCTCATTGTGGTTTTAATTTGCAACTCTCTGATACCTAGCAATACAGAGCATCTTTTCATGTGTCTCTGGATGCTCTGTATGTCTTCCTTAGAGAAGTATCTGTTCAAGTTCTTTGCCCATTTTTTAATTGGGTTGCTTGTCTTCTTAGAGTGGAGTCGTGTAAGTTCTTTATATATTTTGGAAATTAATCCCTTGTCTGAGGTATCATTGGCAAATATGTTTTCCCATACAGTTGGTTCTCTTTTTAATACTGTTTTCTTTAGCTGTTCAGAAGCTTTTTATTTTGATGATATCTCATTTGTTTATTCTTTCCTTTATGTCCATTGCTTTAGGGGAAATATCAGTAAAAATGTTGCTGCATGAAATATCTGAGATTTCCCTGCCTATGTTCTCCTTTAGGACTTTAATGGTGTCATGGCTTATATTTAAATCTTTTATCCACCTTGAATTTATTTTTGTGTATGGTGCAAGTTGGTGCTCGAGTTTCATGTTTTTGCACCTAGCTGTCCAGTTCTCCCAACACCACTTATTGAAGAGGCTATTTTTGCTCCATTTCATGTTGCTGCCCCCTTTGTTGAATATGAATTGACTTTAGAGCCTTGAGTTTATTTCTGGGCTCTGTTATCTATTCCACTGGTCCATATGCCTGTTTTTATGCCAGTACCAGGCTGTTTTGATTACAGTGGCCTTGTAATACAGTTTGGTATCAGGTATTATGATCCCTCCTACTTTGCTCTTCTTTCTCAAAATTGCAGCAGCTATTTGAGGTCGTTTATTGTTCCATATAAATTTTTGAAGTGCTTGTTCTATGTCTGTGAAATATGCAATTGATGTTTTAATAGGTACTGCATTAAATTTGTAAATTGCTTTGGGTAGTATGGATATTTTGATGATATTAATTTTTCTTATTCATGAACATGGTATGTGTTTCCATTTGTTTGTGTCTTTCTTGATTTCTTTCTTCAGTGTTGTGTAGTTTTCTGCATATAGGTCTTTTACCTCCTTGCTTAGGTTTACTCCTAGGTATTTTATTTTTCTTTCTGCTCTATCAAATGGGATTTTTTCTTGATTTCTGCTTCTGCTGTTTCACTGTTGGTATACAAAAATGCCTTTGATTTCTGGATTTTGAGTTTTTATCAGGCTGTTTGGCTAAATTCATTTATTATGTGGAGCAGCTTTTTTGCAAAGTCTATAGGATTTTCCATATACATTATCATGTCATCTGCAAACAATGATAGTTTTGTTTCCTCCTTTCCAAATTGGATGACTTTTATTTCCTTTTCTTGTCTCATCGCTGTGGCTAAGAATTCCAATACTATATTGCATAGAAGTGGTGAAAGTGGTCAACCTTGTCTTGTTCCTGACCTTAGTGGAAAAGATTTTATTTTTTGCCCGTTGAGTATGATGTTGGCTGTAGGTCTCTCATATATACCCTTTATTATGTTGAATAATGCTCCCTCTATTCCCACTTTGCTGAGTGTTTTAATCATAAATGGGTGCTGTACCTTATCAAATGCTTTTCTGCATCTATTGATATGATCATGTGATTTTTGTCTTTGCTTTTATTTGTGTGATTAATTACATTTACTGATTTGCGAATGTTGAACCATCCTTGCATCCCTGGGATGAATCCCACTTGGTTATGGTTTATGATCTTTTGAATGTATTGCTCGATGAGGTTTGGAATATTTTCTGAGGATTTTAGCATCTATGTTCATCAGCGATATTGGCCTGAAGTTTTCTTTCCGTGTTATGTCTTTATCTGGTTTTGGGATTAGGATGATGCTGGCTTCATAAAAAGAGTTTGGGAGTCTTCCATCATTTTGGATTTTTTGGAATAGTTTGTGAAGGTTAGGGGTTAGCTCTTCCTTAAATGCTTTGTAGAATTCTCCTGTGAAACTATCTGGTCCAGGGCTTTTGGGTGTCAGGAGTTTTTTGATTACTGCTTCAATTTCATGAGCTGTTATTGGTCTGTTCAGGCTTCTGCTTCTTCTTCATTTAGTTTTGGGGGATTATATTTTCCTAGAAACTTGTCCATTTCACGTAGGTTTTCAAATTTCTTGGCATATAACCCCTCATAGTAATTTCTTTCTATCCTTTCTATTTCTGTGGTGTCAGTTGTAATCTCTCCTCTCATTTCTGATTGTTGATTTTAGTTCTCTCTCTTTTTTTCTTAATGAGCCTGCTTAAAGGCTTTTGGATCTGTCATGTAATTCTGCTCTGATCTTTCTTATTTCCTTCTACTTGCTATTGGCTGTCTTTGTTGTTGATCCTGGAGTTCTTGTAGGCATAGGATTAAATTATTTGTTTGAAATATTTCTATATTTTTTAGGTAGGCCAGTATTGCTATGAACTTCCCTCTGAAGACTGCCTTCGCTGTGTCCCATAAGTTTTGGGTTGTTTTGATTTCATTTGTTTCCAGAAAGTTTTTGATTTCTTCCCTAATTTCATTCTTGACCTATTCGTTGTTTAATAGCATTCTATTCAATCTCCATGATTTTGAGGGTTTTGGGTTTTTCCCCTTGGGGTTGGTTTCCAGTTTCAGTCCCTTGTGGTTGGAAAAAATGCTTGGTATGATTTCAATTTTCTTGAATTTGTTGAGGCTTGTTTTGTGTCCTATCATGTGGTCTATCTTTGAAATGTTCCTTGTGCATTTGAAAAGAATGTGTATTTAGGTTCTTTGGGATGAGGGGCTCTCTATATATATCAGTTAAGTCCATTTCATCTAGAATGTTGTTCAATGCCACAATATCTTTGGTGGTATTTTGTTTGGAAAATCTGTCCATTTTTGATAGTCGGGTATTAACATCCCCCACTATAACTGTATTGCTGTCAATATCTTTCTTAAAGTCCTCTCAGATTTTCTTGATGTATTTAGGTGTTCCTATGTTGGGTGCATACATATTTACAATGCTTATGTCTTCTTGATGGATTCTTCCCTTGAGTATTATGAAGTGACCTTTTGGGTCTCTATGGCTCTTCTTTTGAAATCCATTTTGTCTGATATGAGTATTGCTACCCTGTTTTTTTTTTTTTTCTTTTCCTGTCCGTTTGCTTGGAATATCTGTTTCCAGCCCTTTACTTTGAGTCTGTGTAGGTCTTTTGTCGTGAGGTGGGTCTCTTGTAGGCAGCATATGTGTGGTTCATGATTTCTTATCCATTCAGTTATTCTATGTCTTTTGATTGGAGCTTTTAATCCACTTACATTTAACGTTATTATTGATAGGTACTTATTCATTGCAATTTTCATACCTGTGTTCCTTTCTCTCTTTCTCTCTCTGTCTCTCTGTCTCTCTACTCTGTCTCTCTCTCTCTTTCCTTCCTTTCCTTAAAGCAGTCCATTTAGTGTCTCTTGCAGAACTGGTTTGGTAGCGGTGCATTCTTTTAGCCTTCTTTTCTCTGGGAAGTTCCTTATTTGGCCTTCTATCTTGATTGAAAAGCTTGCTGGGTAAAGTTGTCTTGGTTGCAGGCCTTTGGTTCTCATTACTTGGAATATTTCTTGCCATTCTCTTCTGGGTTGGAGCATTTCCATTGAGAAGTCAGCTGCTAACCTTATTGGGACTCCCTTGTATGTTACTTCCTTTTTTTCCCTTGCTGCCTTTAAGATTCTCTCTTTGTCTTGGAATTTTGCCATTTTAATTATGATGTGTCTTGAAGTGGGCCTGTTTGGGTTCCTTTAGATTTGGGCTGTCTGTGTTTCCTGGATTTGTGTGGCTTTTTCTCTCACCAAATTAGGGAAGTTTTCCAACATTACTTTTTCAAACAGGTTTTCTATCCCTTGTTCTTGTTCTTCTCCTTCCAGTATCCCTATTATACGGATATTATTCCGTTTCATATTGTCTTGCATTTCTCTTAAACCCTCTTTATTCTTTCTGAGCCTCTTTTCCTTATCTTGCTCATTCTGGGTGTTTTTTTCTATTTTGTCCTCCAACTCGCTGATCCAATCTTTTACTTCATCGATTCTGCTTTTGATTTCTTCTACTGTGTTCTTCATTTTAGAAATTGTATTCTTCATTTCCTCTTGGACCTTGTTGATAATTTCTATTTCCTTTTTCACGTTGATATAGTTTACAGTGAGTTCATCGTACCTTCCCTGTAGTTTCTGGTAGTTCACTGAGTGCTCATGTAGCTTCCTGTCAACCTTTGCTTCGAACTCAATATTTGAGAGCTGAGTTGCCTCTGTTTCATTTAGCATTCTTTCTGGAACTTCCTCCTTTCCTTTCATTTGAGGATTGTTTCTTTGTCTTCCCATTGTTTGTGAGACTCTTCTTGTTAGCCTCAGCTTCTTAAATTGATGTCTTTTGGCTCCCTCGTTTTCTGGTGTAAAATTCTATGGTAGAATACCTGTGATATTCAGTGGTGCAGTCTCCTTGGGGTATCCTAGTGTTCACAGCTTCCACTGTCTCAGCTGTTAGGATTCCCCCTTTTTGGGTCCAACTGTGGTTTTTTCACTGTTCCAGGTTTTTTTTTCTCTCACTCATAGATATTTAAAAAGAGAAAAGAAAAAAAATGAAAAAAAGAAAAACAGAGGGAAGAAGAAGAGATAAAATTGGAAAGAAAGGTAGAAGGAATAAAACAAGAAAGAAGTAAAGGGAAACAAAAGAAACTGAGAGTTAAAAAGATAAAAATAATTAAAAAATGAAAAGTATATAATTAAAAAAATAAAACAAAACGAAAATCCCCAGAAAAACCAAGAACCAACAAACAAAAAACAACAACAACACAAAACCCCTCTTACTAGTTTCAAACCAGCCAAACTGGTTTTTCTGGCCTTGCTGGCTGCAAGATGTTGAGGGGCGACTTGTATAGCTTTTCTCCCTGTTCAGCACTCAGTCAGCTTTGGGCTACTCTCCTCAGCGCTAGCTGTGCACTCTCCCCAGGGCTAGTGGTGCACTCTCCACGCAGAGTCTTGGTTGTGGTTTCTTTTTCTTTTTTTTTTTTTTAATATATTTTATTGATTATGCTATTACAGTTGTCCCGTTTCTCCCCCATCATTCCCCCCACCCTGCACACCCTCTCCCACCCACATTCCCCCCTTTAGTTCATGTCCTGTGTCATAAGTTCTTTAGCTTCTACATTTCCCATACTATTCTTACCCTGCCCCTGTCTATTTTCTACCCACTATCTATGCTACTCATTCTCTGTACCTTCCCCCCCTCCTCCTCCCACGCCCCTGTTGCTAACACTCGATATGATCTCCATTTCTGTGGTTCTGTTCCTGTTCTAGATGTTTGCTTAGTTTGCTTTTGTTTTAGGTGCGGTTCTTAATAGCTGTGAGTTTGCTGTCTTTTCACTGTCATATTTTTATCTTCTTTTTCTTAGATAAGTCCCTTTAACATTTCATATAATAAGAGCTTAGTGATGATGAACTCCTTGAACTTGACCTTATCTGAGAAGCGCTTTATCGGCCCTTCCATTCTAAATGACAGCTTTGCTGGATAGAGCAATTTTGGATGTAGGTCCCTGCTTTTCAAGATTTCAAATATTTCTTTCCAGCCCCTTCTTGCCTGTAAGGTCTCTTTTGAGAAATCAGCTGACAGTCTGATGGGAACTCCTTTGTAGGTGACTGTCCCCTTATCCCTTGCTGCTTCTAGAATTCTCTGCTTCATTTTAATCTTGGCTAATGTAATTAGCCAAGTGTGCTTTGATGTGTTCCTCCTTGGGCCCAACTTCTTTGGGACTCTCTGAGCTTCCTGGAAGTCCTGGTAGTCTATTTCCTTTGCCATATTGGGGAAGTTCTCCTTTATTATTTGTTCAAATAAGTTTTCTACTTGTTGCTCTTCTTCCCCTTCTGGGGCCCCTTTAATTTGGATGTTGGGTTGTTTAACGATGTCCCAGAAGTTCCTAAGCCTCTCCTCATTTTTTTGAATTCTTGTTTCTTCCTCGTTTTCTGTTTGGTTGTTAATTTCTTCCTTCTGGTCCACTCCATTGATTTGAGTCCCAGTTTTCCTTCCATCTCTATCGGTTCCCCATGCGTCTTCCTTCATTTCACGTATTGCAGCCTGCATTTTCTCATCTAATTTATGAGCAAAATCAACCAATTCTGTGAGCATTTTGATGACCAGTGCTTTGAACTGTGCATCTGATAGGTTGGCTATCTCTTCGTTGCTTAGAGGAATTGACTCTGGGGTTTTCATTTTTTCTCCGGTTTGAGCCATTTTTGGTGGGGTTTTTTGTTTTGTTTTGTTTTTGTTTTAGTCTGGTTGAAGCTATTACGTATGAGGGGTGGAGCCTTAGGTGTTCCTCAGGGCGGGGCAGCCCAGTCGCTGGGTTGTGACGCTATAGGTGGGGGCGGGGTCCAAGAGGGAAGAATGGCGCCTGTTCTGCTCTCTTCTGGACTCCGGTCCCTTCCGCTGCTTCCTCTTCACCTGGATTATCTGCGCGCGTGCGTGCGAATGCGGTTACGCAGTGAGGGGTGGAGCCTCAGGCGCTCCCCAGTGTGGGGCAGCCCAGTCGCTGGGTTGTGACGCTGTATGTGGGGGCGGGGTCTGAGAGGGAACAATGGTGCCTGCTCCGCTCTCTCCTGGATTCAGTCCCTTCCGCCACTTCCCCTCTGCCTGTACCGTCTGCGTGCACGAATGTGGGAGCCCCTGGTCAGCCAGCCGCCTTGTGCGTCCTCACTGGGTCTGCACAGTTGCCCTCCTGTGCCTGGGGTCCGCCAGCTGCTGCCTGGGTGCCCGAGGACCGCCAGCCGCCGCCCGTGCACCTGGGAACTGCAAGCCGCTGCTACTTGCGTTCCTGGGTCCGCACCGCCACTTTTTCCTACTGCGACTCCGCCCCTCTTACCGGTCTGGATGAATGGTTGCTGGACTTCCGTACAGTTCAATTTTCTATAAGTTCTGGTTGTTTTCTTGTTTCTAAATATTTTTTGTCCTTAATTTTGGTTGTGAGAGGAGGCACAGTGTGTCCGCCTACGCCTCCATCTTGGCCGGAAGTACTGGTTGTGGTTTCTGAGCTTCCTGCAGAGTGAGAGCTTTCCTGAGTTTATGGGTTTGAGCTGGGATCACCTACAGATCGAGCATTCCCCATGTTTATTGTTGTGAGCTCCGGGTCTCCTACAGGGCACACACACCTACCTGAGTTTATGGGTGTGGGCTCCGTGAGTTTCCTGAGTTGCACACACTCACCCTAGGATCGGGGTTGGGGGGCGGTTCTGGTCTTCCACAAATCCCCCTCCTCTGGTCGCAGGGATGCCTCCAGTCCCAGGGCCGCCTCTGGGCCCTTTGCCACCTCCATTCCAGTCCCCGAGCCACCTCTGGGCGCTTGGCGCTTGGTCTGGTTTTCCCATGTCTGCTACTGATTTTGATCTCCTATTTTCATGTATGCTGTGGTACTGTTGGCTCTCTGCTCTGTTCCTCTGTAGATCGGCTAGGTTTTTCTCCCTGCCTTCGCCTACTGTGCAACCATCTTCCTCTCTTTTTTTCTTTTTGTAGATTGTTCATTGTTTCTACTACATAGAAACACAATTTTGGGTGGATTGAGCTCATACTCTGCAATTTTGCTGAGTGCATTTATAGCTCTTTTTTGTTTTTGTGTATTTGTTTAAAGTTTTCTATATATAAAATTACATCACCTGTAAATACTTTTAACTCTCATTTTCAAATGCCTTAATTTGTTTTACTGCCTGTGTTTTGTTTTAGCTCTTTAAGTATATTATAACAGTGCCTCTAGAATTCATGTCATCTCATGAGAAATTAACTAACAATCTTATTGAGAATACCTTCGATCTTGCAAGATTTTCTCTCTTGTCCTCTTTAAGATCCTGTCGTTGCCTTGTCTTTCTGTAACATGTCTTGTTGTGTATCTCTTTGAATTTATACTCCACTGAGTTCATTGAAATTCTTAGATATATAGTATCACATATTCTGACAAACTGGGCAGCTTTTGGATATTGTTATTTAAGCAGTCTTTCTACCCAATTTTCTTTATTTTTACTTCTTGGATTCCCATAAAATACATGTAGATCTATTCCTTGATGTTCCATAAATCCCTTGGAGTATATTCATTTTCTTTATTTTTTCTTTTTGCCCCCTGCACTTGATCATTTTTGTAGTTTTACCTTCAAGTTCACTGATTCTTTCTTCTGCTTCCTCAGATTCTTTGTCGATAATCTCTAGTGAAACTTTTATTTTAATTATTGTAGTTTTTTGCTTTAGCATTTCATTTTATTTCTCTTTATATTATTTATCTCTTTTTTTTAAAAAAATATTTATTTATTTATTTATTTATTTATTTTTAGAGGGGAAGGGTAGGAGAGAGGGAGAAGGAGAGAAATATCAATGTATGGTTGCCTCTTATGTGTCCCATGCTGGGAACTGGCCTGCAACCCAGGCATGTGCCCTGACTGGGAATCGAACCTCGATCCTTTGGTTCACAGGCCCGCGCTCAATCCACTGAGCTACACCAGCCAGGGCTATATTATTTATCTCTTTAAAACCATTGTCATTTTGTTATATACTTTTTATTTATTTTTGTACTTATTTATTCAATGGTTTCTTTAGATCTTTGAACACATTTATAATAGTTTTTAAACTCTGTGCTTAGTCTAATGATTGGGCTTCCTCAGAGATATTTTCCACTTTTATTTAGTTCTATTGAATGGGCTTACATGTTTTTTTTGTATGCATTGAAATTTCTTTGATATCTGGAGTCTGAGTGTTATAGTGAAGTAACTCTGGAAACCAGGTTTTCACACTTCCTTAGGGTTTTCTGATTTATGATTATTTAAGATTGTTAGGTTTATTTAGTGACTATTCTAAATTATATTTTGAAAGAATATATGTATATACTTTTGCAATCATTGAAGTCTCTCTTTCTTTATGTTCCATGAATATTTGACAGAGATTTCCTTGAATACTAAAAGTTACAACAACAATGGCAGCAACAACAACAACAACCTCTTCCTGTCTTTATAAATTGTCTCTTGCTGAGGTACTCTTTCAACAGTTAGCCACTCTTGTACTAAGCCTAAAGGTAAGTTAGAAGAAAAAGATTAGGATCTTCTTAAATGTTTTTGAGCATATGTCTTGCTCTGCATCAGTACATGGATTTCTAAATTCCCCTATTACACAAGTGCTTTTGAATTTTCTAATTTCCCAAAGAAATTCTCCCCAGCTTTTCCTCTGAGGACTTAAGCAGCCTATTGTATGTCTTAGCCATAATATTTTGTTCCAGGTTGCTACAGGTATTTAGTTATCCTTATAATCATTGCTTACCACTTTTCTACTCTAATGGGTTCCATATTGGGCAACAAAACAAAACAAACAAACAAAAAAACAAACATCTTGTTTCAGTTCTTTCCATAGCCTAAAACAGACCTACACAACAATTTACAAGTAAAATCCATTCTGTTTCTTTAGGAACCAGAGACCTGGTCCCACTTTGGGAATTGAAGTTGCCATTTTTAAGGTTGTAACTGATTGCAGGAGGAAATGTAACAAGAGAAATTATTTTAAATGCCACAAGCTTTCTTACGATTTTTAGCTCGCCTATTTCCAGATTCAGCATTTTCTTTGTAGCTATAAAATTTTGACATTTTTTCCCAGAGTTCTGACACTGTTGGTTCTGACAGTGTAGAGTAAGTGGAAGCGGTTTGGCTTCCTTACCCAGGTGTCTGGGTGGCTAAGGAAGGAGTGTTCCCATAGCATTGGAGGAGTCTTGATAACTACTGTTCTTGAGGCTTGGTACGATAAACTGTTCCTATAACATGAGGTGTGCTTGCATGCACAGAATTGTTATATTATATAATTTATGGCATCTTGCCAGCTTTGTTCCCCTCTAATACTTAAATAGGTAGGGACTCCCTGCTGGGGGCAATGATGATGAGAGACATGCAAAGAGACAAGTGCCATGGTGGGTGCCATGCTGGGGTGCAGGGACCACAATATGAGACATGCAGATAGACATACAGCTTGCAGCATGTGTGGCTTGCCCACCCATGAATAAAGGCATACCAGACATTCCAATGGCTCTGTGAAAATTTTTCTGTCTGCATGAATACTATGGACCTGCCTGGTCTTGAAGTGTGGCAACACAGACAGTTTCTGCTTTTTTTTTTTTTTTTTTTAATGTTTCTAAGGGAATGGGGCAATATTTTGAAGCTGCTTATTTTGCTAACTTGCTGACATCACTCCAACACTGGTTTAATTTTTTCCCCAAGAAAGCATGCTGGGTTCACTTTTAAATGATAACTAGTCATTTAATGACTAGTCAATGATTTTTTTTTTGAGGAGAATCAAAAAAATTATAGCCTGTGGACCTCATGTAAACCATTGCCTGGTTAATACATAAAGCTTTATTGGAATAGCCATGCTTATTTCCTTATGTACTATCTACAGCTTCTTTCATGCTACAACAGAAAAGCTGGATGATTTCAACAGAAAATTTATGGCCCACAAAGCCTAATATTAACTATTTAAACCTTTACAGAAAAAAGTTTGCAGTCCCTGTTTTACTGTAAAAGATGTGTGGTGGACTCTTATTGTTTAATTAAATTGTTTCCACATAATGTTATATATATATACAAAACTGCATATATTTTTGTGGTTTCAGCACTCACAACTGTAAGAAATGAAAACAAACTGAAAAAAAGAAAGACCTAAAAAAAATCAATGTACTTAGAATTAACAACTTGATTTAATGTGTTTCTTTTTGATGAAATAAAGTTTGTGATGCTGGCTTTAAGTACAAAAATTACCAAATTTTAGTTCTTGATGATGATTTGACTTGATTTTTTATTATAAAAGGGATTTATTTGAATTATTACCATTTTTACTTTTTAACATTGAACTTGCTAAATAGGCTAGCAAAAATAATTTACTTCGAAAACCAATCATTTCAACCATATATCTTTTCTTATCTCAGGAGCAGGCACTGAGATACAGATTCTTATGACTGATTCATTTAGGAAATGTTTGTTCTCAGAAGAAACTGAAAAGCAAATGTAGAAGCAGAGTGGAGACAGGAAGAAAGCTAGGAAGAGGTTTGATTTCATCAGAAGGTCTAGCCTTAGCCTAATCCCACAGGGAGCTCTGAAGTGTAAAGTGTAATACCTCAGAGTTGGTCCAGAGCTGGGGACACAGAGCTGGACTTGTATTCTCACTGAACCTCTCAGCCATTTTCTGAAGAGGCTTCAGCAATATACACTCCCAGACACTTTGATTTCCTACAGATGTGGACAAAGTGTCACCAATAGAGCAGCTCCCTCAAGATAAATTTTAGTGTCAGGTCTCAGTGAAAAAGCACACAGATGAGTCCTGGCTGGTGTAGCTCAGTGGACTGAGCATGGGCTGTGAACGAAAGGGTCACCGGTTCAATTCCCAGTCAAGGCACATGCCTGGTGGGTTGCACATGAGAGACAACCACACATTGATGTCTCCCTCTCTTTCTCCCTCCCTTCCCATTTCTCTAAAATTAGATAAATAAAATCTTAAAAAAAAAAGCACACAGATGGGGTGAACAGAATCATTGACAGGGATCTGAGGGTACTGGGTATAAAACTCTGTCACCTACACACTCTTCAACAGAAGACAGGAAAAGAGCATACAATTAAAATTATTTCAGTCATATACAATACTGTATTATCGATATTCTGATTGCAAATGAATATGAATAGAACCATGTTAGTCCACAATGAAGTATAATATTGATTGCTCTGATTAAGATTTTATTAACTTAAGAGGCTTGTACTACTCTAAATTGTAAGAGGGCTCAATTCTCTCACCCCATTTTTCTGTTCAAGTGACTGAAATTTTCATTTGTACAGTGCATTTTTATGCCATTTGGTTTTTACTTCAATAAGATGCACCATTTACTTACTGACTCCTTCTCTTCTTTTGTTATTGACCCTCAGCTGGTCAAGCCATACATTTCTCAGACACTCTACATGACTTCTGTAGAGTCAAACCAACATTCAATACACTAAATAACTTAGAAAATGAGGTCTTATAGGAAAGTGTCTTTCAATTATAAATTACATCTATTATGTTTGTTATTTTTGTTTGTGGCAAATAAGTGAATAAATTCAATGGAAAATGAAGATCACTGTGTCATTTAGACATCATGGCATCACAGCTCCATGACAGCCAGTTAGGTCTTTTTTAAAAAATATTTTACTGTTGTTCAGTTATGGTTCTTTGCATTTACCCCCCACCATTACCCCACCACCCCAGAGAAAACCACCTCCTGCCCTTGCTTCCACCAGCCCCCTTGTTTTTTCCCATGTGTCCTTTATAGTTGTTCCTGTAAACCCTGCCTCCCATTATCCCCTGCCACCTCCCCTCTGGTTACTATCAGTTTTTTCGTAATTTCAATGTCTGTGGTTATATTTTGCTTGTTTTTTTCTTTTGTTGACTAGCTTCCTGTTAAAGGTGAGATCATATGGTATTTGTCCCTCACAGCCTGGCTTATTTCACTTAGCATAACACTCTCCAATTCCATCCATGTTGTTGCAAAGGGTAGGAGCTCATTCTTTCTCTCTGCTGCATACTATTCCATTGTATAAATGTACAATAGTTTTTTGATCCACTCATTTAATGATGGGCACTTAGGTTGCTTGCAGTAGTTGGCTATTGTGAATTGTGCTGCTATGAACATTGGGGTGCATAGGTTCTATTGGATTGGTATTTCAGGATTCTTAGGGTATAATTCCAGCAATGAAATTGATGGGTCAAAAGGCAATCCCATTTTTAGTTTTCTGAGGAAATTCCATATTGCTTTCCCCAGTGGCTGCACCAGTCTGCATTCCCACCAACAGTGCACTAAGGTTTCCTTTTCTCCACATCCTCTCCAACACTTGTTTGTTGATTTGTTTACGTTGGCCATTCTGATGGGTGTGTGGTGGTATCTCATTGTGGCTTTAATTTGAATTTCTCTTTTGTCTAGTGATGCCAAGCATCTTTTCATATGCCCCTGGGCCCTCTGTATGTCCTCCCTGGGGAAGGGTTTGTTCAAGTCCTTTGCCCATTTTTTAATTGTTTTATATATATATAATATATATATATAATATATTAATTATATATATTATATATATATAATATATAATTATATATATATTATATATATATATAATATATATATTATATATATATAATATATATATTGTCTTCCTGGAGTGGGAGTCGTGTGAATTCTTTATATATTTTGGAGATCAAACCACTGTCTGAAATATCATTGGAAAATATGTTTTCTCATATAGTTGGATCTCTTTTCATTTTAATGTCATTTTCTTTAGACATGTAGAAGCTTTTTAATTTGATGAGGTCCCATTTATTTATTCTTTCCTTTATGTCCCTTGCTTTAGGGTACACATCAATGAAGATATTGCTGTGTAGAATTTCTGAGATTATCCTGCAGACTTTTATGGTGTCTAGAGTTATATTTAAGTCTTTTATCCACCTTGAATTTATTTTTGTGCATGGTGTAAGTTGGTGATTGAGTTTCATTTTTTTTGTGGGTAGCTGTCCAGATCTCCCAACACCATTTGTTGAAGAGGCTTTTTTTACTCCATTTATGCTTCTCCCCATTTTGTCAAATATTAATTAACTATGGAGACTTGGGTTTATTTCTGGGATCTCTGTTCTGCTCCATTGGTTTATATATCTGTTCTTATGCCAGTACCAGGCTGTTTTGATTATAATGGCCTTGTAATACAGTTTGAGATGAGCTATTGTGATCCTTTCAACTTTGTTCTTCTTTCACAAAATTGCTGCAGCTATTTGGGGTCATTTATGGTTCCATATACATTTTTGAAATGTTTGTTCTATATCAGAGAAATATGTCACTGGTGCTTTGATAGAGATTGCATTGAATCTATAAATTGCTTTGAGCAGTATGGACATTTTGATGATGTTAATTATTCCAATCCATGAGCATGGTACATGTTTCCATTTGTTTGTGTCTTCCTTAATTTCTTCCTTCAGCATTGTATAATTTTCTGAGCACAGGTCTTTCACTTCCTTAGTAGGTTTATTCCTAGGTACTTTATTTTTCTTGTTGCAATATCAAATTGGATATTTTTTTCTTATTTCCATTTCTGATATTTCATTGTTGGTATGCAAAAATGCCTTTGATTTCTGCATATTGACTTTGTATCCTGCTGTTTTGACAAATTCACATATTATGTTGAGTAGTTTTTTGGTGGACTCTGTAGGATTTTCTATGTCCACTATCATGTCATCTGCAAACAATGACAATTTTGCTTTCTCCTTTCTAAGTTGGACACTCTATTTCTTTTTCTTGTGCAATTTCTGTGGCTAGGACTTCCAATACTTTGTTGAATATGAGTGGTGAAAGCAGGCATCCTTCTCTTATCCTGATCTTAGTGGGAAAGCTCTAACTTTTTGCCCATTGAGCACGATGTTTGCTATATGATTCTTGAAGATGGCCTTTATTATGTTGAGGAATGGTCCCTGCATTCCCACTTTGCTAAGTGTTTTTATCATAAATGGCGTTGTACCTTATTACGTGCTTTTTCTGAATCTATTGATATGATCATGTGATTTCTGTCTTTGCTTTTGTTTACGTGTTGTATTACACTTATTGAGTTGTGAATATTGTACCATCCTTGCATCCCTGGGAAGAATTCCACTTGGTCATGGTGTATGATCTTTTTAATGTAGTGCTGGATGTGGTGTTCCAATATTTTGTTGAGGATTTTTAGCATCTATGTTCATCATTAATATTGGCCTGAAGTTTTCTTTCTTTGTTATGTCTTTATCAGGTTTTGGGATTAGTATGATGCTGGCTTCATAAAAAGAGTTTGGGAGTCTTCCCTCTTCTTGAAATTTTTGGAATAATCTGTGAAGGATAGGGGTTAGCTCTTCCTTAAATGCTTTGTAGAATTCTCCTGTGAAACCAAGTGGTCCAAAGCTTTTGTGTGTCAGGAGTTTTTTGATTACTGCTTCAATTTCATCTGCTGTTATTGGTCAGTTCAGGCTTTCTCCTTCTTCTTTATTCAGTTTTGGAAGATCATAGTTTTCTAGAAATTTGTCCATTTCACCTAGGTTTTCAAATTTCTTGGCATACTGTTCTTTGTAGTAATTTCTTACAATCCTTTATATTTCTATGGTATCAGTTGTAATCTCTCCTTTTTACTTCTGATTTTGTTTATTTGGGTCCTCTCTTCTTTTTTCTTGATGAGTCTGCTTAAAGGCTCACCAGTGTTGTTTATCTTTTTGAAGAATCAGCTCCTGAATTCTTTGATCCTTAGGATTGTGCTTTTAGTCTATATGTTGTTTAATTCTGCTCTGATCTTTGTTATTTCCTTCCTTCTACTTTCTCTGGGCTATCTTTATTATTGTTCCTCCAGTTATTGTAGGTGTAGGAGTAGGCTGTTTATTTGAAATATTTCTATCTTTTTGGTTGGCCTGTATTACTATGAACTTCCCTCTCTGGATGTGTTCACTATGTCCTGTAAGTTTTGCATTATTGTGAGTTCATTTTATTTTTTTCCAGAAACCCTTTGATTTCTTCCTTAATCTCAATGTTAACCTATTAATTTTTTAATAGCATGCTATTCAATCTCCATGAGTTTGAGTTTTTGGTGTTTTTTCCTTGAGGTTGGTTTCTAGTTTTAGTCTCTGTGGTCAGAGAAAATGCTTGATATGATTTCAATTTTCTTGAATTTGTTGAGGTTTGTTTTGTGTCCTATCAGGTGGTCTACCTTTGAAATTGTTCCATGTGCATTTGAAAAGTATGTGTATTTTGCTTCTTTGGGATGAAAGGCTGTCTATGTATCTGTTAAGTTCATTTGATGTAGGACATTGTTCAATGCACCAATACTGTTGTTGATATTTTGATTGGGAGATCTGTCTATTTTTGACAGTCGGGTATTAAAATTCCCTACTACAATTTTGTTGCTGCCAATATCTTTCTTGAATTCCTCCAAGGTTTTCTTTATGTATTTGAGTGCTCCTTTGTTGGGTGCATATATATTTACAATGTTTATATCTTCTTGATGGATTCTTCCCTTGAGTATTATAAAGTGACCTTCTGGGTCTCTTCCAATGGTACTTTTTTTGAAGTCTATTTTGTCTGATTTAGTATTTCTATTGGGCTTTTTTTCTCTTTCCATTTGCTTGGAATATTTGTTTCCAGACATTCAATTTCAGTTTGTGTAGGTGTTTTGTTCTAAAATGGGTCTCTTGTAGGCAGCATATGTGTGGGTTGTGGTTCCTTATCCATTCTGATATTCAATGTCTTTTATTTGGAGCATTTAATCCATTTATGTTTAAGGTTATTATTGATAGGTACTTATTCATTGCCATTTTTTGTACCTGTGTTTCTCTCTCTCTCACTGTTTTTCTCCCTTTTCTTAGAGCAGTCCCTTTAGCATCTCCTGAAGAGCTTGTTTGATGGAGGTGTATTCTGTTAGACTTCTTTTGTCTAGGAAGCTCCTTACTTGGCCTTTCAGCTTGATTGAGAACCTTGCTGGATAAAGTAGTCTTGGTTGAAGGTATTTGATTTTCATTACTTGGAATATTTCTTGCCAATCTCTTATGGCTTGAAGTGTTTCCATTGAGAAGTCAGCTGCTAGCCACATCAGAGCTCCCTTGTATGTTACTTACTTTTTCTCCCTTGTTGCCTTTAAGATTCTCTCTTTGTCTTGGAATTTTGCCATTTTAATAATGATATGTCTTGCAGTGGGCCTCTTTGGGTTCCTCTTGATTGGGACTCTCTGTGTTTCCTGGATTTGTGTGACTTTTTCTCTCATCACATTAGGGTAGTTTTCCATCATTACTGTTTCAAACAGGTTTTTTATCCCTTGCTCTGTTTCTCCTTCTGGTATCCCTATTATATGGATGTTATTATGTTTCATGTTTTTCCAGCATTTCCCTTTACCCTTTTTCATTTCTTCTGATTCTCTTTCCCTTTTCTTGCTCTTTCTGGACATTTCTTAATATCTTGTTCTCCAGCTCACTGTTTCAATCCTCTGCTTCATCAAACCTGCTTTTGATTCCTTCTATTGTGTTCTTCAGTTCAGAAATTGTGTTCATTTCCTCTTGTCCTTGTTGATAGTTTCTATATCCTTTTCACATTGATATAGTTTGCAGTGAGTTCATTGTAGTTTCATTGTAAGTTTTGGTAATTCTCTGTGAGCTCATTGAGCTTCTTGATAACCATCACTTTGAACTGAATATATGATGGTTGACTTGCATCTTTTTCATTTAGTATTATTTCTGATGCATGCTCCTTTTTTTTCATTTGGGGATTGTTTCTTTGTCTTCCCTTTGTGAGATTCTTCTTGTTAGCCTCAGCTTCTTAAATTGATCTGTTCTGACTCCCTGGGTTTATGGTGTGAACTTCTATGGTAGGAGACCTGTGAGTTTCAGTGGTGTACTCTCTTTGATTTTCTGAGTTCTCTGGTCTTGGGCTGTCATTTATGTTGGCTCTCTGTATGTCTTTGTGTGTTGATTGTTGTTGGATCTTTCACTGTTGCATTCTTTCCTACAACTGGTTAACTGAGGGTCACTCTGTCCACCATGTCTTATATTCTGTTGTGCAGGTGTGGACAGGTTGTATTGAACTGGTTGTTCTGTGTGTATGAGGTTTTGAGTCTTCTCTCTTTCTATTGTTCAGTTCTTTGTTCTGGGTAATTTCTTCACTGTTTAGTTGTAATTCCATATTGGTCTTGGGTGTAGGTTAGTGTGACTTCCACTCCCTCCTTCACCTTCTTCTGTTTTTATGTACTGGTGGTTCCTTTGTCGGTGGGATCTCTCTTCCAACAGGTATACTGTTGTTCACAGTTCCCACAAACTCTTTTATGCGATCTGTTAGAGCAGGAAAGCAAAATGGATTAGGGAAGAAGGAGGATATTCTATAGTATTTAAAGTACCAACCCATAAAGAAGAAATAGGATATCCTTGGGATATGTATAATGTTAACCATGGTATTTCACCCAACTACCCCCTTTTTAGGAAGGGTTGAAAAAAGATAAGATTCTTGTTAGGAGGAAAAGATTGTGAGCTGGCTCTAGAAAGCAGTGAGTTTGCATGAGGTCAGATTATGAGTTGTAGTGAAAGGATAGAAAATAGGTGTAGTGTGCTAGAAATAGAGTTAACCACAATAGCAATGAAGCTCCAGAGACAGTGAAGTGAGCTGAGATCTGGGGGGGGGGGGTGCTGTGTAGTATTTACAGTTGTATAGAACAACAATTATTTACAATAATAATGGAGCAACAATAATATGACAGAATCTATGTGATCTGAATAACAAGAGTGGGATGTATACAACCTAGACTGGTGTGCTATTGGAACACAAGTGAAGTGAAGGAAGGGAAATTAAAAATACACTGTGAAAGAGAGAACAAGAAAAATCAAACAATGCAATTTAACAAACCAAGCATAGAAAACTGAGCAGACAGAAGATAACTAAAAAAGTACTAATAAAGTAAAAGATGTAAAAATAATGAGAAAATAATAGTAATACAAATATACAATAACTTGCGAGTTCTCTGGAGTAGCAAAATGAAATTTTTTTCACTGTCTCAGTTGTTGGGACGACCCCTCTTTGGGTCTAACTCTGGTTCTTTCACAGCTCCAGGTTTTATTGTCTCACTTGTGGGGATAAAAAGAGAGAGAGAGAGAGAGAGAGAGAGAGAGAGAGAGAGAGAGAGAGAGAGAGAGAGAGAAAGAAAGAAAGAAAGAAAGAAAGAAAGAAAGAAAGAAAGAAAGAAAGAAAAAGAAAGAAAGAAAAGAAGGAAGGAAGAAGGAATAATAAAAAAAGACTCCTGCTGGCTCTATATCGGCCAAGCCAGTTCTGCTCTTCTTCCTGGCTGCAGCAGGGTGAGGGGGGATTTGTTTTGCTTTTCTTCTTCCTGTGGTTTTGCAGGGATGGGGGATAGGTTTGAGCTGCACTCTGTGCAGTTGCCCACCTTCCAGCCTACCTCCTCAGTTCACTGCCAGGCTCCCGGTCCCCTTCTGCACCTGGCCTGTGTGCTCAGTCCACGAGTTGTGCTGTCCTTGAGGTGCACCAATTAGGGGCAACTCACATACCACACTCTCGCTCTTTGCTATCCTAGATGATGGGGACTGTCAGAATTTCTTCAGAGTAGTTCTGCTCCCCCACTGAGTTAAGTCATTCTTGAGATTGCTGACTCCCTAAGCCCTCCTGCTGTCCTCTGCGAGGCATCTCTGCCTTCCTCTTAGTGAGCCGGTTGGGCTCTGGATGTTGGGCTCTGCATGTGGGTGGTTGCCTCTTCTGCTGCTGGGCCCAGGGTGTTGGTTTTGGGTACGAGGTGTCTCTGGGGGGCCAGACTCAGGTGTGCTCCATCCTGGGGTTGCAATAGCAGAGTGGGCAGCCACAAGGCCATGGGGTCAGGTGTGTGTTGTCCACGGGGCTTGGGGCATGAGCTCATGGCCTCCACTGCTGCTGCTGCTGCTGCTGCTGCGGTGGTGGTGGTGGCGGCAGTGGCAGAGGCCTGGACTGTGTGGTCAGGCATTTTCTACCCCCATGCTGCAGGCATGAGCACCCGGCCTCTGCTGTGGCTGTGGGCACTCAGTCATAGGGTGGTGGTACCTGGCACTGTGGTGGTATGGGGGACAGCTGGGTTGGTGGTGTACCACTGGGGTCATGGGCACAATTGGGTGCTCTCCCCTGCTGCATTGGGGGTAGGGGTACAACCACAGTCATAGTAGGAGAGGTTGGCCCACGGCTGAGGCTGTGGAGGTTGTATGCATGCAACCAGGGGCACAGGGGAAGCTGCTGTGGGAGAATTCCCCAAATAGCTACCAAGTGCCTCTTTATTTTTCATTTTGAAAAATTTCACCTATTTAAGCCTGCTGCTCCAAACAAGCACCTGGCCTCTCACACTGCCTAACTCTCCAACCAGACCTGAAACTATCTGGATAAAGGTCTGTCATGGTCCAACTCTTTCCAGCCAGTGTCCACAGTCTCTGCTGGTGCAAACTGCCCCTGTGTGTTTGCCACTTCATCCTTATTCCCCCCAGCAACTTCAAGCATCCAGGTCCCTCCTGGTGTTGCTCAAACCTCCTTATTTGGCAGGGGAGGGAGCCATTGACCGGGCTCTCTCCCAAGAAACCTGCTCAGGCCCAGCAGATGCTGGACCTGGGGCTGCAGCCACCCTGGTCCACATGCTGATCCCAGGGACCTTATTGTCCTGAAGCATTCCCCTTATCATCTGAGTTTTCAATGTCCTCTAAAGTTTTGACCTCCAACCTTCATATATGCTGGGATACCATTGGCTGTTTGTTCTGTTCCTCAGGAGATCGGCTTGGTATTTCACCTCTCCACAGGGGGATGTGGACTCCACTCCCACCTATCTCACTGTTATCTTAGACATTATAACATGACAACTCCAGGACAGTCGGTTAAGTCTTTAACATGTTAAAAATTATACATTATCTCTCTAGATAATTATTTGACTCCAATACATTTGCAAATATAAATATAAACTCTGGGACTAAAATTTCATTGCCGTGCATTACCTAAAATATTATCTCAAAACTGTTTACTTAATTAAAAAATATTATTAAACATTTGTGGACTCCTGGTTATATATTGGCAAGGTATATAGGGTCTGTGGACATGATTTGGAATACTACATGACTTCAGGCTTATAAGTAAGTATGTGGCTTTGTACTTATTTTTTAATTGCTTCATGTTAGTCTTTACTTAGTTTTTAAATTTACGTTATGATTATATGAGAGTAAAACTTTGTCATCTATTTCTTACAAGTCATATGGGTTATGATTTTTACATGGTAGATGGTTAATAAGATATACAATGTCATGACTAGGAAGAATTTAGATGAGATACAAATTAATATACTATTTCCTATCAAGAAAGGGAATGAGAGACTGCATGGGCTGTGGCATCAGAAGACTTGGGTTGAGTTTGAAGTCTCTCACTTATTGTATTAAAATGGACAACTGCAATTATTTCATCTGTAAAGTAGAAATAGCAAAATTAATATGTAATGAAATTCAATAACTCCAAATTAAAGGGCTTGCAAGTAGTCAGTTCTTGTCCTTAAACCAAAATTAGCTGAACAAAGTGAAAACAGAGAACTCAAGTCACAGGGCAAATATCCACTTTGGAATCTGCAGTGACAGGTGCACAGAGAGATATAGTACCTGAGATTTTCTTACCTGGAGCAGAAGCCTCTGGGCTCCATAAACCATTGGAAATGTGATAATTTTGATAAGTTGTTGGAGGCTATACTAGTGTGAACCAATTAACTCGTGTCAAAATGAGAAACTCCTATGGACTAAAGCCAAAGGGGCTCCACAGTTATATGGACCTTCATGTTTTCAGGGTGAAGGAAAGAAGAGCTTTTGTGAAACACTTCTAGACTGTCCCCTCTAACAAAAACTGTCTCTAGGACAATGGAATTCACCAGAGAACAATTATGAAACATTATCTTAGTTGAGGTAAGACATCTCATCCCATTTCAACTAGTCTCAAGAAAGGAAAATGAAGTTAATAGGGGAAGGATTTCATAGAAATAGGTTAAAAATGCTTCAGCCAAAGAAAGGAAAGCCTTAGAGGAGGAACAGAAACATGTGGAAGACACACCCCCAAGACACAAGCTTACTAAGACAGAAAATTATAAGAATGTTTTCCCTTCCTGAAACCCTCTCTCTACACTAATTTGCCTTTAGCATAATAACAGTGGATTACAGTTGAAAACACTGAGAGATAAAGATTACCTGTGGGAAGGAGCATACAGTGAAGCTGCAAGGACAAAAGGGGAGACAAAACCAAGGACAGCAGAAGAATTTGCAGTCTCCAGTATCTGCAGTTTCAATGAACATTAAACATTCCAATATTTATCCAGTTTAACATAAATCCTCACATTAAAAAGCTGTTTGTCTCAGTTCCTATTACTCAACACAATGTTTCCCATTTCAGCAAATGATTACAAGGCATACCAAAGGCAAGAATAAACACAGCCTAAAGACACAAAGCAAGCATCAGGACAAGACTCAGACATGATCCATATAGTAGAGTTATTCAGAAAAAAATACAATAGAAAAACGAGATATCAGTATATACCTTACTAAAATAGCTAAAATCCAAAAGCTAAAACACCAATTGTTTGTCAGGATGCAGAGTAACGGGAACTCATTCATTGCTGATTGGAACTGAAAATGACTCACCCACTTCTGAGTGAAGGAAGTTTGGCTATTTCTTATAAAGCAAAACTTTAACTTACCATACAACCCTGTAAATGCACTCCTAAATATTTACCCAAATGATTTAAAAATTTATGTTTTTAATTTTTATAGGAAATTTTATTCAGAGTTGCCTCTGAACAGGAAGCGACCAAGATATCCTTTAATAGGTACATGAAGAAACCTTCTATAGTACATGCACACATTAGAATGCTATTCAGCAATATAAAAGGAGTAAACTAACAAGCCATACAAAGATATGGCTGAATCATAAGTGCATTGCTAAATTAAAGAAGCCATAGCAGTAAAGCTACTATATAAATTTATTTATATGATGTTTTTTAACAGGCAGAGCTATAGAAATATAAAATGGACTAGTAGTTGCCAGATGTTTGAAGATAAGGGGTGATTGACAGATTAACACAAGGGATTTCTTTAGGGAGTGAAATTTTGTATAAGACACTGTAGTAGTAGATATATTACACTATTTGTCATAACTCATAGAACTTTACAGAGAGAGAAGTGACTCAAACTATGCAATTTTTTTAAAATTAAGAGACTGTTGACTCCAGGTTAGTATGCAGTCTAATGACAAAGGAATCTAACTATATTACAAATATATGTCATAGCCTTACTGAAGGGCATGGGGGGAATGTGCTGTTATAATTAACTTTGGAATTGGGTAGAGATTGTTAAATCAAAAACAAGAGGAATTGTACATAAACACTGTACTGTAGGTGCTAAAATTACTTTCCATGAAGGTACTGGCTCACAATTCTAAAACAACTCTACAAGTATACTGAAATTATAAATATATAGATGGTTGAAGCTATTTCTCACTGATAGTAAAGGAAGTTACAGATAAGCAAAGGAAAAAGGTCAGAACGAACCATATGTTGCAAGACAAGTTGGCGACATCAGGACATCAGTATGAATTCATTTTTAGTCTGTAAACCCAAAAGTGAAAAATGGACTTCTAAGACGGGTTCATAAGTAGAGCTCCTGGTGGCTAAATGGGAGAAAAAAAGAAAAGCAGAGCCTAGCAGCCATTTCTACACAGGAGCCTCTCATGATAATTGCACTTTGTGAAGGAGCCTCTGCACTAAATTGTCTGCCTGCACTGTGTTTCTGCCATCTGAGCCAGCCCTTATAAAGCAGTTGCTCTTTTAACCAATAAGACTGAAGCATTCCCCATCCAATCAGAGCACCTGTATTCTGACCAATGAGGATAGTGCCTTTGGACCAATCAAATTATGAGGATTCAGAGTCCTTACTTGTATGAGAATGGATCACTCAGGGATCAGGGGTGTGGGGACTTCTGTCTATATAAGCTATCCCCCACCCCAGGAGCATACTTTCCCTTTTTTCACATGTTTCCCCATCTGGAGCTGAAACACCAAAGAAGTCTCACTGTAACAGAGTGGGGGAGACAACTGCAAGTGGAACAGAACTGCCTACATGAAGAGGAGCCTGACCTCAGCCAGTGCTATTTTCATAGCTGCACTGCATCACAATTGAACTGTTCCACAGTTGTGCTGTTTTCACAGCTGTGCTATAGCACTACTAAGCTGTTTGCACCAAATAAAGTTTCCTTCTTCACCACATTCCAATTGAGGATTTCTGTTGACAATGAATTGGTGCCAATGACTATCAGTTAACAAATTCAACATACATGTATATACATACATGTGTATATGTGTGTGTGCTCATGGTATGTCCATAAAGTATCCATCCATGTACTATGAAAAATAGACATTTATTGAACAAGATACAAGAAACATTGTAAATAGGACAATGATGTCTCAGTCCCCTTCAACATAGGTACCTTTGTACTTCGTACAGTTCTCCCAATTGCCATCAGCTGCCCCATCATATTTTTCTGAATCTCACTGATGGTCTGAAATCTTTTCCCTTTCAAAAGTAATTTTAGTTTTGGGAAGAGCCAGAAATTGTAGGACGCCAAATCTGTCCTGTAGGGGGGCTATGTTACCTGGATGATTTGAAGTTTTGCCTAAAATGCTCTACACGAGACATGATGCATGAGCAGACATGTTGATGCCTGTCAATCACCAGTTGCCCATAGCTCTAGCCTTCTGAATCATCCAAATAGTTTTCATGGAGAAATGTTCAATGCAAAATGTGTTACACATTTGTTGCTCTACTCACTTTGTCATTTTGAGTGTAATGGCCACACAGTACACATGCTCACTCAACAGCATCTACTGCCCCTACTGACTAGTACAGTAAAGTCATCATTGTTCACACAGGTGAATCCCTGCTCACTCTCCTTGGCTGACACATTACACCAATGTCATGCAAACTGTTCTTGTCTTACTAACAATGAATGTACTTTTTCCAAACAGACCTCATATATATGCAATACACACGAGTTAATACACATTCGTGTATTTTTATGTTCTAAAAAGGTGTAGAATCAATGACATCTCAGTAACAACAAATATGCCTAGTTCCAGATTTTGCCTTTTAATATTATTCTTCAATAAAAGGTTTCAGGACTCTGGATCTAATATTGGAAAGGGGTAAACAAAATGAGTCTGGAACACCTTATATTACCAGCAAGTAAAGAAGTGCTAAATGCACACATACACATAGATGGGATCTATTCCAAAGGGTCCCAGAAGTTAACTGAAAAGAATCCTCAATGGCCAAAACTAAAACAATTTGGGTGAGAAAGTAAGCAATTTAGTTTTGGATTATAACTGAAGGTATTAAATAACCATGAGTCCGTATCAACAGAAAAATGATTGAATAAGTAAATGGAATGACAAATCTCTTATACAGAAGAATTCTAAGTAATTTAACAGTTCCTTTACTAAAATATATAGAATGGAAATGGAGAAAAATTAATAACTTTACAGTGCACAAATATGACAAACATTACCTTTTGATTAAGCTTAGCATCATCAGTGATAAGTTATATGGATAGTATGTATACTTGATATGATGTGATGAAAATAATGCTTTCCTTTTGTGATATTTATATCCAGCCTAATCATAAGGAAAAAAAATCAGACAAATACCAAATTGAAGAACAGGCTAAAAAAATCCTCTTCAAACTGTGAAAGTCATCAGAAACAAGGAAAGTAAGAAAAACTGTAATAATTCAGATGAGTCTAAGAATACATGACAACTAAATGTGTTATGCTATCTTAGAGGAGATAATAGAACAGAAAAAGGGCATTAGGTAAAAAAAAATAAGAAAATTTAATTAAAGCACGGATTTTAGTAAATAATAGTGTCTTAGTATTGGTTGATTAGTTGTGACAAATGTATCACAGTAATATATGTGTTGATGTAAAATGTAATATGCAATGTATACAATAATTTATATTAATAATTGGGGACAGTAGGTATGGGTTATATGGTAATCATATACATGTAAAAAGAAAATATGTTAGTAAATAACAAACACTAGGTATAGTTAAGATTTTTAAGAGGTCAATACCTAATACCCTTTTATTTAATTGTTTAGTTCAGAAGAAACTGGAAAATAGAAACAGGTATTAAAATATTAGCTTTACTCTATCAATAGAACCAAGATTGGAAAATGTAGCTTGTGTGTGGTCACAATAGGCATTCTAATATGTCATTTCAGAACTCAATTACCTGCCTTGCTATAGGTACAACTGATGATCCCTGTGACTTGACATAAAGAAGCCCAGAATGAATTGCTCTGCAGGTAGGCACACAGGAAAAGAAAGTCCACAAAAGGTCGAACCACACACACTTATTTCATTTCTCCAAACACACTAATTAAATATATCATAGCCCTTTTATGAGGAGTGAGTGAGAAATGCAGGCAGACCAGGATTGTTACTCTATCTAAAGTCCTTGCAAAGTGGACATGTAGAGACAGGGAAATTGATGGTTACCACTTACAGATACAACAAACACCCAAGAAAGTGAAGCTGGTTAAAACAAATCAGATCTACACTGGACTCTCTGAGTTCTTTGCTCATGCTTGTTCCTGTACATCACATGGATTATGAACTAAATAAGTAATTATGGAGTCCAAGGTTTATTTCTCTGAATCACATAAATAAATTGACAAATCATTTAGAGTTTATGTAATTGGTTTAATTTTTTACACTGCCTTTGAAAAGAGATCAAATTGGACTGTGAAAGTCATTAAAAACATCCTGTGCTTTAATCCCTGTATCTGAGATATAGGGAGTTTACAGTTTACAATGCTCAGTTGAGTAGGGGTAATAGGTTGGAAAAGAAAAAACAAAATCTATTTTAAAAGTTAAGCTATTATAAAAGTTAATGCAGAAACTGGTTTTGCATACTATTTTTTAAAAGCTAATAATCAGGGGGAGCAAGATGGTTGTGGAATAGATGGAAGTTACATCTCACAGGACCATGTAAGAGTAGTGGCTAAAGTACAGAACAATCAACCTGAGTAACCATTTGAAGACCAGCTGAACAGAAAACTTATAAGTAAAGATTATAGAATATCCAGCATTGAGATGGGTAGAAAGGGAAGAGATCCAAAAGGGCCTGATCCATGTGCAGCCATTGAGAAACTAGAGGAACATCTCTGCTGAAGAGGTTTCCATTGGAGGACTGAGGGGCCTTAGCCCCATAACAATCTCCCTATCCCAGAGCATTAGAGACAGGAAGAGAAGCTCAGGAAGGTAAAGTGTTGTTGTGAAGGGCCAGTGCTCATAATTTCAGTTGCTTTACTCACCCTGGGTTCTAGCAATTCAGAGTGAAATGGAGTCACACATAGAGGGATTGAATGGTGTGGCTGTAGGGAGAGGGATGGAACGACAGCAGTGAGAGTTCCTATACAGGGTCCCTCTCCCATACTATCCCAGATGCCATCTTTCCTAGGTTGAGCATCCACCTCCATACAACATCAATCTGGGTAGTGCCAATAGCTCCTCCCAGCCAACTCCCAGAGGCCCTGCCTTGCTAGGATATCTCCTAGTGGCAAGGTTTGTTGCAGATTCCACTCAGGACCCACAGTGCAGATCTTATTGAGAAGCTTTAGAGGAAGTTCTGGCAGGCTCTGCAGTGCCAGAATCATATGGAAGGACCATTTTTCCCTCTTGCACCAGAGAAGCTGTCATTCTGGAGTTGGGCCTGTCCCTACCTCCTCACATTGTCAGCCTGGGGAGTAACACTGACCCCTCCCTGAGGACACCTGCAGGCCAGGCTCTGTCAAGATCTCTCCACTATATTCAGAAAGTCTCTAACAAAGTTTTACAAGGAGACTGAGTTGTGTGGTTACCAGGTAAGACTATTTTTCTCCTTTCCTGCTCCCTGGCACCATCATCCTGTATGGAGTATTCTCTCCACGATGCCAAAGCTTGGTACGTTTTAGCTTGGTAACTCTGGTGGCCTTGTCCAGCCCCAAAAATGAAGGTCTCAGGATCCCTGGTGGGTGACAGTTGGCCTTGTTATACCCTGAAACCTTTACAGAGTGGCCTCAAACCCTGCACTGGAACCAAGTTTGAATTTGATTCAACATGGTGAACACCATTTATGTCCCTTGGTGGCTTACTGAAAATCTATCTCACTCAACTCAGTCACCACCAGAGGCTTTCACAGCAATTGAGCCTAACAGGCAGTTGTCAGGTGGAGGCTGATCTTGGGGTGCCTCAAATCTTTTGTTGACCTGTCCTCATACTTGGAATGGTAGAAGCCAGCATTGGTATGCAGCTTGGCCTCTCCCACTTGCATCAAAGCTTAGCAGAGAAGCCACAGACTTGGATTGCTTGATAGGTCCAGACAGGTAGCATGGGGAGAGTTACAGGCAACATCTGATATTGACCTGCAATGGAGTTCCTCTGAGGAACCCCCTAAAAAACACACCTGGAGGTAAGGTCTTGAAAGACATCAAAGCATGATGCAATTAGAACCACAATTGAGACACCCAAAGGGAAATCTCAACAGACAACAAACAATGCTGGGGCAAAATCTGCTTCATGGGTTTATCCCCCACAGGCACCATATATCATGGTCCAAGTCAATTCTCATTGTCAGCCAACCTGAGGGTCAACCCCACACACAGACTATGCAATAGCAATCAAGACTCAACTACAACAGAAGGGCTCATATAACCCGCACAAGAAACATTTCTAGGGCACCTAGTTCTGCTGATCAGGGAATCTGTGCCACTGAGACCTACAAGACATGTGGGGCATATGGCCACTATACCAAGACTGGAAGACATAACAGATCAACCTAATATACAGAATCAAATACAGAGAGACAGCCAAAATGGGAAGATGAAGATATGCCTCAAATGAAAGAAGAGAAATTATCAGAAAAAGAACATAATGAAGTGAAGGCTGAAAATCTACCTGATTCAAAGGTCAAAACAATAGTTATAAAGATACTCAATAGATACTAAAGGATACTCACTTTAGTGAGAACTTCAACCACACAAACAAACAAACAAACAAACACACAAATGCCATAAAAAGACTCAATCAAAAAAGAAGAAAACATCTGAAATGAAAAATACATTGAAAGGAATCAACAGCAGGATAGATGAAGTAGAAAATCAAATCAGTGATTGAAAGATGGGTAGCAGAAAACAGTCAACAGCAAAAGGAAAAAATAATTTAAAAAAATGAAGATAGTTTTAAGGAACCTCTGGAACTATACAAAGCATAAGAACACTTGCGATCGTAGAGGTAACAGAAAAAAAAGAGAAAGAACAAGAGATAGAAAATGTATTCGAAGAAGCAATAACCAAAAAATTCCTTAAGCTGGTGACAGAAAAGAACACCTAAGGTTCAGGAAGCGGAGTGGTCCCAAACAAGAACCCAAACAGGTTCACACCAAGATCCATAATAATTAAAATGCCAAAATTTAAAAACAAAAAGAGAATATTAAAAGCAGCAAGAGAGATAGAGAGTTAATTATTTACAAGGGAGCTCACATAAGACTATCAACTGATTTCCCAACAGAAATATTTCAGACCAGAAGGGACTGGCATGAAATATTCAAAGTGATGAAAATCAAGGATCTATACTCAAGACTGCTCTACCAGCAATGCAATAATTTTATAAAAAGAAAAAATAGAAGTGCACAATTATAAAGATAAAATGCCAATAAATATTTACCTATCAGTAATCAATTTACATATAAATAGCTTAAATATGCCAATAAAAATATAGGTTATCTGAATGGATTAGAAAAAAAATGCTGTATATGCTGTCTGTAGGAGACCCATCTAAGAACAAAAGACATAAACTGCAAATAAAGGGACAAAGGTATCCATACAAATGGAAATGAAAATAAAAAGCTGGCATAGCAATCCTTATATCAGACAAAATAGACTTTAAAACAAATGCTGTCATAAGACACAAAGATGATTGTATAATGATAGAGGGATCAGTACAAGAGGAAATAACCTTTAGAAACACTTATACAACCAACATAGCAGCACCTAAATACATGAAGAAAATATTGATGGGTGTAAAGGGAGAGATCAACAGTAATACAATTATAGTAGGGGACTTTAACACCCCATTGATATCAATGGATAGATCTTCAAGACAAAAAATAAATCAACAAAACAGTGGCTTTAAATGATGTGTTAGACCAGATGAATTTAATTGATATTTTCAGAGCAATTCACCACAAAACTGTAGAATGTACATTCTTTTCCAGTGCACATGGGATACTTTTTCTTACATAGACCACTTTTTAGACCATCAAGCACGACTCTCTATATATATAAGTTTAGCAATATTAAAGTCATCTTAAACATCTATTTCAATCACAATGGTATAAAATCAATAATCATTACAAAAAAACCCCTGAAAAACACAGACATGCATAAAGACTAAATAACATGTTACTAAACAATTAATGAGTAAACAATGAGGTTGAGAAAAATCAAAAGATTCTTTGAGATAAATGAAAATGAGAACACCACAACTTAAAATAAATTAGACATAACAAAAGCAGTTCTAAGAGGGAAGTTCATAACAATACAGGCCTACCACAAGAAACAAGAAAAATCTTAAATAAACAATCTAAATTTATACCTAAAGAAACTAGAAAAAAGAAAAACAAACTAAGCCCAAAGTGAGAAGAAAATAAAAAGGCAGAGTAGAAATAAAGAGTAGGAATAAAACAGCATCAAAAAAGTGTGAAAGGTCAATGAAATCAACAGCTGGTTTTTGAAACAATAAACAAGATTAGTTAACCTTTATCCAGACTCATCAAGAAAAAGAGAGAGAAGACCTAAATAAATAAAATCTGAAAAGAAAAATTGTGGGAGGCCCCCGTCCTGGGCGCCAGATGTCGGGGGGTGGTCCGCCCACAGAGCCCCATCCCTCCATCATGGATGAAAATAAGACTACCAAGATGTGATCTGCTTGGGGAGGAAAGGGGGTCAAACTCTCAGAGGAGAATGACCCCGAGCCCCTTCCTCACTAGGCTTTTATTGGGTTCAAATACACAAGAATACAGGTATGTCAGGCAGCAAGGATCAAACAATGGTTAACATTTTAAAGAAATCTGAGGGCTTAATCTGAGTCAGTGTCTGTCAGGAAAGGGGGTTGCAAAACTTTGGGAGACGTACTTATTTCCTCCTCGGAACCTTATCATTTAAATGAGAGCACTCTTAGCAAAGCAGGTTTCACAGGACTTTAGAAATTTTTTCTTATGCCCGATCACCCGGGAACCGTCCTGGTCGGCACAGGGCTACACTGCTTGCCCTCATAGTTTCAGACTTTAAGCTGATTAGGCTCAGGAAGCAGAAGACATCTCCCAGACAGAAATGGGGACTCAGGCTATGTCAGAATAGCCGGGGTGCAAGGGTCCATCACCCTTTTTTTGCTGCAGCCCCCCGAGTCGTTCCATGAGCACCTCCCAAGTGGTTGTGTTTGGCTTAGGTTGCCCCTCCCATGAGGAGTCTTACCAGCCACTGACTACCGACTAAGCATTGGGGTCAGAGATGGATGAGGCAGAAGCAGCACTCCTGCCAGGGGCATAAGCTTTGTCTCCTTAGTGGCTCCTGTCCTCTTGACAGAACAGACCCAGATGAAGTGGGTCCCTTGGCTCTTACACAGCCCACCATGGGGTGAGGGTTACAACTCCTGAAACCAGGCTGAATGGTCCGCAACAAAAAATGAGAAGTAAAAAAGGATACCACAGAAATAGTTATGATTATAAGAAATTACTATGAATAACATTACTATGTCAACAAATTGGACAATCTGGAAGAAATGGATAAAATCCTAAAAAAGATACAATCTTCCAAGACTGAATCAACAACAAACAGAAAAATCTATATAGACCAATTATAACCAACAAAATTTAATCAGTAATCAAAAAACTCAAAATGAGTGAAAGTCTTGAATTGGATGGCTTCACAGAGGAATTTTACCACAGATTCAAAGAAGAACTAACAACTATACTCATAAAACTATTCCAAGAAATTCAAGAGGAAGGGACTCTCAAGATCATTCAACAAGGCCAGAATTATCCACATCCCCAAATCAGATAAAGAAACTAAAAATAAAAAATTTACAGGACAATATCCTGTATGAATATAGATCTTAAAATACTCAACAAAATATTAGGAAATTCGATTTAGCAATACATTAAAAAAAATGTGCAACATGATCAAATGGGTCTCTATTCCTGGGATGCAAGAGTGATAGAAACTCTACAAATAAATTAATATGATATACCACATAAACAAAATAAAAGATGAAAATCATATGATTATATTAAAAATGCAGAAAAAACATTTGACAAAATGCATCACTCATTTATGATAAAAACATTCAGCAAATCAGGGACACAGAAAACATATTTCAATATAATATAGGTCATATTGACAAACCCACTGCTAACATTATACCCAGGGTGGGGGGGAACTAAAAATATTTTTAAGATCAGGAGCAAGACAGGGATATCTACTTTCACCACTCTTATTCAACACATTACTGAAACTCCTAGCCCCAACAATCAGGCAAAAAGTAGAAATAAAATGTATCCAGATTGGAAAGAAAGAGGTTAAACTGCCATTATTTATAGATGACAAGATACTGGGTATAGAGAACCTAAAAATTCCACCAAAAAGAATTAGAACTAATAAATGAATTCAGTAAAGTAACAGAATGAAAAATATTCAGAAATTGATTGCATTTTTATAAACTAATAATGAACTATAAAAAAGGGAAAATGAAATACAAGTTCATTTACAATTGCATCAAAAATATAATAAATTACCTAGGTATGAATTTAACCATGCACGTAAACAACCTGTACTCTGAACTAAACGTTGAAGAAAGAAATTGAAGAAGACACTAATAAATGAAAGCTTGGATAGGAAGAATTAATCTTAAAATATCCATATTAATCAAAACAATCTATAGATTGAAATCAATTCCTATAAAAATACCAATGTCTCTCTTTTACAGAACTAAAGTAAATAAACCAATAATTTGTATGGAACCACAAGAGACCCCAAATACTGACAGCAATCTTCAAAAAAATAAAACAAAGTGGGAGGTATCACATTACCTGGTATTAAATAACACTGCAAGGTTATAGTGATCAAAACAACATGATACTGGCATAACAACACATATGCAGACTAATGGAACAGAATAGAGATCACACAGATAAGCCCATGCCTTTATGGTCAATTAATTTTTGACAATGAAAGAAAGAATATACAATGTATAAAGACAGTCTGTTGTTCAATAAATGTTGTTGGGAAATTGGACAGATACATGAAAAAATGAAGCAGGACTATCTTCTTACACCATGTACATGATGAATTCGAACTGATTTAAAAACTTTAATGTAAGACTCAAAATCATTAAAATTCTAGAATAAAGCATTGGCAATAAAATATCTGACGTTTCTCTTGGTAATATTTTTTCTGACATATATCCTCAAGTAAGGGAAACAAAAGAAAAAATGTAAATGGGACTACATCAAATTGAAAAGTTTTGTACAGCAAAGGAAACCATCAACAAAACAAAAAGTCAACCTACTCAGTGGAAGCAGATATTCACAAGTGATACATCTGATAAAAGATTATTATACAAAATTAAGAAAGAATTCAAACAAACAACACAACTAAAATTGGGCAGAAGTCCTGAATGTACATTTTTCCAAGGAGGATGCCCAGATGGTCAAGAGACATAAAAAAATGTCTATTCAGGACCCCGGCCAAGATGGAGGCATAGGCGGACACACTGTGCCTCCTCTCACAACCAAAATTAAGGACAACAAATATTTAGATACAAGAAAACAACCAGAACTGATAGAAAATTGAACTATATGGAAGTCCAACAACCATTCATCCAGACCGGTAAGAGGGGCGAAGTCTCGGCAGGAAAAAGTGGAGGTGTGGACCTGGGAACACAAGCAGCAGAGGCTGGCAGTTCCCAGGTGCACAGGCGGCGGCTGGCAGTCCTGGGGCCCACAGGCGGCAGCTGGCGGACCCCGGGCACAGGGGGGCAACTGTGCAGACCCAGTAAGGCCGCACAAGGTGGCTGGCTGACCAGGTGGTCCCACATTCATGCGCACAGATGGTACAGGCGAAGGGGAAGTGGCGGAAGGGACTGAATCCAGGAGAGAGTGGAGCAGGCACCATTGTTCCCTCTCAGACCCCGCCCCCACCTAAAGCGTCACAACCCAGTGACTGGGCTGCCCCGCCCTGAGGAACACCTAAAGCTCCACCCCTCACTACGTAATAGCCACGACCAGACTAAAACTAAAACAAAACAACAACAAAAAAAATCCCACCCAAAATGGCTCAAACCGGAGACCAAATGAAAGCCCCAGATCCAATTCCTCTAAGCCATGACGAGATAGCCAACCTATCAGATGCACAGTTCAAAGCACTGGTCATCAAGATGCTCACAGGACTGGCTGATTTTGCTCACAAATTAGATGAAAAAATGCAGGCTACAATACGTGAAATGAAGGAAGATGAATGGGGAACTGATAGAGATGGAAGGAAAACTGGGACTCAAATCAATGGAGTGGACCAGAAGGAAGAAACTAACAACCAAACAGAAAACGAGGAAGAAACAAGAATTCAAAAAAATGAGGAGAGGCTTAGGAACCTCTGGGACTTCATTAAACGTCCCAACACCAAATTATAGGGGTCCCAGAAGGGGAAGAGGAAGACCCACAAGTGGAAAACTTATTTGAACAAATCATAAAGGAGAACTTCCTCAATCTGGCAAAGGAAATATACTACCAGGAAGTCCAGGAAGCTCAGAGAGTCCCAAGGAAGTTGGACCCAAGGAGGAACACACCAAGGCACATCAAAATTACATTAGCCAAGATTCAAATGAAGGAGAGAATTCTAGAAGCAGCAAGGGATAAGGGGACAGTCACCTACAAAGGAGTTCCCATCAGACTGTCAGCTGATTTCTCAAAAGAGACCTTACAGGCAAGAAGGGGCTGGAAAGAAATATTTGAAATCTTGAAAAGCAGGGACCTACATCCAAAATTGCTCTATCCAGCAAAGCTGTCATTTAGAATGGAAGGGCAGATAAAGCGCTTCTCAGATGAGGTCAAGTTCAAGGAGTTCATCATCACCAAGCCCTTATTATATGAAATGTTAAAGGGACTTATCTAAGAAAAAGAAGATCAAAAATATGACAGTGAAAAGACAGCAAACACACAGCTATTGAGAACCACACCTAAACAAAAGCAAACTAAGCAAACAGCTAAAACAGGAGCAGAACCGCAGAAATGGAGATCATATGGAGGGTTAGCAACAGGGGCGTGGGAGGAGGAGAGAGGGGGAAAGGTACAGAGAATAAGTAGCATAGACAGTGGGTATAAAATAGACATGGGGAGGGAAGAATAGTGTGGGAAATGTAGAAGCTAAAGAACTTATGACACAAGGACATGAACTAAGGGGGGGAATGTGGGTGGGAGAGGGTGTGCAGGGTGGAGGGGAATGCTGGGGAGAAATGGGACAACTGTAATAGTATAATCAATAAAATATATTTAAAAAATTAAAAATAAATAAATAAATAAACCCTAAGTAAATTTTCAAAAAAAAAAAGAATGAATTTTGAAACAAACAAAATTGAAACAGACTCATAGAGAAAAAAAGTGATGGTTGCCAGAGGGAGGGCAGGTTGAACTGGTGAAAAAAAAAGATGTCTATTCAACATCACTAATCACTGAGGAAATGCAAATTAAAACCATAATAAGATACCACCTAATACCTATCAGAAAAAATTATCATCAACAAATCAACAAACATCAAAAATTGGTGAGGATGTGGAGAAAAGGGAACCCTACTGTGCTGTTGTTCAGAACAGAGATTTTGCAACCACTATGGAAAACAGTGTGGATTTTCCTAAAAAAATTAAAGATGAGTCTGCCTTTTGACCCAGCAAGTCCACTTCTGGGCATATATTCAAAGAAATCCAAAACACTAATTCAAAATATAAATATATGCTCTTCATATTCATTGCAACATTAATAACAATAGCCAAGATATAGAAGCAACCCACGTGCCCATCGATAGACAAGTGGATTAAAAAGTGCCGGTACATGTATACAATGGAATATTTCTTAGCTATAATAAGAATGAAATCTTATCATTTGCCATCAGCATGGATGGTGTGTTTAAACTTTGGAGTCTCTGGGCCACACTGGAAGAACTGTCTTGGTCCACACATTAAATACACAAAGACCAACAAAAACTGACGAGCAAAAAAAAAAAAAAAAAAAAAACTTTTAAGTAAATTTACGATTTTGTGTTGGGCTGCATTCATAGCCATTCTGGGCCACATGTGGCCTATAGGCCACAGGTTGGACATCCCTAGATGACATCACTTATATGTTGAATCTAAAACCAAAATAAACAAATACACAAAATTCAAACAGACATATAGATACAGAGTATATGGTATGGAGGCCAGAGGGGAGGGGTGTCCCAGTGTGTGCTAAATAAGGTGATGAGATTAAGAAGTACTAATTGTGGAGTTAGGAAACAGGCATGGGGATGTAAGGTAAAGCATAGGGAATACAGTCAATAATGTTGTAATAATTATCTATGGTACTATATTGGCACTTGAATTATTAGAAAAAACACTTTGTAATGTATATGAATTTCTATCCGCTATACACCTTAGACTAATATAAAATAATGTTGAATGCAAACTGTAATAGAAAAAATTAAAGGAAAGAAAAAATATTTTTTAAAAAGCTCTATTCAATCCAACTTTAAATTTTCTTCAGAGGAAATTTTTTTATTATTTACACTATTACAGATACTCCCTATTTCTCCCCTTTTTCCACCTCCAATTATCCCCTGCCCCAGCCTTTACCACACTGTTGTCTATGCCCATGGGCTATGCATACATATGTTCTTTGGCTAATCTCTTCCAGTTCCCCCGTCCTTCTGAGATCTGCCAGTCTGTTCCAGGTATTCAAGCCTCTGGTTTTATTTTGTCAGTTTATTATGTTCATTAGATTCCACACAGGAGTGAGATCATATGGTATTTGTCTTTCTCTGACTGGCTTATTTCACTTAGTGTAATAGTCTCCGAGTCCATCCATGCTGTTGCAAAGGATAATTTTAAGATTAACTTTTTACTTTGAAAAACTCAAGATACTTTATATTTTTCTAGCTAAATATGTTAGAAAAATATAAAATATTTTATTCACTTTTACAAAGACTCTTTCTCAGCTTTGCATCTAAAATTACTTTAAAATTGTTACTATTTAAATACTTGTAATTTGGATAAAGACAAAAGCATTTAAATCATAATTTTCCAAGAGGATAATTAAAGTAAAACTCAACTTTGGATTTTTCACATAAATCAATACCAGTATGTGGGGTTTTCACTTACATGAAAATGTGTATTTATCATAATGTAGAGGAACAAAAGTAGAATTGATATTATGTAAGTAGTGCTTTTTTCTTCATTAGTTTAATATTGAATAATTTTAGTTTTTCATGAATGCCAAAGATACTAAGAAAGTTTTAATATATCTTTTATTGTTTCCCTTCATTTTCCCCCAAATTTATTGAGAAATAATCAATATATAACATTTTATAAGTATAAAAAGTAAAATATGACAATTTGATACACTTATAGAAAATGTTTATCACATTAACGTTAGTTAACACATTTTTCACTTCCCATAATTACCACCTTTTGTTATGCTGAGAACCTGAAATCTGACTCCTATTAAATTGTTCAAGTATGCAATATAGTATTGTCACCATGTTGTACATTAAAATACTGGAAGTTATTAACTTACAAATGAAAGTTTTACCAATATTTTTCCATTTCTACCACCCCTCACCCTTGGCAACCACCATTCTTTTCTTTGTTTCAATACATTTTATGTGTTTAGATTCCACACAGAAGTGAGATACAGTATTTGTTTTTCTCTTTCTGGCAGATTTCTCTTAGCATAATACCCTCCAGGTCCATCCACATTGCAGCAACGGGGAGGATTTCCTTTTTTTTTAATGGTTGACTATTTTATTGTACGTGTGTGTGTGTGTCATATTCAAATAAATTACGCCAAGACCACTATAAATGAGTTTTTTTCCTACTTCTTCTAGGATTTTTATGATTTCAAGTCTAATTTTTAAATTCTTTATTTTTTTAATTAATTTCTGTGACCGGCGTAAGATAGGGGTTCAATTTTATTCTTTTGCATGTGATTATCTGATTTTCCCAGCACTATATATTAAAGAAACTATCCTTCACTTGTTGAACATTTTTGATTCATTGTTAAATATCAGTTGGTCATACATGCACAGATTTATTTTGGAGCTCTCCTTTATGTTCTGTTGGTTTATGCATTGGTTTATGCATTAGTTTATGCCAGTATCATACTGTTTTTATTTAAAAACTTTATTTTATAGTTAGAACCAGTATATGTGTTGCCTCCAGATTTGTTCTTTCCCAGGATTGCTTTGAATATTCAGAATCTCTTGTGGTTTCATATAAATTTTAGAACAGTTTTTTTTTGTATTTTGTAAACAAAGTCATTGAAATTTTGATAGGTATTTTATTGAATCTATACATGGCCTTGTGTAGCAGGGACATTCCAACAATAGTAGTGACTCTTGTTCAACGATAGTAACTCATGTGTTCCATGAACAAAAGTTTCTTTTCTTTTTTCTCCTAATTGCTTTGGTTAGCATTTCTAGTACTATGTTAAAGAAATTGGTGTGTAAGCACTTTTCCTGTTTCTGATCTTACAGAAAATTTTCAACTTTTCTTATTTGAGTTATAATGTTACCTGTGGATCTGTGATATTTGGTCTTTATACGAGGTTAAGGTATGTTCCTTCTACATTCTAGTTTTTGAGAGTTTTCATTACAAATAAAATTAAATTTTGTCAAGTGCTTTTTCTGAATCAATTGAAATTATGTGATTTTTATCTTTTGTTTGTTTTATCTTTAATGCAGTGTATTACAGTCATTAAATTGCATGTGTTGAAGCATCCCTGAACTCCAGGGATAAATCCCACTTAATCATGTTTTATGAACCTTTTGATATTCTGTTAAATTCAGGTTGTTAAATGTTTCATTGAGAATTTGCATCTGTATTCATTAGAACATTGGTCTATAGTTTTGTATTCTTTTAGTATCCTCATCTAGTTTTGGTATTAAGGTAATGCTGGCCTCATAAAATCAGTGTGTGAGTATTCCCTCCTCCTCAACTTTTTGAGAAGAGTTTGAGAAGAATTGGTATTAACTCTTCTTTAAATGTCTGATACAATTCACACATGAAGCCATCTGGTTCTAGAATTTTTTACGTTGGGAGAGTTTTTTTAATATAGATTCAATCACCTTCCTTCTTATTGATCTGTTAAAATTTTTGTTTATTTGTGATTTAGACTTTATAAATTGCATCACTCTAAGAATTTATCCTTTTCTTTTAGGGATGAATTCTTTGACCAATTCTTTGCCATATAATTTATCATAGCAGTCTCTTATGATCTTTTGTGTTTCTGTGGTATCAGTTTCAGTGTCTTCTCTTTAATTTCTGATTGTATTAATTTGTGCCCTCTCTCTTTTTCCCCTGGTACGTTAAGCTAAAAGTGTGTTGGCTTCGTTTATCTTCTCAAATGACCAACACTTAGTTTCATGAATATTTTCTATTGTTACCCTTTTTTCCTATTTTATTTAGTTCTACTTTAATTTTATGTCTTCTGCAAACCTTGGACTTAGTTTGCTCTCATTTTTCTACTTTCTTGTAAAGCTGGTAAAGCTATGTTGCTTGAGTGTTTTCTTGTTTCTTAATGTAGGGATATGTCAACATAAACTTTCCTCTTATACTTGCTTTTGCTGTACCCCATCTCATTTATTATGTTGTGATTTCATTTCCATTTGTTTTAAGATATGTTTTGATTTTCATTTTGATTTTATTTTGGGGACATTGATTTTTTAGGAGTGTTGTTTAATTACCACATATTTGTGAATTTTCTAATTTTTTCCACAAAGTCAAATTTTATTTTCCAGACATTACGTTCATACAAGGTACTTCATGTAATTTTAATATTTAAATTTTTCTCTTATTTTATGACATAACAAATGACATTTTCTGAAGAATGTTTTGTGTGCATTTCAAAGGCAGTCTGTTCTGCTGGTGCTGGATGCAATATTCTGTATATGTGAGAACATCTGATCTAAAGTATAGTTCAGGTCTAAAATTTCTTTAATTTTATGTCTGGATTATTTATTCATTTTTAAAATTGGGATATCGAAATATTCTAGTGTGATTGCATTGTGTATATCTCTTGCATATCCATTGGTATTTGCTTTATATTTAGGTGCTCTGATGATGTGTGCAAATTTATAATTGTTATATCTTCTTTATGTATTAATCTCTCTATAGTCTTACTTTTTTTACTTATAGTCTATTTTATCTGATGTAGAGGTACTTGTGTTCTCTTTCAGTTTCAAGTGAATGGAATAAAATATCTGACAAAAAATAGACTTCAACACAAAGGCCATAAAAGAGGACAAAGAAGGTTACTACATGATACTAAAGGGATCATCCAACAAGAGGATATACCCCTTGTAAACACATATGCATCTAATATAGAAACACCTAAACATATAAAAAATATTGGAGGACTTTAAGAGATCAACAGGAATTCCCTCATTGTAGAGCATTTTAATACACAATTGTCACCATTGGACAGAATTTCCAGATTAAAAAATCAAGGAAAAAGTGAACTTAAAACATGCAGTAGATTGATTGGATTTAGTTAATATTTACAGAACATTTCATTACAAAGCATTGGAATACACATGCTTTTCAAGTGCACATGGATCACTCTTAAAGATAGATGACATGGCAGGGCACAACATGAGTCTTAACAAATTCAAGAAAATTAAAGTCATATTAATCATTTTCTCAGATCATCATTAACCTTTGTAAAAACACTCAGAATTATTTAAATACATAGACATTAAATAGCACATTATTAAATAATGAGTGGGTAATCAGTGAGATCAAGGAAGAAATAAAAAATACCTGGAAACAAATGAAAATGAAATAACAAGAAACCAAAACCTATGGGAAGCAGTGAAAGCAGTCCTGAGAGGGGAGTTCATAGCATTACAAGAATACCTCAAGAAGATTTAAAAACATCTCAAAGAATAATCTAACCCTACACCTAAAAGAGCTAGAAAAACAACAAACAGAACCCAAAGGGAATAGAAGAAAGGAAATAATCAAGATCACAGTGGAAATAAATGACATAGAGACTATAAAAACATTTTAAAAGATCAATGAATTCAGGAGCTAGATCTTCGAAAAGATAAACAAGGACTGACTAACTTTTATCCAGACTCATCAAGAGAAAAAGAGAGGATCCAATTAATAAAATCAGAATTAAAGAAGAGAAATAACAATGGATACCACAGAAATACAAAGGATTGTAAGAAAATACTATGAACAGCTATACATCAAGAAATTGGACAACATGGGCAAAATGCATAAATTTTTAGAATCATACAATCTCACAAAACTGAATCAGGAAGAAGAAAAACACCTGAATAGACCAATAACTACTAATGAAATTGAAGTAGTAATAAAAAAACTCCCAGCAAAAAAATCCTGGACCAGATGGCTGCACAGGTGAATATTATAAATTGTTCAAAGAACTAACACCTAATCTTCTCAAACTATTCCAAAAAATTCAAGATGAAGGAAGGCTTCAAAATTCTTTTCACAAGGCTGGTATTATCCTAATTCCAAAACCAGGTAAAGTCACAACAAGGAAAGAAAACTATAGGCCAATATCCCTGATGAATATTGATGCTAAGATCCTCAACAAAATATTAATAAACTGGACCCAAGAACACATTAAAAAAATCACACATCAGCCCTGGCTGGTGTGACTCAGTTGCTTGGAGCATCATCTCATAGACTCAAAGGCTAGAGGTGTGATTTCAGCTCAGGGAACATACCCAGGTTGGGAGTTAGATCCCTGGTCAGAAAGTGTATAAGAAGGCAACCAATTGAAGTTCCTCTCTAACATTGATGTTTGTCTCTCTTTCTCCTTCCTTCCTTTTCTCCCTCCCTCTTTCTTTCAAAACAATGTTAAAGTGTGCTCAGGTGAGGATAAAAAAGTCAAAAATTTAAAAAAGATTGAATACCATATGACTTCACTCATATGTGGAATCTAATGAACAAACTGAACTAACAAGCAAAACAGAGATTCATAGATGGAGAACAGATGACAACTAGTAGGGGAGTGTTTAGGGGGTGGAAGTATTTGAGCAAAAAGGAAAAAGGACTCATGGACATGAACAACAGTGTGATGATTGCTGGGGGAGGGGGATATAAGGGGACTAAATGGTAATGGAAAAAATATAACAAAGATATTTTTTAAAAAACAAGATTATATACCATGATCACATGTGATTTATCTGGTGAATGAAAGATTGGTACACTATTCACAAATCAATAAATGCAATACATTACATAAACAAAATAAAACATAAAAATCACATGATCATGTCAAAAGATGCAGAAAAAAGAACTTGATAAAATCTAGCACCTGTTTATGATAAAAACTCAGAGCAAAGTGAGAATAGAGGGATCATGCCTTAATATAATAAAGGTTATATATGAAAAATCTCAATGGGCAAAAACTAAAAGCTTTCTTCTAAGATTAGAAAGAAGACAGTGATGTCCACTTTCATTACTCTTATTCAACATCTTACTGGAAGTCCTATCCATAGCAATCAGACAAGAAGAAATAAAAGGGCTCCAACTTGGAAAGGAGGAAGTAAAACTGTCATTATTTGCAGATGACATAGTATTGTACATAGAAAACCCTATAGACTCCATAAAAAAAAAAAACTACTAGACTAAAAAGTGAAATTGGCAAAGTAGCAAGATACAAAAATAATACTTGGAATCAATGGCATTTCTATATGCAAGTAATGAACTATCATAAATAAAAAAAACCAAAAAACAGAAAAAAAAACATTTATTCTTGTAACAAAAAACTGAGGTATATAAGAATAAATTTAACCAAGGAGGCAAAAGACCTGTATTTGTAAAATATAAGAGACTGAAGAAAGAAATTGAGGAAGAGACAAATAAATGGAAGCATATACTGTGTTGTGTTCATAGATTGGAAGAATTAACAACATTAAAATGTCCATACACCCAAAGTGATCTATAGATTCAAAGCAATTCCTCTTGAAATATCAATGGCATATTTCACAGAGCTAGAACAAATATTCCAAAAATTTATATGGAACAAAAATGACCCTGAGTAGCCTCAGAAGTCCTGAGAAAGTAGAATAAAGTTGGAGGGATCACAATACCTGATATCAAAATATATTATAAGTCCACTGTAATAAAAAAGTCTGATGTTGGCATAAGAACAGACACATAGATCAATGGAACAGAATACAGAGCCGAGAAATAAACCCAAGTCTCTATGATCAATTAATATTTGACAATGGAGGGAAGAGTATACAATGGAGTAAAGACAATTTCTTCAATAAATGGTTTTAGGAGACCTGGACTAGTACTTGCAAAAAATGAAACTAGACCACCTACTTACACAATACACTAGAATAAACTCAAAATGAATAAAAGACTTAAGTATAAGTCATGATGCCATAAAACTCCTAGAGGAAAACATAGGCAGTAAAATTTCAGATATCTTGCTTAGCACATTTTTTGCTGACATATTTCCTAGGCAAAGGAAACATAGAAAAAAATAGACAAATGGGACTACATCAAATTAAAAAGCTTCTGCACAGCTAAAGAAACCATCAAAAATTAAAAGGAAACCCACTGTATGAGAGAGTATATTTGCCAATGAATGATACATTGGACAAAGATTTGATCTTCAAAATATATAAAGAACTCAACACCAGGGAGAAAAATAATCTAATTAAAAATGGACAAATACCTGAATAGATACTTCTCTAAGGAAGACATATAGATAGTCCATAGATATGTGAAAAATGCTCAATATCACAAGCCATTAGAGTGATGCAAATTAAAATTACAATGAGATATAACCTCGCACCTGTCAGGATGGCCATCATTAATAAATCAACAAACAACAAGTGCTAGTGAGGCTGTTAAGAAAGGGCACCCTAGTGCACTGTTGGTGAGAATGCAGACTGGTGCAGCCACTCTAGAAAACCGTATGGTTTTCCCTCACAAAATTAAAAGTGGAACTGTCTTTTGACCCAATGATTCCACTGCTCAGAGTATATCCTAAGAATCCCCAAACACTAATTCAAAAGAAAATAGGCACCCCTATGTTCATATCAGCATTATTTACAATAACCAAGATTTGGAAATGGCCTACGTGCCTATCAGTAGATGAATGGATAAAAATTCAATGGCACATTTACACACAGAATACTTTGCAGCACTAAAAAAGAAGAAATTCTTACCTTCCGTGACAGTGTGGATGGAACTAGACGGTATTATGCTGTCCAGTGAAATAAGCCAGTCAATGAAGTACAAATACCATATGATCTCACTTATAACTGCAATCTAATGAACAAAATAAACTAATAAGCAAAACAGAATCAGACACACAGAAACATAGAAATGACTGACAGTTGTAGGAGGGAAAGGGGAAAGGAGGGCACTTGTTGAAAGAAGGGTTTAGAGCAACAAGTATAAAGGACACATGGACAAAAATTGGGGGGGGGTGGAAATGGGAGGAAGGTGGGGAGGGCTGGGGCAGTGGGCTGAGATGGGTGTAAAAGACAGAAAACTGTACAGGAACAACAATTAAAATTAAAAAAAAATTAAAAAAGAACGTGAAAGTATTAGACAAAGAATATGTATGAATGACCCATGGACATGGACAATGGCATGGGGATTTGTCACAGGTGGGCACAGGCAACTAGTTCTTGGTGACTGGGACAAAGAATTGAAGAAAATACCCAGAGTTTATAGCAGAGAACACGGGAGCAGGCCAACTCCAAGCAGAGGTTGACCTCATGGGCTGGTGGGATTCTATTCTTATAGGGAAGATTCTTTCTGGCTGGTTTTGGCAGGATTTTATTGAGTACGTAGAAGTAGTTGTTTTACTTTAAAGCTACTGTGCATGTGGTCTCCCATGATTTTCCTTGATTGGCCACTGGAGAAGGGGTTACACAATGTTACCAAATGGGCCCCCCTTCTCCTGGGGTCCCCTGTGCTAGGTTTGCCTTGCCTGCCACCAGGGAATTATAGCTCTCAATGTCAGAGATTGGTGAAAAGGAAAGGAATTATTTATTCAAAAGTTATATGGACTTAAGAGTTATGACTTAATAATGTCTTCATTAAAATCCCAAAGTCCCTTAAAACACCCATAAACATGGACAGTCCTTCCTTCCCCCCTTTGCCAGGTCCAGGGTACCATATCTCAGGAAAAGAAATAGAAGTCCATGGCTCAGGTAGCCCACAGTTCCTCCCAGTAATCTGTGCTTGGCTGGCAGGCCTTTCTCGGTTTCCAGAACCATCACCTGTGTCACCAGGATCTCTAGTTCTTAATCCAAAACCACATTGTACCTTCTCACAGTCCACAATCAAGAGTCCTTTCACCCCTTTCCTTCTTACAGTGTCTCTCCTGCATTCTTCTAAATTGCTAAGAGAGAGCTTTGCATCACAGCTACGTCTTGCTTTCTGGCTTCCTAAGCTGCGTGACAAAGGGAGACCCAAAGCCCCGTGGTTCTTCTTGTCATGGCTGCCATGCCTGGATTTAAATCCCAGTGCCAATGTTCCTCTGCAGTCCCATTTCTGACTCCTCCCACAATCGGTCACATCTGCCAGCATTCTGTATTTTTCCAGCTTTTCTGGGCTGCCATAGTAAGTCTGAGGAGGCATGGCCCTGTGGCGTGGATCCAATCATCTCCAAGCTCTTATGCAGGCACTGTAACCAGGGAGAGTTGACTCACAGTTACATCCTGGGTGGAAGTCACTCCCATCTTCCTGGCTCAAAGCATGGCCACAACTATTTAACATATCTATTAAACCAGTTAAAGGTTATAGATATGTCAAAAGACCTGAGGTTATTTGCAAAACTGTTGCTATGCAGAACAACTCTTAATGGTCCTGCTCCATGTGTCCCATCCCCCAGTTCAGATTTGTGGGGATGAGAATATCCCATATTTTTAATATTTTGTGGACACCCTGAGTTCTGGACCCTATTATAAATCTTTTCGGGGGGCCTCTGGCTGTACCCTCTTACACTAGTAGAAAAGTGGGTGGGGCCTCCAGAACCAATTTTGGGTCTTCCAGAAATCAGGAAGACATTCTTAGGCTCTCCCATGGAGGGAGAATGCCAGTCTGCTTTCCAGGAATGTGTATGGAATGGCCATGCCCTAAAGCCAGTCCCTGAATGCCCTGAAACTGCCTATGTTGCTATCTCCTTAGCAGGGAATAAGATGCAGGTTGGGGGAAAGTAAGAAAAAAAGATGCCAGATGGGGTGAGCGATTCCACAGGGTAAGGTGAGTGGGATTCCAGAGGATTCCAAGAGATGGGGCAAGCAGTTTCTCACAGGGTGAGGTAATTATTTTTCCCCCAGAAGAAGCTTGCTCTTCTCAAGAAAAACGGCTGCTGCAGTATGGAGGTATGTCCTAGTGATAGGGGACTCAAGAGTTGGAAAATTTTTAGTTTAAGGTAAATAGTTATAAGCCTAGTAAGTAATGTATATGTTAAAGCTTTTTTTGTTTTATAAACTACAGATAGATAAGGCCTTTCCTGGCTCCTAGGAAAACAGCTGACCTCCTGGGGCACTGCTGAAGAATACCTCCTGGGGCACTACTAAAGATTACCACCTGGGGACAAGTGGCGACATGGAGGCCATTGTGTTCCAGGAAGAAACAGCAGAAAACTGCCCAGGATAAGAATGCTGCAGTCTTTTTCACCTATTTCTCCCTGAATTTCAAAACCCCTCACTGTACCTTGTTTATTCCCTGCTATAAAAATGTTGGCCTGGAAAGAAAAGACAAGATAGTCTACTAGGGTATGAACCCACTGTCTTCTCAGATCTCTGGCCATCTGAATAAAGGGTCTATAAAGATTCTATTGCTGTCATTGCTTATTGTGTTTGGTAGTGGCAGGCAGCCCAAATGCTGGTGTCTTTTCCAGTTTTACTAGCACTGGGAACTGAGCAATAGTTCCTCCACATCTCTCCCCAAAACTTCACATGTCAGACTCTTCTCCTGTGACTCCAGAACATGTTGCCTTCCCTTCGATTGAGCCCAAGGTGAGTGGCTGCAAACATTAAACCTGTATATCAGCCTCTTAGAATGTGAAACCTGTGCATTGGCCCCTTAGAACAAAAGAAAAGAAGAAAAAAGAAAGTGGCTTTGTCTCTATAGGGTTCTGTCTCTCTCTGGAAGGCAAAAACCCTGCAGCCTTTAAGCACTGGATGCTGCCTGGGTAGGTGATCCCAGAACTGGTGCTCTGTGCTTGGGAGCCAGACCTGGAGTCTAGGTTTCACTCCTCTCCAGGGGAAGCTTCCACAGCCATATCACAATTTCCTTTTTGCATTCCTGCCCCTTCTACCATTCTTGTGGGGGGTTCTGCTCATCCTTGATTAAGGGTCTCTTCTTCAAGTAGTCCTCTTCAGATATTTATTTCAGATATTTATTTTCAGGTCCTCTTTATTTTTATTTTCAGCTTGATTCTGAGAGGCAGTGCAAGGCAGATCCTCTCACTCTGCCACTATTTTGTCCCCCACTCTGTGCCTTTGATTAGAACATTTAACCATTTACCTTTAAAGTAATTATCAATAGGTATTTAGTATTGCAATATTGTTAACTTTTTTCTGGCTGTTTTGTATTTCTTTTGTTCTTTTCCTCCTGTCTTGCTGTATTTTTATTTTTTTTTGAATTGCTGTTTTTCCATAGTAATATATTTTGATTGCCTTCTTTGTATCTTATATTTATCTACTAGGTTTTGGATTTTTGGTTACCTTAGGACATACTTGAAACATCTTATAGGTATTATAGTTCATTTTAAACTGATAATTTAACTTCAGTAGCATACAAAATCTCTAAACTTTTACTCCCCTTATGTTTTTGATATCATACTTTACATATTTTTATGTGTATTCATTAGCTAATTATTGTAGGTAGAGCTATTCTTAATACTTTTGTTCTTTACCTTTATACTAGAGTTAAGTGGTTAATACACCACCACATTATAGTGTTAAGAAACTCTGATCAGCATTATATAGTTACTTTTTTTTTAAGATTTTATTTATTCATTTTTAGAGAGGGGGAAGAGAAAGGAAAAGAGACAAACATCAATGTGTGGTTACCCCTTGTGCACCCCACAGTGGGGACCTGGCCCACAACCCAGGCATGTGCCCTGACCAGGAATTGAACCAGCGACCCCCTCTGGTTCACAGCACGCCCCCCCCCCCCAGTCCACTGGGCTAACTAGCCGGAGCTACATCCTTTCTTTTAAAAGCATATTTTATATTTTTTCAAGTTACTACTTATCTTTTATTTCAGTTTAAAGAACTTCTTTCAGTATTTCTTTAAGGCAGATCTAGTGGGGATGAATCCCCTCAGCTTTTATTTGTTAGGTAAAGTGTTTACCTTACCTTCATTTCTGAAGGACAGCTTTGCTTAGAAAAATATTGTTGGTTGGCATTTTTTTTCTTTCAACATTCCCATTCTTTCTTGGCCTTCAGGGTGTCAGTTGAAAAATCCTCTAGTAACTTTTTTGCGGGGAGGGTGATGAGGTCTTCTATAGGAGACCATTCTGCGTGGCGTGGGTACAACTCCCACTCAGAGATGCACAGGTCTGACACCCTCGGATAGGTTCTCTCGTGGGGTCTGCACTGTACCTAGACTGCTATGAGACTTGGTTTTGGTAGAACCCCCTTACTCTGAATTGAGGCATCAAGTGCCTGCTGTAAGTTCCTAAAGTCTATGCTAAAACTCCCCAGTATGGAATGTAACTGGTTCAACCACTTTTCCCTTTGCATTTGCAAATATCCTTCTTCTGTGATGTGATTAGCAGCATCATCTCCTTTGTTTTCTGTAAAAGGTAACCACCTAAAGCAAACCTGTGCATAGTAAATGAGGACCATCATGTAATGTGCCCAGAAAAGAAATAAAGGCCTGTCATGGTGAGGGCCGAGGCTTTTTCTCCTCTTGAGAGAAAAGCCATGCTGTCCCTTTTCCTCCACAGGACTCGGTAGTCCATGTGAATTTTTAGTGCCTCATCCACAATGTGGCGGACCCCACAAGCAAGAGTCCGCATCAGTCTTCCCTACATATTTTTTCCTCTTGCTGCTTTTAAGATTTTATCTTTATTTTTATATAGGTTTTATGCCAGCAGCAGCAGCCCTGAGACAGCAGGGGTCTCTGCTCCTTCCCCCATTGATTCTGGCTTCCGTGTATCTGCCCAGAACCGTGCTGCCCGTCACGTAGACTGATCCCTGCCCTGGACCTGATATAAACCCTAGCCCAACCCCTGCTTGGGGCCCAGAATTTGGAGACTGCCTCCTCTGGGACCACGCGTGTAAAAAAGGGTCGTGCTTTGCCATCTTCCTGTGTCTTGGTTGTTTCATTCTCTGTAACATTTGGTTCCCTGACCAGGAAACGACCTCATGCGAAGCAGGCAGATTGCCTCCGGTGAAGGCCAGTGGGGCCCTGGCGTGCGGTGCCCCAGGAAAGGGGGGAAGCACGTACCCTGGGATTTTTCAGGTCTCTCCACCTTGGGTGCCGGGCTCTGGGTCTCGGCCACTCTGAGACCCGGGCTCTGAACGGGGAGGCGAACCACGTACTATGGGAAGGCGCCAAATCGGTAAGTGCCCCGGGGACCAGAACCTCCGCAAGGGGGGACTGGACCCTCCCACCAGAAACCAGAAACCAGGCCTGGGCCGACTGGCCCGGGCACCAGATGGGAGGGAATGTAATAAATTCCGAGAGTGTGTAAGTGTGTGCAGAGTATGAATGTGTTTGTCGCTCCACAGGCGAAAACCTACGGAGCGTGAGTGAGCCCTCACCTGCGGTTCCTGTGTCAGATCGTATGGCATAATGGTTGGCAGTAATCCTAAATTCTGCTGGGGCAACCTTAGCCAAGATCGACCTCGCCTCGAGAGAGGGCAGGCTAGGCAGGTAAGCGAGTGAACCCTTTCCTTTGTCCGCACCATTGGGAGGGAAAATGGGTGGAGGACCATCCACAGTGTTAGATTGTATGCTTCAGAATTTCGGCCGGTTCAGGGGACAGGACCCATCCCTGAATCTGGACCAACTTGAAACATTTTGTACCTCAGAATGGCCTACTTTCAGGGTAGACTGGCCCCCAAACCAACCCGCGGCCCAGGCAAAGGAAATCGAAAGGGCACTTCAAGATCGAGAAAGACCAATGTGCATACTGCAAAGAATGGGGCCATTGGAAGTGGGACTGCCCAAATCGAAAGAAGAAGCTCGAGCAGCCTAGAGAAACCTCCACCCCGCTGGCCCTGCCGCCTTCGAGCATCCTCAGCCTTTCGGGCTTGGACACAGAATGAGGAAGACCGGGCTCCATTCCACTTGGCCCCCATGAGCCCATGGTCTGACTTGCAGTAGGGGGCTGACTTCATGGTAGATACCGGAGCAGAACATTCAGTAGTTACCACCCCGGTGGGCCCACCCTCCGGGAAGGAAGTCTTAATCCAAGGAGCCACGAGGCCGTCGGCAGCCCCGTGAAAGTTCTGCCAGGCTCGGACGGTAGAATTAGGAGGGCACCACATCGTCCATGAATTCCTATACTTGCCGGAGTGCCCTGTGCTTCTATTGGGGTGAGATATCCTCGGGAAATTAGCAGCCAGAGTATCTTTCTGCCCAGGGGCAGGGGGGCTGTTCTAGAGCTCCTGAAGCCGGGAGTAATTGCCCTGGTTCTGCCCAGAGAAGAGGAATACAACCTCCATGAGACCCCAGGAGTCGCTGCCATCTGCCCCCTGGCAGATGAGTTCCCCGGTGTATGGGCCGAGGGAAACCCCCCAAGGCTCGCAGTAGGGCAAGAACCAGTGCTAATAGAACTGCAACCAGGGGCCTCCCCACACTGCTTAAAACAATATCCAATACCGAGGGAAGCATGGCTAGGGATAGCTGCAACCCTTAATAAGTATTTACAAGAAGGCATCCTAGACCCTTGCCAGTCACCCTGGAACACGCCCCTTCTCTTGGTTAAGAAACCGGATGGGTCGGGGTATCGACCGGTACAGGATCTGAGGGCAGTCAACAAGGCAGCCCTCACATTTCACCCAGAAGTACCGAATCCGTATACTTTGCTGAGTCAGCTCCCGCCAGCCACCCCGAATTTCACATGCCTTGACCTCAAGGATGCATTCTTTTGCATTCCCCTGGCCCCAAAGACCCAAGCCATATTTGCCTTCGAGTGGGAAGACCCACATTCCGGAGAGAAGACTCAGCTGACCTGGACCCGGCTACCGCAAGGATTCAAGAACTCGCTAACCATTTTTAGTGAAGCCCTGGCTAGAGACTTGCGCCCCTTTCGGGACACGAACCCAGGACTGGTGCTCCTCCAATATGTAGACGACCTCCTCCTGGCAGGCAGGGGATTAGGAGAATGCCAGGAAGGGACTCGAGCACTTCTCTGGCTACTGGAAGCCAGGGGATACCGGGTCTCAAAGAAGAAAGCACAGCTCTGTCAACGGGAAGTAAAGTATCTCAGGTTCCAAATCAGCCAGGGCCAGCGGGCCTTAGGGGTAGAGAGGAAGGCAGTCATTAGTCAGATGCCCGTCCCTACCACCAGAAGGAGACTCCTAGAGTTCTTAGGGGCAGCCGGATTCTGCCGGACATGGATACCAGGCTTTGCTGAAGTAGCCAGATCTCTGTACCAGTCCGTAAAGGGGGTGAACAGTGCCCCGTTCCAGTGGGGCGATCCCCAACAACGGGCCTTTGTCGCAATCAAGGACCTTTTGGTCTCTGCCCCGGCCCTTGGTCTGCCCGATCTGGACAAGCCCTTCTCACTATATGTACATAAGCAGGAAAAGATTGCCCTAGCGGTTCTGACCCAAGAACTCGGACTCTGGCAGCGGCCTGCGGCCTACCTGTCCAAGCAACTAGACAATGTGGCGGCCGGTTGGCCACCCTGCCTGCGAACAGTAGTGGCAGCAGTCACCCTGATGAAAGAAGCAGACAAACTGACCTTGGGACAGGAGACCAACCTATACCTACCCCACGCCGTGCACAGCCTTCTAGAAGGACCCGGACGTCGGTGGCTCTAGAATCCATGCCTAACTTACTACCAAGGGCTGTTGCAAGAGAACCCCAGGGTACACCTCCGGACAGTAAGAGCCATCAACCCTGCCACTTTCTTGCCAGCCGAATCCGGGAAACTGGACCATGACTGCGAGGAGGTAGTTAGTTGACCAGGTTTTTGCCAGCCCACCTGACCTGAAAAACCAGCCCTTAGCTCAGTGGGACCTATAGCTCTTTACTGACAGAAGCAGCTATATCACTGAATCAGGAGAAAGAAAGGCTGGATACACCGTAGTTACCAAGGACCAGGTCATTGAGGCCGGGGCTCTGCCCATTGGATGGTTGGCCCAACGAGCAGAGCTATTTGCTCTCATAAGGGCCCTTGAACTCAGCAAAGGGAAAAGGGTGAACATTTATACTGACTCCAAGTATGCCTTTGCAACCCTACACATCCACGGGGCCATCTACAAAGAATGAAGCCTACTAACCACAGAAGGAAAAGAAATAAAGAACAAGACCGAGATCCTCCGCCTATTAGGCACAGTCTGGGAACTGCAGCAGGTGGCCGTCGTACACTGCAAAGGACACCAAAAGAGTGACTCTGAGGAAGCTGAGGGCAACCAGCTGGCAGATCAAACTGCCAAAGAAGCAGCTCTAGGGCCGGCACCAGAGCCCGCCATCATAGGTCCCTTCATCTGCTCTCCAGTCCACGCTCAGGATTATCATGAGGCAGAAAATCGTTGGGCAGAGCAGGCCTGAGCCATTAAGACCCCAGAGGGGCAGTGGAAATTGCCTGACAGACGGGTGTGTGTCCTGCAGAGCCAGGCCGGAGTCATAGTCCAGAACTGTCATAGCCTCACCCACCTGGGAAAAACTAGTCTACAATGCCTGCTCGAAAGGTACATATATGTTCCCAACCTGAGTACTCTATGTGCCAACATAGCAGCCAAATGCGTCACCTGGGCACAGAACAACATCTCAGCACACCGACAAGCCCCACCAGGGGTCCAATATGCTGGAGGGCAACCCTTTGAGGACCTACAGATAGACTTTACTGAGCTAACGCCCAGCTGGGGTTACAAGTACCTGCTAGTCCTGGTGTGTACCTTCTCTGGATGGGTAGAGGCCTTCCTGACTCGGACTGAGAGAGCCCGAGAAGTAGCCAAGGCCCTACTAAGAGAAATAATCCCCAGGCACGGACTGCCCTTAAGTCTGAACAGTGACAACGGGCTAGCGTTTATCTCAAAAATAATTCGAGAACTCACCAATGCTCTGAACATAAAATGGAAATTACACACTGCCTACCAACCCCAGAGCTCTGGAAAAGTAGAGAGAATGAACCGGACTCTTAAGGAGACTCTAGCCAAGTTATGTCAAGAAACCGGGTTGCCCTGGACTGACCTCCTACCGCTCGCTCTCCTCCAGGCAAGGAGTACCCCGAATGCTAAAGGATACACCCCATACCAGTTAGTCTACGAAAGACCGACCCCCATAGCCAGGGTAGCCAGGCCCACCAACCTAACCTTAGCAGGGGAATTAGGGCAGACAAAGTACCTCTCTATATTAGGGAAAGAGATCAGATCAGGAAAGCCCAAGTTGGGCTAGACCCAGTACCAAAAGGGAGTCCAGCCCATCCCTTCAAGCTGGGTCAGTACGTATGGGTAAAAGATTGGAAAAAGGAGCCCCTCCAACCAAAGTGGATAGGGCCCTACCTAGTACTATTAACCACCCCAACCGCCTTAAAAGTTGCAGGACTCGCCCTGGCTGGTGTAGCTCAGTGAATTGAGCGAGGGCCTGCGAACCGAAAGATCGCGGTTCGATTCCCAGTCGGGGCACATGCCTGGGTTGCCAGGCCAGTTCCCGTCAGGGGACATACAAGAGGCAACCACACATTGATGTTTCTCTCCCTCTCTCCTTCCCTTCCCCTCTAAAGATAAATAAATAAAATCTAAAAGGAAAATAAATAAATCTTAAAAAAAAAAAAAGTTGCAGGACTCACCACGTGGATCCACCATACAAGAGCCAAGGCGGCGGCGGACCCGGACCAGACAGAGGCACCTCCCCTGAAGCTGCCCGTCCTGAGACTATGAAGAGACCCAGGCAAGCGACGTAAGGACTGTGCTGCATCCTCTTCCAGCCATATTGTCTGACAAGGTCCGGATATGGGGAGAGAAGCTTCAAGGAAGGCGTCCTCCGGGAAGAGGTCGCCTTGGTAGTATGGGAATTATATTTCTAGGAGTCATAATTTTCATTGTATATATGATTAACCTGGGAAAGATGAATAAGACACATGAGAATGAAACCGATAGGCAAGCCTCGGATGTGATTCCAGCTTCCACAGAACTAGACGCAGTCACCACCACTCCTGAATAATCTGTAACTGCATGTCCAGATCGTACTAACAATTTACTAGTTAAGTTAGCAAAGAATTCCCCCTGAAAATCCCCAATTAAACAATTCATGACCGAATTACACCAAGCAGAGGTAATGCAACCACAGCTTACTACAATTCCCCCTCCCATAGTCGCTTGGTCATTAAGGAAAATAAAGAAAAACTGTTTCACACATTGTCCTTTACAGGAGCCTATTTTGAGGGCATAAGAATAGTCAATAAGGATAGAAAACATGTTCCTTGGCAAAGTCTGCCTTTTATGAAATGACTAACACGCCAAAGTCCCCCTTGGTGACTGTCCATATTTGTTTAAAGGCAATGAAGGATGGTTGGCTGAAGAAAATTAATCAGAAAGACTTAAATCAGTTCACCCATTGTAAGTAAGTAGAACAAAATAATCTTACAGGAACACATAATAATAGAAAGGGCACTTAGTCTTTCATAACATTTTAGTAGAATAGAATCAGGATATAGACATAGATCACGGATCAATCATTAACCACAGGCAAAAGAATTCACTGAGACTCTGTTTGGCAAGTCAAATACTTATTTTCAATTTATAAGTCATTGTATGTTAAACTATGATTTTCTGTTTAGCCTAACCATAAATCTGTAACCACAAAAAGTTAACGCTTGCCAAAAAATCTGTATATAAGCAATGTTAAAGTGATAATAAAGTGGAACAGCTTTGCACAGCCATCGAGTTGTGTAGTTGTCTGTCTCCCATCGCCGACGCCTTACCCACCTTTGGGACCCCCTGGATCCTGCTGCAGCTGGACTGCGGCAGGACTGGGCAATTATTCCTGGGGACCCATCCTCAGCCTCAGGACCGTCATCATCCTTGGAGGACTTGGGTTGTGGTTCACAAGCCCAACGGAGTGGACAATAGGGGAGCAGGTAGGACTACAGCTGTGTTATCTAACAATAGTCTGCTGCTCCCTATTAAGCCTGCTGTGTATATAAGAGATGGCTCCTCTTGTTATCATCATAGGGATCCTGGGCCTACTCCCAGTGTCGATTCCAGCATTGCAGGTGCAGATAAATGAGACTTTCATAGTCCAAGAGATTTACACCCAGGACACTTGGACAAAAGTTCAGGAGGTATCCAGGACCCCATGTACTGGTGGGGTATGCAAAGGGAAAATACAGTTAATAATCCCCAATGTACTACTAAAAGCTTTAAATGGCTGGTGGTTCAGCCAGTCTCCGGCAGCTTGCCTTCTAATAGATCAGGATAAAGAATATTGCCGAAAATGGCCGGAAAAATATGGGGGATGCCCTTATACAGGCCGCAGAACCCAGTCCACCAGACTCACCAGCAGAGGAGAGGGAATAGTTAATGTAAATAAAGCAGAAAGCCATGAGTGGGCTCAAGGAGTTAAAGGGAAAGTATATGTAAACACGTATCACGCAGGTCCAGTACGAGCTATTATGATCTATAGAAAGCAGGAGATAATAAGACTAGGGCTCACCGCAGTTAAGTGGGTTCAGGAATACATAGAAAAAGAAGAGGAGGCCACCCAGACCGGTTCAGGACACCGGCAGCGGTTTTCTTGGATATCCCTCGTCAGACAGGGGCCGGCCCTCCTAAACCTGACCGAACCCTGAAACTTCTTTGATTGTTTCCTATGCGCCTCTTTAGGCCTTCCACCCTTAGTAGCTGTCCCCGTGAATGCCAGCCCGCACCTATCGAACCCAAGCTTGTCATCCAACAGGGTCAGCCTCACTAGGGTTCCCCTATACCAGGCCATAAATAGCTCCACTTGGAATAGCTCCGCCTGGTGTAGAAAAATGGGAGGCTATCTCGAGAGCCCGGCAGGGCTGTTCTTTTGGTACAATGGAATCCTAAAGAAAGATTATAACTGTTCCAAACCAAAGGACTGTACCCTAGTAGCCTTAGCGCCCCAGTTGCGACTCTACCAGCCAGGAGAGCTCGAGACTCAGTACCTAATTGGCACTAGTGGTGGGGAGAAGTGAGCTGTGTTCCTTCCCCTCCTAGTAGGATTGACGTTGGACACTTCCCTGGCTAGCATGAGTGTTGGGGGAACCGGGTTGGCAGTGAGCCACCAGTCTCAAACTGAGTTAAAATAGAAGTAGATGAAGCCTTAGAGGTGGCCGCCAACTCCATGGCATCCCTACGAAGGCAAATCACATCCCTAGCTAGAAACAGGCAAGCACTCAATCTCCTAACTGCCGAGAAGGGAGGAACATGCATGTTCCTTGGGGAAGAATGTTGCTACTTTGTCAGTGAAAGTGGCATAGTAGAAGAGAACCTTAACCGGCTTAATGAGATCAGAGACTGGCTCAGACCGACAACTTTTCTGGGGCCCTCCTCATGGTGGCAGAGCACCCTGTTCTCCCTCCTAGCACCAGTCCTAGGCCCCTTACTAGCCTTCCTCTTAATAGTAACTTGCAGGCCCTGGCTACTGCAGATCTTCCTGGTCCAGATAGAAGGAATCCTGGTCCTGAAGACAACCACACAAATGTTGATGCTCCAAAAGCGCCAGTACCAGAGACTTTCAGTAGTAGATGCTGAGACAGAAGATTCTGTCTAGCATCTAAAGGGGGGAATGTGACAGAAGCAGCATCCCCGAGATGGCAGGGGTCTCTGCCCCTTCCCCCTATCGGTTCTGGCTTCCACATACCTGCCAAGAACCGACCGTGCTGCTCGTCACATAGACTGATCCCTGCCCTGGACCTGATATAAACCCTAGCCCAACCCCCGCTCAGGGCCCAGAATTTGGAGACTGCCTCCTCTGGGACCACGTGTGTAATAAAGGGTCGTGCTTCGCCATCTTCCTGTGTCTTGGTCGTTTCATTTTCTGTAACAGTTTAATATAACATGTCTCACAGAAGATCGTTTTGGACTTGAATTTTGGAGTGACCTATTAACTTCATGAACTTGGATGTCCAAACCTCTCCACAAGTTTGGAAAGTTCTCAGCTATTATTTCTTTAACTAAGCTTTCTATCTTTTTCTTCATTTCTTTTCCCCTGGGACTACAATGATTTGTAAATAAATTTTCTTTAATTAAATTACTTATCTGTGTTGTGCTGTGGCTCTCTAAGCACTATAACAATTATTATGAATCTTTAACAGGCAATTCTATATAATTTTTGGGGGTTGATCACAGGAAGTTTGCTGTATTAATTTGCTGGAGTCATTTTTTCCCTGATTCTTCATGATCCCTGTGGTCTTGCATTTCAAAGAGGAGTCCTCACTTCCAGATGTTATAGACTACTGTAAGTAAAAATCTTCACCTATGAGCAGAGGCAGAGTGGAGCATTGTATGACTCCAGGTTTAGTGGTGTAAGCACCAAAGTGTTAGATATATGGCTGGAGTGTGTTGTGACTTGTTGACTCAGGCCACTGGGGTTTACAGCATCAACAGATGAATGGTATTTGGTGAGCACTGTGCAAATATATACAGAGTTCACCAAAGCTGTTGCAGTCCTTAACTGTTCCTCCACATTCAATAGTTAGAAGCCTGGACAAGCAGTGGTAGTGTGCATACACTTGACTGCAGGGTCCAGCTGCAGGTGCCTGTTAATGGCAAGGGATGGCTGCAAACACACACATAGTGGTAGTGGCCAGAGCAAGTAGCAATAGTCAGGATCAATTGTGGGTGCACTTGACTCTTGGCTGAAGGGTCTAGCAAAGAACATGCTTCAGCGAAGCTGGTGATAGGGTGTGAGCCAGAATAATACAGGTGTACAAATAGGGAGGCTAGCTACAAGTGAGCCCAGTGGTGAAGGTCATTGTCAGGAGATAGTGACAGACCTTGCACCACAAGCAGTTCTGGAGTCCTGTCTGTTGATGTGTACCTCAGTGACATGTACACAGGTTCCCCAAAGGCATGTGCATAGCAGCGCATAGCAGTGCGTGCAGGGGCACAGTAGGAAGGGCTAGCAGTAGATGAGCCCAGTGTTGCAGGTTAGTGACATGAGACAGTGCTGGATCCAGACCCACAGCTGATGTGTAGCCTTGACTATTGGTCCTAAAGCTACTGGGGTTCTCTGCAGAGCTGATCACTGGGACTTGAAGTTATTCCCACTGCATGGTTGGTATCAGTAGTCCCTGATTTTCTTGTTTCAAGCCATCTCTATTCATCTCAGCTTTACCAATCTCTAGTTGGGGTGAAACTGAAGTGAGTCATTCAAGCAGTGCCTCAAAAGGCTGGGGAAGCTTGTTGCTTACCCTGCTCTCCCTTTCCTGATGTGGGAAATTCTTTCTCCTCTTTCTTGGGGAGCTCCCTCTCAGTGCTGAGCAGTGTTGGTCTGTGGGATGGATTGATGCAGAAAATATGATGCTGTTTTTTCTTCTTCTGTCATGCAATTGTTCTCAATTGTTTTGTTCCATTGTGTTGCTGAAGTTTCTTAAGTGGACTCTTGAACTCTCTGAGAGATATTTTGTTCACAGATAGGCATCTAATTATTGATCTTTGTTGGGAGGATAGAGAGAGTTTCCTACTTCATTATCTTGGTGTCATTATCACCTTCCCTTGGTGTTAATTAATGTCTTACACAATCACAACACTGTTGTCAAAACTGAGAAACTACCCCTAGTACATTACTATTAACCAATTCCAAACCCTATTTGGATATCCGCAGCTTTTCCACTAATGTCCTTTGCATACTGCTGTGAACATTTACTATTTCTAGCTTCTCCTCTTTCTCCATACTCCACCATTTAGATTATTCTTTGTACACAAGCTTTTTTACCACTCTAAGTCCTGTTCACATCCCTGATGCAACACTCCCAGGAAGACTTACCATTGCTGGTCTTGTTCACTGAGATTTTTCTGGAGCACCAGAAACTTAACAAGGAAGGACCCAGACATACTGTCAGGGAGGAGGGAGGAGGAGGTGGGAAGAGAGTACACGGTCCTGGAGAGCAAGGCTGTTTACATGGAAAGGAACAAGGAACAACAGAGGGAGGACAAGAGTCAAAGAAAATTTATTTGGGGGTGGGGATTGCAAAATATTTCAAGACTCATTGGTTAAGTCAGTTCTGTACTACAAAGGCAAGACCTGTGTTGAAAAGTATGTTCTTATTCAACCATTAAATTCTCTATGACTGGGGACATAGAATATATACTTCCACTCACACTTTTCATGGGTGTGTGGGATCAGATGCTAACTGCTCTTAGCTGCATCTAATCCTTCATCTCCCATTACATTAGGCACAACTTCTCCACCTTTCCTTAGGCACGACTTCCCACCACTATAGATGGTTGTCCTTGTTCTTTAGCTTCACAGGTTTTGCTAAAGGGAGCTACATGTGCACAATTAGTTCCCCTGTTAATCCACTCTTTACTGTTTCACTTTAAATTTAATCTTTCAACTTATTTAAAATAATCTGTTATCATGCAACCATTTAACAGCTAAAACAGTTATGAATAAACACACTATGGTAGTGATAACAAGTTGTCTAAAAATGCAGAGGTTTAACTTTCATTCCTTAAAGTCTGATACAGCCAAGGGAGCACCGAGAGTCCTCAGAGTCAGCATCGGTGGCTTCTAGAATTAGCATAACTTCTAATCTTCAGTGCAGTCATCATTGGCAGTCAATATTCTTGATTTTAGATTTGATGTTTGGGCTATGTTGTTCTGCCTCTGGTTAAATTACTAACTGTAAGTTCTAACTGAAAGCATTTGATACATCAAGCTAAGAAGACTCAAGAGAATCTGAGAGCTTTGTTATTTTCTTTCTGCTGTTCTCACATTCTTCAACATAGCAATACTCAATAATATAGTGTAAATATTAGACATTCTCCTATAAGAATGTAGGATACGTTGAACTCATTCTTCTCACACATTTCAAATTTCATTCCTCTGTGAAACTCAATTGCATGTGAATAGGTGAACTGCTGAGCGCAGGTCTTGTTGGGTATTATCTTGTTTTAAAATATTTATTTGCATTTCTTTTTTTGCTTTTTTATTTAATTATTTTTAATATATTTTATTGATGATGCTATTACAGTTGTCCTATTTTTTTCTTCCCTTTATTTCCCTCCATTCTCTCCCCTACTCCCACCATCATTCCCCTACCTTAGTTTATGTCCACCCATCATACATGTAAGTTCTTTGGCTTTTCCATTTCCAATACTATTTGTAACCTCCTCTCTGTCTATTTTGTACCTACCATTTAGGCTTCTTATTCCCTGTACCTTTTACCTCATTCTCCCCCTGCTCCATCCCTGCCAATAACCCTCCATGTGATCTCCATTTCTGTGAATCTGTTCTTGTTCTAGTTCTTTGCTTGTTTTTTTTTGTTTGTTTGTTTGTTTTTTAAGGTTCAGTTGTTGATAGTTGTGAGTTTATTGTCATTTTCCTGTCCATAGTTTTGATCTTTTTTCTTAGATGAGTCCCTTTAACATTGCATATAATAAGGGCTTGGTGATGATGAAATCCTTTAACTTGACCTTATCTGGGAAGCACTTTATCTGCCCTTCCGTTCTAAAAGACAGCTTTGCTACAAAGAGTAATCTTGGACGTAGGTCCTTATCTTTCCTGACTTTGAATACTTCTTTCCAGCCCCTCCTTGCCTGCAAGGTTTCCTTTCAGAAATCAGCTGATAGTCTTATGGGCACGCCTTTGTAGGTAACTGTCTCCTTTTCTCTTGCTGCTTTTAAGATTCTCTCCTTCTCTTTAATCTTGGGTAATGTGATTATGATGTGCTTTGGTGTGTGCTTCCTTGGGTCCAAATTCTTTGGGACTCTCTGGGCTTCCTGGACTTCCTGAAAGTCTATTTCCTTTGCCAGATTAGGGGAGTTCTCCTTCATTATGTTTTCAAATAAGTTTTCAATTTCTTGCTCTTCCTCTTCTTCTTCTGGCACCCCTATGACTCAGATATGGGAACATTTAAAATTGTCCTGGAGGTGTCTAAGCATCTCCTCCCTTTTTTTTTTTTTTTAATTCTTGTTTCTTCATTGTGTTCTGATTGAATGTTTATTTCTTCCTACTGATCCAAACAGTTGACTTGAGTCCTGGTTTCCTTCCCTTCACTATTGGTTCCCTGTACATTTTCCTTTATTTCACTTTTCATAACCTTCAAATTTTTCTCCATTTTGTGACCATACTCAATCATTTCTGTGAGCATTCTGATTACCAGTGTTTTGAACTGTGTATCTGATAGGTTAGCTATCGCTTAATCACTTAGTTGTATTTTTTTCTGGAGCTTTGATCTGTTCTTTCATTTGGGCCATATTTTTCCCTCCTCATGCCTGTTCCGCAATAAAGGATGGAACTTTAGGTGTTTTCCTGGGTTGGGCAACCAACCTCAATGCATCATGGTGCTGTATGCGGGTGAGGGGACCAAGAGGGAACAATACCGCTTGCTGGGCTCTTGGCTGGCTTTCAATCATTTCCTCTTCTACCCACAAGCAAATTGGGCCCTTCTGGTGCTGATTCCCTGGGGGGAGGGCTGGTTTGCGTACCTTCTAGGACCCTGTGGGTCTCTCCAACTAACTCTGTCCTGTGAAGCTTGGAGTTTCTTTTGTTGCCTCAACCCCCACAGGTTTTTTGGTTTTTTTTTTCAGTCAGAGGTTTTGAGGCTTTATTAGCCCGCACTGGAACCCTGGGTTGTGCAATATGTCTCACTCCCTAGTTGTTCCTCCCAGTTTATCTGCACACAAATGGGCGACCACAAAGGTTGGACAACCTGCTCTGTCAGTCACCACCCAGGTCCTCCAGCCTCAGCCTTGCTACAAGTCCTCTCCACCCTGGATGCCCATCTCCAAACCTCCTACTGATCTAGATGAATGTTTCTACTTTAACTCCTTGATTTTCAGACTTCCATACAGTTTGATTTTCTGACAGTTCTGTTTATTTTTTGTTTTTAAATTTGTCATTATCCTTCTTTTGGTTGTGCAAGGAGCAAAGTGCATCTACCTACACCTCCATCTTGACCAGACTTTATTTGCATTCTTAGGCAGGGTTCATAATAGCTCTGAGTATCTTTCATATCTTTGCAGTAGAGGTAATTATTATCTCACAGACCTATTGTGAGGATGAACTTAATATGTGTAAGGCACCTAGCACCATGCATGGTAAATGGTCACAGTCTCTGAAGACATGGCAGCTTTCATGTAGTGGGAAGATTTACATCTGGGCATTAGCCCCTTGATAAATAGTTTTGCTCCTTGATTAGTATGTTTCTTATTTTTGTTTATGCCTGTATGTCCCACAATGCCTGACATGGAACATTTAGTTGCTCATAAAAGTTGCTCAATTAACTTTATTTGTTGTTAAAATATAAATCCAGGAGGCTGGAATTAAGTCCACTAGGTTCAGGTCTGTACCCTTGGTGCCAAGGGTACAAATTGAATATATAATAACCTTACTTCCACACTACCCTCTGTGGGAACCCCTGCTGGAATTAGAGCTAGCTGCTCTTAAAAAGCTCCAAAGATTGGGTTTCCTGACTACCTCACCCTTGTTCTAAGAATAGGTCTAAATCCTGACCTGGAGAAGGACACCAAAGTGGAGGAAGGGAGTGAGCAAACAGGAGGCCCCAGACTGCCAGCTCTGTCATCCCAGCAGTGATGAATGAATTACCAACATATGTAAAGTGTCCTCCAGTTGTCAAATTCATAGTATGTTCAGATTGCCTGAAAATCCATACAGTGACAGCAGCTGTTATTTGACTTTAAAATGATTCAAGGTGCAGGTAAATTTCCCAAAGCCACTTTGCCATTCTATTAATCAAATTATCCAAATCTGTTTTACTACATTCCACTCTCTTGATTCAAAGTGTATTCGAAATTCACAAGTTTTTTTTCATTTGAGGGTCTTTTTGATAATAAAATACAAATTATAAATATCTTACCAGAAACTTGTGTGCTTACATATACCCAAGATTGACATATAACTTCTATTAATTAACAGAACCACTAAAACCAACTTTTGAATCCTCATTTCCACAGACCCCATTCACATGGATGAGTTAAGAAATCTAGTACAGAGTAGTTCATGCAGTTGCCCAAAGACAAACATGCAATAGGCCTGATGTGAGATGCTGGCGACACAGACTTACCCATCCCTCATGGGTCTTTCAGTCTTCTCACCCTTGTAATGTAGGTAGGTATGACACCAAACGGTGCCAGATCAATGGGTGAATAATTTCTCATGAAAATTCACATGAAATTAAATTCCCATGTAAAGTAAAAGAAAAGTATAATTAAGAGAAAAAGTCTTTTTAGAGGAATGCACTGGCTTTACAATCCCATTATTCCAGTTCCCAGGTGTATTACATCTCCTAGCCAAATGGGATTCTCAGTAGTTGCACCAGATAGTTCAGAGTAGGTAAGTGTCCAGCAGAATCCTAATGGGCAGATGAGGGTGTACTGATGGTCTTAAGAAGTGGTCTAAGGCCTTATGGAGGAGCTGTCCCAAGAAGAACAATGTCTTTTTTGATGCTCCTAGCTACCTACTTCCAGCAGTACTAACGTCAGTAACCAAAAGAAGATATTTTCATAAAGCATTAACAATTCTGAAATAAGATAATGACCTGTCTACCCATTATTATATTGTATTGTAGCTTAAACTATCTAACATAAAGTGTCAAGTCAGAGTCAGTTTTCTGCTATCTTTCTATTTCTATCTATCATCTTTCATCTATCTACCTGTTTCTCTATCTCTATGCATCATCTATCCTCTTTTTATGTAAACTTTCACTGAGGTATAATGTATACAGAAAATTGCCAAGTCAGAGTACTCAATTACCCCAGTGATATGTCTCTGAATGACATGATTTTTCAAAATGAAGAATACCTTTTAGAAAAGTATCAATAAAATAAAATACAGATTTCCTTCAATTTATATACTGCACTGCATTTCTGGAAAATTCACTGTAAAATAAAAGCATGCACACTATTTATGATATTTATAAAAAAATTATGTGCTAGTTCATATAAGTTTAAATAGATTTTTTTCACTTACATAAGTTTGCTGTGGGATATTTGAAAGTTGTTCAGGGTGCATAATTCTTCAATTTATGGGACTGTTCTGTGTTTTGCTAGAATGCGTACATACCTGGATTTCAATCACTGAATCCTAGTCATGTCTCTTGATTATTGTGACTGCCAAAAATCACCCTTGTGCATTTTTAAAACACCTAATTAAGAATCACAAGCAGAATCTATTATCACATGTATAATTGTTGAATGCCTATCATTTAGTTTAAGAACTAAATATCAAACAATGAGTGTTTGCAGTTATAAATGATAAAGGGTTAGATGTGGTAATAACTGTTAGGGGTTTAAAGAAAGCATCAGAGTTCCACTTAAACTCCCAGAGTTTCTGGGATCAAGGATGTTGAAGGAAATATTGAAGTTCACAGTCCAGTTTAAAAGTCCATGGGAGTTGTAGCCTCAGAGACTGGACAACTACAGAATTAAAAGTAGGTTTTCCATCAGTGTGAATTTTTTAAATAGTCAATATAGGAGAAATTTGTGAGATTATAATCTATATGTCTGATATATTTTTTGCTTGTCACTGTTTGGCTACTAGGATAAGATTGCACAGATGGAAGTTTATATCTTAAAATGGTTTTCATATCCACCACCACCTGGCAAATCAATATTCTATCTGTTGTTAGCTGGGAGATGAGCTGATCTGGCCTCTCTGACTACTGAGAATTATTGAAACCATTCTTCTTACCTGACCTCTTCTACGTGACCTGATTTGTTGATCTGAGATTCCCCAGGAGGAGGGGGAATGTTGTATATGTATTTGGATTCACTTCTCTTGTGAGCATTAGCCATCATCTGATTTTTTTTTTTTTTTTTTACATCTTCCATTTGCCTCTTTATTTTGCTTGCATTTTTTTTGAATTTTTATTTTCATTGTTGATCTTGTACAGTTTTCTGTCTTTTATTCTCACCCGAACCCGCCACCCCAACCCTCCCCACCTCCCTCCCATTTCCACCCCCCCCCCCATAGTTTTTGTCCATGTGTCCTTTATACTTGTTCCTGTAAATCCTTCCCCTTTTCCCCTGAAATTCCCTCCCCTCTCCCCTCTGGTGACTTTCAGCATGTTCCCCATTTCCATGTCTTTGGTTATATTATGCTTGTTTGTTTGTTTTGTTGATTAGGTTCCTGTTAAAGGTGAGATCATATGGTATTTATCTTTCACTGCCTGGCTTACTTCGCTTAGCATGATGCTCTCAAGTTTCATCCATGCTGTTGCATAGGGTATGAGCTCCTTCTTTCTTTCTGCTGCATAGAATTCCATTGTATAAATGTACCACAGTTTTTTGATCCATTCATTTACTGATGGGCATCTAGGTTGCTTCCAACACTTGGCTATTGTAAATTGTGCTGCTATAAACATAGGGATGCATAGTTTCTTTTGGATTGGTGTTTCAGGGTTTTTAGGATATAATCCAAGCAGTGGAATTGCTGGGTCAAAAGGTATGTCCATTTTTAGTTTTTTTAGAAAATTCCATACTGTTTTCCATAGTGGTTGTACCAGTCTGCACTCCCACCAGCAGTGCACTAGGGTCCCCTTTTCTCCACAACCTCTCCAACACTTGCTGTTTGTTGCTTTGTTTATGAGGGCCATTCTGACTGGTGTCAAGTGGTATCTCATTGTGGTTTTAATTTGCATCTCTCTGATAGCTAGCGATATCGAGCATCTTTTCATGTGTCTCTGGATCCTCTGTATGTCCTCCTTGGAGAGGTGTCTGCCCAAGTCCTTTGCCCATTTTTTTAATTGGGTTGCTTGTCTTCTTAGAGTGGAGTCGTGTAAGTTCGTTGTATATTTTGGAGATTAAACCCTTATCTGAGATATCATTGGCAAATATGTTTTCCCACACAGTCGGTTCTCTTTTTATTTTAATACTGTTTTCCTTGGCCATGCAGAAGCTTTTTATTTTGATGAGATCCCATTTGTTTATTCTTTCCTTTATGTCCCTTGCTTTAGGGGACATATCAGTAAAAAAGTTGCTGCGTGGAATATCTGAGATTTTCCTGCCTATGTTCTCTTCTAGGACTTTAATGGTGTTACGGCTTATGTTTAAGTCTTTTATCCACCTTGAATTTATTTTTGTGTATGGTGTAAGTTGGTGCTCGAGTTTCATTTTCTTGCATGAAGCTGTCCAGTTCTCCCAACACCACTTGTTGAAGAGGCTGTTTTTACTCCATTTTATGTTGCTGCCCCCTTTGTCGAATATTAATTGACTATAGAGACTAGGGTTTATTTCTGGGCTCTCTATTCTATTCCACTGGTCCACGTGCCTGTTTTTATGCCAGTACCAGGCTGTTTTGATTACAGTGGCCTTGTAATACATTTTGGTATCAGGTATTGTGATCCCTCCTGCTTTGCTCTTCTTTCTCAAGATTGCTGCTGCTATTCTGGGTCGTTTATGGTTCCATATAAATTTTTGAAGAGTTTGTTCTATATCTGTGAAATATGCCATTGGTACTTTAATAGGTATTGCATTGAATCTGTAGATTGCTTTGGGAAGTATGGACATTTTGAAGCCATCATCTGATTTTAATAAATTATCTAAATACAATTTATACTCTGTTTCTGCAGTTCCATTAATTTTAACCTGCTGTGGCTATCAGTTCCAGTCACTGCTTTTTAAATAGATACTTTCATCTCTGACTGCATATTTTGACATCAGCAGCAGGAACACTGTAGCAGTCATAGATAAGAATAGTCCCACATGTCAGAGTCCAAAAGAATAAAGTATCTTTAAATAAAGGCCTGACTCATCTTTTCTAGCTAGAGATTATCCAGTGGTTCATCTCTGGGCCTCATGTGGTTGAGAGCAATAAGCAGGAAAATTGGCATTACAGATTGCTACTAGGTCATCAGGAAAAAACAGTATGTATACACGCACACACACACACACACAAATACACACAACTAATTCTGTTGCTATTAGGTTATGTAGCAAATTATTTATTCTATTAATTTATTCAATGAACATATACAAAATGCCCACCAGATGAGGGTATAATGAAAATGGATATATGTATCTAGGAAATGATCCTCTATAAAAATATAAGCCATAAACATAAGTAATTTTTAATAATATACAGTTTTCAGCAGAACTATCATAGCTACTTAGTGGTTATGTGTTGATGAATAAATTGGTTTCTGTAGTGAGAGATATGAATGGATGAGTCTAGAAAAATATTAATTACTCTTCTTATTTTATAAATACAAAAATTCAGCCTAAGAACCATAAGTGGTTTATCAAAAGTTATATAGCTAATATGTGGCAGACAAACAAGTTAATTCAGGTCTTCTAATTTCAATTCCAAACACTAAATCACTTCATATTAGCTTAGAGAACTTCAGAAAAACTAATTTACAAAGAACAAGAAATAGGAGATTACTTGAAGGCTTCACAAAATATAAAATGAGTATGTGAATCATGGCATTGCTTGGTGGTTTAAAATTTATGTTGTCATTTATATCATGTTACAAAGAGTGATCCTTTGAGACAGTTCTTATACCACCATATTCTGTACTGGTGCAGGGAGGGATAGGTTGTGTGCAAGGCAGAATGGAGATGTATGTGGAGGGGAATGGTTGCATGGAAAATGTATGCTTAGCGCATTAGAACTGTACTCTAATATAAATCAAATAGCAAAGAAAAAACCTACCAAAATATATTTTATAATGTCATTTTTCTTTTGCTTCTTCTCCTCTGTTTTTCCTTATATTTTCTACTACTCCTCTTGCTTCTCTTCTGCCTTCTTATTTCTCTTTCTTGTTTGTTTTTCTTTGTAAGTTTCCAAATTTTGGATATATTACATTTATAAAAAGGAATAAAGAAATGCTAAGGAGAGGAATTACTTCCAATTGAAATAATCAGGATGGTGAAAGTTTTCATGTGAGAAAAAAATAATTTGAAAAATTGGTAAGATTTAGAACAAGGAGATGTGTAGGAAAAATGGAAATTGATTTAGGGTACCTGGAGTTATGAATGCACAGACTTTATGTGGAAACACAATCAGAGTAGTGCCATTGATTGAAGCAAAGGATGAAAGAGTGAAATAGCACAAACTAAGGTTGTTGAGGTTGGTTAGGGCCCAGCTGAATTTGGGAGGAGAGAGATCTTCCGTTCTCTCAGATTTGGTCTTATGTAGTTCCATATGTTTTGCATATTTTTAGCACAATCCCTAGGAACAAACTGGATAAATCTGTTCTGTCTGAATGAACAGAAGGCAAAAATCTCTGAGTTCTTTCAAAACAAATAAAATAATGAGAAGTAGTTATGTTTATAAGTAGATGTTAAATCCAGGGCACATGCTTGCCAAAAACCATAGGGCACTTGGCAAGTGCAAGCTAAAGCTATTAAACATTAGGGCCTATTACTGAATATTTATGGTCTGCACCATTCTTTAAATGGTTCAATTTGAGTGTCCTCCAACAGTTTATGGCAGGAATTTCTATGCCAATTGAGTTTCAGTGCTGTTTTTTCACCCATGCATTTTTGGGTTCCACCAGTTCCATATGTTTGCATTTCAACCAAACATAGTATGATATAGATATTATATCATTTTTAGACTTTAAGTAGTTTTACCTGGACTTTGTTTCCTCTTTTGAGGAATTTTATACTTATATTTTTATTAGTTGAGAAGATAAAACAATTGATTCTAAATATTGCAGGGATGGATTTCTATCATGAATTCTGCCTTGACCTCCCTTTATCCTTTGTCTGTCCCATTACTCAGCACTGGCTCTGTTCATTGCTATCCTAACCAGGGCCCAGTGATATCAGGGTGTATTTTCAATTATGTAAATTATTCCTTTCTTATTTCAAAAGGAGATGAATCCTCCCAATGTATTAATGTTCCAACTGATTATTGTTTGGGGCCTCTTCCCAGTTCTACTTTAATTCAACAATTAAAATCCTCACAGTAACAAAACTTGTTTGGATTTTGATGATAGATTTAAATCCTCATAATTTATTAACTACTTTAGGCAAATTACTTAAAGCTTTGTGCTTCAGTATTCTCATATAAGAATACTTTACTCATCAGATCAGCAGGATGTTACTTAACAACATGCTGAACATGGTGCGCTGGACCCAGATTAATGGTCCAGCCTAATGACTTCTTCTTTTTCTTTATTTTTCATTTAAAAATTTTGAAGAAAGCACAAAGACTGAACATTTAAAAAAAGATAATATTTAGGTTCCTGTTAAAGGTGAGACCATATGGTATTTGTCTTTTACCACCTGGCTTATTTAGCTTAGCATGATGCTCTCCAGTTCCATCCAGGCTGTTGCAAAGGAGCCTTCTTTCTTTCTGCCGCATAGAATTCCATTGTGTAAATGTACCATATTTTCTTGATCCATTCATTTACTGATGGGCACCTAGGTTGCTTCCAACACTTGGCTATTGTAAATTGTGCTGCTATGAACCTAATCAACAAAACAAGCAAAATATAACCAAAGACACTGAAATTGAGAACAGGCTGACAGTCACCAGAGGGGAGAGGGGAGAGAATTTCAGAGGTAAAGGGTAAGGGTTTAGAGCAATAAGTATAAAAGACACATGGACAAAAACTAGGGGAGGATGGGAGGGAGGTGGGGAGGGCTGGGGCACTGGGCTGGGGTGGGAGTAAAAGATAGAAAACTGTACAAGAACAACAGTTAAAATAAAAAATAATTTAAAAAGATAATATTTAAAATAATATGAATGGAGTTGTGCTTTTTTTCTGTGCTTCAAAAAAATAACTCTGGATAATTTGCTTCAGACAAGTGTTCTAGGGTTAATAGACGAGCTTAGTCTTCATGGGAAGATGAGGTTGTTATTTGGAAACTGGAATTTAAGCCAAGTCTAACAATTGAGAAAAAACAGCATTAGTGAGAGGATGCTCCTATCAGGGGTTGCCAAAGGAACCCTGGGATCACCATCACAAATAGATATTGCATTTATGACAGCAAAATAAATTCTAAATTCTAAATTCTAATTGAGAACTGGAATCTCAATTTTTTTTCTCAGTAAAGATTGCTTTAAATGCAGTTTCAAACTAAATGTGTAGACCAAAGGTAATCATGACTGTGATGCAATGTGTGTAGTAGTTATATTTATGATATAAAACAATAGATATACTCACCCAGTAAATTCTGAGATTGAACAGATCTCTTAAGAATAACAACTATCTTTATACTCTTTCTTTCACCAATTTGGGCTATAGGACATGAATAAAAATTTGGGAAGTCATAATAAAGCAATGATCAACAGATAAGGTACATACAGAGCAGGCTGGAATTCAGCAGAAAGCTTTGCCCAAAGGGAAAATTGTTACTAAATTTTTTGTCTCGGCTAGGAAAGCAAGATGATTTCTCAGAAAATGTATGCTTTCATGTATAATACCCAAACAAGATAGCTTTGTTGAGGAGATATATTAGCCATGGTTCTCCAGAGAAACAGAATTGGTGGCTTTATTATGAAGAGTTGGCTCAGTTGATTATGAAGGATGAGAAATTCTACAATCTGCCATCTGCAAGCTGGAGACCCAGAAAACAGAGTGGTGTAATTCAGTCTAAGTCTGAAGGCCTGAGAACCATGAGGACTGATGGTATAAATTCCAGTCTGAGGGCTGGAGAAGATAAAATGAGATACTGTAGCTCAAGCACTGAGGCACAGAAAAAAAGGGGGGAGTGAATTCTTCCTTTCTCCACCTTTTGTTCCATTCAGGAACTCAACTGGATGATGCCCACCACATTGCCAAGGGCAGTTTATGGATTTCACTGATGCAAATACTAGTATCAGGAAACATCCACACACACCCAGAAATGTTTGATCTGCGTACCCTCTGGTCAGTCAAGTTGAAACAGAAAATACTTCATCACAGGAGGTAAATTGTTCTGTGCTGGTTTGAGAGCTGAAGAGATCAGGTTATTCACTGTGTCTCATTCCTTCCTACAGACCTTCATGGGTATGCAACCTATGCTGTCCCTCAGGGTTCTGAGCCTAGAAGGGCCCTGAGGTTGGCTCCACACTCTTGCCACCTTAAAATTCTTAATAATTTTTAAGCAAGGGAGCCTACATTTTTATTTTGCACTGGGCTCCACAGAATATGCAGCCAGTCCTGCTTGCCTACAACTTAGCCTCCATGATCTGCTCTCTGCTACCCTTTGCAGCTGTTTTCTGATCTCCACTCTTCTCTTTATTGTCTGCTAACCCTTGACTTCCTTTTTGTTTTATACTTGGGCAAAGCTATATTGTATGTGGAACTGTTACACAGCAAACACAGGGGCCAAGGTTCCTTACGTCCACTGCTTTAGGAAAGATGTCTCTCAATGCCAGAGATTTGTGAAAAGGAAAGGAAATGTTTATTTAAAGCTATACAGACTTACAGTAGTGACCCAATGTCTTCATTAAAATATCAAAGTCCTTCTTGATACCCACAGACACCCACAGTACTTCCTTTCTTCCTCCTGCCCTAATTCAGGGTACTGTAACTCAGGAAAAGAAGCAAATGTCCAAGTTTCAGGCTGCTGGCACCGTCAGCTGTGTTGTCATCTAGGCAGGATCTCTAATTAATCTAAAGCCATGTGGCATCTTCTCATGGTTTACTGTCAAGAGTTCTTTGTACCCATTTTCCAGGCAAAGTCTCTCCTGCTTCTCAAGCCATGTGGCCCTGAAGCCATGCGGTCCTCTTCTACAAAAGCTGCAGGGGTCTGCACTTTGGCCAAAACCACCTGGATCTCTCCACAAAGCTGCAGAGAGGGTAGGTTCACCACTCTGGTTAAGCCGAGTGGTGGTTCTCTGCTAAAGCCACGTGGTGATTCTCTCTACCTGCCTAGCTGCGGGGTTCCCCACTCTGGCAAAACATCATGGCACTCTCTGGCAAAGCTGCAAGGTTGTCTCCACTCTGCCAAAGCCAAGAGGCTCCCCCCTCAATGGCTGCTATGTCTGGGTTTAAATCCCCGAGCCAATCTTCCTCTGCAGCCCCATTTCTGACTCCTCCTACAGTTATACCTGCCAGCATTCTCAAATTCTTCCAGCTTTACTGGGCTGCCATAGTAAGTGTGAGCAGGTGTGGCCCCATGGTGTGGAGCCAATCACCTCCAAGCTCTCACACAGGCGCCGTAAACAGGGGGAGTTGCCTCCCAGTTATATCTTGGGTGGAAGTCACTCCCTTCTCCCTGGCTCAAAGCATGGCCACAGCTATTCAACATATCTGTGAAACCAGTTAAAGGTTATAGATATGTTAAATGACCATGCCAGAGGTTAGCTGCAAAACTGTTGCTATGCAAAACAGCTTTCAATGGCCCTGCTCCATTTGTCCCTTCCCCCAACTCGCACTCGAGGGGGGAAGGGGTGAGAACATCTTATATGTCTTTCTAATATTTCCTGGACATCCTGAGTTCTGGGCCCCATTCCAAATCCCTATTTTGGGGCCTCCCTCTTGACTGCACCCTGTTACAGGACTAGTTTGAGCACAGTAATCAAATCAGTTAAAAAGTTAAATTGGTTTGAATTAATTTTGAGCTAACATGGTAATGATACTATTTAAACATATGAGAATGATAACAAAGACAAACATGTTTAATTTATCAAAAAAGTCAAGAACACTTTACAATGAACTATTATATCTAATATTTGGTAGTATTTTAATTGACACATTTTTGAGAGCATCTATTATCTTAAATCTTTAAAAAGATTCAATTTAGTAGTTAATGTAGTATCAATCTAATAAGACTATCTCAGTATAGAATTTGCTATTAAATGAACTGTCAAGATAGTTTTGTTGGGAAATTAGGTCTCTTGTTTACAGAGCACAGGTAAGATAAATGACAGAGTAAAAAGAAATGCCAAAGGGACAGAGAAAACTGGGTTTTTGTACTGCTTGCTTTCAACACAGTAATTTTCCTTAATTGTGGTGTTAGCAACCTTCTGGAGATAATGAGAAGCAGAAAATATGTTAAGCTGTGTAACATTTCTCAAATAAATAGCCAGTGCCATCTATCTCTCCATTTCAAATGAACTGTCAGCGAATATTAAAAGCCATGAGATCTGCATCGTTGATCTTCATTTGGTGAGGATATTATCCTTAGTGAAGTTCTTTCTCCTTGCTGGTTCAGATACCATCTGCTTCCTATTGCAACCTGCCAGCTACTTCCTCTTTCTCTTGCCTGCAACTTTCATCTTAACCTTTGAGTCATTCATCAAAGCAGTGACATTGACAACAAAAGTCTAAATGTGTTGGGTAAATGCAATGGAAATCCGAAATGTATAGCTCCCAGAAACAGAAGCTTGTACACTATTTTTTTGTCAATATCTGTTTGGGAATGCTGAAGGAAGGATATCACATACTTCAACCTTCTTACACTTCCCTTAGTCTCAGCCTCACACTGTCCTCAAGTGATGGCATTCCCCAAATTAATGTCATCTGTAAGTACCTTTTACTACCATAATTTTGAGTGATTGTAAAATCTGCAGATAAATTTTACATAACAGTATGAAATGACCGTACAGTTCTTTGATTTTGGTAGTAGATGTCTTCTCTAGTGAATAACTTTGGAGTCAGGCAGATTCAGATTTTCATCATGGCAAGGATGAGTAAATTTCTAGCAGTGGCAGGTACCAAGGGTCATTGAGGGAGACTTCACCTTTCTACTTCAGTCCCTATGCTCCAGCAAGCTCTCTCAAATGAACTGATGGTCTTGGTAAGGGCCTGCTTGCTCTGTAAATAGGACATTCTGTAAGTCCTTAGTTTCTTTTTCTTTTTCTTCTTTTCATTTTTATTGAAGTACATTTTTCTGCCTTTCCCCCACCCCTCCCCACCACCCCAGCCCTCCCTACCTCCCTCCCCCATTTCCACCCCTCCTTGTTATTATCCATATGTCCTTTATAATTGTTCCTATAAACCCTCCCCCTTTTCCCCCATTATCCCCTTCCCTCTCCCTTCTGATCACTGTCAGCCTGTTTTTAATTTCAATGCCCTTGGCTATACTTTGCTTGCTTATTCATTTTGTTGATTAGGTTCCTGTCAATAGTGAGATCATATGGTATTTGCTTTCACCACCTGGCTTATTTCACTTAGCATAATGCTCTCCAGTCCCATCCATGCTGTCACAAAGGGTAGGAGCTCCTTCATTCTTTCTGCTGCATAGAATTCCATTGTGTAAATGTACCATATTTTCTTGATCCATTCATTTACTGATGGGCACCTAGGTTGCTTCCAACATTTGGCTATTGTAAATTGTGCTGCTATGAACATTCAGGTGCATAGGTTCTTTTGGATTGGTGTTTCAGGGTTCTTAGGATATAATCCTAGCAGTGGAATTGCCAGGTAAAAAGACAGTTCCATTTTTAGTTTCCTGAGGAAATTCCATACCGTTTTCCATAGCAGTTGCACCAGTCTGCATTCCCACCAACAGTGCACTAGGGTTCCCTTTTCTCCATAATCTCTCCAACACTTGTTGTTTGTTGCTTGGTTTTTTTTTTTTTTTTTTTTTTTTTTTTTAATGATGGCCATTCTCAACAGTGTGAAGTGGTATCTCATTTTGGTTTTGATTTTCATCTCTCTGATGGCTAGTGACACTGAGCATCTTTTCATATGTCTCTGGATCCTCTGTAGGTCCTCCTTTGAGAAGTGTCTGTTTAAGTACTTTGACCATTTTTTAATTGGGTTGCTTGTCCTTTTAGAGTGGAGTCGTGTGAGATCTTTATGTATTTTGGAGACCAAACCCTTGTCTGAGGTATCATATATGCAAATATATTTTCCTATATGGTTGGTTCTCTTTTCATTTTAATGCTGTTGTCTTTAGCCATGCAGAAGCTTTTTATTTTGATGAGATCCCATTTGTTTATTCTTTTCTTTATGTTCCTTGCTCTAGGGGAAATCAGTGAAAATATTGCTGTGTGTAATGTTTGAGATTTTCCTGCCTATGTTCTCCTCTAGGACTTTAATGATGTCATGACTTATATTTAAATCTTTTATCCACCTTGAATTTATTTTTGTGTATGGTGTAATTTGGTGTTTTCATCTTTAACTAGCAAATTTTGTAGCTACCATAAGGTAGTCTCAATTTTTCACTAATCTAAGTTTTCTACAAGCAAATACAGTAGCTACTATAAAGTAGGATCAATTTTTGATCAATTTAAGTTTCAGTTTAACTTTGTAAATCTGGGGTTCAAAGTTTCTATCTCCTAATATTTTCTGTGAGGATTAAATAGGGAACATTTGTTGAAATGCCTATTACAATGTTGAACTCTGCTAGGAGTCCATCTTTTTCTATATAATAAAATGAGAGTTATAAAATCAGACACCCCAAATCTGTAAAACCTATGTGATTTGGAAGACTATAAAATGTATCATTCTGGATGGGTGAATTTTCCACATAACCTACAATTATCCCTTCATGATGTTATAAGTATTATCAAATTTGATGAAAATAATTCTTGATTTCAGTATATAATTCCTTCTCCAGACAAAACAAACTCTTTCTCTCTGTACACACACACACACATTATACACACACACACACACACACATATACATATGTACATATATAATATATACACATGTACATATATTACATACATATATAACCATGTATATGCTCGACTATACATGTACATGTATATGTGTGTGTGTGTTTGAGATGTTCTGACATGCTCGTTGTCATCAAAAAAAGGTCATCCAGCAATAAGTGCTACATCCTTGAAATTTCTTTAGCAAAAGATTCCAAGGTTCAAGAACTTATATATTTTATGGGGGAAATGGTATTTGAGGTACCTTGTTTATATTAAAGCACTTTAAAGTATAAGAGAAATTACAAAGACCTTTTAGAATAGTTTGATGCTGATTATTGTACAACACTAAATAGTGAGGCTAATCATTGGCATTTCACATATCTTAAAATTATAATGCCAGATATGTAAAATTAAGTGTATTATCTCTTACTAAATTTTCTACCTAAAAAATTTACTGAGATAATTATTTAGGTTTATTTTACATAATATACAAACAGAATATTTGCCCCATCCCCTTCCAGGCTTTGCTGACCTTTGTCTCCAAGCTGTTGACATTTCTTTTCTGTGTCCATCATCTTCCCCATGCAATTCTAGGGCTGAACCTTTTAACGTTATAGCCAGAGCAGGACTGCAAAGTCCCCCAACTCTTTAATGCCCTATGACTATATCTCCTCTCCCCCTTGCCAAATGCTACATCTGTTTTTTGCTACTACATCCTAACAGATGTTATTTTCATAAACTTGAATAAACATTCTCATTATTCTGGAAAACACTGTGTATTGAAGTAAGTTTTGTATTTATTAGGTTATGCATAAATGGATATGCAGTTGGGAGGGTAGTGCGGGGCTCCTGAGCAAGATCCAGCTGTTCACACTCTGCTGCCAACTGTGTGTTGTGTTTCTGTAACCTCCACTGTCAGTTGCTTCCTGGTGCTGTTCTCTTGCCTTTGAACAACTATGGAGTAGTTTCTCCCATTGTTGACTACACCTTCTTTTTCTTCCAATTCTGGATTTGAAATTTATTAACTTCACCTATGTGGGACAGAATCTCATTAAAAATTGCATCCGCAAATGTTTCCTTGCTTAATTTAACGTTCTAAGTTCCAAGCACAATTTGGTTTCAATGATTGAGTTCAAAACTCTTCAAAAACAATGTTCCAAAATTTCAAGCTGTGTTCAACATTTACAGTAGTATTTGCTATCACTTTCCTGTGGGACACAGAGAAAAGTAGCCATTAAAATACTATGGAGTTGATATGAATTTTCTACTCAAGATTAAGTGGTTTAACAACATGTAGATTTCAATAAAATTGTGGCCCCTTATTTTACCTTTTTATCACCCTCTTCACCACATTTCAGGCTCATGTTTCATTCATTTATTTATTATTTATGTTCTTAGATACCACTCCTCACCCACCCACTACAACATACTCTTCTAAGGTGTTCAGTTTGATTTACAGTGTTTTGTATTGTTCTTGTAAATATGAATGTGTTTTATACATATAAATTTTAAATGTATGTGAATAGCAAAGTGATGTTAAATGCTCTGATTGTCAGTTCTCTCCTCAGTGCTCTACCAAATCCAACTACACTGAAATTCACACAGCGAATATGTTGTTTTTCAGTGCTGTGTGGCCACACAGCAGCAGAAACAAGTTTCACCTGCTTGTGACCTTGCACTTGGGCATGCAGTCTGCTTCCACCTCTCCCAATCCTCACAGCAGCAACAAACATGCTTGTATATCCTAATTCTGGTTTTGTACCACCTTAGACTCTTGTTCTCACTGTCTCACAGACTTTTGCAAAACTCTTTGTCAAAGAAAGAATATTGTCAAAGAAAAGCTTATTTTATTTTATTTAAGATTTTATAGTCCTCCAATTCAAAATAATAAATATAACATCATTTCTTTTTATAGCCAAGTAGTATTCCATTGTGTAAATGTACCATAGTTGTTTTATCCACTCATTTACTGATGCTGTTTCCAAATCTTGGCTATTGTAAATAACACTGCAATGAACATTGGGGTGCTTATATCTTTTTGAATTAATGTTTCAGCTTCCTTCAGATAAATTCTAACAGGTGAATCACTGGGTCGTAAGACAGTTTCATTTTTAAATTTTTGAGGTAACTCCATACTGCTTGCCACAGTGGCTGCACCAATCTGCATCCCTACCAAAGTGCAAAAGGGTTCCCCATCCACATCCTTTGCAACGGCATGGATGGACCTGGAAAACATTGTGCTAAGTGAAATAAGCCAGTCAGAGAAATAAAAGTACCGTATAATTTTACTTACATGTGGAATCTAATAAAAAAAAAAAAACCTGAACTAACGAGCAATGAGAGACAGACTCAGAGATAGGGAGCATGCTGACGGCTCAGGGAAGAAGGGGTTGGGGGCTGGAGGGATGGAATAAAAATGAAAAAGGATTTCGTGGACGTGGACAACAGTGTGGTGATTGAATAAGGGAGTGGTTGTAGGTGAAAAAGGGTATAAGGAGGATAAATGGTATGGAAACATACGGCAAAAATGGATTTAAAAATAAATAAATAAATAAATAAATAAATAAATAAATAAATAAATAGAACATCGGAATTTTAAAGATTGGTGGAAATGACCAAATCAGAAAACATCAATGCAACTCTAAAGATTATTTAATTATAACACTCAGTCAGAACAACAAATTCACCAGTCCTTAAATTTACCTTGATCTTGTTCAGCTTCATCTAATAAAAGCTGTAAGGCTTAATGGGTTAATTTTTGGCTTTTTCATTTTTTCTTTCACCTAATTACTTTTGGTGAAGGCTGTCTGTAAAAGTAATCTCCCTTTCAACAGACATTTAGATTCTCTTTTTCACTATCACTGATATGGTTTTGTCTTACTCCTGTTCTATCACACTCTCCTAGGCAATTAGAAACTAGGAAGTCTGTGCAAAGTATTCTCCCAATTGAGAGCAAAAGGGAGCACTATTCAAAATCAACCTGGGACAATAGATAAAATCCTGGGTATTATAAGCAAACAAGTACATGTGATCACTGCAAAAATCTAAACAGCTCATTTGAGTCCAGGGTTCATGTATTTAGTAACCTGGCTTGCAATGCCTTCCAGACCAAAAGGAGTAAATAGGAAAGTTTGAGTGGTTAGAGAACTAATTTTGGCATTCCTCCAGGTATATCACACATGCTGTTGTCAACTCCCCTGTCTTATCTACACTTGTCACTGCCACCTGCTTTTCTTCCTGTGCCCTTCAGCCCAGGGGACATGGGAGTTTGCTGACACTTTGCATTCCCCATGGAGAGCAAGGACAGTGTTTCCGAGTAATACTCCACTGTTGCATCACTCCAGGCATAGGCCCAGGAATAAATGGAGTTGTGCTAGCTTCGTTGTCTCCACATATACTTTCTCTTGTCTGATAGCCCTGATTTAAAATGAGGGGAAATTAACTGAGGTGTAAGAGACCGAGGATTAGTTTTAGATAAACCTGACTCTGTGCCAGAGCAGTTTAATCTCTGTCCAGCTAGATGAGAATTCCAAGAGTCACATGTTTCTTTTCATTTCTTAGAAGCTGTTCTCCAAGAAACTATTCTTTTCTCATTTTCTTATAAAAACAACTAACACTAGTTCCTAAAACAAAAGATACCTGATCAATTATTCCTACCTGATTAATTAAGCTTCTGGTTTATCTCAAATTGTCAGAAGGCCAATAAATCTCCTTTATAGGAATTTAATAAACCTTTGTCTTTCCAGACCACCTCCCTCAAAAAAAAAATTGGCTTTCCTGTCAAGTTCAGCAAATAACACTTGCTCATTTAACAGGTAATTTATTTATGTTAAGAAAGCACTTTGGATAATATTGTTCTCCATTTTCTATGTTAATTTAGAGACCCAAAGCTTCATCAACTGTCTGTAACCTTATGACTGAATATTTGTGTGTCTGTAGTCTTTAACACTGGGTTGGGGAGTGGATAAAGCAGTGACTTCCTTGGTTCCCTTGAAAAGATACAAAGAGGCTCATGTACAGTGGACACTAGGTCTCAGGGATGGTGTAACAATACTGGTTGAAGTATACTTGTACGCAACAATTGCTTTCTATTTTTTCCATCCTAGCAGCAGCTATGTGTGACTTTGTTTCTCCAAAGTCTTACCAAATATATTTGGAACTTCCCAAGAAGGGTACCAACAAGTGTCCATTGGCAACATGAAATGTCCACTGTTCCTTATTTTGTCCCTTTATTTTTTTTTTTTTTTTTTTTAATATATTTTATTGATTATGCTATTACAGTTGTCCCATTTCTCCCCCATCATTCCCCTCCACCCTACATACCCTCTCCCACCCACATTCCCCCCTTTAGTTCATGTTCATGTGTCATAAGTTCTTTAGCTTCTACATTTCCCACACTATTCTTGCCCTCCCCGTCTATTTTCTACCCACCGTCTATGCTACTTATTCTCTGTACCTTTTCCCCCATCTCCTCCTCCCACACCCCTGTTGCTAACCCTCCATATGATCTCCATTTCTGTGGTTCTGTTCCTGTTCTAGATGTTTGCTTAGTCTGCTTTTGTTTTAGGTGTGGTTGTTAATAATTTTGAGTTTGCTGTCTTTTGACTGTCATATTTTTATCTTCTTTTTCTTAGATAAGTCCCTTTAACATTTCATATAATAAGAGCTTGGTGATGATGAACTCCTTGAACTTGACCTTATCTGAGAAGCACTTTATCTTCCCTTAGTGATGGCATCAAACAAGCTTAGAGGAAGCCTCCCTATAGCTCCACAGAGGGTACTTACTCCTCTCTCCTCATTCCTTTTTCTGTGGGGCCTCTGACCTGGGACTATGCCAGAAACTCAGGGGCGAGTGGCCATGGGAGGATGAGCCCTTCTAACAGAAAACACATTTGTACCCTACTATCACTAGGAACCAGAGGGAGGCTGTGTACAGTTCCAAAGTATCACAAATATTTCAGTGTGAATACTGCAACTTCAGTTTCTCTTCATAACTCTTTGTTCTAGACAGTTCAGATGTAATTTGTAGAAATTACTTAGCCCAAAGGCAAAACTTCCTGGCACTTATGTGTTGTTTTTCTCTCTCTCTTTTTTCTGTTCTCAAATGCACACATAAGCATACACACATGCGGACATGGCTTCTCTAAGAAGAGGTCCTTTCTTCCTCCTGTGAGGCACAGTACATGTATGGTGGTTATCCTGGAGAACCACATCTGACTTCAACCTTGGATCTGCCACTTACTCACCTTGACCTTAGGTGAATTTATTGGCCTTTGTGGGTTTTGGTTTCCCCATCTTTGAAGGGTAAATAATAACAGTACTTACCTTATAAAGTTTTTGCAAGTTTAAAATCACTATCAAATACAAACAGAATTTAGTGCCTGATATATAATATTAAGTCCTCAGTGAATGTTAGCCATTGTTGTCATCATACGTGCATCCACTTTCTCCTAGAGTTCTAAAATGAACCCAGTTATCATATCATGATAAGAGAACTTGGATTAGCAATATAAATCCTGAAGGATTTGACTAGGAGAGATTTGGCTAAAAGCCAAAAAATACAATAAAGATAAAAAAATAAAGTTAAATAAATAAACCTCAACCCCACACAGTTTTCCATTGTCAGACACTGTGCTAGGAGTATTTCTGTCATTTCTCAATGATTAGGTTTTACAAATTGTAGGAGAAATGGAATCATTCAGGCTCCCTCACTGGGCTGGATAAGCAGTATTCTCATAATCACGAGTGGGTCCACATGTGCAGAATCATGCTTGCTATATAATATCTTGGTACCCTGCCGGCTTCTGTGCACGAAGTATATAAAGGAGTTGGGACTCCCTGTTGGACATGAGGCTTACGGCATGCATGGACTGCTCCACCCTAGAGTAAAGACATGTAAGACATCCTGATGGCTGCAGGAATTTTCTTCCATCTACCCGAATCCCGTGTGAACCTGCATGGCCTTGAATGGTTGCAACACAATTGACACCGACAGCAGGATTCATCACTGTATGGTATGTATGGAGGAGCCTTCAGCCCTCTTGGAGGGAAGGTTTGGAAGGGTGGCTGGTCACCGGTGTATGGTATCCAGTGGTAAGTACGCTGGCTACGTAGGCTCCCCCCAACCCCAGGATTGGCCTGGATGTTAATGATGCTCCCAACACAGTAGAGAGGGCCCTGCCGGTGGTAGGGCAGAACCTAGAGAAGCCAATTGCCTGGGTGGCAGCTGGGGTCCTGGGCTAGATGTTTCTTTCAGCTTTATGAGGTGAGACAGAGACTGTGCTTGGCGACTCAGTGAAGGTATGCAAACTCTGAGGCAGAGAGGAAGACTGGAGGCCAGAATCTGTGCCCTGAGGGAAGACCTCTGAATGGCAGAACAGCAACGACCCCCGTCTCCGATGGTAGTAAGTGATGTGGAGTAAGAGGAGGGGAATTGCCACTTTGGAACCGCCTTGTGCTCTGCCATCCTGCACAGACTTGGGACAAAATTGCCCAGAATGACTGGGCCAGAGGACTGCATCGGGGTGGGGTGCTCTGGTGGTGGCAGTGCTGGTGCCTGGAAAGCTCCGCTCTAGGCATGCTGATGGGGGAAGTCAGTGACAGTGGAGCAGATGGCATGGTCGGAGCCGCAGAGGTGGAGGCAGTGGTGGGGCAGCCCCAGGAAAGGCAATAGCAGTTGGGGTCCATGGTGTCTTAAGCTCCCTCTGTCTCACAGTTAAAGAGTGACCCTGTGTGGCCCATCCTGTGCATCTGGAGAACCATATTGCTGTGCCAACTTCCTGAGAAGAGGGAGGAGATAACTTTTGGACATTTGAATCGGGGGAGGGCTGAAGAACTCATCTACAGTGCGGGGGCCCCTGTCCTGGGTGCCAGATGTGGGGGGGCTCCGCCCGCAGAGCCCCATCCCTCCATCACGGATGAAAATAAAAACTACCAAGACATGATCTGCTTGGGGAGGAAAGGTGCTCAAACTCTCAGAGGAGAATGACCCTGAGCCCCTTCCTCACTAGGCTTTTATTGGGTTCAAATACACAGGAATACAGGTATGTCAGGCAGCAAGGATCAAACAATGGTTAACATTTCAAAGAAATCTGAGGGCTTAATCTGAGTCAGTGTCTGTCCGGAAAGGGGGTTGCCAAACTTTGGGAGACATACTCATTTCCTGGGACACTTATTCCTTAAGTGAGAGCACTCTTAGCAAAGCAGGTTTCACAGGACTTTAGAAATTCTTTCTTATGCTCGATCACCCAGGGAGCCATCCTGGCCGGTACAGGGCTGCACCACTCGCCCTCACAGTTTCAGGCTTTAAGCCTATTAGGAAGCAGGAGACATCTCCCAGATGGAAATGAGGACTTGGGCTATGTCAGAATAGCCGGGGGGTGAGGGTCCATCACATCCTCTTTGCTGCAGCCCCCCAAGTCCTTCCATGAGGCCTCCCAAGTGGTTGTGTCTGGCTTAGGTTGCCCCTCCCATGAGGAGTCTTACCCGTCATTGACTGCCAACCAAGCATTGGGGCCAGAGATGGATGAGGCAGAAGCAGCACTCCTGCTAGGGAGATAAGCTTTGTCTCCTTAGTGGCTCACGTCCTCTTGACAGAACAGACAGAGATGAATTGGGTCCCTTGGCTCTTACATAGCCCACCATGGGGTGAGGGTTACAACTCCTGAAGTCAGGCTGAACGGTCCACAACACTACAGGGGACAGGCAGGGACTGAAAAAGGTGAAGGCTGTGTGGCTTTCCTTGGGTATTGGGCAACTGTCCTCTAGTAATTATAATGTTTATGTGTCCCCCATTCCTAAGCATATCCTGGGCTTTGATGTGCTCCAAGGATTGGGGCTGAGTATCACTGTGCAGCAGCTCCAGACATTTCTGGGCTTACTAGGGTACTAGAGAGTGTTTGTGTCCCACCTTGCTCAAGTTGTTCACCATTTGAATGCTTTGGTAAAAATAGAGGGAGCTGGGACTGGACCCTGACCATGGAACAAACATTCCAGGGAGTGAAGTGAATTATTAAATGCTCTCAGGCCTTACATACTTTGGATCCTGCCAGACCTTATGGTCTAGATGTACATGTAACACAAGAAGACTTTGGGTGGTGTCTGTGGCAGTAATCAGAATGGCTATGTCAACCTTTGGGTTTCTGGTCCCAACTATGGAAGTGAGCAGAGGTGTGGCACTCCCTGATTGAAAAGCAATTGCTTGCAATGTATACTGCTGCCCTGTTGGCCATAGAGGCTGTAACAGGAACTGTCACCATGACAGTTAGGACCACTTACCCCATTGCAGGGTGGATTCGAGACTGGGTGGACAAGCCTTGTGGTGGAATGGCTCAGATGTCCATATTAGCTAAGTTGGGGACTTATCTGCAATAAAGGAGTACTCTGTCAACAAGCCCTTTTATGGGTCAAGTTTCAGGAAGTGTTGGGCCCTGTTACATATGTAGATGAAAAATCTACTGTTCCTGACCCTTAGAAGAACTTGAAGCTAGACTCTTCCATGAAGGGCAGGCACCATTCCCTCCGATGCATGGTACATTGGTGGGTCCAGCAGGGGTCAGCCTGCCATGTGGACTGTTGTGTCAATTCATCCAGAGACAAGTTTCCATAGAGTAGTGGTTAACATATTCGCTTAACAGAGACAGACAAACTGGTTTGATACTGAAGTAGGTCAGAGTAGCCAGTGGGCAGAACTGCGAGCTGTGATTTGCCATTGTCAGTGCCAATAACTGCTTTGTCTTTTCACCCCCAGGGTGCAAAGTAACACCTTAGTAGACTAGGTTCATACTTATGTTTCAGCGGCCAACCAATCAGCATGCTGGATCTGCACTGAAATTCCTTTGAGCACATCTGCCCACATCCCATGGTGTATTTCTCCAGCTTCTATCTCAAATTGGACTTGGTTATAGAACCAGTGGAACAGTGCAAATCCCTTATGGAATGCAATCTGGACTGATAGCTACACTGGGACAAAGCAGCGGTATGACTGGCCCAGGCCATTGGTTGACTGCTCAGTGTGGGGTGGCTTGGAGTTGTCTCATGGCTAGGACCATGGAGTTGGCTGGGCCAGACCCCCTCTGTATTGAGAACCCTAAAAGACAAGCCCAAGTGGGCTGGACTCTGATAGGTCTGTGTCAGATTCAGACTCTAAAGCATTCTTGGGTGGTGCGGAATGATGCATGAGCTGGTTACCACTGAGGCCCTCTGGGTGTGTGGCTCACATGGGTGGCCTTACTTGTACAGGAATTGGACTGGTCCGCTGTACCTGGGGGTGGCCTCATTTGTTACTTGCTGCTACAGCTTGTACACTGTTGTGGCATCTGAGTGCAGGGCTCTGCCCTCCTCACCAAAGGACCCTCTAGAATGACACCTTTGCATAGATTGTACTATGAGGAATACTGAAGGGGTGGATTGTGGGGGAAATGGAGTCAGTCAGGCTCCCTCACCAGGATTGATAAGCAATATTCCCATAACCTTGAAAATAGGCCCACATATGCAAAATTACACTTTCTTATATATCTTGGCATCCTGCCGGTTTTGTGAGCATTTAGTAAATAAGGGAGTTAGGATTCCCTGTCTGTGTGATATGTGGCTTACAGCATGTGTGGAGCACCCCACCCTAGAATAAGAGCATGTCAGACATCCTGACAGCTCTGTGAATTTTCTTCCATGTGCCCGAATCCCATATGAACCTTCCCTGCCTTAAATGGTTGCAACACATGAATAAAAAAATTGAAACTCAGAAAAATTAAGGACAGAGTTCAAGTAATGAGAGATGTAAGGTCCTCTGCCCACCCTGTGTGGCTAAGCTGTCCAGCTGGTGATGATGAATCCAGTGGAAGTGTCTGCTCTTTCCTGTTTCCTGGATGGAAGCATTTCCATTATCTCAAAGACAGGCTTCTGCTCTTTGCAGATATTTTCTGTGATAGCGTTCTCTTGTATGATCCACAGTAAGCACAGTTGGTGGGCTTGAAACAAGAACCCAATAAAAGTCTGTTAATTGGAATTAAGGGTATAGCATCCTTCCCTTTATGCCTTTGTTTACATGTAGGGGAAAGACACTCTCAATCTCAAGCTCAGTAACTTGTGTTCAGGAAGACAAAGTAAAATTTCTAAACTAATTCATTAGTATGAGTCAGTTTCTCTAGTACATGAGCAATACCTTTTCTGCTGCATTAATAACTTGCTAGAATTTTAGAAGAAACAGAGGTGCCAATGAGGCACTGATCACCCTCACACACACCATTTTAAGTAACTAATTATGACTACCGGCTATGAATATATGTCAGCTTTAAAACCTAATGAATTGAACCTCATGAAGAAAAATGATTAATGAATATGGTCTGCTCATAACTTAATAAGAAAAGGTCACAGTGGCTATTGAGAGTAAGATGTTGAAAATATTGCAAACTGTGGAATGGTTTAGCCCCATCTGTTATTTGAAATAAAAAATGATATCTTTTTTTAAAAGATTTTATTTTTTTATTTTTGGAGACGGGGAGGAGGGGAAGAAGAGAAACATTAACGTGTGGTTGTTTCTCATGCACCGCCTACTGGGGACCTGGCCTGCAACCCAGGCATGTGCCCAAGACTGGAATCAAACCCGCCGACCCTTTGGTTCACAGACCGGCACTCAATCCACTTAGCTACACCAGTCAGGGCAAAAAACGATATCTTGATATCTCATTTTTATAAGTAGTCTGGGAGTTCAGATAGTACTCACCTTCCAGGGTCAAGGGAAACTTTAAAAATTTAAGCATTTCTATTCTTGGAACAGGCAAGGATTTCTCTTATTCTATAGGGTTGATACCTCATTTTAAAGTCTTAAGAGAGCTTCACAAGCTTGAAGGATTTGGGACTTGAGGCAGGAATGAACCAGGACACATTTTTTCCCTGTTGGTACTGCTATCTATATTCTGTGTCTGTTTGATGTCCTTTTCAAAGACTAGCTGTATAACTGCCTTTGGCTACATAGTAACTATTTTTCAACTTCACAGTTTCCCCAGTTTAAGCTGCATGCTCATTGTTAGGTTTTTACAGTGTTCTCAAATGATAAGTTAGAAGCAGAATATAAAAATTAATAGGGAATTATCTTTTTTAAAAAAATTGAATGATTTTTTAGGTTGGAATTTGTAAAAGCTTTCCCATCATACTAGTCTTGAAAGATAACACACCACTAATATGCATTCATACCCAAGGTTTACAACACACGTCATTCTATTGCTTCACTCCCATCTGTAGCTGTCCAAATTCTACTTAGTCTTACCACCAACTTTTCAGGTATGTCTTCATTCCCCAATGTATGGGTCTTCAAGACAAGTGCTGCATGAGTTCCTACACAAGTCTGTTTCTCCTTCAGGAGTGTCACTGCCTTACCAGGCACCACACTTTTATCTGCGAGCTCCTTGGTGCTCAAGCTGTGCAGGTTAGTGGCTCTCGTTCAGATGAGAGAACATGTCTTTCTCTGTTTATGAGTTGTTTTTCTTTGAATGACAACAAAGCAATGTTTATTGTGACCAAATGTGATAAAATTTTCTAAGTCTTCCAGTTTTGAGTTACATCCCATATTCTCTTCCAAGATTGTAGAAATATAATCTTGGAGTTAGACTGGGTAAACATGAATGGTAGCCCATATGCAATATGCCTCTGTTCTAATAGTAACAGTATTGTTTGATATGCCTAAATCTTCCTGAGTTATAAGAATTGTGATGGATCTCTTTTATTAGAGCTTAACAGATATGCTTGAGAACAAATCTTAGGCCAGCCATGTGATACCCAAGCCAATAAATTTTCAGCTTGAAATTCATTAGTTAGTATTTCCAGACCCAGTGTGTGCTGTATTTTGAAGTATCTGGGTGTGAATGTTCTGGAAAGTCAATGTTCTGGGTCTGAATCCTGGTTCTGCCCTGTATTAACTATGTGACCTTGAGCACATTACAGTACTTTTTTGTTGGTTTCATTATCTTATTTATAAAATTGGGATAATAGTAGTGCATACATCACAGAATTGTGAAGATGGAGTTAAATCTTGCATAGCATTCAATACATTACCTGTATAGAATAACAGTTTTAAAACGTTAGCTTTTAGGCTATTGATTTTCTCATCATTATATTGATTGTTTTAGGATGGCAATTTTTTTTGTTTATTTCTGGAAGTTAGAACTAAGTACTCCACAAAATAAATGTATTTGTTTTTAATAAATAATTTTAAATTTAAAAAAAGAAAACATCGGACATTGAATAGATGTATGTGAAACAAAGCAAGAATTGAAAACCAGTATCAGGATCATGAATTGAGTTCTATGGTCAGAAATTACCACATTTGTTGAATTAAGGGCTTTTCCAATATATTCCTGATTTCAACTATTCTTTCTAGTGATTCCTATGTAAACATATTTGAAGCAATGTTGTCTGTAGTCAAATCCATATAAAAAATAAAACTTTAAACCAAAATGATAGCTTAGAGTTCTCCTTTCTCCTTTGCTTTTCCATAAGGACAATTAATCACTAGCTAGGGAAGATGCTGGAAGTCAACACTCTCACATTATTAGTCAAACCTGGGCATTCATGAGCCACATACACCTTGACAGGAAGAGCCCTAACATTTCAGGTGATCCTCATATTAACAAATGTCTTGCAGAAAACAGTTAGACCTTTTAAAAATGAGAGCATGGGTCTTTTTCTGTCTTTCACATTACCAGGCAAGGAGTGGTTGCTTTTATTCATCATAGAATGTATTTTCTGCATCAAAGCCACTAGTTCACAATCTCAAAAGTCTGAAAAAGCTATCCCCACACAAGAAGCCTAAAATAATAAACTGCATTTGGAGCAAAGTCATTGAAGTACAGTTTAATGCATATTTTATATCTTAGTTTAATCAATCTACTATGTAAACATTTAATCCTAAATCCCTGTCTTGTTTAGGGAGTGCTTGTAGAAAGTTTTCAACATCAGAATTATATGGCTTCAATGCTAAAAACAGTTGATGTTCTTAAAACATTAGTCATTTGCTCTGCAAAAGCATCGGGTTGTGTGAGTACTCAGTGCAAGCCCCTGGGGATGCAGGCTGTCTTCTATTGGGCAGTTAAGTAGATTGGTTCCCACTTTTCATGGAGACTTTACCTGTAGTTGTTTTATAAAAGCTTGCCCTTTGATAATTAATGTTTATAATATTTTAGTGTCTAGTATTTTATCCTAAATTCAAGCAAATTGTTAGGAGAGGCCCATGTGTTGTGGACTGTTCAGCCTGGTTTCAGGAGTTGTAACCCTCACCCCATGGTGGGCTGTGTAAAAATCAAGGGACCTGCTTTACCTGGGTCTGTTCTGTCAAGAGGACGTGAGCCACTAAGGAGACAAAGCTTATCTCCCTGGCAGGAGTGCTGCTTCTGCCTCATTCAGCTCTGGCCCCAGTGCTTGGTTGGTTAGTCAATGACGAGTAAGATTCCTCATGGGAGGGGCAACCTAAGCCAGACTCGACCACTTGGGAGGCCTTCATGGAAGGGATTTGGGGGGCTGCAGCAAAGAGAGGGTGATGGACCCTCGCCCCCCGGCTATTCTGACATAGCCTGAGTCCCCATTTCCATCTGGGAGATGTCTTCTGCTTCCTGAGCCTAATCGGCTTAAAGCCTGAAACTATGAGGGCAAGCAGTGCAGCCCTGTGCCAGCCAGGATGGTTCCCCGGGTGATTGGGCATAAGAAAGAATTTCTAAAGTCCTGTGAAACCTGCTTTGCTAATAGTGCACTCATTTAAATGATAAGGTTTCGAGGAGGAAATGAGTATGTCTCCCAAAGTTTTGCAACCTCCTTTCCTGACAGACATTAACTCAGATTAAGCCCTCAGATTTCTTCAAAATGTTAAACATGTATTCCTGTGCATTTGAACCCAATAAAAGCCTAGTGAGGAAGGAGCTCTGGGTCATCCTCCTCTGAGAGTTTGTCCAACTCTCTTCCCCAAGCAGATCATGTCTTGGTAGTTTTATTTTCATCCGTGATGGACAGGGGGTTCTGTGGGCGGAGTCCCCCCCACATCTGGTGCCCAGGACAGGGGCCTCCCGCACTCATGGGTACATACTGCATCACAAGGTAGATGGATGCTTGGGAGACTCTCAAACTCAACACCTTCCCACTTCCCGTCATCACAGAGAGCTGATTTCACAGAACTAACTTGGAATATTTTTGGCTTCTTTATTTGGAGTAATTCATCATGGAACATATGGCCGACTCATAAAAGCTTTGTAGCTTCAAATTGCTTTCTAGCCTAAATTGCTCTAGAAGTATGAACATTACTTTTGATTATTAATATAGTGGACAAGTTTTATATTGTTTGGTGCCAATAAGAAGGAACTATGGCAAAGGAAATTCATTCTCAAAGTCAATTGAGTGAGGGACTCTCTTCTCTTAAGTGCTCTATCTTCCCTTTCAATAACCTTGGCTACATGAACATTGTGATCTTTTTTATTATGGCATCGGGGTAAAATTGATGCAGACACCAGCCAGCAGTGTTAGCATCATTATGGATGAAATAAAATATACACACAGACTACCGAGTCCAGTGGAGGAAAAAGAACAGCATGGCTTTTCTCCCAAGGGGAGCAAAAGCCATGCCCTCTGCCATGACAGGCCTTTATTTTAATTCTCATCCCATTACAGGGTGGTCCTCATTAACTATGCAAAGGTTCGCTATAGATGGTTGTGTTATATAGACAACAAAGGAGCTAATGCCCCTAATCACATCACAGAAGAAGGATATTAGCAAATGAAAAGGGGAAAAGTTGTTGAGACAGTTATACTGGTCCCTGCAAGGTTTAGCATTGATTTTAGCAAGTTACAAAAAGCACTTGCTACTCCAAACCAGGGTGAGGGTGTTTTAGCAAAAAGCAATACTCAAAGCAGCTTAGGTATATTGCAAACTTGATTTCCCATGAGAGAACCTATCTGTGGGCATGGGTCATGTGCATCTCTGAGTGGGGGCTGGGCCCACGCCATGCAGAAGGGTCTGCCACATAAAATTACCAAGTTCTGCATGGAAATGTTGGAGGCTTTTTTTACAGGCTTTCCCATTCAGGTGTTTATTTCTATATATTTTATTGTTGTTATTATGGAACCATAAAGATGAGTTTGTGGTTGAATTCAATTAAATGATAAAGTAGCAGATGCTAAATGCACCAATCAGTAAACAAATCAATCTTTCGTGAAGAAATGAGCTATCAATTTGGGAACTGATGTCTATTATAAAATAATCCACATAGTTTTTTTTAAAAAATACCAGATATAAAATTTCCAAATGTTAAAAAATTTTGTATGATACATATTTTCCAAAACCCCTCAAAACTTCAAGTTTATTTTAAAGTACGTAAAACAAGAACATCAAAATTGGAATGTAATATGGGGAAAGGAAGTACAATAACAAAGAAAACAATGCATTTCAATTGTAGTTGTAAATTAGTAGTTATATATGATCAAAATATCTTTCTTACTTAAGCTGTCTCTCAGCTAGGGCAAGTAGGCAATGTTCCAAATTATGTAATTGTAAGGATCAGAAAGGAGGGGACATGGTTTTCCTCAAGAGAGACAAATACATCTTTCTCAGTTGGTATAGCCATTCAAAATTTAAATCTTGATAAACACATAAACTTATATGAATATATACATTCAACTCATAAATTTATCCTTCAAATGACAATTGCCTCAATTATCAATGAAGCTCCAGAGCCCAAAGTGTTTCGGAAGGGCTGATTAAAACAAGCTGGCAGAGTTTGTAGGCATGGACTTTGAGAATAAATACATATGTTATTATGTTTCTAATCTTTATAAATTAAATGTTATGGATTTTAAGTTGCAATACATACTCTAATTATGCACACTTATTCTGTAGTCATTATATTAAACGTGTAAATATGATGGCAATTGGAATTGTCATCTCATATCATAAATGCAATTATGATTAATAGACTGTTTAGAACTCTCCATGGCAAACTATCTAGTTCAGACTTAAATTGGAGATAATTACTAAGATTGCAAGGAACCCAGACTACTTCAGCTTTTAACTGCACAAAGACATAGTATGAATCACAATTGATCCTATCTGTATAACAAGGCTACTGGTGGATTAAGGCTAATTAACAGCCCTAGACACATATAAAAGAATCACCACCAAATCAGGATTCCTGCCCCTCCAGACCAATCTCCCATCCCTTATTGGTCTTCTGTGTGTTTCAGGAAGCTGAGCTCTATGTTGGGCTGGATCAATACAGAGCATTGTCAAAGGATCAAAGCCAGGGAGAATAGGGAGTTTGGAGAACTTCCTTTGGACTCTTCCTTCAAATTGCGTAATGTGACACCCTGCCTACAGCCATGGCTCCTATCTTGTACTCACTACCTTTTCCACAGTCTCCTTTCACCACTGCTTCTCAGGGTGATGGTTCTCCCATGTTGCTAGCTCCAGTCTATGGTACTACCAATTGTTTCATGTTACCCTGACTATTATTGTAAATAATTCTTTATTAAATTCTCCTCAAATTATCCAATTTGAGTTAGCTATATGTTGCTATATGGATCCTGAATTTATATATATATATATATATATATATATATATATATATATATATATGAGATTAACTGATTATATATATTATATTATATGAATTATATATATATAAATATATGAGATTAACTGAGGCTTTAAATGCAATATTAAAACTGATCTCTGAAAATTTTTTATTTAAATGTCTTCAATATTATTTTATAAATTACTGAAATAAAAATTACAGAAATAATAAAAATAACAATCATTTATTAAACATATGTTGAACACTTTGCTATGCAATTTATATTCTTTGTTTCATTTAAATTTTACACAAATCCTCTGCAGCATATACTATTATCTTCATTTTACATATGAAGAAACTGAGCATAAAAGACTTTCACAGATGGCAGGTAAAAGGACCAGATAAGTATCTTGCACTTGAGTTTTCTAGCTTGGGTGCTTAAATAGGAGAAAAGGGCAATTCAGACACAGAGTGAGGAGCTGGAAAGAAGATGAAAGGTCAACTGGAAGTTAAAGGTGGGACCAGTGAGAAGTAATACAACTAGGAAAGATTTTGTGGAAAGAAAGATGAAAACAATGATCAATAGGGGAGTAATCATCAAAAGAAAGTAAATTGCTGGTTGGAAGAAAGCAGTGAAGGATAAGTGAAATGGAGAAGGGAAGGGAAGGCATGAGTGCAGGAGAGTGAAGGAAATTAGGACAGTTCTGGAATAGACATCTTTGTATATCCTGGCCTTGTGGTTCTTACTTCTTCTCATTCAGAACTGAAGAGATGGGGAAGGAAAAGAGGGAAAGGGAGCAAGAGAGGGAACAGACAAATTATTAGTCAGGGTCATTTATTTGTAATAAAAAATGCCAAGACTTTTACCTTTTTTATTTCTCTCTAGTCAAACACAGTATAAAGACATAGCCTTAAGAGAATTTTAAATGTAAGTTCCAGAGGCAAGAAGCATCTTTTTTCATTGAAATAGGTGCCATCTCAAACCACTTGTAAGTTGCACACACTCAGAAAGTCATGGTGAAAACAATGAATGTCAGAGGCACATGCTGTTTTTGTTTTGAACCAAATTGTCTGGTATTTGAGCTTCTTACTGAGGAAAAAGTTTTTCAAATACTCAACATTTAACACTTGACATTTTTAAAGAAAGATTTTGTTGTTATATTTTAACATGAGTTGCACATTAATTTTACTGCTCATTCTCTTGACTTCACCATTTGCTGTTATGACAATTTGTTTAGTAAGTGAAACTAGCACATTTATGAATCTTTACACAATGTGCCAGAGATTTTTGTTAAAACCATCTGGCAACCCTAGTGTATGTCTCATTTGGACTTGTACTACTTACTAATGATGGCAGGAGGTATAGCCCACTTCTATTAATTTCTGAATTTCCCCCCCCACCTATTTGATTATTTCCATTTATTTCTGTTTCCTTTTATGGCAGAAGCCTTCTGGGTTGCTTTGTTCCATGTCACCACTTCCTTTGCCTTCTCATTAGGTATATACCCACTAAGTCTTTGTCTCCATCACCCACAAACATTTACCTTATCAATGTCTGTTCTACTCTATCAGTGATCACTTCCCAGCCTCATCTTACATGACATATTATTTGTTTGGCATGTGGGACCACTCCTGACTTGAAACAATTCTCATGTAGCTTCTAGAACACCACACCTTCTCTATTTTTCTGCCATCTCACTGGCTGTGCCTCTGGATATCCTTTTGTGGATCTTCCTCCTTGCCCTAACTTCAAGACAGTGTCTCAGAGTTCAGTTCTTGAGTTTACCATCACTGACCAGTCCCACATATTTAAATGCCATTTCTAGATTGAAGGCTCCTAAGTTTGTATTTCCATCTTCAACTTCTGCCTTGAGCAATAGATTCCCAGTGTGCATGTATGTTGCCTTTACCCTTGGAAGTCAAAGAGGCATTTTACTTCATTTTTAAAAAATAATTTTCACCTTCCTCCCATGAAATTCCCTCCCCTCCCCCTCTGGACACTGTCAGACTGTTCTCAATTTCAGTGTCTTTGTTTATATTATGCTTGTTTGTTTGTTTTGTTGATTAGGTTCCTGTTAAAGGTGAGATCATGTGGTATTTGTCTTTCACTGCCTGGCTTATTTCGCTTAGCATGATGCTCTCCAATTCCATCCATGCTGTTGCAAAGGGTAGGAGCTCCTTCTTTCTTTGTGCTGCATAGAATTCCATTGTGTAAATGTACCACAGTTTTTTGATCCATTCATTAACTGATGGGCACCTAGGTTGCTTCCAGCACTTGGCTATTGTAAATTGTGCTGCTATGAACATAGGGGTGCATAGGGTCTTTGGGATTGGTGTTTCAGGGTTCTTAGGATATAATCCAAGCAGTGGAATTGCTGGGTCAAAAGGTATGTCCATTTTTAGTTTTCTTAGAAAATTCCATACTGTTTTCCATAGTGATTGTACAAATCTGCAATCCCACCAACAGTGCACTAGGGTCCCCTTTTCTCCACATCGTCTCCAACACTTGCTGTTTGTTGCTTTGTTTATGAAGGCCATTCTGACTGGTGTCAAGTGGTACCTCATTGTGGTTTTAATTTTCACCTCTCTGATAGCTAGCGATATCGAGCATCTTTTCATGTGTCTCTGGATCCTCTGTATGTTCTCCTTGGAGAAGTGTCTGTTCAAATCCTTTGCCCATTTTTTAATTGGGTTTCTTGTCTTCTTAGAGTAGAGTCTTGTAAGTTCTTTATATATTTTGGAGATTAATCCCTTGTCTGAGGTGTCATTGTCAACTATGTTTTCCCATACAGTTGGTTCTCTTTTTATTTTAATACTGTTTTCTTTAGCTGTGCAGAAGCTTTTTATTTTGATGAGATCCCATTTGTTTATTCTTTCCTTTATGTCCCTTGCTCTAGGGGACATATCAGTAAAAATATTGCTGAGTGAAATATCTGAGATTTTCCTGCCTATGTTATCCTCTAGGATTTTAATGGTGTCACGGCTTGTATTGAAATCTTTTATCCACCTTGAATTTATTTTTGTGTATGGTGTAAGTTGGTGCTTGAGTTTCATTTCTGTCCAGGTCTCTCAGCACCACTTGTTGAAGAGGCTATTTTTGCTCCATTTTATGTTGCTGCCCCCTTTGTCGAATATTAATTGACTGTAGAGACTTGGGTTTATTTCTGGGCTCTCTGTTCTATTCCACTGGTCCATGTGTCTGTTCTTGTGCCAGTACCAGGCTGTTTTGATTAAAGTGGCTTTGTAATACAGTTTGGTATTAGGTATTCTGATCCCTCCTACTTTGCTCTTCTTTCTCAAAATTGCTGCCACTATCCAGGGTCGTTTATGATTCCATATAAATTTTTGAAGTGTTTGTTCTATGTCTGTGAAATATGCCATTGGAACTTTAATCGGTATTGCATTGAATCTGTAAATTGCTTTGAGTAGTATGGACATTTCGATGATATTAATTCTTCCGATCCATGAACACAGTATATGCTTCCATTTGTTTGTGTTCTCCTTGATTTCTTTCTTCAGTGTTGTGTAGTTTTCTGCATACAGGTCTTTTACCTCCTTGGTTAGGTTTATTCCTAGGTATTTTATTTTTCTTTTTGCTATATCGAATGGGATTTTTTTCTTCATTTCTGCTTCTGCTGTTTCACTGTTGGTATACAAAAATGCCTTTGATTTTTGGATATTGACTTTGTATCTGGCTGTTTGGCCAAATTCATTTATTATGTCGAGCAGCTTTTTGGCCGAGTCTATAGGATGTTCTATGTACACTATCATGTCATCTGCAAACAATGATAGTTTCGTTTCCTCCTTTCCAATTTGGATGCCTTTTATTTTCTTTTCTTGTCTAATCGCTGTGGCTAAGACTTCCAATACTATATTGAATAGAAGTGGTGAAAGTGGACAGCCTTGTCTTGTTCCTGATCTTAGTGGGAAAGATTTCAGTTTTTGCCCATTGAGTATGATGTTGGCTGTAGGTCTATCATATATGGCCTTTATTATGTTGAGGAATGGTCCCTCTATTCCCAGTTTGCTGAGTGTTTTTATCATAAATGGGTGTTGTACTTTATCAAAAGCTTTTTCTGCATCTATTGATATGATCATGTGATTTTTGTCTTTGCTTTTGTTTATGTGATGTATTACATTTACTGATTTGCGAATGTGGAACCATCCTTGCATCCCTGGGATGAATCCCACTTGGTCATGCTGTATGATCTTTTTAATGTATTGTTGGATGCGGTTTGCCAATATTTTGTTGAGGATTTTAGCATCTATGTTCATCAGCGATATTGGCCTGAAGTTTTCTTTCTTTGTTGTTTCTTTATCTGGTTTTGGGATTAGGATGATGCTGGCTTCATAAAAAAAAGTTCGGGAGTCTTCCATCATTTTGGATTTTTTGGACTAGTCTGTGAAGGATAGGGGTTAGCTCTTCCTTAAATGCTTTGTAGAATTCTCCTGTGAAACCATCTGGTCCAGGGCTTTTGGGTGTCGGGAGTTTTTTGATTACTGCTTCAATTTCATGAGCTGTTATTGGTCTGTTCAGGCTTTCTGTTTCTTTTTCTTTGAGTTTTGGGAGATTATATTTTTCTAGAAACTTGTCCATTTCACCTAGGTTTTCAAATTTCTTGGCATACAGTTCTTCATAGTAATTTCTTACAATCCTTTGTATTTCTGTGGTGTCAGTCGTAATCTCTCCTCTTCCATTTCTGATTGTGTTTATTTGGGTCCTCTCTCTTTTTTTCTTTATGAGCCTGCTTAAAGGCTTGTCAATTTTGTTTATCTTTTCAAAGAACCAGCTCCTGGATTCATTGATCCTTAGGATTGTGCTTTTAGTCTCTATGTCATTTAATTCTGCTCTGATCTTGGTTATTTCCTTCCTTCCACTTTTTCTGGGCAGTCTTTGTTGTTGATCCTCGAGTTCTTGTAGGCGTAGGGTTAAGTCGGAAGGTGGGGAGGGCTAGGGTGGTGGGCTGGGGGTGGGGTAAAAGACAGAAAACTGTACAATATCAACAATTAAAAATACTAATAAAAAATAATTTTCAAGAGGGGAAAGAAGAGAAAAGAGAGGGAGAGAAACATCAATGTATGGTTGCCTCTCATGCGCCCCCCAACTGGAGACCTGGCCTGCAACCCAGGCATGTGTCCTAGACTGGGAATCAAACTGACGATCCTTTGGTTCACTGGCCAGCCCTCAATCCATCAAGCCACACCAGCCAGGGCTAAGAGGCATTTTTAATTTAGCATGCTCCAAACCAAAACTCTTAGTGTAGCCCACAAATCACTCCTTTCCACACCCCTCCTTCTCAGTAAATGGTGTCAAAAACCTAAAAATTATTCTTAAATTGTTTCTTGTATATTTCATATCATCAGTTAGCAAATTCTGACAGTTCCACCTTCTAAATATATCCTCAATCTAGTTACTTTTCTTCAAAGACACTGTTACCATTGCATTTAGCTGAAATCCCTTGCCTGGACTAAGACCTGGCCAGACAGCTGATTTTCTGTTTGACTACAGTCTCTTTTTCAATCAGCAGTCAGATTGGTGTCATTACTAAAGACCAGATTACACCACATCTGTGCACAAAGGTGCCCAATGGCTTGGATCACGCTGGGAGAAAATATCAGTCTACACAGCTTAAAGTACCTTTCAACAACCTGGTCCTGCCCCATATTCCAATCCAATCACATTGGTCTATTTACAAATACTTGACTGTGGTAAGGTTATTTCCCTCTCTGAGTTTTTTCTCTTTCTACTTTTCCTGCCTGAAAGTCTTTTTGTCTTGATATTTTCATGGTTGCCTCTTACATTTTGTTTAAGTTTCTCTTCAGATTTTAACTTCTCAGAGTTTCTGAGTAAAACATAGTTTCTTCTTTCCGCAAACCTACATTTTGTATTTCTTTAACTTGCTTTATTTTTTTATAACACCTTAATTATCTGACATTATATTTTACATTTGTCTTCTTTCTCCCATATTAAAGCATAGCTTCAGGAAGGCAAGAACATTGCTATTTTCATTGCTATGTCACTAGTGCAGAACCTATTTATTGTAGATATTCTCTAAATATTGGTTGAATTGATAACTGTCATGAACTGTCACCATACTTGCATAATCATGTGGAATGACAATCTCAAAAAAAAAAGTCTATGTCTGTGTATATATATAATGTGGGTTTGTGTGTGTGTGTGTTTATATATGTGTATAAATTCCAGAACCGTCTAAGGAAAAGATCTAAATTTATACCCCAACAGCGCTGGACATACCTACCACCAGTATATTCATTTCTATATTCCTTTTGCCAGCAAAAGAAATTAGACATTTTTAAAGAAATATCAGATTTCAGGTCTGGAGAAAAAAATAGAAATTGGGAACATTTGATATGCCAGAAAATAAAAAGTGTTCCAAAATTAACATGGATATTTTAAAAATACATACACCATGTTGAAGAAGCTTCCAGTAGCCAGATTTGGAGAAATAAAAGCATCAAAAAGAAGAATTACTATTATTTCTTGAAATGCATGTTTAAGATGACAAAGCGGTTTGAGAAACTGAAACAGAGAGAGAATGTCTCTCTCTCTCTCTTTTTTTTTTTAGTTGAAGAGCATTTATTTTTATGTTTAAGTATATTTAATAATTATGCTATTACAACTGTCCCATTTTTTTCCCCTTTTTCCCTCTCCACCCTTTCCACCAGCATTCCTTCTCCCTTATTTCATGTCCATGAGTCATACATAGAAGTTCTTTGGCTTATCCATTTCCTGTACTATTCTTAACCTCCCCCTGTCTATTTTGTATCTATGAATTGTGCTTCTTTTTTATAAATGATTTTTATTTTGCACCAGGATCTAATCAAGTTTCATGAAGCTTAAAAGCAGAAAGCATTTTCTTTTTTTAAGTATATTTTATTGATCATGCTATTACAGTTGTCCCAATTTTTCTCCCTTTTAACCCCCTCTGCCCTGTACCTCCCACCCGCCAGCATTCTCCCCCTTAGTTCATGCCCGTGGGTAATACATATAGTTCTTTGGCTTCTCCATTTCCTGTACTATTCTTAAACTCCCCCTGTCTACTTTGTGCCTACCAATTAGCTTCTTATTCGCTGTACCTTTTTGGGTTGATGATATAATTCTAGAACTTGCTGGAGAAAAGCCTTTCCCATTCCTTAGCCAAATACTTAAAACTTGGGGGTATGCCTGCTGCATACTAGAGTCCCTGTGCAGGACAGATGGCACCATGGTGATTAGTAGTTCCTGTGGAGAAGCTACCCCAGCTGCAAAGTTGCTGGCTGCAGAAATCCCCCTCATGGACTACCAGAAGATCAAAGTTACTCTGGGAGCTAGCCAAAGATAAGATCAGGCTTGAGGGGTTAGGTTTATGGGTCTATTATCACTACCAGTATTAGGAACCCTTCATCCTTCGCAAAACTTTGCCAAGGGAATGGTGCTAAAAACAGAGAATTCACGGAGTTGACAAATGACATTTTGTAATGGTGTGTGTCTTTAACAATAAAACTAACGCATATTTGCCTAACCCATTTGGAAAAAATACATTTCCCTAGAAGTGCTACCCCTTATAATCCCAAATTACAAACAGAGAAGGAGGGGCTCATGATGGTGGCTAAAGGGGTACAAGAGTTGCAGCTCCAGGCAGCAGCTGGTCCCCACATTGTGCCAGCATTCTGTGCAGAAATTTAGTGATAGCAATTTGCTCCTTTCCTCCTGTTCTGTAACAGAAAGAACATACTTTTAGAGGTAGACAAATGCATTGTGCTCTTTTTAAAATGAGAAACCAGAAATAACAAGGAATAACCAAACAAAAAATTAAAGATTATTAAGAATCTTTTTTCTACACAAGCACAATTTTTATAAAGGATGAAAAAACTAGCAGTTTGTTTTCACTGTTAATTTAAAAAAAAACAGCTATTTGAATGGCATGGAACAATATATAAGAAAAGTTATAGGACTAAGGAACAGAACAGAACTGAATGAACACACACATCTTTCTAATATAATCTAAGCTTCACATGAATGTTCTAAAAGACATTTATTTAGTCAGAAAAGCTTCAAGTCACTCATATATATTCAAACAGACATTAAATCATAGTGAAATTGAATTTGCCTATATAGGTTTGTATTATTGTTGAATATTTTGGTAAACAGAATATTTTGTTAGTTATTTTACTTTTTATTTCCTTTTATAGTGTGATAATTATTTTGAAAGCATTCATGAGCTTAGAGTAAGAGTGATACAGTGACCACAAATCAATTGCATGATAGTTCAGGATTTTGTAATGTCCCAGGGCTACTATTGCAATTCTTCTCAGGGGAATAATTAGTCCTGAGCATGTGATCGTGGAAGGTATAGAACATAAAACCAAATGACTATTAAAATCAGGACAAATTATGGACATCAGTTAGTCATATGAACTGGATTCCTTGTCATTTATCTATTTCTTCAGCTGAGTCAGGTAACTAAATATTTTGCTGAAACATTGCTTTCTGTTACTTCAGGTTTTACTCACTGGCCTGCTCATCCGACCCTGTCCTAAGGCAATGTAATATCTGCTTGTCACGAACACCCTCACAGCCCCATGGTTGTCTTATTTAACCTTTGCACTGTGAGCCTTAGTTGAAATCACAGGATATTGACCTCAGTCTGAATTCCTGGTTTTAAGAACAATTTTGTACTATTTGTAAATAAATTCAATTTGATTACAAGAAAAATTATTATTCAATACCATTTGTTATGTAATGATATGTCAAATAATACCATAAAAACTAATAACTTATTTAGCTCCTGTTTTCTATGGGTTATCAATGAAGAATCATTAGTGTTCTTCAGCCATGGTGTAGATGTATAAATAGAATGACAATTCTGTTTGCTTTTTTTTTTTAAGTACAAACTCCCTTTCAGAGAAGGCCGCACTGCCTGTGCATTTCCCAGGATGGTCATCACTGAGACTAATGGAGCCCAGTGTGCTCTGCATCTGTGGTAAGCCACCCTGTGATGATAGATTGTTTTTGGTTTCATTATTTAGTTTTATGAAACTGTTGGAATCTGGTGAAATAAGATCTTCTATATATTAAGATTATCTTTTTTAAAAAAATCCTCACCTGAGTTTATGTTTTGATGAGAGAGAGAGAGAATGAGAGAGTGAGAGAAAGAGAGAGATGTGAGAAACATCAATCACTTGCCTCCCGTATGTACCTTTTGGAGGACAGAACTGAAACCTAGGTATATGCCTGACTGCGGATTGAACCTGCAGCATTTTAGTGTACAGGATGATGCTCCAACCAACTGAGCCAGCCAGCCAGGGCTAAAATATATTATCATGGATTTTGCCACCAATGCTGGAATGAAATGTCAAGAAATAACTTTTGTTTGCTATGCAATAGCCATGATGTTTCAGGCTGATATTGCCCTCCTATGCTTTGGGTTTGGTGGCTTGAACTTTAGATTTCATCACCAGGAGGTTTTTCTTATATTTTTATCTAGGAGTTTTATAGCTTCGGGTCTTACACTTAAAGTTGTAATCTATTTTAAGTTAATTTTTCTGAGTGGCCTTAGATAGGGGTCTGGTGTCATCCTTTTGTATGTGCATACCCAATTTTCCCAGCACCATTTAATGAAGAATCTGTCTTTTCCTCCATTCAGTATTCTTGTCTCCTTTGTGAAATAAATATTAGGTGATCATATATGCTTGGGGGTATTTCTAGGCACTAGGTATAATTCCATGGGCTTATGTCAGTTTTTATGCCAGAACCACATTGTTTTGGCTATCATACCATCTTTAAAAAAATTAATCTTTATTGTATTATTACCGTTACCATTTAGTCCCTTGTACCCCCTACCCCCAGCAATTACCACACTGTTGTCCATGTCCATAAGTCTTTTTTGCCTTTTTTCCCAATTCCTCCATTACCTCACCTCACCCCTACCCCAGGCTGTCATTCTGCTCTCCATCTGTGAGTGTGTCCCCATTTTCCTTGTTAGGTCAGGCAGTTCATTAGATTCCACATACGACTAAAATCATATGGTATTTGGCTTTCTTTGGCTGGCTTATTTCACTTAACATGATGCTCTCTAGGTCCATCCATACTGTTGCAAAGGGTAAAATTTTCTTCTTTTTTCATAGCCAAGTACTATTCTATTGTATAAATGTCCCATAGTTGTTTTATCCACTCATCTACTGATGGACACTTGGGCTGCTTCCTGATCTTGCAACTGTAAATAACGCTGTAATAAACATAGTGGTGCTCATGTTCTTTTGAATTACTGTTGTGGGTTTCTTTGGATATATTCCCAGAAGTGGGATTGATGGGTCAAAAGGCAATTCCATTTTTAATGTTTTGAGGTAACTCCATACTGCTTTCCACAGTGGCTGAACCAGTCTGCATTCCCACCAACAGTGAAAAAGGGGTTCTCTTTCTCCACATCCTCACCAACACTTGTTGTTTGTTGATTTATTGATGATAGCTATTCTGACAGGTGTGAGGTAATATCTCATTTTGGTTTTAATTTGCATTTCTCTGATGATTAGTGACATTAAACATCTTTTCATATGTCTATTAGACATCTGTATTTCCTTTTTGGAAAAGTGTCTACATCCTTTGCCCATTTTTTAATTGAGTTGTTTAGATTTTTTTGTTGTTGAGTTTATAATTTCTTTATAAATTTTGTATATTAACCCCTTATCAGATGTACCAGTGAATATGTTCTCTCATTCTGTGGGGTATCTTTGTTGATTTATTTATTTATAAATTTATTTATTTATTTATTTATTTTGTTGATGATTTTCTTTGCTGTGCAAAACCTTTTTAGTTTGATATTGTCTTATTAAACATAGTACTGGAAGTCCTAACCACAGCAATCAGACAATAAATAAATAAATAAATAAATAACACCAAACTTGTAAAGGAACAAGTAAAACTGTCATTTTTTGCAGATGATATGACATTATATAGAGAGAACCCTAAAGATTCCACAGAAAAACTACTAGAATTAATAAATGAATTCAGTAAGTAGCAGAATACACAATAAATATCAAGAAATCAGCAACATTTTATACACTAATAATGAACTATCAGAAAGGGAAACTAAGATAACAATCCCATTCATAATTGCTTCAAAAAGAATAAAACACATAGGAATAAATTTAACCAAGGATAAAAAAGACATGTACTGAGAAAAATTCTAAGACACCAAAGGAAGAAATTGAAGATACAAATAAGTGGAAACATACACTGTGTTCATGGATAAGAAGAATTAACATCATTAAAATGTCCATATATCCAAAACAATCTATAGATTCAATGCAATTCTTATCGAGATTCCAATGACATATGTCAGAACTAGAATAAATATTTTAAATATTTATATTGAACTTCAAAAGGCTTCTCATAGCAATAGTGATTCTCAGAAAGAAGAACATACCGGTAGTTGGAGGAGTCACACTACTTAATATCTAACTATACTATAAGGGCATAATAATCAAAACCACTGGCATAAAAACAGACATAGATCAATGGAACAGAACAGAAAGCCCAGCTATAAACCCACATCTTTATAGTTAACTAATATTTGACAGAGGAAGGAAGTATATACAATGGGCTAAAGAGAGTTTATTCAATAAATGGTCTTTGGAAATATGAATGGATACTCACAGTAAAATGAAACTAGACCAACTTTTTACACCACACACAAGGATAAATTCAAAATAGATCAAACACCTAAATTTATACCTGAAACCATAAAAATCCTAAAACTAAACAGAGGAAGAAAAATATGGGGCATTGCTTTAAACAGTATTTTATCAGATATATCTCCCCAGGCAAGAGAAACAAGAGAAAAATACTGTAGCTTTTTATTGTAGTTTGAAATCAGGAAGTGCGATGCTATTCACTTTGCTCTTCTTTCTCAGGATTGCTTTGGCTTTTCATTTTTTTGTTTGTTTGTTTGTTTGTTTGTTTGTTTTAAATGAATGTTAGTACTTTTTCTATTTCTGTAAGAAATGTCATTGGAATCTTGATAGTAATTACATTAAATCTAGAGATGGTCTTGAGTTCTATAGAGATTTTAATAATATTAATTTTTCCAATCCATGAATGTTATCTTTCCATTTGTGTAATTTTCAATTCCCTTCATCAGTGTCTTACAATTTTCAGTGAGAGATTTTTCCTTTTCAGCTTAAATTTATTTTAAGTATTTTATTGTTTTTACTGCTGTTGTAATGGGATAGTTTTTTTCAGATAATTTGTTGTTAGCATAAAAAAAAACACAACAGATTTTGTATTTTTATTTGCTATCCTGAAAATTTTCTGAATTCATTGATTAGATCTAACAGTTTTTTGATGATTTCTTTACATTTTTTGTATGTAATATTATGCCTTTTATATACAAAGACAGTTTTACTTTTTCCTTTCCTATTTGTATAATTTTATTTCTTTTATTTTTTTGCCTAATTGCTCTGGCTGGGACTCTCAGTCATATGTCAAATAGGAGTGTTGAGAGTGTGGGGACCTTTGTCCTATTCTTGATTTTAGAGGAAAAGCTTTCAACTTTTCACCATTTAATATGATGTTAGCTCGTGGGCTTGTCATACATGGTCTTTGTTGTACTGAGATATGTTCTTTACTTATCAAGTTTTTTGATAGTATCATAAATGGGCATTGAATTTTATCAAATGCTTTTTCTGCATCTGTTGAGATTGTATCATATTTATCTTTCATTCTATTAATGTGATGTCTCATGTTTATTGATTTTCATATGTTGAACCATCCTTGTATCACAGAGATGAATCAAACTTGATCATGGCCTAGGATCTTTTTACAGTGTTGTTTAATTTAGTTTGTTAGTATTTTTTGGATAATTTTTGCATCTATATTCATTTGAAATATTTTTCTATAATTTCCTTGTAGAGCCCCAATCTAGGTTTGATATTAGGGTAATTCTGGTCTCATGGAATGAATTCAATTTCTTTGGAACATTTTAAGCAGAATCAACATTAATTGTCTTTTAAAAATTTAATAGAATTCACCAGTACAACCATCTGGTCCTGGACTCAGAATTCTTAAGATAAATAAAGCTAATGAGAAATTTTTGAATAGTAATACTTCATTTTTAATATTACCAATTTATAATTGATAGCATAGTTGTTAATGTAGTTAGTCTATATGTAAAAGTAATGCAGCTTGTTGTAATATTTCTATTTTTAAATGCATTTCTCCAGTTTGCTTGCTCAAACACTAAACATACTCTTAGGAAGTAGAAAGTCAGAATTTAACTTTGACTGATGTCTTGCACATAATACAATTAGCTCCCAGGTAATGAGTGTTTACCTTGTCCTTGGTCCTGTGTTTTAACAATTTCTGTGCCTTATTTCATTTTATCCTTACAACAACCCTATTAGCTGATTACTATAGCATAAACTCTATTGAGCAAGGATTTCCCTGTTTGTTTTTTGTATGTAATTCTGATGCTAAGTTGACTGTCTAGATTGTGTAGGGTGTTTGATACATCTCTGTTGAATAAGTGAATCATCTTAATGTACATCCAGATGTACTCTTCCTTGAGGCACAGACTTATGTTTCTAAATGTGTAGGAGGTGACCAGGAATATTACTTACTTGAACAAATTGTAGTCACTTCAACTCATCAGGTTCCCTGTTTAATTTATTATACCTGGTCTTTTTATCCTCTATGTTTAAGATTATCCACATTCTACATTCTTTCATTTGACTTATGTCAACCACATCCATCCAGTCTTCCTAGATAAAACTTAACGACCAACTTTTGTCAAGTCTTTACTTATTTAAACATTTCCCAAGATCTGCTCACATTACTTTCTCATATTGCTCCTACTTCTGCAACTCCAGATCTATGGATTAATTCAGGCTCTCTTTACCTCTTACATATCTTCCTCAAGACTCTTAGTGGTGCATCTGTTGCTAAAACATTTTCTACCTACATGTACCATCCTTCCAAGATCATCTGACCATGCTACAGATTGTTTAAGTGACCTCTTCTGAGTTCCAGGTTTCCTGAAACCATTCACTAGTCTCACTTTCAGGATTCCTCACAACAGTCTCCAATATACTTTACCAACTTTAAATTCTACACCCTGATGCCATGGTCCCTAAGCTGCGATTGCTCAGTTGTCTTTTACATCTCTGTGGTTAGCCTTGGCCATTCCTTCTCCTTCCCTCTTCAAGATTCAGTTCAAATGCCATCTCCTACATAGACATAAATATTCTTTCTACTTTTTCAGAAAACCCTTTTAACATATATTTTAAATTATTCATTTTATTAGGATTAGCTATAAGTTAGGTTGTTTTACCTTTTTTCCCCTCTTGGTCTTGTTCTTGGTATGTTTAAACATTATTTTATTGAATGCTGGATATTTCATAAAAGTTAAAGAGGCTCTGGATAATGTTATTTTATGCCAGAGAGGATCCTTCTATCATCTGGAAGGCATATGAGTCAAGGTAGGTTATCTTAATCAAAACAGAAACTGAGCTGACTGAGACTGGGTTACAGTTTCATAAGGCCACATTTACCTCTATCTATTTCAAACTTTCTCCCAAGGTTCCAGCCACGATGTTAAGGGGTCTACTGGGGCCCCTTCTCTTTGGTAGGGGTCCCCTTAGTATATCTAGATTACAGAAATCTTCATTTCATTCATCAATAGCATCTGCCTTTTTAAACATCCTCTTGTCCTTTGCAATTCCAGATTTTGGCAAATGTCTCAAAGGAGAATGAGCCTGAGGCTACTTCTCTGTACCTCCTTTGCCACCTGGATTTGGTTTCCTGAATATTGTTTGAATTGGCAATCTCAAATTCTCAAATCTCAAAGTTCTGTCTGTTCTGTATCATGAAGTTATGATAGCTCCACTGGCATCGTTTCCCCTCACAATAGCCATGTGTCTAGCCTCTCTACATGCTCTCCCAGCCTCCCAGCCTTCCAGTCTCACACTAAGAGCTGGCAGTGCCTCCTTTAAAGTCTCTGGTCACCTTGGTTAGTCATCAATATCTTCAAACAGATTTTTTTCAGTATTTCATGCAGTGTTTCTAGTTGTTCTCAGTGGGAGTGTTGGTCTGTTGTTGCAACTACTTCATTATGGCCAGAAATGGAATCTGAAATCAATTATTATAAGCTATTGTCTTTCAAATCAAAATGTGATATATTTTAAGTAACTTTTAAAAACTTCAACCACTTGGTTTCACAGGCTGAAATTCTCTCTTTATAAATCTATAATGAGTGACTGTTAAGAAATTAGTTGAATGGTTAAAACTAAGTAGTTCTTTACGTTGTATTATATTTAATATTAGTCAGGAAGTCTTTTATGTTTGCACACCATGAAAAATTCCCCAGAAGTCACAGAGGCAAGCCTAGCAAATAAGCTTATTAAAATCCCCTTTGTATACTTAAACCTATTTTAATCATGCATAGTCATGGCTAGAAAAGTTCTGTAGCAAGCATACATACATTCACATGAACATGGAAATTATTTAATAATAATTGTGTTATGGTTATAATTATTGGGAATTCAGTATTAAAATTCATAAATCAAATCAGATAAAAGTCTAATTATTTTGTACAAACCTGTACTTATTACACTAGTTTAATGTAATAATATCTTATTTTATGGGATAAAATGCAGAGTACCTGGATTTCTGCCCTTGCCATCTGGCCCTAAGCAAATAGAATTTTCTCTAAGTCATTTTGTTATCTGTTAAAATGGGCCAGTATTATTATATTTTCCTTGTCACATGTATGTTTAGAGAAGAAAATTAGTATTTTATACATATACAATAGAAGAATTAAATGCACCTATAATTGTGTTTTACTAGTTTTTGAAAGTTTTGAAGGATTAGCAGTACATGAATTGAGACATTCAGATAAATTGACACCTGGACACCTGACTCAGGACATGTCTTGTTTAGAAAATGCAAGCTGGGGTGCAAAGGAAAGTTTTTGAGGTAGTCTAAATATAGTGGAGTGGAGGCAGCTACATACCTATTCTGATTCAGAGTAGCTGGTATAACTTCTGTTTTTCTATTCATGATCCCCTTCTTGATCCTCTTATTCCCAACCTCCCCAAACACACATATGCATACAAATAGGTGCACACACACAACCATGCACACGCATGTTCCCATATGTGCACAGACAAGCACACACACAATTTGTCCTACTCTAGGACTTAAGCTTAAAGTTTCATCCTTCAACTGCTAATCTGCAGGGCAAGCATACTTGGGGAGAACACCATGTTGAAACTGTTATAGTCATTTCGTCCCTTCATATCAGCAGCACTTTTATTCTTTCCCAAGAACAGCATTTGCAATATGGAGTGTCAAGGGCATGAGAGCTCTGGATTCCCAGGAGGAATAGGCTAAAGCACTGGATATGACAAGAAAGAAGAAAAAGGTGATCAGCAGAAGAATATGGAAATATCTTCTATTTCATTTGCATTAAGCCTGGGCCCAACCTCATATTTGTGTGGTGAGAAAGGGGCAGAAACACCTGTGTAGGATTGCCAGAGCCTGTCTGCAAGATCACTGAGAAATAACTATCGACTCCTCTTTATTGGATACTTACTCTGTGCCATATTCTCTGCTGGGTGCTTCTTACATACATCATTCCTTTTGATCTTTATAACAACTCAAGATCATTTATTTATACCATAGGATTAGGTCATGCATCATGTCCCCTCAAAATTCATCCGTTGAAGCAGTAACTCTTAGTTATCTCAGAATGTGACTGTTTTTGGAGACAGGATCTTTAAAGAAATAATTATGTTAAAACTGAAGTCATTAGGCTGGGTCTTAGTCTAGTGTGACTAATGTTCTGATCAAAATAGAAGATGAGGACATAGACACAGAAGGAAGACCACATGAAATCACTGGGAAAGATGATCATCTATAAGCCAAGGAGAGAGAACCTCAGAAAAAACCAACCCTGTCAACACCTTGATGGACTTCTAGCTTCCAGAATTGTGAGAAAATATATTTTGCTTACTTAAGCCCCCGAGTCTATGGTATTATTATGTTATCCCTTGCAAATGAATACAGCATAGGACAGCAGAAAATGTAGTTCAATTCTGGAGGAAGAAAGGGAACTTGCCATTGTCTTTTCAGTTCTTTTCTAAAATATAAATATTGAAAAAATACTTCTTTGTTTTATTGTCAATTTTGAATAGACATTTCTGTTTAAATTTTACAACTAAAGACATCTAGGATTCTCATCTAATTTTTTATGTGTGCTTTGTAAACTAGCTTGCGTTTTATTGTTAATAATTTTTTATTTTAATTTAACCATCAAACTTTATAATTAATGGATAAAATTCACAGGGGAATCTTATTAGTCCTCCTTTAATTATTCCTATAAAATTTGGGATTAGGTTTAACACTTGGTTTATTTTTACCAACCTAACATTCTCTTAGTTTTTCTTTAATAAAAATTTGACAACAATAATAATACTGGTAGTGATAGAAAACATTATTATTGAGTAGTCATTCACAGTGTAAAAAACTTAAAATACATATATGACTCTATTTTTAAGTAGAATACATTTGTAGAACAGTTTTAAGATTTATAGAGAAATTGTGAAAATAGTAGAGAAAGCTCTCTTATCTCCACACCCAGTTTCCCTTTTATTTGATTTTGCACTGTGATGGACACTTGCTAAACTAATGAACCATAATTGGCATATTATTATTAGCTAAGGTTCATATCTGTTTTGAATAATCTTAATTTTTATGTAATGTCCTTTATAGTCCCAGTATCCTAACCAAGATTACATTTAGTCATTGTGTCTTCCTAGGCTTCTTTTGACTGTGACAGTTTTGCGGACATGTTTTTGATGACACTGCAGTATGAGGAATGCTGGTCAGATATTTTTGTAGAATGCTTCTTCACTGGAATTTGTCTGATGATTTTCTCATGATTAATCTGGGTTTATGGTTTTTGAGAGGGAGAACAGAGGGGTAGAGTACCATATTTTTCATATAATATCAAGGGCACATACTATCAATAGGACATTACTGTTGATGTTGACTTTGATCAGTTGGCTGAAGTAGTGTCTGTCAAGTTTCTACACTGTAATATTACTCTTTCCCCATTTCCATATCATCCTTTTAAGAAGTAAGTTACTATGTGTAGTCTGTACTTAAGAAGTGTTAATTTTTTTTAGTATGTCTTTAATCTCTGACATCCAAAGACACTCTGGACTCATCTTGCATATTCTCTGCTCCATCCTAGAATTTAGTATATTTTTGAAGGAGCTCTAGTTCCTTTTATTGGAGAATAGTGCTAGAAATCAAGATTTTGGCTCTAGATATGCTGGTAGTAGAGGAGGCTCATTGATGCTAGGCTTTCTCAACTAACAGAGCAAGGAAACAGATTTATGTATACTAACCCTATATCATACATACATATAACTATTTCTGTAGGTAGTGGTCTGTATGTATATTAATATGTATATGAGTTAATACTGTTGTCTCCAATTCTCAGTCCATTATCACATGCATTATTCTAACCTTCTCACCTTGTTATGAGCCATCCATTTACTTAATTGTTCAATTCCAGAATATATGTATAGTAGTATTAGAATTTATAACCTGTATTTGTGGGGGGAAATACCACTTAGAGGACAGTGCTTATGTGCAGTTATTTTTTCCTTTAGCTTGACAGATTTCACTCCTCCCCAAAGCCACTTTGGTCAGACCTTTTTCTCCAACCCCTTCAGTGTAGTTGTTGTACATGTTTTGCCACATTCTGTATTCCATCCTATTCCATCCTGTGGTTCCCTATAATTTTATTTCCATCTTAACAATTAGTCTCTGAAGTAGAAACTTCAATTACCTAATTTTGTAGATGAGGAAACTGAGGCATAGAAAGTTTAACTTGCCCAAGATTACACAACCAGTAATAAGTGGAGGTGAAATATCAGGTTGGATTTATATTTCCAAATTTGAAGATTAATATTCTCCCAAGAAGGTAAACACAATACTTTTGAAATAAAATGCATGCTTATTAATGAAGGCAAGGTTGGAGATGAAGTGGTACTGTTGAAGGAAAAGGGCCACACTTAAAGCCCACATCAGTAATGCCACATTGTCATTTGTGTCATATCTCAGAAATTAGTCCCTCACACACAACTGAAAGCTGGAAAATTTTTATGTCAGGAAAGTTTATAGTTTCCCAATATTTCTACATCAAGTGAGGCTTTAACGTGGTAAAGGAAATATTCGCTTTTAGGCCAAATCTCATGTATAGATAACACATGTATATATAATACATGGAATTTGTTTATTGTAAGGAATTGGCTCACAGACCCATGGCCTCTGTGCAGTTTAGAATCTGCAGCATGTACTGTGAGGCTGGAGACCCAGGAGAGCCAATAGTGCACCCAAGGACAATCTACTGAGAATCTCTCTTGCTTGGCAGGCCAGAGTTTTGTTCTATTCAAGCCTTCAACTGATTGCATGAGGCCCACTCATGTTATGAAAGGCTATCTGCTTTACCCCAAATTTACCCATTTAAAAGTTAATCTCATCCAGAAACACCCTCTATGTTGACACATGAGATGGCTGCACAGAGCTTATATTCTTTTCTAGGAGTGAAAAAACAAGAAAAAGGACCCTATAACCTGTGAGTAAATAGATTTCAGTAAAATTAGTGCACATTTACTAGGGGCCAGTTAGAGGACCCCAGTCAGATATGGGCCAGTGTCTGCCAGACTTAGATGTGTATGTGAAAGAAGAAAGAGCTTTTTAAAGAAATGAGCAACTTCCCTGTAGTATCTGAACAGCTCTGGTTTCCATTCTCAGCCAACAAGTGGGTAATTTACTAAACAAAATACGGAGTGGAGTTGAGGCATCCATTGTTGGGGGTTCAGCTCACAGGGCCCCGCTGGCCACCACAGATGAGAATAAGTCTACCAATATATGATCTGTTTGGGGAGGAAAGGTGGCCGATCTCTCAGAGGAAAAGGGCCAAGAGCCTTTTCCTCAGTGGGCTTTCATTAGATTCATTTTGCACAGGAATACAGGTAAAGCTCATTAACCATTGTCAGGCAGTAAGGATCAAACAACAGATAGCATACAAAGAGCTATGAGGGCTTATTTTGAGTCAGGGTCTGTTAGTTAAAGGGCTACAAAACTTTGGGAAATAAACTCATTTCATACTTGGACCTTTATCAGAAAATTGAGAGCATTCTTAGCAAAGCAGTTTTCACAAGATTTTATGTACTCTTTCTTAGGCTTGATCACCCCAGGGAACCTGCCCTATCCAGCACAGGGCTGCACTGCCCTCTGTCATTGTTTCAGGCTTAAGTCAGACAAAGGAAGTAAGGCAGCCAAGAGATTAGACTTTTTGCAGACACAATGAGGACTCAGGCTATGTCAAAGCTGAGGGGCAAGGGTCCATCACCCACTTTTGCTATAGCACCCCAAGTCCTTCCCTGGGGGCCCCCCATGATCCTGCCTATCTCAGGTCATTCCTCCCTTGAGGAATCTTACCTGTCACTGGCTAACCAATCATGCATTGGGGGCCAGGCAGGGTGAACTAAAAGGGGGCAGAAGTGGCACCCCTGCCAGGGAGATAAGCTTTGTCTCCTTAGTGGCTTATAGTTTCAAGGTCACTCACTCAGCCTTAGCCATGGCGGGGTTACAGCTTCTGAAACCAGGAAGGGTGGTTCCTAACAGTCCATGATTCACAAGGTGAAGCATTATTGCAATAACAACCTTACTGCTTTTTCCATTACTCTGAAATGAGTTTACTAGGGAGGAAGTAGGGGCCTTCAGGTCACCAGCTGCCTTGTTCTCTAATGGGGTACATGATTTTGAGATCTGCTGAAGGCCCACAGGTGACATATTTCAATATGACTTACTCCTTTGGGGAATTGGTGAAAATATTACTCAGATTTCCCCATAATTCAGGATGAGGCTAACAAACTAGTTTGCTCAGAGGCACTGTGTTTTGATTAAGATAATGGTATCTAAAGAAATGTTGTTGCTAGAGACACACAGAACCAAGTGTCTTTTTTGTGGGAGGGCTCTGCCCACAGCCCCTCCTCCCCCTACCATCTGGCACAGATGAGAATAAGTCTACCAAGACTTCATCTTGGTAGAGGAAAGATGGCTGATCTCTAAAAGGAGAAGGGCCAGGAACTTGTTCCTTAATGGTCTTTTGTTGGGTTTAATTTGCATAGGAATACAGGGTGTATACGTAAAGCTCATTAATAATTGGCAGGCAGTAATGATCCAGCAATAGATAATATTCAAAGTACTCTGAGGGCTTATTCTGAGCAAGGGTCAGATAGTTAAAGGGCCATGAAACTTTGGGGAACAAACTCACTTCATGCTTGGACCCTTATCATTTAAATTGAGGATATCAGTGAAGTAGGTTTCATAGGATTTTATGCATTCTTTCTTAGGCCTGAATGCCCCAGGGAACTCACCCTTTCCAGAACGGAGCCACACCTATCTCTGGCATTGTTTCAGGCTTAAGGCATTGTTTCAAGCTTAAGTCAGGCAGGGGAAGAAGGGAAACCAAGAGATTAGGAGGCTTCTGGCAGACAGAATGGAGACTCAGGCTATGTCAAAGCCGAGGGGCAAGGGTCCATCACCCTCTTTCTCCATAGCCCCCCAGGTCCTTCCCTGGGGCCCCCTCATGACCATACCTGTCTTAAGTTGTCCCTCCCTCGAGGACTCTTACCCATCTTTGACTAACTGGTCATGCACTGGGGGCCAGGCAGGGCGAAGTAAAGAGGGGCAGAGGTGGTGCCTCTGCCAGGGAGATAAGCTTTGTCTCCTTAGTGGCTTATGGTCCCAAGATCTCTCACTCAGCCTTATCCACGGGGTGGGCGGTGGGGGAGGGGCAAGTACAGCTTCTGAAACCAGGCAGGGTGGTTCCCAACATCTTTTGTGGGTGGAGATAGAAGCAGGCTGAGCAAAAAGTATGATTGTTGTAACTCAGAACCTCCCAAGGCTTTTTCTGCTTCCAGAAAAAGCAGCATGGCTTAGAATTGACAATTGGCTCTATCCATTATTTTATTCTTTATTAATAAAATTTCCGAACATGCCCACAAGTAGAGGATTATTTAATTTAGATGCCAACCAACCATTTCAACAATTCATTTTGCTGATTGTATTTTATTTTTAACCCCTCTCACACATTCTACCTTTCCCATATTCCCCCTGAAGTGTTTTAATGCAGATTTCAGACATAATAGCACTTTATTTATAAATCCTACAGTATGTTTCTTTAACAGATGATATTTTAAAACAATCATATGTTTTCACAACCCAACAAAGCTTAAAATAATTTTCCTATGATCATACACCCAATCTGTGTACATGTCTTTGCTTGTCTCAAAAATGTCTTTTTAGGGCTTGTTGTTTGAATTGAGGCCCTGAAGACTTCTACCTAGTACTGTTGGTGTGTTTCTTATATTTTCCCTAGGCCACATATTAGCTGATTGAAGCAGATGATTTACCCAGAGTAGAATTGAGTACGTTCTTCATTGGTGAGGGCAACTTCAAGACTTGTAACTTGTGTTTAGTGATTAGATCTGGAAGCTTTATTAGAATAGAACACTTTCTTACTTATCTTTGGCAAGAATGCACCTCAGGTGGCATTGCGTACTTCCTACTAACTTACAACAGAAACACATGATACTTCATTGCCCCTCCTGAGTAGTGAGTTCAAATTGTCAGCCTAATCAAACATCCCAAAATTGCCTTTGAACTTCTCATTTAATGGTTTTCATAGCTATTGAATCTCATTAGACACTGAAAAGTGGGAACTTTCTAATTCTGTCACTCCTTTATTTAACAATTAGAGATTTTTCTATAAAGAATTTCCCACTATCGATTATTTGGATGCTTAAAATATGTTTGTGTGGAAAATATAAGATATGTGCTTGATTCTTTGCTTTTATTTACCAATTCTCAAAATAATAGACCCTATCAATTTCCAAAAATGACCAATGCCAATGATTTTCACTTTAAATCATTATGAATGCATAACATTTTAATGGATTTAATATGTTTTTGTTTCATCCATTGCAAGCTTTTTTTTTTTTTAACCTTCAATTTTCAGAATAGCTCATCTTGACTGCTGGCCACTCCCTCAGGCTGGGTCCTTGACATATATCTTACTGTCTTTGGTAGCCTTCTTGGTCTCTGATATTCTGGATATTCTGAAATTATCTTGAATATTTCTTTCTTCAGATGTGGAAAATGATTCCTTTTAGTAAGAAATGGTACTCAGACATGCATGTGTATGCAGGTTTGCTACTAGATTGTCATGACATTATCTTGGCCTTCATAGTGAATGGAGACAGGAAATATGTTTTTGTTTTATAAGAATAAGAAAAATAAATCAAGAGCCATAGTAATGTTTCTAATTCAAATTTCAGATGAGAAAATTTTTACCTATGTTACTGATTTTGTATTCTTACCTCTGTTCTCTTACAGTAAAAAATCCTCATTCTTGCCCTGGCTGGTGTAGCTCAGTGGATTGAGCTTGGGCCTGTAAACCAAGGGTCCCTGGTTCGATTCCCAGTCAGGGCACATGCCTGGGTTGCAGGCCAGGTCCCCAACAAGGGGCACATGAGAGGCAACCACACATTGATGTTTCTCTCCCTCTCTTTCTCCCCTTTCCCCACTCTCTAAAAAAAAAGTCCTTGTTCTTAACTGTATTCACAAATCATTCATTTTTGTTTAATAATTTTAAACTGCACAACTAAATATTCAGTCAAATATGTGTAAATTTAAAAATAATATCAATATTGTTAATAACTATAATTATTTAATGTGTTTAAAATTTCCATTTTTTATCCTTAGAATATATTATAGTAAAATTACCATCTTTTGAAGTTATTAAAAATATTTTTTTCTTTATGGTTAGGTCACTAAGTTGATTTACAATAAGGTAACTTATTTCATTTTTTTTTTAAATTTTGACTTAATTTTAATTTTAGGCTGTGGTGGGATGGGAGAAAGCAGGCACATCCCAGGCAATTTCTCTGGGGAATTTCCTCTGCACAGGCAGTTTCCTGGCTCCTGCTGGGAGCAGCACTGCAATTCATTTCCTTGTTGGCTTCTAGGGTCCCCTGGGATGCTAAGGCCAGTTTGAGGCGAGGCTCCTCAATGCACATGTATTACTTCCTTATACTGCTCGCACACAGCCCAACTGTAAACTCACTACAAATCATATTTCAAATTGGATACTGAGCTTGATCTTAAGTTTACTTCCAAATCCAAATAATCTAAAAATCTCAAGGTTTTACATAACCTAGTAAATTGAACTTACTACCTGCTTTGGAATCCAGCAACATTTTATCATTCTCCCAAATACTCGCTAATCTCCTTGTACTTGAACAACTTGAACTGAAGTCAATTTCAGAATTTGTATTCCTGCCTGGGCACATACCTGTGAGCCTGTATGCAGTTCATAACCAATGCCATTCATTCTTTTCCTGGCTTTACCCTTTCTACCCCCTTAATAAGACCTAATTCATGACATGGTCGAAACTGCCTTTTGGTCTTTTCCTCACTCTGGGGGAGATATGCTATAGCTGGGAGAGTTTAAAAAAGCAGGCATTCACCTTCTTCTTTCCCGCATGTGTCCCTCTCAACTCAGCTTTCTGTATAAGATACTGAGCATGTTCTGTTTTGTTGCCCCAATATAAAGTTATTCATTCAACCACATCCCAGGCCTGCTAATGTTCCTATCACCAACCTGTGGCATTTTTCTTCACCCACATCTGAGGTTCCTTTCCAATTCTTCTCTGAGAGACCCAAGGATACTCTCTGGGCATGTGAATTTGCCTTGGAAATTATCTCACATGGACAGACAGAAATGGAGGACAGCTAAGTAGCTGGATACTGTACAGAAGTTGCTCTAAAAAACCATTTTATTTCCAAAAGTTTAGAATCTTGTAGGTATATTTTCCAAACACAAAAATTTTGGGTGATAAATTGTTCTTTAAATGTTCAAACTTTGCATGATTCATATACCAGAATAACTATTTGAGTAGCCACCAGTTTACAGTGAGGATTGCTTCAGTTGTCCATAGGTAGGAGACATTTGTCATGTGTTATCTTTAGACTCCCTGCCTCCTGTCCCAGCTCCAGAAATATGTTTCAGCAAAGAGCTGTACAGGTAAATGGATGATGTTTCTCTGTGTTAAATTTATGGCTCAATTACAATCAATCTTATGCCATCAACTTCCAGCACCTGTGTATAATTAAAATAAACAAAATAGTGAACTATCATTTCTTATGTTCCCTTGTTTCATGCTGGAAAAGATAAAATCAATCCTCGCTTTATAAGTAACTGGCGTTGGGATATGATCTTGTCCAGGTAGGCATAATGAGGAAGAGAATTGTTCTTTAAGGTATAATTTAGTCCAGTTTTGTAGGTTGTAAGTGACATTCACTTTGCTTAAAACAGCTCAGATCATTGTTTTTCTCTATGCCCACCATTCTTGGCATGATAATTGGGTTGGGGGGATCAAAACTGCAGAGGGCAACTTCTAAAGCTTCCATGTGCAGTATGCAAAGTGTAGTGACAGGTGAGTCATGTCATTTAAGGATGTCCAGCACAAAGTGACTCTCTAATTGTTAGTACCTGTCACTCCTGAACCATTCGAATATTATCTATGCCTTGCTATACTTCTATCATCCAAATCATTAAAGCAAGCCCTTATAAATGATTTGCCTTTTAAAACATAAGAATGCTATGCATTAAGTCAACTGAACACATTTCTCTTATTATAAAAGGCCATTCAATTAAAATACAATGTCTCATGGAGTGCCTTTCTGCACTTAGACATTTAGCATTATAGATGCATATGCACAGCTGTTTACCATTATGGTCTATGACATTTTAGCATTTGCTAAAAATATTGAACCCTGATTTCTCCACTGAAAACTTTATTAAATATTATTTTGTTCAGCCAGATATACATCTCTGTTTCCAGATTAATTTATTAGGCATTTTTAAATCCTAGAGGCACATTTAGCTGTTTTGCAGAAATTTCAATACGTACCCATAGTATTATCACAGACCTATAAATAGTATTATTATGTATATTCATTTGCTTGCCCTGTTACAGACCAAGCCTTCAGCAAATCCTTATAGAAAACAGCAGAGTTAGTGAGTTTTGACAATGCTATGGATTATTTGATAGTGGGTGTCACCTTGATACTTCACTTCCAAAATGTACTTCTTTCTGAATTTTCATTGTTCATAGAGGCAGTATGACTATATTTATGCTGCTTTAAAGAACAACACAATATTTAATGAAAATGAAACCCATGTAAACATGATCAGCAAATTATAACATATCACGTAAAGTGTTAACTTCCCTAATGTATAAATCACATATATTAACTAAGAAAATAATTCACATCATAATTAGAAAAGGTTAGGTGAAAGCATGAACAAAACACAAGCCTTGTTAGAAAGCAGGAAAGGGAAAATTAAGCAATGAGAGTGAATTGGCTTCTTGTAAGTTCCCAAAGATAAAAAAAGAAAAAGCCAGCAAGCAAAGAGTGTGGGAATGCATATCTGTTTTAATATGGCATGGAGCCCACCACCACCCCCTGCCCCCAGAGAGCAACATGTCATCATGTTTAAGCTCTAAATTAGTAAATGTTCCAATGTTCCTTTGATCCACTCATTAAACAAAATCGCACAGTGTATATGTGTACATACACACACACACACACATACATATATGATTTTCATATTATAGTGTTTTTGAGAGGAGGAAAGAATAAAAAGAAGCAACCTAACTCTCTAATGATAGGATATCAGTTAGAAAAATTATGGTATAGTCATATAATAGTGTAATATACTAAAATGAGCTTAGAGAAACCTATTTATTGTCATGAAAATATTTTGATTGTATATTTTACTGTAAAAAATAAGTTATAAAACAGTTCTTTAGTACAAAGCTACTTTTAAATAAATTGTAACATTAAGAAAATTAAAAAGTATACACCACGTTAGTTGCAAGCTATAAAACTACATTTGTACCTCTTCACAAAAATCAGACTTGCTAATATGGCATCTTAGTATTTCTTATTTCCTGTATATTCTGGCAAGAAGACCTCAACTGCTGGAGTAACTTGTATACATACCTGACCTTAAGACTGAAAAGAACTCTTTTGTTATCTGATTAAGAATAAGTTGCACTGCCTGGCTTATTTAGCTTAGCATGATGCTCTCCAGTTCCATCCGAAATAAGCCAGGCAGTAAAAGACAAATACCATATGATCTCACCTTTAACAGGAACCTAATCAACAAAACAAACAAACAAGCATAATATAACCAAAGACACTGAAATTGAGAACAGGATGACAGTCACCAGAGGGAAGAGGGGACGGAATTTCAGGGGATAAGGGGAAGGGTTTACAGGAACAAGTATAAAGGACACATGGACAAAAACTACGAGGGGTGGAAATGGGAGGGGGGTGGGTAGGGCTGGGGTGGTGGGCTGGGGTGGGAGTAAAAGACAGAAAACTGTACAAGATAAACAATTAAAATAAAAATTTAAAAAAAGCTAAAATAAAAAGAACCAATTGAAAGTGACACACAAAAAAGAAGAAGCAAATGTGGACTGACTTGTTGGAGACTGTTACAGATGTACAAATATGAAAGGCATTCTACCATGCCTATTTTAAAAATATGTCTGTGTGGATTAGAATTCCAACTAAGATGGATAGAATAAAAACTCTAAAAATGTAAAAAAAAAAGAAAGAATAAGTTGCAATAATTAAACCATTACTAAGATCTTTTGATAGGATATATTTTCAAGGTCATATATTATCTTTTTCATAAATGTAAGTATATAACTGATATTATAAAGGGGTATAGTATATAGCATGAGTCCCTGAAAATAGGGAAATTCCACCATCTCCCCAAATCCTGCAAAAAAAGGTGGCAGAGGGGTGGGTGGGTTGGCGGTGTGGGTGGGGAGGCCCACAGAGTAGAAAGCACAGTGTTGGAGGCACATTGCATAACAAAGACAGATTAACAGCCCACACCTTCCTGAAGGGAGGAGCTGCAGAACAAGGCTGCTACCCATGGCAAATTGTGACTGTAAGAATGTGCACTGGCAGAGTGACTCAGGGCATAGGTAGGCAGAAGTTCATACAGCACCTGTGTGATCTTCAGGGACTGGAAGCCACACTCAAGATGGACAGATGCATGTAAGCCTGTGCACGGTTGGGAAATACTTGCCTTGACTAAAGATGGCTGGTGACAAAAGGGTCAAAGATACTTGGGAAATGACAAAAATGGCAGACACTAATGCACCGTAAGAAGAGATGGGTATTCAGCTATGCAGGAAGTTCTGAGATAAACCTTTAAAATTGGAGTGTGCTAAAAAACACAAGGTCTAGCTGTTGGTCAGCCTGAAGGTCTGGAGGTTTGTTGAAAACATTCCCATTGCCCTTCCTTCACAGAAGACAGCCACAGAGCTGGTAGCACTGCAGGGAACCTACCTGGCAAAGCATAAAGACACATGAGAGATGTTTGTAGCTCAACTGTGACTGTGAATGCTGAGCTGCAGACTTCTGCATTTCTGAAGGATGGTACTTCTGAGTGGTATATTCTGAAACTTGTCTGGCTTGGCAGAGTGAGGCAAAGCTATTTATTTCTGACTGTTTTAAAGGGAGCAGGACTGAATGGCATAAATCTGCCACTATTCTAAATCTGTATAAACTTTAAATAAACAGTCCCTTTTCATTTTTACCAAACTCCTGCCTTGGAGTCATGCTTCTTGTTGGCAGGCAATCAAACCCACAGCTGTTCCAGAACATCATTAGCTGGTTCTGTAACATTACAACTTTGCTAATTTTACATTTGTTAAGTAGAACCTCAGGGAGTTGAATATGAGCCAACAAAAGACTCAAGGGAATTGAAATAGATAAGTTTATTATTTATCTGTCCTGGAAAGGAAGTACAAAGCATGCCTCATGCTTCAAGGGACCACACAGGGAGGTCAATGCAAGGGGCAGGCAGAGAAATAAAGGACCTGGGGCACATATTAGGGTCCATGGTTAGAGTGCATTGGGATTCTCAGGCTAAGGCCAGATTGGCCCATTCAACCAGAAGATCAGGTTTTCACTAAGCTCTGTGGGGGTCTTTCTAAAGGGTTCACAGGATAGACTGTTGATCACAGGGCTGTTGGGGAAGTTGTGTCAGGAACTTACACTGACTTGTGACTCTATGGCTGCTATCTATGACATGTGTTTGCATGAGAAGTTATGTCAACTTAAGGCTATCTCAGGCCACTTCGCCAAACCAAATAGATGCTGAGGCAGCAATGCAATGAAGTATCTGAACTAAGCTCTTGACCACACCATTTAAAATACATTTTTAAATATGCTTCATATTATTTAAATTTTAAATAACTAATACCTAGAGGTTATGAAAGTGGCAAAATAGGAGAACCCAACTTCTCTGTACCCCATCAGAGTTCAACCACTGAAGAGCTATTTACTAACAAACTTACCTCTGGGACACCTCTACCATCCACAATGGAAGTTTTAGTGACACCATGCAACAGAAGCTGAGATAACTACATAGAAAAGAAGGAGGAAAACTTTATTTTGCTTGCAGCAATACATCCCCCAAGCCAGCTATGGTCATCCCTGAGAAGAAACTTGCCAGGCTAGAAAGAATTCCACTCCCCACAAAAGGAAGAATGGGTGAGCAGCTAGCTTCCTTAGCCTCTCAGGGCACTGCACAAGGGCCTCATTTAGGTTTCACCTGACCCAGACTGGCAAAGCTGAGACAGATTGTGCTGGCTATGAGCAAGAACAAAAAGCAGAAGCTATTATTAGCAGAAATGCAGAGGAAGCAATTGTGGTTCACAGAGACCTGCTCTGCAGAGAAACTTCAGCAGAATTCCATGAAACCAATAGCTAGCACAGCCACTGCAGACCCTCTGCAGTTCTCACCAACTTGAGCCCACTATTCCTATTTTCTGATGCCAGCTACCTGAGTCCTTCCCTATTTACTCTCCCTCCAACACTCCATGGAGCCTGGGATCCTCACCACCAGAGACATCTAAAATCTTTGTGGCTGTACAAGTTAGGACACTGGCTACTTATGTCCTTCCTCACACCCACGTGATCCCAGGATTCAGACTAGCAGTCAGATCAGGCTTCTGCAGCCACGCAAATGCAACTTAAGCACCATGACTGACCCCCTGACTCCCAGCATCAGGCTCATGCATAGGACTAGCCCTTTTAGCTGTGCACCTGCATACCAGCAGCTGGCACCCCTTAACAGTCTTTAATGCAGCACTCAAGCATGGGGGTTGGGAGAGAAGAGGACATTGTACAGTGAGTGGGAAAGTACACAGATGGCCAGGTACCCCAAAGTTGCTAGTGTGCCCAGATCAGGCTCTGTTTTCTGTCACTGGCTGGCATTGCTGTACCCTCCCATATCCAGTATTTCTAGCTATTTATCTGCATGCTCCAGCTCAATCCTTGTCACTGGCTTCCACTGTGGTGTTCATGCCTGGGAGGAGAGTGTGTAGCCACAGGACATAATCCCTACAGCGAAGTCAATTGAGCTGCCAATAAACCCTTAGTTGTCTCTGGACTTTGCCATCTGACTTAGAACCAACCACCATGAGTATGTCTACAACTGATACCTGACACTATACAGGTAACTGCAGGAGACCCCTGCAGTAAAATGTATGCACATCACAGGCTCCAGCCACTATTGCTGCCTTCTCTGATCTGTAGCTACTGACTTGGAGGCTGCACTTAGGACCCCAGCAGCTCTTTCAGCAATTGTGGACACCCCACAGTTTTCACCAAGGATCACACAGTTGTTGATGCTCTGAACCCCAGTGACTTGAGTGGAAGAGAGATCATGGCCCACCCAGACCAGTGATATGACATGTCCCCACACTTAGAATCCTGTACAAGTAGGGTCACAGCATGATACAGTATGCCCTCTCCCATAGTTGAATGGCTTTTCTTACTTAAATCAAGCATAAATTCTGGAAGAAGTGACCACTTCTTCAAATGTATAGAAACATAGTCAAGGAATATAGTAGAACTCCAGTAACTAGCCCCAAAGCAAAGGAGTTCCACAAAATTCCTGACAAAGGATTAAAAATAATTGTTCTATACATGCTTAGGGATCTACCAGAGAATACAGATAAACTGTTTACTCATATCAGGAAAACAGTGCAGTATTAAAACAAAATAAGTTCAACAAAGAAAAAACAAATAAGAAGCAAACAGAAATTTTGGAGCTGAAGAATGCAGTCTGAACTGAAATATTCAATAGAGAGCTTCAACAACAGATGTGAGGAAGCAGAAGAGGGAAACTTTGAACTAAAACACAAATCAACTGAAATTATCCAATCAGAAAAGAAAAAAAATGAAAATAAAAAAGGAATAAAAAAAGTCTATAGAAACTATGGGGGCCATTAAAAGAAATAATGTATGTGTCACTAGAGGCAGAAGAAGAAGCCAGGAAGAAAGGGGTAGAGATCTTATTAAAACTAATGATATAGAAAAATTTCCCAACATGGGGAGAAATTTGAACATCAACGTTCAAGCCATTAATGGGTCATTCCAAAGTTTTAATTCAAAATGATCATCTGCAAGAAACATATAATAAAACTTTATGAAACCAAAGACAAGAATTTTAAAAGCAGCAAGAGAAAAAAAATGTCCAAAAAGCTATAAATTTCTCATAAAAAATGTCCAAAAAGCTATAAATTTCTCAGCAGAGACTTTGCAGACAAGGAGAGAACAAAATAACCAATTCAAAATTCTAAATGAGAGAAACTGCCAACAAAGAATACCTAGCAAAGTTGTTCTTTACAATTTTATGCACTATAAAGACATTTCCTGATAAAAGCTGAGGGAATTCATCACAACCTAAATTTGCTTATAAGAGATACTGAAAGGAGTTCTTCAAGCTAAAACAAAAGGATGCTAATTAGTCACATGAAAACATATACAAATATACAGCACACTGGTAAAAGAGATCATGTAGTCATAATCAGAATACCTTACAGAATACCATATTTTGGTGCTGTGTTAACTACTGACCTCTAGAATAATGGTTAAAGACAAAGTATTTAACAACAAACAGCTATAGCTCCAGCAATATTAATAGATATACAATATAAAAGGATGTAATTATTGTCATCAAAAACATAAAATAGGGAACAAAAGAATAGAATTTTTGTTTGAGACTGAGGTTATTTTTGTTAGTTTAAAATAGACTATACAGACTTCCGGCCAAGATGGAGGCGTAGGCGGACACACTGTGCCTCCTCTCACAACCAAAATTAAGGACAACAAATATTTAGAAACAAGAAAAAAACCAGAACTTATAGAAAACTGAACTGTACGGAAGTCCAACAACCATTCATCCAGACCGGTAAGAGGGGCGGAGTTGCAGCAGGAGAAAGTGGAGGTGCGGACCCAGGAACGCAGGCAGCAGCGGCTGGCAGTTCCCAGGTGCACAGGCGGCAGCTGGCGGTCCCTGGGCCTACAGGCAGCAGCTGGCGGACCCCGGGAACTGGGGGGCAACTGTGCAGACCCAGTGAGGCCGCACAAGGCGGCTGGCTGACTGACCAGGTGGTCTCACATTCGAGCGCGCAGACGGTCCAGGCGGAGGGGAAGTGGCGGAAGGTACTGAATCCAGGAGAGAGTGGAGCAGGCGCCATTGCTCCTTCTCAGACCCCGCCCCCACCTATAGCGTCACAACCCAGCGACTGGGCTGCCCCGCCCTGAGGAACACCTAAGGTTCCACCCCTCCCTACCTAATAGCGGCGACCAGACTAAAACCAAAACAACAACAACAACAACAACAACCAAAAAAAAACCACCAAAAATGGCTCAAACCGGAAAACAAATAAAAGCCCCAGAGCCAATTCCTCTAAGCAGTGAAGAGATAGCCAACCTGTCAGATGCACAGTTCAAAGCACTGGTCATCAAAATGCTCACAGAATTGGTTGATTTTGCTCACAAACTAGATGAAAAAATGCAGGCTACAATCCGTGAAATGAAGGAAGATGCATGGGGAACTGATAGAGATGGAAGGAAAACTGGGACTCAAATCAATGGAGTGGACCAGAAGGAAGAAACTAACAATCAAACAGAAGACGAGGAAGAAACAAGAATTCAGAAAAATGAGGAGAGGCTTAGGAACCTCCGGGACATCTTTAAACGTCCCAACATCCGAATTATAGGGGTCCCAGAAGGGGAAGAAGAACAGCGAGTGGAAAACTTATTTGAACAAATAATAAAGGAGAACTTCCCCAATCTGGCAAAGGAAATAGACTACCAGGACATCCAGGAAGCTCAGAGAGTCCCAAAGAAGTTGGACCCAAGGAGGAACACACCAAGGCACATTGTAATTACATTAGCCAAGATTAAAATGAAGCAGAGAATTCTAGAAGCATCAAGGGATAAGGGGACAGTCACCTACAAGGGAGTTCCCATCAGACTGTCAGCTGATTTCTCAAAAGAGACCTTGCAGGCAAGAAGGGGCTGGAAAGAAATATTTGAAATCTTGAAAAGCAGGGACCTACATCCAAAATTGCTCTATCCAGCAAGGCTGTCATTTAGAATGGAAGGGAAGATAAAGTGCTTCTCAGATAAGGTCAAGTTGAAGGAGTTCATCATCACCAAGCCCTTATTATATGAAATGTTAAAGGGACTTATCTAAGAAAAAGAAGATAAAACTATGACAGTGAAAAGACAACAAACTCATAGCTATCAAGAACCACACCTAAAACAAAAGCAAACTAAGCAAACAGCTAGAACAGGAACAGAACCACAGAAATGGAGATCATATGGAGGGTTAGCAACAGGGGCGTGGGAGGAGGAGAGAGGGGGAAAAGGTACAGAGAATGAGTAGCATAGATAATGGGAAAAAAATAGACGGGGGGGCAAGAATAGTATGGGAAATGTAGAAGCTAAAAAACTTATGACCCATGGACAAGAACTAAAGGGGGGAATGTGGGTGGGAGGGGGTGGGTGGGGTGGAGGGGAATGATGGGGGAGAAATGGGACAACTGTAATAGCATAATCAATAAAATATATTAAAAAAATAGACTATACATTTATTTGTATATATTTATATGCTTTATATAAAATCACAAATCAAAATCTACAACAGATACACAAAAAATAAAGGTAAGGGAATTAAAACATACTACTACATAAAATTAACAATTTACATAGGTAGCAGGGAAAAAAGAAGAGAAAAATGGAAAAAAGAAAAGAAAAAATTACAATAGTCAAAAAACAATATTGTGTTAGTAAGTCCTTACTATCAATAATTGCCCTAATAGTAATCAATTGAGCTGTCTAATCTAAAGGCATACAGTGGGTTTCTGAATAAAAATAATAAGATGCAACTATATGCTGTCCACCAAAGAGGCTCATCTCAGCTTTTAGGACACACACAAGCTTGCAGTGAAGGAATGGCAAAAGATCTTCCATACAAATGGAAACTAAACTAAAGTAAAGGTAGCTACACTTATATCAGATAAAATAGATTTTAAGCCAAAAACAAGAGGCAAATATGGTCATTATATGTTAATGAAGAGATAAATTCATCAAGAAGTTAAAATTATACACACACACACACACACACACACAATATTGGAGCAACTAAATATATCAAGCAAATATTAACATATCAAAATAAAATAATAGCTGAGAACTACAATATTCAACTTTCAACAATTGATAGATCAGATGGAAAACCAGCAAGGAAACATTAGACTTAAGCCATACTTTAAACAAAATGGAACTAACGAATATATTTAGGGTATTCTATATGGCAGCAGCAGAATACATATTGTTCTAAAGTGTGCATGGAACAATCTCCATTATATATCATGTGGAAGGTCACAAAAATGCCTTAGCAAATTTATAAAGATTGAAGCATATTAAGTAACTTTTCTGACCACAATGGTATGAAAGTATAAATCAGTAACAGAAAAAAAGCTGTGAAATTTACAAATATGTGGAGATTTAACAACATGCTTATGAACAACAACAAAAAAGTCAAAAAAGAAATCAAGAAATATCTTTTAACAAATTAAAATGGAAGCATAACACATCAAAATCAGACAATCATGGCTCAGTTATTTGAGCATTGACCTGCAAAGAGAAAAACTGCTGTTTCAATTCCCAATCAGAGAACATGCCTGGGTTGTTGGCCCAGTCCCCAGCTGGGGTGCATGCAAGAGACAAACAATCAATGCTTCTTTCACACATTGATGTTTCTCTCCTATTTTTCTATCATTTCTCCTCTCTCTAAAAATAAATAAATAAGATATTTAAAACAAACCTATAGCATGCTGAAGAAAATAGTTCTAAAAGAGATGTTTATAGCTACAAATACCTACACAAAGAAATGAGAAAAAATTTAAATAAACAATCTAAATTTATACTGCAAGTACCTAAAATGAGATGAGAGCTATGACTGAATTAGCAGAAGCAGGGAAATAACCACAATCGGAGCAGAAATACTATTCTGAATAATAATATCCCCCCAAACTCAATAACCTTGAAAAATGGGTAAATTTCTATAAAACCTATTAATTTTAAATCAACAAAAAATAGAAAATCTTTATCTGTCCTTCCATTCTAAATGACAGCTTTGCTGGAAAGAGCAATTTTGGATGTAGGTCCCTGCTTTTCAAGATTTCAAATATTTCTTTCCAGCCCCTTCTTGCCTGCAAGGTCTCTTTTGAGAAATCAGCTGACAGTCTGATGGGAACTTCTTTGTAGGTGACTGTCCCCTTATCCCTTGCTGCTTCTAGAATTCTCTGCTTGTCAGATAAGGTCAAGTTCAAGGAGTTCATCATCACCAAGCTCTTATTATATGAAATGTTAAAGGGACTTATCTAAGAAAAAGAAGATCAAAAATATGACAATGAAAAGACAGCAAACTCACAGCTATTAAGAACCACACCTAAAACAAAAGCAAACTAAGCAAACAGCTAGAACAGGAACAGAACCACAGAAATGGAGATCATATGGAGGGTTAGCAACAGGGGCGTGGGAGGAGGAGAGGTGGGGAAAGATACAGAGAATGAGTAGCATAGATAGTGGGTAGAAAATAGACAGGGCAGGGTAAGAATAGTGTGGGAACTGTAGAAGCTAAAGAACTTATGACATATGGACATAAACTAAAGGGGGGAATGTGGGTGGGAGAGTGTGTGCAGGGTGGGGGGAATGATGGTGGAGAAACGGGACAACTGTAATAGCATAATCAATAAAATATATTTAAAAAAATAGAAAATCTGAACAGACCTATAAAACAGATCTATAACGAGTGGGGAGGTTGAATTAGTAATAAAAAATTTCCCATTAAAGACACCCCAACCAGGATGAGATGGTGTTATAGGTGAATTCTATCAGCTCTTTAAAGAACTAACACTAATTATTCTCAAATTCTTTCCAAAAATTAAAGAGGAAGGAACAGTCTCAAACTCATTTTATAAGCCCAGTATTCCTATGGTACAAAAGCCAGATTAGGACACTGCCAGTGAAGAAAATTAGAGATTAACATCCTTGGTATGTATAGATGGAAAAAAATCCATAAAAATATTAGCAACCAAAACTCAACAGCACATTATAAGGATCTCACAACATGATCAATTGGAATTTAACCCTGGGATGTAAGAATGGTTCAACATATGCAAGTCAATAAGTGTGATACATCACATTAGTAGAATGAAAAATAAAAATTTTGATCACCTCTGTAGATGCAGGAAGAACATTTGAGGAACACAAATTCTATCAGAATAAGAATGGTAATGCAGTGGTTATAGAAAAAACACACCTCAGTACAGTAAACACCGGTTATGACAACCCATAGATAATATCTTATTCAATAGTGAAGTACTGAAAGTTTTCCCTGTAAGATCAAAGACAAGAAAAATGTTCTTACTCTTGCCAATCCTATTCATCATAGTACTGGAGGTCCTAAACAGAGCCATCATACCAGAATGATGATGATGATGATGATGATGATGATGATGATGATGATACAAGAAAAATAAATAAAAGACATCCAAATAGACATGGAAGAAGTGAAACTGTCTTTGCAGATGATCTGATTTCATATATAGAAAATCTTAAGGAATCCACCAAAAATTCTAGAACAAGTCAACAAATTCAATAAAGTTGCATGACCCAAAATTGACATACAAAAATTAGCAACAGGGGCGTGGGAGGAGGAGAGAGGGGGGAAAGGTACAGAGAATGAGTAGCATAGATAATGGGAAAAAAATAGACAGGGGAGGGCAAGAATAGTATGGGAAATGTAGAAGCTAGAAAACTTATGACCCATGGACATGAACTAAAGGGGGGAATGTGGGTGGGAGAGGGTGGGTAGGGTGGAGGGGAATGATGGGGGAGAAATGGGACAACTGTAATAGCATAATCAATAAAATATATTTTAAAAAAATAAAATAAAAAAAAATACAGTTTTATTTCTATATACTAACAATGAAATATCTGGGGAAAAGTAAAGAAAACAATTTCATTCACAATAGTATCAAAAACAATGCAATACTTAGGAATAATTCTAACCAAGGAGTTGAAAAACCCGTACAGTGAAAACTACAAAAGACTGATGAAATTAAAGAAGACATAAAGACTTACTGGTCAAGATGGCAATTGTAGGCAGACATGGCTCATCTCTTTGCACAACCTCATCAAAATTACAACTAAAATATAGAACAACCGTGACTCAGAACCATCAGAAATTGAGTTGAATGGAAGTCTGATAACTACAGAATTAAAGAAACCACATCCATCCAGACTGGTAGAAGGGACACAGATACTGCGTAGGCTGGTCCAACACCCACGTGGATAAAAATTCTGGAGAGATATCTCTGGAGCAAGGAGTCCCAGACCCACACCAGATCCCCAGACCAGGGTTTCAGTGCCAGAAATATAAGTACCACCAATTTCTGGCTGAAAAATCCAGTAGGAATTGAGTTGGTGGAAGAAATTGTTAAGGCCCCAAGCATTTCATTTTAAAGAACCTACACATGGACTCACCTACTCAGACTCACTCCCTCTAACTTCCAACAACCAGAGGACAGCTTGAAAGATACCAGTGGCATATTGAAAGAAACTGGAATGTCTGACATTAAAGTGAGAAGAGGCCATTGTCCCTTTTCGAGCCTTCCTCCACAAAGCCACTGAGTGGGAAGCTGGTGTCATATCTGAGACTCCATCAACTAAGCTAAAAATGTTTGACCCACCTGGGAGATCCCCAGAGACTCTGCCCCACACAGCTTATGGGCCCACTGAAGCTGCTTTTCCATGTGAATGGCTTGTCTTGTCTGATGCTGCAAAACTTTCTAAATCTTCTCAAACAAGCAAAAGATGGCCTCAGTGAGTTCCAGACTCAGCATTAGTAGCGGCCAACCTAGATTCATAGCTTGGCTATGCCTGGGAATTTCCAAGCCCAGCACAAGTAGCAGCCATCTCAGATTGCTTTATAACTGAGGTGGGGTGACCCAGGCAAAACACAGGTCAGGGCTGACCTTGACCAGTACAACCTGGGAAACCCCAGCATCAGCACACCCAGTGGACAGCTACAGAACATGTCAGAGCACCAGCACCATGCCCCTGCACAGCTGATCCTCCACGGAGGTCAGAGATTATCGGAAAGTGGTCACAGCCAATCCTTGCAGCTGACTTCTCTGAGTAAATTCCTCCCATTGATCTGCCAAAACCAACCAAGCCCAACTAAAAGAAGAGGGTATACTCAACCCACAAAAAGGGTGCACCTTGAGTACCCAGCTTGGGTGATAGTGGTGGCTGTACCACTGGAATCTACAGGACACCTACTACATTAGGCCAAACTACCAAGACATGGAGTCAAAGCAGCTCTACCTAATACATAGAAACAAACATAGGGAGACTGACAAAATGAAGAGGCAAAGAAATACAGCCTAAATGAAAGAACAGATTAAAACTCCAGAAAAGGAGCTAAATGAAATGGAGATAAGCAGTCTATCAGATGCAGAGTTCAAAACATTGGTTATAACGATGCTCAATGAACTTAGTGAAGACTTTAGCAGCTTAAAAAGATCTAGTCAGAAACAAAAGATACACTAATTAAAATAAAGAACAATTTACAGGAAACAACAGTAGAGTGGATGAAGCTAAGAATTAAATCAATGAAATGGAGCATAAGGTAAAAAATAAAAACTAGTCAGAACAATAAGAAAACAAAAAGAATCCCCCAAAATGAGAGTAGTATAAGCAGCCTCTGCAACAACTTCAAGAGGTCCAACATTTGTATCATAGGGGTGCCAGAAGGAAAAGGGAAAGAGCAAGATATTAGAAATCTATGGGGGGGGGAATAAAAGTTCTCTAATTTGGTTAAGGAAATAAACATGTAAGTCAAAGAAGCAAAGAGAGTCCCAAACAAATTGGATGCAAAGAGACCCATGCCAAGAGACATCATAATTAAATTAATAGAGCTTGAAGATAAAGAGATCTTAAAATCAGCCAGAAAAAAAAAAAAAAAAAAAAAACAACAGGTAGTTACCTACAGGGGAGTTCCTATAAGACCATCAGCTTATTTCTCAAAAGAAACTTTGCAGGCTAGAAGGGATTGGCAAGAAATATTCAAAGTCATGAAAAGCTGGGACCTGCTGCTAAGATTGCTCTACCCAACAAAGCTATTTTTTGGAATTGAAGGGCAGATAGTTTTCCAATCAAGAAAAGACTAAAGGAATTCATCATCATCAAACCATTATTATATGAAATGTTAAAGGGATTTATGCAAGAAGAAGAAGAAGAAGATGTAAACTATGAAGAATAAAATGACAAAAAAATACACATATATCAACAATTTAATCTAAAAAAAAAACTAAAAAAATAAAGAAACAGAGACAGAATTATGGATATGGAGAAGGTTTTTATGACTGCCAGATGGGAGGGTGGTGTGGGAGAATGGGTAAAGAGGTGAGGAGATTAAAAAGTGCAAATAGGTAGTTACAGAATATCTGCAGGGATGTAAAGTACAGCATAGGAAATGGAGTAGCCAAAAAGCTTACATGTATGACCCATTGGCATGAACAATGGCAGAGGGATAATCTCAGACAATGGGGGTGCTGGGTGGAGGGGCAAAAAGGAGGAAAAGCTTGGACCACTGTAATAGCATAATCATTAAAGTATAACTTAAAGCAAGAAGAAATAAAATGAAAAGATATTACATGACCATTAATCAAAAGAATTGATATTATTTAAAATGTCTATATTACACAAAGTGATTAATAGATTCTGGCATATTCACAGAAAAAGAAAAATAATCTAACATTCTGATGGAGCCTAAAAGACCCTAATCTGAAACAATTCTGAGAAAAAAAGAACAAAACCAGAAGCATCACACTTCTTTTTGTCCATTTTCTCACCCCCCCTTTTTAAATTGTAGTTCATGTACAGTTGTCTCCATTTTCCTTTTACCACTCCCACCTCCCACCATCTATCCTTCCTCCTTTTGGCTTTGTCCATGAGTTCTTTATACCTGTTCCTTGATGACCCTTTCCCTTCTTTCCCTGTTACCCTCCCTCTCCTCTGGTTACTGTTAGTTTGTATTTTATTTTCACATTGCAGGTTATATTTTGCTTGCTTGTTTCTTTTTTTTTATTAGATTCCACTTACAGGTGAGATCATACAGTATTTATCTTATACCACCTGACGTTCTTCCCTGGCATAATGCTCTCCAGGTCTACCCACGCTTTAGCGAATGGGTGGAGTTCCTTCTTTCTTTCTGCTGTATAGTATTCCATTGTATAAATGTACCACAGTTTACACTCGAAAGCACTCAAACTCTTAGAGATTGAATAGCATTCTATTAAACAATGAATGGGTCAAGAATGAGATCAAGAAGACATCAAATCTTTCTATAAACAAATGAAAATGAAAACAGAACAGCCAAAAACTTATGGTACACAGCAAAGACAGTTCTGAGAAGGAAGTTCATAGTGATACAGGCCTACCTAAAAGAGGTAGAAAGATTTCAAATAAACCACCTAACAATGCATCTACAAGAACTGGAGCAAAAATGACGAACAAAGCCTAGAACAAGTAGAAGGAAAGAAATAGACAAGATCAGAGCAGAATTAAATGACATAGAGACTAAAAGCACAATTCTAAGGATCAATGAATCCAGGAGCTGTTTTTTTGGGAAGATATAAAAATTGACAAGCCTTTAAGCAGACTCAAGAAAAAAAAAGAGAGAGGACCCAAATAAACACAATCAGAAATGAAAGAGGAGAAATTACAACCAATAATACAGAGATACACAAGATTGTAAGAAATTACTACAAACAATTATATGCCAAGAAATTTGAAAACCTATGTGAAATGGACAAATTTCTAGAAATATATTCTCCCAAAACTGAATGAAGAAGAAGCTGAAAGCCTGAACAGAACAATAACAGCTGATGAAGTAGAAGCAATTATCAAAAAACTCCAGGCACACAAAAGCCCTGGACTAGATGGTTTCACAACATTTTACAAAACTTTTAAGGAAGAGCTAATACCATATGATCTCACCTATAAGTGGAACCTAATCAACAGAACAAAGAAGGAAGCACAATAGAAACAGAGACACTGAAATAAAGAACAATCTAACAATAATCAGAGAGGATAAGGCAGAGGGATAATGGGGGGCAATCAAGGTCCATATATAAAGGACAAATGGATGAAGCCAAAGGAGGTGCATTTGAGGGTGAGAGGTGGGGATGGGGGTGTGTGGGGTACGGTGGGGTGAAAATGGAGACAATTGTACTTGAATAACAATAAAAAAATAAAACAAATAATTGTCTAGAGGAATGGGACGTGATTTTGCAATGATAAAATGAAAAGGAATCCTAAGAGTGAGGAGCAAAAATGAGGCTAAGACAGAGAAAAATTAAAAGTTGAGACCGAAGGAAGAAGAATAAAGAAAAAAAATGGAGAATAAAAAAAAGTAAAAGGGCAGGATGAAAGAGAAGAAGAAAGAGCAAAAAAGAAAAAAAAGGCTAAGATGGGGAAAAATTAAAATTTTGAGATGACAAAAGAGTAGGAGTGGGACAAGTAAAATTCGATATTTGAAATACAAAATTAGTGATAAAATTGTAAAATTCAACACTAATTTTATTGCTAATTAGAGATAAAATTGAAAAAAGAAATGCAACAACCACCAAACTACCCACAACCAACTAGCAAAGATTGGTAAAGGTGGCGAGAGAACATGGATATTTTAAGAGCAGGGGAAAAGGATGTGAGATGACCAGTAACAAGAAAATTGGTTTTGTGTGTCTGCCCTGGGAGAAACAGTAAGAGTGTGGAATGGAAACAAGTTATAGCAAGAAAGGAAACAAAATTCAAAATGAAAAAAATGAGAGGATAGAAGAATGTAAAATGGGGTAAGAGAAGGGAGGGGCAAATATGCGAATTTAATAAACTATAAAATCTAGTGACTTAATATGCATAAACTTGATGGACAAGAAATGAATGTTAAAAAGCTATGCAGGCAGGAAAATATCGCAAATCGTGGAGAAGACCACAATGGATTTCATCTTGGTAGCCTCTAGTATTTACCACTGTTTTTCTTTTTTTTCCTTCTTGATCTACCTCTGGTGATGTCAGATGTTGGCCCCATCTGACTTTAGGCAACCAGTTTGATTGAGATTTCCAGGGATCTATTGTCTGTGGCTATTTCCTTCGGTTGTTAATCTAGTGACTCTGCACTCAGCAGTCAGGCTTATGCACCACCAGTCCAGGGTAGAGTCCCTCCTGTGGTCAGAGGTATTGTTTCCCTTCAGGCTGCTGCCACTGACAGGCGAGTAGTCTGCCTGAGCAGGGTGGCTGGTACCGTATGATACATGACTCAGCACGGGTATCCCAGCATCCACTTTCTCAGTTCTCTTTCTAAATCTTCTATTCCTAGTTGCTCCTCAGGCATCTCCAGTCCAGTTTGCCCTCACCCTTGCCGGAGCCTAGGGTAAGTGGCTACAAATGAAAATTTGTGTGTTAGCTTTTTAAATAGTTCTTTGCATCTCCACTCTTTGATCTCTGGCAGAGAGCAACCCTGTCACTTTTCACTGCTGTTTACTATCTGTGTTTGTTTCGGTGTTCTAAGCTGGGAATCCTAGATTAGGGTTTAGGCCCCATTCTTCTCAGGGGGATCCAACCAGCTGCTTAATTATCCTCTGGTGCTGCTGCCTGCAGGTGCCCGGCTATCCCTCTCAAGTCTTTACCATACTCCTTACCAGACAGGTTGTGTTAAAGCTGATTCTTCTGTCTGTCTGAGGTTATAGCATCACACTTCTTGATTTAAAACCATACTACAAAACTATAGTAATCAAAACAACACTACTGGTATAAAAATGGGCACATTTACCAATGAAGCAGAATTGCGAGCTCAGAAATAAATCCCTGAATATATGTTCAATAAGCATTTGACAAAGTAGCTAAGAATGCTTGATGGGTAAAGGACTGTCTGTTTAATAACTGGTATTAGGAAAACCTAGGTAACCACATACAGAAGAAAAAATTAGGCCTCTATGTCACATCACTCACAAAATTAACTCAAAGTAGGTTATAGACTTAAACATAAGACCTAAAACTCCTAAAAGAAAATAAAGAAGCTCCTTGACAGTAGTGTTGCAGCAATTCTCTGTATTTAACACCAAAAGCCAAAAAAAAAGTAAATGGGACTACCTCACACTAAAACTCTTCTATACAGCAAAAGAAATAACTGACAAAATGTAAAGGCAATCCACAGAGAAGAGAACACATTTATAAATCATGCCTCAGCCCTGGCTGGTGTAGCTCAGTGGATTGAGCGCGGGCCTGCGAACCAGAGGATCGCGGTTCGATTCCCAGTCGGGGCACATGCCTGGGTTGCAGGCCAGTTCCCGGCAGGGGACACACGAGAGGCAACCGTACATTGATATTTCTCTCCCTCTCCTTCTCTCCTACCCTTCCCCTCTAAAAAGATAAATAAATAATAAATTAAAAATAAAATAAAATAAAATAAATCATGCCTGAAATGGGGGTTAATATGTATCCAAAATGTTTAAAAAATTAATACAGCTTCATGGAGATAAACACAAATAATCCAATTAAAAATGAGCAGAGAAATTGAATAAATTTTTTATCAAAGAAGACATTCAAATGGCACAGACACACAAAAAAGGTACTAGGTAAGTATTAGGAAAATGAAAAGCAAAACCACAATGAGACATTACCTGTTAGAATGGCTATTATAAAAAGAGAAGAGATAGCAAGTCTTAGGGAGGATGTGAAGAAAAGGGAACTCTTGTGCATACTTGGTAGGACTCTAAATTGATACAGCCACTGGGAGAACATTATGGAGGTTTCTTAATATATTAAAAATAGATGGTTCAGCAATTGTACTTCTGGGTACACAGTCAACCCTGAGTATCTGTAGAGGATTGGTTCCAGGACGCTGTGCAAATAACAAAATCCATGGATGCTCAAATCCATTGATTAGAAGGGTATAGTTTTTGCATATAGACTCTAGTAGGGCATGCCTACACATTACTTCATTCTTGTGGATTTACTGTAGTGCTCTGCACATGGGAAATTCAAGTTTTGCTTTTTGGAACTTTCTGGAATTTTTTTTCAATTATATTTGATCTGTATTTAGTCAAATATGCAAATGCAAAACCCATGGATATGTACAAATATATCCAGAGAAATTGAAATCAGAATCTCCCACATTGATTGCAGTGTTACTCACAACAACTAAGATATAGGAAAAAATCTAATGATGGGTAAAGAAATATAGGTGTGATATATGTGTTCATTTGTTTATATATAATAGAGAGACATATTGCATCTATCTATCTATCTATCTATCTACACAATATACACACACTTAAACATTATTCACCATTAAAAAGAAAGAAAGAATATTATTTGGGACAAGTTACATAAATCTTGAGGGCACATGCTAAATGAAATAAGTCTGATAGAAAAATACAAATACTGTATGATATTACTTTATGTATGTAAGTAGAAATTTAAAAAACTAAACTCAGAAACTGAGAGTTATAGTAGTGTTTACCAAAATGTACGGAGTGGGAAAAAAGGAGAATTGCCCAAAGGGTACAACATCTCAATTATAAGGTTAAAGAGTTCTGGTGATATAAGGTACAACACAGTGATTATAGTGAATAATGCTGTATTATATATTGAATGTTGCTAAGAGAGTAGATCTTAGATGTTCTCATCATAAAAATTGGTAATTATGTGACAGGTTGAAGATGTTAACTAATGCTATGGTGGCAATCATTTTGCACTATATAAGTGTATCAAATCAACATGTGCTCTAGGAACTTACACAGTGTTATATGTGAATTATATCTCAATAGAACTTGAAAAATACAAAAATAAATACAAAGAATGTAAGCCCATCTTGATTCCAAGAACACATACCATACATACAACATACACACACATACACTTCACCATTAGCTGTCTTTACCTGGTACCAAATGACGCCAGATGATGCCTATCAAGGGGTTTTGAAAATACTGTAGTGATTCACCTTGAGGACACTGAAGGAAATAGCAAATGAATGTGGAACACAGCTGTCTTTGATACAAAGCGAGCAGAATAGTGTTGGCTACCATTTGTTGACTATATGCTCCATGCTATATCCTTTATATTCATGATTTTTAATTCTCATGATGATCCTGAAAGGTAAGCCATGTCCTCAGAATCTGAGGATTAGATAATTTCAGTGACATACTCAATTTCACATTCTATTAAGTGGCAGAAACCTGAAGGTCTGATCCCGAATATTTGTTCTTCATACTATGTTAACCTGCTGGTGATGAGGAAAACATAATTAGAAAAATATACATGTGCTATTTGCATTTCTGTATTCACAGTCTTTTTCTTTTTTTAGGAAAATTATGTCTTCTTTCCTTAAAATTACTAACTTCTACTTACAAATGACAGAGTAAGCCCATTTCACAAGTATATTTAAACCTTACATGTTTATTTTCTAAGGAGATATCCAGGATTAGTCAATTATTTGTTATGCACACAAAATTATGCTATTCTCTATAGTCAAGGAAGAGTATTTTCAGCAAAAATAATAAGTGATTACATTTTGCAATCAGGAAATAATCCTCTGTGGTCCTATTGAACCCTTTTTTATTGTTCTGCTGCTATTTTACTTAAAAAATTCTATCTTGAATTAAAATGATGTGTGTGAATTTAATTTCAAAGCTTACTAGCTTTGTGATGATAGGGTCCACAGTCTGCTCACTTTCGTAAACCCTAGAACATCTCATCCTGTGCTTTTCCCAAAGAAGGTGGGATGATGTTCCACTCAAATGCTCCCAAGAAAGGATGCTGAAGCTCAGGAAGGCTAAGGCACCCCACTCACTGGATATTTTGGATATGTTCCTGGCATTTGGAAATATGTTGTTGTTTTTTTTTTTTTTTTTTTTTTACAAAAACAGATCTGTAGTTACTGTTTTTCAGTCCAAATATGATCATTTCATCAATTTACCCACTCACTCAGCAGACATTTTTGAGCTCACATAACCAAACTCAACAAGGCTGCAGTAGGGCTTTCATATGTCCTAGTCACTTTTACCATCTGAGCCTTTATTCCTTCATAAAATATATTAAAACATTCTATTTTATAATTACGTTGCTGCAAAGATGAATATAATCAAGGCTGGATTCATTGTTATATAGTTATTACTATTATATTCACTTTTGTCTCATATTTTAAAATAAATTAAAATGACCATACTTCTGTAACCACTGAAAATGTGGTGGTCCATAGGTATCATGCCCCTGTGCCTAATGAAGAAGTTGGCCTTGACCACTGTGTTCTGCTCCCCTGATTCATGCACGGGATCTGTCTCCTGTGCACTCAGAAGAGGAGGAGTAATATTTAACCACAAGTGCATTATTTCTTAAGGCCATACATAGTGAATTCAGCAACTAGGTCATTTTAAAGCAGAATCTACTCTTTCTCCATGGTTGGGGATGGCTTCCTCCTGCTTTTGCAGCTATGCTCCTTTATGGGCAGTGGATTTATAAAGGTAAGGTCAGGGTCAGATTAGGCCACCACTTCCAGCTTCTCTAATAGTTAGATGTCCAGGGTCATACAGGGGGTGACTGGGACCCAGGAAGTTCTGTGCATTCCTATGTGATGACCCTTTTACACCAGGGCTACCCAATGTGGGCAGAAATCAATGGTAAGGCACAGAGGTGACTGTTTTTTAGGAACTGATGTGAACTCCCCAACCCCTCAGGACGCTAATGCATAAACCAGACTATTTCACTCTCTAGACAAATTGGTCTCTTATGTCTTTATCATGATACTCATCCATACCTGAAATCATTATACTTATTTCTGTATTGGTCCTTGTGTTTCTTCCCACTAGAATTCCCCCTTCTGAAACATGTTATATTCCTGCCATCTAAAGAAATATCTCACAAATAGTAGGTGATTAATAATTATTTACCAATTATCTGACTCAGATATTAGTGTCTGAAAATGTTGAAGAACTTTTGAAGTAATTTCTACATTCATTCTATGTTAATCAGGGCTTTGTTAAAATACAGCTTTGCTTCTGAGATTCTTTCAAACATTCTCTTTGAAGTTGCACAGACTCCAGATCTTTCAGGTTAAGGCATTTAAATCACAATGCACATCGAAAAGTGATGACTGTCAGGGTTCCTAAAGAAGCCTCATCAGAGATCAGTTGCTCCAAGGTTGAGCAAGATCAAGATTTATAAAGATGTGGCAGTCTGCAAAAACAGCAAGAGGCTGTTGAAGAGTGACATGGTGTGGGAGCCTTTTTAAATGGGATATCTGTGGTCTTCAGAAAAAAATTTTGTCAATTAGAGTTTGCCTGGAAATCCAATGCCATCTGAACATGAGGGAGCTGACCCAACTTTAAACTCTGTGGGACAGAGCAGGACAGGAGAGTCCAGGACATGCTCATTGATGTGGGCAGACAGTGTCAGTGACAGATTCTGGAGATCCATTTTATCCAGACCAAAAACCTAACAACAGAGAGAAGATGAAGTCTCTCTGAGCAAAAGGGAGATTCAGCACTAGTAGCCAAATTTCCTGGGAGAGGCAGGCATAGGAGAAGTATACTAGGGCTCAATGGGACAAATAAACACTAAGACTGAAGTATGCCTGACATTAGAATTAACAACAAAGTAAGACAAACAGAACCAAACAAGCAAAACAAAATCCAAAAATCAGACTTTCTGACAGGAAGATACAGGTCTTCCCTGGGAAACAGCCAGTTTCCGGTTGAGCAAGGAATTGTCAGTTTTAGCATGGAATTGGTAGAGATGACACAGCTGCCTTTGTTGACACTGACCTTTTGGTATAAGATATCTTTACTGTAGAGGGCAAGTAATTCTATCTTTCTGAATATACCAGAGCTCACCACTGGCACTGTATGACGACTGCAACATGTTGGCTTATTTACTATTTTTCTTCTGTATCTCAGAGTGGAGGGTGACTCAGGGGCATGGTGCAGACCTCTGTGTTACTAGACCCAGCATGGTACAAGTGCTCTCCTGGAGTGCATGAGCATCCTTAATGGAGTTAGATGTTTTCTTCAGATGTTCCAAGGGACACTGTTTGTGAGAATGCCCACCACTGGCCAGCCCAGTTGCTGCCAGTGGTTCCCATCCTTTCTTACCATCATCCTCCTTTGCCTCTGATAGCAGTTTACCCAGTGAAGGTAGTTATCCATCTGCTAAGCATTCTTTCTTTCAAAAGTTGTTAAGTATCTTTCTCCTTCCCCTTCATAATTCATTTACCAAGATACAGCAATTCAAATAAACTTTGACTGTGGACAAATAGCAAATACATTTTCAAAATTTGGAGAACGATAAATAAATTTAAGGAATCATGGTATAACTTTCCAAAGACAATTGTCAAACAGTCAATGCTAAATACACTAGAATGAAGCATACATCTCCTCCAGGTTGGCCTTGGAAGGAAGCAGAATTCCTTAGTTTGTGAGAACTTGAGCACATTTATTTTTTAAAACAGAAGAAGAAAAAGAAAAAGTCAGTCATGTTACTTTACAGTATGTCTCGTGTTTTCCACTCAAAATCTCACTTATACCAACAGATAAACATTTCTTTGCAACTCTTTAAAACTAAGGTAACTTTAGCTTAATCAATTTCTGCTAGAATAAATAACTTTCTTTAAGGATAAAATTGGAAATTATGCTGCCCAGTGTTTGACATAAAAGTAGTTATACAATAACTACTGTAGTTATACAGAAGTAGTTAGGGACTAAATAACATTGTTAAAATTTTCTTTCAAATCATAAAGCAGGACAGACTGCTCAGAATTAGCTTCATGGTTAGAATGAAACTTAGAGCCCTGAAGTGAGCATTCATTTGCAGCCTAATCCAGGATTTGCATTTCTGCCTTCCTTTTTTCTCTGTTCTCTTAGCCATTATTTAATTATTTAAAAAACTCTTCAGAAATAGAAGTGATCTCAGATTGGTTCCCTCTCAGTGGTTTCTACATTGCTTCACAAACCTTCCCATTAACCTACCTCTTCTTTGTCAGGGCTGTTCACTTGGAAAGAAATCAAACAGAGACTGGGACCCAGTAGCACACCTGGCATCCACAACTATCTCCTGAAACAGTGCCATTACCACAGACTTTAAATTTTTTGTATAGATAATGCATTACATGATTTAGACATAAAAATATAAGAAGGAAGACAATGAAAGTTTCCTTTCCTACCCTCCCCATGCTCACTACGTATTCAGTTTCCAGCACCCATAGCAGGTGACTACTGTTCATAGTTTTTTATTCATCCTTCTGGCAAAAGTATATGTATATTCAAAAGATTATACACACACACACCCACACACACACATATATTCACACATATATATCCTCATATACACATATGCATGCCTATGATTAGTTTTCTATTGCTTTAACATTAATGGCTTTAGAAAGTCACACTTACCATTTGACAGTATCAGTGGGTCAGAATGCTGACATGGCTGACCTGGCCCTCTCCCCAAGGTCTCACAAGGCTGCCATCAGGGCTGGGCTATGTTCCTCTCAGAGGCTCAGGGCCCTTTGAGCACATATGGTTGTTGGTATAATTCAGTCCCTTGTCCTTCTGTCGAAGAGGCTTCAGCTCCTGGAGGTTGCATGAAGTCCCCGCATGAGGTCCTTTCTGCTGGCAGCTCATTTCCTGACAGCTTGGCAACTGAGAACCCAGTGAGCAAGTCTTTCTAACTCTCAGGGAGGGCCCTGTTTCTCTCTTAAGGATTCCACCTGATTAATTCAGACCCAACCAAGACACCTTCCCTTTTGGTGGACTTATAGTCAACTGATTTGAGGCTTCCAGTTTCCACTCCAACAGGCAAAAAGGTTGAAAATCATCATTACCATTTTCACAACCACAACTAAGAAACATGAACAAATAGAATTGATACTCTCCTGTATCGATCAGAGAACTTAGGTTATAGGCATATCTACACCTTGAAAACTGGAGAAACAGAGTACAGAGAATCACAGCATGTTGGGAGCAGAAGCCTCTGCAGGAGCAGTAGGAACTGAAATTAAGCAGAAGAAAAAAATAAAAATACGACTATGAATTAATAATTTCTAGGAATTAAAAATATGACTAGGAATTATTAATTTCCAAAAATAGGAAATTAATAGAGAAAATCAACAAAACTAAAAGCTGTTTGTTTGCAAGGATTAATGCAATAGATAACCTTCCAGCCAGGCTAACCAAAAGTAAAAGAGAAAAGATAAATTTTCCAATATCAGAAATATAAGAGAGGCTATCGCAACAGAGAGAAAGGGAGAGAGAGAGTGTGTGTTTGTTAATGGCTTTATGATTTTATATCTTCATCCATTTGGAAATTATATTATTGGGTGGTGTACAATACAGGTCCAACTTTTTTCTATATGTTACCCAATGGTCTCAAAATCATTTACTGAATATCCTTAAGGTACCACCGTTGACAAATCCTACATGTACAAAGGTCAGTTTCTGAATTTTCTTTTTAGTTCCATCAGAATATCTCTTCATGTGTTATAATTACTGAGGATTCAGAGTATATTTGACCTCTGGTAGAGCAAATTCTTTCTGCATTGTCCTCCTTTTTCTGTTTTTCTTGTCTTTCATTTTTAACTTTTCACATGAATTTTAGAATTACCTTGTACATTAAAATTATTTATCAGACTTCTGGCCAAGATGGAAGCATAGGTGGACACACTGTGCCTCCTCTCAAAAACAAAATTAAGGACAACAAAGATTTGGAAACAAGAAAACAACCAGAACTTATAGAAAATTGAACTGTATGGAAGTCCGACAACCATCCATCCAAATTGGTAAGAGGGGCGGAGTTTCGGCAGAAAAAAGTGGAGGTTGGCGGATCCGGGCATGCAGGCAGCAGCGGCTGCCAAATCCCAGGCATGCAGGTGGCAGATAGCAGACCCCAGGCACAAAGGCGGTGGCTAGTGGACCCCAGGTACTGGGTGGCAATGGTGCAGACCCAGTGAGGCCACTCAAAGCAGATGGCTGACTAGGCAGTCCCACATCCACATGCAGATACTCCAGGTGAAGGGAAAGCAGCAAAAGGGACTGGAATCCAAGAAAGAGTGGAGCAAGTGCCATTATTCCCTCTCCGACCCCACCTCCACATACAGTGTCACAACCCAGAAACTGGGCTGCCCCGCCCTGGGGAACACGTAAGGCTCTGCCCTACATATTAGCCATGACCAGACCAAAAATAAAAAACAAAAATGGCTCAAATGAGAGAACAAATCAAAGCTTCAGAACCAATTCATCTAAGCAACCAACAGATAGCTAACTTATCCGATGCACAGTTCAAAGCCCTGGTGATCTGGATGCTTAAGAATTGGTTGATGTTGCTCACAAATTAGATGAAAAAAATGCAGGCTACGATACATGAAATGAAGGAAAACACATGGGGAACCAATAGAGAAGAAAGGAAAACTGGGACTCAACTCAATGGAGTGGACCAGAAGGAAGAAACAAACAACCAAACAGAAAACAAGGAAGAAACAAGAATTCAAAAAAAAAAAAAAAAATGAGGAGAGTCTTAGGAACCTCCAGGACATCTTTAAACATACCAACATCCAAATTATAGGGATACCAGAAGGGGAAGAAGAGCAACAAGTGGAAAACTTATTTGAACAAATAATAAAGGAGAACTTCCCCAATGTGGCAAAGGAAATAGACTTCCAGGGACTCCAGGAAGCTCAGAGAGTCTCAAAGAAGTTGGACCCAAGGAGGAACACACCAAGGCACATAGTAATTACATTAGCCAAGATTAAAATGAAGGAGAGAATTCTAGAAGCAGCAAGGGAAAAGGGGACAGTCACCTATAGCGTTTCCATCAGACTGTCAGCTGATTTCTTAAAAGAGACCTTCCAGGCAAGAAGGGACTGGAAAGAAGTATTCCAAGTCATGAAAGTCAAGGACCTACATCCAAGATTGCTCTATCCAGCAAAACTGTCATTTAGAATGGAAGGGCAGATAAAGTGCTTCTTAGATAAGCTCAAGTTAAAGGAGTTTCTCATCACCAATCCCTTATTATATGAAATGTTAAAGGGACTTATCTAAGAAAAAGAAGATAAAAAATATGACAGTGAAAAGACAACAAACTCATAGCTATCAAGAACCACACCTAAAACAAAAGCAAACTAAGCAAACAGCTAGAACAGGAACAGAACCACAGAAATGGAGATCATATGGAGGGTTAGCAACAGGGACATGGCAGGAGGAGAGAGGGGGAAAAGGTACAGAGAATAAGTAGCATAGATGGTAGGCAGACGATAGACAGGGGGAGGGCAAGGATAGTGTGGGAAATGTAGAAGCTAAAGAACTTATGACACATGGACATGAACTAAAGGGGGGAATGTGGGTGGGAGAGGGTGTGCAGGGTGGAGGGGAATGATGGGGGAGAAATGGGACAACTGTAATAGCATAATCAATAAAGTATATTTAAAAATCACTGATCATATTTCCATTCCTACTGTTATAAAGTTGAATATTCTCTTCAACATTATGGGATATGTATGTACTTGGTCAAGCCTTATTTTGTAGCCTTTGGTAAACTAATAAAGCTTTTCCTGTTTGGTCTTTGTTATTTCTTATTAAGTTTATTCCTAGGTAGTTTACTTTTTTTGTTGCTATTGTGAAAGACTTTTTCCACTTTTATGTTTGTAACTGGGTCTCTTTTGTGTTTGTGACAAGTATTGATTTATGCATAATAATATTTTATCCTACCATTTTTTGAGTTATATTGTGGTCTGTTGTAACATATTGATTGGCTTATAAATTTTCTGGTTCTAAATTCATATCATCTCCATATACATCTTCCTTTCACATTTTTTATAACACAACTATCTTTCTTTAAATCATTGGATTGGATATTACCTCTAAAACAGTGATTATCAATTGTATTAGAATTGATGTTTCTTTTCTATAGCAAATGTTTTATAAAGATCTCTTTAGAATTCCTGAAACTAAATTTATTGGTCATTTACCTATACTCATGATTTTTTAAAAGATCAATATTATGTCCTCATTTTAATATGAAAGAGAAATACAGGGAAAATTCTAATAAAATAGTTTGTGTTTCAATATTTAAATAATAATGATAATACATAATAAGCTTGCCAGATGCTTACAGATGTTTAAATGTGAGTTTATATTTAAGAGCATCAAAACAATATTTAATTCGTATGCAGCATAATTCTATAACTAGTACAAAAATAGAATCAAGACTAACTATATAATTTGTGGGACCCAGTGTAAAATAAAAATGCAAACCTCATCATTTGAAAAGCAGAAAAAACATACTGATGAATATACTAGTTGTGGGTTTGCTCCTTTCGTAGCACCGGACTGAAGTTCTTGCTCTAGCTGTGGGTGGGAAGCTGGCCCAGGTATCTCCCCTTGCTATGGGAATGTGGCCCCAGCTCACAGCAGATAGGTGACTCCAAAGGGTATTGCAACATTTGTGCCAGGATGTACTAGGTACCTGGATTCAGTGTGAACAGGCCTCTTCCTCCTAGTAACCCATTGCATAAGCTGTTGAGCTGCTAGTTAAAGGCAAAGTTGGCAGATGATGTGATGCCTACATGTGCCACCATGAGGCATATGCACACAACTTTGGCCTTTCCTCTGCCACTGCCAGTCCTCTGATTGGATGAAGGGTGGCAGTGGGCTCGGACAGGATGGAGAGGAGAGGCCAGAAGAGGCTTGGGGTACCAGCGGTCAGAAAACAGATCACCTAAATGCGCTCCTGGGCAAGCAGAAAAGCAGTGGAAGATGGGGTTGCTCCCATGTTTCAAACCTCCTGCTCATGCTTCATTAGACTTAACTTACAAAGTACAAATTCAAAGATAAAACCGTTAAAAATTTCAAGGTGGCATCCACAGACCATTAAACCTAAAGCATGCAGTGCTTCTGACATTGGGGATTAACATTGGTCCCTGATACATTAAGCCAGTAGACCAAAATAGTGGTTTATATGGTGGTTCCCAAACCTATTTTGGAATCTATATCAAGATATTTTTGGTTTTCACAATAATTCAAGGTTGTGATGGGCATTTGGTGTGTGGCAGGTAGGGACACTAAACTTCCTGAAAATGCAAAAAAAGTCTCACATGAGAAAAAATTTGTTCACACCCCCAAATCACAAATGTCAAATGTCCCCAGACAATCATGCAGACAAAATCTGCTTACAAGGATCTAAACCTAACTCTGCTTAACATATATATTCTAAACAATTGTTGCAGTTTCATATACATACCTTGCATTTTCAAACAGAGTAAATGTCGTGTAAATTGAAAGTATGTGGTTCTTATGTTGTTTGAAATTTCACTGTTGTCTTTCATTTTAGAACATCCCATCTCCAACAACAGTCATGATGTTTGTCAGAGTGATGTTTGTCAGGATGTTTGAGTCACCACCTTTCATGGCTCTCATAGCTGAGTTGGTCACACAGACACAAGTACAAGTATGCTTGGTTATATCTTATAGCAAAATGCTGACTATAAAGAAGTTACTGATAATATTGAGGTTAATATTTTTATTTCAATTTCAATGTGTTTATTTTAATTAGGTATATAAATATGAACATTTCATTTTGTCTTCTAATGGAATTGTGTCTACATATTTTCATATAGAATATAAACTTTTTTAAATACAAAATTTTGTTACAGTGTGGGCATTATACTAACTGAAATTTTCTTTTGAAATTTTGTGGGCAGGTGGATTATTATTGAATGGACAGAGCTGACTTCATCTGGAAGCCAATCTGCCATCTTATCCTCCAGTGAAGGAACCTGAATCTATGACCCCTATTTCTTTCCCCAGGGAGACTCTGGAATGTGTACAGAGGCTTTGGGTTAATCACAGAATTTACATTAATCCTTTCTCCAGGGTTAGGCTTCTTGGATGTTCTCTCTTACCTCACCTTGGCACCAGAATCTCCCAGTACCTGGTCCCTTTGTTTCATCTGACCACCCATGCATTTTATTTCTAAGGAGTGATATGAGAGGGGATCTAGACTGTGAAAGATGTGGAGATACAAATATCCTGCCACTACCAGGGACCACGTTTCTGTACTTACATTCCCTATTAAACTCATTAACCAACACATTGGACTTGTTTTTGGTCTCTCGGTCCCTTTGGCATTTGGGGTCCGCTTTGTATATATGGTCTTTTCAAGGGACAGTCACCTATTTGTTTCATTCCAGGATAGGCTAGGTGGTGACACATAGCATCTTTGTCTCTACTTTGATGGTGGGAAGGGTAATCCCATTAACCATATGTTGGCTTTTGAAATGAGATAGGTATATTTTATTTGTTTTATTAAATAATGTATTTAAAATCAAGAATAGATGTTGGATTTTATAAAAAATCCTTTGTCATCTGTGGAAATGATAATACGATATATATTGTTTATACCTAATTGAAATACTGAACTATGTTGATAGATTTTCTAATATTGAGCAATTTCCTTTTTTCCCCCGGTATACACATCATGTATGTGATATCTCATGGGCAAAAGCTGGGTGCTTACCCTCACTCCAACACACCTGATCATATACTGCAGGCAAACATGGTCTTGCAGAGAGTAAGAATGTCTTCTTACTCTCTTACTTTATGTACTTCTCTTATGAGGTCCCTAAGATAATTCCTCTGGGGCTGTATTTTCTTAGGGAAATGTTTTCTCCTTTCCCCCCTTACAAACCCCTCACTGGTTCTGACCTGCCTAAAAATGGCAAGCAAAGAGAGTGAAGTGGAATCTCCAGCTCAGCCCATTGGAGGTACTTCTTACTGCACACTTGGCCTAGGACAGAAATACAGTGAGCCAATTAACCAACTGCTGGTGTGTTTACAGAATGCTTTTTCAGGCATCACTTAATTTACATTCACGGCAACCTTTACATGTGGCCCATCATGCATCTCAGGTTCAGGCTAGTTTTGAGCTCAAAAACATGGTTTCAAAATGGCAGAGTTAGGCCTAGACCCTGGGCAAAAATCCTCATTCAAGAAGCAATCCTAGCCCTGGGTGGTGTGGTTCAGAGGATTGAGTGCCAGCCTGTGAATTAAAGGGTTGCCTGTTCAATTCCCAGTCAGGGCACATGCCTGGGTTGCGGGCCAGATCCCCAGCTGTGTGTGTTCAAGAGGCAACCACACATTGACGTTTCTTTCCCTCTCTTTCTCTCTCCCTTCCCCTCTCTCCAAAAGTAAATAAATAAAATATATATATATATTTGTTTTAAAGAAGCAGTCCTGGAGTATACGTGTATACTTTGTTCCAGGGTTGGAGTGCAGTTACAACACTGTGTGTTGAGGGTGTGTTTGTTGAAGGAATAGTAATATGGGGCTCCTAGAAACTGCAGGGGTGACAGTGACCAATATGAAGAGAGATTGTGGGACCCCAGCCCTGGCTGGTGCGGCTCAGTGGATTGATCACCGGCCTGTGAATCAAAGGGTCGCTGGTTCGGTTCCCAGTCAGGGAACATGCCTGGGTTGCTGGCCAGGTCCCCAACAAGGGGCACATGAGAGGCAACCACACATTGATGTTTCTCTCCCTCTCTTTTTCCCTCCCTTCCCCTCTCTAAAATAAATAAATAAAATCTAAAAAACAACAACAACAACAAAAAAAAACATGTCTAAAGAGATTGTGGGACCCCAAATGAGAGAGTACTGGTGGACAAAAAGAGGATGTACTAAGGGGTGTGGGGATGGCACCACCTTTCTTGAGTCAGTGCTACCTCTTGCCATCCTGTGGGTCCTAGAAAGCTTTCCCTATGACTCTAGCCAGGGAAGATGCACATTTAATATTGCTATTGTTTTATTTTTTTTTCTCTTTTTACCCTTTATTTAGAAATAATTTCAATTAACAGAAAAGTTGTAAAATGATATAAACACCCATATGCATTTTACTCATGTTTAACTTTTTAATAATTTATTTCATTTGTGTTATCTCTCTCTGTGTATCTATGTGTGTATATATGTATGGATACATATACCTGTACATATACACGTGGAGACATATAGTATTATAGTATTTTATGAACCATCTGAGTGTAAATGATAGCATGGCCTAAAGCTAAGTATTTCACTTAGACTTAAGTCTATTGTTTTATTAGAGAAAAATATTTGTTTCACTACTTGCTGTTTCAAACTACCTCTCCCACTTAGGGGTGATAGAAATTTCCAGACCGTTTTTTTTTTATTCTAAGTATGCAGCCCTTTGACTAGCTCCTATGAAAATATGTAACATATTACAAAATAATTTAAGAAATTAAACCTAGTGTACTTATTTACCTAAGGCCACTGTTGCCACAATCCAGCACCCTCATGTGGTTGGTCCACTTTCATCACTCTCATTCAACATAGCAGTGGATATTTGATCCACAGCAATTAGACCAAAAAAAAAAAAAAATCCAAATTGGAAAGGAAGAAGTAAAACTGTCATTATTTGCAGATGACATGATAGTATATAGAGAGATCCCTAAAGATACCAGCAAAAAAGCTATTAGAACTGATCAGTGAATTCAGTAAAGTAGCATGGTATGGTAAAAAATGAATATCCATGAATCAGTTGCATTGTTTTTATTTTTTAAATTTATTTTATTGTTGTTCAATTACAGTTATTTGCATTTACCACCCCCCCCACTAGTCTCACCCCATCCCAGCCAAACCCACTTCCCTCCCTTGCTTCCACTCCACCTTGGTTTTGTCAATGTGTCCTTTATAGTTTTTCCTGAAAACCTTTATGCCCTCCCTGCTGACTATATGCTCCCACCACCCCTCTGGTTACAGTCAGATTGTTCTTAATTTCACTGTATCTGGCTATATTTTGTTTGCTTTTTTTCTTTTGTTTATTAGGTTCCATTTAAAAGTGTGATCATATGGTATTAGTCCCTCACCACCTGGCTTATTTCACTTAGCATAATGCTCTCTAGTTTCATCCATGATGTCAAAAAGGGTAGGAGCTCCTTCTTTCTCTCTGCTGCATAGTTTTCCACTGTGTAAATGTAACATAGTTTTTTTATCTATTCATTTACTGATGGACCCTTAGGTTGTTTCCAGCACATGGCTATTGTAAATTGTGCTGCTATGAACATTCGGGTGCATAGGTTTTTTTGAATGGTGTTTCAGCATTCCTAGGATATAATCGCACCAGTGGAACTGCCAGGTCAAAAGGCAGTTTCATTTTTAGTTTTCTGAGGAAATTCCATAGTACTTTCCATAGTGGCTGCACTAGTCCACATTCCCACAAACAGTGCACTAGGATTCCCTTTTCTGCATATCCTCTCCAACACTTGTTATTTGTTTCTTTGTTTATGATGGCCATTCTGACTAGTATGAAGTGCTATCTCATTGTGGTTTTAAGTTGCATCTCTGATGGCTAGTGATGCTAAGCATCTTTTCATATGTCTCTGAGCTGTCTATATATCCAACTTGGAGAAGTGTCTGTTAAAGTTTTTGCCCATTTTTTACTTGGGTTGTTTGTCTTTCTGGAGTGAAGCATGTGAGCTCTTTATAGATTTTGGAGACTAAACCCTTGTCATTGGAAAATATGTTTTCCCAAAAAGTTGGTTCTCTTTTTATTTTAATACTGTTTTCTTCAGCTGTGCAGAAGCTTTTTATTTTGTTGAGGTCCTATTTGTTTATTCTTTCCTCTATGGCCCTTTCTGTAGGGAATATATCAGTAAAAATGTTGCTCTGTGAAGTATCTGAGATTTTCCTGCCTATGTTCTCCTCTACGACTTTAATGGTGTCATGGCTTATATTTAAGTCTTTTATCCACCTTGAATTTATTTTTGTGTATGGTGTAAGTTGGTGCTTGAGCTTCATTTTTTTTGCACATAGCTGTCCAGTTCTCCCAACACCATTTGTTGAAGACACTATTTTTACTCCATTTTATGTTGCTTCCCTCTTTGTCAAATATTAATTGACCATAGAGACTTGGGTTTATTTCTGGGCTGTTTATTCTGTTCTACTGGTCCATGTGCTTGTTTTTATGCCAGTACCAAGCTGTTTTGATTACACTGGCCCTGTAATACAGTTTGACATCAGGTATTATGATCCCTCTTATTTTCTTCTGCTTTCTGAAAATTGCTGCAGCTATACGAGATCATTTATTGTTCCATATAAATTTTGCAATGTTTGTTCTATGTCAATGAAATATATCATGGACACTTTAATAGGGATTGCATTGAATCTTTAAATTGCTTTGGATAGTAAGAACATTTTGATGATGTTAATTCTTCTAATCCATGAGCATGGTACATGCTTCCATTTATTTGTGTTTTCCTTAATTTCTTTCTTCAGTGTTGTGTAGTTTTCTGAATATAGGTCTTTTACATCCTTGGTTATGTTTATTCCTAGGTGTTTTACTTTTCTTCTTGCTATATCAAATGAGACTTTCCGCTTGATTTCTGTTTCTCATATTTCATTGTTGGTGTACAAAAATACCTTTGATTTCTGAATATTGACTGTATCCCTGTGTTTTGCCCAATTCACTTCTTATATTCAGTAGTTTTTTGGTGTAGTCTGTGGAATTTTTTTATGTACACTGTCATGTCATCTGCAAACAATGACAGTTTTGCTTTTCTTTTCCAATTTGGATGGCTTTTATTTCTTTCTCTTATCTAATTGCTGTGGCTAGGACTTTCAATACTATAATGAATAGCAGTGGTGAATATAGACATCCTTATCTTTTTCCTGATCTTACTGGGGAAGCTCTAAGTTTTCACCCATTGAGTATGGCATTGGCTGTAGGTATCTGGAATAGGGCCTTTATTATGTTGAGGAATGTTTCCTCTACTCCCACCTTGCTAAGTGTTTTTATCATAAAAATGTGCAGTCTCCTATCAAGTGGTTTTCCCCCATCTATTGATACGATCATGTGATTTTCGTCTTTGCTTTTGTTTATGTGATGTATTACATTTACTGATTTGCAAATGTTGAACCCTCCTTGCATCCCTGGGATGAATCGCACTTGGTCATGGTGTATGATCTTTTTAATGTATTGTTGGATGCAATTTGCCAATATTTTGTTGAGGATTGTAGAGTCTATGTTCATCAGCGATATTGGCCTGAAGTTTTCTTCCTTTGTTGTGTCTTTATCTGGTTTTGGGATTAGGATGATGCTGGCTTTATAAAAAGAGTTTGGGAGTCTTCCATCTTCTTGGGTTTTTTGGAATAATCTGCGAAGGTTAGAGGTCAACTCTTCCTTAAATGCTTTATAAAATTCTCCTGTGAAATGATCTGAGACAGGGCATTTGTGTTTCAGGAATTTTTTTTATTATTGCTTCAATTTCATCAGCTGTTACTGGTCTATTCAGGCTTTCGGCTTCTTCATTCAGTTTTGGAAGGTTGTATTTTTCTAGAAATTTGTCCATTTCACCTAGGTTTACAAATTTCTTGTCATATAGTTCTTCTTAGTAATTTCTTACAGTCCTTTGTATTTCTGTGCTATGAGTTTCAATCTCTCCTCTTTAATTTATGATTGTGTATATTTTGGTACCCTTTCTTTTTCTCTTGAATAGTCTGCTTAAAGGCTTGTTGATTTTGTTTATCTTTTCAAATAACCAGCTCCTGGATTTATTGATTCTCAGAATTCTGCTTTTAGTCTCCATGTCATTTACTTCTGCCCTGATCTTGGTTATTTCCTTCCTTCTACTTGCTCTGGGCTGTCTTTGTTGTTGTTCATTGAGTTCTTGTAGGTGTAGGGTTAGGTTGTTTATTCGAAATGTTTCTACTTTTTTTAGGTAGGCCTCCATCACTATGAACTTCCCACTCAGGACTGCCTTCACTGTGTCTCATAAGTTTTGGGTTGTTGTGAGTTTATTTTCACTTGTTTCCAGTAACTTTTTGATTTCTTTCTTAATCTCATTCTTGACCCATTCATTGTTTGATAGCATGCTATTCAATTTCCATGAATTTGAGTGTTTTGGGGTTTTTCCCTTGAGGTTGATTTCTTGTTTCAGTCCTTTGTGGTTAAAGAAAATACATGATATGATTTCAGTTTTCTTGAATTTGTTGAGTCTTGTTTTGTGTCCTATCATGTGATCTATCTTTGAAACTGTTCCATGTGCATTTGGAAAGAATGTGTATTTTGCTTCTTTGCAATGAAAAGTTCTATACATATATCTGCTAAGTCCATTTGATCTAGGGCATTGTCAATGCTACAATATCTTTGTTGATATTTTGTTTAGAAGATCTGTCCATTTTTGACAGTAGTGTGTTAAAATCTCCTATTATAATTGGGTTGTTGTCAATATCTTTTTTGAAATCCTTCAAGATCTTTATATATTTGGGTGCTTGATGTTGGGTGCATATATATGTACAATATTAATGTCTTCTTGATGGATTCTTCCTTTGATTATTATGAAATGTCCTACAGTGTTTCTTTTTATGGCTTTCATTTTGTAGTCTATTTTGTCTGATATGAGTATTGCTACCCTCACTTTTTTTTTACTGGACATTTTGTTGGAATATTTTTTCCAACCCTTCACTTTCAGTCTCTGAAGGTTTTTGTTCTGAGGTGGGTTTCTTGTAAACAGAATGTATGCGGGTCATGTTTTCTTATCCATAGAACTACTCTATGTCTTTTGATTGGAGCATTTAATCCATTTTCATTTAAGGTTATTATTAATAGGTACTTATTCATTGTCATTTTTTATACCTGTGTTCTTCTCTCTCTCCCTCTTTTTTCCCCTTTTCTTAGAGCAGTCCCTTTAGCATATCTTGCAGTGCTTGTTTGGAGGAGGTGTATTCTGTAAGAGTTCTTTTATCTGGAAACTCTTTATTTCACCTTTCATTTTAATTTATAGCTTTGCTGGATTGAGTAGTCTTGGTTGTAGACATTTGTTTTTCATTACTTGGAATATTTCTTGCCATCCGCTTGTCTTGTAGTGTTTCCACTGAGAGGTCAGCTGCTAGTATTATGGGGGCTCCCTTGTATGTTACTTCCTGTCTCTCCCTTGCTGCATTTAAGAATCTCTCTTGTTTTTCAATATTGCCATTTTAATTCTTTTTTAATTTATTTTTTATCAGTATTTTTTAATTGTTGATATTGTACAGTTTTCTGTCTTTTACCCCGCCCCAGCCCACCACCCCAGCCCTCCCCACCTTCCTCCCATTTCCACCCCCCATAGTTTTTGTCCATGAGTCCTTTATACTTGTTGCTCTAAACCGTTCCCCTTTTCCCCTGAAATTCCCTCCCCTCCCACTCTGGACACTGTCAGACTGTTCTCAAATTCAGTGTCTTTGTTTATATTATGCTTGTTTGTTTGTTTTGTTGATTAGCTTCCTGTTAAAGGTGAGATCAATAAGCCATTTTAATTCTGATGTGTCTTGAAGTGGGCCTCTTTGGTTCCTTTTGATTGGGATTCTCTGTGTTCCCTGGAATTGTGTGACTTATTCTCTCATCAAATAAAGAAGTTTTCCATCATTACTTTTTCAAACAAGTTTTCTATCCCTTGCTTTTCTTCTTCTCCTTCTGGGATCCTATTATATGGATATTATTATGTTTCATGTTGTCCTGCAGTTCCCTTAACACCTCTTCATCCTTTCTGACTCTTTCTTCCTTTTCTTGCTTTTTTGGGTGTTTTATTCTATCTGCTTTTGATTCTTTCTATTGTGTTCTTCAATTCAGAAATTGTATTCTTCATTTCCTCTTGGCCCTTATTGGTAGTTTCTATTTCCTTTTTCATGTCGATATAGTTTGCAGTGAGTTCATTGTTATGTCCCTGTAGTTTTTGATAATTCTCTGTGAGCTCATTGAACTTCCTTATAACCATTGCTTTGAACTCACTACCTGATAGTTGACTTGCCTCTATTTTATTTAGCATTCTTTCTGAGGCTTCGTCCTTTCTTTTCATTTGGGGATTGTTTCTTTGTCTTCCCATTGTTTGCGAGACTCTTCTTGTTAGCCTCAGCTACTTAAATTGATCTGTTTTGACTCCCTGGGTTTAAACTTCTATGGTAGGAGACTTATGATATTCAGTAATGCGTGTCCTTGATCTCCTGAGCTTGCTTGTCTTGGGCTATCATTTATGCTGGCTCTCTGGATGTCTTTGGGTTTTGATTGTTGTTTTATCCTTCTTTGCTAGATCCTTTCCTCCAGCTGATTAACTTAGGGTTACCCCATCCACTACATTTTGTATTCTGTTGTTCAGGTGTGAACAGGTTGTGTTGAAGCTGATTCTGTCTGAGGTTTTGAGTCTTCTCTCTTGCTATATCATTCAGTTTTTTTGTTCTGGATAATTTCTCCACCATTTAGTTGTAATTCCAGATTGGTTCTGGGTGAAGGTTATTGTGGCTTCCACTCCCTGCTTCACCTTCTTCCATTATTATATGTTGGTGGTTCCTTTGTTGGTATGTTCTCTCTTCCAGCAGGTATACTGTTGTTCACAGCTCCCAGCTACTATTTTATGTGTTCAGTCAGAGGGGGAAGGCAAAATGAATTAAGACAGCAGGAGTGTATTTTAGGAGACTTAAATTACCAACCCATAGAGAAGAGTTAGGAGATCCTTTGGGTAAGTACAGTGTTAACTGTGATATTTCATTCAACTAGTCATTTTTGACAGAAGGTGGAAAAAAAGATAAGACTCTTGTTAGGGACAGAAGAATTGTGATTGGATCCAGAAAACAGTGAGCTTGTGTAAGGTCAGGTTGTCATATATACTGAGAGTAAAGCATAGAAAATAGACGTAGTGTGTGAGAAAATAGAGTTAATCACAACAGCAATAAATTTCCAGAGAGAGTGAAGTGAGCTAAGATCCGGGAGGGGTGCTGTGTAGTATTTACAATTATATGAACAAAATTATTTACAATAGCAATGGAGCAACAATCACATGACCGAATCTATGTTATATGAATAACAAGAATAGGATGTACACAAACTATAGTAGTGTGCTCTTGGAACACAAGTGAAGTGAAAGAAGGAAAATTAAAAATACACTGTGAAAGAGAGAGCACATAAAACCAGTGAAACAATGAAATTAAATATACAAAACAAAACAAAAACTAAACAGAAAGAAGAGAAATAAAAATACTAATAAAATAAAAGAAGTGAAAATAATGAAATAATAATAATAATACAAATAATAACTAGCAAGTTCTCTGGAATAGCAAGGTGAAATTTGTCTCACTGTCTCAGTTGCTGGGATGACACCTCTTTGGATCTTACTCTGGTCCTTTCACAACTCCAGTTTTTGGTTTCACTTGTGGGGGAAAACAAAAGAGAAAAACAACAACAACAACAACAAAAACTTCCTGCTGGCTTTAAACCAGCCAAGCCAGTTCTTCTGGTCTTCCTGGCTGCTACAGGCAGAGGGGAGATGGGTTTTGATTTTCTCCCTTCCTATGGTTTTGCTCTAGCCAAGCATCACTATTCACAGTTGCTTAGCCTTCAACCCATCTCCTCAGTTCTCTGTCAGGCACCCAGTGCCTGTCTGCGCCCATCCTTTGCCTTCAGTCCACCAATTTTGCTTTCCTTGAGGTGCACCAAGTAGGGGCAACACACACACACCAGCTTCTCACTTTTTGCTGTCCTAGATGCTAAGGACTCTCAGAGTGTCTTCAGGGTAGTTTGACTCCCCCATGAGTTACGTTTTTCAGGGGATTGTTAACTCCCTGAGCCCAGCTTCCCTCCCAGGGGGTGGGGAAGACAAGAGCATATCCACCTTCCTCTCCCCAAGTCAGTTGGCCCCACAGTGCAGGGGCATCACCCAGGCTGCCACAGTGGACACAGGGTGCATACCTCCTCTGCTGTTGCAGTCCAGGGTGGTGGTGTTGGGCGCACCGTGCCTCTATGCAGCAGGATAGGGACACTCCGCCCCCCACCCCTGCTGTGGGGTGAGCATGTGGCCTCCACTACTGAAGTGGGAGCGAAGTTGCAGGGTGGTGGTTTCAGGTATGAGCCAGCTTGTGCTGCTGCGGCAGTGGGGGTGGTGAGGCTTAGCCGCGGAAGGGCAGGGGTTGGCAGCTGGGTCTGTTGTGCACCACTGGGGTCGTAGGCATGGTTGAATGCCCTCTGCCACTGTGGCTGAGGGTAGGGTAGGGGCTCAGCAATGGTCCCTATGGCAGAGGCAGACCCACAGCCAAAGCTGGGGAGGCTGCATGGGTGCAGACAGGGGAGGCAGGGGTCGCTGCTGTGGGAGAATTCCCTAAACAGCCACCCATTACCGTTTTTTGTTTTGTTTTGTTTTTTTTTTTTTGTTTTGTTTTGTTTTGGTTTTTGGTTTTTGGTTTTTGGTTTTTGGTTTTTGGTTTTAAGTTTCCTGTCCAAGCCTGTTGCTCCAAACAACCGCCTGGCCTCTTACACAGTCCAACTCTCCAATCAGACCGGAGACTATCCAGGTCAGGGTCCATCACAGCCCAGCTCTTCCCAGCTGGCATCCACAGTCTCAATGGGTGCACACCACCCTCATGTGTTTGCCACTTTGTGCTTATTACTCCCAGCAACTTCAAGCATCCAGGTCCATCCTGGTGCTACTCAAACCTCCCTGTTTGGCAAGGGGAGGGAGCTGTTGACCTGGCTCTCTTCTAAGCATCCTGTGGGAGGCCCAGCAGGTGCTGGGCCTGGGGTTGCAGCCACCCTGGTCCCCACACTGGTTCCAGGGTCCTTATTGTCCCAAAGCATTTTCCTTACAGTCTGAGTTTTCAATGTCCTATATAGTTTTGGCCTCCAATCTTCATATATGCTGGGACACTGTTCCTCAGAAGATCAGCTAGCTGTTCCACCCATGCACAGGGGGAAGTGGACTCCACTCCCACCTATCTCACCACCATCTTTTTCAGTTGCATTTTTATATGTCGATAATGAATTATCAGAAAATGAAACTAAGAAAACAATCCCATTCACAATTGCTTCTAAAAGAATATAATACTTAGGAATCAATAAAACCAAGAACGTAATGCCTGTACTTAGAATTATGAGATACTGAAGAAAGAAATTGAGGGAGATAAAAATAAGTGGAAACATATACCATTTTTCATATCCTGCATCTCATCTCCTGAATTATGATTCAGGATGCTTAGAAGAGAACCAGGTCAATGGCTCCCTCCCATGCAAAATAGGAAGGTTTGAGCAACACCAGGATGGACCTGGATGCTTGAAGTTGCTGGGGGGAATAAGGACGAAGAGGCAACATACAGGGGCGCTGTGCACCCACAGAGACTGTGGACACTGGTAGGAAGAGTTGGGCTATGAGGGATGCTGACTCAGATAGTCTCTGGTCTGGTTGGAGAGTTGGGCTGTCTGAGAAGCTAGATGCTTATTTGGAGCAGCAGGCTTGGACAAGAGACTTCAAAAAAAAAAAAAAAAAAAAAAAGGCACCGGGTGGCTATTTAGGGAATTTTCCAGCAGCAGCTCCCATCTCCCGCTATGCGGCCTCCACAGCCTTGGCCTGACAGTGGACCCACCTTGCTACCAGGACCAACACTATACCCCTACCCTACCCAGACCTCAGCAGCAGAGGGCACCCATCCATGCCCGAGACCCCAGTGGTGCATGACCAACCCAGTAGCCCCCTCCCTGTGGCTGAGACTCCCCACTCCTGCTTGCACTGCCACTGCTGCTCCTTATCTCCTATCCATGACCTTTCAGCATTTTCATATACTAAAAATGGTAGCCATAGGGTTTCATTTAAAGAAGTATTATATATGGTTATTTTAATAGCAGCTGAACAAGGATCTACACAATGAATTTGCTGATTGATATTTCCTGTTGTATCTTATGTATACTTATGATCCTTAATATTATATTTTAATGATGTACACTAGAGTTAAGTACAATAGTTTAAAAACATTAAGTGTTAAAGATATATCCTTGTATACCAAGCCTTGTGTACTGAATCCAAGAATAGAAATATATAACACAACAAAGCATAATTCTTTACACAGAAAGTGTACCTTTCAGTTCCTCTAAGTAACCATGTCTACCAGTCAATCACTGAAGATCCCGGTTAATGTGAAGATAGGGAGCTTGAGTCAGAACTACAGTCAGAGCCAGAATTGCAATTAACACACTATCTTTCATCAAGGAAGTTTCAGTACTGAAAATACCAGATAAGTAATGAGTGTGCTTAATGATGCAGTTGATTTACATTCTGTCACTATCACAATTATGAACCCAGTTGGCAGTGACAAACCTTTCAAAAATTGCCATTGGTCTGCAGAACACACTTTTGAGTAGTAGTATTGCACTATAGTATTTAAAATAATTCAATTAAAACTTTACTTTTTAGGTAAATTACCTTAATTACTTGTGAGTAAAATGTGTTCTGGGAGACAATAAATAATTTGTGTAACAGTTAAGCAAAAAATAAAACTTTACCCCTTTTGGTTAGACAGCGTTAGACTATGAATCTTATTACTGCAGTTCCAGGCTTGCTTATTATTACACAGGTAAGTGTGTTAGATACAGCAAATACAAATACAAAACATCTAGCTAAATTTGAATTTTAGATAAAAATAGATATGTATTTAGTGTAAGTTGTTCCATGTGCATACTTTTACCAAAACAAAACAAACAAACAAGCATAATATAAACAAAGACACTGAACAGTCTGATAGTGACCAGAGGGGAGAGGGGAGGGAATTTCAGGGGAAAAGGGGAACGGTTTAGAGCAACAAGTATAATAGACACATGGACAAAAACTATGGGGGGTGGAAATGGGAGGGAGGTGGGGAGGGCTGGGGCGGTGGGCTGGGGGGGTTAAAAGACAGAAAACTGTACAATATCAACAATTTAAAAATACTGATTAAAAATAATAAAATAATAAAAAAAGAAAATTGAAAATGCTGTTTATCTGAAAAACTAATTTAACTGGGTGTTCTTTATCTGGCAAACCTACACTTAGAACTATGAGCTGACTCTTTGGACTTACTGTTTTGCAATATTATAAGCAGTCAGTGGCCACAAATATACCTCTTTTCACTCCCAAATCTATGACTGATTTCTTAGAGTGACAAGAAAAGGTAATTATTGATTTGTTAAGAATCATCCTGGCTGGTGTAGCTCAGTTGATTAGTATCAACTTGCAAAGCGAGGGATTGCTGGTTAGGTTCCCAGCCAAGGCACATGCCTTGGTTGTGGGTTTCATCCTGGTTGGGGCATATTCAAGAGGCAGCCAATCAATGTTTCTCTGTCATGTTGATGTTTCTCTCCCTCCTTTTCTCCCTCCTTTCCCTTTTCTCTATAAATAAATAAATAAATAAAATCCTTTTAAAAAAAGTTAAGAATAATGGGTAAATTTTGAAAACTTTCATAAGAAGTTTTTTTTTTTTTTTTCATTTTATACCCACTAATCTTGATATGGTCCACAACAGAGTGATTTTTTTCCCAGTATTGTTTAAGTGTGAAATGATAAAACTGATAGACAACTAAAGCAAATATCACTTTTGATTGCATAATGAGTTTGGAGGACATTATTACTAACAATTTTCCCTGGATTAATTAAGTACACAAGCTTTATTTCTCCTGCTGGGCTTTCAGAATAGAAAATATGCTTTAAGATTTTCTTTTAATTAAAAAATTTGGTTGAATGAAATATGGAACCCAGAAATTTTAGCATGACAAACTAATTTTATTAATTAATTATAATTAAGGGTAAATAGAAATGAGACTTCAACTAACATACATATATATAAATATATGTATGTGTGTACTATTTTCAGATATATTTATTTAAATGCATAACAATGCACAAAATGTAATTAGCTAATATTTGAACTTAAAACCAGAAGTGCTTGCTTTGGATTTCACACTTTGAACTCTGCTGCCTCCCCATGACATTTCCTAGGCTAGGACAGCATCTGGTTTGGGCATTACTAATGGCAGTAGCCAGTGGTTTTCATTTCCTACCTTGTTCTTCCAGAATTATCTCATTATATATCTTTAGAAACTTTATGCTCATGTTTTTCCACATTTCTCTGAGTCTTCAATTACTCACCACAGTTAGTCTTTGAGTCTACTCTTGAAAAGCAAATGAAAATCTCATAGCAATCCTATAAAATAGAAATTTGGGGCCAAGTGACCAGTCTGAGCTTACTTAAACTGTTTATCATGAAGACTAAATCTAACTCTATTAAAACAACAACAATAAAACAACCTAGTAGGATATAATTACTTTTAATCTTAAATACTTTTTTATAGAAAAGTGTGCTTGATGAGTTATGAGTAAGTGACCACATTAATATAATCTCACCTACATCAAGAAGTAAAATACCTAGGTGACAGAAGCTTTCTACTATGCCCTCCTGATTTCTATTCATCTAGGTTCTCCAAATATAACTGCTGTCCGAATGTTTAACTCCATAGATCAATCGCTCCTGCTTTTGCCCTTTTTAGAAGTAAAATCACTCAATATGTATTTGTTGTAAATAGCTTTCTTTATGCAACATTATATTTGTGTGATTCATCTATATCATTGCATGTAGCAGTACTTCATTTTAATTGCTGTGCTATATGCTATTGTAGGAACATACCACATTTATACTGTTGCACTGTTTCTAGTTCTTAGCTACTATGAATAATGTGACAATGAACATTCTTCTACATATATTTGGAGTATAAATATGCACATTTCTGTTGATTTTGTCTTTAGAAATCTAATTATAAGATAACAGGATAACTGATTTAAAGTTGCTATAGAAATTTAAAAGGTGGAGGAATGAAAAATAAATTCTTAGCTTTTTCAAGTCTATGTGAATTTTAGGATTTATTTATAAAAATATTGATAGCAGTTTGATTAGGATGGCATAAATCTATAGGTTGACACTTTTACAATATTTAATTTTCCAAAGCATAAAAAAGAATTGTCTCTCCATTTATTATTTTTAAAATAATGGTTTAGAGTTTTTCTGGTAGAGAAATACTTTTATTTTCTAATTTATTCTGGTTTATTAAGTTATAGTCACTATTTGTATATTGATCTGGTATCCAATAGGATTGCTTAATTCATGTGTCAATTTTAATAGTTTACTTGTGAATTATTTTGGAATTATTATATACAGGTCTATCAGGAAAAACTCCAGCCATTGTTAATATAACAAGAATGGTTTGCATGGCATTGGTGTAACCTGGCAGCCAAGGCTGTGGACTCAAATGCACATGTGTGAACAATGACAATTCCACCGCACTAGTTAGTGGGGGAAATAGTTGCTGTTGAGTAAGCATATGTACTGTGTGACCATCACCTTCAAAATGACTGAGAGTGTAGAGCAATGAAACTGCATCAAAATTTTCATTAAGCTTCAGTATTCCTCCACAGAAACTATTCATAGAAACTATTCATAGATTACTTTTTTGAAAGTAATCTATGTTCTAGAAGACTTGCAACAAATAGGACACCTGAGAATGTTGAAGGTGTACAGGCTGCAATCAACAAAGATCAGTGACTGACAGTGGGAGAACTAGAAGCTGATCTGGGGATTCCAAAAAACTACTGTGTCCAAGGTTTTGACATAGGATCTTGGCATGACACATGTTGTGGCAAAATTTGTTCTGCAGCTTCTGCTACAAGAGCAGAAGGAACATCATGCTGCAGTTGCTAATGACTTGATTCAAACCTCTACCAATGAACCAGATTTCCTCAAGAAGGTAATAATCAGAGATGAATCATGGGTCTACAATTGTGATCTGGAAACAAAGACCCAGTCATCCCCATAGAAGTCACCTGTTTCTCTATGCCAGAAGAGATACAGCAAAGTTGCAGCAAAACCAAGACCATGTGAACTGTGGTTTTTTTTTTTTTTTTTTTTTTTTTTTTTTTTTTTTATGGTGAAGGTGTTATCCATCATAAGTAAACCCCTCTAGACCAAACAATTAATAAGGAATACTACTTCAATATTCTTTGTCAGTTGAGAGATGCAATATGAAGACAACAGCCATAGTTATGGGCAACTGGTGATTGGCAGCTTCATCATGACAACACATCTGCTCATGCATCATGTCTCATGCAGAGATTTTGGCAAAACATCAAATCACCCAGGTTACTCAGTGCCCCTCACAACCCATATTTGGTGCCTGACAACTTCTGGCTTTTCCCAAAACTAAAATCACCTTTGAAAGGGAAGAGATATCACACCATCAATGAGATTCAGGAAAATACAACTAGACAGTTGATGGTGATTGGGAGAACTGTGGGACATCCCAAGTTGTCTACTTTGAAGGGGACTAGGGCATTATTATCCTATGTACAAAGTTTCTTGTATCTTCTTCAATAAATGCCTCTATTTTTCATAGTACATGGCTGGATACTGTTTTGGACACCCCAAGACATTTTGTCTGTAAAAAATGAGTTGTATATCTTTCTTTGTACATGTTGATTTCTTTTTCTTGCCTTATTATAATGGCCATGGTCAACAGTGTAATGTTGAAGAGATGAAACCATGTCGAGCAATCTTATTTTATTCCTTAGCTCAAGCAGAAAATTTTTAATAGGTTACCATTAAGTATAATACTCACTGAAGGGTTTTTGTATATACACATCATTACTTTTTATTATTATTCTTAATCCTCATCTGAAGACACTTTCATTGCTTTTAGAAAGAGAAGAAGGTGGGGAGAGAGAGGAAGAGGGAGAGAGAAATTTCGATGTGAGAGAGAAACATCAATCATTTGCCTACCTGCACATGCTCAGAAAGGGATCAAAACTACAACCTGGGCATGTGCCTTGACCAGAATCAAACCCATGACCCTTGGGTTTATGGGACAACCATCCAACCCACTGAGCTACACCAGCCAGGGCTGTATACATGCTTTATTAAGAAAATTTTCTTTATTAAAAGAGTGTTTTCTGCATTTATTGCAATAATTATATATATATAGTGAATGGTGATACATATACACACACAAATACACATGCACATAGGAAATGGTGAATTATATTTTCTAATTTCTAATCTTGTACTCCAGGAATACATTTATCTCAGTTGTGATGTATTATTATTTTTTTTGTATTGCATGTATTCAGTTTGTTAATATTTTCCTCAAGGTGCTTCCATATATTTTTAATTATACTTTTTCCATTACCTTTTATTGCCCTTGTACCTTGTTCTACCTCTACCTACCCCTACCCCGATCTGTAAATACCACATTGTTGTCTATGTCAATGATTGAAATAGTTCACCTGGATTTAGATATTCTTGATTCTCTTAGGATGAGTCATTTTCAGAGTCTGTGACCAAGGTTTTGCTGAACTCAGAATGAGTTGAGAAATGGGTCTTTGTTTCTATTTTTTAGATGAATTGAGTTATCCTGGTATTACATCTTCCTAATGCATTGGTACAATTCACAAGTGAAACCAACTTGGATTTGTAGTTTTATTTTTGGGAATGCTTTAAATTATATATTGAATTTCTTTAATATATGTTACACCTTTCAGCTTTGCATAAATTCTATTACTTTAAGAACTTGTTTATTTTAGTTATAAATTTACTAAATTAGGAACAAGTTCATAATATCATTTTAATATATTTTAAGGTCTGCAGAATATCTACCCTTTTATTTTCAGATATTGTTAATTTTTCATTCTTTCATTTATTTTGAATCAGCCTTGCCAGTGGCTTATCAGTTTTATTGTGCTTTTTAAATAACTGAGTTTTGCACTTCAACTATATATTTGTTGTTTTTTCTGTAATTGTACACTGATCTTGTCTTTATCATTTCTTCTCTTTTATATCTTTGTCTCTCATTTGTAGTATTTTTGTTGTTGTTGTTTCTTTTTGTTGTTGCTGTTGTTAGCTTCTTGAGATATAAGTCAGTTTAGCAATTTTCAGCCCATTTCATCTCATGGCACACATAAACTATTTAAACTTCTGTGACACACCAAAATATTTTTTTTGCCAATCTGAAAAAAATAGGTATAATTTTGTTTAATTCACACCAGAAGGCTATTGTTGTGTTGCCTGTTGTCAATGGTTTTATTTGACAGTTGAAGGGAAATAAGGTCAGTGTTCCTGACTAAACAATCAGGTATTGCATGTTTTAAAAGTTCTTGGTGGCACGTTGGTTGAAAATTGCTGAGTTGGATAATTAATGACCTTTCTTCTTTCCGGTATGCATTTTAGGCTGAACATTTCCCTCAAAATACAACATAAGCTACATCCATCAAGTTTTGATATATTATTTTTACCATAATCCACCTTAAAATATGTTCCAGTTTCCTCTGTGATGTTGTTTTACTTGTGAACTGTTTTAAATTGCTGTGTTTTAGTTTGCAAAACACAGGGATTTTCTTCTTAAGTTTAGTTATTAATTTCTTATTAATAATTTGTAATTTTCACTTTGATCAGATATTTTATTTTGTATGATACAATTCTTTAAAATTCATTGAAGCTCGTTTTTGACTCAGTTTATGGTCATTTTTAGTAATTTTTTATGTGCAATGGGAAAAATGCGTATTTTATAGTTGTTTTGCAGTCTTCTATGTATGTCAATAACAATAGGAAATTATAAGGTGAGGTTGGTTAATGATGTATTTCAAATATTTTATGTTCTTACTGGTTTTTCTCTCTACTTATTCTGCTATGTACTGAATAAGGTATGCTAAAAATTTTCCATTGTAATTGTGTATTTATCTATTTCTTTTAATTATCTAAATATTTACAGAATATATTTTGAGGTAATATAATTGTCTATAAATTTAGAATATTTTTGTCTTCCTAGTGATTTGATCATTTTTTTCATTATGAAATTTCTTTTTCTCTGTTAACACCTGTTGCTTTTGTATTTGCTTTGGTTTAAATTAATTTATAGCTACACCAAACTAGTTTTATTCCATTTACTTTCAATCTCCTAATTTTTAAAAATAGCTTATATCACTTAGCACAATAGTCTCCAGTTCCATCCATGCTGTCTCAAAAGGTAGGAGTTCCTTCTTTCTTTCTGCTGCATAGAATTCCATTGTGTAAATGTACCACAGTTTTTTGACGCACTCATCTACTGATGGGAACTTAGGCTGTATCTAGCACTTGGCTATCATAAATAGCACTGCTATTAAAAAAAAGAGTGCAAATCAGTAGTGAGTCATTTTCTAAAGGACTACTAAGAAACAATTGTCACAACTAGAAAACTGTAAGTGGAATAATATTATATATTTTTTAGAAAAACAAGCCCTTTGCCCATGTATTTAGCAACATATTCTTTCATACAGAGAAACATTTTAACTAAAGATATATGTACAGTTTATTATATCACTACTATTGTTCATTTCTCAAATATTTGAGGACAATATGTCTATATCAGTTAACTTGGTGTCCTCAGTCTGCTTTCAATTCTGTGAAACCTATAGGAGAGTGTTTGAACACTCTCATGTTTAAATCATATCAAGCAGTACTGTGTTAACTTTTTTTAAATTTTATTTTAATTGTTGATCTTGTACAGTTTTCTGTCTTTTACTCCCACCCCAGCCCACCACCCCAGCCTTCCCCACCTCCCTCCCATTTCCACCCCCCATAGTTTTTGTCCATGTGTCCTTTGTACTTGTTCCTGTAAACCCTTCCCCTTTTCCCCTGAAATTCCCTTCCCTCTCCCCTCTGGTCACTGTCAGCCTGTTCTCAGTTTCAATGTCTTTGTTTATATTATGCTTGTTTGTTTGTTTTGTTGATTAGGTTCCTGTTAAAGGTGAGATCATATGATATTTGTCTTTCACTGCCTGGCTTATTTTGCTTAGCATGATGCTCTCCAGTTCCATCCATGCTGTTGCAAAGGGTAGGAGCTCCTTCTTTCTCTCTGCTGCATAGAATTCCATTGTGTAAATGTACCACAGTTTTTTGATCCATTCATTTACTGATGGACAGCTAGGTTGCTTCCAGTAGAAAGCCCAGAAATAAACCCATGTTTCTATGGTCGATTAATATTGTACAAAGGGGGCAGGGGCATAAAATGGAGTGAAAATGGCCTCTTCAACAAATGGAGTTAGGAGATCTGGACAGCTACATGCAAAAAGTATTTTTTATACCTTAAAATCACATGTTTTATTGTCCCTGAAGTCACACATATTAATTATATAATGAGAAGAATTTGTATTTACAAATGCTAACCTCATCTTAAAAGTTAACATATGGCTATTGTAAATTGTGCTGCTATAAACATAGGGGTGCAATCCAAAAGAACATATGGGGACATCTCCCAGACAGAAAAGGGGGCTCAGGCTATGTCAGAATAGCCAAGGGGTGAGGCTCCATCAACCCCTCTTTGCTGAAGCCCCCCGAGTCCTTCCATGAGGGCTTCCCAGTGGTTGTGTCTGGCTTAGGTTGCCCCTCCCATGAGGAGTCTTACCGTCATTGACTAACCGACTAAGCATTGGGGCCAGAGATGGATGAGGCAGAAGTGGTGCTCCTGCCAGGGAGATAAGCTTTGTCTCCTTAGTAGTTCACGTCCTCTTGACAGAATAGATCCAGATGAAATGGGTTCCTTGGCTCTTACTCAGCCTAGCTATGAGGTGAGGGTTACAACTCCTGAGACCAGGCTGAACGGTCTGCAATAAAAAACAACTCATGGTTGTGTTTTTTCTTTCAAAATTTGAAGTGGCATAACAATCTTTGTGTTTTTTTTTTTTCTGTTTATTGAAGGGTAACTTACATGTAAAAATTATTCACATCATAAATGTATAACTTCATTAATTTTCATAAACAGGACCCGTGTTACCACCACTTGAAAGAAGGAATAAAATAGAACCACCATTTCATCAGTCTTTCTTGGTCCTTCCAGTCATCATGTGGTAGACTCCGTAGTGCAAAGGAAGCAGCTGCCTACTGTTGCTGTCAATTTACTATGCCCTGAAGAGTGTTCAAATATTACTAAGTTTTTCTCATAGACCTTTTCCCAGGGAGGGTCTTTGTCTTCCCAACATTGGGAAACTTCCACTCTTCCTCTGTTAGGTCAAGTCTAGATGCTCAGCTTCTAGCCCTGCTCGGCGGCAGGAAAGTACACCAGAAGATCCTCAACTTACCCCTGAGTTTCTCCTCTTTCTGGAACTTGTGTTCAGTTCATATAGTTCTTGTGCAAACAACTTCCACAGTGATATGATTTTGTGGTGAAATGAGTTTTTTCTCTTTGAAACCACTAGACGGCCATGAAAGCAGAAACAAGTGGATATTTTTCATCTCGTTTATTCTCTTTACATTGGACAAAATCTTCCATCTTCCTATATGATTTTTTGTCACATTTGTTTAACATTTTATGTCTCTCATTATTTGTCATACTTTGAATTATTTAAGCATATTTTGTCTTAAAATTTTTTAGATCTATTGATTTCATTTGTATATGCCTTTATTGTTTCTTTAGTAGTTACCTTAATGATTGCCAAAATACTTTTACATTTTAAACAATACAAGGATCTTAATTAACTTGACAACACTTACTCTCCTTCACAAATGTATTATGTCTGTGCTTTTAATTCCTTTAAAGTTTAAATCCCACAACATTTTTGTTGCTGTATTCCTAGTATGCATGCAAAGTTTTTATATGTAGTTATGCTTTCTATTGTCTTTTATTCCAACTCTGAGTTCAATCTGGGAACATTTTCTGTCTGAATTTTATCATTAATATATGCATTAGTGCAGGTATCCCGATGATGAATTACCTTACTTTTGTCTTCCTAAAAATGTTCTTATTTCATGTTAAATTTCAAAAGATATTTTTTATTGTATGTAGGATTTGAAGTTGGCAGGGTTTTTTTTTTTTTTCAGCAGGTTGAAGATGTTTTATTGTCTTCTGCCTTATTAGTTTTCTTGTTGAAAAGTTAGATATAAGTCTTATTGTTGTCCTTTTGAAGAGTATAGCTGTATTTTTAAGAGTGGTTCTGGTTGCTGCTGTGTGTATTGTTCTTACTTGAAATTAGTAGGATTTAAATTTATTGTTAGATATTTTGGTATTAGTTTTTTGAAAATTCTCGTCTATTAACTTTTTAAATATTATTTTGATCTTTTTTTCTTTCCTTTTCATCTGGGATCCCAACTATAGATATTGTAGAACTTTCATGCTTGAGTTATATCTAATCTAAGTTTAATCCCACCCAATGAATTCTTAAGAGTTTCAGTTGCTGTATTTCTTTAGCTCTAGAGTTTAATTTGTTTTTGTATAGTTCAATTATCTGCTCAAATACTTTTAATTTTAATTTTATTGAATATATTTACCACAGTCTTCAATGCTCTTCTGAGATAATTCTATTATCTAAATTCTAAGAAATCTGTTTCTATTGTCTGCTTCTTCACTTATTTCTGGTTTTCTTTTTATTTATAAGTCTGATATTTTTGGTAAAGTGCCTGGACTTGTATGAAAACTCTAGAGACCATTTGTACCATTTAATAATATTTTTTTCTTTAGAAATTTTTACTTTTGCTTCCAACATACATTTAGGCTATAAATATAGAAATCCTAAATCATCTTAATCAAGTCAGGGCCTGAGGTAAGTTAGGTATGCTCCAGTCCCTGGAAATACTGATTTATTTCTGGTTCTCCTTTTATTCCTAGAATGTAGGATTTCATTGTTCCAACTATAATTCTGGGATATTGATATGGCCCTTCCTCTTTGGCATATCCTGAATTTCAACCTTTGCCCCTTTAGTTACAAACTATACTTAGCTGCTAAGACTCGTAAGGATTCATTTTAGAGGTGGTTAATGATTCATAGAGAAAAGCATCACAAATTATCTTCCCATTCCTATCTTTATAAATTAATTTTTCAGCAGATTTATTTTTTTACCTAATTAATCTATTTTTTAAATTTATGGCCAATTGAGTTAAGAACAATCAGGTCCAGCATGCTTAGAAATATAACTTCTTTGGCAAACTACTTATGCACCAAATATCAGATTCTAAATATATAAAGCAAACATAGATATAATCAAAGAAGAAATAAACAGAAGAATAATAACAGTAGGATATTTTAATATCAAACTCTTAGTAATGAATACAACACCCAGACAGAAGATCAATAGGGAAACAGAGGACTTAAACAACACTATAGACTGATTGGACCTAACAAAGATCTCTACACCACTATGCACAAGAATAACAGAATAAAATCTTCTGAAGCACACATGGAGCATTTTCCAAGGTAGACAACATATTAAGCTACAAAACAAGTCTTAACTAATTACAAAATCATTAAAATCATATAAATTACTTTTTTCTGATTACAAAGGAATTAAACTAGAAATCAATAGCAGAAGGAAAACTAGAAAATCCACAAATTATGGAAACTAAACTACATACTCTTTTTTGTTGTTAATGTTTTTAAATTTTAAAAATGTTTATTGATTTTAAAGAGACAAGAAAGAGAAATATAAAGAGAGAGGGGAAGAGAGAGAAAAAAACATCAATGTGAGAGAGGAACATTCATTGATTGCCTCTCATATGCCTCCTGACCAGGGATTGAACCTGTGAGCTAAGTATGTGCTCTGACCAGGAATTGAACCCCTAACTTTTTGGTGAATGGGATAACACTCTAACCAACTAAGTCACACAAGCCAGGGCTAAACTACACACTCTTAAACAACTAAAGAGAAAAGAAGAAAGTACAAAAGAAATTAGAAAATCTTTTGTGACAAATGAAATTAAAACACATTATAACAAAACTTACAGGGTGTAGTAAAAGGAGTTTTAAGATAGAATTTTTTAGTGATAGATGGTTACATTTTAAAAAATTCAAATTAATTACCTAATTTTGCATCTCAAGAAGTTAGAAGAACACATTAAATTCAAAACTAAAAGAAGGAAGGAAATAATAAAGATTAGAAATAAACAAGATAGAAAATAAAAAAACAAAAAAATCAGTAAAATTGAGTCAATTTTTTAAAAAAGGTTAGCAAAATTGAAAACTCCAACTGGATTGACTAAAAAAATGAGAGTGGACTCAGCTAAAATTAGAAAGAAACTTTGTGGAATACAGCCAGTGCCACAGATGTAAAAAATATGATAATACCATGAACTTTATGCCAAAAAAATGAATAACCTTGAAAAAATGGATAAATTATAGAAACACACAGCCTACCAGCACTTGATCATCAAGAAACACACAATCTGAATACACCTATAACTCTTTAGGGGATTTAATAAGTCATTAAAACATCCTGATAAAGTAAAACCCAGGATCAGGTGGCTTTACAAATGAATTCTACCAGACATGTAAAGAAGACACCAGTTCTCTTCAAACTCAAAAAACTGGACATGGGAATATTCCCAAACTCATTCTGTGAGGCCAGTATTACCTAAGCCACAAAAAAAACAAAGCCAGACAAAAGCATTACAAGAAAAAGATAAGCCAATATTTCTGATTAATATTGATTCAAAAACTCTCAATAAAATATTTGCCAACCAAATTCAAGAGGAGATCTTTAAGATGTTAATACTAACCAAAGTTATCTATAAAGTCAATGTAATTCTTATTAAAATCTCAATGGCATTTTGTTTGCAGATATAGAAAAACCCATCCTAAAATTTACATGGAATAAAAAGAGACCCCAAAGAGCTAAACGATCTTGAAAAGATAAAGGTCTCAAAATTTCTGATTTCAAAACATGTGGTAAAACAATAGTGATGAAAATGGTATGGTTTTGTCATAAAAATAGACACACAGGCCAATGGAACAGAAGAGAGATCACAGAAATAAAACATTCTACAAATGGTCAAATAATCTTAGGCAAGGATGCCAAGACAACCTAATGGGGGAAGGATATTCTCTTCAATGAATGATGCTAGAAAAACTGGATATCAACCTGCAAAAATAAACGAATAAGAAAAGAAAGTTAGACTCTTATTTCACTCCGTATACAAAAACAGACTCAAGTTGGATTAAAGACTTCAATGTAATAATGAAAACTTACAAAATTCCTAGAAGAAAACATAGCAAAAAATCTTCAGGATATTAGATTTGAAGTGAGTTATTTAGATATGATACTCAAATAAAAGCAAAAATAAACAAATCACACTTCAACAAATTTTAAACTGTGCATTGAATAACACAATGAGCAGAGTGAAAAAATCTATGAAATGGAAGAAAATGGAAAATTATATATCAGTTAAAGTAAATATTCAAAATATTTAAAGAATTACTACTCAATAACAAAAATTTAAATAATGCAATAAATAAAAGAGTAATTTCAAGGTATATTATAATGCTAAAATAATCAAAACACTATAGTACTGGCATAAAAACAGACACTCAGACAAATAGAACAGAATCAAGAGCCCGGAAATAAATCCATGCCCACACAGTTCATTCATATTTGATACATGAACTGAGAATACTCAATGGAGAAAAGATAGTCTATTTAATGAATGGTTCTGGGAAAAGTGGATATTCATATGCCAAAGAATGAAACTAGACCATATCTTTCACCATAAACAAGAATTAACTGAATACTTAAACATAAGCCCCGAAACCACAAACTCCTAGATTAAAACAGAAAAAAAGTGCTTTGATTTGGGTCTCACAAATGATTTTTTGGATATGACATCTAAAGTACAAGCAACAAAATTTAAAAAATTAAAAAAAAACACATAGGACTACATTAAGCTAAAAAGCTTCTGCACAACAAAAGAAATGATCAACAAAATGAACAGACAACCTACATAATTGGAGAAAATATTTCCAAATCATATATATCTGGTAAGGGGTTAATTTTCAAAATATATAAGGAACTCATAAAACTCAGTAACAAAAAAAAATTTGAAAATGTACAAAGAGCTTGGATTAAGACTTTTCCAAAGAAGATAATAAAAGGGCCAACAGGTTTATGAAAATGGGCTCAACATCACTGTAAACTCAAACCACAATGAAATGTCATTTCCCATCTGTTAGGCTGTCTATCATGAAAAAGAGATAAAATATGCTGGTGAGGATGTGGTGTAAAGAAGACCTTTCCACCAGAATTGTAAATTTGTGGAGCCACCATGGAAAACAGTAGGGAAATTTCTCAAAAGTTAAAAATAGGACTTCTGGCCAAGATGGAGGCATAGATAGATACGCTGTGCCTTCTTGCACAACCAGAAGAAGGATAACAATAAGTTTTAAAACAAAAACAACCAGAATGACAGAAAAATCAAACTGAATGGAAGTCAAACAACCAAGTAGTTAAAGAAACATTCATCCAGACCAGTAGGAGGCCTAGATATGGGCAGCTAGGGGGAAGGGGACCCATGGCAAGACAGTGGCTGGAGGACCTGGGCAGGTGAGGCAGAGGCTGGCAGTCCAGGCAGTCCCAAGTTTGTATGTGGATAAAGTGGGAGGAAGAATGGGAGCAGGACAGACTGCACAACCCAGGGTTCCAGCAAAGGGAAATAAAGCCTCAAAACCTCTGACTGAAAAAAACCTGTGAAGGTTGTGGTGGTGGGAGAAACTCCTAGCCTCAGAGGAGAGTTCATTGGAGAGACTCACAGGGTCATAGAATGTACACGTACCAACCCACCTAAGAATCAACTCCAGAAGAGTCCAATTTGCTTATAGGTATATATAAGTGACTTAAAGCCAGCCAAGAGCCGAGCAAGCAGCATTGTTCCCTCTCAGACCCCTCCCTCATATACAGCGGCACATTGCAGTGATGTGATTGCCCAACCCTGGCAAATACCTAAAGCTCCTCCCATTACTACATAACAGACATGCCAAGACCCGCCCCCCCCCAAAAAAAAAGGTTCAAATGAAAGAACAGATCAAAGCTCCAGAAAAAATAGAACTAAGCAATAAAGAGAGCCAACCTATCACATGCACAGTTCAAAACACTGGTAATCAGGATGCTAACAGAAATCGTTGAGTATGGTTGAAAAATAGAGGAAAAACTAAAACTGTGAAAAGTGAAATAAAGAAAATTGTACAGGGAACCAACAGTGAAGGGAAGGAAACTGGGACTCAAACCAATAGTTTGGAGCAAAAGGAAGAAATAAACATTCAACTAGAACAGAATAAAGAAAGAAGAATTCAAGCAAATGAGGAGACGCTGAGGGATCTCCAGGACAACTTTAAATGTTCCAATATTCAAATCATAGGGGTGCCAGACGGAGAAGAAGAACAAAAAATTGGAAACATATTTGAACAAATAAGGAAGGAGAACTTCCCCAATCTGGCAAAGGAAATAAACTTCCAGGAAGTCCAGGAAACTCAGAGTTTCAAAAATGTTGGACCTAAGGAAGCACACACCAAGGCACATGACAATCACATTGCCTAAAATTAAAGATAAGGAAAGAATCTTTAAAGCAGTGAGAGAAAAGGACACAGTTACCAATAAAGGAGTTCCCATAAGACTATCAGCTGACTTCTCAAAAGAAACCTTACAGGCAAGAAGGGGCTGGAAAAAATATTTGAAATCATGAAAGCAAGGACCTACATCCAAGATTACTCTGCCCAGCAAAGCTGTTATTTAGAATGGAAAGAGAGATAAAGTGCTTCCCCAATAAGGTCAAGTTAAAAGAGGTCATCATCACCAAGCCCTTATTATATGAAATGTTAAAGGGACTTACCTACGAAAAAGAAGATGATCAAAAATATGAAGAGTAAAATGACAACAAACTCAAAACTATCAACGACCAAACCTAAAAAGACAAATATAAAAGAAATAAGTAGAAGAGGAACAGAACCAGAGAAATGGAAATCATTTGGAGGGTTATCAGTGGGGAGTGGGAGCAGGGAGAATGGAGGAAAAGGTGCAGGGAGTAAGAAGCATAAATTGTAGGTACAAAATAGACAGGGGGAGATTAAGAATGACATGGGAAATGGAGATACCAAAGAACTTTTATGTAAGACCCATGGACATGAACTGAGGTGTGGGGATGTGGGTGGAAGGGGGGTGCAAGGTGGAGGGGAATAAAGGTCATGAAAATGGGACAACTGTACTAGCATCATCAATAAAATATATTTAAAAATAAAAGAAATTAAAAAATAGAACTACTATATAATCCAGAATCCTACTTCTTGGTATATATTCAATGGAAATGAAATCACTATATTGTAGAGACATTTGAATCCCTATATTTATTGCAGCATTATTTGCAATAGCCAAAACATGGAAACAACCTAAGTGTTCAGTGAAAGCTGAATTAATACTGAAACTGTGGTAGATATGTAAAATTAAATATATACTATTCAGACACAAAAATATGGAAATATTGCTATTTGTGACAACATGGTTTGAAATTGAGGGCATTACAGTAAGTGAAAAAAATCAAGGACAGATAAATATGGTATGATCTAACTTTTATGTGGATTCTAAAATGCAAGCAAACAAACAAAAAATAAAAACAAAAACCCAGACTTATTGAAAACAAGAAGGTATGTATATCTGCCCTCCAACAATGTGAATTGGATATGCTAGTTGGGAACCAGTGATATTGTCCAAAACAAGCTGAAATGTTGATGAGAGCAAAATCTTTGTGCTTAGGGTAGACTGGAGCTTATGTTAAAAGCCTGTGAGTGCCTTCTAGAGACAACTACTGACACTATGTACTAGAGAATTTCCACTGAGGAAATTCTCAATTATTATGTTGCTATTGAACATTCACTGAAGCCACTACTATATCAGAAGGACAGAAAGTGACCTTGAAACATAAAATACCCATACATTTAGGGTGATGTCAGAGAAATACTCTAATGGGGATGGCAATGCCCAGAAGAGTTCCATACAAATATGAAAATGGTTTAAATAAGATCTTGTTGCTGGAGCATTGCAAGGAGGAGATATGCACAAGCAGTATGTTTCTTTTCCCCTAAGACGGTGTCTAGAACTATGTGAAGAGCTGCTGGATTCTACTGTCATTTTGAAGTGCCCTGCAAAGAGCCCTCAACTGATTGACAGAGTTGCTTGGTTCTTGGACAGCAGTTCCAAAATGAACAGATGATATCCTGTTTGGAACGCCACCTGTTTAATCAAGGAAGGTAAAGGCAGATCACCCTAGTATGCAGAATGGCATGCAGTTTTCCCAGCCCAGAAGTGATGGAAGAACTGAACAGTGGTAAAAGACCTTATGTTTGGATTTTTACTGATTCATGATGTTGGCTAATGACCTGGGAAACATGGCCTATTAAAGGGATGCCTGTATGGGGTATAGCCCTATTAAAATCACTGAAATTTTTAAAATTTATTTTAGAGAGAAAGAGGAAGGGAAGAGGCAAGAGAGACAGAGAGAATGAGAGAAAGAGAAAGACAATCATTTGCTGTTTCACTTATTTATGCACTTATGCATTTGTTGGTTGATTCTTGTAAGTACCCTGTTTGGGGATCAAACTCATGATGTTGGTGTGTTAGGATGACACTCTGAGCTATCAGGCCAAGGTCTTGAAAATTTGAGAAGTGCATTAAAGCAAGACATATTGATGCCCATCAAAATATTCCCCCTTTCATGTTTGAAAGGTGATTGAAATCAGCAAGCAGATATTCTTGTGTGCTTGCTTAAGGTGGCCACATGGCTCCATGAATAAAGGAATTTGGGGTTACTGCAGCAACACAGAGATAGGCTGAATCTAGACATATTTTTCTTCTACCTGCTGAGGCACGAAATGCCAATGAGTTCTTCTGCATTCCAGCAAAGGAAGCAGAAACCAAAATTGGCCATTTGGCAGATTTTGTGGTGGGAAGGACCAGAACAAAATTGGTGAGTGAGACTGATGCTGGTAGCCCTGGGTGCTATGAATGGGTCATGAGAAGAACAGGCACTGACTGTGTAACAGACTTCACTTACCTGGTGGTGGTTACAAATGTTCAGAGTGCTATGGAAGTACCAGAACAGAAGATATTGTACAAATTTTAATGGCTGAGCACCATGACAGATGGAGAAATGCACTTTACAGCCCCAAATGTCCAACAATGTGCAGAAAGATGTTCTCCTCAGAGTAATAGTTTGATAGAGAATTGGAATGGACCACTGAACAATTGGCTGTATAAAATGGGAGAGGGAGTCATGAAGAGGTGACTTTACACCTTCAGAAGTGTGTGTTCATGCTCAATAAGTTTGAAGGTAAAGAGTGACCCTCTAGATATTCTTCTGTTTCTCTGGTGGAGCTGGGGAAGAGGAGTGGCGAAGAATGCTGGTACAACTATGTAGTTTTTCCCAAGGGGAGGCTTGGGAAAAGCCTAGTATGAAGCCTGTAGGAAGACTGTATGAAGACTATATATATATTTCTTTCTTTCTTCCCCATATCACCTTAACTTTCTTTTTCTCACCAGATATAGTGGTCACAGAACTTTGGTGCTGCTACAATGCTTGGGGCAAGGATAAGTTCTAAGCAAGAAACTACTTTTAACTTGTATGTCATAATTTCTTTTTTTAAATATATTTTATTGATTATGCTATTACAGTTGTCCCATTTCTCTCCCATCATTCCCCTCCACCCTACACACCCTCTCCCACCCACATTCCCCCCTTTAGTTCATGTCCATGTGTCATAAGTTCTTTAGCTTCTACATTTCCCATACTATTCTTGCCCCGCCCCGGTCTATTTTCTACCCACTATCTATGCGACTTATTCTCTGTACCTTTTCCCCCTCTCTCCTCCTCCCACACCCCCGTTGTTAATCCTCCATATGATCTCCATTTCTGTGGTTCTGTTCCTGTTCTAGCTGTTTGCTTAGTTTGCTTTTGTTTTAGGTGTGGTTCTTAATAGCTGTGAGTTTGCTGTCTTTTCACTGCCATATTTTTATCTTCTTTTTCTTAGATAAGTCCCTTTAATTTCTAAGGGCCTGATTAGGTGGACTGTGCCCTCAGTCCATCTGCAGAAAAACTAGGATTAACAGAGAGTGCAGCTCAGTGGCATAGTGGTTAAAATCAGTCACTACTTCTGTGTCTGTGTGACCTTACCCTCTGAAGGGAGTAAACTGAAGGGAAGGCACTTGCAAGACTTGTATTGCTGCCTGCTATCTAGACCAGCACAGAAACCAAACCCAAAGTTCTTTCCAAAGATGGAAATATCTGCCTATAAAGAAGAGAAGAGATAGTAGAAGCTGAGGGGAAATAAATAAGTTATTAAATGAGGGAAGTCCAATATTAAATTAACACTTCAAACACATCAGAGCAAATCATATGAGAACAAGAGATGATATTGTCTTTCAGCTAATTACACCAGATGCCTCATAGGGTGAAGCCACGTGTTTGCTGAGACCACTACTGCTTTTGGAACCTGGCAGCATCAGATAGGAGAATAAAAACTGTAGCCCCTCACCCTGGGAGACACTCTCATAGATATAATGATGGCTTGATAATTTTGTTTTGTTTTAAGTATATTTTAGTGATTATTTTATTACAGTTGTCCCATTTTCCCCCTTTATTCCTCTCCTCCTTGTACCCCACTCCCTCCAACTTTCCTCCCCACCACTTAATTCATGTTCATAGGTTGTATATATAAGTTCTATGGCTTCTCCATTTCCTATACTATTCTTAACATCCCTCTGTCTATTTTGTGCCTACCAATTATGCTTCTTATTCCCTCTACCTTTTCTCCCAATTCTCCCCCTCCACCTCCCCACTGATAACCCTCCATATGATCTCCATTTCTGTGATTTTGTTCCTGTTCTAGTTGTTTGCTTAATTTTTGTTTTTGTTTTTTAGGTTTGGTTGTTGATAGTTTGAGTTTGTTGTGAGATTACTGTTCATAGTTTTGATCTTCTTTTTCTTAGACAAGTCCCTTTAATATTTCATATAATAAGGGCTGGATGATGAGGAACTCCTTTAACTTGAACTTATCTGTGAAGCACTTTGTCTGCCCTTCCATTCTAAAAGATAGCTTTGCTGGATAGAGTAATCTAGGTTATAGGTCCTCATTTTCATGACTTTGAATACTTCTTTCCAGCCCCTTCTTGTTTGTAAGGTTTCTTTTGAGAAATCAGCTGATAGTCTTATGGGAACCCCTTTGTAGGTAACTCTCTCCTTTTGCTGCTTTTAAAATTCTCTCCTTATCTTTAATCTTGGGTAAAATTTAATTATGATGTGTTCCTTTTGGGTCCAACTTATTTGGGACTCTCTAAGCTTCCTGGACTGTGTGCCTATTTCCTTTGCCAAATTGGGGAAGATTCTTTTTTATTACTTCAAGTAAGTTTCCAGTTTCTTGCTCTTCTTCTTCTCCTTTTGGCAACTCTATGATTTGGATGTTGGAATGTTTAAAGTTGCCCCGGAGGTTCCCAAGCTTCTCCTCATTTTTTAAAATTCTACTTTCTTCATTCTGTTATGGTTGAATGTTTATTTCTTCTTTCTGGTCCAAGTCATTGATTTGAGTCCCAGTTTCCTTCCCTTCACTGTCGGTTCCCTGTATATTTTTATTTATTTCCCTTTGCACAGCCTTTACTTCTTCCTTTATTTTGCTGCTATACTCAATCATTTATTTGAGCTTCCTGATTACCAGTATTTTGAACTGTGTACCTGATAGGTTGGCTATCTCTTCACTCCTTAGTCCTGTTTCTGGAGTTTTGATCTGTTCTTTCACTTGACCCATATTTCTTCATCTAGGTGCACCTATTACATTGTAAGGGGCAGAGCTTTACGTATTTGTCAGGGCAGGGCAACCCACTTCACTGCATTGTGCTGCTGTATGTGGGAGAGGGCTCTGAGAGGGAACAATGCTACTTTGTTGGCTCTTGCCCCGACTTCAGTCAGTTCCATGATTCCCACAAACAGATCATACCATTTCAGGTGCTGATTTCTGGGTGAGCTTGTGTATATTCTAGGAACCTGTAGACCCTTCCAACAGACTCTCCTGTGAGACTGGAAGTTTCCTCTCTGCCACAACCCCCACAAGGTTTTACAGCAAGGGGTTTTGAGGCTTTAGAGTCCTGTTCTGGAACCCTGGGTTGTGTGGTCTGTCTCACTCTCCAGTTGTTCCTTCTGTCTTATCTGTACATGAATGTCAGATATCCTAGACTGCCAGCCACTGCCTTGTCACTCACCCTTGCTGCTTCAGCCTTCCATCTCTGCACCTCTTAGTAGTCTGGATGAATGTTTCTTTTTCTCCTTGGTTGTTGGATTTCCATACAGTTCAAGTTTCTGGCAGTTCTGGTGGTTTTTTTTTTTTTTGTTGTTGTTGTTGTTTTTAAATTGGTTGTTATCCTTCTTTTGTTGTTGTGTGAGGAAATGAAGAGTACCTACCTATGCCTCCATCTTGTTTGGAAGTTCTGGGTTGTGATGGACTGATAGTTATTAGTGATTTGGTTTTTAGACATATACCAGCATCTTTCTTGTTGTTTATCATTTTGCTATCAGAGGTCCAAAACGAGAGACCATGGTATGGTCTATGACATAATAAAGTATATATATATATATATATATAATTTATCTCTGTCCCTGATGCTGAGCACAGAGCAACAGAGCACCTGGTGCCTAGTAATTTCCTAGTTAAAGAGAGCACAGGGGACATCTTTTATTCTAGTATTTGTCTTTGACTTTGGTTCCTAACACAAAGTTTCTAAATCTCTTGAAATATCCTGAGTGGTAGCTGTGTCCTTTGTTCTAAAGAGATGATTCTTGATGGGCTCCTTAATAAGGCTGGTCAACAGAAAGATCAAGTCATTTTTAGAAGCATAGAATTTTCAGCCCCACTCCCCTATTCTCCAGAGAGGGATGAGTACCTAGAAATGGAATTAATAATTGATCAAAGTTTCAATTGCAGAAGCTCCAGCAATTGGGACTTTTCTTGACTTCACCTTATATATCTCTTCATAATTCATGTATTTTATTATATTCTTTAATAATTACAAACTAGTAGTTGTAAACAAGTGTTTCCATGGCTTCTTTGAGTGATTTTAACAAAATATTAAAACTAATGTTGGGGTTATGGAAACCCTATTTTATAGGCAGTTTGGTCAGAAATTGTAGGATACTCAGTGTCAGAAAATTCCTTGATGTATGCAAAACCCACACCTCTTGTTTCAGAGGTAAAGTAGGTAATAGTAAAAGTAAAAGAGAAAAACACAAGAGGAGGACTGAGGTTTCCTTTACAGGACCTTAATTTGCAATTCTACGTTAAGTTGATATTTTTTCTCCTGTATTACTATTGATCTCTTCTCTCTCTGATTTTGCTTTTCTCTTAGACTTTTTAAATCTACTATTTATATTTATCTAGAAAGAAAATATGATTCCAAACCCAAGTGATGAGCCATCTTTTATTTATCATCATGTCTGGGAAGTTGCACAATACTTTGCATGGCAAATGCTGCACAAAATAAATTGCAAGGAGTGCACAAAATAAATAGGTAAGGAGCAGCATTTCTTGAAAAATAGCTAATAGCTTTAAGTAAATACTACTAATAAATTCTGATATCATAACCCCTCTAAGGTTTCTTGAGGGGTGGAATAATTCTTCAACAACTGAAATTAATGATGAAAAGAATGAATATATTTTCTAAAATCTTTTAGTATAAAAGTCTTTCTAGCAAAATAAATCAATGAAGTACTGATAAATTTTTTAATAAATTGAGTTTCATCAAGATGGTGGCTGTGTTTGCTACCATTGTGTAAGGTGACTGTTGGGGAAATTTAATACACTTTCTAGTTTTTCTGATTCTCAACTACTTAATTGAAATAATTTGGAGGAAACCAAGTCCTAAGGGTGAGAGCAAAATCTGAGGCATTGAAAACGAAGTAAATGTGTCCTCCAACCACTTTACACACACACCCTCTACCCTTTGCTCATTGGCAGAATGTGGATAAGTTTCATAGCACCTGACAGTGGGGGCTTTTCTGACCAATGTTAGCAGTAGAAATTATGAAAATGGTTGGCACAAACGACAGATTTTTCTTTTGTGACAAACAAAATTAGAAACAAAACAAACTAAAATTAATTGTCCCATGTACAAACTTCTCAGATTGTCATTACATTAATACTTTGATCACAATAAACACAATTTGTGAGTTTTGCAAAGTGAATGGCTGGGAAATCGTCATCATGTGGCTCAGGTTGATCATGAGCACCAAAACAATATGGCATGTTGATTAATTGTTTATTAATTAATTCAGAGAAAGTGTACAGCCACTTTGGATAAGTCATATTTACTGTGAACTCTCTGAATTGTCTTCATTGATTGCCAGTTGAATATTGGTTTTTCTCCATCCTGTAAATAGCAAGCTACGTACTTCAGGTTTATAAAATTCTTGCAAAACAAAGTAACAATGGGAGAATATCCAAAGTTTAGAAATGGGAAAGAGTTTGCCCTGCCTTAGGCCAGGACTGTATTTCTTTGAAGTACAGTGAATTATATTCCTTTAGTCTGCTTGAAAGGGCCTATTTAAAAGAAAAAAAAAATCTGTGACATTAAGAAGTAACAAATACAGAGATGGCAAACACCACACAATTCAAATCTATAATCTCCAAACCTGCAAATGCCACCCTCTTACATTTCAGTAACTTTGAAATGAATTTACAATTTATTCTAAAATGTGCCAAGTGCAATTCATTTGGATCTACAGAACAGCCCAAATTAGATTTGTTAGTCTGGGCTCTGAACCACTGAATAAGATTTGCAATGGGGTTGCTGACATATTCTTAATTCTGTAGGGAGTGCACTAAACTGGTAATTACTCTGGCCATTTTAACTTCTTAGGTATCACTTTGATGGTTGATATAACAAAGCTACTTATTTTCTTCTTTGATCATAGAAGGGTGAATTTTTAGTCATTACACTTTTGAGGGTTTTTTTTTTTCTTAATGAAAGAGTAAAGGAGGTTAGAGCCTCAACTGTGTTTATTAATGTGGGATACAAGTCTGACTTAAAGGCTGAGGGTAGTCATTGGGAAATGGGATCTTAGGTTATTGGACTTTAATGGACATTATGTTCTGGAAAATGGTTGAGTTCTCTATGATCTCAATCTTACCCTTTCATTTTGGCATCTTGGCCATTTCTTATTGCCTTTACCAGATTTAAAACCATATGGGCACCATTTGTATCATTCCTACCATTACTTTTCTCAACATACTGTTCTTTCTTTAAATATTCTACTCTTCATCTCAATAACTGTGCTCTTTTTTCCCCATTCTTTTTTTTATTTTATTGACACTTTGTTCTTCCTCATGACCATTGCCATTTTGTTGACCATAGATGCTGGGTTTGTGCCTCTTACCATCCTCCTTACAATTTTGCATATTATATCATGACACAAGATGGCCCTTTCTTTAGATGCAATCAATTTAACAAACTTACAGAGTGCCCACTATTAGAAACAATTCTCAGGATCATCCAGGGTTCTTTTCTCTATACACAATTCCCTTTAAAAGAGCTTCTTTTTTTGAAATATGATTGATGTCTACTTCATGGGATAAACTAAGTAGCAGTTTATACATCTTTATATAATCGGACACTGCATGGTTGCTTTGGGGAAGTTAAAAACTCTCCTGCTGGCTCAAAACTGGACGCTCACAGGTTCTATAGATTACTGAAACGATTGTTGTGATTCCTGTTACATAGAGTTGTGAATAAAATGAGAATTCTGGGCATTTTTGTAGTTGCATTTATTGTGATGTAATCACCATCCAGACACAGAATATGGAACAGAGACAAAGGGGGATATTAATGCAATCAAGAAGTGTGAGGCTATCTCCAAGTTTTAATGTTAAATTTAAATCAAATTCTGAGTTCTGTGGAAACTTTTCCTAGTTAAGAACTTTATGTGATATATAAAGTCATATTGGTAATTAAAAGTTTTCTTGATAATCTTCATGAAATCTAAAGCTTTTTTAAACCTACTGGTCCTATTATTTGCCTGAGGAAAAACAATACTATCTGCAGTTAGTAGATCCTCATATTGAATGCAGTCAGCACACATGGGTCTTTCTTAGGCTGTAAGGAATTGAAAAATTAGTTATAAAGCTATAAAGAAATAATTTGGGTGAAATGACTTAACATTATGAGTCCATTTCTAGATTGGGTTTTCTTAAATGGCAATCCTACTAGATGGAAAATGTAGTATTGAAATACAATATGAAATATGTGGATTCCTAAGAAGGTCAATTTTTATAGTTAGCTACATTAGATTCACTCATTTTTTTGTATTTTATATGGTACATTTCAAATATACTGATTAATAATCATTTCAATAATCAAAGAAGAATAGTGATGTCTCAGAACATTTTTGAAAGTACAATAGTCACTGTGCTTTAGGGGAAAAAAGTCTTTTTAACTATAGCATGATGAATGACTCATTGGCTCACTCAGAGTACATGTGGTCTGTTAAGAGAGAATCTCCACTCATAACCTATGGAGGGCCTAGGGTTCTGACTATTAACAGTTTTAGGAATTAGGATATAAAGTGATGTTCTGATGTCATAATGTTCCCAGGAAATCCCTCAAGGTTGAGCCCTGATAATTATGTAGAGAAAGTGGGGATCTTTCTCCAAGGCCACCACAAGCTGCAGACATGCTGGGCACCAAGTGAACCCCTGCTACAGCTGGCTAATCTGCATCCTGGAATTTCATTTACTGATATTTCCCCAGAATAATTCATTATAACCCAAATATTAGTGTCAATTTTTGCATTAAGATAATTCAGGCTAGATTTTGAAGACCTTTATTTTGTACTTCAAGTTTATGCCATGGTCTTGGGTAGCAGTGTGTGAGACAATGTGCAGGAATCAGGACCCTCTTACCATGCGGTAAAAGACAAAAGATTGCCAGTAATAACTTGTTTTTTTTTTTTTCTTTTCCTGGCTTTTCCTGGTTACATAATAATTAACACTTTCTTTTCAAAGCCTACATGCAAGTGCTTCCTGGTAAAGTCAAATACACTCAGACACAAGTGACTGAGAAAGGTTTATTCTTTTTGGTCTTGGGTGCTAACAAGAGAAGCATTAAATGCTGATACTGTACTAGCCATGTGGTGTGTCATTCACTTCTACCAGGGTGTGGTTGGTGAGAACCTGGGAAAATTACTCATTAGAGTCCATGAAGTAGGCAAGGGAGACTGAGACTGAGGGGTCTTCTTGAAAGAAGTGTAGGGAGCAGTCTAATCCTTTCTACAACAGTTTTGTCATTCATGTAGGTATAGAACTGCAACAATATCTCTTTTTAAATGATATTTTTTGTTGTTCGATTTTTACTAGTTGTTTTGCAATTTACACTTTTATCATTAACAAGCTGAAAAAGTGAAAATGCAAGTTTAGTGAGAGATAAAATACTAGATTTTTGTTTCTTAAAAGAGCTGATGATAGATATATAATTAGTACAGAATGTTATTCAACATTGACCATTAACCATAGGAGCATAGGGGTGTCATGGAACCTTGAAAACCAGAAGACATCTGCTAACAAAATATCAGCTCCTATTTCTTAGTTAGTACCTATCTTTAAAAGTGTGTACCCAAAAGTCATGCTTAAATAAGTGTATTTGCAGAGGTGCATTACATCTCACTCAGTGAAACATGGCTTTTTATTTAGATCATATGTCTGTTCTAAATTAATTTTCTACATTTTATTACAATCAGGAAGAATTTTTATTACAAACTTTGTGCATGAAGGGAAAGTGAGCTGATAGCTATTAATGTCTTAGCTCCATTAGTAGCAGCAGAACTTACAAAAATTTAAATGATTTAAATGATTTAAATTTAAATGATTCCACTTCTAAGCATATGTTTCAAATATAAACTCTATTAAGATAAAGCCAAATATTATTTAACTTTTAAATCAATCCATGCAACTAAAGTAAACTTTTTAGACATTTTATCTTCTGAAGAAGCATCTGTTATAATTTGTGAATGCTATTGTAAACGTAATCAGCATTTAACAATAGAATTATTGTTGTTATTATATCATGGATATTAATTCTACTGGGCACAGGATAATGGACAAAATATTATTAATTAAATTAAGAAATCTACAGAGCAGAGATGTACTTGAAATTAGTTGTAGCAAAACATAGGATGCATTATTCTACCAGTAAAAACAAATCAAAATTTATAAGTCTTTGTAAAATAAGTCAAAAATGTTTTGTAAAACTCTCACAGGAGAATTTAAGGAAGAGCTTAAGCATTTAAGGAAAAACTAACCCCTCTCCTTTATAGACTATTCCAAAAAATCCAAGAACGTGGAAGATTCCCAAACTTTTTTATGAAGCTGGCTTCTTAAAAATCCCAAATCCATCATCCTAATCCCAAAATCAGATAAAGACATAACAAAGAAAGAAAATTACAGGCCAATATCCCTGCTGAAAATAGATGCTAAAATTCTCCACAAAATATTTGCAAACCACATCCAGCAATTCTTTAAAAAGATAATACACCATGATCAAGTGGGTTTCACCACAGGGATGCAAAGATGGTACAACATTCATAAATCAATAAATGTAATATATCACATAAACAAAAGGAAAGAAAAAAATCACATGATTATGTCAATACTTCTGGAAAAAGCATTTGATAAGGTACAGCATCCATTTATAATAAAAACACTCAGCAAAATGGGAATAGAGGGAGTATTCCTCTCACACTAAAGGCCATATTCGAGAGACCTACATCTAACATCTTACTCAATGGGCATAAACTAAAAGCTTTCCCACTAAGATCAGGAAAATGCAAGGATTTACTCTTTCACCACCCTATTCAACATAGTATTGTAAGTCCTAGCCATAGCCATCAGACAACAAAAAGAAATAAAAGGCATCCAACTTGGAAAGGAGGAAGCAAAACTGTCACTGTTTGCAGATGACATATCAGTTAGTGTACATAGAAAATTTTACAGACTCCACCACAAAAATACTTGACCTAATAAATGGATTTGACAAAGCAGCAGGATACAAAATCAATATTCAGAAATCAAAGGTATTTTTGTACGTCAATAATGAAATATTCAAAACACAAATAAGGGAAAAAATCCCATTTGCTATAGCTACAAGAGAAATAAAACACCTAGAAATAACCTAACCAAGGAGGTAAAAGACCTGTACTCAGAAAACTGCACAACACAGAAGAAAGAAATTAAAGAAGAAACAAAGAAAGCATGTATTGTGCTCATGGATTGGAAGAATTAATATTATCAAAATGTCCATACTACCCAAAGCAACTTATAGGTTCAATGAAATCCCTATTAAAGTACCAATGACATATTTCACAGATACAGAACAAACAGAAAAAAATTCAAAATTTTGTATGGAACAATAAATGAATCTGAATAGCCATAGCACCTTTGAGAATGAAGAACAAAGTAGGAGGGATCACAATACCTGATATCAAACTGTATCACAAAGCCACTGTAATCAAAACAGCCTGGTACTGGCATAAGAATAGACATATAAATCAATGGAACAGAATAGAGAGCCCAGAAATAAACCCAAATCTCTATGGTCAATTAATATTTGACAAAGGGGGCAGAAGCATAAAATGGAGTAAAAATAGCCTCTTCAACAAATGATATTGGGAGATCTGGACAGCTACATGCAAAAAAGAATAATCTCAACCACCAGCTTGCACCATACATAAAAATAAATTCAAGGTAGATAAAATACTTAAACATAAGCCATGACACCATAAAAGTCTTAGAGGTGAACATAGGCAGGAAAATCTCAGATATTCCACACAGCAACATTTTCACTGATATGTGTCCCCTAGAGCAAAGGACATAAAGGAAAGAATAATCAAATGGGAGCTCATCAAAATAAAAAGCACAGTTAAAGAAAACAGCATTAAAATGAAAATAGAACCAACCATATGGGAATATTTGCCAATGATACCTCGGACAAGGGTTTGAGCTCCAAAATATATAAAAAACTCACATGATTCCAAACCAGGAAGATAAAAAGTCCAGGTAAAAAAATGGGCAAAGGACCCGAACAGACACTTCTCCAGAGAGGACATGTGAAGGGCCCAGAGACATATGAAAAGATGCTCAGCATCATCTGCCATTAGAGAAATGCAAATTCCTCTAATGGGGGGATTAGTGGAGAGAAAATGGAGATAACTGTACTTGAACAACAATATTAAAAAACATAAAATTAAAATAAAAAGGAGTGCATTATACAGGACAAAATTTGGTAAATAAAACTAAATAAAAATACAGCCTTTGCTATGAGTTTTCTCTTTGTTGCTCATTATGAATAATAACTTAGAAATGTTTGAGGCTTTATGAAGGATTACATTAATATCAATCTAGGTGTGCCACATGATATTGAGCATATTTGGTAAACAAGTCCTTTATATTTTGGTATTTTTTTTCAAAATTGGATGGAAATCTTTAATTAAATAATTCAACAAATTTAGCACCAAAATTTCACCTCTCAAAGCTTTTAGTAAATTGTGATTCTTAAGAACAAAATTTACAAAGAAGAAGATATTGTGGTTTATTCCTGCAAAATCATAGAGGAAACAAACAAATTATGTAAGATCAGATAGTATACAAAAATGAGTTTAATATTTGATACCTTTGTGATATTTTGACTTATAGGAAGAATACATTGTTTTATTTTTTAATGTTTCTTTAAAGATTTTTATTTATTTTTTAGAGAGGGGAAGGAATGGAGAGAAACATCAAAGTTTGGTTTCCCCTCACATACCCACCACTGTGGACCCAGCCCACAACCCAGGCATGTACCCTGACTGGGAATCAAACCAGCAACCCTTTGATTAGCAGGCCAGCACTCAACCACTGAGCCATACCAGCCAGAGCTATTGTTTTATTTTCCATAGAAAAATTTATGTTTTGAACTAGAATACAATAAAGTAGGAAGATCTAGAATTTTATATCACCCAATTTGGGCACAATATTCCAAAACATAATAGAAACAAATTTTATATATTTTTGTCTTTTAAAATATTCATTGAAGAAAATATTAAAATATTAAATAATATTTAAAATTATTTATTGAAATATTAAATAATATTTGAAATTACTGAGTATAGTTTTTTATATAATTTTCAATAAGAACACCCTCTGTTTAGTAGAATTGGATCTAAATTAATCAAGTACCCTTCCATCAGCAGAAAGACTATTTTCTCATTTAAAACTATTTTCTCCAAAGAAGAGTGAACTAAAGCTGTCAACAATTTCAAATATATTATTCATATATATATATATATATATATATATATATATATAAACATTGCAGGCAATTTTGTTAAAAAACATTTACAAACAGTAAGATTGTACTGAAATGATCAACTCTGGAAAAAATACAAATGACATAATACAAGAGAGACATATAGCTTAGAGACTGATTAAAGTATGATTGTTTATATGTGTTGGGGTAGCCTAAAAGTCTATATGTTTTTTCTGTAATATAAAAGATACATTTTATTTTCACTAGTAACTTTATTAATTTGGATATTTTGAGTATGTTGGCTCTCTCCCATGTGATATAACATTGATCGTTCTCAATTAATGTCTTGATATGATTACTATCAACTTTAACTGGTCTACCTGACCATGGATCACCATTCAGCACAAAACTTCAGAAACCACTTTTGACACATTGGATCATTCACACCACCTTCTCTATACACTACACAAATCTTTTTTTTTCCCACATTTCAGTTACATTTTTAACTTCCTTGAAATAATAAAACATAACATGCTAAAAATGTTGCCTATTTTCTTCCATCATAAATATTAAAATGGCTACACAAAAATGAACCAATTTTGGTAGTTTTTTAAAAAAATTCACGTTAATATGATTTCTGTCACAACACAATCTAACAAAATTGTTTCAAATGAAGTTAAAGACAACTGAGTGCTATCAGAGCCATCTTATAGAAAAAAAAATGAACTTTTGGCCAACCCAATATATAGATATTCTATAAATTCAGATGATAACTATAAAGTTTTCTCAACTTTACTTATTGTATACACATTCACACACATAAAATTTATTTAAAAGTAGATTTAGAACATAAGTATTTTATAGCAATACTTATACAATATAACAATATAATGAGACCCAATTACCAGATATATAAATAAATATTGCAGAAATATTTAGTTTAAATGACCCCAAAGTCTCACAGTTTGGACAATAAGTTATCCAGGCACCCCACAACAAATGGCTGGCAGCCACCTGCATGTCTGGTCTTTCACACAAGCAGGACAAGTTGTTTACACTTCTTGCTGCATTACACCTTTCTGACTGCCTTGCCTTCCTAGCAGCTAAGCCCCTCCTTATCTATGAGGAAACTCCTACCTCATGAGTGATGCGGGAGGTTTCTTTGTGATTCTGAGATAAACTCAACATTTTTTTTTTGTAAAAATCATTTCTTTTTCACTTTAATCTGTAAGAGTTCATTTCTGTGGCTCACAACTAAGAACCCAGGCTGATATTAACTCTACTGATACAAATGAGGATCAAATAAAAGGTGCTTGGCTGTGCTTGGGGTCAGAATGTGGCTATAGTCTCTGCTTTAGACAGGACTCACATCCAAAACTCTTCAAACTGGAAACAGTGCTCAGCAGAAAGTAGACACTACAGCCCTGAAAATAGTATGGTGATGGGGAAGGGCATGGCTGAGTGTCATGGGCATAAGATCCTGGTCTTCTCATACTTATATGAAACTTGCTTGTTCCCTTAATGTGTAAGTGGGATGCTTACTATACTACTCTTTCTGGTATTTGAGTTCCTTCTAATTACTTTTAATTCTGTGCGCCTACTTTCACCGATTTTAGTATCTATTTTTACCCTTGAAATTTATTTAAACAAAACTTGTAATGGGTTAGGTTGACCAATAATAACTCTTTAACACTCATATAACTTATAAATCTGGTATTAATATTATCTTCCAAGATGAGGGCATTGGGGCATTAAGAGATTTAAGCAGTTTTCCTAGGGTTACAGAATTAGTAACAGAGAGAGGATTAAATCTGGGCAGTGTGTCCTGGGAGGCTCTGTACCACTGCCTGTTCACCACCTGTCAGGCTGATGTGGTTGGCATGCTGTCTGTCTTCTATCCTATAGCTTATTCCCTAAAGTACCTCCAGCAATGTCTGTAACAGACATTTAAGGGTCTTTTTAAACATTTTTTATTGTTGTTCAAGTACAGTTGTCTCCCTTCCCCCCCACCCCTCCCCACCACTCCAGCCCTCCCCACCACTCCAGCCCTCCCCACCTCCCTCCCTTGCCCCCCCTCATTATTGTCCATGTGTTCTTCATAATTGTTCCTGCAAACTCTTCACCCTTTTCCCCTGTAGTCCCCTCCCCTCTCCCCTCTGGTCACTGTAAGCCTGTTTTCAATTTCAGTGTCTTTGGTTATAATTTTCTTACTTGTTTGTTTTGTTGATTAGGTTCATGTTAAAGGTGAGATAATGTGGTATTTGCCTTTCACCACCTGGCTTATTTTGCTTAGCATAATGCTTCCCAGTTTCATCCATGCTGTCACAAAGGGTAGGAGCTCCTTCTTTCTTTCTGCTGCATAGAATTCCATTGTGTAAATGTACCATAGTTATTTGATCCATTCATTTACAGGTGGACACTTAGGTTGCTTCCAGCACTTGATTATTGTAAATTGTGCTGCTATAAACATTAGGGTGCTTAAGTTCATTTGGATTGGCATTTCAGGGTTCCTAGGATATAATCCTAGCAGTGGAATTGCTGGGTCAAAAGGCAGTTCCATTTTTAGTTTTTTTGAGGAAATTCTATACTGTTTTCCATAGTGGTTTTACCAGTCTGCACTCCCACCAACAGTGCACTAGGGTCCCCTTTTCTCCCATTCTCTCCAACACTTGTTGTTTGTTGCTTTGTTTATGAGGGCAATTCTCAACAGCGTGAGGTGGTATCACATTATGGTTCTAATTTGCATCTCTCTGATAGCGATAGTGTTAGTGAGCATCTTTGCATTTGTCTCTGGACCCTCTGTATGTCCTCCTTGGAGAAGTGTCTGTTCAAGTCCTTTGCCCATTTTTTAATTGAGTTGCTTGTCTTCTTAGAGTGGAGTTGTGTGAGTTCTTTATATATTTTAGAGATTAAACCCTTACCCGAGGTATCCTTCACAAATATGTTTTCCCATGTAGTTGGTTCTCTTTTTATTTTAGTACTGTTTTTTTAACCATGCAGAAGCTTTTTATTTTGATAATATCCCATTTGTTTATTCTTTCCTTTTGTGTCCCTTGCTCATTTAAGTTTTAAGGATAAGATGTATGTGTATGTGAGGGAGGTACAGAGAATGTGTTCATAAGAATTGCTACAGTGCACTGAAAATGAATAAATGCTAAAACAACAACAATGTCCTACATAAAAAAATGCCCTTTGGTCATTTTTGCTGGTCAAAACCCCTTTCTAGGTCCTTTTCTTGTTGAGGTTTTCCAATTATTCTTCCTCCTTCTAAGAAATTCCAATTTATTACTTTTATTATATAGATCGAATTGTTCTTATTTCTACACTTTCTGAGATATGTCTTGAGGCTTACTTTATCCTATGTAAGAGAATCATCCATGTATTTTCTAAACCAAAATCTATCTATTCTAATGTGTGATGGTGCCTCTCCCTAAAAGACAGAGTTCTGGTTATGAACAGGGCTTTTTCTCTGTTCTACCAGCCTAGAATAATAAGCAAGCAAATGAATAGAATAAAAATAATAATAGAATAGAATAGAATAGAATAGAATAGGAGTAGAATAGACAAACAAAGGTCTTACAATAGGTTGAGCTGAGTGAGTAGACATGGAGGGAGAACAGGGATGAATCGAGAACTTGCAGGAGGGCAAAGGCAGCCCAGGTTGAAGTACTTCCTTCTCCAGGATGTTGGGGTCCAGGGCAAAATTCCCAGGTGCTAAAGCAGCTGCAAATCTGAGTCAAACTGAAGAATACAGGGAAAGGGTAGAAATAGATAAAAAAAACCAGGAAGCTGCCTCTGGCTAAATTGAGAACCCCACCTGTCCAGTAGTATAACCATTCCAGATCTTTTCTGAATAGAATTGAGTATATTGACCAGCAGTGAAGCCACAGCAAGATATTACTGGGCCTGAGAACCTACCCTGTGGCCTGCCAAACAAAAGTGTGGCTACACTGAGTTATAGTATCTCTGCCTAAGAATGAGTGCAGGAAATCTTTCCATCATGCGATTCTTTTCCTATCTCTTATTTTTTTAGTAATGTTACTTTTAAAAAAATTCTAAGTATGCTTTTGTTTTAGGTGTGGTTCTTAATAGCCGTGAGTTTGCTGTCTTTTCACTGTCATATTTTTTATCTCTTTCTTAGATAAGTCCCTTTAACATTTCATATAATAAGGGCTTGGTGATGATGAACTCCGTGAACTTGACCTTATCTGAGAAACGCTTTATCTGTCCTTCTATTCTAAATGACAGCTTTGCTGGATAGAGCAAACTAAGCAAACAGCTAGAACAGAAACAGAACCACAGAAATGGAGATCATACAGAGGGTTAGCAACAGGGGCGTGGGAGGAGGAGAAAGGGGGAAAAGGTACAGAGAATAAGTAGCATAGATGGTGGGTAGAAAATAGAGAAGGGGGAGGGCAAGAATAGTATGGGAAATGTAGAAGCTAAAGAACTTATGACACATGGACATGAACTAAAGGGGGGAATGTGGGTGGGAGAGGGTGTGCAGGGTGGAGGGGAATGATGGGGGAGAAATGGGACAACTGTAATAGCATAATCAATAAAATATATTAAAAAATTAAAAAATAAATTATAAAAAAATTTCTAAGTAATATCTGCAAACTTATAGGAGACCATTCTGCATGGCATGGGCCCAGCTCCCACTTGGAGATGCACAGGACTGATGCCATGGATAGGTTTCCCTGTGGGGAATAGGGCCTGCATTGTACTAGACTGCTATGAGACTTGCTTTTGCTAAAACTCCCTCACTCTGAATTGAGACAGCAAGTGCTTACTGTAACTTCCTAAAATCCATGCTAAAACTCCCCAGTATGAAGTGTAATCAGTTCAACCACTTTTCCCTTTGCATTTACAAATATCCTTCTTCTGTGATGTGATTACCGGCATCATCTCCTTTGTTTTCTGTAAAAGGTAACCACGTAAAGCGAACCTGTGCAGAGTAAATAAGAACCATCATATAATGTGCCCAGAAAAGAAATAAACACCTGTTATGGTGAGGGCCAAGGCTTTTTCTCCTCTTGAAAGTGAACTCATGCCATCCCTTTTCCTCCACAGGACTTGGTAGTCCGTTTGAATTTCTTGTGCCTCATCTATAATGTGGCAGACCCCACGAGCCGGGGTCCACATTAGAAATTCATATATTTTTTAAGTTTTATTTTTTAATTATACTTTGTGCTCAGTATTATTATGTATTAGTTTCAAGTGTATAGCAGAGTAGTTAAATAACCACATACTGTATAACGTGTCCTCGATATTTTAGGTACCCACCTGGCACAATACATAGATATTACAATATTGTTGACTATATTCTTTCACTGTACATCCATGTGACTATTTTGTAACTACAATTTGTATTTTCTAATCCCTTCATCCTTTTCATCCGATCCTCCAAATACTTCCCCTCTGGCAACAGTCTGTTCTCTGTATATATGAGTCTGTTTCTATTTTGTTTGTTCATTTATTGTGTTCATTAGATTCCATATGAGTGAAATCATCTGATATTTGTCTTTCCCAGACACAAATGGTAAGTTTTTATACTTTCTATAGCCAAGTAATATTCCATTTTATATATGTATGACAGGTTTTTTTTAAATCTCCTTGTTTGTTGATGGGCACTGGAGTTGTTTTCATAGCTGGCCTATTATAAATAATGCTGCAATGAACATAGAAGTGCATATATCATTTCAAATTAGTGTTTTAGATAATTTTGGGTATATACTCAAAAGTGAAATCTCAGGTTCATAAGGCAGTTCCATTTTTAAATACTTGTGGAAATTCCATACTATCTTTCTTAGTGATTACACCAACCTGTATTTCCACCAACAGTGCACAAAGATCTCTTTTCTCTACCTCCTCACCAACACTTGTTATTTGTGATTTATTGATGATAGTCATTCTGACAGGTGGGAGGAGGTATCTCATGATGGCTTCAATTTGCATTTCTCTGATGATTACTGATGGTGAGTATCTTTGTATGTCTATTGGCCATCTGTGGAGGTGTCCTCTGCCTACTTTTAATTTGGATTATTTGTTGGGTTCTTTTTGTGTGGTTGAGTTTTATAAGTTCTTTTTATCCTCACCAAATGACATTTTTAAAATTTCTCTTAAAAAGAGAGGAAGGAGCGAGAGAGAAAGACAGAGAGAGAAACAGAGACCTAGATGTAAGATAGAAATATTGATTGGCTGCCTTCTAATATGCACCCTGACAGAGAATGGAACCCACAACCTAGGTATGTGCCGTGATCAGGAATTGAACCTGTGACCATTAGGTCTACAGGATGATGCTTCTGTAGACAGCCAGCTGAGCCATATCACCCAGGGCTATATGACTTCTTTACAAAATTTTGATATTAATCCCTTTTGGATGTATCATTGCAAATAAAATCTCCCACTCAGTAGCTTTTCTTTTAGTTTTGTTGATGGTTCCCTTTGTTGTAAAAAAACTTTTTAGTCTGATGTAGTTCCATTTGTTTATTTTTCTTTTGTTTTCCTCACCTGAGAAGATATATCAGAAAAAAATATTTCTAAGAGAAATGTCAGAGAGTTTACTGACTGTTTTCTTCTAGGAGTTTTATGGTTCTGGGTCTTACATTTGGGCTTTAATCCATTTTGAGTTTATTCTTATATATGGTGTGTGAGGGTGGTCTAGTTTTGTTTTATCTTTTTGTTGTTGTTGCATGTATCTATCTAGTTTTCAAAACTCAACTTATTGAATAGACTGTCTTTACTCCATTGATTGTTCTTGCCTCCTTTGTCATATATTAATTGATCATATAAGTGGGTTTTATCTCTGGGCTCTCTATTCTCTTCCATTGATTATGCTGCTGTTTTGATTATTATGGTTGTGTAGTGTATTTGATATCAGGCAGCATGAAACTTCCAACTTTCTTCCTCTCCTCAAGATTCCTGTGACTATTCTGGGTCTCTTGTGGATCCATATAAAATTTTGGATTTTTTGTTCTAGTTCTGTGGAAAAAAAACAAAACAAACACGATTGTTATTTTTGGTAGGAATTTTGTTGAATGTATAGATTGCTGGGGGTAATATGGGCATTTTAATGATGTTAATTCTTCCTATTCATAAGCAGGATATAAGCTTTCATTTATTTGTATCTTCTTTGGCTTCTTTCTTTAGTGTCTTATAATTTTTCTGAGTACAAGTTGTTTATCTCAGTTAAATTTACTACTAGATTATTTTATTTTAATTTAACTTAATTTTAGTAAGTTGTAAATGAGATCATTATATTAGTTTCCTTTCTGATTGTTCATTATTGTTGTAAAAATGCAACCAATTTCTGAATATTTATTTTATATCCTACTGCTTTATTAATTTACTTATCAGTTCTAGCAGTTTTTTGGGGGATCTTTAGGGTTTTCTATATTCAGTATAATGTCATCTACAAACAGTAATGGTTTTATTTCTGCTTTTCCAGTTTGGGTGCCTGTGGCATACCCTTCTGCATGGTGTGGGCCCAGCTCCCACTCGGAGATGCACAGGACCCACACCCATAGATAGGCTCTCCTGTGGAAAATCAGGCTTGCAATGTGCCTAGGCCACTTTGCATCTTTTTGCCAAAAACAAAAAACAACAACAAAAAACACAAAACCTTTACCCTGACTTGTAGCAAACATCTACTGCAAAATAACTTCCTAAAATCCATGCTAAACCTTCCAAGGACCAGAGTAACGGATTCAATGACTTTTGCCTTTTCTTTTGTAAATATCCCTTTTCAGTGATGTGATTACTGGCATCCTCTTCTTTGATTTCTGAATAAGGCAAACCCCTAAAGCAAAACTGTGCATAGTTAATGAGAGTCTCCTTATAATGTGCCCAGCAAGACAATAAAAGTTTGTTAAAGCAAGGGCGGGGGCTTTTGCTCCTCTCCAGAGACAAGCCACTCGCCCTTTTTCCCCTCAGGATTAGGTAGTCTTTGTGAATTTCTTTTTTTTCCCCCTAAAATACTAATTTTTTATTTATTATTTTTTTATTTTTCTTTTATTTTTAATCAGTATTTTTTAATTGTTGATATTGTACAGTTTTCTGTCTTTTACCCCACCCCAGCCCACCACCCCAGCCCTCCCCACCTTCCTCCCATTTCCACCCCCCATAGTTTTTGTTTTAGCTACAATGCTGACCCCAGGAGCTGGGATCCGCAACAGCTGGTGCCCCAGAACAGGGACCCAGAGGCCAGGAGCCAGTGGTTGTGGACAACACACCAACTTGGTGGGACTGCGTTCATTAGCCCAGGTAAGGGCCCACAACACCGAACTCTATTCGGTAAGATTGTAGGGTGTGTTGGATTCAGAGGAAAAGGGCTCTCTTTCTAGGTCACTCTCTCTTGTGACTACTTTGCAACTGTACCTTCTTTAATAAGATAGGAGCCTGGCTCTCTCTCCCCAGTATTTGCCACAACCTTGCCGGTACAGGTAGAACAGTTAAAAGCCACAAAGGCACTCACCCCTGGAAGTTACCCATGACAGGATTAGCTAGTACGTGAACCGGATTAGAACACTAGGTTTCTGCCAGCCGCAAGTAAAAGTCCATGCAACGAGAGGCACACTGTAAAAACACTCACTAGCCCATCCCCGCGGCATAAACCCCCAACTAGGTCTAGGCTTGGGAGAAAGAGCAAAGATTATTCCTTTAATTGTCTTTAAAAACATCAAATAATTACAGGACAATTTACAAGCATTTTTTTTTTTCTTTTAAGCCGTCTCTTGAGGTCTTTTCGATTTTGCCTTTTCTCTGCGTCTGTCTGCATAAGGAAAAGCGGATAGTGAATGAGTGTTTCGGTTTCAACCAGACTCCGAAGTTCACTTTTCCAGAAGAATTGTGTTAGTCACAAGCTTTGTATGAGAGCTTTTGACATTCACCAAACTTCGAAGACAAAAGGCACTTCCTCCCCTCAGCCGGATAAATTGGGTGTTCCCTCGTGAGTTGGAACCTTGGGAGAGGGTCTGGGATCAATTCCCAAGAAGTGCAGGGGCCTTATAGGGACCTCCAACACTGCTTAATATAACTTTTGGCTCGTTCGGGAAGCGCCATATAAAGGCTGGTCACCTAGTGCTACGAGCCCCCCATCACAGTCCTAAACGCTTGGGGGAGAACCGAAACCCATAAGCAGGGTAAGGGTATTCAGAAAATCCGATACCTCTCTCCCTGACTGTCTTTCACCAACAGTAAATCTAGACCCACCACACTATATCCCTCAATAGCTAGCTACCTAGTTAGGGTTCAGGACAGGCGGCGAAATTTGAAAAGACAACAATGGAAAGTAAAAGCCTTTTAATAGCAAGAATAGGCTCCAATTCATCTAAAGAGCAGGAAGTTTATCCAAGGGTATTACAGCAGCTCCTTAGGGGAGTGGGTTACAAGGTGAAGGAAGAGCATCTCACTGAGCTTATAGAAATTATAAGGGAATACTACCTGCTTTTTCTGACGAGGGAACCTTAGACATAAGGACGTGGGAACAAGTAGGCGATAGGTTAAGAACTTTACAGGATCTCGGTGTTTCTATCGGGACTCAAATCTTAGCAACTTGGGGGCTAGTGAGGAATGCTCTCATGCCCATATGGGCTGGAAGATCAGAACAAGTCAAAAGGGAGGATAAAGATTCTAATTCAGAGGAGGAAGTTGTATGTAATGTGGTGGAAGAACCAGCTATGAAAGTCCTGCCCGCGGCACCACCCGAGGAGAACCTGTTTTATAACCATCACCCCTTACGTCAACCCTGGGAGGGTTCCTCCTCTCAGGATTACTCACCACCAAGGGAGCCAGAAAATTTAGACAGATATCCTCTTGGGGCCATGCGACAGTGCCTTCAACAGGCAGCAGAGGCTGGGGATTTAGATGCCCTTTCAGCTTTCCCCATTATAGTCAAGGGCCAAAGAAATGTCCATGAACCCCTTCCTTTTTCCCTTTACAAGGATCTAAAAGGAAGCATGAAAGAAAATGGGCTTAAGTCTCCTTTTACTAACGGACTTTTTCAAGCCATTACTGACAGCTATAAAATTCCCCCTTGTGACTGAATTGCTCTGGCCAGTACAGTCTTAACTCCAGCTCAGTTCATGGTCTGGCATTCGGAGTACTCTCAGCAAGCCGGCCACCAAGCAGCTGAGAATGCACAAATGAATAATACTGTCACCTTTTCTATGCTGCTTGGGTCTGAAAATTTTGCCAAGTACTCAAACTGCTCTTAGGGCCATGAAGGCTGTGCCTGATTCTCAGGCCAGGGAAACTTCTTCCCTTACCAATATCCATCAGGGTGCTTCGGAGGCATGTATTGACTTTGTTGATTGCCTCCAAGAAGCTATTGAAAGGCAAACAGATAATGACAGAGCAGCCAAAGCTCTTTTGTGGCAGCTAGTTTACGAAAATGCTAACAGAGACTGCAAGACCGTTATAGGACCCCTACGAAATACCACCAAAGACTTCAGTGAGTTTATTAAAGCTTGCCAAGATGTCAGCACAGAGCAGCATAAGGCTTTTCTTTTGGCTGCGGCAATTAAAGGAGATCTCAGATGTTACCATTGTGGAAAGCCTGGCCATCTGCGCAAGGACTGTTCATCCACAACCGAAAGGGGAAAGGCTAATTACAAGGTTCCCCCAAAGGACTGTCTGCGCTGTGGCAAAGGCAGACATCGGGCAAAGGAATGCCGCTCTGAATTTGATAAAAACTGCGAACCTATTCAGGGAAACCTCGGAGGGGGCGCATGCTCCAGTGCCCCCAACCCTAATCGGAGCTTTCAGACCAGCAATCAGCATCAGGGAATGCAGGGAAATGCAGTTTCTCACCTTCGCGCAGTCCCCCTTGGGAGCGCAGGGCTGGACTTGGTCACCGCCAACGAGCTCATCTTAAAGGAACAGGATCAACTAATTGTAGCTCCCACTGGTGTCTGGGGACCTCTACTCCCCGAAACAGTCGGTTTAATTTCAGGGAGATCCAGCATTACCACCAAAGGCATTTTTGTTCAGCCAGGGGTCATTGACTCGGACTACGGAGGGGAAATTAAAATCATGCTTAAAGCTTCTGGTTATCATGTTATTCCTGCCCAAACTCATATTGGCCAGCTGCTCCTACTCCCCTACATAATCTCAAAGGCTCAGAATACAGTGAGGGGAGAAGGAGGCTTTGGTAGTACAGATTATCAATCAGTTTTTTGGACAGAATCAATAAAATTAAATAAACCAATCCCTTTCGTGGCCTCATAGATACCGGAGCCAATGTCTCTGTTATCTCAAATCAGTTTGGGCCTCTGGAATGGCCTCTAACAGACAGCAGAACACCTGTAACAGGTGTTGGAGGAGTTTCTCAACCGCAAGTCAGTGTATGGTTTCTTAAGTGTTACGGACCAGATGGACAGGTAGGGAGAATTCGACCATATATCTTGCCTATGCACCTTAATATTTGGGGCCATGATCTCCTCAGTCAGTGGGGAATGCAAATCTCTCTGCCGCATTTTTTCCTAGTGGCCACTGCTCATGTAACTCCCCTGCCGCTTAGCTGGCTTTCCAATACACCGGTATGGGTTGATTAGTGGCCACTTAAAGGCGAGTGAATTGAACAGACCTGCCTTTTAGTTAAACAACAATTAGAAGCAGGTCATATTGAACCCTCTAACAGCCCCTGGAATACACCTATTTTTGTTGTACCAAAGAAATCTAGCAAATGGAGGCTTATTCATGATCTAAGAAAAATCAATGAATCCCTCCAACCTATGGGCCCCCTGCAGTCAGGAGCCCCCAATCTAGCTTGCATTCCGAAGGATTGGCCACTTTTAATTATTGACCTGAAGGACTGTTTCTTTACAATCCCTTTAGCAGAAAAGGATCAGGAGCATTTTGCATTTTCTCCCCTAGTCATTAACAATTCTCAGCCTTTACAGAGGATTCAATGGAGAGTTTTGCCTCAAGGAATGCTTAACAACCCAACTATCTGCCAGCATTTTGTTCATACAGCCATTCAGCCAGTAAGAGATCAGTTTCCTAATTCAATTATTTATCATTATATGGATGACATCCTGATCGCAGCTCCTTCACATGATATTTTAGCAAAAACTGTTTCCTTTCTTAAAAATTCTGTAGCTTCTGCTGGGCTAGTAATTGCTCCAGAAAAAATCCAGCAGTCAGAACCTTGGAATTATTGAGGTTATATCCTTTTTAATAGGACAATTTGGCCTCAAATCCTTCAAAATAATCCACCCAAGGACTTAACTCTTAATTGCCTCCAACAACTTCTGGGAACAATCAGATGGGTGCAACCCAGCCTAGGAATACCTTACAATCCAACCCGTCAGGCAATTATAGAACAGGTTCATCATACTTTTTAAAATCTTCTTAAAAACAAAAAGGGGGAGTCATGAGTCCTCCCCCCAAAATTTGATTATGTTAGCCATGTTTACATATAATTTTCTAAACTGTGAGGAATCATTTTGTACTCCAATTGAGAAATATTTTCAGAAGAAAGAGCCAAAGTCATCTTATTCTCAGGTTTTATACAGAGATCTGCTGGAAGATGGCCCTTAGCAGGGCCCTGTAGATCTCTTAACATGGGGAAGAGGGTATGCATGTGTTTCCATTCCTACAGGTCCTGTCTGACTACCAGCCAAAAGAATAAAACCTTATCCTGAGCTAAATAGACACCAAGCTCCACTACCTGAAGCCAAGAACCTATTGACTGACAGACCGGATAGTCCAGCTGACCCTGAACAACCAGAAGGAAAACGGACACCCACACCATCGCTCACAGGCCTGGGTCCACCAACGGAGGAGATTGGAGCCTGCTCCAATGACAGGGGCTGAGGCTCAAGTGCCTCCTGCATAGGGCAACAACCCTTCAGTGCCCCATAATGTTCCCTTTAGGTATGGTCCCCACCACATGGGAGGACATCAAGGCTCTTAACGCTCAAGCCTTACCAAACAAAAAGTGCTCCAGACCCTCCACGATAATCTACAATGGCTTAACCCTAAATACTAGTTCAATAGACTGAATTTATGAATTTGGGTCATGGCAGCCCTTGGATGCCTCCTTGTATTAATCCTTATTTGTGCTTTATGATGTATATGGAGGTTGTTTGTTCTAGATTGCATTTGGGAACACCAAACAGTAGGTTTCACAGGCTTAACAACTACAATTGCATTCACAAACAAAAAAAGGGGGAGAGAGGATGTTGGGAACCACCCTGCCTGGTTTCAGAAGCTATAACCCCCATGGCTAAGGCTAAATGAGAAACCTTGGGACCCTAAGCCACTGAGGAGATGAAGCTTATCTCCCTGGTAGAACCACCCCATCTGTCCACCTTATTCCCCTTGCCTGGCCTCCAATGCATGACTGATTAGCCAATGATGGGTAAGATTTCTCAAGGGAGGGATGACCTAAGACAGGCACAGTCATGAGGGGGCCCCTCAGGGAAGGACTTGGGGGGCTATAGAAAAAGGGGGTGATGGACCCTCGTCCATTGGCTTTGACATAGCCTGAGTCCTCATTCTGTCTGTAAAAAGTCTCCTAACCTTTTGGCTGCCTTACTTCCCCTGCTCAACCTAAGCCTGAAACAATGCCAGAGGTGGGTGTAGCCCTGTGCGGGAAAGGGCAGGTTCCCCAGGGTGATCAGGCCTAAGAAAGAATGCATAAAATCCTGTGAAACCTGCTTTGCTAACACCCTCAATTTAAATGATAAGAGTTCAAGCCTGGAATAAGTTTGTTTCCCCAAAGTTTTATGGCCCTTTAGCTATCTGACCCTGATGCTAAACAAGACCTCACAGTTCTTTGAATATTATCTATTATTTGATCATTACTGCCTGACAATTATTGATAGGCTTAATCTGAAAATGTGGGTCTTTGGAGCCACTAGTTGTTTATTGATTATAGTAATGATCTGTGTAATTTGACACATTTGCAAATTATTTTCCCAGGGTTGTGTGAGAAACCAGCAAGGAGCAAGGTTTGTGGGATCTATAATGGTCCTAACTAAAAACAAGGCGGGGGGAATATAGGAGACCATTCTGCATGGTGTGGGCTCAGCTCCCACTTGGAAAGACCAGTGGAAAGCGAGGTCCAGTACATAGGACCCATGCCCATGGATACATTCTCCTGTGGGGAATCAGGCCTGCATTGTACCTAGGCCGCTTTGAGACTTGCTTTTGGCTAAAAGTCCCTCACCCTGAATTGAGGCAGCAAATGCTACTGCATCTTTAAATTAACTACCTAAAATCTATGCTTAACCTGCCAAGGAGTGGTGTAACCAGTTCAACTGCTTTTCTCTTTGCATTTGCAAATATCCTTCTTTTTTTGATGTAATTAGCAACATCCTCTCATTTGTTTTCTGCAAAAGGTATCCACCTAAAGAGAACCTATGCATAGTAAATGAGGACCATCTTCAATGTAATGTTCCCAGAAAAGCATTAAAAGCTTGTCAAGGCAAGGGTCAGGGCACTCTCCTCTTAAGAGAGTGGCCGAGGCAATCTATGGCGCTCTCCCCTTGAGAGAGTGGCCATGCCATCCCTTTTTCTCCACAGTATGCAGTAGTCTGTGTGAATTTGTCTCATATATCATCCACAACACCGTGGAAACTGCAGACTGGTGTCCAAATCATGTAAACTATTATTGCATTTTGATGGATGCTTTGATATTCATTTCTTGTCTATCACAGTGCTGAAAATAAGACCATGAATATTTCTGTTATAGAAATGACAGCTTTAAATAAATATAAGAGAGGAAAGAGGGAAAGAGGAAGGGATGATGGTAGAGAAACACATAAAGACAAGTAAATGCTATGCATACCACCATTTACCTCAGGTTCAAGAAAATTCTGTAAAAGAGCATTTCTCTGTCAACCTGACTTGCTCTATTTCTCCACCTTCCCATTGTCTAAGATCTTTGGGAGCAGGTACTGAGATTGCTTAAAATGGACCTGAGATACTGTTTGAATCAGCCATGATGTTGCCTAAATGATAAGACATGGCTGGCGTTAAAAAGATAGCTTGTTATGCTTAGATCCTAGGAGGAGATATACCATGCTTGGCAGTACCTCATGGGAAAGAACCAGGGTTTATAAGGCAGTAGAGGAAGAAGGGAAAACATAGGTTTTTGTGGGACAGAATGGAAAAGGCAAAGCAAGCAGGTTTAGGATTGAATAGTTTGAAAATTTTTTTCAGGTTCTGAGATATATGGATAGTATTTACTTGTCTGATACCTAATCCTGGGGTAATTTAGGGCAAAAAGGTAGTGTTTCAGATTTCAGGACACTGGTAAAAGGAGGCAAGTAAAAGTATGGACCCAGGAATGATTGGTTTGCATGTCAAAGGTATGGACAGTGCCCTGACTGCAATGGCTCAGTTGGTTGGGAGTCATCCCATAAAGTAAAAGGTCTCCAGTTCAATTCTGGTCAAAGCACATGACTGGGTTACAGATTTGGTCCTCAGTAGGACACTTATAAAAGGCAACCAATTGATGTTTCTCTCTCAACATTAATATTTCACTTCCTCTCTCTCTCCCTTTATGCCCCTCTTTTTCTAAAACAATAAAATCTTTTTTAAAAAGGAGAAATATGTGGACACTATTTCTAGAAATTAGCTAGTGCTGGGAGGAGCCATCCTTTCCTGGGTCTTCAAAGCCCCAAAATGTAAAAGCTTCATAAAATACAAAAAAATTTAAAAGCCATGATTAATACGAAGACTAGAGTAACAACTAAAGTATGCTCAGGAACCCACTTTTTATGGAAAAACATTTGTCATCTTGGCCTGCTGGAGTGGGTGGAGCACATTCCATGTGGCTTCCTTTGCTGTCCAACCAAGTTCACCAAGTTCACTAGTATCAACTTGCCAGACTCAGCTGCTATATTAATGTCGCTGGTGACATTTAAAACTAAGGCTACTTATTTCAATTTCCTCACAATTTATTCGATAGACATTTCTTGACAAGCCAGGCATTGAGTAGGTATTACAGGATAAGCCATGGATTGATTAAATTTATGGTTCCCATTGATAGCCTCCTTAGACCAAGGGCCTTTATGAAGTGCTTTTTTAGCTCCCCTAATCAAGAGGTAAAATCTATTACCCTGGGTTGGCTTTGTGCCAACCCTGTGGGTCTCTCCAACAAACTCTTCTGTGAGGCTAGGAGTTTCTCCTCCCACCTCAGCTCCCACAGGTTTCTTCAGTCACAGGTTTTGAGGCTTCAGTTCCCTGCACTGGAACCCTGGATTGCATAGTCCATCCTGCTCCCCAGTTGTTCCTCCTGGCTTATCAGCATGCCAAATGTGGAACGGCCTGCTCCATGAGCTGTCGCCTTGCTCGGTCCTCCAGCTACTGCTTTGCTGGGAATACCCTCCACCCAGGCTGCCTCTCTCCACCCCTCCTACCTGTCTGGATGAATGTTTCTTTTTTAACTCCTTGGTTATCTGACTTCCACACAATTCAATTTTTTGACAATTCTGGTTATTTTTTTGTTCCTCAATTTGCTGCCCTTCTTTTGGTCATATGAGGAGGGAAAGTATATCCACCTATACCTCCATCTTGGCTGGAAGTCCAGGATGGTTTTCAAAATGATGGTGTTTATGACTCTAAAAAGTTAGCTTCAGTTCATGAGACAGGAACCTAAATTGCGCTTTCTCTGTACAAATTATTTCTGCAGTTATATCTCAGGAGGAGTCCCTGAAAAGGCTCAGCTAACTACAAAAAAAAAAAAAAAAATGTCCTATTTGAGGGAACAGATCAGCTGCAGGCTTCTTCAGAGGAGGGAAGAGGCTCTGTCCCACTACCAGATATAGAACTGAGGTTCCAAGTAATGCTATAGACTATTGCTAGGAGGCTTGGGAGCTTCACCCTGGGACTTGAAGATGCAGAAGGAGATTTTATTCAGCCATACAGGTTTGGGCTTGTTCTATCTTCCATCTCTGGGCATGGTCTCCTTCCATATGCCTGAGGTAACTCTACTAATCAGACACTTAGATGTATTAATAACAATGGTAGCTGAGATTTATTGAAGCTCATATGGGTTGGATACCATTAATATTCCAATTTTACAAAAGAGAAAAATGTACCACATAAAGGTGCAATAACTTGCAAAAGCCAGGTGGCCAATAAGTGGTGGACATGAGACTGAAACCCAGGTTCATTCTGGTCTAAAGCTGATACTCTTTCTACTTCACTTGGCTCTGTGTTTCCTAATGGTGGACAGAGCACAAAGATTGGAATTCCAGGAAGATATCAAAGAACTGCAAACTTACAGAAAGAAATGGCACCTTGACCTTGGGATCAGGCTGGATGAAGGTCCAGGTAATAGTTTCTAATAGTTTCTAGAGATGGTGGGTGGGATGAACAACCAAGAGAAAGGGAGCAGAAACCACTCAAGGAAGGAAAGACCTCAGACAAGGAGAGATTGGACAATAAGACACCCCAAAGGTAAGAACCCCTCTACAGGGAGAAGTGTGCAGAGTCACTAAGGGAATAAAGATACAAAGTTGCAGGGCCTAGTCATCAGAATTGGGGTTTCAGAGTGCTTTGTTATACTTCCCTCAATCCCTTTGACTTCTGCCAGAAATGAATCTATAGGTAGTTGTTTGACCCATAGGAGTAGTACTGAAAGTGGAAATGGTTGCTAAGTATGTGAATATGTATGCTCCTCTTCTTCTTTTATATTAAAACCCTAGAGTTTTGTTTCTTTCTTTTTTAATTTTTTTTTAATTTTCAATTATATTTCACATATAATATTATATTAGTTTCAGGTGTATACCCCAGTGATTAGACATTACATAACTCACTAAGTGATTATCCTGATAAATTTTGCACCCATCTGGCACCATATATAGTTATTAGAATTTTATTGATTATCTTACCTATGCTGTACTTTATATCCCTGTGACTATTCTGTAACAACCAGTTTACACTTCTCCATCCCTTTGCCACCTACATTTGGCAATCCTCCCCTATCTGGCAACTGTCAAAATGTTCTCTGTATCTATGAGTCTGTTTCTGTTCTACTTGTTCATTTTGTTTTTTAGATTCAACTGTTGATGGCTATGTATTTATTGGCACTTTGTTGTCTTTATTTTTGAACTTTTTTTCTTTTTCTTCTTAAAGAAGATCCCTTGACATTTCTTATAATACTGGTTTGGTGGTAATGAGCACCTTTAGCTTTTTCTTGTCTGAGAAGCTCTCTGTTTTTCAAGTCTAAATAATAGCTTTTCTAGGTAGAGTAATCATGGTTTTAGATTCTTGTTTTTCATAACTTTGAATATTTCTTGCCAATCCCTTCTAGTATACAAAGGTTCTATTGAGAAATCCCCTGACAGTCTTATGGGAGCTCCCTTGTAGGAAACTAACTTCTTTTTTTTTTTTTTTTTTTTTTTTTATTAAAATCTTTTTTTTTTTATATTTTATTTATTTATTTTTATTATTTATTTATTTATTTATCTTTAGAGGGGAAGGGAAGGAGAGAGGGAGAGAAACATCAATGTGCGGTTGCCTCTTGTATGTCCCCTGCCGGGAACTGGCCTGGCAACCCAGGCATGTGCCCTGACTGGGAATCGAACCTCGATCTTTTGGTTCGCAGGCCCGCGCTCAATCCACTGAGCTACACCAGCCAGGGCGGAAACTAACTTCTTTTTCTTTTGCTACTTTCAAGATCCTCTCTTTTTCTTTAATCTTAGGCATTTTAATTATGCTGTGTGTTGGTGTGGGCCTCCTTTGGTTCTTCTTGTTTGGGACTCTCTATGCTTCCTAGACCTGTATGTCAATTTTCTTCACCAAGTTAGGGAAGTTTTCTGTCACTATTTTCTCAAATAGTTTTTCAATTTCTTATTCTCTCTCTCTTCTCTTTTAGCATTGTCTTGATGTGAATGCAAATGTTGGTACACTATCTCATTTTTTAATTTTTTTCTCTTCCATTTTGGAGTTTACTGATACCTTATCTTCCCAGTCTCTGATTTGATCCTCTGCTTCATCTATTCTGCTGTTGACTCCCTGTAATGTAATCTTCATTTCTTACTAGTTACTTTTTATGTTTTCTAGTTCCTTTTATGTTTCCTATCTCTTTGTTGAAGTTCTCACTAAGTTCATATACTCTTTCTCTTGGTTCATCGAGCATGCTTAAAACCAGTTTTTTGAAATCTGCATATACTAGATTGCTTGTCTTCATCTTGTTTAGATTTTTTTTTTTTAGTTTTGTTCTTTTCTTTGATTTGGGATATGTTTCCTTATTTTTTCATTTTGGCAGCTTCCATGTATTTGTTTCTATGTATTAGGGAGAGCTTCTATGTCTCATGGCCTTGATAGAATGACCTTATGTCGTAGATGTTCTGTAGGGTCCTGTGGAACAGCCTCCCCAGTCATCCAAGCTGAGCACTCAAAGTGCACTCCTCTGTGGGCTGTGTACACCTCCCTCTTTCAATTCAGACTTGACTTCTGTTGGTACATGAATAGGAGAGATTTACCACCAGGCTGATCAGCTAAAAGAGTTGGCTGTGACCACTGACCACCAACCTCTGACTCCTGAAGAGTATTAGCTGTGAAGAGGTCCACCCCACATAGCAGAACTCACTTCAGTGGGGTTCTGGTGTCTGCTGAATTTGTCCCTTGAGTGTGTTGCTTGTGGAAGTGGTTGGGTGGTGGTGCTTACAAGTGGTTTGAAGCTGTCTACTGGGTGTGTGGCTCTGGGGCCTCCAAGGATGTGCAGACCAAGGTCAGCTGGTCCCTGTATTCTGCCCAGGGCAATTCAGCATGAGCTACGAAGTGATATGCAGATGGCTTCTACTTATGCTAGACTTGGAGGTGTCCAGTCAAGGCTAAGCTGTGAACCACATTTGGCTACTGCCAGTGCCAGGCCCTGGGCTATTTAGAGAGAGCTATGAGGTTTTCTGAGGCCAGGTGCTTCTCGTTTGAGAGATTTCAGAAAAATCTGAAAAGTGTGAGCCAAGACAGTCCATTTATATGGAAAAGCTACTGGAAATAGCTTGGGTGGACCCATAAATTGGGTGGGATGGGGTTTCAGGGAGTCACCAGGGCTAGTGGAAGACTCTGATCCAGGTAGATGGAGATTAAGATATGATGTCCACCTTCAGACTCTGTGGGGAAAGGGCTCATCAAAGGAATGATGGAGCAAAAGGAAGATGGTGGTGAGGTAGGAGGGAGCAGATTCCATTTACCCCTACACACGGGAGAAAAACCTAGCTGATCTGTGGAGGAACAGAGCAAATGGCCAACAGTACCCTAGCATACATGAGACTAAGAGACCAAAAATTGTAGCGGACATTGAAAAACAAGACAGTAAGGAGAGTGCTTCAGGACAATAAGGTCACAGGGACCAGCATGGGGACCAGGGAGGCTGCAGCCCCAGGCCTGGCACCATCCGGGTCTGCAACAGGGTTCTTGGGAGAGAGAGAGCTGGGTCAACTGTTTCCTCCCCAGCCAAACAAGGTTGGAGCAGCACCAGGAGAGACCTGGTTGCTTAAAGTCACAGACAGGGAAATAAGGACTAAGTTGCAAACACACAAGGGCTGTGTGCACCCATAAAGTCTGTGGATGCAGACTGGGGAGAGTTGAGAGCCATGCCATGCTAGGCCATGACACCAATAGTCACTGGTCTGGCTGGAGAATTGGGCAGTGCAAGAAGCCAGGCCATTGCACAGAGCAGCAGGCTCAAGTAGGAGGAATTACTCAAAAAGAAAAAGTGAAAAAAAGAGACACTGTTTGGGGAATTCTCCTGCAAACATTGCTCCAGCCTTCTCCCCACCCAGCTGGGCAATGTTTCCAAGGGGCCATGGGAGGCCCTGATCACCCCCATAACACTGGGAAAGGTGCACCTGAACCCGTGGGGCCAGAGGCGGCCTGGCCGAGTGAGCGTGCCCACAACATGGGGAGAGTGCGCTCTGTGGAAGGCCCCAAACCGCAGTAGTAACCCTGGGGAGAATGTGCTCTGAAGAAGGCCTGGACCCCGCACCCAGGGCCCCTGTGCAGAGGTGCCAGTCTAGCTCTGGGGAGAGTGCAAACGAGGCTGACTGAGTGCTAATCAGGAAGGGAGAAAAGCCCCTCAGTCTGCTTCAGCCAGCAAGACCGGAAAAAATGGTGTGGCCATTTTGAAACTACCAAGAGTTGTTGTTGTTTTTTTTTAAGTATTTTTAAATTTTTTTATTTTTATTATTTTTCTATCTCAATTCCCTCTTCCTCTCCCTCCTTCTTTCTTTGAAGAAGGAAAGGAAGTTTTGTTCCTTCTTCCTTTGTTTCCAATTTTATATCTTCTTTCATCCTTCTTCTGCTTCTCTCTCTCTCTTTTTTTTTTTAATACCCACAAGCGAGACAAAAACACCTGAAACTGTGAAAAGAGCAGAGTTGGATTCAAAGAAGGGGCAACCCAACAGCTGAGACAGTAAGACAACTTTCACTTTGCTATTACAGAGAACCTGCAAGTTGTTGCATATTTGTATTATTATTTTTATTATTCTTACATCTTTTATTTTAATAGTATTTTTGTATTCCTATTCTTTCTCTTTAGTCTTCTTTACTTGGTTGGTTATGTTGTATCACTTGACAGGTTTCCCCTGTTCTCTTTTTCATAGTGTATTGTTAATTTACTGGCCTTCACTTCACTTGTGTTCCATTAGCACACTACTCAAGGTCCTATACTCACTATTCTTGTTATCTAGATCACATAGATTCTGTCATATTACTGTTGCTCTAATATAATTGTAAATGATAGCTGTTTCATACAACTGTAAATACTAAAAAACACCATTACCAGATCTTAGCCCATTTCACAGTTTCCTGAACTCAATTACTGCAGTGTTTAACTCTATTCTCTCACACACTACACTTATTTACTATCCTTTACTCTCACCTTACCTCAGTATCTGACTTCCTGCAACCGCACTGCCTTCTAGACACAACTCACAACCCTTACCTCCCAACAAGAGTCTTATCTTCTCTCCATCCTTTCTAAAAAGTGGCTAATTGGGTGGAATATCATGATTAAAACTATATATAGCCAAATGATCCCCTATCCTTTCTCTATGAGCTCCTACTGTAAATATCATGCATTACTCTCTTGCTGTCTTAAAACATTTTGCCTTCCCCCTCCAACTGATCACAAAAAACAGTAGTTTGAAGCTGTGAACACCAAGACACCTGCTGGAAGAGGAAACCCAACAACAAACAACCCACCAGGAGAGAACAGCAGAAAAAGGTGAAGGAGGGAGTGAAAGCCACACTAATCTCAATCCAGGACCTATCTGTAAATATAACTAAATAATGGAGAAATTACCCAGAAAAAAACTGAACAAGAGCAAAAGAGAATCCTTGAAACATTGTAAAAGTGAAAGAAACAACTTCAACACAAATTGCCCTCACCAGCACAACAAAATAAAACAGATGGTGGATAGAGTGACCTCAGTTAAACAGCTGGTGGGAAGGACCCATCAAAGAAAGACACAACAACAATCAAAACCCCAAAACAAACACAGAGCCAACATAAATGACAGACCAAGACCAGTGAGCTCGGGATATCAAGGAGACTGCACCACTGAATCTCACAAGTATTCTACCATAGAAGTTTACACCATAAACCCAGGGAGCCAGAACAGATCAATTTAAGAAGTTGAGGCTAACAAGAAGAGTCTCACAAACAATGGGACCATAAAGAAACAATTCCCAAATGAAAGAAAAGGAGTAAGCCTCAGAAAGAATGCTAAATGAAATAGAGGCAAATCAACTATCAGATATTGAGTTCAGAGCAATGGTTATCAGGAAGGTAAAGGAACTCACAGTGAAGTACCAGAAACTATAGGGACTTTACAATGAACTCAGTGCAAACTATATCAACATAAAAAATGAAATAGAAAATACCAAACAAGGGCCAAGAGGAAATGAAGAATAAAATTTCTGAACTGAAAAACACAGTAGAAGGAATTCAAAAGCAGGATCGATGAAACAGAAAATCAGATCGGTGAGATGGCAGACAAAGCAGGAAAAAAAAAAACACACAGAAAGAGCAAGGAAAAGAAAAGAGGCTCAGAAAGGATTAAGAGAAATGCAAGACAATATAAAACATAATAATATCCATATAATAGGGATACCAGAAGGAGAAGAAGAAGAGCAAGGGATAGAAAACCTATTTGAAAAAGTAATGATGGAAAACTTCCCTGATTTGATAAGAGAAAAAGTCACACAAATTTAGGAAACACAGAGAATCCCAATCAAGAGGAACCCAAAGAGGCCCACTTCAAGACACATCAGAATTAAAATGGCAATTTCCAAGATAAAGAGAGAATGTTAAAGGCAGCAAGGCAGAAACAGGAAGTAACATACAAGGGAGCCCTGATAAAGTTAGCAGCTCTTCTCAGTGGAAATGCTCCAAGCCAGAAGAGAATGGCAAGAAATATTCCAAGTAAAGAGAACCAGAGGCTTTCAACCAAGGCTGCTATACCCAGCAAAGCTCTCAGTCAAAATAGAAGGCCAAATAAGGACCTTCCCAAATAAAAGAAGTCTAAAAGAATACACCTCCAGCAAACCAGCACTGCAAGAGATGCTAAAGGGACTGCTTTAAGGAAAGGAACAAAGAGAGAGACAGAGAGAGAGAGAGGAACACAGGTACGAAAATGGCAATGAATAAGTACCTATCAATAATCACCTTAAACATAAATGGATTAAATGCTCCAATCAAAGACACAGAAGAGGTGAATGAGTAAGAAAGCATGACCCACACATATGCTGCCTACAAGAGACCCACCTCAGGACAAAAGACATACACAGACTCAAAGTGAAGGGTTAGAAACAAATTTTCCTAGCAAATAAATGGACAGGGGGTAAAAAAGAAGCTGGGGTAGGAATATTCATATCAGACAAAATACACTTCAAAAGAAGGGCCATAAAGAGAGACCCAGAAGGTCACTTCATAATACTCAAGGGACGAATCCACCAAGAAGACATAAATATTGTAAATATACATGCACCCAACATAGGAGCACCCAAATACATAAAGAAAATCTTAGAGGACTTCAAGAAAGATAGTGACAGCAACACAAAATTATAGTAGGGGATTTTAACTCCACTATCAAAAATGGACAGATCTTCCAAACAAAATATCAACAAAGGTAGTATGGCACTGAATGATGACCTAGATGAAATGGACTTAACTGATATACATAGAGAGAGCCCTTCATCCCAATGAAGTTAAATACACATTCTTGTCAAATGCACATGGAACATTTTCAAAGATAGACCACGTGATAGGACACAAATCAAGGCTCAACAAATTCAAGAAAACTAAAATCATATCAAGCATTTTCTCTAACCAAAAGGGACTGAAACTAGAAACTGACCCCAAAGAAAAAAAACAAAACACTCAAAATCATGGAGCATGAATAGCATGCTGTTAAGCAATGAATGGGTCAAGAATGAAATCACAGAAGAAATAAAAAATTTTCTGAAACAAATGAAAATGAACTCAGAACAACCCAAAACCTGTGGGACACAGTGAAGGCAGTACTTAGCAGGATGTTCATAGTCACGCAGGCCTACCTAAAAAAGATAGAAACATTTCAAACAAACAACTTAACACTACACATATAAGAACTTGAGGAACAACAAAAAAGACAGCCCAGAGCATGTAGAAGGAAGGAAATAACCAAGATCAGAGCAGAGTTAAATAGCATAGAGACTAAAAGCACAATTCTAGGGATCAATGAATCCAGGAGCTGGTTCTTTGAAAAGATAAACAAAATTGGCAAGCCTTTAAGCAGGCTCATCAAGAAAAAAAGAGAGAGGAACCAAATAAACACAATCAGAAATGAAAGAGGAGAGATTAAAACTAATACCATAGGAATACAATGGATTGTAGGAAGTTACTAGGAACAACAGTGTGTCAAGAAATTTGAAAACCTAGGGGAAATGGACAAATTTCTAGAAAAATATAATCTTTCAAAACTGAATGAAGAAGAAGCAGAAAGCCTGAACAGACCAATAACAGCTGATAAAATTGAAGAAGTATTCAAAAAACTCATGACACACAAAACATCTGTACTTGATGGTTTCACAGGAAAATTATATAAAGTATTTAAGGACGAGATAACTCCTATCCTTCACAGACTATTCCAAAAAACCCAAGAAGATGGAAGACTCCCAAACTCTTTTTATGAAGCCAGCATCATCCTAATCCCAAAACAAGATAAAGACACAACAAAGAAAAAAACTTCAGGCCAATATCACTAATGAACATAGACGCTGACATCCTCAACAAAATATTGGCAAACTGCATCCAACAGTCCATTAAAAAGATCATATATCATGACCAAGTGGGATTCATCCCAGGGATGCAAGGATGGTTCAACATTCACAAATCAGTAAATGTAATTCATCACATAAACAAAAGCAAAGACAAAAATCACATGATCATATCAATAGATGCAGGAAAAGCTTTTGATTAGGTACAACACCCATTTATGATAAGAACACTCAGCAAAGTGGGAATAGAGGGAGCATTCCTCAACATAATAAAGGCCATATATGAGAGACCTACAGCCAACATCATACTCAATGGGCAAAAACTAAAATCTTTTCCACTAAAATCAGGAACAAGACCAGGTTGTCCACTTTCACCACTTCTATTCAACATAGTATTGGAAGTCTTAGCCACAGTGATTAGACAAGAAAAGGAAATAAAAGCCATCCAAATGGGAAAAAAGGAAACAAAACTGTCACTGTTTGCAGATGACATGATAGTGTACATAGAACATCCTATAGACTCGGCCAAAAAACTGCTTGACCTAATAAATGAATTTTGTCAAACAGCCAGATACAAGTCAGTATCCAGAAATTAAAGGCATTTTTGTATGCCAACAATGAAACAACAGAAGCAGAAATCAAGAAAAAAATCCCATTTGATACGGGAAAAAGAAAAATAAAATACCTAGGAATAAACCTAGCCAAGGAAGTAAAAGACCTGTATGCAGAAAACTACACAACACTGAAGAAAGAAATCAAGGAAGACACAAACTAATGAAAATATATACCGTGTTCATGGATCGGAAGAATTAACATCATCTAAATGCCTGTACTTCCCAAAGCAATTTACAGATTCAATGCAATGCCTATTAAAGTACCAATGGCATATTTCACAGACATATAACAAGCACTTCAAAAACTTATATGGAACTATAAACAACCCCAAATAGCTTCAGCAATCTTGAGAAAGAAGAGCAAAATAGGAGGGATAACAGTACCTGATACCAAACTGTATTACAAGCCACTGTAATCAAAACAACCTGGCACCGGCATAAAAACAGGCACATGGACCAGTGGAACAGAACAGAGAGCCCAGAAATAAACCCAAGTCTCTATGGTCAATTAATATTTGATAAAGGGGGCAGCAACATAACATGGAGCAAAAATAGCCTCTTCAACACAAGTGGTGTTGGGAGACTGGACAGCTACATGCAAAAAAATGAAACTCAAGCACCAACTTACACATACACACAAAATTCAAGGTGGATAAAAGATTTAAATATAAGCCATGACACCATTAAAGTCCTAGAGGAGAACATAGGCAGGAAAATCTCAGATATTTCATGTAGCAACATTTTTACTGATATGTGCCCTAAAGCAAGGGACATAAAGGAAAGAATAAACAAATGGGATGTCATCAAAATAAAAAGCTTCTGCACAGCTGAAGAAAACAGTATTAAAATAAAAAGAGAACGAACTGTATGGGAAAATATATTTGCCAATGATACCTCAGACAAGGGTTTAATCTCCAAAATATACAAAGAACTTACGTGATTCCACTCTAAGAAGACAAGCAACCCAATTAAAAAATGGGCAAAGGACTTGAACAGACACTTCTCCAAGGAGGACATACAGAGCATCCAGAGACACATGAAAAGATGCTCGATATCGCTAGCTATCAGAGAGATGCAAATTAAAACCACAATGAGATACCACTTCACACCAGTCAGAATGGCCATCATAAACAAAGCAACAAACAGCAAGTGTTGGAGAGGTTGTGGAGAAAAGGGGACCCTAGTGCACTGTTGGTGGGAGTGCAGACTGGTACAACCACTGTGGAAAACAGTATGGCATTTTCTAAGAAAACTAAAAATGGATCTACCTTTTGACCCAGCAATTCCACTGCTTGGATTATGTCTTAGGAACCCTGAAACACCCATCAAAAGGAAGGTATGCACCCCAATGTTCATAGCAGCACAATTTACAATAGCCAAGTATTGGAAGCAACCTAGGTGCCCATCAGTAAATTAAGGGATCAAAAAACTCTGGTAAATTTGCACAATGGAATTCTATGCAGTAGAAATAATGAAGGAGCTCTTACCCTTTGCAACAGCATGGATGGAACTGGAGAGCATCATGGAAGGGAAATAAGCCAGGCAGTGAAAGACAAATACCATATGATCTCACCTTTAACAGGAACCTAATCAACAAAACAAACATAAAAGCATAATATAACCAAGACACTGAAATTGAGAACAGGCTGACATTGACCAGAGGGGAGAGGGGAAGGAATTTCAGGGGAAAAGGGGAAGGGTTTAGAGCAACAAGTATAAAGGGCACATGGACAAAAATTATGGGGGTGTAAATGGTAGGGAGGGCTGGGGCGGGAGTAAAAGACAGAAAACTCTAAAAGATAAACAATTAAAATAAAAAATAGAATAAAATAAAATAAAAAACATTCAGTCGTCGTCATTGCTTACTGGATTTGGTAGTGACAGGCAACCCGAATGCCGGCCTCTTTTCTGGTTACAAACTGACACTCAGCTTAGCCAGCGTGGCGACCCTACCCTGTCCGCAGCTTTGAGGGGAAATCCACACGTTTTTGGCCAGAGTTCAGACCCCCAAAGCTTTGGTAAAAGAGGACCACATGGCTTCAGGGTGCTCCCTTGGACTGGGTGGCCTGGGAAGCAGGAGAGACTTTTCCTGGAAGAAGGGGGAAAGGACTCTTGCCCATAGGCCATGAGAAGGTGCTACACGACTTTGGACTAATTAGTGATCCTTCCTGGATGGCCACACAGCTGATGGTATCAGGAGCCTGGATCTCGGATGTTTGCTGAGCTGTGGTACCCTGAATTAGGGCAGGGGCAGAAGGAAGCACTGTGGGCATCCGTGGATATCTTAAAGGATTTTGATATGTTAAAGAAGATGTTAGGTCAATACTGTAAGTCTGTATAGCTTTAAATAAATGTTTCCTTTCCTTTCACAAATCTCTGGCATTGAGAGATGTCTTTTCTATGTGGTGAGGGACAATTGAGCCCAGTAGGGGTTTCTTTCAGTAATAGTATATCGTGACACTCTGGGACCCTTGGCCCTGCATGTGAGTGGCATATTCGCTGCTCTGTAACACTTTCTGTCCCTCAGAAGACTGTTAACTTATATGTGAAAGGCTGGCCTGCCTTGGAATTTCCTAGGTCTGTGGCTTTTTCTTGTTTCCAAGGTGTTTATCTTGATGCTCCCTGTGTTAGCAAGTGAACATTATGCAAGTCTGAGTTCACTCGCCTCACATGGAAATAGTCTGAATCAAACTGCATGTTGCATTCACTGGAGTGGCCCCACTTTTGCATTCTCAGTCTAACTCTCCAGTTCTGCATTGTGAGAACTACGGCTCCATTTGCAACGACCTTATGGAACTTGCTTCCATACATACACATCAGGGAAAATGGAAAAGTTTAGCTGCACAAATTATACTAAACAGGGGTCTTTGTGATGACTACTAGGCAAATACATGCACACACACATGTGTGCATACACATGCATACACATACACACGTATGTGTATACACACATGCATGTGTCCATATGTTAGCATGCCATTTACACTAAATCCTAATCGTTCATATTAATATTGGACTAAAATTCCTCAGAAAAACAATAATTTTATATTTTATGGAACTCAGACCCTTCCACTGGCCGACATTCCTGCTATTTGTCAGGAAGGCAAATACATATTCATGCATGCATGTGCATACACAAATATTTGAGGTCATAAACTTCTGGGAGTGAAAATTGGAGATGAAGCCAATTGTTTGGTGAAATCTTCCCTTTTCTTCCTTTCCAGGGAAGTTTGTCATTGACTATAACCCAGGCTTGTTAAAATGAAAATTTTTCTTCATACATAATAAGAGTGAATGAAACATGAACCTATTCTCAATGTGTTTCTTTTATTTTAAGAAACTTTAATTTCTAAAGAAAATAAAACAGCAAAAAAAGGAAACTAGAAAAATGGAGGAAATAAAAGATTTGCACATATACATATGAGCTTTTAGTCATGGAGAGAAAGTACTAATTTCATTGCACACCAAATTGTTGTAACAGGTGTGGAATGAGCTTCATAACAGAGTGTGCTCTGAGATGCCCCCAAACCCTGCACAAGCCTAGCTGAGGGGACTGGGAAGAGCAGCAGAGCCATTTGGAGTAACTTTGCATACCAATAGTAGCAGGCTAGTTTCATAGGAATGCTGACTAGTTTGTCTGGGCCAGGGAGTTGGGTGTGATTTCCACCTGTGATATAGCTGGGAGTAGCTCCCCTGGTTACAGCACCTGCTGGAGAACTCAGAAACAGTTTTCTCAGCCCCAAGGGGCCATGCCTGCCTAGAACAAAAATGGTAGCCAAGAAAAGCAGAGAATATGGGAGTGCTAGCTGGTGTAGCCAATTGTGATAGGAAGCAGAAATGGGGTTACAGAGGAGGATTCAGGCTGAGATTCAAACAAAAAGGCATTTTACCCTTTGCAACAGTATGGATGGATCTGGAGAACATTATGCTAAATGAAATAAGCCAGTTAGAGAAAGACAAGTAACATGTGATTTCACTCACATGTGGAATTTAATGAACACACCGAACTAACAAGCAAAACAGAGGCAGACTCGTAGATGGAATGTAGATGGCAGCTAGTTGCGGGGAGAGGCTGAGGAAGGAGGGCTTCAGCCAAAAGGAGAAAGGACTCATGCACATGTACAACAGTGTGGTGATTGCTTGGGGGAGGGCCATGTAAGGGGACTAAATGGTAATGGGAAAAATACAGTAAGGATTAAATAAAAATAGAAGAAAATATCATATATTGGAATTTGCATTCTTAAGTTCAGTACTATTGACATTTGGGGCTTTATTCTTCATAGTGGTGGCTGCCCTGTGAACTTCAAGATTTTGAGTAGCCTTACTGGTATCTACCTTCTATACACCAGCAGCTCCCCAGGCAATGTGACAAATGAAAAGAATATCTTCAACTATGGCCAAATGTCTCCTGGGGTATAAAATTACACCTGATTGACCACTGAGGATAATTCAACTTTCAAGCTAAAAGTGGATTATTTTCTATTGAATTATGTAAATTATTTTTTATTTTTTAAAATATTGTATTTCTTTATTTTTAGAAAGAGGGGAAGGGAGGGAGAAAGAGAGGGCGAGAAACATCAATGTGTGGTTGCCTCTCACATGGCCCCCACTGGGGACCTGGCCCACAACCCAGGCATGTGCCCTGACTGGGAATTGAACAGTGACCCTTTGGTTCACAGCCCACGCTCAATCCACTGAGCCACACCAGCCAGGGCAAGAATTATGTAAATTATTAATGACTTGCCATTATCATTTGTCTAGTTGTAGAGAGTGAGTGGTCTTTCTTATTGTTACTTAGCGTATGCAGGCACACCTTTTACCAGGTACAAGCCCATTAACTTCAATCTGTGATTTGGCTTTTAAGAATTACAAGTATCTCACTTCTTTACATAGCTGAAGATCATCACAAGGATATCTGAGGCACTTCTCAGAGTCTGTGCACTGCTGTAGGTGGTGGAGATACATGAGTAAATAAACAGGTCGAAGTCTTTTCTTTTATGGAGTTTACATTCTGTAGACAAGGGGATAGGCAGAAGAGATGGGAGAGAACAAACAAGTTAATTATATAATAAATCAAAAAGTGATAGGAAATGTGGGGAAAAGGAGACTAGGCTAAGAGTGACTTAGAAATTCAGAAAGGGGGTATGTTGTTAATTGAATGGAGCAGTCCAGGTAGACTTTATTGAATAGATGGATTTTGAGCAAAGACTTCAAGGAGGTGAGGGCTTGAGCAAAGCAGGACTGTGAAGACTGTCTTAGGTAGAAGCACAGGTGTGTGCTGTAGAGCAGTGAGCAGGTCTGTGTGACTGAGACAGCATATGCAATTGCTGTATTATAGGAAGGTAAGTCAGAGATAGAGCAAGGGATGTGGCCACGTGCACCCTCACAGTTACCCAGGGACTTCTGCCTTAACTACCGAGGTGAGTGTACCTTCTGTTTCCTGCCAGCTCCACAAACTGAGGTTCCTGGTTTGAAGGACTATGGTTATGAATAAGTAAATGAAAGTGTAAATTGTTTGTTTTTAGATAGTAATTGATGTAATTACTGATAAATTACATGTAAATTTACCATTTTTCTGTATTTTATTTGTTCTGCTGGTTGTGCATTTCTTTTTTTTTTGGCTTATTCATGAATTAGGTATTTTAAAAATCAGTTTATTTTTCTTTTAGTTATTTTTTAAGATAATAACATTTATCCTTTGTTATCAAATCCAGTGATTCTTTTATACTCACCCTTTGCTGGAAAAGTGAATATCTTTGAAGTCTTTAGTTTCATTTATCCTGCTGCTAGACTTCATGTAATACTTGTAATGTATTTTAATTGTACATCTATTTTAAATTCTCCATATATTATTATTATTACTATTATTGATAAGTAATATTCAAAATATGTACACAAAGTTATATACTTTAAACAATTTATTTTTGTCTTAATAAATAAGTCATAACACTTATTACTATAGGTTCAAAAGAACAAAACCTTGAAAAATCTGATTTGTTATTACTTTTTAAACATTATCTTAACTTTTTATTTTAAATCTAAATTATATTTTCAAGAATTATATTGAAATATTACTCAAATATTTACATTTATTACATTAGTTTTATTCTCTTCTATCTCTTTTTCTTTTTCAAAAATACACATACCTCATTTTTTTCTAAACTGTTTCAGAGTCAGTTTATTATTGACATGTTGTTGCTCATTTATCTCTAAATATCTGTGTGACTTTAACACAATGACATCATTTTATGTAACAGTAGCACAATTACTAAAAATCAGAAAAATAGCATTGATGCAATCTTATTGCCTGTTCTATTGCCCTTATTCAGACTTCACCACGTATCCCATTAATATTCTTAGCAAAAGAATACTTTGGACCATGTGTTCCATTTGGTCATCATGCCTTGTTGAGTCAGCTTGTTCTCTTTTGCTGTGAATGAGTTCTTCAGTTTTTGTGACCAATTCATGGCGTTGACTATCTTGAAGAAAAGAGGTTAGTTATTTTGTATAATATCATCAACTTAGATTTGCTTCCTGTCTCCTCATGATCAGATTCTAGATGGAGCACCACAGAGGAAATGCTGAGCTACTCACTCCCATCACATCAGGAGACCTAAGATGCTAGTATGTTCTATTTTTGTGGATGGGAACTTTAACCGCTAGAACATGGTGGTATCTGTGGAATTTCTCCATTGTAAAGTTACCATTTTCCCTTTGGTAATTAATAAACATCTTAAATAAAAGACCTGAGACTGGGTGAACGACTAGTTACTCCTCAAAATCAGAGGAATTGGCTAAACCACAGAAACAATAGAAGCCTCAAGACAATGGAATACATCTTTAGTGCTAAAATAGATGCCAACCTAGAATTCTTTAAAGTAAAATTAACCTTCAAGAATATAAATAAAAGTCATTTTAAGGATAAACAAAACCTGGAAAGTCACTTTAAAGAGAAATAAAAACAACTGATCACTTGAGATGCTCACGGGGGATAAAATAACCATCACTTAATACCAGTGTCAAAACATCCTAAGTTTCAAATAATCTTTTTGTGACTTTTATTTTCTAACATCTGATATACTTGCAGCCTGATTTAGGACCCTTTGCCCCATCCCAATCTTTGGTGCTTGTGTGTTGCCTGATTCTAGAGTAATGTTTTGAGTTGTTGATGTCATGAAATCCTTGACCCAATGATCTACTCATTCCTTGTTTTCATCCTAGGCATGTCTAGGCCCACCAGATGATGTCTTCTTGCTCCGAGTCAGTAATCAATTCACAGCTATTATGTTTAGACATAATAATTTGAAATTTTATATATAGGTCTTAATAATTAAGCAAAGAATTCCATTTATCTCCAAACTCTGCTAATGTTTTAACTGTTGTATGCAGAACTTTGGTCTTCAGGTCTCATTTCCAAAGAGGTGTCCCAATCTTTCTCCAATAAACGTCACTGCTGGAAGATCCAGATGATGGTTGATTTAATTCAATAAATGAACAAGGAAAAGATATCTAATTTACTCATTTCTGAAACAAAGAAATTTCAATTTGTGAAGCAGGCTTGCTCTGCTTAAAATATTGCAAACATTGTAATGGTTAGGATTAGATCAGTGTATCTTTTTTGTTGTTTTTGTTGATCTTGTACAGTTTTCTGTCTTTTACTCCCCCCCAGCCCACCGCCAAAGCCCTCCCCACATCTCTCCCATTTCCACCCCCCCATAGTTTTTGTCCATGTGTCCTTTACACTTGTTGCTCTAAACCCTTCCCCTTTTTCCCTGAAATTCCCTCCCCTCTCCCCTCTGGTGACTGTCAGCCTGTTCTCAATTTCAGTGTTTTTGGTTATATTATGCTTGTATATTTGTTTTGTTGATTAGGTTCCTGTTAAAGGTGAGATCATATGGTATTTGTCTTTCACTGCCTGGCTTATTTCACTTCGCATGATGCTCTCCAGTTCCATCCATGCTGTCGCAAAGGGTAAGAGCTCCTTCTTTCTTTCTGCTGCATATATCAGTGTAGCTTGAAATCTAAGAACATGTGCAGGGCACATGGCTAACGTGGATCATTAGAAGCCTCTTAACTCCTGTTAGCAGTAATTTTATGCCTACCAAAGCATGCATGGGGAAGACTTTCATGCACATCCTGGGCCACTATCCAGCCTAGAGCTGGATAGAGGATCTTGGGGACAGACATTGTCTACTTGTGAGATTTTTGCCTCTCTAGCCACGATTGGGCCTGGGATAGATAGATGATTTCTATATTCAATTTACAATGCACCAGTATCTCATTTGTATATTTAAAGTAACATTTTTATAAATGTAGAAATTTTTTTTTGTGGTGAGGAATAGAAGTTTAGCTATACTCTGCAAATGCCTTGATTATTAAAATAATTCTCTCTCTCTTGCACCCATACACATACACATACACACAAACCAACGTTTAACATGCCGGAGGAGTATGTATTGAAAGGAAAAAACAACAATTCTTAAGCTAAAATGGGATATCATTTCAGTTCATTATTTGGCATGGTAACTTACTCTTCAAGAATTAGGGTCATACGAGGTATTAGAAATGTGAAGTGAAAAATGACAGCATGTAATGAAGATTGATTTAGGTTTTCAAAACTGATTAGCAGTTTGGGGCCATGAAAGTGATCTGTGTGGTGTTTTCAGTCTACTAGTTGCAAAAATTGATTAGCACTTTTTGAGGAAGCTATAGCAATTTGCTATGCTAATCCAAGTGAATTAAATCATGAAACTACTTGATTACCAGACCTTTGCATGCTCAGCAATGCTTCAATAAAACTGGTTTGGAAAATAGCCTTCCATCAGAGCAGCAGAAAAATTTCACTCCTTTCTGTTTTTTTCCCTTGTGTTTTGGATTTGAGGTACTGGAAAAAAATCATTTATGCTTTCCACATTTATAATTTCTGTCTTTCAGGGGAAAAAAAGCTATCATTTGAGAAGGTGCAAGTATCTGTACTACTCTACCTTCCAAGAACATTGATATTTGCTTCCATTTGGTAAAAGGTTTTAACTGTAGTCCTCCCTGTTTGGGGAGCAACACCACTTGTGGGTCACAGTCTGGGTTTTGAGGTATGGCTGCTTCCCATTAGGTTAAAAAGGCTCATCAACCTTCATGATAGTCCTGGACCAGATTTTGTGCTAGAAAGTGTGTGTTCCTTCCCCATGAGTGCACCTTGCTTAACACTTTATTTCCATGTCCTTACAACATTTTGAATAGTTAATGGAAGCTAAAAGTAAATATACAACTGAAATCAATTTCATAAACCAAGCAATTATAACTATTGTTTCTAGTTATGTCAACAATTCAAATCAAGTTAATTAAAAAAACTACCTTGTGTGGGTTTGAGTTCATTGTAGGTTCCACATATTTTTCAGACTGATGTAGAACTGGCTGTGTAAAAATTTGTCATTTGTTATGTACGAGGCCGCTGTGTTAACTTCCCTTTGATTCCCTGAAGAATTTGGATCCATTAATATTGGGGTGGACATCAGAAATCTGCAATACCAATGAGCTGCCACACAACCTACTGATTTGACACCAATTTTGAGAACTAGTAATTTAATCTAATCTCCTCATTTAATAACTAAATCTAGTCATAGGAGATAAAGTACAATGTAGAAAAGATGGACAATAGATTATTATTTTAAAAACCCTAGATAAAAAGAAAGTCATCTCAAAAGAATTCACAGAGAAGGTGATACTTTAAGGTAGGTCTTAAAAGTTGGGTTGAGTTTTTTGATATATCTTCACATTTAAGAAAGAATTGTGATGACAAGTGGAAATTCAAAGCCCAGAGGCACAGCTGAAGGAGAATATGAAAAAAAGATGTATTATATTCAAAGAATAAAACTCAGGGAATGAGATGTTCCTGGTAGACCTGGAGGAGGCAGGAGTAAGACAGAGATACAAGAGAAAGTGCAGGTAGAAGGTGACATTGAAAACATGAACTAGGGCAGACAAAGGACTGAAATTCCAGGGTAAGGTCAGATTTTAAGCTTTTTTCAGAAGTATTAGAATTTGCATTGAAATCCATGGTTATGAAATACAATGATTTATTTTTTGTTAAAATGTTTCAGATCTTAAGAAGAGATAAAGAAGTTAATTTTGGATCAAGATGTTTTGACAATACCCTGATGGACATCAACACATGAATGAATTATCATCTAGGTAAGTATCTCCTGGCTGCAAAACAGGGTCAAGAATGATGTTTTAAGGAGTGAATTAAGTGAAATGACATGAAGACTATTTTCTTTTTTTCAAATTTTTATTTCAATTATTGATGTTGTACAGTTTTCTGTCTTTTACTCCCACTCCAGCCCACCACCCCAGCCCTCCACACCCCACTCCCATTTCCACCCCCCAGAGTTTTTGTCCATGTGTCCTTTATACTTGTTCCTGTAAACCCTTCCCCTTTTCCCCTGAAATTCCCTCCCCTCCCCCTCTGGTCACTGTCAGACTGATCTCAAATTCAGTGTCTTTGGTTATATTATGCTTGTTTGTTTGTTTTGTTGATTAGGGTCCTGTTAAAGGTGAGATCATATGGTATTTATCTTTCACTACCTGGCTTATTTCACTTAGCATGATGCTCTCCAGTTCCATCCATATTGTCACAAAGGGTAGGAGCTCCTTCGTTCTTTCTGCTGCATAGAATTCCATTGTGGAAATGTACCACAGTTTTTTGATCCATTCATTTACTGATGAGCACCCAGGTTGCTTCCAACACTTGGCTATTGTAAATTGTGCTGCTATGAACATAGGGGTGCATAGCTTCTTTTGGATTGGTGTTTCAGGGTTCTTAAGATATAATCCAAGCAGTGGAATTGCTGGGTCAAAAGGTAGATCCATTTTTAGTTTCCTTAGAAAATGCCATACTGTTTTCCACAGTGGTTGTACCAGTCTGCACTCCCACCAACAGTGCACTAGGGTCCCCTTTTCTCCACAACCTCTCCAACACTTGCTGTTTGTTGCTTTGTTTATGATGGCCATTCTGACTGGTGTGAAGTGGTATCTCATTGTGGTTTTAATTTGCATCTCTCTGATAGCTAGCGATATCGAGCATCTTTTCATGTGTCTCTGGATGCTCTGTATGTCCTCCTTGGAGAAGTGTCTGTTCAAGTCCTTTGCCCATTTTTTAATTGGGTTGCTTGTCTTCTTAGAGTGGAATCATGTAAGTTCTTTGTATATTTTGGAGATTAAACCCTTGTCTGAGGTATCATTGGTAAATATATTTTCCCATACAGTTCGTTCTCTTTTTATTTTAATACTGTTTTCTTCAGCTGTGTAGAAGCTTTTTATTTTGATGACATCCCATGTGTTTATTCTTTCCTTTATGTCCCTTGCTTCAGGGGACATATCAGTAAAAATGATGCTGTGTGGAATATCTGAGACTTTCCTGCGTATGTTCTCCTCTAGGACTTTAATGGTGTCACGGTTTATATTGAAATCTTTTATCCACCTTGAATTTATTTTTGTGTATGGTGCAAGTTGGTGCTCGAGTTTTATTTTCTTGCACATAGCTGTACAGTTCTTCCAACACGACTTGTTGAAGAGGCTATTTTTACTGTAGAAACTTGGGCTTATTTCTTGGCTCTCTGTTCTGTTCCACTGGTCCACATGCCTGTTTTTATGCCAGAACTAGGCTGTTTCGATTACAGTGGCCTTGTAATACAGTTTGGTATCAGGTATTGTGAGCCCTCCTACTTTGCTCTTCTTTCTCAAAATTGCTGCAGCTATTCTAGGTCGTTTATTGTTCCATATAAATTTTTGAAGTGTTTGTTCTATGCCTGTGAAATATGCCATTGATATTTTAATAGGCATTGCATTGAATCTGTAGATTGCTTTGGGAAGTACGGGCATTTAGATGATGTTAATTCTTCCGATCCATGAACACGGTATATATTTTCATTAGTTTGTGTCTTCCTTGATTTCTTTCTTCAGTGTTGTGTAGTTTTCTGCATACAGGTCTTTTACTTCCTTGGCTAGGTTTATTCCTAGGTATTTTATTTTTCTTTTTGCTATATCAAATGGGATTTTTTTCTTGATTTCTGCTTCTGTTGTTTCATTGTTGGTATACAAAAATGCCTTTACTATCTGGATACTGACTTTGTATCTGGCTGTTTGACAAAATTCATTTATTAGGTCAAGCAGTTTTTTGGCCGAGTCTACAGGATGGTCTATGTACACTATCATGTCATCTGCAAACAATGACAGTTTTGTTTCCTTTTTTCCCATTTGGATGGCTTTTATTTCCTTTTCTTGTCTAATCACTGTGGCTAAGACTTCCAATACTATGTTGAATAGAAGTGGTGAAAGTGGACAACCTGGTCTTGTTCCTGATTTTAGTGGAAAAGATTTTAGTTTTTGCCCATTGAGTATGATGTTGGCTGTAGGTCTCTCATATATGGCCTTTATTATGTTGAGGAATGCTCCCTCTATTCCCACTTTGCTGAGTGTTCTTATCATAAATGGGTGTTGTACCTTATCAAAAGCTTTTCCCGCATCTATTGATATGATCATGTGATTTTTGTCTTTGCTTTTGTTTATGTGATGAATTACATTTACTGATTTGTGAATGTTGAACCATCCTTGCATCCCTGGGATGAATCCCACTTGGTCCTGGTGTATGATCTTTTTAATGTATTGTTGGATACGGTTTGCCAGTATTTTGTTGAGGATTTTAGCATCTATGTTCATCAGCGATATTGGCCTGAAGTTCTTCTTTGTTGTGTCTTTATCTTGTTTTGGGATTAGCATGATGCTGTCTTCATAAAAAGAGTTTGAGAGTCTTCCATCGTTCTGGATTTTTTCGAATAGTTGTGAAGGATAAGTAAGGGTCAGCTCTTCCTTAAATGTTTTGTAGAATTCTCCTGTGAAACCATCTCATCCAGAGCTTTTGTGTGTCGGGAATTTTTTGATTACTGCTTCAATTTCATCAGCTGTTATTGGTTTGTTCAGACTTTCTGTTTCTTCTTCATTGAGTTTTGGAAGATTATATTTTTCTAGAACCTTGTCCATTTCACCTAGGTTTTGAAATTTCTTAGCATACAGTTCTTCATAGTAATTTCTTACAATCCTTTGTATTTCTGTGGTGTCAGTTGTAATCTCTCCTCTTTCATTTCTGATTGTGTTTATTTGAGTCCTCTCTCTTTTTTTCTTGATGAGTCTGCTTAAAGGCTTCTTGATTTTGTTGATCTTTTCAAAGAACCAGCTCCTGGATTCATTGATCTTTAGAATTGTGCTTTTAGTCTCTATGTCATTTAATTCTGCTCTGATCTTGGTTATTTCTTTCCTTCTACTTGCTCTGGGCTGTCTTTGTAGTTGACCCTCTAGTCCTTATAGGCCTATGGTTACGTTGTTTTTTTGAGATGTTTCTATCTTTTTTAGGTAGGCATGTATATCACTATAAACTTACCTCTGAGGACAGCCTTCATTGTGTCCCATAAGTTTTGGGTTGTTGTGACTTTGTTATCATTTGTTTTCGGAAACTTTTTGATTTCCTCCCTAATTTCATTCTTGACCCATTCATTGTTTAATAGCATGCTATTTCAATCTCCATGATTTTGCGCATTTTGGGTTTTTCTTCTTGGGGTTGGTTTCTAGTTTCAGTCCCTGTAGTCAGAGAAAATGCTTGGTATGATTTCAATTTTATTGAATTTGTTGAAGCTTGTTTTGTGTCCTATCATGTGGTCTATCTTTGAAAATGTTCCATGTCTTTTTGAAAAGAAAGTGTATTTAGTTTCTTTGGGATGAAGGGCTCTATATATATATCAGTTAAGTCCATTTCCTCTAGAGTGTTGTTCCATGCCACAATACCTTTGTTGATATTTTGTTTGGAAGATCTGTCCATTTTTGACAGTGGGGTGTCAAAATAGCCTAGTATAATTGTGTTGCTGTCAATATCTTTCTTGAAGTCGTCTAAAATTTTCTTGATGTATTTAGGTGCTCCTATGTTGGGTGCATATATATTTACAATGTTTATGTCTTCTTGGTGGATTCTTCCCTTGAGTATTATAAAGTGACCGTCTGGGTCTCTCTTTATGGCTCTTCTTTTGAAGTCCATTTTTTCTGATATGAGTATTGCTACCTTGGCTTTTTATTCCTGTCCATTTCCTTAGAAAATTTGTTTCTAGCCCTTCACTTTGAGTCTGTGTAGGTGTTTTGTACTGAGGTGGGTTTCTTGTAGGTAGCATATGTGTGGGTCATGCTTTCTTATCCATTCAGCTATTCTATGTCTTTTGATTGGAGCATTTAATTGATTTACATTTAAGGTTGTTATTGTTAGGTATTTATTCATTGCCATTTTTGTACCTGTGTTCCTCTCTCTCTTTCTCTCTCTGTCTTTTCTTTTTTTCCTTAAAGCAGTCCCTTTAGTATGTCTTGCAGATTTATTTGGTAGAGGTGTATTCTTTTAGAATTCTTTTGTCTGGAAAATTCCTTATTTGGTCTTCTATCTTGATTGAAAGCCTTGCTGGATAAACTAGTCTTGGTTGCAGGCCTTTGGTTTTCATTGCTTGGAATATTTCTTGCCATTCTTTTCTGGCTTGGAGCGTTTCCATTGAGAAGTCAGCTGCCAGCCTTATCATGGCTCCCTTGATTGTTACTTCCTTTTTCTCCCTTGCTGCCTTTAAGATTCTCTCCTTGTCTTGGATTTTTGCCATTTTAATTCTGATGTGTCTTGAAGTGGCCCTGTTTGGGTTCCTCTTGATTGGGACTCTCTGTTTTTCCTGGATTTGTGTGACTTTTTCTCTCATCAAATTAGGGAAGTTTTCCATCACTACTTTTTCAAATAGGTTTTCTATCCCTTGCTCTTCTTCTTCTCCTTCTGGGATCCCTATTATACGGATATTATTCTGTTTCATGTTGTCTTGCATTTCTCTTAATCCATCTTCATTCTTTCTGAGCCTCTTTTCCTTATCTTTCTCTTTCTGGGTGTTTTTTTCTATTTTGTCCTCCAACTCGCTGATCTGATCTTCTGCTTCATCGATTCTGCATTTCATTCCTTTTACTGTGTACTTTAGTTCTTAAATTATATTCTTCATTTCCTCTTCGCCCTTGTCGATAGTGTTTATTTCCTTTTTCATATTAATATAATTTGCAGTGCGTTCATCATTACTTCCCTGTAGTTTCTGGTAGCTCATTGAGAGCTCATGGAGCTTCCTGACAACCATTGCTTTGAACTCAATATCTGATAGTTGAGTTGCCTCAGTTTCATTTAGCATTCTTTCTGGTGCTTCCTCCTTTACTTTCATTTGGGGATTGTTTCTTTGTGTTCCCATTGTTTGTAAGACTCTTATTGTTAGCCTCAATTTCTTAAATTGATCTGTTCTGGCTCCCTGGGTTTGTGGTGTGACCTTCTGTGGTAGAATACCTGTGAGATTCAGTGGTGGATTCTCCCTCGGATATCTTGTTGTTCACAACTTCCACTGTCTCATCAGCTGGGATACCTTCTTTTTGGGACCAACTATGGTTTTTTTCACAGTTCCAGGTTTTTTTTTTTTTTCCTCACTTGTGGGTATTTAAAAAGAGAAGAGAGGGAAAAATGAAAGAAGAAGAAAGAAGAAAAAAGAAGAAGATATAAGAGATAAAATTGGAAAGAAAGAAAGAGGGAATAAAAAAAGAAAGAAGAGAGGCAAAATGAGTTGGGGAGTAAAAAAGAAGATAAAAATAATAAATAAATAATAATTATTTTGGAGATTAATCCCTTGTCTGAGGTAGCATTGTCAAATATGTTTTCCCATACAGTTAGTTCTCTTTTTATTTTAATACTGTTTTCTTTAGCTGTGCAGAAGCTTTTTATTTTGATGAGATCCCATTTGTTTATTCTTTCCTTTATGTCCCTTGCCAAGTGCTGGAAGGGACCTAGGTGCCCATCAGTTAATGAATGGATCAAAAAACTGTGGTACATCCCAGGGATGCAAGGATGGTTCAACATTCGAAAATCAGTAAATGTAATACATCACATAAACAAAAGCAAAGACAAAAATCACATGATCATATCAATAGATGCAGAAAAAGCTTTTGATAAGGTACAGCACCCCTTTATGATAAAAACACTCAGCAAAGTGGGAATAGAGGGAGCATTCCTCAACACAATAAAGGCCATATATGAGAGACCTACAGCCAACATCATACTCAATGGGCAAAAACTGAAATCTTTCCCACTAAGATCAGGAACAAGACAGGGCTGTCCACTTTCACCACTTCTATTCAATATAGTATTGGAAGTCTTAGCCACAGCAATTAGACAAGAAAAGGAAATAAAAGGCATCCAAATGGGAAAGGAGGAAACAAAACTATCATTGTTTGCAGATGACATGATAGTGTACATAGAACATCCTATAGACTCGGCCGAAAAGCTGCTAGACATAATAAATGAATTTGGCCAAACAGCCAGATACAAAGTCAATATCCAAAAATCAAAGGCATTTTTGTATACCAACAGTGAACCAGCAGAAGCAGAAATCAAGAAAAAAATCCCATTCAATATAGCAAAAAGAAAAATAAAATACCTAGGAATAAACCTAACCAAGGAGGTAAAAGACCTGTATGCAGAAAACTACACAACACTGAAGAAAGAAATCAAGGAAGACACAAACAAATGGAAGCATATACCGTGTTCATGGATCGGAAGAATTAAGTACTTTTTTTTTTCTTTTAGATTTTATTTATTTATCTTTAGAGGGGAAGGGAAGGAGAGAGAGAAAGAAACATCAATGTGCGGTTGCCTCTTGTATGTCCCCTGCCGGGAACTGGCCTGGCAACCCAGGCATGTGCCCTGACTGGGAATCGAACCGCGATCCTTTGGTTCGCAGGCCCGCGCTCAATCCACTGAGCTACACCAGCCAGGGCCGGAAGAATTAATATCATCAAAATGTCCATACTACCCAAAGCAATTTACAGATTCAATGCAATACCTATTAAAGTTGCAATAGCATATTTCACAGACATAGAACAAACACTTCAAAAATTTATATGGAATCATAAACGACCCCAGATAGCAGCAGCAATTTTGAGAAAGAAGAGCAAAGTAGGAGGGATCACAATACCTGATACCAAACTGTATTTCAAAGCCACTGTAATCAAAACAGCCTGGTACTGGCACAAGAACAGACACATGGACCAGTGGAATAGAACATAGAGCCCAGAAATAAACCCAAGTCTCTACAGTCAATTAATATTCGACAAAGGGGGCAGCAACATAAAATGGAGCCAAAATAGCCTCTTCAACAAGTGGTGCTGAGAGAATTGAACAGCTACATGCAAAAAAATGAAACTCGAGCACCAACTTACACCATACACAAAAATAAATTCAAGGTGGATAAAAGATTTAAATATAAGCCATGACACTATTAAAATCCTAGAGGATAACATAGGCAGGAAAATCTCAGATATTTCACGCAGCAATATTTTTACTGATATGTCCCCTAGAGCAAGAGACATAAAGGAAAGAATAAACAAATGGGATCTCATCAAAATAAATAGCTTCTGCACAGCTGAAGAAAACAGTATTAAAATAAAAAGAGAACCAACTGTATGGGAAAACATATTTGCCAATGATACCTCAGACAAGGAATTAATCTCCAAAATATATAAAGAACTTACAAGACTCTACTCTAAGAAGACAAGCATCCCAATTAAAAAATGGGCAAAGGATTTGGACAGACACTTCTCCAAGGAGGACATACAGAGCATCCAGAGACACATGAAAAGATGCTCAATATCTCTAGCTATCAGAGAGGTGAAAATCAAAACCACAATGAGGTACCACTTGATACCAGTCAGAATGGCCATCATAAACAAAGCAACAAACAGCAAGTCTTGGAGTGGTTGTGGAGAAAAGGGGACCCTAGTGCACTTTTGGTGGGATTGCAGATTGGTACAATCACTATGGAAAACAGTATGGAATTTTCTAAGAAAACTAAAAATGGACATACCTTTTGACCCAGCAATTCCACTGCTAGGACTATATCCTAAGAACCCTGAAACACCAATCCAAAAGAACCTATGCACCTCTATGTTCATAGCAGCACAATTTACAATAGCCAAGTGTTGGAAGCAACCTAGGTGCCCATCAGTTAATGAATGGATCAAAAAACTGTGGTACATTTCCACAATGGAATTCTATGCAGCAGAAAGAAAGAAGGAGCTCCTACCCTTTGCAACAGCATGGATGGAATTGGAGAGCATCATGCTAAGCGAAATAAGCCAGGCAGTGAAAGACAAATACCATATGATCTCACCTTTAACAGGACCCTAATCAACAAAACAAACAAACAAGCATAATATAACCAAAGACACTGAATTTGAGAACAGTGGGACAGTGACCAGAGGGGGAGGGGAGGGAATTTCAGGGGAAAAGGGAAACGGTTTAGAGCAATAAGTATAAAGGACACATGGACAAAAACTGGGGGTTGGAAATGGGAGGAAGGTGGGGAGGGTGGGAATGGTGAGTTGGGGGCGCGGTAAAAGACAGAAAACTGTACAATATCAACAATTAAAAAATACCGATTAAAAAATAATAATTAAAAAAATAAATAAATGTGGAAAGGAAAAAAAAAAACTGTGGTACATTTACACAATGAATTCTATGCAGCAGGAAGAAAGAAGGAGCTCCTACCCTTTGCGACAGCATGGATGGAATTGGAGAGCATCATGCTAAGCGAAATAAGCCAGGCAGTGAAAGACAAATACCATATGATCTCACCTTTAACAGGAACCTAATCAACAAAACAAACAAACAAGCATAATATAAACAAAGACACTGAATTTGAGAACAGTGGGACAGTGACCAGAGGGGGAGGAGAGGGAATTTCAGGGGAAAAGGTGAATGGTTTAGAGCAACAAGTATAAAGGACACATGGACAAAACCTATGGGTGGTGGAAATGGGAGGAAGGTGGGGAGGGCTGGGGTGATGGGCTGGGGGTGGGGTAAGACAGAAAACTGTACAATATCAACAATTATAAAATACTGATTAAAAAAAGAAATAATAATTAAAAACAAGTATATAAATAGACATGTGTGCACACGCACAAAAAAACAAGCAAACAAAACAAAAAACAAAAAACCAAACAAACAAAGAAATAAACAACCAAAAAAAAAAAGAAAACTCTTGTTGTTTTCAAACTTGCCATGCCAGTTTTTCTGGTCTTGGTGGTTGCAATGGCTGAGGAGTGATCGTATTGCTTTTCTCTGTGTTCAGCACTCAGTCATCATTATGCTATGGTCCCCAAATTTAGTACGGCACCTCTCCCCACAGGGCTTCCAGTGTGAGTTCTGACCCTCCTGGTGTGCAAGCACTTCCCTGAGCTTATGGGTGTGAGCTCTGTTCTGTGATCGTGCACAGCCACCTTCATTGGCCCCTGTGCAGCTTTGTGTGGTAGCTCAGGGCCTATGATCCCACAGCCATCTCATGCCTGTGCCTATGGCCCTGAGCTGTCTGCATTCACTGGCCCGCCCGTGCCCTGGCGACTATGGTCCCACAGCTGTCTCCAGTGGCCAGTGCCTATGCTCTCATATGTGCCTATGATCCCGCAACCATGAGCATTCACGTGTCAGTGCCTATTTTCATACAGCTGTCTCACTTCACATGTACCTCCGTCTGCAGTCTTGGCGACTATGATCACTCAGCTCGCACGAAAAGTCAGTTCATAATTGCACAGTGACCTGGCACGGGGCAACCACTATCGCTCAGCCCGAGGTTGGGCAGTGGCCCCTAGGATCTCTCAGCCTGTTTCAGTGGCTGACCCAGCTCCCTCCCTAGAGCCCTGGGGCAGGCCTGGCAAGCTCCGGGTAGGGACCTCAGCTGTCCTGCTGTCCGCGCTGATCTCTGGGCTCCTATTGTTCTGAAGTACTCTCCTTACTGACTGGTTTTTCAATGTCCGCTACAATTTTTGATTTCTTATTCTCAAAAATGCTGCTTTACTGTTCCTTGTCTGCTCTGTTCTTCCATAAATCGGCCAGGTTTTTCTCCCGTGTGTAGGGGGATGTGAAATCTGCTCCCTCCTTCCATTCTGCCATCTTCCCTCTCATGAAGAGTATTTATAATCACTCCTAATCTGCCAACATTTGAACCAGGCTAGAAGTTGAAAGGATTGAATATGAGAAAATAATATAAATGATCTGGAATGGAAAACAAATTAAATTATATTTTTCAATTAAAGTCGATATTCAATATAATTCCTATTAATTTTAGGTATACTGCATAGTGGTTAGACATTTACATAATTCCTGATGTTATCCGAAAGTCCAGTACCCTCCTGTCATGATACATAGTTATTACAATATTGTTGACTTTATTCCTTATGCGGTATTTTACACAAGTACTTCTTAATCCCTTTACGTTTTCTACCAAGGGCCCCAACCCTATCCCTTCTGGCAACAATCAGTTTCTTCTCCATATCTGTGAGTTTCTTTCTGTTTTGCTTGTTTACTTGGTTCTTTAAGTTCCACATATATCTTATAACATTTGTCTGTCTCACTTGGCTTAGGGTAATATCTGTACTGTCACAAATGGGAAGATTTCATTTTTTATAGAGTAATATTTCATTGTGTATATGCACCAGGTTTCTTTTCCCACTCGTCTACTGATGAGCACTTGTGTTGTTTCCATATCTTGCTATAGTAAGTAATGTTGCAATAAACAGAGGGGTGCATATATCTTTTTGAAGTAATATTTTGAATTTCTTCAGATATATGAGTATACCTAGAAATGAAATTTCTGTGTTGTAAGGCAGTTCCATTTTTAATTTTTTGAGGTAACTTCATACTATTTTCTATAGTGGTTGTACCAATTTGCAGTCCTACCAACAGTTCACAGGGCTCCTTTATCTCCACATCCTCAACCACACTTATTGTTTGTTGATGTATTCATGATAGTCATTCAGACGGGTGTGAGGTGAGATCTCATTGTGGTTTCAATTTGCATTTCTCTGATGGTTAGTGATGTTGAACATCTTTTCATATCTGTATTGGCCATTTGTATGTCCTTTCTGAAGAAGTGTCTATTCAGGTCTTCTGCCCATTTTTTAATAGGGTTATTTGTTGATTTCATGTTGAGTTACATGAGTTTTCTATAAATTTTGGATATTAGCCCTGTATTGAATGTATCATTGGCAAATATCTTCTTCCAATTTGTAGCTTGTCTTTGAGTTAGGTTGATTTTTTCTTTGCTGTGCAAACTTTTTTTAGTTTGATGTAATCTTATTTGTTTATTTTTCCTTTTGTTTTTGTTTCTCAAGAACATATATTAGAAACAAATATTATTGAGAGAAATGTCAGAGAGTTTATTGCCTATTTTTTGTTCTAGGATTTTTTATGATTTTGATTCTTACACTTAAATGTTTAATCCATTTGGGATTTATTCTTGTTTATGCTGCAAAAAAGTGACCTAGTTTCATTTTTTTTTGCATGTATCTGTTCAATTTATTTAACACTATTCATTGAGTAAACAATCTTTATCCCATTATATGTTCTTTCCTGCTTTGGCATAGATTAGTTGGCCATAATATAGACATGGATTTATTTCTGGGCTTTCTATTTCATTCCATTGATATATGTGCCTGTTTTTATGCCTGTACCATGTTGTTTTGATTACTGTAGCCATGTAGTATGGTTTGATATCAGGTAGAGTGATACTTCTGACTGTTTTTCTTTCTCAAGATAGCTGTAGTTATTCAGGGTATTTTGTGTTTCATATAAATTTTAAGGTTACTTGTTCCAGTTTTTTGAAAAAAAAATGTCATTAGGATTTTGATAGGGATTATATTGAATCTATAGGCTGCTTTAGGTAATATGGGCATTTTTATGATATTAATTCTTCCTATCCATGAGCATGGTATATGTTGGAATGGGATAATTTCTGACCATTGTTGATGTATGTTTAAGTGCTTTCCTAACACCAAAAAGATGGAGATAAGAGGTAGAACATTCATTTCAGCCTTTTAGGTTTCTTTGTGCTCTAAAATTCTATGAACCTTGATATTTTACTTATTTCTATAATATTGAAAACTCATTGGATTTCAAAATTAGATCTGAATGTTTTATTTTAGATTTTGACTTAACAATGGTTTGACTATAAAGTTGAAGAAGAGGCTTTGTATTACTCAATATTAACTTTCCCTGGGGATACTTCCATTACAGAGCAGAACACAGGTGTTAGAGTCAGATGGCTTGGGTTCAAGTCCCTTCCTTGACATTCTTGAGAGACCTTGAATAAGTAACTTTACTACCCTAAGCCTCTACTTACCCTAAGCCTAGAGATATTACTAAGGGCAATAATATCTCTACTTCTCTCACTGGCTTGTGCAATCATAAAGTTAGGAAAAATACATTATAAACCTCTTTTTCTATTAAAATGACTATTAACTGGCTGAATATTTCTAACTCAGCTTTGCAAAATAACTAGTTTCCTTTTATGGAGCAGATGTGATAGGCTAACAATGTGAGTATCAGAGGAGTTATTTGTAGTTTGCTTAATTTATACAGTCATTGGGAGCTTTCCCTGATAACACAATCAGATATATTAGGTCCCCAGGAGTTTTATCTCTCAGGCTAGTCCATAGTTTGTCTCTGGCAATTAGTCACTTATACTTGGTGTCCCTGTCAGCTACTGATGTTAGCAGCTGCATCTGCTCCCACTAAGTTTTGATTCTGTGTCTGTCTCTCCAATTTTCAGGATGATGTTTTACCCTGTGACCTCAATTCTCTGATGGATCTAGAAGAGTTTTGTGTCTTGTTTTTTTTTTTTTTTTTCCTTTGCTCAGTAGTTTTGTTGTTTGAGGTTGGGAGTAATGATTTCCAAGCTCCAATGGCAGACTGGAAACCATAACTCTCTGATCTGTTTTTTCTGTAAATGTCTAGGAATTTTCCAATGACAGTATATACATGTCTACCTTCTCAACCTTGGCTGCATGTTGTAATCATCTGGGGTGTTGTAACAAAGTTCGATGACTGGTTCCATCCAGAAATTCTGTTATAAATGGGCTTGGTTAGGGTATGGCATGGGCATGAATGTTTAAAAGCCTGGTTGATGTTAATGTACAAGCAGAATTGAGAAGCTCTGTTGAACAGTGACTGCACACCTGGTAATATCCATTTGTCATTCAATGTGTAGATTTCTGTTTAAGTAAAGGTAAAAAACAAAGGGTTTGCCTTATTGCTGAGAGACCCAGTTTCTTCTTCTGGCTGTCTTATCCCTTCTTCCAGCTGTCTTGGCCCTTCTCCTGGTTATCTTGGCCCATGGATTTTCTGTTTGTTCTAGCTGCTCAAGTTTTTCATCATATATGGCAGGATGCCTGATTTGTGCTTCAGACTTCAGGTCTTTATATTGCAGTATCCTGCTTCTTACTTGCTTTGAATATGGAATTTTATTGAGTAGTTATTAGGGAAATTCTGCTTCCTTCCATGATTGCTGTTCAGTGTTGTGTCACTCAGAGTTTTGCAAGATAAATTTCTCTTTCACTTATGGGAAGGCAAGAGGGGTGCTTAATTTTGCAATCAAACTGATATGACATTGCTATTGCTCAGAAATATAGACACACACACTTATTTTAGTTCAGTACTGTAAAGCAATGTCCTCGAGTCTCAGCCAACACCTCCCCCCACTAAACTAGAAGCAGAGACTTGAACACTAGGGGCTCATTATATGTGCTAAATTTTATAATAGTTTCATACAAATACTTAAATTATGGAATAAAGTCCAGTGTTATTCATCATCTCTGTTCATCATTTCAACAATGAAGGAAATACTTTATTTCCTTCACTATCAAATATAATACACAGTAGCCATAGTTATTGATCACTTGAAATGTAGTATGGCTAACGTAATACTTTTTATTTAATTAATTTCAATTATTTTAAATTTGAATAGCTACATATGGTTAATAGTTATTACATTTGATAGCACAGGAACAGACAAATAATTGAAGTAACCTTATTTATCTTCAGTAATTCAAAGTTTTTTTCTCCTCTCTCTCCCCTCTCTCCAACTCCCCTATTCTTCCTGCCCCTCTCCTCTCCCCCTTCACTTCTCCTTGTTTGGAAATGCTCTAAATATTTGTATTTCAATATTTGGGGTCTGGTCACACAGTGGCATCTTTGAATTGCTATATGTTACCCCCTATCTATTTAGTGTTACGTCCATTTTCTTCTGTCCAGATGTAAATGTTCCCTTCTGGTATCTCATTCCTATAGCTTCTCTGGGTGTGTTAATTGAAGAATAGGTGACTTGTTAATCAAGAGTTGTCATATAGGTTCAATAAAATACTGAAAATAGTTGTCAAAATTTGAACCATTGGGACAACTCTACCTGACTCTGGAGAAAAAGAGACGTATGGAAACTTACAACTCATCTTACATGTTATATTAGATGGTGCAACTTTTAAAATTGATTAGCTATTTAAAAATACCTATTTACCTCTAACATACAATGGAAAAATACATTTAAAAATATAGGAGAGATGTAATAAAGAAGACAGAGGATGAGATACAGGTTTCAATTCTTCCACAGAGGTCTATAATTACATCTCTTTTCTTGGAAAAAAAAAAACAAAAAAACTAGCTCTTGGAGATCTCTCAAGTCCACTTACAAAACCCCAGCAACACAGTGGAACAAAAACTTGAGAATACTGCACATGTATTCTCAAGGAAGGAATGAGAAACTGCCTTTGCCTGTATCACCCTGTCCCCCAAACTGGCATTGCTCAGTGCCAAGAGGGAAATCCCTGACTAGAAAGAATTCCTATTTCCAAAAAGGGAGAGGAGTGGAAAAACCTACTTCTTTTCCACCCCACTCAGAGATGAACAAAAATGAAACATAGAGACAGTTAGAAACAAAGAAGAAAAGCAGAGGCTACCAACACCAGTCATGCAGCAAGAGTGACCACAGTTCCTAGTGACCTTTTGTGCAGCCAACACTAGTAACACGACTGCTTCCAAAATTTTTAATTTCACCAGTTTTCACCTGATGGGTACTCTTATTTGCAGGTCCTGATCAGCCACCCTCGTACTGGCCACTTCTGGAGCCCAGGATCTGAACTGGCAGAAAGCTTAGGTCTCAGAAACTGTATGAGTGCAAGATGTCAGCCTAGATTCCACACAGCTGATTTGCACCCCCATGTGTACATTCAGAGCCAGCCCCTTAGCTTTGCGTTGACAAGGTGTCAGTCTGAGGCCCATCACTGACCACCATTGTCATGTGCCAAACATCCTGCCAACTGGATATCAGGCAATGGCCAATGCCCCCAAAGCTGTTTCTGGGCCTAGATTTGTCCCTATTACCTGTAACTGGCCTGCAACATTGGACTCACCCATACCAACACCTCTAACTGTGCAAATGCGCACCCCTGCCAGATTCTGCTCACAGGCATCCACACCATTCACACACTCTTGGGGAGACTATGCAGCTGTAAGTGGGTATGCTGACAGCCAGAGGCACGGCAGCAGCTTGTGGGTCCAATCCAGCACTATTTCCTGTCACTGGTCTGTACCACTAGGCTCAACTTCAGCTAGTCCTTCCATCTGTGCACCTATATAGACCCAGGCAATCTTCCAACTCCATCCTTAACTGCCATGCACCCTTGGCAAGAACCAGTAGCCATGATACTGCAAAAATGATAATGAGGAATGTTGCAGCTATCAGTGTGCCTACAGCTGGCCCCTGTAGCTGAGTGTGTCCATACCACAAGCTCTGGCCAGCACCACTCCCTCAGCTTGTTCCAAGCCACTGGACCTGGAGATATTGCTAAGGACCCCTGTGGGGAGCACCACCTGCAGAATCCCCTGTCCCTCACGGATGAAAATAAAACTACCAAGACATGATCTGCTTGGGGAGGAAAGGTGGCCAAACTCTCAAAGGAGAATGACCCCGAGCGCCTTCCTCACTAGGCTTTTATTGGGTTCAAATACACAGGAATACAGGTATGTCAGGAGGCAAGGACCAAACAGTGGTTAACATTTCAAAGAAATCTGAGGGCTTAATCTGAGTCAGCGTCTGTCAGGAAAGGGGGTTGCAAAAACTTTGGGAGACATACTCATTTCCTCCTCGGACCCTTATCATTTAAATTAGAGCACTCTTAGCAAAGCAGGTTTCACAGGACTTTAGGAATTCTTTCTTATGCCCGACCACCTGGGGAACCATTCTGGTCGGCACAGGGCTGCACTGCTCACTGTCATAGTTTCAGGCTTTAAGCCAATTAGGCTCAGGAAGCAGAAGACATCTCCCAGATGGAAATGGGGACTCGGGCTCTGTCAGAATAGCCAGGGGGTGAGGGTCCATCACCCCCTCTTTGCTGCAGCCCCCCGAGTCCTTCCCTGCAGTTTCCCAAGTGGTCGTGTCTGGCTTAGGTTGCCCCTCCCATGAGGAGTCTTACCCGTCATTGACTAACTGACTAAGCATTGGGGCCAGAGATGGATGAGGCAGAAGCGTCACTCCTGCCGGGGAGATAAGCTTTGTCTCCTTAGTAGCTCACGTCCTCTTGACAGAACAGACACAGATGAAATGAATCCCTAGGCTCCTACTCAGCCCACCATGGGGTGAGGGTTACAACTCCTGAAACCAGGCTGAACAGTCTGCAACACCAGCCAAATTAGAAATAGATTGGTGAATGGAATTCAGTTCTAATGCTTTGTAAGCAACCATGATGATCTGTTGAAGATGCACACTACGTTTATATTATGGGGAAGTTCTGGGTTCATGTGGTCAGCAGGCTGCCACACTGCTGTGTCTGTTATGAGTTCACACACTAAAGATGTCACTTCTTAAAACTCAGTAAATGATATTCTGAGTGCATTATATTTAGTTAAACCTGAGAAATGTCTCTCTTAATGAAGTAACTGAAATCTAGAAACTGTCATCCCAGAAATAGGAATACCTCTGGACCCAAGTACTTCTGAGAAGGTCAATGCCTTTGGCAATGTTATCCTTAAAAGAAAAATATTCCTTTTTATACTTTGCAGCATAGCATATAGTATTCCAAAATTTAAAATTGATTGGTATTCTATCTGAATTTTTGTGTCAAAATCTGGTACAGAAAGAAATTTATTGACATAGTTTGATAATTGCCAAGTGTGAAAACTTGGGGCTAATGGTCATAAAACACTGTAAATAGTTTCTCATATATAGTCTCAGAAATAAAATTTTCTAATTCAAGTATACACACACACACACACACACACACACACATATATTCTCACAAAATAAAATATACAGTTTCATATACATGTATATATTCTCACAAATAAAATTATTGCATGAGTTTTCCCCCAATATTACTAAAATATAGTTGACATAACACTGTATAATTTTAAGGTAAACAGTGTGAGGACCATACATGTATGCTCACAAAGTATTTACCACAAAATTAATTAACTAATTGATCACCTCACATAATGACCATTTTCTTGTCGTTATGTATAATTTTTAATGTACAAAAACATTAAAGCTCGGACTTCCGGCCAAGATGGCAGCGTAGGCGGACACACTGTGCCTCCTCTCACAACCAAAATTAAGGACAACAAATATTTAGAAACAAGAAAACAACCAGAACTTATAGAAAGTTGAACTGTACGAAGTCCAACAACCATTCACCCAGACCGGTAAGAGGGGCGGAGTCTCGGTAGGAAAAAGTGGAGGTGCGGACCCAGGAACGCAAGTAGCAGCGGCTCACAGTTCCCAGGTGCTCGGGCGGTGGCTGGCGGTCCTCGGGCGCCCAGGCAGCAGCTGGCAGACCCCGAGCACAGGAGGGCAACTGTGCAGACCCAGTGAGGACGCACAAGGCGGCTGGCTGACCAGGGGGTCCCACATTCGCGCACCCAGACGGTCCAGGCAGAGGGGAAGTGGCGGAAGGGACTGAATCCAGGAGAGAGCGGAGTGGGCGCCATTGTTCCCTCTCAGAACCCGCCCCCACATACAGCGTCACAACCCAGCGACTGGGCTGCCCCACACTGGGGAGCGCCTGAGGCTCCACCCCTCACTACGTAACAGCATGCACCCGTGCACAGATAATCCAGGTGAAGGGGAAGCAGCGGAAGGACCAGAGTCCAGAAGAGAGCGGAACAGGCGCCATTCTTCCCTCTCGGACCCCGCCCCCACATACAGCATCACAACCCAGCAACTGGGCTGCTCCGCCCTGAGGAACACCTAAGGCTCCACCCCTCATACGTAATAGCTGCGACCAGACTAAAACCAAAACAAAACAAAACAAAAAAATCCACCAAAAATGGCTCAAACTGGAGAAAAAATGAAAACCCCAGAGTCAATTCCTCTAAGCAATGAAGAGATAGCCAATCTATCAGATGCACAGTTCAAAGCACTGGTCATCAAAATGCTCACAGAATTGGTTGATTTTGCTCATAAATTAGATGAGAAAATGCAGGCTACAATACGTGAAATGAAGGAAGATGCATGGGGAACCGATAGAGATGGAAGGAAAACTGGGACTCAAATCAATGGAGTGGACCAGAAGGAAGAAATTAACAACCAAACAGAAAACAAGGAAGAAACAAGAATTCAAAAAAATGAGGAGAAGCTTAGGAACCTCCGGGACATCGTTAAACGTCCCAACATCCTAATTATAGGGGTCCCAGAAGGGGAAGAAGAGCAACAAGTAGAAAACTTATTTGAACAAATAATAAAGGAGAACTTCCCCAATCTGGCAAAGGAAATAGACTACCAGGAAGTCCAGGAAGCTCAGAGAGTCCCAAAAAAGTTGGGCCCAAGGAGGAACACATCAAGGCACATTGTAATTACATTAGCCAAGATTAAAATGAAGCAGAGAATTCTAGAAGCAGCAAGGGATAAGGGGACAGTCACCTACAAAGGAGTTCCCATGAGACTGTCAGCTGATTTCTCAAAAGAGACCTTCCAGGTAAGAAGGGGCTGGAAAGAAATATTTGAAATCTTGAAAAGCAGGGACCTACATCCAAAATTGCTCTTTCCAGCAAAGCTGTCATTTAGAATGGAAGGACAGATAAAGCGCTTCTCATATAAGGTCAAGTTCAAGGAGTTCATCATCACCAAGCTCTTATTATATGAAATGTTAAAGGGACTTATCTAAGAAAAAGAAGATCAAAAATATGACAATGAAAAGACAGCAAACTCACGGCTATTAAGAACCACACCTAAAACAAAAGCAAACTAAGCAAACAGCTAGAACAGGAACAGAACCACAGAAATGGAGATCATATGGAGGGTTAGCAACAGGGGTGTGGGGGGGGTACAGAGAATGAGTAGCATAGATAGTGGGTAGAAAATAGACAGGGGCAGGGTATGAATAGTATGGGAAATGTAGAAGCTAAAGAACTTATGACACAAGGACATGAACTAAAGGGGGGAATGTGGGTGGGAGAGGGTGTGCAGGGTGGGGGGAATGATGGTGGAGAAACGGGACAACTGTAATAGCATAATCAATAAAATATATTTAAAAAATTAAAAAAGAAAACATTAAAGCTCTACTTTCATAGCAACTTTCAAGTATACAATACAGTATTATAAACTATAGTCACATGCTGTACATTCAACTGCTGGAATTCATCTTATAACTGAAAGTGTGTACATTTTCACAGCTCCCCATTTCTCCCACTCCAAGATAGTGGCCATCACCATTCTATTGTTTTTATGTAGTCACCATTTCTTTGTTTAGATTATTACTTATATAAGTGATAGCAAGCAATGTTTTTCCTTTTCTGGATGGCTTACTTCACTTGTCATAATTCCCTCAAGGCCCAACCAATTTGTCACAAATGGCAGGTTTTCCTTTTTGTTTATTACTGAATAATATTCACTTATATGTATATATATGAATTATACATATATTTCTTTATCTTTGTATCTGTTGATCAATGAATACATAGGTTGTTTTTATGTCTTGGCTGTTGAGAATAACACTGTAGCAGGACATAGGAGCACAAATATGTCTTAGATATAGTGATTTCATCTCCTTAAGATAAATACCCAGAAGGGAAATAACTAGATCATTTGGTAGTCCTATTTATAATTTTTTGAAAAAATGTCCATATTATTTTCCATAGTGGCTGCCCTAGTTTATATTCCCTCCCCCAGCATTTCAGGGTTGCCCTTTTTCTATGACTTCAACAATTATCTCTTGTCTTCTTGAAAGAAATCCTAACAGGTGTGAGGTGATATGCCTCATGGCTTGATTTGCATGTCTCTGAGATTATTGATGTTGAGTATCTTTCCAAGTACTTGTGAACCATTCATATGTCTTCTTTGGAAAAATGTCTATTTAAGTCCTCTGCCAGGGCTTTAATCAATTTTTTTATTTTTATTTTTTTGGCAATTGAGTTGTATGAGTCCTTCATATATTTTGTATACTAACTTTTATTAGGGAATTGTTTTCTATGTTCTGAAGATCACCTTTTTATTTTGTTTATTATGTCTTTTGATGTGCAGAAGGTTTTTATTTTATATAATTCCACTTGTTGATTCTTACTTCTGTTGCTTGAGTTTTTGTATTATATGAAAAAAGTCATTGTCAAGAAGGATGTCAAATAGATTTTTTCTCATGTTTTCTCAAAGGAATTTTACATTTAAGTAATGTTTATGTTCTTAATCCATTTTGAATTCATTTTTGTGACTGGTGTAAGAAAGGGATCCAATTTCATTCTATTGTATGTGGATATTCAGTATTTTTAGCATCATTTATCGAAGAAACTATCTTTCCTTGCCGAGTATCCTTGACTTCCTTATGAAATATTAGTTGACCATAAATACATAGGTTAATTTCTAGGTTCTCTATTTTGTTTCATTGTTCTACATGTCTGTTTTTATGCCAGTGCCATACTGTTTTGATAACTATAGTTTGAAGTCAGGATGTGTGATGCATCCAGGTTTGTTCTTTCTCAAGACTGCTCTGGCTCTTTGAAGTCTTTTGTTTTTACATGTAAGCTTAATTTCCATTTCAGTGAAAAATGCCATTGAAATTTTTATGGGACTTGTATAGATAGTTTGGATAATATGGATATTTTAACAATATAAACTCTTCCAACCCATGAAAATGGAATAGCTTTTCATTTATTTGTGTCATTGTCAGTTTCTGTCATCAATGTCCTAGTTTTGGGTGAATAGAGTTTTCATTTTCTTGGTTAACCTTATCTTTAAGTATTATATTCTTTTTGAGGGAATTTTATTTATTTATTTATTTATTTATTTTTTAGGTGTCAGATATCCAATGATGAAGAAGTTATGGTCATTGCTATATGCATTTATAGTTTATACTTTTTCTGTACTTAATCTCTATAAATTTTGTTTAATTTTATTTATTTTTAATCAGTATTTTTTAATTGTTAATATTGTACAGTTTTCTGTCTTTTACCCCGCCCCCAGCCCACCACACCAGCCCTCCCCACCTTCCTCCCATTTCCACCCCCCATAGTTTTTGTCCATGTGTCCTTTATACTTGTTGCTCTAAACCATTCCAGAATTGTTTTCTTTATTTTTTTCAGACATTTATTGTTAGTGTATACAAATGCAACTGATTTTTATGTTAACTTATATCCTGCAAGTTTATTCAATTTGTCTATTAGGTCTAACACATATACATTTTTTTCATTTTTGTGTAATCTTTAGGATTTTCTATATACAAGATCATGTACTAAGCAAACAGAAACAAATTTATTCTTCCTCTCCAATTTGGATGCCTTTTTAATTCATGTCTAATTTCTCCTGCTAGGACTATGTTGAGTAGTTGCAGGAAGACTAAGCACCCTTGTCTGGTCCCTGTTCTCAGAAGGAATACTGTCAAACTTGTACCATTGAGTAGATAATAGTTGTACATTTGTCATACATAGCCTTTATTACGTTGAGGAAAATTCCTTCTATATCTAATTTGTTGATAGTTTTTATCAGGAAAAAATAATTAATGTTGTCAAATATTATTTGTTCATCTATTAACATGTTTGTATAATATTTATCTTTCATTCTATTAAAGTGGTATAGCACATTTATTGAATTGCATATATTGAATTATTCTTACATCCCACAGATAAATTTCACTTGATCATACTGTATGATCTTTTTCATATTCTATTAAAATCAATTTGATATTATTTTGTTGAGAATATTTGCATCTATACTCATCAGAAATATTGATCTATAGTTATTTTTTGTAGTATCTTTGCCTTTCTTTGTTATCAGGGTAATGTTGGCATTGCAAAAATTAGTTTTGGAGTATTCTTGCAACTTCAATTTATTATAAAAATTTGAGAGGAATTGATATTAATTATTTTTTAAAAGTTTAGTAACTTTTACTCATAAAGCCATCTGGCCTTAGGCTTTTCTTTTAGAGAGGTTTTTATCTGTGGTTTAACTTCCTTACTCATTGTTGGTCTGTTCAGGTTTTCTATTTATTTCTTTATGATTCAGACATGGTAGATCATATGGCTTTAAAAAATTATCAATTTCTTCCAGCTTGTTTAATTTGTTGGTGTATATTGTTCATAGTAGTCTCTTATGCTCCTTTATATTTCTGTTCTATCAGTTATAATGTCTTTTCTTTTATTTACAATTTTAATTATTTGAATATTCTTTTTGTTCTTGGTAATCTAGCTAAAGCTTTATCAATTGTGTTTTTCTTTTAATAAACCAACATTTGCTTTTGTTAATCTTCTCTAATTTTGATCTATTCTCTATTTCATTTATCTTCTATGATTGTTCTTTCCTTCCTTCTCCTAACTTTGGGCTAAGTTGTTTTGTTTTTTGTTTTTGTTTCTTAAAGTATAAAGTAAGGTAGTTTAAGATCTTTATTTTCTTTTTTCTTAAAATCGACATTCTTGCTATAAACTTCCTCCTTAATACTGATTTTACAATACCCCCAGAGGTTTGGTATGCTGTGTTTCCTTTTCATTTGTTTCAAGATATTTATGTCCCTTTTAATTTCATCTTTTATCTATCTGTTGGTTGTTCAAAATCATCTTGGTTAATACCTACATTTTGTGAAGTTTTCAGTTTTCTTTCTTATATATTTCTAGTTTCTTAAAGCTTCTGATGCTTTTCTAGCATCAGAAAAGACTGGTACTATATTTTAAAATTCGTTTACATTTCTTTTGTAACATAACATATGATATATTTCAGAGAACGTTCTATATGTGTTTGAGAAGAATGTGTATTCTGTTACTATTGGATGGAATGTACTGTATATGTCTCTTACATCCATTTACGTAATCCAAAGTGCAGTTCAAGTCAATGTTTTCTCATTGATTTTCTAACTAAAAGATCTTATCAATTGTTAAAAGTGTTCTATTGAAGTCCTATACTATTACTACACTATTGTCTATTACTTCCTTAAGATCTGCTGGTATTTGCTTAATATTTAGGTTCTCCAATTTTGGTTGTATACATGTTTACAATTGTTTTTGTATCCACCTGGTGTATTGACACCATTATCGTTATATAATAACTTTCTTTATCTCTGTTACAGTTTTTGACCAATGGTCTATTTTTTTCTGATGTAGGTATAGCTTTCCTTATTCCTTAATTTTCCATTTGTATGGAATATTTTTCTATCCCTTAATTTTCAATCTTTGTGTGTTCTTGAAGCTAAAGTGAATCTCTCACAGATATCCTATAGGTGAGTCTTGCTTTTTAATGCATTCTGCCATTCTGTGTCTTTTGATGGGATAATTTATTTCATTTGCATTTAAAGTAATTATTCCTAGGTCTGTATTAACTATTGTGATGTTAATTATTTTCTGTTTTGTAGGGGTTTTTTATCTGTTTCTTTCTCTGTTTCAGTCTCCCTTGATGAACTAATCATTTTCTGTATTAGTATACTTTGATAATCTTTATATTGTGTTTATCTACTATAGGTATTTGTTTTGTAGTTACCCTAAGGTTATTTGAAATATCTTATACACATAAGTCTATTTTTTATTTTAAAATAATTTAATGTGTTAGTGTGTATCTTTAACATAATATTTTAGTATGAACATACATGCCCACATTCTTCCCAGGGTCATCTTACCCATACATAATTTATAATTTTATGAATATTGATTCTATCAATTTTCCCCTTACCATACTGTGGTCTTTGTAATTGAATTAGTTTCCTTGATACATACAATTTCTCAGGTGTGGTTGCACCACAACTTGCGGAAACATAATAAAAATTTTTTAAACTTTGTACTCATATTTTTTCTAGTGATGCTAATTGATGTTTATTGAAATGTCTCTCATGTTCACTGCTGCTTGATATAAACTATATTTTATTCCATTTTGTGTTACTCCTGACCTCTTCAGAAACATTTAGTCCTATTCTAGCAACTTATTCATAATCAAGCTCTCTGGTTCCACATAACCATTTTCCTTTAAATTGCTTCCTCTTATACTTAAAACTTGTTCTCACCATCTTTTATTCTGGCTGTAGAACATTTTCTTCTAAAAAGATAAACCTTGTTAATCTTCTACAAGGATTCTTTTACAAACCAGTTTGTCACCAGATACCTCCCAGATAAGCATTTTCTTCTTTTGAATTTTATCTGGGATCTGTAAATCATTCTTTATTTGTATAGATAGGAATTCAGGTAGAAGCTATTCAATCACTTGTATGACCTGAGAGACAGAAAATTGTTTTGGTGGATGTATCACAACTATTTGCACCTAGTTTTTTTGGATTTATCATTTTGTCCTTTAGAATTTGAATTCTACAAAGATCACATCCCAGTAAAAAGATTCCGTATTTGCCTGTTCAAGGCTACTTTTACAAATAATTATAATTTTCTATAAAGAAAGATGTACAAAATCTCTTGACTGAAGATTAAGCTAATTTTATCAATGATCTGCTGTTATTCACAAACTTCTCAGCCTTGTGAATGAACATTAACCTTTGTTTAGTGTTAAATATGATTGGAGTAAATTTAACTGTAGCTACTTCTTTCATTTTGGATTGAAATCTCATACCAGCAAATGAGTTTCATGAAATTATTGCAACTATGTGTAACAGACCAGCTGGCACAGGATCTGGCCTTATGGCAGGAACCGAATGAATATCCCCAAAACCTCTTGTGCAAAGCTGAAGCAATGACAGTGCTCATGTGAATTCAGGTCTGCTTCCCTTTATAGGTGGATTCCAGGGAAAAGCATTTCTTTACAATAATTTCTAAAATATAAAATGCTGGGTTTTGCAAACTGCTTGGTACATTTCTGGTGTCTCACTTAAATAAAATAGAAAAAATCTACAGTGCTATAATCCTTTGGTTTTATTTTCTGGGATTAAAAAAAGTACAGGCATATTTTTTTTACATGATCTTGAAGATATCCTTTAGAATTATTTATAAAGTGGCTCAATTCATATCTCTTGATTATCATAACCCATCAATGTCACTGTTGGCCTTGATGAATTCATTGGAAATTTCAGAGCATAAGTAACTCATGAATCTTTTCCCAATCCCTGAGAATCACAATCATCACAGAACTATTTTATCCTTTTATCAGAAATCTCTGTCCAGTAGATGTGTTCATTCATTGTTAATAGGACAAGGAACCATGTCATAGAGGATTAATCCATGTAAACTGGTTTCCACCTATAAAGAAATTTTCTGAAAATCACAAATATAGGTCAGGAAAAAAACAAAGAAGGAAAATAACATAGACCATTCTGCTGCAGTAGTCATTATATGAAGCACATAACTTTTGTTCTTGGTGTTTCAGTGGAGCTTCTGTACTATATCTGTGCCCAAACTGCCACTGTACAAGAGAGATGAGCAAGTCAGCATGCTAAATGCACTTACTCCGCATTGGATAACCAACAGCAGTCTGATCCAGTAGATTTGTTTGCCATGGATTTTGGGCTATATTTGGTAGGAAAGGATGGTCTATACGAACATGCACAGTGAGCCCGTGCCAAAGGTGAGCACAGCTCCACAAATGTCCATGGTAAAGAAGGTGGTTTTCTGCAAGTTTTCTACAAGAGAAAGTCCTAAACAACTCAGCAATACAAATACAAGGTCAATGTTGTTTAATCTGATGATACACTTCCCTTCAGGACTCGGCATGAACTTGCTTATAATGGACATAAATGGTAGTAAAGCATAAAACTGAGGCAAAATTCAACGTTGCCCCAAACAAGCATTTTTAGGGAGTGACTGTACCAGTGTCACTGATGTAAGGCAAAGCAGGGTCAATGTGGTGGAGAGTTATGGTGGCGATGTACGAAAAGATGAAAGAGGCAGCTGTCCAAATCACAAGGGCCAAATGGAGGAAACTGAGGCCTTGCTGAAACCACCACATCTCAAATAGGTCTTAACACTTAGCTGTTACTTTCTTGCTTGGTTTTATCTTACTCACTAAACTAGTTCAGTTCTGTGAGAGCAGGAACCAACTGTTTTGTTCACCATATTTCCAGTTCCTGTTTCAGTATCAGTCTTCAAATCTGCCCAAACCTGCCCCTTCATATATCTTGTCCTCTACTTTCTTTGATGGTCCATGAATCAGAATTGCACTTACAATTTTTTTAATTTCCTAAATATTTAAATGCTGCTGGTAATAAGATGAACTCCTTATGCTGTCTCCTCTAAGTGGTGGCTGTCGGGGCTGACCACTGGGGCCTGGAGGCTGCAGGCTAGATGGAGATAGGGTGGGCATGTAACAGTCTATTTTTAAGCTAAAAAAAAACCTACTTTGATCATTTGCAAAAACTCTTCTCCCAGATTTTATGTTTGATATCTCAATTTACAGTTTTATATTATATAACCATTAACAAATTATTCTCACAATTGCTATTTTAATAATATTGTCCTCCATCATTTATATTAGAGTTACATAGTTAACATACTACTGTATTACAATATTAGAGTATTCTGATCTATTTACTTACCTTTACCACTATGTTATATAATTTCATGTTTTCCATTTACTAGGCAGCATCTTTCAGCTTGAAGGATTCTTTTTAGCAATCCTGTTATGGCAAGTCTAGTGGTGACAATAAATCCTTCAGCTTTTTTCATTATTCTTAGGGAAAGGTTTTATCTTGCCTTAATTTCTAAAGGACAACTTTGCCAAAATTCAATTATTCTAGGTTGGCAGTGTTTTTTTCCAGCACTCTGAATACATTATCCCATTCTCTATAGGCCTGCAAGGTGTCTGCTGAGAAAGTCATTGACCTTATTAAGGTTTCCTTGTATGAGAGAAGTTTTTACTATTATTACTTTTGTCAAAGGTTGGTCATTGGCACCAATTCAACACCAACAAGAATGCCCAATTTGGGGTGAGATAAAGAAGGAAACTATTCAGGAAAAAACAGTCAATTGCAATACAGCATGGCTGTTAAAACAGCACAGCTGTGAGGCAGCCCTTAAGCCAGGCACCTATCTGGCTACACAGCTCTGCTTTGTTTCTGCTGTACTTTGCTCTACTCTGGCTGGTCTGCCCTGGCATGACACCTGTGGTGTTTCAGTTCAGCCAGGGAGATGTAGTCTTTAGTCTTTGGTGAAAAGGAGAAGTGTGCTTACAGCCACAGGGGAGCTAGCTTATATGGACAGAAGTGTCTAGCCCCTGGTCCCTGATTGGTCTATCCTCATGCAAATGAGAACTCCAAGTCATCAAAGTTTGATTGGTCCAAAAGATAGTGTCTTGGTAGATCAGAATAGATCTGCACCATTTGGTTGGAGATGCACTGCTCCAAATGGTTGAGGAAGCCTCACTCCTATTGGTTGAAATAGGATTACAGAAACTCCTTTAAAGGGCTGGCTCAACATCAAAATTACAATTAAATTATAGAACAGCCACCATGCAGAACCATCAGAAATCAAGTTGAATGGAAATCTGACAACTATGGGGAGTTTTCCAGAATACTCGGTGAGAAACTGGAGGAGCAGCAGTGGCTTTTGGAGCTGAGTACAGTGACATGCTCTTTCCCACTATGCCACACCTGCCTCAGCCCACTCATGGCTGTCCAAATGGTGAAAGAAACCACTTACTATGATATTTTGGGGGTTAAACCCAATGTCACCCAGGGCAAACTAAAAACGGTTTATAGTAAGCTGTTCTTGAGTACCACCCTGATAAGAATCCAAATGAAGAAAAGTTTAAACAGATTTCTCAAGCTTACAAAGTGCTCACTGATGCAAAGAAAAGGGAATTATATGGTAAAGGAGGAGAACAGTTAAACAGGAGAACAATTAAAGAAGGTGGAGCCAGTGGTGGTTTTGGCTCCTTCATGGACATTCAAGTGTTTTGGAGAAGGAGGAAGGATGCAGAGGGAAAGGAGAGGTAAAAATGTTGTGCATCAGCTCTTGGTAACCTTAGAAAATTCATATAATGCTGCAACAAGAAAACTCGCTCTGCAAAAGAATGTGATTTGTGACAAATGTGAAAAGAAGTGGAAAGAAAGGAGCAGTAGACTATCGTTCCAATTGTTGAGGTACTGGGATGCAAATAAGAATTAATCAGATAGGACCTGGAATGGTTCAGCAAGTTCCATCTGTGTGCATGGAGTGCCAGGGCCACAGGGAATGGATCAGTCCTAAAGATAGATGTAAAAACTGTAATGGAAGGAAAATAGTTTGAGAGAAGAAAATTGTAAAATTCATATTGACAAAGGTATGAAAGGTGGCCAGAAGATAACATTTCATGGTGAAGGAGGCCAAGAACCAGAGCTAGATCCAGGAGGTGTTATCATTGTTTTAGGTCAGAAGGACCATAGTGTTTTCACTCGGTGAGGAGACCTTCTCATGTGTATGGACATATAGCTGGTTGAAGTATTGTGTGGCTCTTGACAACCGAACCATAGTCATCACTTCATCCAGGTCAGATTGTCAAGCATGGAGATATCAAATGTGTGCTAAATGAAGGCATGCCAATTTATCATGGACTGTATGAGGAAGGTCACTTAATCATTGAATTTAAGGTAAAGTTTCTTGAGAATGGCTTTCTCTCTCCTAATAAACCCTCTTTGCTGGAAAAACTCCTACCTGAAAGAAAATAAGTAGAAGAGACTGATGGAATGGACCAGGTAGAACTGGTGAACTTTGATCCAAATCAAGAAAGATGGTGCCATTATAATGGAGAAGCATGTGAGAGTGATGAACATCACCCTAGGGGTGGTGTTCAGTGTCAGACCTATTAATGGGGTCAATGAATGACACTCACTGCTGACATTTTATATATAGTAATGAATGGCTATAATCATAATATGCTCACTACTTCTATTGTTTTTGTTTTAATTTTCAACTATAGTAGTTAAATGAAGAAAAAACATAAAATATAAAAGCAAAAAAAAAAAAAAAAGAAATCTGAGAAGTATGAGGTAGGGTAAGTGGAGGCAGCCTGGCTTCCTCACCTAGGTGTCTGGATAGCTAAGAGAAGCAGCATTCCCATAGCCTTGGAGGGGCCTGATAACTAGTGTTCTCATAGCCTTGAGACTGGGTCCAATAAACTGTTCCCATAATATGAAGTGAGCTCGCATGTGCAAAATTATGTTATATTATATAATTTCTGGCATCTTGCTGGCTTTGTTCCCCTCTAATACTTAAACAAGTAGGGATTCCCTGCTAGGGGCAATGGTGATGAGAGACACACAAGGGAAGAAGTGCCAAGATGGGTGCCACACTGGGGAGCAAGGTCCATGACATCAGACATGCAGATAGACACACAGCTTGCAGCATGTGTGGCTCACCCACCCATGAATAAAGACATGCTAGACATTCCAACAGCTCCATGAATATTTTTCTGTTTGTATTAATGCCATGAACCTGCCTAGCCATGATTGGTTGCAACAAATATGAAATTAAAGAAAACACATCCATCCAGACAGGTAGGGAGGGAGACATGGAACAGGCTGGTCCCCATCTACATGTGGTAGGAAAAACTGGGGAGGAAAATCTTGGGAGTGAGGAGTCTCAGCTCAGGGTTCCAGAGCCAGAAAAATAAGTCTACATAATTTCTGGCTGCAAAAACCAGCAGGGGCTGAGTTGGTGGAAGAAACTTCTAGAGTCCCAGCAGTTCCTCTTAAAGAACCCACACACAGAGACTTACTCAGACTCACTCCCTCTAAGCTCCAGCACTGGGGTAGCAGCTTGAAAGGCACCAGTATAATATAGGAAGGAATTGAAATGTCCATAATCAAGGTGATAGGTAGGGGGCAGCTTTCTTCCAAACAGAAATGTAGGCAGAGGCCATTGTCCCTTTTCTGAACCCCTCACTCCCATAGAACCACAAGGCCAATAGTCAGGTGGCATATCTAATACTCCATAAACCTGGTTAACACTATTTTTACACACTGGAGATCCCCTAAGACTCCATCACACCCAACCTATGGATCCACCCAAGCTGTTAAGATATATTTCCATATGAATGACTTGCCTTGGCTCATGCTTCACAACTACCTAAATCCTCTCAAATAAGCAACAGCTGGCCTTAGTGAGCCCTCAATCTCCTTACCCCTTGCTAAGTGGCCCCAGGCACAGCATTAGCAGCAGCCAGCTTAGATTCACAGCTTGTCTTCCCTCAGGAATCTCCAAGTGCAGCACAAGTAGCAGCCATCTCAGATTGCTTTATAGCCCAGGCAGGGTAACCCCAGGCAAAACACAGGTTGGGGCTGATCTTGGCCTATACTATCCAGGAAACCCCAAAGCATGTGTACCCAGTGGACAGCTACAGACCACATTGGAGCACCACCACCCTCATCCTGAACAGCTGATCCCCAACAGAGGGCAGAGGTTGGTGGTCAGTGGTTACAGCCAGTTCATGCAGCTGACCGGCATGGGTAAATTCCTCCCATTGATCTGCCAATAACATCCAAGGCTCAACTACAAGAGGAGGGAATACTCAGCCCACACAAGGGGCACACCTCCAGTACTCAGCTTCAGTGATAGGAGAGGCTGTGCCACTGGACCCTATAGGACACCTATTACATTAGGCCATGCTACCAAGACATGGAGTCAAAGCAGCTCTACCTGATACACAGAAACAAACACAGGGGTGCTGCCAAAATGAGGAGACAAAGAAGCATAGCTCAAGTGAAAGAACAAATCAAAACTTCAGAAGAGAACTAAACAAAAAGAAGATCAGCCATCTACCAAATGAAGAGTTCAAAACACTGGTTATAAGGATGCTCAAGGAACTTAGTGAGGATGTCAACAGCATAAAAAAGATCCAGTCAGAAACACAGTATTCACTAATTGAAATAAAGAACAGTTTTCAGGAAAACAACAGTAAAGTAGATGAAGCCAAGAATTAACTCAATGATTTGGAATACAAGGAAGCAAAAAAAAAAAAGAAGCAATCAGAGCAGCAAGAAGAAAGTGTAAGCAGCCTATGGGACAATTTCTAGCATTCCAACATCTGCATCATAAGTGTGCCAGAAGGAAATAGGAAAGATCAAGAAATTGAAATTCTTTTAAAAAAATAATGAATGAAAACTTCCCTAATTTGGTAAAGGAAGCACAGAGAGTCCCAAACAAGATGGATTCAAAGAAGACCAGTCCAAGACACATCATAATCAAAATGCCAAAGGTTAGAGATAAAGAAAATCTTAAAAGCAACAAGAGAAAGGCAGTTAGTTACCTACAGGGGAGTTCCCTGTCATCTTGTTTCTCAAAAGAAATTTTGCAGGCTAGAAGGGACTGGCAAGAAATATTCAAAGTTATGAAAAGCAGGGAACTACAGCCACAGTTACTCTACCCACCAAAGCTATCATTTAGAATCAAAGGGCAGCTAAAGAAAACACAAGAAAAAACTAAAGGAGTTCATCATTACCAAACCATTGTTATATGAAATGTTGTGGGATTTATTTAAGACAAAGAAGAAGAGCAAAACTATGAACAATAAAATGGCAATAAATACATATCTATCAAAAATTGAATTTAAAAAACAAACTAAGCAAGAAGAACAGAGACAGAATCATGGATGCAGAGAGGGTTTTGATAGTTTCCAGAAGGGATGGTGGTGTGGGGGAACAGATGAAGAGGTGATGAGATTAAGAAGTACAAATAAGTAGTTACAAAATAGCCATGGGGATGTAAAGTGCAGCAGAGGAAACAGAATAGCCAAAGAACCTATATGCTGACCCAGGGACATGAACAGTGATGTTGAGATTGACTGAGGGAGAAGGGGTTGCTTGGTGGAGGGAGAAAAGGAAGAAAAATAAGAGCAACTGTGATAGCATAATCAATAAAATAAAATTAATTAAAAAAGTAAAGCCTCCCTCATATGGCAGGAACAGAGTGCAGGCAGGCAGTTCAGTGCAGAGACAGATACCTGAGTGACAGCTTCTTCCTGAAGTGCATTTTACATGAGAGGCCCCTGTGTACACATATGTGCTGGACTCTGTGTTGTTTTTAATTTGGGTCTAGTTAATCACTAAGAGACCTTCTTAGTATGTGTCTTCTTTCCCAGGGTTCACGTTTTTAAGATTCTCTCTTTGTCTTTGGTTTTAGGCAGCTTTCCTATATAAAGTGTCTTGTTTGATATTATTTTGTTGTAAAATTTTGGGCTGACCAAATGGCTTATGAACAACATTGATAACAGTGTGATCCTTGAGGATCATTACAATGGGCCCACAGAAGCTCAAGGATTGTTGGGATCTGTTGTGGACCGTTCAGCCTGGTTTCAGGAGTTGTAACCCTCACCCCATGGTGGGCTGAGTAGGAGCCTAGGGACTCATTTCATCTGTGTCTGTTCTGTCAAGAGGACGTGAGCTACTAAGGAGACAAAGCTTATCTCCCCGGCAGGAGTGACGCTTCTGCCTCATCCATCTCTGGCCCCAATGCTTAGTCAGTTAGTCAATGACGGGTAAGACTCCTCATGGGAGGGGCAACCTAAGCCAGACACGACCACTTGGGAAACTGCAGGGAAGGACTCGGGGGGCTGCAGCAAAGAGGGGGTGATGGACCCTCACCCCCTGGCTATTCTGACAGAGCCCGAGTCCCCATTTCCATCTGGGAGATGTCTTCTGCTTCCTGAGCCTAATTGGCTTAAAGCCTGAAACTATGACAGTGAGCAGTGCAGCCCTGTGCCGACCAGAATGGTTCCCCAGGTGGTCGGGCATAAGAAAGAATTCCTAAAGTCCTGTGAAACCTGCTTTGCTAAGAGTGCTCTAATTTAAATGATAAGGGTCCAAGGAGGAAATGAGTATGTCTCCCAAAGTTTTTGCAACCCCCTTTCCTGACAGACGCTGACTCAGATTAAGCCCTCAGATTTCTTTGAAATGTTAACCACTGTTTGGTCCTTGCCTCCTGACATACCTGTATTCCTGTGTATTTGAACCCAATAAAAGCCTAGTGAGGAAGGTGCTCGGGGTCATTCTCCTTTGAGAGTTTGGCCACCTTTCCTCCCCAAGCAGATCATGTCTTGGTAGTTTTATTTTCATCCGTGACAGAGGGATGGGGCTCTGTGGGTAGAGCCCCCCACATCTGGCGCCAAGGACAGGGCCTTTCTTCCTTCCTTCCTCCTCTTTCTTTCCAGTTTGACCAAGTTCATACAGTGTGCTGGTCATTATGCTAAGTTCTAGATGTAGAACCTCAGTAGGTATAATTTTACAGAGGAAAGCATGGTTAAGTAAAATTGGTCCAACCTGGCTAGTATGTAACAAAATAACATTGTTTCCCATGTATGACCTTAACCATGGTCTCCTCTCTTGAAAAAACAAATAAAAATTGAGAAAAATGCATGTCTACCAATGCTATTTATGAGTTTGCATATGTTGTTTCCCCTGTATTTGATGCTCTTTCCCTCTTTCTGTCTGAAATATCTCACGTTACTTATATTTTAAAGACTAGTTGCAATGTCCCTTCTCAGTCCCATCTGCCAAAATGGGTCTTCATTGGGCACTGGGTGCTTGTCCCTGTGCTATGGCACTTCTCCCTGGCACTGCCTCTCCTCTGCACTCCATCAGGAGTTTCCTGAGGCCAGACCCATTTCTTTTTTTTCTGATTTTTAATTTTTATTTATTTATTTTTAATGTTATTTTATTATATTTTTTCCATTACCATTTAGTTCCCTTATGCTTCTCTGTCTTCAGCAATTGCCAACCCATTTCTGAGTTTTCTTTTTTTTTTTTAAGATTTTTAAAGATTTTTTAAAGTTATCTTTAGAGGGGAAGGGTAGGAGAGAGGGAGAGGGAGAGAAATATCAATGTATGGTTGCCTCTCGTGTGTCCCCTGCTGGGAACTGGCCTGCAACCCAGGCATGTGCCCTGACTGGGAATCGAACCTCGATCCTTTGGTTCACAGGCCTGCGCTCAATCCACTGAGCTACACCAGCCAGGGCTAATTTTTCTTTTTTATCACCCAAAACTATACATAGTGGTAAGGGTGTACAGTAGATAGCAGTCCAATTAACTATCAAAAGTCCAATGAACTTTTCCTTGCAATTATAGCTTCACAAGTATTAAGTTAAAATGTATGTATTGTTTGTTTTTTACATGCTTTTTGTAATTAATGGTGTCTATAGTCAGCTCTTAAAATTCTAGAGTGTCTGAGTAGAGTGCTTGTGAAATGTTCAAGAGTTTTGTGAGACTGGTGTTAAACACAGCCATTACTGAAACTTAACAGCATGAACTTACAATTAAGTGCTTTTTATTAAAAACAAATGTAACAAATACTAAAAATCACTACTTCTTCATTATTTTACATTTTACTAGTATCTCTGCTCTTGAGATTATTCATATTTATTGTATATGTATGGCAGAAATACTGTACAGTGAAGGGCTTCTGCCCCTCTCTTTCCAGGTCTTCTGCATTCAGTGACATCAACATAGTAGCTTGAAATCTGCCAAGGTTGGAGCATTTGCCTCACAGAAATTGATAAAACTATAAAGTGGGGTCCTCCCACCCTCATTGACTAGCACACTATAGACTAACTCTAAAATCACACCTTCCTTCTCCAGATTTAGTACTCTTATTTTCACATTCCTAATTAACTGAACATTACATTTTAGAATTAAAGAGGTGATTAATGTAGTTATCTCCTTGTACTGATTTATAAATCAGTAGAGCCTCCTGCAATACCACAAGGTTATGATAATAGATTCAATTTTTATCATATAATATAGAAAAGTGAGCTTCATGATTTGAGCTCTCAGACTCCCTAGAGTTGAGAGAGACAGGGCTCCTCACAATTTTTTATCAGAGTACAAAAAGAGAAAGCATTTCCCTGTCAGTTGAATCACTATACTGAATTCATTTTTTAAAAGAAGAAAAATGTGTACATCCTGCATTTAGTGACTTAACATAGAACCAAAGTGAAGCAATAAAAAAAATCAGTATGCTACCTTATGGGTTTATTACTGTACCTGGTTAATTCTCCCTCTCTTTCCTTTCTCCCTCTCATATGTTTTCTTTGCTTTCTTTCTAAGAAAGGCTTTCTCTAAAGTTTTAGACATTGAACAGTAAAGCAGTTAGGGCTTTAAAAGAAGAAATGATCCATGAGCAGATATCATTTATAATTCACTTGAGGTGTCTGTGTGGGGTTATTGAGGTGAAGCAACACAAGAAACACCTGTGTACAGTGAAGTGAAGGCTTTGAATCTGAAGTTGAGGCCCTCACCAAAAACAAACAGACAAACAAAAAAACAGAGAGCAAGAGAACAAAAAAGGAAATCCTGTCTTCTTTCTGAAAGAGAAATTGAAGATCCCATAAGTTGCTGTTGCCTTTGGTTATTTTTGATCATTTACTCTATTTCCCCCTAATTAATTCCTATTTTCACCTTATCTTGTTCTCCTCAACAATAATGTTTTTCTTTTTAAACTCTGCTTACATAAGTGGGATGTGACCCAATTTTGGGTGATGATCTAGATGAGAATTTTATGAACATTGCTTACTGAAAATAAAAGACATGGGAGAAGTGTGATCTATATAACTGACTTTTTATGACATAAATATTAGAGCATTTTCACAAAGATGCAGCCACTCATCCCACTTGGGACCTTATAATTAAAATCATTGATCAAATGTCTTTGTTCATAATAGAATGATAAAGGAAACTTTATACACAATTTTATTATCTATCTCTATATTTCTCTTTCAAGCATAATATTTATTAATATTGTTCCCTATATAAAAGTTTACCATTGAAATATTCAAAGATGCTACATTTTATAGAATTTCTCTTTGAGCAAATTTCTGAAAAATACATTTTGCACAAGTGCAACACAAAGGATTATTTCTTGAGTTTTAGGAAAGAAAAGTAAGAAGATGTTCCAGAGGGAATGGAATGATACTCAAATAAGCTGGGTGCTCTGGGAGTAGAGCTAAACAGAAGCCACCTGGGCAGTTTTCTCACACTAGGCATTCTGTTTTCCAGGGCCTAAGTCTATCTTGGAAGGTTAAAGGCCAGTCGTGGCTTTGAAGGTACCCGGCAAGGCTATGGGATTAGGTTGCTCTACCTCAGTGGTCTGAATTGTCGAGCACACAGGGGAATAGTTCATTGACTATGGGAATAAAATTCTTGTGTAGAGAGAGGAAGGAGTGAGCCATCTGGCACAGCTGTCCTTTCCACGAACACTTCTACAACAATGGTGTTAGGGGTAGACAGTGACATACCAACGGTGAAGTAGTTAAGACTAAATAGTCAGAGCTTCACTTCAGCAGTTGTGTGTGCTGGCATAAGTAAAACAAAAACACCCAAATTACAGTCCTCAGTTGAGTTGAGGTATTGGCTCTTCTATGTGACCTTTAACAAATCATGTACTTTCCCTAAGTCTGTTATCTGCCACTTGGGAATAATAGCTCATTACCTGCCAGACACCCAATGACAGAAGGTACCTGGAAATTCTTTGGAAACGAAAAAGTACTGTATAACCATAAGGTGTGAGTAGTAGTTTGGATACCATGGATGGGGAAAAAATGAAATTGACTTTTGAGGATTTGTGGAAATAATACATGCTTTCCATGTTCTCAACCATGATATGTTATCCTTGGAAGGGGCCATTTTAATGAAGTAAGACCAACTGGAAAGCCTTCGAGAGCTTACTAAGCTCAGTAGCTACTGAAATATATTTCTGGTCCTAGAGAACACTTTCACCATAAAAGTAAGATGTTGAAATGTGTGTAAAGTGTCAGTGCTGATGACATCAAAGGAGACTTCTGGGTCCACACCAAATTGCCCAGTAGAGTGGGTCACAGCATGCCAGTGAGACAGTGCATACCACAAGAAAGTCATTCTCCTCAGCTCAAGAGTGGACAGGTGTTCAGTGTTCTGAAACAGTAAGTAACTCTTCATCGTACATGCCTGCAAACAGAGCTGAAACCTCTCCTGAACCTTGAATGAATGGGAACAACCAGCCATTATCAGCAGCAGCGTTTGGAAATTACTCGTTCCAAGGTTTAATTTCAACTTGGAGCTTGGGACAGTGAGAGATAATTGCCTTTACAGTTATCTTGAGTGGATTTTTATTACCCCTTTTCTCAGAGGCTTTTCAGGGAGAAAAAAGAAAGTAAGGAAAAGAAACATTTGCTGCACAGTCCAAGGTGAGAATGTTATTTTGACAGGGAGATACTTTAGAATGAAAAGCACCCCAGGCACTCTGGGGGTTTTCAGAGCTGTATGTGCTGACGTCTGGAGAGGCCTTGTTAGGCAGTCAGTGTCAGTGATCAAGAAGAATGTGAACTGGCTGCTTTGCAGCAGGGTCCTGGGAGTGGACAGAGGGGTAAGCGTTTTCCTAGGGATTTGCCTGTTTCCGCTGAGACAGTTCTCACCAGGGCAGCATCTAACCAGCTGCCTATACTCTTGCTTCTCTGTACAGCTCTGCCGGGGTCTCTGGGAAAATTGGTTATCCTTTTTTAAACATAATACCACACTTATTTTCTTACTTGAAAGCTAAGTTTTATAAAGTGCTAGCGTGGATGACTATTCTGACAAACATCACTTGAACAATGGCAGGTAACAGCTAGGGGGAATTCAGCCACAGACATGGTCTATGTTCTATGTTCTATCTGCCTCTCATGCTGAGTGCTTTCACTGTTAAATGTCTCTATCAAATGCTGCAAAACCTGGCCAACTGTGCCCTGTCATTGTGAAAGAAGATACCTGGGCCAGGAAGACACTGTAAAGAAACATCCACTAAAGATTTCTCTAAAATGCCAACAGGATAGCTCATCCATCCCGGTGTGTCATCTAAACAACAGTGAAAAAGAGAAAACAAAGGTACTTTGATCCAAGCCCATATGCAAAGAAAAAAGTTTCATATACATGCATATGCATGCAAGTGCATGCACACACACTTACATGCTCACACCATTTAAACATGGTACTAAACCTCAGACTTGACTTTGATTTTAAAAATAATTGGTATATAACAATTGTGAAGCATTTAGTGTGATATTTAGGTCAATTCATAGTTTCCATAATAAATTTTCTGAATTTGTGCATATATTAATTTTCTCTTTATTTTTTAATCAAATTTCTTAGTTTTTCGTCCAAACTAAAGAAAGTCTGTCATTTGCTAAATAGATAAAACTACTTGTCTTGCTCCAAGTTTTGTTTGGAGCAATGCACTTCTGACCTTTGTCCTTCAATGACCTTCCAAACCATATATTGAAATGCCTTTGTTGAGAACATTGAAGAAGAAGAGAGGGCAAACATGGGTCTCACAATCAACCATTCTTCTCTTGGTTGGTCCTTCCTTCTCCCTTGATCTAATACTACCTACATTGCTGTAACATTTCATTCTGAATGACTTTTATGGAAATCAAATTCTAATCACTTAAGGGCCATTGCATTCCTAACATTTTTTTACATACTATATGTAGGAAAAAATTGCTCATACTCTAAAGAAATTTTCACAAATATAATAATGTTCCCATGTAAGCAGCACCAAGATCAAGAAACAGACTATTACCAGCAATTCCAGAAATTCCCCTAGTGCCCCCTTCTAGTCACTACTTCCCACCAAGTGGACCATGATTCTAACAGTATAGATAAGTTTTACCTATTCATGTAATATTTATGACTGTATGTTGTCTATTGTTTCTAGTTTCTTTTATTTAGTACTATATTTGGGAGATCCATCTATTTTGCTTATATTAACATTTTATTGTAGTATTCCATTTTGTAAATATACCACAATCTCTTTATTCAATATACTATTGATAGAGATTTAGATATCTTCCAGTTTCTGAGTGTTTCTAAATAGTTACACTATGAACATTTTTGTACATGTCTTTTGATGAAAACGTGTACACAGTTTTGGGGGATATTAACCTAAGAGTGGTATTTTTGAGTCATGGAGTATAAAAGTGTTCTCTCTCAGTAGAGAGTTTCCATATGGGTACCAGTTTACACTGTTGGCCTTACAGGGGTCGCAGCTGATCTGAAAGATACAATTTTTTTTCTTAAATATTGTTACATATATTGGGTGCATAGGTTCAAGGTCATGACCGGCTGCACATTTGTATGTTACTAATGTTAAGCCATAATGTTTAAGCTATCAGTTTGTGTTTCATAAGGGTGTGTGATATGTGGTAGTAAATTGTGTCTGATAGATACTGCAGACTCCAAAATTGGTGTTGGTGTAGTTGTTTTTTGTGTGTGTGTGTGTATGTGAACTTCAAAGTCAGTGTTGTTGTTTTGTTTTGTTTTTTTTTTTTTCATTTATCATTGCAAATGGTTGGAAAAATATATTGATTTGATAATCCAAGAGATGTTGGAGAACTTTAGTGAATTCTACTTGAGTCCAGTGATAAGAGTGATAGAGCTGAATGTGAAAATGTAAGTGATTTAAAAGATGAAGATTATGTGGAAGTTCATTCAGAAGACTTGGGTATCAAGCAATATATTTCTAGTGAAAAAATGAAGGTGAATGAAGAGTATTTTTTGGGTGAGGGAAGGATAAAGAATCAAAATGGAGAAAAAGTCCAATAAGAAGGAAAATTGTAAAGTGTGCTGCTATGAGCATTGGGGTACATAGGTTCTTTTGAATTGGTCTTTCAGGGTTCTTAGGGCACAATCCCAGCAGTGGAATTGCTGGGCCAAAAGGCAGTCCATTTTTAGTTTTCTGAGGAAATCCCATACTATTTTCCATAGTGGCTGCACCAGTCTGCATTCCCACCAACAATGTGCTAGGGTTCCCCTTTTTCCACAACCTCATCAGCACTCTTTATTTTGATTTCCTTATGATAGCCATTCTGACCAGTGTGAAGTGGTAGCTCATTGTGGTATTAATTTGCATCTCTCTGATGGCTAGTGATACTGAGCACCATTTATATGCCTATTGACCCACTGTATGTCCTCCTTGGAGAAGTGTCTATTCAGGGTCTTTGCTCATGTCTTAATTGGGTTGTTTGTCTTCCTGGAGTGGAGTCTTGTGAGTTCTTTATGTATTTTGGAGAATCTATGCACACCAGTGTTCATAGCAGCACAATTTATAGTAGCCAAGTGTTGGAAGAAACCTAAATACCCATCTGTAAATGAATGGATCGAAAACCTATGGTACATTTACACAATGGAATACTACACACTAGAAAGAAAGAAGGATCTCCTACCCTTTGTGACAGCATGGATGAATCTGGAAAGAATTATCCTAAGTGAAATAAACCATGCGGTGAAACACAAATACCATATGATCTCACCTATAAGCAGAACCTAATCAACAAAACAAACAAGCAAGAAAAGTATAACCAGAGACATTGAAATAAAGAACAAACTGACAGTAACCAGAGGGGAGAGGGATAATGAGGAAAAATAGAAGAAGGATTGTTAAAGAACATGTATAAAGGACACATGGACAAAGCCAAAGGGGGTAGTATCATGGTTGGAAGTGGGGATAGGTGTGGCTGGGGGGATTGGAGGGGGGAAAATAGAGACAATGGAACTTTAAAAAAATTAAATAATAAATAAATAATTTTTAAAAAGAAGGCAAATTAGAAAACAGCTGCAGAATATTTTGTATCAACTTCTGTTAGTTTGGCCAAATGTAAAAACTGCCAAGACAGAACTTGAAACTTGGAAGTACTTCTCAGAAATAATATTTTACATATAATCTTATTATATACAAATAAATACATCAATTCTATCTTCAGCCAGTTTTCATGAGAAAGAGATACTAAACTAATAGACATAACCAAATTGAAAGCTTTTTAGGCCTCATATCTAGCTGGTTTACATCAGAAATTTTCTAAATTGAAAGGATTTATGGGCTACAAATGGTAGTGGTATTGAACTTTTTAGGCTATCTTTACAGAGATTTAGATTTCTTCAGAATTGTATCAGGTTTGATGACAAACTTATCCACCTTTGAATGCCTGAAAATAGACAAATTAGTGGCTGTGAGAGATGTTTTCTCAGCATTGTAGAAAAGTATAAATTATGTTACTCTATGGGACAGAATGTAACACTAGGTGGAATGTTAACTAGATTTAGAGGCAAATGTGAGTTTAGAAAATATATTCCATTCACACCCAGTAAATATGGTATAATTTTTTTTTGCTCTGGCTGATTCAAAAGTATTTTACATAGAAAATCTTAAAATATATGCCAGTAAGCAGCCTTATGGTCTTTACTTGAGTAGTAATAAACCAGCAGGTGTAAACAAGAGACTTGCAGAAACCATTTACTTATTGGGACATAATATTACAGTAAATAACTGGTTCACTGATATAAACCTGATTTCTAACTTGAAAAAGAAGTGATTTTCATATGTAGGCACTATTCATAAAAATAAATACCAACTAACCCCTGAATTTGTGTCTTCTAAAAACAGGCCCCCAAAATCCAACTTATTTGCAATTGGTGCAGACTGCACACTTGTACCTCACATACCCTAAACAGGAAAAAATGTAATTTTAGTTTCAAGTGTGCATTTTAATAACACCATAAATTTAGATTCATGAAAGCCTGACATAATAGAGTATTACAACAAAACAGTCAGGTTGTATACCAAGGCAAAGTGAGACAAAACAAAGTCAGACTGTGTACTAAGTGATAGGTACATATAATGTGACCAGAATGTCAGAAGATGGACTACGGTTATATTCTATAAAATTTTGAATAAATGCTCAGGCTATTCATATGCTTTACAGCAATGCAAAAATAAGGTTCAGAATATATTAGAAATATTGTAGCACAGTTAAGTGTCAAAACAAATAAAAAGTGTCAGAACAAACAAAAAGACATTTGAAAATCTCTACATGTATGCATAAAACTTTACACCTGAAATTTCAATTTCAAACACAAATTGAAGGAAATTCTAACAATGACATATATACAGCTCCCTTGACAAGCAGAAAAAGAAAAAAAACGATGTGTTAGGTGCTATGCATCCAATATGAGTCACTTATCAAAATATATTTGCAAGTGTTGTGGACAGTGTGTATGCCTTGAGTACAATATTGTTTGCTATGACTATTACAAATGTTTTGCAAAGCCAATTATTGAAGATTCTGATTAATTGATGTTAAAGACTTTTTGGTTGTATTTTTAAGCAATATCCATGTTTCTGTTATTTGAAAAAAGTTATTCTTTATGTTTTCATATTTCTTTGTTTACTGATTTCTAGATAATAATGAAAATAAATGAAAATCATGCGTGTTTTACTAATTTTTCTTGCATTTCAGTGCATACTAATAATGAATATAACTCTCAGATATATGTGATCTATGCTGTAATTTTTTTTGACTGCGACTTTCCCAGGGTTAGTGACAGTATCTGAGAGTTTCAGTTATATCTTTAACAACACTTAGTATTTTTGTTCGTTTTTATTTTAGTGGCATCACTTTGTGGTTTTAATTTCTATTTCACAGGTGACTAATGAAACAGAATATTTCCATAGGCTTATTGACTACTTGAATAACCTCATCTGAGCTTTACATTTCTTATTAATTTGTAGTAGCTCTTTATATATTCTATGTATGAGTTCTTTAATAAATATATGTGGCCTTCCCTATCATTCTCTTTAATAACTTCAGTGAATTCAAGTTGTTTATCTTAATGTGGTCTTACTTTCTTTTTTCATGGTTAGAACTTCTCATGCCTTAATTCAGTAATTTTTGTCTTTTTTCAAGGTCATGAGGTTCTCCTATACTATGGTTTCTTCAAAACACTGTACTTAGCCCTGGCTGGTGTAGCTCAGTGGATTGATCGTGGGCCTGTGAACCAAAGGATTGCGGTTCGATTCCCAGTCAGGGCACATGCCTGGGTTGCAGGCCAGTTCCCAGCAGGGGACACACGAGAGGCAACCATACATTGATATTTGTCTCCCTCTCCCTCTCTCCTACACTTCCCCTCTAAAGATAAATAAATAAAAATCTTTTTAAAAATGCTGTACTTGTTTGTTTCACTTCTGTATCTGTAATCCATCTGGAATTGACCTTCGAGTATAGTGTGAAGTAGGAGTCAAGAGAACTAGATTTTTTTCCATGTAAACATCCATTGAACCCAGAATTTTTTAGAAATCATCATCATTTCTTACTGCCCCAGAGTGTCACTCTGCATATATTTTATAAACTATTTTCTGAAGAAAATATAAACATAGAAAATCACATGGTTATCTGCTTTTTCAAACATAAATGAGCAGAATTATATCATTTTTATATCTAGGATTAACATTTATTACCAATAAAATTTTATAGCTCCTTAGGAAATATTGAGTTATATAAAGCTGTTTGTAGTTTCACAAAAAGACAAAATTTTCAAAATTATGTATGTCCATTTTTCATAATTTTTACTAACTTCCATTCTGTTCTTACCCACCTGGACTCTCAGTGATATTCCTCACATCTAAAAGTATCAACATAGCCATTCTAATATGCTACTTCTAATTTCACATGGACCAGAAATCAGATGTCGCAGGTTAGGTGTCCCAGGCTCCGAAGAGCATCATGCTAGGCGAAATAAGCCACGCAGTGAAAGACAAATACCATATGATCTCACCTTTAACAGGAACCTAATCAACAAAACAAACAAACAAGCATAATATAAACATAGACACTGAATTTGAGAACAGTCTGACAGTGACCAGAGGGGAGAGGGGAGGGAATTTCAGAGGAAAAGGGGAACAGTTTAGAGCAACAAGTATAAAGGACACATGGACAAAAACTATGGGGGGTGGAAATGGGAGGAAGGTGGGGAGGGCTGGGGTGGTGGACTGGGGGCAGGGTAAAAGACAGAAAACTGTACAATATCAACAATTAAAAAAATACTGATAAAAATAATAATAAATTATAAAAAAAAGAATTCTATGTTCAAGGAGTTTATTGAGAAATGTAGTTGGGTCAACATGTGTGGGGAATGAAGGTGCTGGAGGGGCAGAGTGAGAAGCTGGGTGTTAAGCATAGTCACATGGGGGCCTCAGAGGGATCTATCTACAGGGCACTGTGGAGCAGCACGTTTCAGTTTTCCTAATTTGGGTCAAGGGAGCCTTTATAAACGCTGTTGGACTGTTCATTGGCTGCTGACTGACCCTGAGCTGGGGGTGTTACCTTGCTCAAGGTCCTCTAGCTTTGGGCTATGGGCTGGCTTAACTGTCTACATCTAAGAAGTGGGACCTCATTCCTGGAGAACTCTGACAGCATGCCATGGTATCAGAACCCCAAATTTCTATCATATACTATCTAATATATGAGTTCATGTTAAACTGCATATATATCCATCCATGGACTTAAATTTGGGGATGCCTTTTTTCCTGCTCGAAGCTGCAATTGTGCATTCCCTGGGCCTAAGCTGTATATTTTGATAATTAATGTTCTGGATATACGATTGCATATATAAATGAGGTATTATTTCAGTATCTATATATCCAATTAATAAAATATTAGTCATTCTCTTCTATGTGCAATTTGTATTTTAGTTCATATGACTGAAAAGGCTTATAAATTTGACTGCTTCATTAATTCATGAAGAAATCCACTCTTACATATTCTTAAATTTATTCTTAAAGGTATGCTATGATCCTACAAATTCCTAGTGCTTTGAATGCCTCAACTCTAAGTTTTGTTTTATTTAGTGCTGATTCCTTCTACAGTACTGGGAGCAGGAGCAGCTGGAGGAGCTGTTCTGTAGGAAATCCTCAGGGGCCTGTCCTGCTCACTACATCTTCTTCGACACCAGCCCCCAGCCTCAAGAGGCTCAGCCTTGTAGTCCCTGGAAAAGTCAAGGCTGGAAGAAAAGAGACACAAATGAAAACATTTATCATGGTGTTGGTGTGAGGACAAGGTGTGGGCTGTACTGACACCTCATCACCTCTATTGTGGGGAGAAGTTGGAGACTAGACTAGACTGGTCCAGGTTTCCCCTGTTCAGAATGATGGTTACCATTGACTGAAAGCTTGACTCAAACCAGGCATTATACTAAAGATTTCACATAAATTTACAATATCTGCTTAATAAATGCAATTATCTCAGTTTTATAGAGGAGAACTTATCTAGGATCACCGAATTAGGAAGCAATAAAATAAGAATTAGCATCCAGGTCCAAATGATTTCAAAGCTTGTGTTCATTATCCTTTCGCTACGTTGTCTCTTGGCCCTCTCTTCTTAAACGCACACACACAAGTGTGACAGCACGCTCACAGATGCATACACAGATAAAGACACATACACATAAAAAATTCTATCCAGGGCCTCAGTACAGCAAATTTTGAAATACTAATGTGATATTTCTGTATGAAATAATTAGTATTACTTTAGATTTAATACACTTACCTTTTACTAGATAGTAGAAATTATTGTCTATCAATGAAACTTTTAAATAATGATTTTTTAGAAAAATGACAATGTAATTTTGAGAAATAATAATAAAAAATCAAAATCACTATAATTTTATTACCTAGAAGTTTTCACTAGTTTATTATATTTATTTGTATATATATTGCTTTGTTTTTTTTTGTACAGTTGTGTTTTCCATAATTGGGGTCATTCAGGTGCAGAGTTTGATTCCTGTTTGTTTCCATGTCATTAAATCTTTTTCAAAGGGTATGTTTAGTAGCTAAAATTATTTCTTTGCATGAAATGCTGCATATTTTAGCTCTTTCTATTTTTTACTAGTATGTAAATATCTATGATACATGTGTTGGTTTATAAATATTTAATCACATTTCTGATTCTTTCTTAATGATACATTCCTATGAGTAAATCAGCTGTGTCCAAGTTATGACCATATTTAAGGCTCTTCCTCTGCCTTTTCAATTACCAGTCTTCACTCAGATGATCTCTAAGCCTGTGTCCATCGACTCCCCATTTCCACCTTCCCAGCAGCATCCACACATAGATGTAAGGAATAAGTAGTATGGACTACAGAAAAGATAGCTACAGAATCGAGTGTACTCTTCAGTTAATGAAGCAAAGAATTAAATATGTTTTAAGCTGCTAGAAAAGAAGGAGAAGTTTTAATGCTATTTTAATGAATTCTCTTGACAACATACCCAGAAAAGTTTCTATTTCTCAAGAAAATAGAACTTGGAAGTAAGACTACTGAAGAATTATTTTCTCGTTTTGTAGCTAAGAAGGTAATATGTGAAATCTTTCAGAACAAATAAGGCCAATGCTTCTCATGCATAAAAATTTTAATTAACTTTTTATTTTGGAACAAGAAAGCACAGGATGGTATTGTGACATAGAATTCAGCTCCCAACTGATTGTAAGTTAAAAAAACTATGATGAAAACTAAGTAAATAAACCTTTTCAGAATATCTTGTGTTTTTTTTTTTTTTTTTTTAATTTACCAAACAAGAAAACCATGTATGGCAGTATGTATAAATGTCAACAGCAAAGTATGACTATTCTTGAAGCTTGCTTGATTCTTAAAATGTTCTAATGACTTTGACTGCTTTCAGAAATATTTAAGCAGAGACAAAGTTACCACATCTTGGAAACACCACTGATCTGAGACTCAGACACACAACCAGGAATATATCTCACCCTATTTTTGACATAAGCACTTCCTCAGGCCAGCAGTCCATTTTATAACCCAAATGCTTTGATCCATCTCCTACTCTTTGTTTTGTTAACTCTGCCTTTTTATAGGATAGGCTTTTTGGTCAGGCCCCTTGACTCAGGAGCTCAATTTCCAAATTGTAAAAAGAGAGTAATAATACTTCCCTTTCCTTCAAAGACAACCATGCCTTGGATTTAAAAATTATTACTCCTTAATAATTTTGTCTTCTTTATAATATATTGTTCACAATTGAATATTTGTGAACCTTAATTAATAGACTATCTTGTATTGCTTAAGTAGTCTTCATAATTCTGTTATTAATCCTTTGTCAGTTGTACGTGCTGCAAAAATCTTTCTCCAGGATGTGCATGCCTCTCCTCCCTCCTTCATTAATGTAAGTTTGTGCCTTCCTAACAGCACGAACTCATACTGTTAACCATTCATACTGATAACCACTCATACTCAGCCTGGCTCACACTGTGAGCTCCACCTTCTCTCTCCAGCATGTGGTTATCCTTGATAGTGGGCGAGTGTGGTCATGAGAGAGCCCAGATGTTAGATTCTCTAGATTAGAAATGCTGGACAAATGTTGAACATTTTCAACATGTGTATGTGGCATGTATGTATATAGATGTATAAACATATATGTATATGTGTGCATGCTTGTCATGATAAGTGAGAGGAAGAGTGATAAAGTTTGGAATATTTAGAAGTAATCCTTCTACATTTCAAAGGAAAAAAGAAGCATAATGACTCATCTCAAAGCCCCTTTCTGGTCATTCCCTGGGGCACCTGATGATATCTGGACTTGGACCTGGACATGGAATTATTTAGTCTTTAGTGTTATTCTTAATTTCCCCAGAATTCTGGGGCTTGATGAAAGAAAAAAAAAAAGCTACAAAATCCTTGCTTTTTTCTGTGAGATGTTGGGTTGCTTTCTAAATTGAGGGAATCTCTAAGGAATGCATAGCCCATCTCAAAGCTCTGTCAAGAATGTACAAGGCTCCAAGTGGGCTGTGGCCTTTGGTTACCTGTGCAGGTTTGAATTTTATAGATTTGACAAAATTTCCATTTGAGATGTGTTTAGTGCCTTGCATGCACTACTGATATTTTGATTCTGAGATGACTATCTCAGTGTATGGGCATTTGTAATCATCTCATGAATTATTGACAAATTCATTCAGTTCAGAACATGTAAAGCTAATATGTGTCAGAAGTAAACATTTTGAAAACTGCTTGGTATTTTATTCCATACTTTCCTAACTCTAACAAATTAGAATTATAGCATGGCCAAACAACTCCAAACAATAAAATGCTTTCAAAATATAGGCTAATAATAAGTTTCATTATTACACAATTGAGTGTAGTGAATTAAAATGCATTTCATTATTTTTATTATGGGTTTTGCTTTATGATGGCCATTTTACAAAGGATTAAAAATCAGAAACATAATTTAAAAGTATTTGGTAGATTATTTTCTAGCTAACGGATCTGAGTTTTGATGAGGGTCAAAAATAACCAAGTAGCTTATAGACAGGATGCGCGTTAGATAGGTTGCAGTGTCCTTCTAAGGGGAGGAGACCCAAGAGCATTTGAAATATTGTATCTCAATATTGAGACTGAGAGTGAACCTTTTGATAAGATGATTTTCTTGGTACTGGATTCCATGGCTCTTGCCAAAGTGCTTCAGCCCGGAGGTATCCTTGTCACTGACACTCAGAACTAGGACTGGGAAGGAAAGGGTTTCAGCGACTTGTATCTCAGATTGAGAGACATCTAACAACTCAGGTCTCCTTGAGAGGAACTCACAAATTACAATTCCAATCCTATGAGGATGTGTGGACATGTGGCTATGGCAGCAAAGAATGTTACCAGATGGGATAAAGCATCTGAACAACCTCAAGGAGAAATTCTATTACTTGGTTGTCTTCTTTTTCTCCCATTCTTCAGTTCCAAACTGCTTAACCAACATACAGTGTTATTCTTTCATGCCCGATACCACTAAAGCTCTCAGAGGTTAGCAACCAAAAGGTCTTTCTTTATTCAGGAGTTTATTGTCAACAAGTCTAAATGATTAGATAAATATCCTGGACTGAGTCCCCCCTATAATTCTACCTGCTACTTCCAAATATTCAAGAGGCTAATGGGATTTGAACCACTTCTCTCTCTCTCTCTCTCTCTCTCTCTCTCTCTCTCTCTCTCTCTCTCTCTCTCTCTCTCAAAATTGGCAAAGCTATGCTGTATTTTGTGAGCTCACTGGCTAACTGTGGATTTCTTTGGACTTGTTTGCGTTCCAAACACAAGCCACAGAACTCTGTAGCCTCAAAAATAAATAAATAACAAAAATAAAATTCAAGTGATACAAGGAAGCTTAGTGTCAGTAAAAAAAAAAGAGAGAGAGAGAGAGAGATAAATCACCATCAAAACAAATAAACAAGCAGAAAACGAACAATTTTTTCCATTTTTTATTTTATTTTTTTTAATCAGTATTTTTTAATTGTTGATATTGTACAGTTTTCTGTCTTTTACCCCACCCCAGCCCACCACCCCAGCCCTCCCCACTTCCCTCCCATTTCCTCCCCCCATAGTTTTTGTCCATGAGTCCTTTATACTTGTTGCTCTAAATCGTTCCCCTTTTCCCCTGAAATTCCCTCCCCTCCCACTCTGGACACTGTCAGACTGTTCTCAAATTCAGTGTCTTTGTTTATATTATGCTTGTTTGTTTGTTTGTTTTGTTGATTAGCTTCCTGTTAAAGGTGAGATCATATGGTATTTGTCTTTCACTGCCTGGCTTATTTCGCTTAGCATGATACTCTCCAATTTCTTCCATGCTGTCGCAAAGGGTAGGAGCTCCTTCTTTCTTTCTGCTGCATAGAATTCCATTGTGTAAATGTACCACAGTTTTTTGATCCATTCATTAACTGATGGGCACCTAGGTTGCTTCCAGCACTTGGCTATTGTAAATTGTGCTGCTATGAACATAGGGGTGCATAGATTCTTTTAGATTGGTGTTTCAGGATTCTTAGGATATAATCCAAGCAGTGGAATTGCTGGGTCAAAAGGTATGTCCATTTTTAGTTTTCTTAGAAAATTCCATACTGTTTTCCATAGTGGTTGTACCAGTCTGCAATCCCACCAACAGTGCACTAGGGTCCCCTTTTCTCCACAACCTCTCCAACACTTGCTGTTTGTTGCTTTGTTTATGAAGGCCATTCTGACTGGTGTCAAGTGGTATCTCATTGTAGTTTTAATTTGCATCTCTCTGATAGCTAGCGATATCGAGCATCTTTTCATGTGTCTCTGGATCCTCTGTATGTCCTCCTTGGAGAAGTGTCTGTTCAAATCCTTTGCCCATTTTTTAATTGGGTTGCTTGTCTTCTTAGAGTAGAGGGATCATTTCTATAGTTCGTTACGAACAATTTTTTGAAACTACTTGCTACAAATTCTAACTAAACTACATTGTCAGGCAACCTGACTGACATAAAAGTTAACTCACAAATTCATCACATTTAGTTTCTTTGGCAGGACAATGATGTGTAGAACTACAAATGTTTCTTACATCATCAGTGTACATTTTTACATATTAGGAACAGTTCCTGACCACCCTCCCACTCCCCCCACCCCCGCCACCAGAGAGTTACAAATATGGCCCTATAAGCTATAACCTTCGATACACAGCAGGGGCCCAGAGCTAGACTGACTGTTAGTAAATGGTGAGCCAGCACCAGGGGTTCCTGGAGGATAGGGTGGACCCTGAGAAAGAAGTTACCTACTAAGAAGGGCTCCTGGTGGCTAATGGTGTTCAACTTTTAATTTTTAATGAATTTTTAGACAGATAGAAGGAAGGGGAGAAAGAGAGATGAGAGAGAGATAGAGACATCAATTTACTGTTCCACTATTTATTCTTATATGTGCCCTGACCAGCAACCTTATCATACCTGGATGATACCCGAACGAACTGTGGGCTCAATTTTTTAAAAAATCAGTTTAGCAGCCATTTCTACACAGGCTTCACACAAACCTCACTTCAGGAAGCCTACACTAAACTGCCTGCCTGCATTGTTCCTGCTCTCTGAGCCAGCCCCTTATAGAGAAGTTCCTGGAATCCTATTTCAACCAATAGGACCAAGGCTTTCCCCATCCATTTGCACAATGGCTTGTGTGTGAATCAATCTGTGAGAATTAATTGGTTTACACTTATAAAAATACCATATTGTCTTGATGAATTGTGCATTATAATAACCATTAAAATTAGGTACTACAAGTCCAACTTTGCTTTTTTTTTTAAATAAATGTTCTGGCTATCCTATATCTTCACATTTATATGTAAGTTTTATATTGATTTTATCAAATTCTATGGAAAGGTCTCTGGGATTTTTATAGGGAAAATATTAAATTTACATATCAACTTAGGTGGTGGATAGTCATCTTTTTACCATTGAGTCCTCCATTTCATAAAACTAATATATATCTCCTTTTATTTTACAGTGGTTGATAGTTTTCTATGTAAAGGTCTTGCATATTTTTCATTAAGTTCTTTACAGTTATTTAATGCTTTTTGATGTTATTGTAATTGTTATTGTTTATACATTATATTTTCTAATCCTTGGTTGCTAGAATATAAAAAATATAAATGATTTTCATATATAATTATCTTGTGACTTTGCAAAATTAATGTATTATTTATAAAATGGGCATGTTTATTTTGCCTTTCAAAAACTAATTTTTTATGTTAATAAGGATGTCATGTATATTCTGAGATCATCTGTCAATAAAGACACTTAAACTTGTTTCTTTTCAATTTTTCTGTACAATTTATTTGTTTAACTTATTATATTGTCTAGAATCTCAGGTACAATGTTGAATATAAGGTATAAAAACAAATATTCTTGCCTTATTTCCAGTCTTAAGAAAGAAAAAACAGTCCATTGATGTGGACACTGGCTAGCAGTATCTGCATCATTATGGATGAAATAAAACATACACATGGACTACCGAATCCGGTGGAGGAAAAAGGACGACAGCATGACTTTCCTCTCAAGGGGAGCAAAAGCCAAGGCCTCTGCCATGACAGGCCTTTATTCTATATCTCTTCACATTACCAGACTGTCCTTACTCACTCTGCCAGGTTACAACAAAAGGAGCCAATGCCCCTTATCATAAAACAGAAGAAGGATATTAGCAAACGAAAAGGCAAAAGTGGTTGAGCTGGTTGCACTGGTCTCTGCAAGGTTTAGCATGGGTTTTAGGAAGTTACAGCAAGCATTTGCAGGGTGAGGGAGTTTTCAGCAGAAAGCAGCTTAGGTATATTGCAAATCTGATTACCCACTAGGGAACCTATCTGTGGGCAGGGGTCCTGTGCATCTCCGAGTGGGAGCTGGGCCCATGCCATGCAGAAGGGTCTGCCACAGTCAATATATCACAATTTAGAGTGTTTTCAGTTGTAGGGTTATGTATATGTCTTTCATCAAATTTAGGGAGTTCCCATTTGTGATCTTTTGCTATGAGTTTCTTACAATTAATAAGTGTTGACCTTTGCAAATATTTTTTTGCGGGGGGCTTCGCCCGTAGAACCCCCCGTTCGTCACGGATGAAAATAAAAACTACCAAGACATCTTGTGCTTGGGGAGGAAAGGGGTCAAACTCTCCGAGGAGAATGACCCAGAGCCCCTTCCTCACTAGGCTTTTATTGGGCTCCAATACACTGGAATACAAGTTTAACATGTCAAAGAAATCTGAGGGCTTAATCCGAGCTAGTGTTTGTCAGGAAGGGGGGTTGCCAGACTTTGGGAGACATGCTCATTTCCTCCTGGGACACTTGTCACCTCAGGAAGAGCACTCTTAGCAAAGCAGGTTTCACAGGACTTTAGAAATTCTTTCTTATGCCAATCACCCAAGGAGCCATCCTGGCCAGGACAGGGCTGCACTGCTCACCCCCACAGTTTCAGGCTTTAAGGGAATTAGGAAGCAGGAGACATCTCCCAGATGGAAATGAGGACTCGGGCTATGTCAGAATAGCCGGGGGGTGAGGGTCCATCACATCCTCTTTGCTGCAACCCCCCCCCCCCCGAGTCCATCCATGAGGCCTCCCAAGTGGTCGAGTCTGGCTTAGGTTGCCCCTCCCATGAGGAGTCTTACCCGTCATTGACTGCCAACCAAGCTATGGGGCCAGAGATGGATAAGGCAGAAGCAGTGCCCCTGCCAGGGAGATAAGCTTTGTCTCCTTAATAGGTCACATCCTTGTGACATAACAGACCTAGATGAAGTGGGTCCCTTGGGCTCTTACACAGCTCACCATGGGGTGAGGGTTACAACTCCTGAAACCAGGCTGAACGATCCGCAACATTTTTTCTATAATTAGTAGAATGTTTATACATCTTCTATCTTTATTCATCCAATGTTGTGAATTATTTATTGATTTCCAAATAACCAACCTTTGGTTTACCAGATAAGTGCTTTGTGCTTTGAGATGTTACTAGATATGAATAAATATAGATATAGAAGTGTGTATATATTTCTGCAAATATTGATAAATATATAAATATGTGTATATATCTCTATATATCACAATTTATGATGATACAATAAATTAAAAAAATATAATATTATCATAAATTATATTTGTATATTCTATAAACATATAAATATATAATTACTAATATTTTATTGAAAATTTTCAAATTTATTTACATGAAGGATACTGGGCTGTAATTGCCTTTTGTCATAATGTCCTTATGTATCATAGTTATTTTAATACATAAAATGAGCTAAGAGTTTTCCCTCATTCAGTTTCTGAAAGAATTTTTGGAATATTGGCATAATTTTTTGCAAAAATTGATAGTATTCATTAGTGAAACTATCTGGATCTAGTACTTCTAATGAAAACATTTTTAATATGATCAAATTTCTTTAATAGATGTACAGTTACTTAAATTTTCTATTATGTTTTGTATAAATTTTGATAACATGCAACATTGAAGAAATTTATCTATAAATCATCATAAAGTTTCAAAAATATTTTTAATAATGATTTTAATTTTCTATGTGACCTGTATCAACCTTCCATTTCTTATTTCTGGTGTTAGAAATCTGTGTACTTCTCTTTTTTGTCTTGATTGCTCTCTCTAAGGATTTACTATTTTGTTTATCTTTTCAAAGAAACAACTTTTGGCTGTTTATTTGTGCTGTTGTTGGTCTCTTTAATTTCATTGTGTTCTGTTCTTATCTACATTATTACCTGTCATCTACTTTGTGTTTATACTTCTTTTCCTAGATTTAAAGATTATTGAATTTAAATATTCCTCTTGTTCATTTTATTTTATTTATTTTGTTCTTTTGAAGGAAGTTTAAAATTTTTATGAACAATTGGATTAGTTGTTTTAAGAATACAATCGGAAGTTCTATTACTGCAGTAATGACACAAGGTGCAAATAACTTTTTGTTCACTCTATCTCTCCATAGCTAAGGTGTTTAGGTAATACAAAATATAATTGGAAGAGTATAAACATAATCAGTAAAGTTGCATCACTATAGTTCACTATTAGCCACTATTACCCCTATTCTTTATCTTTAAAAACATCAGAAGTTTTTGTTAATGTACACTGATATGTCGATAAAAGCAATTTTAAAGAATAATTATTAAAAAATAAATAGTCTTAAAAATAAAATGTTTTCCTTTAAATTTATAGGAAAAGAAATGAAATTCTGGTTCAAAGTGGCTATATAAGAAGATCCTGAACTCAACTGTTCCTAAGTAAACCCTGAGTCTATATCTACATACGGAAGAATTTCCTCTGAAGAAACCTAAAGTCTGGCTGAGCAATGACTACATATTAGACAAAGGAGAAGAAAGCCACATCGAAGTAGGTAGTAGAGGCTGGGATATAATCTCACCATAAATTCCTCCCCTGGTGTGATCATGGGGAACTCAAAACCTGGAGCTTCACTCAGAGGAATAAAAGATTTGAGAACCCTATTTGGATGGTCCAGATTTTAAGACTTGTGTCAGAGGGATGAGCTTCCTCCCCGAAAACATCTAGCCTTGAAAACCAGTGAGACCTATGTTCACATGACCCATGAAATAGCAGCAATCTGAGAAACAGCTCTGAAAGCATTCCTGCACTTGGACTCACATGTGCAGGACCCTTCTCAGAGTCAACCAATCAAGCTCAGATTTTAAGAGAATGAGGCTCACTTGTGTATATTAAATTTTAGTTCAATTTTAGTTCCTGCTGGAATACTTTTCCTGGGACAGAGACTGGTGAGCACCATCCTTGCACTCCACCTTTGCCTCTCTCTCTGGCTGCCACATGCCATCTTTGTGTTGACCTGCCTTGATGCAGAGCACCGTATCTCACAGAAGGAAGCTTTAATAAGCATTAGGTGTTTTGATTTTTGCAGCTAATGCTGGGGGTATACTCCTTCATTGCCTGGCTCAGCAGGGAAGGAGAGCTTGTGTTCCTGGGTCCTGTGGGACTCCTAGAGAGAGTCCTTGGAAGGTTTCCATCTCTATGGCAACCTTCAGGACATTCAGCAGACTGAAACACATCATCAGTCTTTCTCTGAAAGAGGCCTATTTGCTTGTCCAGGGACTTCCGTCCGAGGGGTAGGCCTCTGGTTTGACACACATCTTGTGGACTAAGAGAGGTGATTTCAGAGAACAGAGGCCGGTGGGCACAAATTTTGTGCTCTCCTTTCCTTCCCTCTAGCTCATTGGTATCTCCCACAAAAGGACTCAAACCCCTGTTTAGGACCTGAATTTTTGCAGCTGCTGCCAGGAGATAACTCTGCATGGCCTGGCTCTGGTCCCACAGGACCAATGTAAAGAGTTCTTAAACAACAGGACCAATGTAAAGAGTTCTTAAACAACTGTAATCCTCAGGGCACAGCTAGAGGCAGCAGACCTGATAGCTGAGTCTTTCTGTGAAGGAGGCCTATTAGTTAATCATTATGGCTACAGCCTACGGGTGGACTTCTAATTAAACACGCATCTGAGGAATGCGTGTAAACATGCACTGTAATCCTCTCTAGAGACCTGAGAAACAAGGTGCTCCTTTGTGCTCTCCCTCTTCTATTCTCCACAGCACCAACATCTTCTGTAGGGAAACTCTTGTTCACATCTTGTGTCATGGTTTCTTACATTTAGTATCCTGGTTTTTGTGGCTCCTGCCCAGGGGGACCCCCTGACTACCTGACTCTGGTGTCCAGAAGATTTTTCATTCCTGGGTTCCGCATGACAATAATTGAAGAGACAGTTCTTGACAAGATATCACACCAAGGCACTGTATGTTCGGCAGAAGGGCAGGCTTCAGGTTGTGCACTCACGTACAAGCTACAGAAAGGCTCTCAGGGATCATAGGCAAGTGGATACTATGTCTGCATACTTCCTCTGCCTCACTACAGCTCACTGGTATATCTAAGAAAAGAGCTTATATACTTGTTCAGAGCTCCAATTTGTGTGGCTGCCTCCAAGAAACACTTCCTGATCACTTGGCTCTGGTGGCCAGCAGTCTTGTACTTACATGGTTTTTTGTTTGTTTGTTTCATACTGTAGACACTACAGCCTGAGTGCTTGGCTTCCAATGAGCCTGGGTATAGGTGTTAACTGAGGTTCTCCCTTTTGGGAGACTGATGGGTCTTAGCAATCCTCAAATAGTGGGAGCTATTAAAAATATAATAGGCTGCTCTAACAATCACAAAGTTTTGAGAGACAACCAAGAGCTAGGGAAGAGTCAAATGACAAGGCTCATCTCCTACATGAGGACAACAACAAGATTAGAGAGATGGGTGTTTCATCTAACGTATAAAAACTAGCACAAACATAAAAGTAAAGAAAAATATTCCAAACAAAAGAAAAAGTTAAGCCTTAGAATAAAACCTTAATGAAACAGAGATAACTAATTTACCAGAAAAAGAGATAAAAATTATGGTCATAAAGTAGTTCACTGAACTTGGGAGAATGGATAAATACAATGAGAACTTCAACATAGTACATACACAAAAGATGAAGAGAAAGGAATCCAAGCATACCGAGGTCTATCCAGAAAAAGTCTAGCCATGTTAATATAATGAAAATGGTTTGTGTGACATCAGTGTAACCTGGCAGACAAGGAGAGTGGACTGGAATGTGCATGTATGAGCAATGATTACTTCACTGTACTAGTCAGTGGGGGTGGTAGATGCCAATGAGTGAGCATGTGTACTGTGTGGCCATCACATTCAAAATGACTGAGCAAGTAGAACAACAAATCTGCATAAAATTTTGCATTAAGGTTGAACATTCCTTCATGAAAACTATTCAGATGATTCAGAAGGCTGCAGCTATGGTGACTGGCAGCTTCATCACTATAATATACCTGCTCATGCATCACATTTTGTGCAGAGTATTTTGGTGAAACCTCAAATCACCCAGGTGACTCATCCCCCCTACAGCCCAGATTTGGTACTTTGCAACTTCTGTCTTGTCCCTAAACTAAAATCACCTTTGAAAGGAAAGAGATTTCAGACCATCATTGCGATTCAGGAAAATACAACAAAACAGCTGATGGCGATCGGGAGAGAACTGTGTGAGGTTCCAAGATGCCCACTTTGAAAAGGATTGAGGCATCATTTTTCTATTGTACAATGTTTCTTGTTTCTTGTATCTTCTTCAATAAATGTCTCTATTTTTATATTACATGGCTAGATACCTTCTGGACAGATCTCATATCTTGAAAAATACTAATAATCATCTGTAGGTAGTGAATCTTATTTTGTTGTGAAAAGACATTATCTTATGGGCCCTATTCAGCATACTTTGTTTCATGTGGCATGCTTAGTGTACACAAATGTGGAAGACCAAACAATATAGTGCAGAGTTTAAACAGTGGTGAAGGTGCTGCATGCAAAATGTACTATGTCTAATAAAGAATGATTTTATTTCTATCATTTAGAAAATAAAAAAAAACCTCAATAGAAAAATCACTGTTAGTACCTGATATGTGTCATATATTTTTATCTGCAGATATAGTTTGTTAAAAATGCAATTTTTATGTCTTTCTTTTATTTTTTTAAGTGAATATAAAGGAAACTTAAACAATACCTGCATATATAAATATTGGAATACAAATGCTTGAAAATAAATTATTTTGCACAAGCAACTGTAAAGTTAGTTCTATCAGAGACACAGAAAAAAAATAAAGGAAATATGTAATGGTAGCTATTATCTTGCTTTGAGAAAAAAAATGTAAGCACATATTGGATTGAATACTGACTTAATTTAGGAAATATCTTAGATGTTATATGCATTTTTCCTCAATGAGTCCTGCTACATATAGAAAGAAAAAACACTAGATATTGTAGAGCTCGGAATTAGAAAAAACACTCACCTTTGCTCTGTATCTAATACACGATCCTTAACTTGGGTGAA